>JAKEPQ010000773.1:3685000-5022500 GCA_024500445.1 Entomyzon cyanotis
ACCCCTGATGCCAGCAATGGCTTTACCCCCAGAAAAGGAGTTTTTAGTGGGAAGGATGGAAACTGGACAGGAATTAGCCACAACTCCCTCCAGGGTAAATGTTATTCCAACAGCATTTTTGGCATCTTTGCCTGGGAGAGGGCAGGGAGCTGAATAAGTGGCAGAGCCCTGACGTCATTTGAGATGTTCTCAGGGTATCTCTGGTCACACTGTTTATGCAGTTTAAGGTTTGAAATGCAGCAGTTGCTGTTATCCCAAGATAAGACACAAAGAAATGCTGGCTGGTTATTTCTGTAAATCGAATTATTTTATGCTACTAGGTTTCCAAATGGACTCTAATTAAATTAAACAGCTTTTTTTAAGGGTTTTTTGGTTCTTTTTTTCTTTATCACCACAGGCAGATCAAGACTGTGTTGCAATTACGGGGGAAGATCTATATTTATAGAGTGGAAAGAATTAGTGCAGCAGCCCCAGTTGTCTCTCTGTGCCTTTCAGGACATTTCCATCCTGCACTAATGTTGTGTAAGAGAAACAGGCAGAAAGTATTTATCAGCATCATCAAGACAAAGCCACAGGTCTTTCTCCTTTTGTGCTTGAAATATCAGAGCAGATGCTAAACTCCTCTCTTGTTCCCATGTTGGTGGTTGGAGGTTGAAAGTTGAACTCACACTTGCTGCCACAAAAACAAGGGAGAAATATCAGCTATCCGGGGTGGCAGGAGAAAAATACACGAGAAATGCAATATCTGCTGAGGAATTCCAGCTCTGCCTCGGCTTTCATTCGCTATCTCAGGGCTGTGTCTGAGCATCTGATAATCCTCCACGTCTCTGTCCCCACAACATCCCCGTGAAAAATTGCCAGCCTGTTTCCCCAGGAGCTGAGACAGAGATTGGCACAGGGACTTCATATCTTTTCCAATATCAGCCCTTCATCAATCCGCAGCTGGCAGAGGCTACGCTGCAAAATTGGTTTCCCCCAGCAGGAAAACAAAGCTTTTGGAGGCATTCAGTATCGATGAGAGGAGCTGCGTGTGTCACAGGCTCTGTGAAAGCCCAGCTCGGTTTGTCAGAGCTGCTGGAAATCCTGGGCAGAGGTTTCCTCAGTGTCACTGCTCGGGCAGAGCTCTGCTTTTCCGGGTGTGAAATGCACAGCCTGCTCGGATTGAGGATCCTCGTTAGAGCTCCAGATGTGCTGCGATGTTCAGGGCTGGCAAGGGCAGCACTTTGTGGGGCTGGGAGTTCAGACAGCGTTCAGACATTCCCATGCTGGCCTGGGAAACCTGGCTTGTCACCTCTGTCACCCTTGTCACCCCTGTGACCTCTCCCTGAGCCTTCTCATTACCATAATCAATACAATTTACACCCAAAATAATCAATGAGTAACTATCAGCAGCTCTGGGAGCTGTGTAGCCAATCTTCTGCTCCAGTTCTCACTTTTTTTTTTTTTCTTCACTCCAGCTTGCATTGCTGTAAAAATATCTACAAGTTGAGCATAATAAGATTTAAAAAAAAATATGATTCAAAGTTCAGGGTGCAGCCTTTTTAAGGCTCTCAAGCCGTTCAGTTGATGCAGACATTTGGTGTCACCTTCTGAGGCCCATGCTGTTATTAAAAAAATAGTTTGTAATATATTTTTAATATGAAAAAAAATGAGATTAATCTAAATGCAGCACCCAGAATCTGCTCGGCTTCCTGGTGATAACAATTCAGATTAAGGAGACCTGGAAACTGGCCACTGAATCAACTGCAGTGAATTATAATGTTTGAATGTGCCCCTTTTTTGGTTCTTCTCTCCCAAGCTGTGGGGTTTTTGCCCTTTGCCAAGGCTCCACAGTGCCCCAGTGAATTGCTCCGTGGGAAGTAGCTGATCCCAACTCTCAGATAAGCTCCCAGCAGTGGGACAGGGATGTCACCAAACCCCCCCAGAGCTGCACCAGCAGCACCCCAGATCTCTGCACACAGAGAGGATCTGATGCACCCCAGCAGCTCCACATTGTGCATGCAGATCACCTCAACCACCCCGAAAACCTTCATCCTGTTCCCTGGCTGGATTCAGGGGGCAAAGAACAGGCTGCAGGGGTGGATTTGCTCCTCTAAACAAACCCAGGCTGGTTGTGCAGCAGGAGAGGACACTTCATTTAGGTGTCCCCTGACACCTGGGGGACCATTCAGGGGAGGGACAGCTGAAGCAGGCTCTGTGCCCAGAAAATCGTGTCCCTTTGATCCATGGCTGCACTCACAGGTGCCTCGGTGGGAGATGATTCCTTGGAAGAAGAAAACAGCAGGAGTTGAACATCCTGTCCTTCCCAGCCCACAGACAGAGGTGGGGATTGCACACCTCAGATCTTGGGGAGCTCTGGTTTAGTTGCCCAAAGTCTCTCAGCAACGTCAATTCAGCACTGGGAGCAGGAGTTGTGTCCTGGCAGCTGCTGTGGCTCCAAGCAGAGCCCTGCTTTGGGAAAAACCAGGATTTTGGCTCTCCCTCTCTGCCAGGCTCTGCCCAGCCCCAGGGATGCGGGCAGGACAGGCTGGGGGAGAAGCTGAATGCTCTCCTTTCACCAAGGAAACTTCCAGGTGGCTGCAGCAGCTTCCCAGTCAGAGATTCCCAGCCTTGTTCAGTGCAATATCTGCAATATCTGCATCCAGAGAGGTTCTGGGACACTTTCAAGCACTGCCTAGATAAGCAGTAAATTAAAAACCAATTAAGGCTGAGAAGACAGAGGCAGAGGGTGCCAGGTGTGGGGAGCAGTGGTCCAGCTCTGTTGAAACTCTCTGCTGTCCCTGTCACACTCGGTGGCACTGCCAGCTGTCAGAGCAGGCTGCTGTGCCCAGGGCCTCGAGGTGACAGCACTGGAGTATGTCTGAAGCAAGTGGACACCTTCTGGAAAAACATCTCTGCTGCCTCATGCCATTCATCACAGAGCCAGCTCTGTCCTCCTCTGCACCATCCCATCCCTGTCTGTGCATCCCCAGGAGCTCTCCCAGCTCAAGATTTCCTGACCTAGCCAAGTCACCATTGTTACCAATCAAATCTCAGGATTGTCACTCAGTGTGACCATTTTTATCATTGAGAAGCCACTCCTGGGTTCCTGGGTTTGTTCTGAATTCTGGTAAATAACAGCATCACTCTAAAAAACCCAAATGTCCCAGGTAATCCAGATAAACAGGTCCCTACTGCAGCATTTCCCATCCTGGAGTATAATCTGACTTCCCATGTCCAACCCTACTGAAATCAGCAGGAAATTGGATGAGGATTTTACCTCTCAAGTCCTGAATGTCTCCCAGGGTAGGTAATGACACTTGGGGCTCACCTTCATTCAGAAAGGCTGAGTTTATTTATCTACTGGTTTGTTTGTTTGTTTGTTTATTTATTTGGGGTTTTGCTGATGAACCTCTGATTCCTGAATGCAATTATTCCACTTTGCAGTGAATCCATTGGCAAACACACTGCAGACTTTACCGAGCACAGCTTACCAAGCTTTTGGAATAAAAACTCCTTAGGATGTCCAAGAGCCTGAGCCGCTGAAATACCTCATATGATCTGTTTTTCAGCACTGGATTATAATTCCAAACACGGCACTACTTATTCCACTCTGTGGAGTCTAATTAACTGTCAGAAATGCATTGTTGAAGGGATGATGGATTATACTGAGGAAAACATTAATGAAGCTCATTGCAGGCAGCCCATGTGCAGAGCAGGGCTGATGTCACTGCCTGCATGGGAAGTTGGTTCCTTTCGGTTTCCAGAGCCTGGAGAAGGGTCTGAGTGCCAATCCCACCCAATTAAGAGCTCATTAGCTGCAGCCTTTTCTTTCGCTGTGGTGATCAAGGTGGGTTTTGTCTCTGGGAGTTGTGGGAAGTGAGCACTGGCTGGGGAGTTCCTCACTCAGTGCCGGCAGTGCTCCCTGCAGCAGAGCCAGGCTGGGGGAAGAACTCTGCTCAGCCATCCCTTCCATCTGCAGAGGAAAATTAGGATTATAGGAACCGGATGGAGACATTTTAGCCAGGCTGCTGCTTCGTTATTTAAAAGGTTAAAAAACCCCAAAAAACAAAACAAAACAAACAAAGAAAAAAAAAACCTAACAACCAGCCAAAAAAAAAAAAAAAAAAAAACCAACGAAGCAAAACAAAACAAACAACCAAAAAAACCCCCAAAAAATCTGAAAAAACAAAACCAAAAAAAGACAAACCTGATGCCATCTGCTCAGGATGAGGTGAGAAAAATTCTGCCAGGTTTTTCTGTTCACCCCTGTCTGCTGGGTTCACACAGTATCCATTCTGGATATCCATTTGACACATCCTGGAGTGTCAGGATCAGCCTTCTGTGGAGCTGGGAGCACCTAAAATCTCTGAGCTCTCAAGAGCCATCAGAGCATCCCTCTTGTCCTGCTGCCATCACATCCTCCCAGCTCAGGTGAGATCTCTGGTGACATTCAGCTCTGGAATTGTCCTGCTCATCTCATGAGTTTGTGGTTCTCATCCAGACACAGAACTGTCTCCCTTTTCCTGGGCAAAAATCCTGCAGGATCAGCTTTTCTCTGCTTCCCTTCCTGCTGCAGCATCCCCAGCAGCCCTGGCAGTGACCTGCTGAGCTTCCTCACACAATTTGGGAAGCTTTTTGTGCAGAGATCCATCTTCCTGGGGTGACAGCTCCAGTGTCCCCAGCAGCGAGCACAGGCTGTCCCCTCAGCAGGAATTACTGGGATCAGGGTGATGCCTTAGGATTTTAGCTTCTATATTTTCCATGTATCTGTAATCCTGTAATTTTTAGTGTATAACTCTGGGCTCCATACAGGTGCTAAGCTGCTGTTCTCTCATTTTTAGACAAAACATTTCCTGTCTAAGCTCAAACCTCAATGATACCTCACTGAGATGTGTAAAGATACCTCAAGATGTGTAAAGAACAGTGAACTGGGGAGCAAACTTGGAGTAATTGACTTCATTAGCTGAAGCTGTAACTGGAGGATTAAACCTCAATATGCAAATGGACAAAACTTATAAAGTATGAAAAACTCATGACCTGCTGTCCATTTTGGGTGTAGCCCTGGGTGGGCTGTGAGTGCCCTGAATGCACCTGAAGGCCTTCAATAAATATAACTGCTTTTTATTCTCTGAACTTTGTCTAACCTCTGTTTTAGGTAATCCCATCAAGGCATCAAGGGCAGGGAGCATCATTTCAGCACTTGCCACCCCTTGGCTGCTGCTGGCCACAGCTGGACCATCTGCTGAGGAGAGCAGAGTTTCTCTCCAGCCCTGTTTGCTGTTCCAAGGCAGCAGCAGCCAAGGTGACAGTGTGTAATTAAGTGGGAATGGATGCCATGTGAACCCAGCAGACAGGGGTGAACATAAAAGCCTGGCAGAATTTTTCTCACCTCATCCTGAGCAGATGGCATCAGATTTGTCCTTTTTTTTTTTCCCTTTTTTTTTTTCTTAACCTTTTAAATAATGAAGCAGCAACCTGGCTAAAATGGCCCCATCTGGATCATATAATCCTAAACTTCCTCTGAGGTTAAGTGCAGGTTTTGTCACCATGAGCTGAGGTGACAGCATGGGCACTGGCACACAGATTGGGCTGGAAATCCCTCCTGTTCAGCAACTTCACTTCCACCCACTGCAAAGCTGGGATTAGGAATGCTCCCTTCTGATTTAAGACCTTTCACCAGAATCCTAAATCAGTGGGAATTCTGCTGCTGCCTTTTTTCCCATCAGCAGTTCTCACTCCCCTCATTCAAAACCCAACAGGTTGGAAGAACGAGGCAGAACCTTACTCTAAATGCAGCTGAATTCAGCCTAATTCTGAATTCAGCAGCAATCCTGACCCTGGAGCTGCCCTGAGGCTTGCCAGAGTTCAGGGCAGGGTGTAGGTTGGGGGTTTCTCTCTGGTTCTACTCCAATTGCTCATCAAAATACTTCATTTTCAATGTAGTGGGATGCCCTGGGGATTGATTCCAAGACTTGGCTTCCATTTCCTCCTTCCAGAGTCTGCAGGAAAAGTCTGTCAGAGGCTGTGAGCACCAGGATAGGAAAGGGTTTAAGGGTGACACAGAAAAGTCTGAAAAAATACTAGCGGGATTAAATAAAGCACAGAGAGTTTGACACAATCAGGAATTATATCCTATTAGACTACAGGATAATCCCAAGAGAGGTGGCAGAATGCAGCAGGCAGTTTAAACCAAATTGCTTATTCCAGCCTGTGAATACTGAAAGATAAAAGGCAGCAGATAAATTAATTAAAAATCCATAGTTCAGACAGGCTTCTCACTGTCCCCGGAATTCATGAGGAGAGAGAGAGCAGCACAAAGCCAATGGCACAAGGGCAGGGCTGAGCCTGGCATCTGATTAGAGCAGTTAATTCAAGGCACAGACACTGCAACACAAGCAAACATTCCAGCAGACCAAAGTCGCAGCTGAACGAGCCATTTTTCACTCTTTTTTTACGACCGCGTTTAAAAGGCAATCCGCGAAACAAAGTTCACCCCGCTTACATCTCATCACGAGGACCTGCTGCCTGCTGCAATGAAAGCAATTAATGGAGCTCCCTTACATCACTTGCTCTCATGCATCATCGAGTTAATTATTTAATGACATATAAATCCTAGCTGTTCAAAAGGTCCGCGGCTGTGCTGCAGCTCCGTTGCAAAGCTGTCTTTCATCTCCCTCTCCTCACGGCAGAGCAGCTTCCCCTTCTCGGCGAAGAAGGAGCTCTCTCTTTGAAATCTTGTTGTGGCAGCCATCAAAAGGTGTGATGTGAAATGTTTATTCACACGCGGGGAGCAGATATTAAACGGAACGGAACATATTGCGGTCGCCTGTTTGTTTGGCGTTCCCCTGCTGAACCCTAAAGACGCTTTGCCGTCGCTCTGTCTCCTCTGGGCTGGCTGTGGGATGGGATATGTCTGTTTGAGCTGGAGTTTTAGTTCCATTGGATGGTGCTTGTCGTTGAGGAAATGCCGCAAATTAATTAATTGGTTAAAAAAAAGAGTTTTGTCAACAATGCCTCACGTTCATTTGGAGCATTTTGTGTGAGAATCTTGGGATGCTCTGCAGAGCTGAATTAATTGGTGGTGAGGTTGCATTCTCTGTCATATGAGTGAGAGCATTTTTGGGCCACTTTTCTGGCACTTTTTGGGCACTTTTGGGGCTACAGCTTTTGGGTTGTCCCTTAATTTGTGTGTTTGGAGCCAGCCCTGGCTGCCTTCACTCTGCCCCTGTCAGCCTTGGGCACAGCAGGTTTTCATCTCAGGGGAATTCTGCTGACCCTTGTCTTGCAGAATCTCCCTAGAGGAACTTTCTAAGCCATTTTTCTGGTTTTTTTCACCTCCTAAAGATGTCTTTTTTTACTGAATAGCCAGACCCCAGGGAGGGTATGGCTCCTGCTAACATCCCTCTCTGCTCAGGTGATGCAAGACTGCTGAGGAGTTGGAGTGGAAGGAGCTGAAATCCACTCCAAAACAACCAAAAATGCCCAATATTCAGCACTGCCATGTCCCCTCTGTACCCTTGGTCTGAGAGCTGCTGTGGGAGCATTTTCCCCGTCTGTCCCCAACCAGGAGAGGTTTTTATGAGCAGTTTGGGTTGGACATTCAGCCTGGTTTCTGCCTGTGGAAAGCTCTGCAGACAGGCAGCCCACGGGCTGGAATTGGGTCTGACTTTGCCTTGTGCTCCGAGCTGGGAGCAGAGTTTGGAACAGCTGGGGGTGAATATTTCTGTGTTCTGCTCTGCTTTGCTGAGTCTGAGCAAGATCTGCACACAAACTGAGCCCACGGGGCTGAGATTAGTCTTGACTTTGCTTCCAGTGGCAGGGAGATGCTCCAAGCAGTGTGTCTCATATCCTGCTGCCAAAAAACAACAAATAATAGTGGAAAAGCACCCATGGCCAGTATGAGTTTCCTCCCCAGATCATTTTCTTTCAGCTGATGCTGCTTTCTTCTTATTTGTAGCCATTTTGTGAATGGCATTGAACGCCTGTGCTTCACAAAAAAGAAATGGCTGTTTCTCCAACCCTTCCTCAGCGGGCTAAAAACAATCATTCTTCATTGTAAACCGATCTTTATAATGTGTAAATTATCTCGTGTCCATCACAATCAGCCAAAAAGCTGGCAGGGCTGCATCCACCGTGGCTGGGGGAATTCAACCACATTTGCAAACATCCCCTGTCTGCAGGGGAACAATGGGCTGAGCACAGCTGCCTGGAGATTGCTGAGCACCAGCTGCAGTTTGGGTGATTCTCTGCGAGGTGACAGCTGGGCAGGGCTGGGACAGGCAGGTGGGGACAGTGGTGGCTTGGTGGGCTTAGCTAAAACAGAGCTAGACAAAGTTCAGAGAATAAAAGCAGTTATATTTATTGAAGGCCTTCAGGTGCATTTAGGGCAGTCAAAGCCCACCCAGGGCTACACCCAAAATGGACAGCAGGTCATGAGTTTTTCATACTTTGTAAGTTCTGTCCATTTGCATATCGAGGTTTAATCCTCCAATTACAGCTTCAGGTAATGAAGTCAATTACTCCAAGTTTGCTCCCCCCAATTAATTCACTGCTGTTTACATATTTTGGGGCTCTGAGACAGTGAGGTGTGCTTGAGGTTCAAATTATTTCATCTGAAAACAGAGAACTTAGCACCCTGCAGCTTAGCACCCTGTATAGAGTGCAGGGCTGGAGACAATCTTTTGGGAAACAATAATAATTGACATCATTACCTGGGAATCACTAAATATTGGAGAAGGCTCTGAGTGTCTCATTTGGGTCAAAACTTGGGAGAGACAGTGAGAATCCAGGAAGAAATGCAAGATTTGAAATGAAGAGAAAAGAAAACGAGAAATCACACAGTGATGCTTGTACGAATTAATGGGGAGGAAAAGGGAAAATCCTGTGAAATACAAAGATGCCACAGGTGAGTGGAAGAATCTTTGAAATCCCCATGTCTGGAGGCTGTTGGGGGAGGAATCTTTGCCCCTCTGGCTGCACTTTTCCCTCCACATTTGGTTTTCCCCACTCTGAGAGGAAACACCGCTGGCACGGTGGGGTTTTTAGTGGGATTTGGTGAGATCCCACAGACAAATCGAACCCTTCTCTCCCTCCCACTGAAAATTCCAGCAAACCTCTCCCAGCCTGCAGCAGGAGCATCAATCTTTAACCCTCGCTCAGCAAACTGCCACGCCAGGAGTGATTTTGCAACAGAACATTTTCCAGGGCGATTTTTTAAAATAAAAACCCATTCCCAAGGACCCCTGCTAATGAAGAGATCAAAGGCAGAGCTTAGCTGGTACAAAGGCAGCTGAAGCCACACATGTCCAAATGAGTATGAACAGAAATTAGCAAGGAGAGCGAGGATTGCTCTGAAAATAATTCCTTTGATGGAACAAGAGCTGAGAGGTTTCAGTAATTATTCCTGCAGCAGTTTTTGGGAAATACCCTCTTGCTTTCTGCTTCCTTCTTCCAGCCTCAGCTAACAGGCTCTCTTCACTTGCCTTTCCTCAGGGGAGGGGCTGAAATTGAGAGAAAGAGGAGGATGAATTAAATGGAGCCACTTTGGGAGTGAATTGCAGCTTTTCAGGTTTTCCCAAACTCAGGCAGACAAGCTGCCCATGAGATAAAGCTTTTGCATCTGTGGGAGAGAAACAACTGGCCAGGAGAGCCATTTGCAATACATTTCAGCAAAACTTTCTAAATTAAGTGCCTTGAAGATTCCATTTAGATTCTGTCAGGCAGTTTCTGGGTGTTAATTAAATACTGACTGATTGTGGAAAACTTATTTATGGGAATCCTAGACCTGCTGATGCCTCTAGGAGCATTTTATAACACATCCTACTTAGAAATAATTTTTTTACATTGATTTTTCTATACTCTCTTTTTTTTTTTCCCCCACTGATTTTGAAGAATATTAGCAGGAAAGGAAAGAGATTTCTTTCTTAAAAGTCTTCCTGCCATAACATCTAAATTCTCTGGTTCTTACTGGATGAGCAGGAGACTGCAGGTGATAAATCATAGGCTCAAGTCAGAAATATTTAGACTCTGGAAATGCAGCCACTGGAATTTAAAAAGAGACGTAGGAACATTTTATTCTCTTTTGATTTGTGTGCATGCATTTTGCCATGAACAACCATATTCTGATGGTGTCAGCAAGTCAATAGTTAAAAGCAGACAGAATTAGAGGTTCAGGGGCTCAAAATATTCACAAATTCAGGAAAAACTTCGTGGAAATGCAACAAGTGGGTGTGGAACTCTGGCAGTTTGTCTCAGGAGCAGAACTGCTGTGGTTCTCACTGGGATTTTCCCTGAGGGAAGTGGCTCTGCTTGGGGACATCCCTGTGACCTCTGCGAGTGAGTGACACAGCTCCTGCTGGAGCTCTTTGGGGCTCCATGCAGCCCCGGGGAGCCTGGCTAATTAATGCTAATTAATGCTGTGTAACACGCCATGAAAAGGCCTCCAGATGTGACTGATTGAAGGGAGCCCAGCAGAGCACCAATATTTGGTGTGAAAATATTAAACCTGAGCTCAGGAACATTCCAAGGGACGGGAACACATTCCAAAGACGGGAACACATTCCAAAGACAGGAACACGTTCCAAAGGACAGGAACACGTTCCAAAGACAGGACTGGCAAGCAGAGCTCAGATGGAGCAAACGCAACCCTCCCAGGCTGCCTTTGGCCCAGGAGAGCCAGAGGAGCATCTTGGCTTTGCAGAAAGGTTGTCAGGCTCAGGTTTGGTGCTGCACCCAGGGAAGGTGAGCCATTCCCTGATCCCAGCTCCCTGCAGCCTCCCGTGGCTCTGCAGGAAGGTTGGGGTTGAGCCCAGATGAGCAATGCAGCCATCTGAGTCACACAGCAAGCCTGATCCATCATCATTGCCTTTTATTTAATACACAATACCGCTGCCTCTGAGCCCAAATTAATTGCGCAGTCGTACATGTGAGTCACTTAATTGTAATTGTTATTACCTTAATTTCTGCAATTACAGCGGGTAAACAGCAGGGCCTGGATTGCCAGGGCTCACGTTTGGAGCACGTTTGCTTTCCATCTCGCTCGTTTCTCATGGTAATTCCGTAGAAAACGCCGTGTACATCCTCCCAAGCAGGGAATTGGGAAATATGGAAATGAGAACTTCTCCTTCAGCGGTGGTCACCTCCTGGGAGGGACGTGGTGACTGAGGGATGAGAAAGGGGGAATCAGTAGGTAACTCGAGTTAACTACTGAGAGACAGAATGGGTGAATTCTAACACATAGAAAAACAGGATTCGCTTAATCTTATCAAGATAAGAGGGACAAGGATCTGTTTGAAGCCAGCATGGGAATTGCTGAATCATCCCATGAAGGACTGTGCACGCTCCAGAGGGAAAGGTGAAAAGTGCATTGTGAGGAAGACTACAGGGAAATTCATCCTGGAGGGGTTTTTGGGGTCTCCAAAGACCACCAAGACACCAATTAGCATGTGTGGTGCACATGCTAATGATATTAATGACTCCTGAGGAATGATTTGTATAACCACTCCTATCCCAGGTAATGTGATGAATATTTATGAATTTTTCCTATAATATTGTTGGAAGTGCCCAGTGTGTGTGTTTGGAGGAGTGACTCCCCCACACCTGGTGCACAAAATAAAGCAAATATCCACTTCTCTTTGTCTCTGAAGTGTCTCTGGGCCCATTTGGGGCCAATCAGGGACACCGACCTGCCCTACAAAGTGACAACTGCAGCAACAGCTGAGCCCAGTGCCAAGTCCTTGCACTCTCTTGCCTTCATTTATGCCTGCACCCAGCAGAGTGGTTTAGAAACCCAGACTTACAGATTTTCCAGACATTGACCTATTTTAATTTTGAATTTTAGATAAATATTCTGTAAATCTGGCCCTGGGCTGGTTGTAGTGACTGGTTGGTGTCTCCTGCTGATGGAATGGGACCTTTCCAGCTCCAGAGACACAGCACAGATCTGTTAGAGGAAATTTCACCAATAACTTTAATTCCTCCACTCTCCCTTCAAGCTACAACCCCTTTAATTACAGGTCTGGCACATTTTTCAGTCGTTCTCACATCCCAGCAAATAGTTGGGCTAATAGTGGCAGTATTGATGGACCCATCCAGCAGAGCAGAGAAAGAACCAAAGCTCCTGGATTTAAAATGAATGGAGTGTTTACCTGTACATCATTTTAATGGATGGTGAAATTCATTCTCATGATAGACCTATAAATGTCACTTTCTGTCTGCCACAGCAAAATACTCGTGTAACAAATGGCATGCTGCATTAATACCCAACAAGAGGATGTTCAGAGCAGCTTGACTTGCATTACACACACTAATAAAGGCTCAACCTGGGATTTTTATTCATTCTGTTGGCTCAGGGAGCAGCAGAAACACATGGGTGGAGGTACAGCAGCAACGGGGAAGATGAATGATATGAAATTAAATATAAACTAGTCTGGTTCCCAGAAATGAGATCCCTTTGTTGAGCTTGGGTTTATTCCAGGTGCTCCGGTAGAAACAAATTTTTATTTATTTATTTATTTTGTTTTTCACCACAACCCTCTGTGAGTTTGCTCAGCTCCAGGAAAACCTGGAGACTGATATCAGCTTCTTCCATCCAGCATCGTCCTCTCCTGGGCTCAGGGATGGAGCAAAGAGCAGGAAAACCATCCCAGCCCCACCTCTGTGCCTGTCCCTCTGCCTTCAAAAAGCTGCTGCCTCACAAATCCACCCCATGGAATTTCACAGGTGTGAAACTTTTAGAACAGGAATTTTTAGAATTAAAAATTACTCTTTAGCAAAAGCTCGAAACCTCTGTCATCCTGCAGAGATCAAGAACTTTCTTCACCCCTAAGTCATCCCCCAGGCTTTAATAGATAATAATGTCTCACAAAAGGATGGTAAAAATAGGTTCAAAATGTAGAGAAAAGGAGGATTTCTCTCTTTAAGTTCCCCAGAAGCAGCTCTTACCTTGGTTTTGGGATGTTCTTATCTCCCTGGGATGGGAAGGGCTGGATGTTTCCTGAGCCACAAACCCTTTGGGGCTGAGGAAGTCACAAGTCATGTCAAAGCTTTCCTGGATCAGCCCTTTATCCTCCCAGAAAGGCTTTGATTTAAGATGCCCACCAAAGAAACCACTCCCTGTGTGCCACCCTGCCTTTCCCTGCTGACAAATTGGGAATAAATTCGGAATAAATTTGGAATAAATTGGGCATAAATCGGGAATAAATCGTGAATAAATTGGAAATAAATTGGGAATAAATTGGGAATGGGGGTGGAAGAGAAACCCCTAATTGTGGGTGCTCCAAGTGCAGCACTCTCCTGTTCCTCAGCAACAGCATCAGAGCCTGGGGAGAGTTTAACAAGACCTGAACTGAATCATTTAATTCACAGAAAACTCCCCCCTCCCATCCCCTGCCAAATTTCTGTTACACCTTTGGTTTCATCTTTATTCCCTTTGGTTCAGTTCCAGCTCCCCTGCACCTAAACTCTCAGAGTGGAGCCCTCCTGCTTTAAAAAAAAACCAAACTGCTGCTCAGTTTCCAAGCCCCGCTCAGCTCTGTCAGATCATTTAAATATTTAACCGAGCCTGGATGGACTATTTGTTAATTAGAGCTTTCTGTGTTCGAGAAATGCTCCTTAATTTGCATCTCCCAGTATAAATATCCCCTGGATACCAACGCTGAAAGCTGCAAGGGAGGAAGAAGCTGTTAGGGACAAAGCAGGATGGGATTCCCCTGCTTCCCAACCCCCAGGATCCACGGGAATTGGGAAATTGAAATCGGAAATGGAAAGCCATTTTCCTCAGCTTGGCCTGAAAGCATCCAAAAAGCAGTGCTTGGACGGAGCTGAGTGTTTGGATTATCTCAGCTTTTCATCACAAAGTGCATCCCTAATCTCCCGAGCGCTGCCCGTGCTGGAGATGTGATCTGAGGCGTTCACCTGCTTCTGTTTTCCCGTGCTGAGCTGTTGTAGGATGATGTTTGAGGCATTGCTCCACTCTGATGGCCTCTGCAGCTCTCTGTGCGAGCAGAGTGCTAATTCCACGGTGATATTTCGAGAAGTATCGCTGGCTCTCTGTGTTTAAGGGCTTTGAGTCGTGAAGAGAAAGGGGAAGTGTAATCTTCTTACATTATCATTAAAGGCATCGGCTAATCCTGCTGCAAAAGGTGTGATTTGCTGATCGAAAGGGGAGCATTGCTGCTGCCTGGCAGTGCATCTCGCCAGCTAATGAACACTTTTCCCCCAGTTCCTCAAAAGCTTATCTGTGCCTGATAAATTCCACATCCCTGCCTGGCTAATGCAGAATCCCCACCTGGCAAGCGCTGTGTCCCTTTCTATAAATATTTCCTTTTCCACCAGCCCTGTGTGGGAAAACAACAAACGGATGGTGCTGGGATGCAGAACTGCAGCAGAGGTGGCACAGTCAGGTGGGCAATCATCAAACCAGCCAGGGGCACACGGAGCTTTTTCATTCTGCTGCTGGCTTGATCTGCTGCCTCAGGCGAAGCACTTCGCTGCTTTCTGCTCCCAGTTCCACCCACCGGGAAAATAAATATCAGTTTATCCAGCTTTGTCCTAGCGCTTTGAAAACAAAGGAGGGGATCTGGGAAGAAGCATCTGGGCGTTTAGCTGTGTGGCAGGGAACTCTGTCTCTTTTCCAGGCAGGATGAGGGAAGGTTGAACTGTTCCTTCCTCAATTTTCCAGGCATGGGGCTCAGCTGTGCCAACCCCCCCGGAGGGGAAGAGGGATGTGAGAAGGTTTGGGAGCCTCTGGGCTCAGGGATTTATGGAGGAGAGAGGTGCCAGCTTGCTGGCAGAACATCTTTCTCCCCTCCTTGATCAGTTTTCTGCCATCCCAGGTGCAAATTGGTCAGATTTACCTCTCTCCTGTGTGTTCACAGCGTTCCGTCTAGAGTCGCACAGCAAATTGGTTCTGCTGCTAACTTCCCTTTCCTTGTGTCCCACAGCTTCCTGCTCACATCAACCACCCTCTCCAACACTCAGTGCCTCCCAAAAAGTGCTCCTTGGTTTGGAGAGACTTTGCACACGGAAAAAATCCAAGCCAGAGTGTTGTGGGATGGCTAAAATGGCATTAATGAAAAGGATTTGGGTTTGGGGCAGGTTGTTGGAGTCCCAGCCAAGAATCCTGCAGAGCTGGGGACAACAGCCAGGATTTAGCTCCAGGGAGTGGAGGTTTCACTGGCAGAAGGTTTGTACAAGGAAGATGAACCCAAAGAGGGTATTTTGTGTCAGCATGGAGGAGCTGAAGCATCTAATAAATGAATAAGAAATACGATGTGAAGAAACCCAAGGCTGGTAGGGAGCAGCAGCTGTGTGACAGCAGCAAGGACTGTCCTGCACACGTGGCTTGACATCCCCAAAAACAAAGACAAACCCAGCTCCTGCCACTGCTATCAGCACTGGGAGCTCTGCAGCCAGCTGCCAGAACAGGGAAACTCCCTTATTTCCACATTTATTTTGTGCCAGGGTTTCTCAGTGCATCTCTTGCAGCACTATTGGAAAATCAACAAAATTATTTCGGATTTCCCATTTCTTATGTCTCTCTTCTTTTTTTTTCCTTTACCTTAATGACTTGCTTTGAGTTGTCCAAATGAAACCTCCTGCTGCTGAGGACAGGGAAGGATAGACCATGATTTCCAACCAAATGAGTGTACCAGTTCCTGTCAGCACAACACCCTATTTATTTGGGGTATTTGGGTGCAGGAGGCTGATTGCAGGAACAGGACCTGCAACTCCCCTTGTCTGGCTTTTTCCTGTGATCTGAAATTCAAATTTAGGGTTTAATTGTTGATATAAGACCTGAAAGTGTCTATTGCTGTCCCTGATTCATGTGGACATGCCAGGATCTGAACTCCAGCGAGGAAATCAAACCTTCTGAGCTTGGACTCCACACCTCCATCATCCCACAGATGATTTGTGGAATCCTGGTTGAAAAATGGGCAACAGTTGTGGCCTAAAAAGAAAACCCCATTTGTCAGTTTTCCTGAAAGCTCCTTTATCCCCCATGTGGGGAAAGAAAGGGGAAGGATGCCTTTGAATAGCTACAGTGCCTTGGAAGCATTTTTAATATTCCTTTAAATATAAGCTCCAGCATATTTCTAGATGATATGAATTGCTATTATATTAAAAATGTAGCAGTGGTGTTTTATGAAGGGGAAACATTTTTAATGCCAAAGTAGTGCTATTTTAAAATGAGTTGCTTTTATGAAATGGATGAGGTGGTTTTAGTTAAAAAAGACCATTTGGGAAGGAAAACTGTGGCTGTATTTCTGTCTTACAGAGTAAGACAAAGCTGTATTTTTTTTCCCCCACCTCTTTTTTGAAGATCAGGGGCTAGACTTGAACTTTTTGGCTTTTCCATGGAGTCTGTTTAGGCTCTGCCTGCACACAAAACTGCAGTTTCACATGAAGGGTTTGGTATTAGCAGCAGTCAAAGGTGTTCCTTCGGCCCAAATACGAAGTGGAAAACTTCCCTTTGGTAAAATTTGCATTTAGGATAATTATAAATTGTTCCCCTCTTGCTGTGTAGGAATTGCTGTGATGGCAAATATAGAATTTTATCCACAGCCTCATCCTTCCTGCCAAAGGTGTGCCAACACCCTTTTCCTGCAGATTTGGGCATCTCCAGGAGAGCATTGCCAACATAAACCCTGGATAATTCCCTTCAGTGGGAAGAGAAGGCAAACTCACCATAACAGCTCCGAATAACCAACCCCAAACCCAACAACCACCCCGAAAACAACAAATCACAGCTGGGTTTTTTTGCAGGAGCATCCAGGGCCAGTTTTCCCTTGTCTGAAGGAGAGCAGGGCTGTGTCTCTCCACGTGTGCTGCAGCTGCAGTGCCTCTCCCAAGAGTGCAGGACAATGGGAGAGATTGTGCTGTGGGATCCAAGGGCTGCTGAGCCAGCCCAGCTGCTCAGGGCTGTGGCTAGCACAGGTCTTTCTCGTGAGAACATTCCTCTGTGTTTTATAAACAAAGATAAAGTTTGGGTGTTATTAAAAACAGTGTCTCGAGAGTTGGACAGTTCAGGCCTGGCCAATCAGGCCTAGGGGGAGGTTTCTGGCTGACCAATCTGGGCGACCTCTGAAAAGTCTATATATGTTGAAACCAAAATAATAAATTGCCTCTCTTTCTCGTCACACGGAGAACCCGGGTCTTTTTCTCTGCTAGCGGCTCAACAGCGACATCGGGCAGCAAAGGCACCAACAGCTCACCCCACTGATCATTTACCTTGATATTCTGCACTGCTGTGGGTGTGCTGGGGATGTTGTATTGGATTGGTGCAGCTGAGAGGCAGGGCTGGAGCTGTTCTGGCTAAGGTGAGGCTCTGCTGTCAGCTGAGAGCACCAAACTGCTCTGGATGCCTAAATCAGAATTACCTGAAACAGAGGCTGCACAAAGTTAGGAGAAGAAAAAGCAGATTCATTTATTAAAGGCCTTTAGGTACATTTAGGGCAGAAAAAGCTTACTCAAGAGGCTACACCCAAAATGGACAGTGAGTCATGAGTTCTTCACATTTTATAAGTTCTGTCTATTAACCTATTGAGCCTCAATTCTCCAACTACCCCTTCAGGTGATGATATTAATTAACCCCAAGCTTGCTCCCCCAATTCACTGTTGTTGACATATTTTGGGTCTCTGAGGCAGCAAAGTGTCCTTGGATTTTCCACTGAAGACCAATTGTTTTGTCTAAAATGCTGGGAGCAGAGGTTTTTAGCACTTTATATGGAGTCCAGAGCTACACACCATAACTACAGATACAAGAAAAATAGACACTAAAAATCCTGAAGGCATCACTCTCAGCTTGCTGGACTGCTCCATGATCCTCTTTTCTCAGCTGGGTCACCTTTTGTTCCCTCATTAAAAGCTCTCATTCCTGGAATGACCTTATTCTCCATCCTATGATTCATGTCTCACCATGCTGCTTTCTCTCCCCCACCCATCATCTCTCACTTCTTCCTTCCTGTGGGGAGAGGGAAAAACCTTGGGAATGCACCCTCCAAAGATAAAAAAAAATTTAAAAAAAGTTAAAAGCTAGGAAAACACTTTTTTGGAGTGCATTTGGTTGCACGAAGTTGAGTGTGGCCATGGCTGTGTGAAGAGCAGTGAGGCTGATCTGAGCTCACACAGAATGATTTTGGAAACAGACAGTGGGTGGCACAAGCCCAAAGGCATTAAACTGCATTTCCAGGGGTGAAATTCCTCCTTTCCTGAATGACTGTCTTGGCTCGTTTTAGGGTCTCAGTGGCTTGGTGAGGCTGCCAGGGTGGTGGTAATGCTTTGGCAGTCCTGACTGACCTCAGGTGTTGTTTCCAAGGCTCTGCCATCCATCCCAGGAAATTTGGATGAAAATCGAAAAGAGGGAGAAACCATCAGTCCTGCCACCCAACACCACATCCCATGCAGGAATTTGCTCTCCCTGCCCACCTGGGTTGCAAATCCAGAACACACATAGCTCTGCAGATCAACTGGAGTGCGCTTCAGGTTAAGTTGCTATAATTGCTGGAGTTGAAAGGCAAAGGGGGAAAAAGACTCAGTGGTGTTTGTTTTGTCTTTAATCATTGCTGTACAAAGGCAGCTCTGTGGCTCCCTGGGGTTTAGCTGGGTGGTTTTGCATATCTGAGAGATGCAGTGTTGGCTTCCCCCTTCCCTCTCCATTATTTATCTATTCCTTTGTGCAAGGTCCAGCTTAAGCTGTGAGCATTCTCTGGGCTGTGGTGATAATTATATTTATTCCTCTGAGATGGTTTTCCTTGGGTTTTCAAACAAGACAGGGGCCTTTTAGATCCCCACTGGCTTTGGCCCTCTGATAGCTTTTGAGCCATTTGTGAATTTCCAACAAATTTCTCTGGCGTGTGTCAGTCTCAAAGAGAACTCCATGAGGATGTTATTTTTGCTACCCAAAGGGACTGGCAGAATCCTATATTTCTGTCAGTTTCATAAACAGGTGGGAGAGAAAAGGGTGTTAATCCTATATTTCTATAGGCTTTGGAAACACAAGTGGGAGAGAAAAGTGTTAATTCTATTTTTCCATAGGCTTTACAAAAACAGGAGAGAGAGAAAAGGGTGTCAATCCCTGTGCTCAGGGCTGCAGGGTAAGTTCACCCTTCTAAAAACCAGGATCCATGTGGGAGACATCCCAACTGTCCCAGGAAAAGGAAGAGCTGCTTTGTGCCCAAACTTCCATCCATTTCCATAGGAAATTCAGAGTTCTGCAGTTCCACCACCCACAGGGTGACCTGAGAGTCAAACATCACCAATTTAGCTTTTATTTTGCCATGCTGCTCCTTCCACCGTTCCAGCAATCTGACTGACAGCCATCCCAGCATTTGTTTCCCCTTCCCTGGGAAAGGAGCATCTGAGGACTGGAGCAGGATGAGAAATCCCTGTTTTGGAGGGAGAAGGTGATGAGTGAGAAGCACACACCTCGTCCCTGGCATTTTGGGAAGCTCAGAACACCCTGATCCCTTCCCTTCCTGCAGACAGAGCTGCTCCTGGGGTTCATGACTCAAGTGAGCTCCAGGGTTTTGTCTCCCTGCCATCCCAATGAGCTGGCCCAGCTCCCCCTCGGGGCTGGCAGGGATGACCTCATGTCTGGGAGAGCACAGGGCACCCTGTCCTCTGCTTGCTGCACGAACAAATCCTCTCCCTGCGTGCTCTGAGACCTGATTTTTCCATACTGAGAATCTCCACTCAAAAAAAAGAAGTGCAAAGCCTTCTATGTCCAGTTTTTTAAGGATTTTCTGTGTGGGAAAATTGTAGGTTCTGGGTGTAGAACAATTCCATTTAAATATTTTGTTTGTTTCAAAAGGAGCAGTTTGTTCCTTTCCTCCCTTAAAATCTCTTTTACTGATCTCCTTTACCACCTTTCAGCACACTCTGAGGGACAAAAACTCTCATTGGTGTGATCTGGGGAGGGACCTGCAGCCTCCCCCCACCAGCCGTGTGACACAGGGACAGCCATTGCTCTGCTCTGTCAAAAGCTCTAATTCCTAATTTAGGAGGCAATTCTAGCGCAAATTAGCGCGCCTTGCAGATAGAATTAGAGTCTGGGTGATGATTTGGAAAATACAATCAATTTACTCCAATTGTTTGTACATGTCAGATCTCTCTCTCCAATAATGAAGAGTTTACTCCTCGTGCACGAATAGAAACAGTGAGCCATTAGCCATGGAGGGGAGAGAGAAACAGCAACCCTGGGTGGGATGAGAACCTCAGGGAGGAGATTTCTGGGTCAGGGAGGAGATTTCCAGGTCAGGGAGGATATTTCCAGGTCAGGGAGGAGATTTCCAGGTCAAGGAGGAAGTTTCCAGGTCAGGGAGGAAGTTTCCAAGTCAGGGAGGAGATTTCCAGGTCAGGGAGGAGATTTCCAGGTCTGTGCAATACATTCTGGGCTGCAAATCCTGCCCTGTGCAAGGCTGCAGGTAGAAGAAGGTGATTCCTCCTAGTCAGGGATGTCCCTCCCCTGTCCAAAATGATGTCCCTGAAGATTTTCTCTGCTTCTGGAGCTCCTAAAAAGTGCATCTATGGAGATATCCTATTTGGGACTGTGCTGTGAGCATTATGAACAGCACAGGTGTGATTTCTCTGCTGCAAGAATGCATCCTTTGGGATTTTGCCCTGGCTGAGGAGACCAGGCTGGATCTCCAGCTGGTTCCAAGAGCTCTGGACCATTTCTCCTCATGGTGATTTACCCCAGTGTGTCTCTTGCAGAGCTCCTCCAGATCATCCCTGTGCTCCACCTCCATCCAGAGCTCATTAGAGGCTGCTTGGGGATTGATTGTTGCTCTAATTCTCAATTTCTGGTCATTTCATGGCCTGATCTAAATAGCTTTTTAGAAAGCAAACAATATGCATATTTCATGACATTCAGTTCAATATCTGTTTAATTGTGAATGCCCTCGGTGAGGTTTTCAGAAGCTGCTTCAGTGAATCACTTGAGCTGACAAGTAGGGAAAATGGGAATGAATTCCTGAGCACCAAACCTTCATCAGTCCTCTCCTCCTTCCCTCAGAAATCAGCTCCTTTGCCTGGGTCTGGGGGCAAAATTCTGGCAGCCTGATTTCTTCCCAGCAGAGTGTTTGGATTTTCTAGGGAAAGGCCATTCCCAGGAAAACATTCCCTTTAATCCCCATGGTACCAGCTGGAAAGGTATCCTGATTTTAGCAGGACACAGAATCTCCTCTCCCCTGGATCCAGGTAGGAGATTCCTGTGGCTGTGAATTCCTCAGGCATGCAGATGTTTCAGCATATGTCTCCTATCACTGGGGCAGCCTTAATGCTGGGGGAAATGCATGAGATGGTAAAACCTACATTATCTGGGATTTAGGATGTTTGCTTTGCAGAACAAGGGATTAGAGAATAGAAAGCTGAAATGACCATCTGTCTGCAGAAAAAAAGGATCCTGTGAATTCAAATTTCCATGGTCATTTTCCCTAATCTGCTTGGCTTCATTTGATATCTTCTATCAGAGCTGATGTCCTCGTGCCCTGAGCAGGGACAAAGTTCATTTCCCACTCGGGGAAGTTTTCTTGTGCTTTTCTCCAGGAATATCTGTAGGAACCATTCACTTACCTGGCACTCCTGACTTCCCCATTATTTGCAACCCCACATGGTTTTAGGGCTTCCAGCACCTTCTGTCCCCAAAGAATGAGAGCTGGGTTTGTATTGCTTCTTCATCTAGAATTGCAGTGCAGTTCCCTGTGGGGTGCAATGAGTCACACTGTTGGACCCAATGGCTGCTCCAGGGTTTAGTCACCAATTCTGGGTGTTCACACACCAGTGCTGTCAATTTGTGCAGTGTGCTCGTGAATCTGATGGAAGTTAATGTTTCCTTGTAGAGCCCCTGCTCCTGGAAATGTGGGAACATTGAAGTTTTGGGTTTAAAAAAGGCTTGTGGCTGTAGAGGAGAAATCTGGGAGTGTGTTAGAAGTGTAGCCTGTGGATTCACAACCCAGAGAGCTTAAAGCCCCGAGTTTATTAATTTTAAATCTCATTATCTTTAAGAGCAAATTATAATTTCCTTAAAATAGCAGAGACATTGCACCTGCAAAGAGGCAGCAGATCCTTGGTTCTGTGTGGGGCTGGGAGGTGCAGAAACCTCTCCTGACACAACCGATGGAGAGATGCTCAGAGCCTGAAGGAAATAAAGTCCTTTGCTTTGTTTTTAAACCTTTCCTTGCTCCTATTCTTTAGGATTTAGTTCTGAAGGCAGACAGCCTGCCTGGGAGACCTTGATTTGGGGTATCTTCAGCAAGACAAAGAGGTTTGTTTCATTAGTGGGCACTAATCAGCTCTGCTGGAATGGTTTGTAGCCGTGCTGGCATTAGCATGTGCTCCCCAGGGGCTCCCAGGTGCCTTTGGAGTGAAACACCAAATAGATTGGGGTCCTCACCCCTGGGCAGGCTGCCTAGCAGCACAGAAACTCGAGATTTATTTTATTTTTTCTGCACTCCGCGTTCTGCCTTCGCCGCTTCCCCTTCTTTTTGAGCATTTCCTTGTTTACAGCAAGGTGAGCCGTATTTACAGCGCCGGGGAATTTGTCAGGAGCTGCATTCTGCTCGTCATCTGTTCCTTGCCCGTTTCAGGAGGCAATTAGCAGGCGGAGCATGTGAATACCAAACTGTGCTGGAAGGGGCTGCTCACCCGAGTGTGCCGAGCAGAACGGCTCCTGTCAGAGCTGGGAGCTGACAGCTCCAGCACCAGCTGCAGCCAGGGCCAGCAAGCACAGCTGGAGGGAGGGAACACAGAGCCACAGCTTTAGGGACCTTGGGGACACTGCTGTGGGGCAGTTAGGGGGTGTGGGACACACCTGGGCTTTCCTGTGTTGAGTTGTGCATCAGGCTCTTGGAGATGCCTTGATTGCCTTAGCTAAAACCGAGGTTAGACAAAGTTCAGAGAATTAAAAGCAGTTATATTCATTGAAGGCCTTCAGGTGCATTCAGGGCAGATAAAGCCACCCAGTGCTACACCCAAAATGGACAGCAGGTCACAGGTTTTTCATACTTTATAAATTCTGTCCATTTGCATATTGAGGTTTAATCCTCCAATTACAGCTTCAGCTAATGAAGTCAATTACTCCAAGTTTGCTCCCCAATTCACTGCTGTTTACATATCTTGGGCTCTGAGACAGCGAGATGTCCTTGAGGTTTGAGCTTAGAGAGGAATTTTGTCTAAAAATGAGAGAACAGCAGCTTAGCACCTGTATGGAGCCCAGAGTTCTACACTAAAAATTACAGGATTACAGATAAATGAAAAATATAGAAGCTAAAATCCTAAGGAATCATTAGCAATGTCCTGAGCTGTTTTCATCTTAGAATCAAGGAAATAAAATTTCTGTGCTCACTTCTGCTACTTGAGATGCAGCCTGGGCTCAGACAGAGTGTGTGACTGGGGGTTTAGCCAGGGGAGAGCTAAAAGATGTGGGATGACAGAGAAGTATTTCACAGACATTTAAAAAAGTCATCTACAAATATGAGTTAATATTTCACTTCGTTTGCATGGGATGTTTCACTGCCCTTGGAGTACTGCAGCCAGTTTGGATGCTGGATTCAATCAGGGAAGGGTGAAGCAGAGGGATTTGAGTCTGCTTTAAGTGCAAATGTCTGTGCAAACTCAAATGCAGAGCTGGCACAGGCTTTTCCATTATTCATATATTGGGTGCCTTGCTCTGAGGATGAACTTGGTATCTCCAAAACTCTGCCTTTCCCTTATCCACATCCTAAGCCAGAAGATGTTTTCTGACCCCAGGATGAGGGACCAGAAGGAAAGGAGACAAAGAGCATCCTCTATCCCAAGCTTTTGGATACTTCCCAGCATTTTCCTTTCCTGTGCTGCCCTTCAAGTGAGCAGTTTGCCTGAAAAGCTGGCCCTCTTCATCCAGCCAGCTTCCCATGAAATAATAATCACAGCATTTAGGAAATGAAACCCGTGAGTGTCGCCCGAGGGCAGGCAGGCCCTGCGCAGGGAGAGCTGAAAGGGTTGGTTGGGAGCAGGGAAGCAGCAGGAGGATGGAGCTGAGCGAGTCTGCTGCTTGCTGACAGGCTCTGGCTGCTCCTCCATCAGCCTGTGCCGCAGGGAATCCATCCCACCTGGGGCCAGGGTGTAAGGTGAGGGAAGGTTTGGCTGGGAACAGCCAGGGCACGAAGTGACGCCTGTGTGTGCACCTTGATGCAGAGCTTGGACTCAGGGAGGATTCCCAGGAGTGGCTCTGGGCACAGAGCCTGCTTTGGTTGATCCAGATGTGTTTCTGGAAGTGGTTTGCCCAGTGGGAATGATGCTGAGCATCACACAGATGGGAAATGATTGTCTTTTTGATGCTTTAGGATTTTAGCTTCTATATTTTCCATGTATCTGAAATCCTGTAATTTTTAGTGTATAACTCTGGACTCCATACAGGTGCTAAGCTGCTGTTCTCTCATTTTTAGACAAAACAATTCCTCTCTAAGCTCAAACCTCAAGGACACCTCACTGTCTCAGAGCCCAAGATATGTAAACAGCAGTGAATTGGGGAGCAAACTTGAAGTAATTGACTTCATTAGCTGAAGCTGTAATTGGAGGATTAAACCTCAATATGCAAATGGAAAAAAACTTATAAAGTATGAAAAACTCATGACCTGCTGTCCATTTTGGGTGTAGCCCTGGGTGGGCTGTGAGTGCCCTGAATGCACCTGAAGGCCTTCAATGAATATAACTGCTTTTTATTCTCTGAACTTTGTCCAGCCTCTGTTTTAGCTAAGCCAATCAAGCATCATTTTCCAGGCTTTTCCCTGCACTTGCTCCTTCCATCACGAGGGAAAACTGTCATTCCTGTCCTGCCTGTGTTCCTCAGCTGCTGGCAGAGGATGCTCGTGTGTATCAGAACTAATCAGGGCAATATTTAATTTACCTGACCAGCCATGAGCTGCTGGACTGTCACACAAACAGAGCCTGATGTCCTGGCACTGCACTTCCCCTGAAGGGAAGCGCCATGCCCAGCCAGGCTCCTAGTGAGCCCTGCAGATTTGATTCCCTGCCTTCTGCTGGCGTCAAACAGCTGCATTTCTTGGAACAGAGAGGGGAGCAGAAACTGGGTCAGCATCCAACACAGCGTTAAAGTGGGAATTTGCAGGTTTATTTAGTGCTGGGCACACTTTGGGGCAGTTTGGGGACATCCTCTGTGCAAGGGCAGCGAGGGCTCAGCCCTGTTCCTGCAAGAGGCACTGCAGCAGCTGTGCAAAAGGGCTTGGAGACACAAAAGGGGTTATTTAGGAGGGAAATGTTTGTTGTTTCCTAATAGTGTGGTCCTTTGAAAGGATGGGCTGAGGTCCCTGGCAGAGCTGCTGCTGGCTGGCAGTGCCCCATGGTCAGGGAGGCTCTGGGTGCTGGAGCAGAGCTCTGTGTCTGTGCTGAGCCTGCTGCCTGAGCCTGAGCTGTCAGTGAGGGCTGCCAGTGACATTGCTGATCACCTTGAGGGTGCAGTCCAGTTTGGGATGTTTTCTCCCTGCAGTGCCTCCCCTGCAGCGTGGTCTGTTCGCAGAGGGAGCACGACATTATCTCACTTTTGGCTGGAGATTTGTCTCTCTCTTTCTAGACAGGAATGAGTAGCTGGGAGACAGGGGAAGAAGGAGACAAGGATTGTCGATAATTCGAAATTCAGACAATTATAGGGTGGTTTGGGTTGGAAGGCACCTTATGGATCATCCTGTTTCACCCCCTGCCCTGGGCAGGGACACCTCCCACTATTCCAGGTTGCTCAAAGCCCCATCCAACCTGGCCTGGAACATTTCCAGGGATGGGGCAGCCACAACAGCTCAACAAACGTTAAATTTCTGTTTATGAAAAGGCTGTTTGGTGAGCTGGGAGCCATTTAAACAGCTCTCTTAATATAGTGCAGTCTCTCGGAAAGGCCAGCCGTGGATTTGCAGCACCTGAGATGGATGAGATGGCTCCTGTGCTTTCACCAGCAACAATTTATTTACAGGGTGAGGCTGTCAGACCTGCATGAACACTGCCAAAGCTGGCAGGCCTGCAGGATAAGCTTTTGTTGGGTTTATATTTCCAGCTCCTTCAGCCAAAGCAACCCTGCTTGAGCCATGGCTTTGTTCTGAGAAAAATGAGATGGTCAAAAGACAGCCCCTGTTCTCTCTTGCCAGCTCATCCTGCTGGTGTATTTGGCATCGTGCTGTGGGGGATGGCTGGGAGCAGAAATGAGAGCTGCAAAGGTGCTGTTGCTCATACCTCCATGGAGAATCAAAGCCTGATTTTTCTCTTTAGCTGGGAATTAGCTGGGGGAGTGACTCACTGTGCTGTTGAAGCAGCTAATGCTGCCTGCAGAATTATCCTGGCCGCTGCAGCCTGGCCTCCCCACTCACTCTGTTCCGCTTGCTCTTGGCCATATTTAAAATTTGCAACTGTGGTTGCTTTTGCTGTGCTGCTTGCTAAGCTGATGAGGGGATCAGCAAGAGAGGTGGGAGGATCCCCTGGGAAAAGCCAGGGATTTCATGGCATTGCCAGAATGCCAGAGCTCAGCCTGGTCCAGCTTGTGGCCTCCTTTTTCACCAGGAGAGATCAAACACCACGAGCTTTGGATCTGCTGTCTGGAGCAGATTAATGCTTCTGTTCCACCAAGCCTATGGCTCAGAAATAATGACCTGGTGAGAGGCACATCAGAATGGTCCATAGAAAGGTCATGATAACAATTACAGGAGTGGAATAAAAGCAATTAAGTATTCACAGCAGCTTATTCCTTGGTGAGGGTGGAGGTTCCCGTTTCAGAGAGGAGCAGGGGTCACCCAGCAGAAAGGTGACGAGCATATTTGATGTGGCAGGTGATGAATCCCCTGACTTGAGCAGGGTGAGCATCCTTCTCATCCATGTTCAGAAGCAGGGATCAGCATGGATTATGGAGAATCCTCCTTTTACACCTGCTCTGAAGGCTGTGAGGCAAAAACCTGCAGGACTTTCTTGTGCTGTGAAGGAGCAGTGAGAATTCACACCAAATCCAGCAGTCCTTCGGGGAGTGGGAGCAGCAGCAGAGTTCTGGAGCCTCCTCCAGCCAGGAGGGAAAGGTGCACATCCTCTGGGGCTTCAGCATCTCATCCTTGGGCTGAAGGGAGCGGGATGGGAGCATTCCTGGGCTGAAGGGAGTAGGATGGGAACATTACTGGGCTGAAGAAAGCAGGATGGGGGCATTCCTGGCTGAATGGAGTGGGATGGAAGCACTCTTGGGTTGAAAGGAGCAGGATGGGAGCATTCCTGGTCTGAAAGGAGCAGGATGGGAGAATTCCTGGTCTGAAAGGAGCAGGATGGGAACATTCCCCACACCGCAGGCTTTATCTGCTGCGCTGCAGGCTTGTTCCTTCAGCTCTGCCAAAGGGTTTGTAGCCTCCATCCTCTGCTGTGCAAAGGCGACATTTTGCTGCCAAGGTGATGGTGTAACTGAGATTGAAGGCCTGTGTGTGTGCAAAACCCTGCAGTGTTTGAAATGGAAGTAGAACCAGTCGTCCTCAATCTGCTCTCTTTTTGCCTTGCTGTATGATTCACAAGGGGGAATTCTGCGCCTTGAAAAGAAAACTCGTTTCCCGTGCCAAAGGTAAATGTTGCAGCACTTCTGGGGGCAGTAATGGTGCTTTCAGGGCAGGATTGATCCCTCCATGCGGGCTGAGGGGTGTGTGCACAGCCCAGCACCTCCATCAATGACAAGGCTGAAGGGGATGAGGAAGCAGGTTTGGGTTTAAGCGCCTGGCAGAGCGGGAAATAAGGCCTGGGTGCTTCAGCTCTCAATCTCCTGCTAATCACAGCGCCAGAGGTGAAGGAAGCCTTTCTCCTCTCTTCTGCTGCTGGTACCCAGGGATGGGAGGCACATCTTGGAGTGGAGATAGGGAAGGAAGGCTGTCAGTGCTGTCTGGGGCTGGAGAATCTCCTGGTGCTGCTCCTCTGGGATGCCGTGGCGATATCAGAGCTGGAATTACCCTCCCTGCTATTAACTCCGAGCTGCTCTGTTTGTTTCTCTCCACAAGCAGCCTCCTGGCTCCATTCTGGTTGTCACTGGTGTGGGATTTTTGTCTAGCAGCAATTCCACCTTTGTCACCGAAGCTGCTAGCAGGGCTGGGCGAGAGGAAGTGTAATTAAAGTTTGTTCAGACAAAGGCGTTTGGTGACGAGCTGCAGTGTTGCTGAATCCACAAGGGGCACAATTAACTGATAAGAGTAAACTAATTGTTATTCATATTAAATTAGGGCACAGGTGATTTGGAAAATCTATAGACACTCCCATATGCTTTGCAATTTTGCATTGCAGATTATGGTTTTATAAGGCCCTTCTGGGATTCGGATTAGAGAGGCAGAGTGTGGAGCTGTATCTAAACCGAACATACTCCTTCCTGATTAACTACATGATAAAAACATAAATGTGCATATCCGAGGATTTATCACTGTTTGCATACTAATTTTTCTCTTCCAGTCACGAACACAACAGGTTTTTTCACATATCCCAGTGATTTTGTTCAGAGGCAGCTGGGTAAACCCAGACAAGGCGCTGTGATTCCCATGTTGCCACATAATAGTTTGGAGCTGGAGGTTAATAGCAGGGAGTGGGGACACGGCAGGGACACGACTGCCACAGGAGCTGCTGAGATACTTGCTGCTGGTTCTCCTGTGCTGTGCCCTCGTGGTCTGTGGATATTTGCAGGGCTGTGCTCACCCTGCCACGATGAGGTGAGGCTGCAAAGAGGTGTATTTTCCCCACACTGCCAGGCTGGAGCTTTTGGAGCAGTTCTGTAACAAGCCCTGTTGGTTTAAAACATCCCCGAAATGAATATTTATAAACGGGACACGAAAAAAGAATCTAAATTGCTTGTGTGATCTTGGGACGTGAGATATTATGATTATTTATGCGCTTCTATGTCTCGCTTTATCAGTTCATTGTGTTGCAATCCCAGAGTGTCACAAGCTGCTCTTGAAGGAGGTTCTCTCTCAGTAAGAGCCAAAGCTGCCAGGAGAAACAGTGGTGGGAAATGTGGGGACAGCAGAGCAGGAAATGGGGCAGAGGATGTGCCAGCAGCACAACTGGAGTATTCAGGCAGACAGAGATGCAGGTTTGGACTGGCTGATGAACCTCCTGACCCCGAAAAACAAAGAACCTCTGACTTTTGTCATCTGGAAGTCCTCATTTGGGACTCACAGCACACCCAGAGAGCCAGCAATGACTCCAGCATGGGTTTGCTTCCTCTCCTCCCGTCTGGTCTCAAGCTGGGGCATCCAGAAAAGACAAGAGTTCTTGACCTGTGTGAGGGATGTGCAGAGGGCTTGGAAATGAAGCTTAATTACCAAGCAACGTGGAGAGAGCTGGTGGTGTTTATCTGTTAAGAAGGTGCTTCCCAATAAATAAAAACCCCTCTGAGAGAAGTTTGGATGTATGATTTAGCGCCGTGTGCACTGCTCTGGTCTCTGAGCAATCTCTGCCTTGGATCCCAGCCAGGATAACGATTGGGGAAAGGCTGGAGCTGGGCGAGGAGGCTGGGGGTTATTGAATCCCTCCTGGAGCTCCCAGTGATGTGTTAAACCATTTCCTCTCGGTTGTTCCCGTGTTCAGCTCACCTCTGCTGGGTCTTTAGCCCGCCAAGAGGTTCTTGCAGGAGGTCAAGGAGCACCACTGTCCATGGGGAGCTCCATGCAAAGCTCTCCTCTCCCAGGCTCTGAGCAGATGCAGGCTCAGTCTCCCAGCAGGGCAGAGAAGATGGGGCTTGCCTTAGGCTGAGGGGTCTTTCCTGGGGGGAAATCCCAGTGGAATAACGCCAGGCTGGGGCTGAATCGAAGGGGAGAGCACCACCTGCTGATGCAGCACCATGACTCCTCTGGGCTCCTCTGCCTCCAGCCTGCTCCGAAATGTGTTGGTCACCCACTGTGAGGCATCCTGAGGGCTTAACGCACACAGCAGGGAGTACAAACTCCCTCCATCATTTCCAGAACCTTGAAGGGTGGACAGCTCCTCCCTGCTGCCAGGGAAGAAAGTGTCTCCCTGACTTCGAGGTGGAAAGGAAAACCTGTTGGTCTCTGGCCCTTGGTGAGTAACAAGCAGGACAGAAGGTGCTTGTTGGAAGATCTTTTTGCCCAGTGTGCAAATGACAACCAAAGTGGGAGCAAAGATCTGTTCCAGAGAGTGGGATGAAGGGAGAATCGTCAACAGTGAGCTGAGGGATTTGGTTAGATGGAGGGTGAACACAATTTTTTGAGTTTGATTTCTGCATATGAGCAGCTACAGCTGCTGTGGGAAGAAGGGGAATGCTGTTAGTTTGACAGAGTGGCCAGACTTTGACAGGTTTTTCCTCTTCCCCTCACCTGTGTGCCAAGGTGAGTGGGACCAGCAGGTGAGGTTTTCCCTCCCCAGAGTCAGGGTTGCTCTAAGGAGCTCAAGCCTGGCGTTCCAACATCTGGCCCATCCCACTCCTCATCCCGTTTCTGCAGACAGTCATATCTCCAGCCTGGCACCACCAGGTGATGATAACCTGGAGCTCAGCCTGGAGCTGAGGAAACTCCCCAAGGGGAAGTAAATCCCTGTGTTCAGGCAGGAAAACGAGGGGGTGAGGCTGTGACTGGGGCAGCAGGAGAGGCTGGCAGCCAGGTGAGATGGAAACAGGGATCCCTCCACCCCCCAGGCTGCTCCCAGCACCGTGTTTGGTGTGCTCTGCTGAAACACACCCAGCTATTTACTGAGGATTTGCCCCTGTGCTGCTCCCCTTGCCCCTGACAGCCTCAGCCATCAGTGGTTTCTCACCCAGAGAGGCACCGCTCTGCTCATGCCTGGCTGCGGCTGTGGATCCTCCTGGCACTGCCAGATGGCAAGCATGGGGGAGAGGAGAAAAGGGAGCTGCAGCTCTGCTTCCTCACAGGAAAAAAGCCTGGTGGGAGCTTGTCTGCCCTGGCTGTGCTGCTGCCTGGCTGTGGAGTCAGGAGGGATGAGACAGAGCAGGGTCAAGGGGTGAGCCCCGGGCTGGCTGGGCAGGCTGTGGGGCTGGGAGCATCTCCTTTAGGATTCCACGTGCCTCCAGCCCTGTGGGAACAAACCTTACATAAACCTAGCCGGAAGCACGGCATTAATATTTAAAAAAATGACATTTAAGGTATTGAATCCATGCTGTATGCTCCGGCAGAGCGTCTCTGTGTTTGCGTGTGCGCGCTCACGCTCGGGGCTTTGTTTTCCTTTTATAGTGGATTGTTGTGTGTATGTATTTTACTCGGGGTGTTTTGTGCTATAATAAGAAGGGGGAGGGAGCAGGGAAATGCTGCTCTGTTTATACACACTGCTGGCAGCAGCGATGCTGCCTCTTCCAGATTCGCATCCTCGCTGAAGCTCCCTGGATCCAGGCAAATTATCCTTTATCCCAGGATCCCGTGGGAGGACTGGCTGAGCCTCTCCTGCCTTGCTGGCCCTCCTCTGGAATTTGGCCCCTGGGAGTGTGGCACAGCCCCATCCAGCGTGCAGACAAGTGGATATGTGAAGGTTCAAGGGGACAACCTTGGGAAATGTCAGAGCAGTGTCTCTGCACGGTTGCTCTGCTGCTCTGATCACAAAAAGCAGCTCTGGGTGTGTCACACTGTCATTTTCCTCCCCAGGGATGGAGCAATGCCTCTCCGTGGGTCTCTGTGTCCCTCCTGAGCTCCCTCGATGCTTTTCCCAATGCTTTCCACCTTTGTGAGTCTTCAGAGACACCAATGCAGGCCTTAGCCTGAAATGTTACTGCTCACCCATAATTTTTATATCTCAGGTGTAGCACATCTCCTTCCCCTCCCCCCGAATTTTTCCATGTTTAGGTTTTCTGGCAGGAACATTTTTATGTCTCTTCTCATTTTTTCTTCCCCCTGTCACACCCAGCCCTGAAATATTCAACGAGTGTGCCCTTTTCTTATTCTGATATGAGCCTCAAGGGGCAGATCCTTCCCATCCATCTCCTGCATGCCATAACAGCTGCTAGCCTGGGACATGCTGGAAAAGCACTGGGTCTGAAGCCACCCTTTTGATATAAGTGGACATTATGCATTTTTAATAGACATAGAGCTCAGTGAAACCCTTAGTACTAGCTGAGTTGGCACAAAATTCCCAGGCAAGGAGTCTGTGGAGCTGATCTCTCCCTAGGCACCTCGCAGAAAATGAGACCAAGGACAAAAAAAGGCCACGTTCCCTCTGATTGCAGGAGCTGCTGTGTTTTGCAGAGGAGGTGGCTGAGCAGGAGCTGCCTGGCTGTGCATGAAGGACTCTGGGTTGGCAGTCCTTGTTCATCCTGTTCTTCCACAGAGGAGGTGCAGCTTGCAGGGGGAGGTGGTTTAAAGCTCCTTCCTTCCAGCATCACTCTGGACAGTGCTTCAGCATGGCCTGGAGGCATCATCTCCCTGCTTTGTCCAGCATAGGCTTTGAAAAAAGCTCAGCAAGGCTCATTTCTACCTGAGGCAGTGGTGTGGAGTCCACAGATTGCTCCACTTGAGGAAGAAGGAGGATGGGAGCTGCTGTCCCTCTGATGATGCGGCTGGGATTTGTCAGTGGGCCTCGATGGCTGATCATTTGTGGGTAATATTTAGATTTCCAAACTTCACAGCAAATAATCTCTGCATCCCCTGGAGATGCACAAGTTCAAACTGGGGTCTGGATGCTGTAGGTTCAAACCAAAAACATCCAGTGGAAATGGTGGGAACCCCTCAGGAAGATCAGTGAGATGGATGGATCTCAGATCCCTGAGTGCTGGCACTTTCCCCAGAACCTGAAATGTTGTGTTTCTACTTTGTTCTTCCATTTTTGGTAAAGCATGAGTAAATCTGTCTATACCTACAGGTTTCCATGGCACTGTCACCTTACAGAGAGGGAACAGCAGGGGATCTGTGCACATCCACGGTGGAACAGGGAGAGATGGGGGATTGATGGGGCTGGGAGCAGCTCAGGGCAGCTGAAAGGTGCCTCAGCCCCGAGCTCAGCCATGTTAGCTCGGGTTAAAGTGCCCAGCTGTGCATGTGGCATTTGGGGACACACTCACCGTGGTGTTCAGCCAGCTGGGAGAAATCTGCTGTGAGCATGAGTCAGCCCTGCTGGGTCAGCTGTTAAAGGGCAGCATAGGAGATAAGACCTTTACTCTCCCTGCCCCTACAAGCCATGTGTCCCTAGGGAGGCAGGGAGTGTCCCTGTGGTCCTGCTTCACGGATGGAGGTCACACAAGGCTCCTGTGTGCCTGCACTTGTCACAGCTTAGGGGCAGCCCGTGTCACATCCAGAGCCTCCTTCCCATGGGAAATCACATTCCTGCTGCCCTTTGCCACTGCCAGGAGCCCTGGCCAGCCCCCAGGGAGGCTATGGGGATATTTGGCTGTTTGGGTGGGGATGGCAGGGTGGGGCCATGGGATGCTGGTGCCACAAGGAAGGGGAGAGGGATGAGATGTAAGGAGTGTTCCCCACTGCTCCCAAAGCCCAGGTGGGCTCGGCTGGGAGCCACCAGCCCGGGCATGGGCAGAGAGGAGCGCAGTGTGCTCCTCTGAAGTGCTGGAGGCAGAGCAGAGCTCTGCCTGCCACCCTGGGGGCTGGAGGGGAGCCTGGCTTCTCACCCAGACCACGGTCAGGGCTTCTTCCCAGAGATGCTGAGCCCAGTCTCCAGCCAGAGCCTTCCCTCGCCCCCAGCCCTCCCCAGATCCACGGGGATCTGCACATCCCCGTGCTCCGCCGAGCCGGGAGAGCATCTCCCCAAACCCAGCATCTCCCCGAGCCCAGCATCTCCCCGAGCCCAGCATCTCCCTAAACCCAGCATCTCCCCGAGCCCAGCATCTCCCTAAACCCAGCATCTCCCCGAGCCCAGCATCTCCCCGAGCCCAGCATCTCCCCGAGCCCAGCCCGGTGGGTTTTGCCGCCGAGAGTGAGCAGAACAGCAACCAATCCCTCCAGGGGCCATCGGGGAGCCTTCCGTGGCTTCTCCTCCTGTCGCAGGCAGCAGTGCCCCTGCCTGAGCGGGATAAATTGGTACAGACCATTAGCAGCGCAGGTCCTCCTCTGGCAGGGGAGGCTGTCGGCGCTGCTCTGGATACAAAGCAGCCACGCTCTGCCTCCTTCCTCCTGCATCCCGCTGGCCTCCTCCTCCTCCTCCCTCTCCTCCTCCTTCTCCTCCCTGTTCGCTCGCTCCCTCCCTCTCTCCCTCTCATTCTTTCTTTCCCCAACGCCACGCTGCAGAGCCAGAGCTGCCCGCCGGAGCTCCGCGGAGGCACAGCGGCAGCGAGGAGCTCTCCGAGGCTGTTTCTTTGCGAGACAAACAGAGGCAGAGGGGCGATGAAGGAGCGGCGTGGTTGCTGCGTGGATTAAGAAAGAAAACATAAAAAAACCCCAACCCCAGCACAAAGCCGGACGCAACAAACGAGGAGAAAGGCAGGAGAGGAGGAGGAGGAGGCGGAGGTTGCTGGGGGAGCTCGCTGGATGGGCGAAGAGCCGCTCTGAATCGCGCCTGTGTTCGCAGGGATTAAAGCATGAATGGGAGCAGCTTCCCGGCCACGATGGAGAGAGAAGGCTGCTCCGGCTGTGCCAACAAGGTAACTCTTGCCTCCTCTGGCAGGCGCTGCATGGCCGAGCCGAGCAGGACACATCTCCTTTCTGCTCGGGGTGTGTGGATGTGCGGCTGCAGGGATGGGAGGAAGCAGGAGGCGCTCCGGGCGGGTCTGGTTGCCCTCCCGGCGTATTTAAAGCCCGCAGAGCGGGGGCTGCAGTGCTGGAGGATCACTTTGCCCCCCCTTTGCCTGAGGACAGCGGGCTGCTTCCCCTGGGGATCGCTGTCCCCGTGTCGCCTCCAGGAGCTCCAGCATCGCCCTGCCAGCCCATCAGCTGCCCGGGGTCCCTCTCGGGGACCACAGTGTCCCTGCGCCCTTCCGTGCATCCGTGCGGAATCAGGGCAGGGAGTGGAGGCGACCCGGAGTTGCTTTTCTCTTCCCCTGGTCATCCTCTGCCTTTTCTTCGCAGCAGAAAGGGATGGGATTGAGGGGAACTGAAATCCTTTCATTCGTGCCAGCAGTGCCGGGAGCCAACTTCGAGGCTGCTGAAAGGGAAAAGCTGCCCGAGTGCTATCTTTTAGGGGAGCAGGAGATGGCTGGGGAGGGATCTCTGTGTTGTGTTATGGAGCGGCAGTGGGAGGGGATGAAAAATAGTGATTGTGAGGGGGAAAGTCAGCGGTGATCAATGGAGCTGCCCACAAATGATGCTTTTCTCTCCCTGCTGGGCCTCTCTCTGACTCAGTTCCTGGGTCTCTGGCCGTGAAACTCTGAATTTCTCTCAGTCGCAGCAGAAAGCACAACTTCAAGCAGCACTGGGAGGTGTCTTAGCCCAGATGTGTGGGAAGGCACTGAAGAGAGCCTGATGTTTCCAGCTGTGCAGCCCTACCCAGTCATTCCCAGCCAGCAGAGCTCTTGCCTGGCCATCCCTCACCACCTTTGGCAGGATGCTGCACCATCCATTTGCTTCTCTGCCACATCCCCCTCCTCCCCTTGCCTTCAGGGGCTCCTTGATGCCTCTTGGCATGGGGTTAGGAAGCATTTGCTTTGATTACTTAAATAACGACGTGTCCCAGCAGTCCCCACTTGTGTGCAGGAAATGTGAGCCCCTGAGTGCCATCAATCACTCTAAGAGCCTGGGTGAACATTTAGGGAGTTTGTGGCCCAATGTGAGGCACTGGCAGAGGCTCTGGAGTCTCTTGCACAGCTCTGCACACTCTTGGCTGGATTGTTGGTGTCCCTGAACATCTGGGAATGGATTGCCCAGGGTTTGGCTGGAAGGTTTCAGGGGTTGGGATTGCTTGGCTCACCTGGGATTGAAAAAGTATGGAAAAGAAAATGGAGGCACTGGGGAAAAGATGGGTAAAATCCCTCCTTTCTGGATGGAACAGCAAACTCTGGTTTCTGTGCCAGCCTCGAGGCATTGAGGAATGTAGAAGATGTTCTGGTGAAGGCATTCAATAATTAGAAAGATGATTTCCCCCAGGAGGGTTAATTCTGTGGTAGAGGCTTTAGAAATGGCCAAAGCCAGCAGGACAGTGGATGTTGCTATAACGGGAGGGCAGTTGATCAATAATTTTATTTTCCTGTTTGAATATTTGTGTGTGTGGGGAAGAGAGAGGAAGAAACATGCAATCAGTGCTGTTGGCTCTGAGGACATTCCCGTTCCAGGCAGCTGAATTATAAATCCCTCCCTGTACCTCTCCACAGGCATTCCTAGGAAAACACAGTGGGATTCTCCAGTGGGAATCTCAGCAATGCACTGCCAGCCTCAGTGGGACCTGGCTGACCCCAGCAGGGTGTGGGGGACACCAGTGTCATGTTTGGATTCTCTGGGACAGAAAATCCAGAGGGAATCCCTGAGGGTCTCCCCCAGTGCAAGTGTCCACAGGGAGGAGAGGGGAGAGCTTTCCACCTGGCTTCCCAGAGTTTCCTGACCCATCAGGATGGCTCAGAGTGAGCACAGAGTGGCCAAGCCTGGCAGGGACTGTCCCCTGTCCCCTGTTCATGTCACAGCTGGCACAGTGCCCCTGGGGCACTCTGTGCCTCTGTCCTCTCCTGGTCAGGGCAGTGTCTCCAGAGCTCCAGCCAAGCCAAATTCTGGATTTGCAATCCAATGCTGGATTTGCTCTTCCCTGCCTGGAGCTGGAGTGTTGTTGTGCATCTTTCTGGGCTTTCTCTGCAGTTATTCACCTCCTGAGGCAAGGAGAGCTGTGAGTGCCTCCAGAGTGCAGGGCTGCTTGGGGTTTAGCATCCTCAGCCCTGCTGCATCTGCTGGCAAACCTCTGGGAGATCTGCCCAAGCTCACCAAGAAACCTTCCAGGAGCGAAGTGTGAGCACACGATCTCCCCTAGCCCAGAGCTGGCTGTTCCCTGTCAAATCTATATTTTCTAAAACCAAAACAGGGTATCTGGCATTTTCATCTCCTCCAGCTCCCCCCTGTTGCCACAGCAGAAGCCTTGGGAAAGGACAAGAAATATCTTTTAAGGGACATCAGGGCAAATGTTGCATTTCATTTCTCAGTGCTTTTTGCAGACTTGCCTTTTGAGATGATTTTGCTCTCTCTTGCCCTTGTTCTAATTTCTACTGGCTCAAAAAAAAAAAAAAAAAGAAAAGTTGTGTAAAAAAGCAATTTTTAGCTCCTCAAACAAAACCCAGTGGGCAGATTTGAATCCCGAGGAGGACAGGATATGATCCTTTCTTGCACCACTGTGCATTTTCTCTGGCAGGGGATGAGCAGTGCCAGAGGCTGCCCAGCTTCCAGGACTGCTTTTCATCAAGGTCCCTGATTTTTGGGGATGCAGCAAGCCTTGGTCAGCACCTTCCTCTGTGGCTGTGCCCTCTGTGGCTTCCTCACCCTCCACTTCTCCTGCAGGCTTTCATTTCACACCTTGGAAAGTTCTGTGGGCTGCAGCTCTGAGCTGTGTTCAGTTGGAGGTGCTTTTGGTGTGGCTTCAAGGCCAGCTTTTCCTGGAATTCATGCCCTTGGAAGGCAAAGCTTTTCCAGGAATTGATGCCCTTGGAAGGCAAAGTATTTCCTGGAATTGATGCCCTCAAGGGTGCCTCTGCAGGGGCTGTTCTGTGGGTCTTTGTTGTCTGAAATGAGTTGTGTTTCCATGCTCTGGTCAGGGAGATCCTGGATCAGCAACCTGCCAGAGTTCTGCTCCTGTGCCAGGGCTGAAGGGTGAGGATGGTTCTCCCTTTCCCCCTGCATTCCCTAAGGATTCCTGTTTGGGTTGGCAAGCTGGCATCAGGGCTGGATTCACCTCCAGCAGCTGACAAAGGCTTTGGGAGGAGGAGATCACAGGGTGGGACTCAGAATGAATCTTCACACCCTGATGGACACACAGGACCACCCCAGGCGCTCTCAGTGACACGGTGTGTCAGTCACCATGGAATACATCCTCCTCCACTTTTCATGGGAACCCCACAATGCCAGGGAGCTGAGAGAGTGGGGAAAGAGTTCACAGATCCTGCTCTCTCAGTGCTCTGTCCCAAAAATTCAGCCAGTTTAGCCCTCCTCCTATCCTTACCCTTGTTGGTTGTACCAAGTGGCACTTCCCAAAGGACTGGGGTTGTTCACAGGCTCAGAAAATGATTCCTGGGCAGTAAAACACCTCGGGGCACACTTCCAAACCCATTTTTCCATCCTGGAAGTGAGTTCTGACCCTCTCTGTGCAGTTGTTCTCACTCTGTTCCCATCCTGCCTGGGCACCACAGAGCCTTGAAGCAATTTGTGTCTCAGAAATCCCTCCAGCTCTGCTCTCCCTGTGAGCCACGGGCAGCACAACACGATACGCCTGGCTGTGACAGCAAGAATAAATAGGAAATGCTCGAGATCCCCCTCCTGCCTGCCTCTGAGCTCTTTTCCTAAAGCCAGGACAAGAGCTAAGCTTCTGTGCAGGGATTTTTGTGCTGTTCTTGAAGAGCAGTGGAGAGGGAATTGAAAGCTGTGGCTCGGAGGGAGAAGTCTGCTCACCCCCAAAAGGTGGGGAACCCTTTGCTTTGGTGTTCTGGATATTGGGGTGTGGCTCAGGTAGGCTCAGCTGTAAAGGAAAATAGGAATTTCCAGGGTGCAGCTCATCTGATCTAAAGGAAATCCCCAAAAAATACACCAAATAAACTGTCCCTGCTGTTTGCAAAAGAATTTAGACAGTGAGCTCTGCTGTGGTGATCTCCCTACCCCTCTGGCCCTGCAGGAAACAGGAGAATGAGACACAATTCACTCCCTGACAGGAGAAAGAGCCACAGGATTTGTCTCAGTTGCCTTGCTGGACGTCATTCCCAAACGCCCTGCAGGTTCCTCTGCAGATTTGGCACCTGAAAGGCACCGAGAAAGGCTAATCCAGAAGAAATACCTCCAGCCTGCCTCACCTTCCATTCAGCTGGAAAGAGCCCAGGAGCAGAAGGACGGGTGCTGAGGCTCTGCTCTGGATTTCATGAATGGATGAATGTAGAGATGCAAGAGGGGATTTGGAGGGGATTTGGAAGCCTGCTCCAGGATTTGTCTGGCACACAGAGCGTTTATAATACTTCCAGCATTATCATAACATAATGCCAGCACGGTTTGGGGCCCACTGTGGCTCTCAGTGAATAAAAAGCATCACTCCTGTCACCAGCAGGGCGACAGGGACCTCACTTTGGATAAGCTGGAGTTTTGCAGAGCCCAGAGTCTTGTCCTGGTGGCACCAAGCCAGGGCTGAGATGCTGTTGGGTCTTGCTGTGTGTGGGTGTCAGGTGTGGGTGCCTGGGTCACCTCCCCCTGGAATTGGCTGTAAAATTCCACCTTGGAGCTGTGGCTGAACTCCTTGGATTTCACCCTTTGTGTTTTCCATCTGTTCAGCAGCTCCTGCAGCTAAAGGAGGAAAGTTTCCTGATGTGTTTCTCTCCACAGAGGTGGCTCTGTGACAGCCAGGGCAGTTCTGACTGGGAAAAGTCCTTGGGGGAGTGCTGCTTTTTAGGGAATGAGCCAAAGCCAAGGCTGTGGGGTGACACTGCTCTGGCCCCACAGGCTGGGTGATCTCTAATTGTTGTTCCATCTGAATCCCACAGACTGTGGCACAGAAAGTAAACCTGGGACTGTGCTGGGACCAGGGCATCCAGCTGAGATTTTTCAGCTTCAGCTCATGTCAGCCTCATCCATCCATAAAAAAAAAAGAAAGCCACCCTACTGTGGCTGGAATTAGTCCTGTGGAACCACTTTCCCAAAGTGGGAAAGGGCAGAGCAGAAGTCCATCAGAGTATTGCAGCATTTTGGGTGCTCCAGTGCAGGATTTGTGGCTTTTTTTGTGTTCTGCACTGGTGAGTTTTGCTCAGCTTTCAGAAGGGCTGTGGGTGCTCAGTGCAGCAGGACACACACACAGCTCACAAGTTCAGTGCTGCCTTCTCCTCTCCTCCTGCCCACTCTGTGTGCTCAGCCCAGGAATGGCACTCCTGGAAGGATTTTCTGCATCGTGGATGAGGAGCAGTGCTGAGAGAGATCATTCCTGGTGTTTCTCTGGGGGCAGGAGCCATGGTCCAGCCCAGAGCAGGGACTGGCTGGATGAATCCTCCCACCACCCCTGCATTCAGGCTCCATGGAAGAAGGGGAGCTGGGGCTGGCTGGTCTGGGATGGACTCTGCTGGATGTCCCTGTGCTCCTGTGGGCACTGTGGCTGTCACTGTGCCCTCGTGGGGAGCTGGAGCTCCATCCTGCAGGGAAATCTGGGGTTTGTGAGGCTGCAGGAGGTGAGGGACCCTGAGCTGTGGCTGTTAACAAGGTCCATGAAGCAGATGATGAAGGACAGGCCTGACAGGGCTGCTCTCCTGTCCCTCCCAGAACAAAGCTGTGAATCCCTCAGGAAGGACTCAGGCTGGAGCAGACCTGCTCTCCTCTCCTTGAGTCCAGAGCAGCTCCCAGAAGGGGCTCTGTCAGGCTGGGTGCAGAACCTGGAGCCTATTTCAGCTCATGAATAACTTGGTATTTCTCCTGAATAATAGATGCACGTGATGGCTGCTGAGAGGCAGAGTGGAGAGGGAGTTGTGTCTCTGAGGGATGGAGGGAGACAGGGAGTGAGGCAGTCCTGGGCTGAACTGGGAGCTGGCTGGGGGCTGGGAAACTGGCAGAGCTGATGTTTGGAGGTAAATGTGTGACTGAGGCAGAGAGGGTGCCTGGCTGGTGGTGTTGTGTCTCCTGCATTCAGTGGGAGTATATAAGTATTTATTTATTTAAAAATAATTGTATATTAGTGTAAGACAGCAGTGCCCAGCTCAGGCTCTGGGGCTGGGGAAGGTGAATATTGGTAATGATGCCATTTCTCTGCCTCCAAGAGGGGCTTCCTGTGGCTGTCCATAGCAGGATTAAACCCCAGCACAGTTTATGCTGTGGGTCAGCAACCCAGCCAGGGCAGGTCTGGGACAGCCCAGACTCTGGATCTGTGATCTGTGGGGTTTTTGGGAGGCCCTGGCAGTGCTCAGATCAGCAGGATGCTCTCGGATGCTCTGCCTTGAGAGAGAGACAGCCTTCACCTGACTTTCTAGTGGCACGTTCTGCTTCTAATTCGGGAGAGAGAGAGAGAGAGGAGGGATAATCTGGCACAAGGCTGCCACCCTTGAAAGGCTGCCAGCCAGTTTATGGCACTGTCTGCCTGCTCCCCACAGCCCTGGAGATGCAGGAAGATTCTCTCCTGCCATGAAGCTGCAGTGCTCCAGGAGAGGACGTGGCTTGTAGGGACAGCCAGGGGTTTATCCAGATGGGTTGGGATCCACTGGGATGGGCAGCAGCTGGGTGTGGAGATTGGAGGCACAGAAGGCACTGCTAATGAATAATTCTTCCAGTGTCTTTCTTATAATAGTGGCACATTCACCAGGCGTGGCTTGGACAAATTCATCTTTCCAGCTCCTGGGATGACCTTCTGCTGGTGCCTGGATGGGCTAACCTAAAACAGAGAATAGACACAGTTAGGAGAATAAAAAGGAGTTAGATTTATGAAGGCCTTTAAGGTGCATTCAGGGCAGACAGAGCTTACTGGAGAGGCTACACCCAAAATGGACAGTGAGTCACAAGTTTTTCATATTTTATAAGTTCTGTCCATTTACATATTGAGCTTTAATCCTCCAATTATGCTTTCAGGTGATGATGCCAATTGCTCCAAGTTTGCTCCCCCCAGTTCACTGTTGTTTACATATTTTGGGGCTCTGAGGCAGCAAAGTGTCCTTGGATCTCGAGTTTTAGAGGAATTGTTTTGTCTAAAGATGCTGGGAACAAGTTTTAACACTCTATATGGAGTCCAGAGCTACACACTAAGACTACAGATACACAAAAATATAGCAGCTAAAATCCTAAGGCATCACTGTGAGGCTTTGGAAATGTTTGCTTCTGTTTGTCAGGCTGAGGAGTATCATTTAAGGCATGATTTTTACCAGGGAGGAAAACTGTAAGTGCTGAAACGGGGAGCATTGAAAAGATGGGTTGGAGCAGCGTGGTGAGAGCTCAGCTCACTCTTGGGTGGCCTGGTTTGAAGCCTCATCTCCCTTGCAGTTAGTTACTCTCAGTTATCAGTTCCTTGAGCTCTGAAATTCTCCCAAGTGCAAGCAGCCAGAGTTCAGAGCGTTGAGAAGGGGCCTGGCAGGCAGAACTGGATAAAACCACTCTGAGCTGAATCCCCTGGCAGCAAGGGGGATCTGGCTGCATGCTGGAGGTGCAGATGCTGTCTCTGCCTCCAGCCTGGCCTCAGGAAGGAGGAGAAGTGGCAATAAAAGGTGCCTTTCTATAAATAAAGCCCCAAAAAGGCAATAAAAAGTGGCTTTCTATAAATAAAGCCCCAAGGAGGGGAGGAGGGGGAGCTGCCAATTTCTGCCCTTTGTGGAGGAGTAACTGTCTGTGGCATTGAGAGGAGGCAGGAGTAACTGTCAGCTGCTGGGATCAGGGAAACCTTGCACACCGTAAATCTGGATGGTTTTGGGGTTTTGCACTGGCAGGACTCGTGTGGGAGGGGAGCAAGGGGAGCTGAGCTCTCTCCCTGCCCCTGTCCCTTGGCTCTGGGGAATTTGGCAGCTTTAGGGGGCAAAGGATTTGCTGCAACCTCTGAAGCTCTCACCCCACACCTCCTTCCATCCTCCCGTTTATCTTTTGCTAACGCTGCCAGCACTATTTCTGCCCTGCCTGGCAGCCCTTTCTGTCTCATTCCAGAAGGCTCAGAAGGCAGGAGAGTGGAGTTCATAACTCACCTGAGAGTCTGAGTCATGCTGGTGCAGAGCAGGGAGGCAGCTCTGCAGTGCCTGAGCCCCCAGGCCATGGGGTGTCCCTTTTGGGATGGGGTCAGCACGTCCCCCCTCTGCTGCTCATGCTGGGGGGCAACTGCAGCTTGTGATTGCTGTGCTGTGCTGCGCTGCACTGGGTGGGTGTAGGGAAAGAGAGGATCAGGGAGTGCAGGGAAAGCTCTGTGCTGGAGGCAAAGTGGTGCTCTGCACTGAGAACCAACACGCTCAGAGGGACTGAGAGAGAAAATTCACTTTTTTTGTCAACGTGACAGCGACTGGGAGGACCAGGAGTGTCCAGATGTCCTCACTGATGTGCCACATCCCCATTTCCCAGGAATCCCCAGTCCCTCGAGCTGCAGAAGGGCTCCATGCAGCACCTTCAGAGCTCTGGTTCCTCCCTCTGTCTCAACCATCCTTTCTGCTCTGGCTCATTATCAACTGAGTCAATGAGTTTAGTAACTCATGTTTTTAAAGATTAGTCATCTGTAGGAATGACATTTGAAAGACTGACAGTTCCAATCAAATCACAAGGGCTGCTCTTGTGCTTGAAGATAGTCGTTTAATTAAAAAAACAAAAAAAAAAGGTAAAATCAACCTGACTGATGGAGTGTGGTACCTTGAGATGCAGCTGAGGAAATACAGATGTGCTCCTGGGCAGGAGGAAGCTGCCAGGCTGGCAGAGATGGGTTGGACAGGGCTGAAGGCAGTGTGGTGAGGCTCTGTGGATATTCCTTAGCCCTGCTCCCTGCCAGGCAGGTTGGTGACAGTCGTAATAATAACGCTGCAATTTGCCTGGTTGATTTGAGCTGCGCCATAATTACTGCGTGATTACAATATTCTTGGAGCAGCCATTACAAACCCCTCCAGTTGCTCAGAGCTCCCCAAGGGCTCGTCTGGCACCTCACCTTGCAAGTCAAAGCCTGCAGGGGAGTCTGGGTGTCCCTCAGGCATGTCTGGCTGTGCCCTCAGCCACCTGGAGAGCAGAGTGACGCTGCTGAGACACTCTGTGGGATATCTGGTGGCAGGAAGGTGCTTGGCCAAGCAGGACAAGGTTTTTCAAGGGGTGAGGATGCTGCTGGGAAGGGCAGGGGCTGGGGGGTGATGCTGGTGGGGGACGGAACTCGCAGGTGTTATTCTTCCTGTGACAGCCTCGTGCTCACTGGTGTTGGAGTTGTGAAACTGTCAGCTTCACTCTGTCTCCAGCTTCTCTTTGGCTGCTCCACGTCTCGTTCAGAAGATCTGGATGGGCTCGGCCCTTGGATGAGTCTAAAATGAGGAGAAATGATCTTCTCCAGGCCCTGAGATCAGTGTGAGCTGGGCTTTGCCAGCACCTGAGGCATCAGTGCTGTGCCATGGCTGTGTGCAGCCCCTGAGCTCCTGGAGCCGTGTGATTCCATGATTCCTGGCCAAAAGTGGGCAGCTATTTCCATCTCACCTCCGGAGCAGGCTGAGGTGAGCCAAAATAATTCAGCCACAGGGAAGCCAGAGTCAGACCAGGCTGGGGCTGGAAGCTGGACAAACTGGTTCATCCAGCCTGTGCCTTTCCCTCAAAGAGCCAAATCCCATTTCCTCAGGCAGTGCTGGAGTAGCTCCTGGTTTATTGGATTGGCATATAGGGGTTTCATGGGAGTAGAAGAAATGTTCCCCTGCCAAATGCCTCTTGACTGGAAGATGGGCCAGGTCATCCTGATGTGCCAAAGGTTCCAAGGCTGGCAAAAGCCTTCATGCTCCATGGGGAGGGAGCTGGTGAGGGAAGAAGGATGAGAGCACCTTGGGGCAGGCACAGCAGGGTCAGGATTTCAGCAGGGACCAGGAATCAGAGGGAGACAATTGAGAAATGACCTTCCTGTTTGCAAGCAGGATGTGCAGGTCTGTGGCTGCTCTGATGGGCTGTGAGCACCGACTGATTGCACTGCAAGCTGCTGAACCAGAGTTGGGCATCTGCTCGATCATGCCAGATCCCCCCTGCCTCCCTTCCCACGCCATGGCAGCACAGAATCAATGCTGATTCCTCAGTGCCACTAGTGACTCCTGCAGAGGTCACAGGCTGCTGGGCTCTGTGCCCTGTTTGGGCACCCAGCTCTGAGATCTGAGCCTCATCCCTTTAAAAGAGCCATCTAACAGGGTGGGAGCTAGGAGTTTTCTGACGTAGTGGTTGTGGCTGATTTCTTGACCAGCTGCTAAGCAGGGAGCTGTGAGTGCCATGCTGAGCTGTCCTGAGAGGCCAGAGGAATGAAAACCTGCAGGAAATTCCCTTTTGAATGGCACTGCCATGCCACAAATCTATTCCTGCACTGCTGGGGTGCTGCTGGGACAGAAGGGAAGGAGGGCTCAGGGTGCAGCACTGAAACTGGCAGCTCCTCTGCAGTGGAAAGGTGGTTTGCAATAAGGCAGAAATTTAGATGTGAATTTACAGCCCAGACGCTCCTCAGCTCAAATTCCCTGCGTGGCTGCTCTCGGTGCTTCTGAAATACAAAGCAGCTCCTTCCAGGCTCCCTCAGCTCCCTCCCTGCCGAATTCCTGAGCCGCACGTGTTGGGAGGAGCGTGGAGGAGATGCTGGGTGGGAATTCACAGCACGGCCAGGACTCTGCCTCCCCTCGGCAGGAGCAGCCTCGCCGTGCTCCCAAGGGCAAGGAATGCTCCTGGCTGCCTGGCTGGAGCATTTCCCAGCCTGGACATGTGCACAGAATCCAGCAGCTCCTGCAAAGCTGTTTCCACTTCACCTCTGTCTGCAGGGACTTGTGCCTACAGCAGCTGCTGTTTCCAAGAGTGATGGAGAATTTGGCTGCCTTCGTGTTTTTTCTCCCAGCTTTCAGAAAAAACCACCTTCAAGAGATTTGATGTTTGCTATTGAAAAGGGAATAGTCATTTTTTGAGAACTAAATCCCTTTTTAAGGTGTTTAGGGAGCCCAGTGGTGGCTTGCTGCAGTGGGAGAAGGTGAACTTGCTCACAGCTCTGCGAGCTTCTTTCTCCCCTTTTCTTTCATACATTAGAATCAGGTTATTAATAACTCTTTTTAAAATAGAGCAGGATTTATTTCTGTAATTAGCAGTGAGTGCTGCTGGCTGTGGAGCACTCAGGTGTGGGGCTGCTGAGCTGCTCCCAGGTGATGCCAAAGGTGTTTATCCTGCCCTGCCCTGGCAAACAGAGAGGTCTGGGATTGAGAACTCTGGGAATTGGGAGATAAAATGAGACCTTGTGGCTTGCTGGGCCATTCAAGGACCAGGTTTGTGAGCTTTGTAGGTGCAGCACAAGGGGAGGAAGCTCCCAGCACATCCCATCAGCCCAGGGCTCCAGATGCACCCACAGTGAATTCTGAATTCACCGTTAATAGGATAGAAAAGCCTGAGGCTTCTCTCAAACACCACCAGCACAGGCTGTGGAGTGGTGGAGGTGATGTAATCCTTGCCCAGCATCAGTGAGCAGCACAGTCTGTGTTCTTTTCTCATTCTTTTGTGCTGTACTGGTTTGGCTTGTTAGGCTTCCTTGGGGAGAGGGAGAAAGGAAAGTCCTGAGGAAGCCTTGACACATTTGGCTCGATGATTCAGCCTCACAGATCCTGAAAAACTGCTGTTTGCTGGCCTGCAGGCTGGAAAGGTGAGGTTTTTCCTCTGGAAAAGGGAGGTTTGGTCACTGTGACCTGTTCCCATGAGGTGTCACATGGCAGCACGTGCCTTCAAACCCCTCGGACAAAGCATATGCAAAGCCTATTATGAAGGCATGGAATTGAGCCCAATCACGTCGAAATTGGGTCATCCTTTGTTAATGTCACTTTTTCACATCTGAGGGAACCAGCGGTGCACAAACTATTCGGTGCAATGCAGACCACAGAGGTGGAAATAGGGAATATGTCTGATCCTGGCAACGCTGATGAGGTCTGAGCTGAGCAGAGGGGACAACTCGAGGTGAGCTGTGTCACCAGAGGAGGAGACTCGGTGGAGAAACCCTGCAAGGAGCTAATTGCTGGAGCACTCTTTCCCCAGCATTCACCCACAGGCAACCTTAACGAAAATCCACCGACTTTTCCCGAAGAAAAACAACTCCCAGTTGCCTTTCTATTTTGGAAGTGGGCTGTAAGTCAAGCAGCTTTTCATCTCGGCAGAGATGCTTTTTAAAAACCATGTGTGAACGAGTGCAGCCGTTTATCAAGGAGGATTGGGTGCTGGAGAGGCTTTCTCATCCAAGACCTGAGTCAAGGCACAGCTCTCCTGGCTGGAGAGAGGAGTCCTCTCTCCAATCCTGGATCCTCAGGAAGCAGGAAGGGCTGTCCCTATAACTGATGGCATTCCCTGGGGAAGCTCTGCCAGGACCCACAGCAGCCTCACCACTGCTGCTGCCAAGTGGGACATTTTCTGCTCCTGCTTTGCTTAGCGCAAGAAGATTGCAAAGCCCAGCTCCAGTCCTTTCCAAAATCACTTAATGAAAGGATTCCTGCCTTTTCCATCCTTGGAAAAGATCCCTTTGTGTCTTTGGAGCAACAAGGAGAGGAAGTGCCTGTAGTTAGGGAGAAATCTAAACAGCATCTGGGTGCTGTGGTGATGACTGCAGTGCAGAACCTGGATAAGAAAGCACGTTTAGGACAATGAATTCAATTTTTAAAGCTTTACCAGATGTGCCTTGCTGTTGGAAGCAGTGAAACCTTGGGAGCAGGCAGAGTCACCACAGTGCCACCACACCTCCTGTCCTGATTCTGGCATAGGGTGGATTAATCTGGAGAAGAGGAAGTTTCTGATCCTTGTTAAAATTTGGCTGAAGCTCCGAAACCCAAGGGTTTACATGTTTTCCAAACTGGTGGGCGGTTCATTCTAATTCTGGATATGCAGTTTATTCACATACACAACTAATCCTTTTTCGAATCCTGTTAAGTTCTTGTTCTTCTCAGTATCCTGTGGCAATAAGTTCCAGCAGCTAATTGTGCTTGTGTTGAGCTCCCTTGATCCACTTTACTCATGCTTGCTTTAAAATTTAAGTGTTGTTCTGAGAAACTTGGTTATATTTTTTTTTTTTCTCCTGGGAGATAAGCTGTGTTCTTGATCCCATTTGTGGCAACAGGGCTCAGGCTGGAAGGAAGAAGGGTGGGTCAGGTTTTGTCTCAGCTGTTGCAAGGTCAGGGAAATTCTGTGCCTCAGTTTCTGTGGAATTTGGGAAGCACAGGGAATGGCTCTGTGTGTGTGGAAAGTGCAGTGACTGTGGTTTGTAGGTGAAGCTGGAGAAAATATTGAGTGATAAAACAGCCTCCTGAAGCTTTGAAACTGAGCTTCCTTACTAGGCTTTTCCAATGTTTCTGAATCTCTGAAAAAAAATTTAAAAAAAAGAAGAAGAAGAAGAAGAAGAAGAAGAAGAAGAAGAAGAAGAAGAAGAAGAAGAATGCATGATTTCTGTATTTCTGGCCATAGGAATTATTTTCATTTTTGAAAGAAGGAAATAAATGTTGGGTCAAGAGATGATGCAAACCCTCAGCCTCCATCACAGCATTGGCTCCACAATTTGCATTCCCATGGATGAATCCAAGTCTCCTCTAGCTGGAAGAATTCTCCTGGAGAGCTGAACAATTTCTAATCATTCTCCCTCCCTATCTTGACTCCAAATCCAAGGTTTGTGCTGCACAGATCAGCTCAGGGATGGCCTGAGCTGTCGGGGAGGGCTGGGCTGAAAATCCTCTGTCCTTTTGTCCCCTGGATTGGGATCATCTGAGCTAGAAAACACCACCCCTGATTAAACCCTCGAAGAAGCAGCAATTCTGTGTGCTCATTACTCAGTTCTGGCTATGTTCTGCTTAATAACTAAACAGTAATTAGCTCCACAGTTTTGCTACTATACTTATAATAGCCCCCATTAAAGTTATGGGGTTTTTAGGCAGTAATGGCTTACAGAGTAATTAACGAGCAAGAGGTTTTATTACTACCTTTATTTTTAGCCTGTGCTTTACAAGCCTGTTCTGCCAAATACCAAAAATCTTAGGCAGAGGCTTGGAGTGCCCATCCCCTGCCAAGCAGCGTGGAAAGGAACACCTGGAGCTCAGAAATGCTGCAGAATCCCAGAATTCCAGAATTATTTGGGTTGAAGGCGATGCCTTGAGAATGTCTAGTTTTTGTTTTTCACGTATCTGTCGCTTTGGTGTAGCACAAAACACTAAAATTTCTGTTCCCAGCACCTTTTAGTCAAAACAATTTCTCTGAATGGTCTCTGAATGGTGCCTAAAGCCCATCCCATCCCTTCCCTTTCCATGATCAAGGACATCTCCCACTATCCCAATTCGCTCCCAACCCCATCCAGCCTGTCCCCTTGTCCTGATCCCCCTCTGTCCCCAATTTCTGCCGTGCTGTGGCCACCCGTGCCTCAGTTTCCCCCTCTGGGCTGGGCACAGGACATCCCTGGGGTTGTTTTCCATGCCAGACCTCTGGCTGAGCTCGGGTGTGAATTCAGAAGGGATTTTTGGGGTCACAGGGGGTGTGGGTTGGGGTGGCAGAGCACAGGGAGCAGCTCTGCCTTGTGCCACCCCAGCATCATTTTCCATCAGGGATCAAACCCTCTGCAGGGAACAGACTTTCACTGGTGCAAAGTGAAAGGAACGCTGTGTTTAGATATTTGGGATATTTTTCCAGGAGGAAAAAGCTATTGGTGAGAATATCCCGAAGTGTGAGTGTTTATTTTCCTTGTAAAGCTTTTGTTGCAGGTTTTGGCAGCGTTTGTTTGTTATTTCCTGGCTGGTTTGGAGCACAACGAAGTGTTTGCTAGGTTTCTTTGGGGATTTTTGGAGTGTGGGGTTTTTTTTTACATCCAGCCAATGTTTTTACTCCGGTGAGATGTATATGTACAAATTCAAATCAAGCCATTCTTTAGTTTAACATTTTCTAAATCGCTTCTCTTCAACGTGGGCAAACCAAGGATTAATGACACTGGGGCTGAGCAGCCCCAAAGGAGGAATGAAGGTAAAACTGACTATAAAGGCTGCAGATCAAATCAGTCGTTCCTATGGCAAGTGTCAGAGCTGATGCCAATTAACTTGATTTAAAAAAAGAACCTTCAGTGTTTAATAATCCAGCATGTTACTAACACGTGGCTCCAGGATTTATTAAAGCTTTTTTTATTAGAGCAGTGCCCTCTCCATATTGTCATTCCTCGACACCATTGCCCTCTGCCGGAGGATGGGAATCTCTTTCATCATGTGGCACTCAATTCTTCCCAAAACCGTGCAAAACTCCTTTGGTTTAGGAGTACTTTAACCCCAAAATCACTTACATTTGATTTGTGTCTTTCACCTCACTGTTCCAAACTGGGAAAAAAAAAAAAAAAAAAAAAAAGAAAAAGGAAGGATACTGTCTGTAGTGGGAAATAGAGTTTGATCTTTTTAATTGATGTTTAAATTTGTTCCTCCTCCTTCATTTCCCTGGGGAAGGGGAGGGAGATAGCAGAAGTTTAAAACTGACAATCTGAACAAAGCAGGAACATTTTCAGGGAAAGGGAGAGTGGTGTTATGATGGGAAGGGATAGAGTGAATGCCTTGAAAAAGAGCATCATTTTCCCCAGACCAATTTTCGTCTCGTGCCACAAACAGCAACAAAAACATCATCTGGCAACAAGGGAATTTTGGGATTTCGGACAAGCCCTCTATCTCGGGCTGTGAAGCTGTGACTCCTCTCAGCAACAGTGTAAAACCACAGGCTCCCATGTCATTCCTGGCTGATGTCCATGGAAGGAAATGGATTTCACCTTTGGCACCTGACAGAGCAGGGGGAATGTGGCTCTGTTACACTGAGTCAGCATCACCTCACACTGAGACCCTCCGTGGCACCAGGGTGTTGAGAGAGAAGCTTGAAATGCTCTGGATGGAGATTTCACAGTGCTCACAGCAGCCCCAGAGGAGTTCTTAGCACGTCCTTCAGGCAGGGTCATCAATAACAGCAAATCCCTCCAGGAATCAGCAGTTTGTAAATGCCTTTGCTGCACAGCCGAGCCTGTGGTGCTCTGTGGATGTGTCTGGGCACTCAGAACTGAGGGTCAGGCTTTGGCTGCACATCCTCCCAGCCAACCATCACCACCTGGGACCCACTGTGGGGTCGTGTCCTTTTGGGGTCGTGTCCCTTTGGGGACATTAATTGCAGCCGCTGCTTCTGAGTCACATCTGCAGCCCAGAAGTGCCGATGGTGCAAACAGAGCTCAGCAGCTCCGGGGGGGACAGGGAAGGGAACATTGCTGTCCCTGGAAGGGAACATTGCTGTCCCTGGCAGCTCTCTCTGCTGGGCTGTGCTGGCCCTGGGCAGCTGGGGCTCCACAGTGAATGACCAGGGAGCTGCTGAATGCTCCGGAGCAGATGGAGAGGAATTGATGCTGGGGAGGGAGTGATGCAGGAGTCATTGGAGACTGCTTGTTCTCGCCATGCTGAGGGGTTGGAAAGCAGAGCATCACCCCAGGTGCCCATTTTCCATCATGCCAAGCCCAGCCTGGCCCGTGGGAGGAGGCTGAGCAGAGGCTGGAGTGGCAGGAGGCAGGGAAAGGCATCTTCAAGGTAGGGGCACTCTGGAGGAGGCTGCCCTTGACAAACAGGGCATTTGGTGATGCCAGCCCGCTGTGGCAGCTGGCCAGGGGCTGTGATGGGCTCTGAGTGGTTTCTTAGCTGTCATTTGCTGCCACCCCCTCTCCAGCAGGGCAATCCTTTCCTTGGTGCATTTCTAGGGAAGATACTTCACCAGGTAGAGTGTTCAGGTTTCCAGCTGCCCCTCACAGCCCTGCCCTCCAGGGATGCTCAAGGAACATGTTCCAGCTTTATCAGTGGATTCAGAGGATGCCAACACTCCATGTCCTCTGTTCAGGCACGGTCAGCAACTGCAGGGACAGCAGGGATGAGGCCAGATGCTCTTTCCTGAGGTCACTGTGCTCTGGCAGAGTGAGGCCAGTGGGATTTCTCTGGCTCCAAGAGCTGGATGGGGATGCAGCAGAAGGCTGATGCTTGCTGGAATAATTCCTCCTCTTCCTCCCTGGTTTATTTGGTCTGAACGAGGCTGCTTTCACCAATTCTGAAAATAAAGGAGAGAGCTCTGACTGGGGAACTGGCTGTTTGCTAGAGCTGGCTGGAAAGTTTTCTATGTTTTTAGGTTTTGTACATGTGGGGAAAAAATGTATTCACTGAAACTTTAGTTGAAGAGCACTTACATGTCACTGTTAAGGACAAAGTCCAACCTATGTCCTCCTTCCTTCTTGTTTTCCCCGGAAAATTAATACCTCTGTGATGGAAGTGCTGCTTTGGAAGAACCAGGTTCTGTCCAGCCACTTGAATATCGCTTGACTGCAAGATTCCTTTAGAGGAAAAACCTGTCAGTTCTTGGAGCCACTTCGCTCCAAGTGGGCTCAGTGCCGGGGGCTGACTGTACAGCCCAGTGGCCAAGGGAAACTCAGACCAATCCAATTTGGGCTAATCAGGGATCTGAACCTGGATTTCTCCAGGATGCAACCAAGAACAAGCCATCTTTTGGAAAACATTTGCACAGCAGCGTGGCACCAAGAGCCCAGGCTCGAGCAGCTCTGATTTAAGAGAAGATCTAATAATTCCCAGATCCCTGGCAGTGGGAGAGCAGAGCTTTTCCCTCTGCAGCATCCCTGGGCTCTCCCTGCCCGCAGTGCAGCCCTTTTAGCACCTCTAATGCTTTCCCCCGTGGGAGCAGTGGCACTAAACTGCTACCCGTGTTTGCAAAGCGCCCACCCCCGCGCGGCAGCCCCGCTAAGCGCCGAGCTCTGCTCGCCAGGGCGCCGGGATAAAACACAGTCTGCTTAAATCTTGTATGCGCTCGTGTCGCGTCAAACTAAGCCGTTGTGGCACTTTAATATACTCCAGGCACAGCACCTCCGAGAGGGGATGAACCTGAGCAGGCTGTGGGGAGGCTGAGCTGGAGCTGGCTGTGTTGGAGATGCCGTCGGGATGGGGTGGGCTGAGGGGATGCTGATGGGAAAAATGTGGGATCTCCCAGAAAAAAAGGTGCAGCCACCCCAAGAGCTCAAGGGAGAGGAGCTGGGGGGTCACAGCATGAGCAGTGGTGTCTCTGCTCCTTGCCTGGGCTTGGCTGGCTTGTGGGAAAGGTTTTTTTTCCACTGGGGTGGCTCAGACACTGCAGAACTGAGCAGTTTTTACTCAGTGAAAGCTGAGAGGGACTTGACAAGAGGGATGACAAGAGGAACTTGCTTGACAAGGGGATGCAAAGGAAAAGCAAGGCCCTGGACACCCAGGAGGCATTCCCTGGAGTGGTGGGACACATTGCTGCTGCTCTCTGCCTCCGTGGGGTTTATTCTCCTCCAGGAAGCTTTGGGAGCTCTGTTTCTTTCTCTGCCTACTCGCCTTTGCTCTGTGTTGCAGGTCTCCTTCCCCATGAGTCCCTGAGGGTCCTGCTGGCAGCTCCAGCAGCTCCTGCACAAGTGCCCTCCTGCTCCTGGGCTCAGCAGCCGAGGCCTCTCCAAACCTGCTTCTGCAATGGGTGGGTTGTAAGCACTGGTAAGACCCACGAGTCGTGTCGCCTTCGCTGCTCTCTCCCTCCCTCCCTCTCTCGCGCTCTCTCTCTCTGTCCTTGCTCCTTCCTGCCCATTTATTTCTGTTCTCCATGTGCTCTGCTGTTCTGTCTCTGGGGTTTTCACTGTCAGGTAATGAGGAGCTGTGGGTCCAGTCAGTCTTGGAGATGCCGAAGAGACGAGACATCCTGGCTATCGTGCTGATAGTTCTGCCCTGGACACTGCTAATCACCGTCTGGCACCAGAGCACCATTGCTCCACTGCTGGCAGTGCACAAGGGTGAGAGAAACCAAACCAGCCCATGCCGAGCCTGTGCATCCCCCCTTCGTGCTCATCTCCTCTCTCATTTCATTTCTCCATGGCAGCCATGCTCATCTCAGCTCCCAGACCATGCCCATGCAGGAGCTTCCCCACCTCTGCTCTAGGAACAGCCCAGAGCTCCTAGGGCTTCTTCAGAGGCATCCAACTCATGGGATGTGCTCACGGCATTTGGAGAGCTCTTCATGGCCCAAATCCAGAGTGCTGCTTCTCTTTGTTCCCTGGGGAGAGGATTCCCTTCCTGCTGGCCTCTGCACACAAAGTTATTCCAGCAGGAAAGCTGCGGAAGGGAGAGAGGAGGAAAGAAAGCTGCCACTCGAGGCAGCTGCTCTGGTAGAAGTGAGGCTGAGAGCACTTTCTGGGGAAGCAGAAAAGCAGTGCTCTTGCACTTGGAGGAGAAGGCAAGAGCAATATCTCACCTGCCTGGGGGAGTTACAAAGCTCTGAGAAGTCAGCTCCACACTGCCTGTCACACTCTGCAGTCAATCCAGCACAAACCAGGAGGCTGGAGGAAGCACTGAGAGAACCCTTTTGGCCAGCAGCATCCTAGTTTGGTCCTGTTCTTGGCACAGCAGCAATATCTAAGGGCTGTGGGAGCTCTTGGGGGCTGGAACAAGCCACATTGCCTCCTGCCACCTTCCTTCTTGGCTCTGCCCTTCTGCCTAGGGCAGGCTGGACTGGGGGAAGAAGGCCAGCTCATTTTTTTTCCCTCTCATCCTCTCTGGTCCCTTTCTCTGGGGAATTCTTTCCCTTTTTAGGGTTTATCTCCATCCTCCACAGCTGCTTGTCCCTTTGCAGGACTCTCTGAGGTGCAGTTTGCATTGAAGGAGGTTTGGTCTGTCCTGAGCAGCTTTCCCTTTCACCTGACAGGGAGGCTTTGGGCAGGGAAAAATAACTGTGATCCCTTCTGTAAGGTGGACAGTGTTTCAGAGGATGAGGGCTCTGCTAGGCTCTAAAACAGAACTTGAAATTACTAAAAATACACTGCCTGCCTGTACAGCAGTTTGACTGACTGCCCTAAAAGCTGTTTTCTGTGAATGGCCACAGCAGTTACAGCAGACACTGCTCCAATGACTCAGTCAAGAACTCACCAATGACCTTGATAAGGCACTTCTCTGCTTCTCAGAGCCCCCAGTGGAAAGTGAGTGGTGGCAGAGACCAACCTGAAAGCTCTCTAGAGGAATCATTTTGTTCTTGTGAAGTATTTCTGAGCTCCTCTGCTAACAGGTGCTGAGAGAGATGTGCACCTAGAGATGCCCAGAGCAGCAGAGCTTCCACATGCCAGGGTTTGCAGCTGAGGCTCTGACCTGCAGGGCTCTGCAAACTGTCTCAGGCACTGTCCTGGCTAATTACATTTGTGTCTGTGTCCAATGCATTTCGCAGATTGATTTCTGAGTTGATTCCAGCGTTCTCTGCTCTCAGACAGCTCTGCTGTGTGCTGCTGAGCTGCTTTGTCTTACACAGGGTCTGACATCGACATGGACCCTCTTCCCTCCCCCAGATATCCACCCAGCCCTGTCAGTGCCATGGAGAACGAGGCCTTGGTTTGGTTCAGGTATCAAAGCCTGTGCTGCTGGAAGAATAACCTGCTATGAAAAAGCCATGGGTAGTCCCCTGCTGGGTCAGATCTAATGGCTCTCTGTTCCTGTTCTTTCTCATCTCAAGTTCCTGGTAGTTACCTGATTTTGCAAAATCTGTGGCTCAAAGAGCTGTGTGCCCACTGGAGAGGCAGGCTTACATCCTGAGTGGGGGTCTCCCTTCATCTCTGCAGACCATGGCATTCCTGCTGCTCTGCAGTGCAAACCAAAGGAGTTGCACCCTAGAAAAGCGGCAGGTGTGTCAATATTGGTTTTCCTGTGAGCTGATTGGGAGCAATTTGCAGGGATTTTATATGTTTGGATGAGCGTATCCCATCTTTAGGCTGTTCATTGCTCACATCTGCAGCCCTGAGTGGGCTGTTATGTTCAGAGGCTGGTGGGGCTTTTTTTGAGGGATGTTAGTCAGAGGCAGGGGAAAGTCTCTGCAGGAAAAAGCCCACAATTCCAGGCTTTAATTTCCACTCTCCATTGCTGGGTTTGAAGTGTGTCTCTCCCCATTCCTCTGTGCCCCATCTGTGCCTGTCTGAGAGCAGAGGGGCACTGCAGTGCTAGGGATCTTCACTGATCTGGGGTTTTCCACCTGTAATTTCCCTGCCTCCCAGCCCAGGTGCTGTGAGTGCAGAGCTGTGAGTCCTGTCCCACTGAGCATGGTGCCCAGAGCACTGGATCTCTTCAGGAATAATGGCTCATCTATCCACATTGCTATTTTCTTTATCTAGATCTACTTGTTCTACAACCCTCTCACTTCTTGGTGCTTTTTGAAGTTGCTCATAGTGAGCACTCAGCCCAGTTATCCCAGGCTCTCAGCCCTTTCTCAGTGCTGTTTTTCTAGCAGCAGAATCTTCTTCCCTCACGTGTGTTTGTCCCTGATTCCTTTATTTATCCGTGTCCTTACTCACAAAGCCTGTTTCCTTGGCCCCCCGAGGGTGACCCGCTGGTGGCAGCAGCCCTGGCTCAGCCGGGCAGTGCCGGACGCCTGAGCCCATGCGGCTTTTTCTTCTCTCCATGCCCTTGCCCAGATGATGGTGGTGACTCCCAGCGTGATCTCGCTGCAGGCTTGGACTCCAAGGAATACTGCCTGTCGGACCGGGACATTGTGGAGGTGGTGAGGACAGAGTACGTTTACACGCGCCCACCCCCGTGGTCGGACACGCTGCCCACCATCCACGTGGTCACTCCCACCTACAGCCGGCCGGTGCAGAAGGCAGAGCTGACCCGCCTGGCCAACACCCTGCTGCATGTGCCCAACCTGCACTGGATCCTGGTGGAGGATGCGCAGCGCCGCACGCCGCTCATCACCCGCCTGCTGCGGGACACGGGGCTCAACTACACGCACCTCAACGTGGAGACACCGCGCAACTACAAACTGCGCGGCGACATGCGGGACCCGCGCATCCCCCGAGGCACCATGCAGAGGAACCTGGCCCTGCGCTGGCTGAGAGAGACCTTTAACAAGAACAGCAGCCAGCCCGGCATTGTTTACTTCGCTGATGATGATAACACCTACAGCCTGGAGCTCTTCGAGGAGGTAAGGTCTGGCTTTGGGGCTGATTAGCGCAGGGAGGGGGTGAGGGATGATGCTGTGAGGAGATGCTGTGCTTGTCCTGTGCTGAGCTCTGGGTTAGTTCTGTCCATACAGTGCAGCTGTGCTCAGGGTTTCTCCGTTACCCTGTGTGCTTTCCAGAGTGAGAGCATCCCGTGGGAAGCAATGGGAACCCCGAGTTGTGTGTGGAGTGTGATCAGGAGGCACTGGAAAGGGGAGGAGCTGCCTTCCCCTGTGGGGAACCTGGTTAGGGTTGGAACATCCCCTGCTGTCCGATGTGCAAAGAAACCTCACCCATCCTCCTTCCGTGCCTCATCCCAGAGATTTCCAGCCCATCTGATCTTATCCACCTTTCTCCTCCACCACTTGGCTGTCTGTGAATTCCTGTCTGTTTTTATTTGAGGAGTCCCTGGGGCTCCTTTTCCCTCCCTGCCGTTTGCAGTTGTTTGCTCCCATCCCGCGGATGAATTCCGTGGCTGTCAGGAGCTCCTCACCGACCCCTGTCAGAGCCACCGCTGAGCTGTGTCAGCACAGCCACAGCATCTCCAGGATCTCTTGTTCAGGGACGTTCTCTGCACTTGTCTCTGCCTTGCTGCACACGCAAGGAGCAGGAGTTTGTCAGAGCTTCTTTTCCCCCTCCTGGAAAAGCAGAGCTCTCCGTGCACTGCCTGGGTGAGGATGTCTCTGTGCCAAGAGATGTGTGCAGCTTTTCCCCTCTGGAGCAATTCCTCTCTCCTGGATGCTCCCAGGCTGCTGTCAGAGGGGCTGAGATCTCCCCCTGGAAGTTTGCAGCTCCAGGGCTGAATTTCAGCATGTCCTGACAATCTGGTTAGGCTTGAGCAGGGAAAGGCTTCCATGTGCTTTCCCCACCTTTGCTTTCTGTTCCACTCTGACTGGGGCTCTAAGTGAACTCCTGTCTGCAGGTTTGAATGGTCTCACCGTGCCAGGTAGCTCACCTGGCTTCCAGCTCAGAAATTACTCCTTCCCTTCCCCTCCTGACACCAAACTCCCACAGCAAGGGACAAGAAAGGAGGATTGCTTCCTCCACCAGCTGCCAGTTTTCCTACCAGGGATCTCCTATTTATTTCCTCATCCATGCCTCTTTCCCTTCCCTGATGGCTCTCACTTTAGCTTGCACAGCCACAGGAATATGCACGCTTTGAAAGCTGAAAGTGAATTCAGACTGAATGTCTTTCTTCCCCCGTCCCCTTTGAGGCTGGCTCTGGCAGCATCTTGAGACAGACTCCTCACATGAATAAAGCAGAAAGGGTTCCTTCATTCACTCGTGTGCTGTGCTCGTAGAGGCTTCTCCTCTCTGATATGTCGCTGCAGTTAAGGTCACTGAGCCAAGGAAATGTGCTGTGAAATGCAGGAGACACACATTATTGTTCCCTGTGGACAGGGGCTGCCGTTAGCAGCTGTATAATGCAGAAGGGCAAGTGCCAGAGCTCTTCTGCTCTCGTTTGCAGTAATTAGCAGTGATGAGATTAGCTCTGGGAGATCCCTGATCTAAGAGAGCGAGCTGAGAGTGGAACGGCAGGCTGAGCCTGCCAGGGAGCAGGGCAGGGCTGGGGGCGAGCTGAGCGGGCAGAGTGGCATCCAGAGCATCTGCCTTGGCAAGGGCAGGCGGCTGCAGGGGCCCCTGGTGGCTCTGCTCTATTTCTGGGCACTCCAGGGAGCAGAGGCAGTGCTCCACAGGGCAGGAGCAGCGAGATAGGACTGTCCTGCCTGCTGGGGATGGCTGGGGACATTCTGGGCTGTCCCCGAGGCTGTGAGCAGCAGTGCCTCAGTCTGGAGATGCTTTTAGCCTTACTGTGGCCCTTGGGTTGAGATTGTAGCTTAAATACTTTAGTGGAGACCAACTTTCTTCCTAGACATGCATTTCCAGGTGGTGTTGGACAAGGTGCTTCCCTCCTATGTATCAGTTTGCCTGTGTGAAGCCCGACAGCTGGACAAAAACCCCACTCAGAAACCCCAGAGATGTTTTCTTATTGGTAGCTTTGTTTTCAGCACTGAGTGCTGCTCTTTTCTGTGGTGATTCTCATTGTTAGCTGGCACTTTCCAAAGCACTTCACTCCTCCAGCTCTGGGAGGAGTGGAGGTGACATTTAGAGGTGAGCGATGAGGTCTGAGGTGCTGTCACCAAACCTGCGGGAAAAACAAAATCCCTCCAACAACATTTTTAATGTTAGAGAGTCAAGGCATTACTTTGTTATCTGGCGAGGATGTTGTTCTGGCCAAGATGAACCACAGAAATCATCTCATCCACACACAGCCCGGCTGTGCAGAGAGAATCATTCCATCACACATTGCTTTTACTCAATTCTTTAGATATTTTATACAGTAAAAATAGATAGGAAAGCATTGGGTCAGTGTTCATTGGTCCAGAGTTGAGCAAACCCCCAATACTCAGTTTCCCATTGCATCTTAATCTCCTCACCTCTGATGTTAATTAGATTTTTCATTCTTCAATTTTTTTGTCAGTCCTTTCCTGACCAGGTGTCTTCACCCCTGCTGGAGGTAGATGTTTGTAGATAGCCAGTGATGTCCCGCTGATGTTCTGCTGATTGCTCTTTATCTTTGGGTTCCTCCAGTCTGTTGATAATGTTGAGTCCACCAGACCTCACCTGGTAGAGCAATGCCCTGGAGAGAAACCTAAAATTCCTTTTCCTGGGGTAAAGACCAACAGAACCCTTTGACTAAAGTTATACAAAACTTTTAACCTGGGGGTGCCTCGGGGTGGAAGTGCTCGGGGCAGCGTGCAGGCTGTTGGGGACGTTGGACCCCAGGGCAGGTGGGAGCTGGCTGGAGCCCCATGTGGGAGCTCCATGTCACGCCTGTCGCTCCGCGTGGCCACCACGCCCTGTGTTCGCTCGCCCGCAGATGCGCAGCACCAGGAAGGTGTCGGTGTGGCCGGTGGCCTTCGTGGGCGGCCTGCGCTACGAGGCGCCCAAGGTGAACGCGGCGGGCAAGGTGTACGGCTGGAAAACCGTGTTCGACCCGCACCGCCCCTTCGCCATCGACATGGCCGGCTTCGCCGTCAACCTGCGGCTCATCCTGCAGCGCTCTCAGGCCTACTTCAAGCTGCGCGGGGTCAAGGGCGGCTACCAGGAGAGCAGCCTGCTCCGCGAGCTGGTGACCCTCAGCGACCTCGAGCCCAAGGCTGCCAACTGCACTAAGGTATGGCTCGGCCTCAGGTGGGGTTTGGGGGATTCAGAGCGGGGAGAGACCCCAGGCAGTCCCGTCATTCCATCACTGCAGGGAATTATGGAATATCCTGAGCTGGGAGGAACCCACAGGGATCGTCCAGGTCAACTCCTGCCCCAGCAATCCCACCCTGGGCATCCCTGGCAGTGCTGTCCAAACTCTCCTGGAGCTCTGGCAGCCTCGGGGCTGTGCCCATTGCCTGACATCCTCTGGGGAAAGAACCTTCTCCTGATATCCAACCTGATCCTCCCCTGAGCATTTCCAGCCTTTCCCTGGGTGCTGTCCCTGCTCACCAGGAGGATCAGTGCATTTCCAGCCATTCCTTGGGTGCTGTCCCTGCTCACCAGGAGGATCAGTGCCTGTCCATCCACTGCCCCTTGTGCAGGCAGCTATGAGGTCTCCCCTCAGTCTCCTGCAGGCTACTCCTCTTTATTTGAAAAGATTCAAATTCAAACAACCCCGCTTCAAGGGAGCTGGGAATGGGTGATGGCACACTAAAATGTGTGGAGGGCAGTTCTCTGTTTTGGTTGCAGGCTAGTGGTTGCCATAAGCCTTGAAACACAGAGTCTTCTCTCCCCTGTAACTGTTGTTCTTTCTTAAAATATATTATTTTGAAGGTAGGCTTTCCTGTGGCTTTGACTGATGCTCTGGAGCAGGGAATTCCATGGGTGAAATGCATGTCAGTGGTTTAATGTGAATTTTTGAGGGGGTTTGAGGGCTGAGGTTTGGCTCTGTTGCCCACAGGAGCTGCACCCCAGAAGCAGCAGCCACAGCCTTTGCTGGCTGCAGGGAAGGGCTGCTCACACAGTCACTGCCTTGGTGCCAAGTTGGCTTCTCCCTCCTGACATCTGTGCAATATCTGAGCTGGAGGTGCCCATAAAAACCTGGATCTGTCTGTGTCAGGGATAATATAGAAATGTTTTAGTGCTGGGATAGTGCTTTGAGCTCCAGGGGGAAGCTTCATTTGGGGGGGAATCAGTGCTGTCAGCTGACTGATAAATATTGACTGTACACATTGCTGGGTCATGGAGCAGGACCCTGTGTGCTGAATAACACAGAAAAACTCAGAGCACACTGCTGGTTCTTCTCCTGACGACTTCCCAGTCCGAGATGAGAGATGAATCTGTCTGGGATGACAGGGGACACCATGAGACAAAGGTGGTTCGTGTGACAGGCATCAGTCACAGCCCATCAGCTGCTGGCAAGGGCTTTGACTGACACCCTTAACACTGGGGTGTGTGGGGGTCCCTCTGAGGTCAGAGACCCCTGTGTAGCACCCTCACCCCTTTGTCTGTTATAAACATCAGCCAGGCTGATTTAGAGAGTCTTTACTGCCTAACTACCCCAACAGGATTATTCTTTTAGTGCAAATAAGTTGTCACTGCCAGCAGTCCCAGTGTTGGATTGAGGTCTCTACACCTTTTTGGGACAGGAAGGAAAACATGACCAGTACCCTTTGCCTGATTTCCATGGCACTGCTGCACATCCCCCAGCCGTGGAAAAAACCAGGGATCTCAGTGTTCCTTGCAAGGAATCCAGGAATAAGGAGGGGGAGCCCAGGGGAAGGAGCAAGTTTGGGTTTTTATCTGATACCTGCTGTGTTTCTTTTTTGAATCCCCATGTCTGGGGCTAGGGCTGTCCAACGCTGGGACAAATAACACAACCAGCCTCCCAAGGGTGGGGAGGGAGATTGGATTAAAATCAGATCGCTGTTCCTGGGCGCTGTGAGGAAATAAATGTGTTTCCAACAGGCAGGAGAGATGACCAGGCTGCTTTTAGGCTGCTGTACAGAGGATTAGGGCTGTTTACTCCATGGCCAGTTATTGGTGTATTGTCCCTGCTGTAAATAAATAACTGTGGGGAAGATAAACTGTTGGACAGAAGCTGTGCTAAGGCTGGGGGTGAGAAATGACAGTCCTGGAGAAACACGTGGAGCAAGGAGAGGAAGCAAAAGGGTTTTCCAGGCAGGAGCCAGGCAGGGCTGTGACACAGGAGGGGCAGGGCAGGGATGGGCAGCAGGAAGCAGGGATTGCTGCCCAGCATCGGAAGCAGACTGAGTTTCTTTTCTTGGCTGGGCTGGGAGAGCTCACAAGGGTCCTTGTTGTGCTGAATGCTGTCTGCTCCTGGCAGGCTCCGAGTGCAGCTTTACAGGTTGGGCTCTGCTGCCAGCAGCCTCCATTTCCCTGCAAGGCTCCATTTCTGGTTTCACTCACCCATTTCACCAGGAGCAGGGTCTGCACCAGCTGTGGTCTGGGGTCCTCTCACCCCAAAATCCAAGCACAGGTTCCTCTCTCCCCTGTGCTCCCAGCACTTGTCGTGCTTTGCTTCTGTTAAACATAACCACACACCTGCTTTGCAGGGAGATTTACATTAAAAATGATGATGTGCTTAGATGGAGTCATTAAGGGGGGATCAGAGGAATGTGGAAGATAAGCACAGACATCTGTTCTCCAGAAATGCTGCCTTCCCTGTGTGCAGTGCTGCTCTGGTAATATTGATCAGAATTCAGCCTGCAAACACACGCTCCTGCAAAAAGCTGGAGATTAGGCCAAAGGCCACATATCCTGCTTATTTTCTTGGATTTGGGAGCTGCCCAAAATGAAGGAGAAAGTAAAGAAAGTTGGTATTAATTGCTGAGGAGAAAGTTATCCCTCCTTACCAGGAGGGAAGGATTGGTTTATCCTGGAGCTGTAGGGAAACAAGGCTTTGCTAGAGTTGTCTGTATTTGGAGCTCTGCTGTTTGTGCATTTCCCCACACCCCCAATCAAACCATCCTCTCTTCAATCCATTGGCACAGGATTGTCTGAGATTTGCCATTCCTATGAGGCTGATGAAAGTGGGAGAAATTCTGCTCCCCATTTTGTATTAATAGCCAAGGGAACAATCTACAGTGAGCTCAGCCAGGCAGGATTAAAGGAGAGACAGGGCAGCATTAATGCCACATTTGGGAAAATTTTGTTGTCAGGCTGGAGAACAGGGACCAAACCTACCCTTTCAGCCTGATGTCTCTTTTCCTTCACATTCTATAGTCTCAATTTCAACCAACAATTCCTGAATTGCTCCTGGAAGGGTCTGAGTGCTGGAAACCCTGCGACCCCCTCCCACTGCAGGTCAAACTCTCCCATTTGCTGTTTCATCTCCTGGTGGAAGACAATGAATTGCTCTGCCGTGGAGATGAACCCTTGTCATCTCCTAGATCTGTTTGGAGTCCTGTGACTCCGAATGGCAGGGCTGTGAATGAGTGGAAGGGTTTTGCAGGAGCAATTTAAAAGGGGAATCCCTCAGGTGACCTGTATGAAACCACAGCTCAGGAAAAGTCAGCTATTTGGTCCCCCTCACTGTTTGGTCTCTTGTGAGAGAGCCAGAGCTTCCCTGAGGCATAAAACACGCTGCTTGTTGAAAAAACCAAGCACTGGCTGAAAGGAAAAGCAAATGTTTCTGTGCTAAATGGTGATCTACCTCCCACGTTAAAGAGCACAGCATGAAAAATGGTAAAAGCTGCTGTATCGAGCTGCAAACTCCGAAAATGGGTCCATTTTAGCTCGTTTAATCTGTCTTTTTTGGCATTTGGCTGTAACGGCGCAGAAGTGGGATCCAATTGAAGGAAAACACTGCTAATGTGTGGTTGTGATCCTCTGCCTGTGGAGCTGCTGAGGTGTGAGTGAGTCCCACGAGCAGGGCTGAGTGTGGACCTGTCAGGAGTGCCAAGGAGAGCAGAACTGGCTGCAGGATTTCTCCAGCACCTGATTTATCCTTTCTGCCCATGGAGCCCCCAGAGCCACTCGTGAGCCCTGCTTGGTTTCGCCTTTTCCCGCACAGAAATTGCAGCAGCCGTGGGGAGAGCTCTGGAATCAAGGGGGGCTTTGATGAGCGAGCTCTGAAGTGCTCGTGGGGTTGATGAAATGGGTTTTTGGCCCCACTCCAGCCAGCAGTTGGTCTGCACTGCTTCGCTATGAGCAGAGATTGAAGCTCCACGCAGGAGGTGACTGCTCACATCAGAGGCAAATTTGGTCAAACAAGCTCCTGGGGAAGGTGGGGGAAGGTGCTCCTCTTGAACCAGGAGGGTTTGAAAAGGGCTTTGTTCATCCTTCAGAGGCAGAGCGTGCCCTGGTTTCGCACAAAGGCAGGGTGGAAGTGGCTCGCAGGATGCAGCGAGCATTGTCATGGCAACCGGAGGGAAACCCCCACGAGGTGGGAAATAGCAAGGCACAGGTGAAGGGAAGCAGGAATCCTGCCGGGAGAGGATAAATGCTGGTTCTGGGGGGAAAGCAATGAGTGTAATTGAGTCTAGTGAGGGGAGAGGATTTTAAGCAGCTTCCAGAACCGTCTGAGCACAGCGAGTAGAAACAATTTCCCATAATAGCCCCCCTGAAATACTCAACCACCTCAGATTTTGCCAGTTCTCCTCCACAGATGTTGATCTCTGTGCGACTTTGCTGCCAAGACTGAGGGGAGCTGTTAGGAGAAGCTTCACTTGTGTTTTGAGCAAGCTGGAGAGGGGTTTTAATAGAATACAGAGTAGGGGGTGGCTGTGTGGGGCCAGAGGGATTGGGGAAGGGGGTTTGAGGGGATCCATGGGGTTGGGAGAGGATGTGTGCAGCCCAGAGCACATGGGGAGAAGGGAAAGTTCTGGTTCCCTCTCCTGCATCAGCAGCTCTGAGACAGCAGAGGCTGCAACAGCACTGCAGCAGCGGTGAGTCCTTCCCAGCTCAGTGACCCTCCTGGCTTGTTAGGGTCTGGAAAGAATTAAAGAGTGACAAAAAGAAGTGATGCTGAGTTTAGGAGGCAGACTGGTGGCTTCTCTCCATCTTCAGGGATGCGCTGAAAAATTCAGTTTATACTTCACCCCACCAAAGGCAGGGGTGATGACCAACTGTGAGCAGACTGTCAGGAATTTGCATTTCTCCATTGCCAAGGGTGTGAGGGGATAAGCAAGAAGCAGAGTCAGACACTAGCTCTGTGGGGAAGCAGGGCTGTGATTCCCTGGCTGGGAGGGAGCTGCCTTACCCCATTGGAAGGCTGATGAGCCTTTCCTGGAGCTGTTGGGAACTCCACGGAAGGAGCAGGTTAATGTCCCACGGCAGCACACTGTAAATGGGTAATTTCTGTGCACTGTGCATTCTGCAGAGCAGCAGCTCTGCCTAAATGAAGGTTTATGCAAAGCCCCTCTCAGCGGTGGATGCACCATTAGGCTCCAGGGTGGCTGGTTAAATTGCACTATTGATTTAATGTGCAGGAATATTTGTTAGTGCACTGGAGAGGTGCAGCTAATGACTTCTGCCGGCTTCTTCAGATTTTAGTCTGGCACACAAGGACGGAAAAGCCTGTGCTGGTGAACGAGGGCAAGAAAGGATTCACAGATCCCAATGTGGAAATCTGACTGTGCGTGGCTGAGCAGAGACCACCAGGTGAGAGCACATGTTTCTAGCAGCAGGGAGAAGCTAGACAATGGCAGGGGAAAGAGAAAAGCTCTTTTAAATGTGCTTTTTCATTTCCATTTTTCACCACCCTGACCTTCCCTTACTGCTAAACTTCTCAAGACCATTAGTTAATCTCTTTTTTAAAAAAAAGTTAATATATTTTTAAGATAAAATGCTCAACACCTGGTGAGAGTTGGGGGGGGGAATGCAGGGAGTAGGAATTTATGCAGAAGTTGCCTTAATATTAACTGTCTAATATAACTAAAGCACAGGGGTGAAGGGTGTGTGTTCATCCACCTGCAAACACCTGAGGGAAGCTAAAGCAATATCAGCAAAAGGATTTTTAAGTCAGCTTTCTGAGGGAAGAGTTTAATTTATACCCACACAGAGAGGCAGTGACCAGCATGGCAAGGTGTGGATTAAACCCCACCTGAGGTGTTGGCTGACCTGAGGAGAGCATGGGGTGGGAAAAGAGGGAAGAACACACACTGATGGCTGACTTGTATTTGTTCCTACCCTGGCTTGGGTATTTCTGCAGTGGGTTTGCAGCAGTGAAGGATGAACTGCTCACCTTTATCTGCACCCAGCCTGTGGAGCTGTCCTTCATTATTATGGGCAAAAAAATAAATGCACAACTCCCTTTCACTGCAGTACAGAGCCAGGCCTGCAGGGAGAGGAGGTGGCCACTCCTGAGTACTGACAAACACGAGCAGGAAGGGATGGATTTGCTCAGCAGTGGTGAATTTTCCCCAGCAATGAGCTGCCTGTGTCTCTTGCAGAAGATTCCTTCGTGCACAGCCTGCAAGGTTCCTCTCCGCAGCACCCACCCAGCCAGGCGGGAGCCAGGACCTCTGCTGACTTCCACGAGTTTTAGCCTTGTGAAACCAAGCAACACTGCATCCATACCCTCCCCGGATCCCCTGCCCTTCCTCCCGGACTCGGAGCACAAGCAGACGCTCCGGAGGTGGAGAAGAAAAGCACAGAAACGCCAGGACTGGCAGCTCCCGGCGAGGATGCTCCGTCTGGGAGAAGCGCCGGGCTGGAGCCCAGCAAGGAGGGGATGTTTGCCAGCAGCACCTGGAGGCGAGGGTGAGAACACGGCTGTGAGCCCCGGGGACTGGTTTTGCCCCTGGGGACAGGTTTTTGCTGAGGCACACGAACCTGGTGGCCATGTGTGACAGCCTGAGCAGCTCTCCGGCCGTGGAGGGACGGCTGCCTTCCGAGATGGCACCTTAGCCCTTAATTTTGAACGGACTTTGATCAGTGTTTGTTACGCTGCACAAGACAGGAAGGGTTTGGGGAGGGGGGGAAGCAAGGCAGGTTAGAACAAACCCATTCAGCATCTCTGTATTCCTTCTTTTCCTTCCTCAGTTTCACGGTTCAGGTGACATCCTGACATTCCTGTGTCCATGGGATCACAGCAGGGTTGGGGGTTTAGGGACTTTAGGGTCATCGAGTCCAACCCCTGCCATGGGCAGGAAAACCTTCAGCTGGTTGCTCCTGGCCATGAATATTCCCAGGGATGGGGCATCCCCCACCTCTCTGGGCAACCTGAGCTAGTGTTGCACCACCCTCACTGTAAAATAATATCCTTAGATCCAATCTATCCTCTTTTCGTTTAAAACCATCAACTCTTGTCCTATCCCTGCCAGAAGGTTGTCCCCATCTTTCTTGTAAGGCCCCTGGGGGATGTCCCCAGAGTGGGATGGAGGGACAGGATCAGGGAGCTGTTGATCACCACCAGTTCCCCACTGATCCTGGATGATGTTTCCAGCATGTGGCTCTCTAAAAATGCTAAAAAATAATTGGGAGTGGAGTTTAATGAGATTGTTGGGGCAATACCCATAATATTCATCCAGATTTGGTCCTGTTTAGCCCTAATTTGGTTCCTGTGAGCATTAGGTGTGGGATTCTCTGCAGGGTGCTCCTATTTAAAGGCAAATTTCCATTCTTTAAAAATAAAACTGCTTCACACTAGGGAGTGGATGCTAAGAGGTGATTTTAGTGCATTTCCCATTTGACTGGAATGTATCCTTCAGCCCCAGCTCCTTTCCTGGTGTGAAAAGCAGTTCCCAGTCACCTTGTTGGACAGAGCAGCACCCTTGGGAAGGGGATTGCAGAGCTCTGTTTGCTCAGCACCTGGCTGGAGGTGGCTGCCAGCAGGACATCAGTCACCTCTGCCCTGCTGGTGACACCAAAGTGGCTTCTGTGCTCAAACTGGGCTTTGCTCTCAGTGAGAGGCACAGACAGAGCAGAGCAGAGGTGGGAATTGGGTGCTGCTGCTGTGGGTGACTCTGAGACTGACAAACCTGCTGAGATACAAATTTGAGGTACAACAGGCTTAGTCTCCCCAGCCAAAACTCCTAAACTCCCTCCCCCTTCATAACTTGTCAAACCTTTGATCACATCCCCCCGCTGTCCCAATTCTTTCAAAAAGGTCTGAAGCACAATTTTACCTTTGAACTGAGGGAAAAATGTAATCCTGCAATAGACTTGGTTATTTTTAGCCCTAACACACAGAACTATTAAAATGGGTTTGATTGTTGGCTTCACGGTGCAGAAGTCTCCCCTTGGACTAATGACATTGTGTATTTCCTGCTATTTCAAAGGAAAGTATTTTTTGTAAGTTATTTTCTCCCACTGTGTATCAGAACCACTGGGGAAAAGTCGCATTCTTTAGTTCCCAGCCACAGAAGCCTTTACAAAAATGTTCCTTTTAGATGCAATGGCTGAAGCACTACTTGGATAGAAAGTGTTGGATGCTGCTGGCTGCTCTATGGGAACAGGTATTGTTACCTTGGATTAAAACTCTGCACTCAAGTAGATTTATTCTGTCATTATGCTGGCCTTCCAAGTTCCCTTCAGTCTGCAAACCCTACAGTGGAAAGAGACATTTCTCAAGGACTACCATGTTTTCATAGCATTGAAATAGTTTCCAACTGATGTCCTCTCCGAGCTGCATGTTTTGGTTCACTAATCTGAATTCCGGTCCCTGCTGGGTTCCAACCTTCCCTCCTTGGAGGGAAATAACTTTCAGAAAAATGCAAAGGATGGAGTCCTGAACATAATCCTGCACATGTTCTCTGGCCACAGGATCCTGGGCTTTTCCAGCTTTCCCAGAGCTGCCCTGGGGAGCAGAGCTAGGTGTGAGCAGACCTGGCCAGGATGGAGTGTGTTCAGCTGCACTGTCTGTTCTCAGTTTTAAACAAACTGTATTTAAATTTGTTAAATAAAATGATGGTTTCTAAGAGCCAGAATACCCTGCACCTCCCTTCCAGACACAGTTTGGTGTTTCTCTGAGAGCCTGAATGCTGTTAGTGGCACAGAAATCAGTGACTCCTTGGAGGCTCTGAAGGATTCCCAGCTCGAGTTTGATCTCTTCCTCTCCCCAAGGAGGCTGCAGCTCCTCTGTGCCTTGCAGCTGGTGAGTTAAAAGAAATTTAAATTTCTTAAATTTCTTTTACCTAAATCCTGAGTTTCTGTTTAGAAGGACAAAAAGCAGAAAGAAATCATGACCCAAGATCCCACAGCAGCTTTGAGGAGAAAGCAGGGATGGGTTTTCCCACTTGCAGTCCCTTTGCTTCTATCCCAGCCAAAATCTGATCCCTGCTCCTTTTCCAAGGGGGAATTTCATCTTTAGGTGCTTCACAGTGTGAGCATGGGTGGAGAGAGGACTGGGAGACTCACTTGTTCTTGTCTCCTCCTTGGAAATTCTCATTCCTGCCTAGCCTGAAACACAATGATACATTCGATAGAGGACAAAACACATTTCACTTTTTAGAACTTTTTTGGTTTTCCTTTTGAGAGAGAGATGACCTCCATAGTAAAACTTAGTGGGGAAAAAAAAAAAAGCTGAAATTAAAAGTCATTTGACAACCAATTTGGCTTCCAACACGGGAACACACAGTGGCCTCTTTGCAGAGAGAGTGGCTAAAATCTGCCTCAGAGTGCACCAAAATGGTTTTCCACACCTGATTACTCCCATGTTCACCAATTATTTTCTCCCTAATTATAAGAACGAGGAGGCCAGCGATAGCACATTTGGGAAGTCCCTGGAAAGCTGAGCTCAGCTTTCCATTCAGATGGCTTCAGTTCTTTTCTCTCTCTCTCTCTCTCTCTCTCTCTCTCTCTCACACCTGCCTCCAGCACCTTTTCACTCCCCCACACCCAGCAGATGGTGCAGAACATGCACAGCCATCCAGGCTGGGGGGCCTCAGTAGTCCAGGGAGATGAGCTGCTGCATCCATCCATCCATCCATCCATGGAACAGCCCTGCTTCTTCCAGGGCCTCTCCTCTCCTCTGGCCTCACTGCCAGAGGGCAAATCCTTCTCCTGGCTCCAGTGGAGGTGAGCCAGCTCCAGTGCTGAGCCATCACGTCCCCAGACATGCAACCAGGAGTGTTCAGGATGAGCCAAACGTGGGAAAGCAGCTCTCCTCAGTCCACATACTGGGTCCTTCCTAGGTAAGGGATGTCCACAGACTGGATGATCCGTCCTGCCGTGCGCTCCTCAAAGATGACAATCTGCACAGGGACAGAGAAAACCCCTTCTTACAAAAATGGTAAATATTTTGAGGAGGAGATGAGTGCTGCCAGCAGGGGAAGGAAGCATCGTGGACAGAGATGGATCAGTGTGAGTGTGAATGGGCTGAGACTCTGCCTGGCACCACGTGGGGCAGGAATGAGGCAGCACCACGTCAGGATTGTCCTGATTTCCAACCTGAGGCAGAGCTGTGCAGTTCAGCTGCCATCCCTGGCACCCCTCAATGGCTGTCAGAGCCAGAGCCAGTTTTAGAGCAGCACCTTCCCTAATCCTCACAGATCCTTCCCCTCTACTGCTCTGGCTTGCAGCTAAGGAGGATAATTGATGTCCTGTGCATGTCTGGCTCTTTGGGATTTTTGACAACACCAACAGGCACAGAGCAATCCCAGCAGAGCCTCTCACCTCGTTGCCCCCTCTCCGTAGCCAGGGCCCAGGAAGGTAAAGAGTCTCCTGAGGTCCAATTTTCCAGTATCTTCCCAGGTTCTGACCATTGACAAACACCACTCCTTTTTCCCAGCCCTGGAATCAAGGCAGAACACAGAATTAGTGATGCAGCTCTGCTGCCTCGTTAGCATCCCCCCAGGAAACCAAATCTGCTTTCACACTTGCATTCTTTCCAGCCACTTTCTGCAGGTTTTCTGCTTGCTTTCCCTGCGCAAATCCCTGCAGCCAGGAACATTTAAACAAGCCCTGTTGAACAGAAGTTATCCTTAATGTACTAATTAAAAGGATAAAGCTTTCAAAAATGTGCAATTTGTGATTCGTGCTTTTACAGGGAATTTCATCCCTTTGAACAGACAGGCCTTTATTCCTTCCCAAGCATGGAATATCTGCCCTCACCTCCTTCCCAGGTGACAGAAATACTGTATTGCTGCTGGCTGGGCTGATTTACAAAATATATAATCTTCCCAATAAATGGGAAAGTGAGCAGTACAATAAGGATGGGCACAAGCCTCGGTTCTTAGGGAGAGAAATCAGAGGAGGAAGTTTAATAATCCTTAAAATCTCATCTGAAGTTCTATGCAGGAGCAGCAATCTCCCCCAGAAGGATGACAGGAATACTAACTCCATGCCATGGCCACAAAGAAGTGACTCTTTCCATGTCACACTGAGGAGACAGCGATAAAACAAGGGCCTCCTTTATTTTCTGTGCCCATTACTCCTCTGCAGCTAGAAAATGGCATTTGTATGCCAGTAAAAAAAAGCCTGAAGTGGTCATTAGCAGCTCTGCAGGGTCAGTACTGCACATGTTTTCTCATCAGGACCTCTCCAGACTGAACAGAATTACCTGGAGGAGAATTCTCCACCCTAAATAATTCCCTAAGGCAGAGGGAGAGCCACAGAGATCAGGCAGAGCTGTTGTACAGGTGTCCCTCTAACTAACTTTTTTAAATCCTTGACTGAGAACAACCAGGACTTGCCTGTAGCTTCAGGAAGGTGTCCTGGGGCTGCTGCTCTATCCACAGCCTGCCGCGGAAAAACGCCGGTCCCACGAAATAATCCGGGACTGTGCTCCAGCCAGACACTCGCTGCAAGCTGCAAGAGAGGGAACTACAGGGGCACAGGGACAACTCACCAGGGGCACAGGGACACCCTGCCTCTGCTCCACGATCCACAGCCCTGCTGGGCCAAGCTGGGGGACAAGAGGAGGACAGCTGGGGCTGTCAGCACCTCTGATGCTTCGCAGCAACGGGAAATGCTTTTTACAAGAGAGTGTGGTGACAGGACAAGGGGGAGAGGATTCAGAGTGGAATAGAGAAGGTTTGGATTGGATATTCATAGAAAATTATTTCCTGTGAGGTGGGGAGGCCCTGGCACAGGTGTCCAGAGAAGCTGTGGCTGCCCCTGGATCCCTGGAAGTGTTCAAAGCCAGGCTTGGAGCAACCTGGGATAGTGGAAGGTGTCCCTGCCCATGGCAGGGGTGGAATGAGATGATCTTTAAGGTCCCTTCCAACCCAAAACCATTCTGGGATTCTGTGATAAAAGCTCTGCTTCATGTTGGTTGCTGAGGATCCTTCAGATCTGCCAGGGTGCTTTAAATGTCTGTGGCTTGCTAAAGGAAACTGCAGAACTGACAGGATTCAAACCAGACATTGCTGCCACTGCTCCTGTCGAGGAACACAAACACATCCTTGCAAGTTTGCAGTAATTAGGAGAAATCTGACATTATTTCTTACCTGTGGCAACAATTTGGGAGCTGGGCACAAACAGCAGAGGAAATCAGGAGTGTAGAATCCCACAGAAGCCTTGAGCTTCTGTCAGAACATGTTCCCTCCAACCCTTACAAACTGCATCTCTTGGACTCAGAGAAGTTATTGATCCACTGCAGCCTGGCTGCTACTGAATTATTCAACTAAAAGCCTGTGACAGTTCCTTTCACAACACTCCTCTCCCTCCTCCCCCGAGGGGACTGGGAGCTGATTGTGTTTCAGAGCTGCTGGTCAGCAGCCAGGAGCTGAGGGTAGTGGTGACTAATCCTGCTTTTGTTTGGGCATGGCAGCTCACTTGCTTTAATGCTCCTCACTGGAAATATTCCTCTAACACCCTGCAGCCCAAAAGGCTCTGAGTTTCCCCATCCATAAGAATCCTTCAGGTAGCCCCCCAGCACCTGGTAAAATTGAATTTGAAATTTAATTCTGAGAACGTGGACTTTTTTTCCTTTTAAAAGGCATTTCAGTTTAACGTTGGCTCTTCTCTCCTTCCTACACAAAGTGGGGCAGCTGTGATATCTTGGGGGATACACATAAGTTGCTTTCTGGTATGAAAAACATCACTGAAAAGAGAGTCTCTGGATTGTGGCCAGAGTCCATAGGGCATCTGCTGCCTTAAACATTTTCTGTATGTGCTGAAAGAGGCTCCTCAACATCTCTCCCTGCTAAATTTCCTTCCCTGAATTAAAGCAAAACAACATAAAAGAGAGGGAGCCATCTGGATTGTTAATGCACTATCAGAAGCTTTCTAGAATTAATCCATCCCTTGCCAGTCTGAATTACTAAATATATCAACCAGACTGGTAATTTCCAGAAAGACCCGAAACTTCCAACATTTGTGAGGATCCTCCCCTTTGGGTAAGCATGGCTTTTACCTGCCTGATCTAACCCTGCTGTACAGATTGCAAGAAAGCCTTTAAATCCTCCACACTGGGATTAGATTTCCCCCTAAATTTCCATTTAGGAAATTTCCTGCAAAGGTATCAGCGAGGAACTTATCAGTGCAAAAATCCACCTCCCCACTGTTACCTCATTTAGCTGCTCCCTGTTAGACACAACACTGCTGGAAAACAGGTGGTTTCAAATGAGGAAGGGAAAAAAAAAAAAAAAAAGAATTTAAAATCCCACCAACCTTTTCATGAAGGCAGGTTTCATCTCCAGACTGTAAATCTTGAAGTTCCTCAAGGGGGTATTATTCAAGAAGACGTCACCAATTAAGCCTGCAAGAGCAATGGGGGTAATGAAGAGTTGAGAAACAGCAAGAGCTGATGGATTTTCCTATCTGAGGATGTGGAACAGCAGGAGATGGAAAGCAGCCACGTTCTGCAGTGGAATTAGAGTCCATATGGTCCCATTGCTCATCCAGATTGAGTGGGGAGCATTACTGAACTCTGGCCTCTCCATTTCCTCCTCTCCCTCAGCTCACCAAGACCTCCAACACCTCCCAGCAGAAAACCCTGCTGGCCCAGGCTGTTGGGATTGTTGGGTTTTACTGAGCTGACCATGCAGAGACTTTTTTTTAAAGCAGTCAATCACTTCTCTAAAAGGCACAGCAAAATCTAACATGGCCCAGCAGTGATGCCCAGAGCTGTTCCAGTGCTTTTCATCCCAGGATTTTAATGCACCTTAATAAGTCATTCACCTTTAGCACCCTTTTGGGAAAGTTGCTCTCCCTGTAGGAGGCAAAGCTTGGGTTCTAATCCAGCCCTAATCACAGGACAGCACCTGAGGCTGCCTGAGCAGCACTGAGGCTTTATGCAACTTTTCTGCATTAAATAAAATCAATGCAGTCACATGCCTAACCCCATTAATCTATTTTATAGAGCTTTTGCACATAGTTCCCCACTAAAACAGAACCAGCCTCTTCCAGCTCCACAACTGTGTGTGATAGGCTTGAGCATTTCAGTCAATTCTGCTCAAGGGGATGCAGTTCCCTCCTCCTGACACTGTGTGAGCTTTTAAATGCTGTGATCCTGCAATATCAACCCCCCAAGGGAAAACACAGATTAAAAAAGGTATTTTCCTTGCCTCCCTGTGAAGCAACGTGCTCACAGAGCAAGAGGAAGGGAAGCTGAGCATCACCTAGGAAACCCAGGGCAGAGCAAGATTCATTGATAGCCTTGGGTTTAGCTGTTCCCTCATAAAACAAACCTTGGTGCAGGGCTGGAGCAGCACTGCTGATCCTCTGATCACTCCAGACACGAGGTGAGGATGTTTTTTAACACACTGCCTCCATCTCAACATCTCCCACCAGCTCCCAGTCCTGACCAGCACCACCAGAGCTGCCCTGGGCCCTCAGCTGGTTCTGTGCAGAGCACACAGACAGTTCTAAAGGATTTAAACTGGGAGCAGTCCATGGAGAGTTTGGAGCTCACAACCAAACCCACCTTTCCTCTGCTCGTTCAGTGTCAGCCCGTAGTTGACTCGCCCACGGTTCTCCACCAGCAGCCTCAGCTGCCTGAAGCCCTGCTGAACACAAACAGGGAGAAGCATCAGCTGCACCACTCCTGCATCAGCTGCACCACTCCTGCATCAGCCTCAGCACAGTTCAAGGGGCACCACAACCTTTGGCAGCTGCAATTCTAAGTTTACTTTGAAGTGAGGAACTCAGAGCCTTTGCACAGAAGCTTGCTGTTTCTTTTGTTTTCTGTTGGATTTTTAAATCCCATTTTGGTTTCACCCACGGAGCCAGAATTGGACTTTGACACAGGACAGGCTCATGCCATAAACTCTCCCACAAGCCTGAAGAACAAGCAACATCCACCCCCTCAGCTGCTCCCAGAGCCACCACAGCTCTGCTGAAATGTGCTCAGTCAATGCATTATTCTTAGTGCCAGCTTCTGCCAGGGTAAAACTCCTCCCAGAGCTAAAGACAGACATTCCCCCTCATTTAATTGGAGACTCAAAAGCCTCCAAACCCCCTTAAAACCTGCTTTGTGCTAAAGAAGATGGAGCCTACATGGATTTAATCTGCACAAACAGGGTACAGGTACTCCATGTTGTGGCTGTGGTAAAAAGGCTGCCAAATTTTGTGCAGCAAGGACTATAATAACTTGAATTTTCTCCATGGAAAAGCATTCAAACCCCACTTTTCAATCACAAATGGTAACCTGGCAGTGAAAACCCACTATTTCACTAGTGAGGCAGTGTCTGATTAGGACACCAAGCTGCTCTGGGTTAGGTAGGGATGCCTTTCTGAGAGCTCTCCCTCTTTAGTGATCCTGCTCTCCCCACACTGAGCAATCCCCAGGTTACCTGTCCCTCAGGAATGGAGAGCTCCACAGTGCTGTAGTCCAGCTCCCCCACATACATGGTGTTCACAAACACCTGCAGAACAGAGCACAGGGGACCAGAGCTCATCAATTCCATCATAACCACATCACTCAAGCTGCATTTGGGGAGGAAATTGTTGAAACTTACTTGAAACTACAGCTCAAGTGTCCCTAACTGTGTCACTGTCAGTTCAGGAGGGAATAAAAAAAAAATCACAGTATTTCTCAGGATATTCAACATTCTGATGTTTAAAGATATTGTAAGTTTTAGCAGACTGGAAATGCAAATTCAATTAGAAATGATAAGGTTTGAGGCTTAGAAAGAGTGGATCACACTCCTAATCTAAAACTTCATGTTTTCCCTCCATTTCTGCCTCCACCCAAGCAGAGGGAGCTCCCAGGGAGCTCTGTGCTCCTACCTGTGCCCTGTCCCTCACGTGGTCCCTGGTGTGCAGCTGGCCACCCCCAAAAATGACAGTCTCGTAGAGCACATATCCATAGGGCTGCCCAATGCTGTCGTTCAGCTGCAGATTCTCCATGTTCACAGGGAACTCTGACTTGACAGGCTGCAGAGGACAAGAAAATTCAGCATCAGCAGTGGCCTCTCCCATTGGCAGCTCGTTTGTTCCACTCTGCCACTGCTTACATTTCCCTCCTGAGCCTCCCCAGCTCTGATCCAACCCAAATCCCCTCCTGACCCTAAGAAAGTTACACCAAAGTACCAGAAAAAGGAGCCAAGGCCTTGCAAAACTGCAATTCCAAGAGAACAGAAGCAGCAGTGAAAAAGGCGAGAAAAAAGATTTGCTGCCTTTGACAAAATATTCCCCAAACTCATCCTCAAGGGGTAAGAACACAAATTGCCTTCTGCACCTAGGAGGTGATGCCTTTTAGGTCTGGGATGCATTCAAAGGTGTCAGTACCTGCAGGAGAGCTGGCAGCACATCCCAGAGAGAGATGTACTGATGCAGCAGGATGGCACCGTAGGAAGCTTTGCTCTCAATCATGGGAGGCAGAGGAAGGGGCTGACCTGGGGTGTGAAAACAAACATGGAATGATGATTTCAAACAGCACAAATTTAAGGTCCATCCTTAATTCCCAGCCAAGCAGAGTCCCAGGCCAGTTGGAACATTTCCCTGCAGGGGGGTGGAGCAGTGGTTTGGGTTTGTCATTACCGATGATCATGCTGAAGAGCTGGCGCAGCTTGAAGAATTTGGATGTGTAGTCTCCAGCCTCTGTCAGCACAGCGTCATAGTCTGCAAAAGCAGCACAGCACGTGGTTTGAAAACATAAAGCAGCTCTGGGATGGCTTCATGCAAGGAATAAAAGCCCCAAGCACGATTTTCATGGCTTATTTGCATGATGGAAACCTGTACGTTTTAATCTGAGTGAAAATCACTAAACAGCCATAGAATTCCTTAATTTAGAGATAAACCATTTACCAAGGAGAACACAATTGTAGAGATGCAATTTGCACATATCCAGAATTTCACACAGGATAAAGTCAACAATTTACCATTTTGGCCAAGGGCTGTTGGCATGAAAAGAGATTTATGGTACAATTTCACTTGGTAAAATTAAAAAAATGATGTCTTGGATCACCATCTCTCCCTTGTAAGAAGAGATACCAAGTCATTATCTGTGACACAGATACTTCACAATTCAGAATAAGGGAATCCCCCACATCCTGGAATGGGCTGGGAATTGGAAACACTACAGTATGTTCCCTATTTGGTTCTGAGTTGTGCTCCACCTCATCTCTCCGTGACAAACTGGCTGTACTGATCATTTCCCAGTGTCCCTGGTGATTGTCACTGGCCCAGGGTGGTCAGAGCTGAAGGTGCACAGGCAAGGCAGGGAAAACAAACTCACCATAGCTGGTGACATCTGACTTGTACTCATCAGCTTGCAAAGCCCCATTCATGAAGCCAAAGTTGGTGCCTCCATGGAACATGTAGAGGTTGATGGATGCTCCTGTTTTCAGGATGCTTGCTACAGTATTCACCATCTCTGCAAGAAAGGGGCAGTGCCAGGGAGGCCATGGAGCACACATCTGGGCCAGGAACTCAAACCAGACCCATTGTGGTTCCTGTCACTGCTGTGCAGTCGCAGTGACTTCGTGTTGTGATTTGCATCTTGCACTCAATAAGGGCAGCACATCTCCTGATGCATTAATACATTCAAATAATCCTCTCCTCCAGGTGAAAAAAAGGTGGACTCCAGCAAGAATTTTGCTTTTAAGCATAAGAGGTGTAAGGACTCCTCAGTCAGCCTCCTAAACTGAACACACTAATGACCCAATTACAAAGACAATTGCAGGAGGATGAGAGAGTCGTTAAAACGACTTCTATAGCTCTGTTTTCACTGCTTTTTAGATGCCCTGGGGGTTCTGGAGTTGTTGGATTATTTTTTTAGTAGTAGCCTTCCTAATGAGCTTTTAAACCAGGGAGAAGGTGCTGCACTCAGCCGGGGCTTTAATTCACCATATTCCCACAAGAGGTAAAATATTCCACAAGAACAGCATTTGGTGCTCACCATCTGCATCAAAGACATAGTGAGGACCTCCCCAGTTATCAAACCACCCAGTCCAGTACTCCATCACCATCTTGGGCTGGTCTTTCTGTCAAAAGAAAAACAGAATTCAAATGGATCCAGGGCAGTCCTGCACTCACCCATTTTTTTTCCTAGAGAAGCACTGTTCAAATGCAGTGTGCTGATATGGCTTTACAGGAGTGTTTTCTTCTCGACTGGCACAGACAAAAAGGCACCTGAGGAGCTCTGGGCATGTGAGGAACAAGAAGCTGAGGGCCAGCAATGCCCAGAAGAGGCAAGCAAAGCTTTGTGCCTCTGCTGGTCACAAAGGAAAAACAACAGAGCACACAGTCAGGTGCTCTCAAACAGTCCTGGATGCTGCTGTTTGGTGGAGCTGCAGCAAACAGCCAAACCAACTGCCAGTGTTTAGTTTCTGCTAGAAACACACATTTATAAACGTCTGCTTATCTGCCATGCCACTGCCAGCTGAGAGTTTGCAGGTGCAGGGCAGGGAGAGCTTGCCAAGGTACAACAGCAGACCTGAGCTGCTTAATGCCTTTTTAATGCTGCATATGGTGCTGGCAGGGAAGAATCTGCAGGAATTAGGTCTTCATTAAAGGCTCTGCACACAGAGCAATTGCTTCCCATTTGTCACTGCCTGCCAGCTCCCCAAGCTCCTGCAGGATCTCACCTGCCCCAGCAATGTGGGCTCAGCCTGGCTGCCCCTCCAGCCTCATGGCCTTTATTTCCAGTCAGTTTTGCATTTTATTTGATAGGGGCTTTAGCTGATGTCACAGGAATTGGCTGAGGTAAGTGGCATTAAAGAAACTCGTGTTTCATTAGGTGAAAACAACTGCCTGTAATCATCAAAATGTTCCAGCTCTTGGAAATGCATTTAATCAATCCCTCCCCAGTAAACCAGTCAAAGAAGGAATTGTATCACCTTCTGGAACAAAAACCCCAAACAAGGAAAAGATAAAGCAGCTTCATAATCCCTACAAACACTTCCTATCTCGTAATTAGTGTGGCAAAGCAGGAGCTGCTTTTTTGAGGCCACGTTGCACTCATTTGGTGGGGAAAGTGCCACCTTCTGTTCATTTGCAAGGTTTGGGGAATTTTGGAAGGCTAAAGGAGGTGAAAGCACTTCCAGTAGAGGAAAAGAAAACAAATGAAAGCTGTAGGATCAAACATTCAGCATGCCAGCAGCAAGGCTTCCCTCCACAGCCAGGCAAAAGCCAAGGAAGAGGTGAGAAGAGAATTGATCAGGGCTGGGGAAGATCCCAACTGCTCACATCTCCCATTTGGAGCAAGCAGAGCAACAGGAAAAGAGGGCAGAGGGTGCAGAGAGAGAGAGAAGCTGTCACTAACCCCAAAACTTGCCATTCATCACTACTCCCTCATCACAATCAGGATACTTTTCACACCAAGTGCTCATTAGGCAATTAATTAATTCCCTCCCTGATTCACACCTCTGACAGCATGGAGGGGTTAAAGATGCTCAAGTGACACCCTAAAACTTCATCAATCTCCACAGAATGAGGCACTGGGGGTGAACACCCAGCACAGGGCACAGCAGGACCTGCAGCACATCAGCAGTTTGCAAAGAGCATCCCCAGGGTAAGAGAGTTTGGGATAAAGATGATGGAATTTCAAGAGAGAGGTCAGAACTGTGAACTGGGAGGCTCCTGGGTATCAACATTTGAAGAAGTCTAATCCCTAACATCTAAACACAGGGCACAGCTGGATGAAAAGCCTTTTTAGAAGGTGCTGGATGTCAGGACACTGAAATCCTCCTTCCCTGGTTCCAGAAGGATTTGACCTAATGAGAAGGAAGCCCCAAACCAACACAAAAAACCCAAACAGAGTATCAGTGCTTCACTTCTAATGCTGCCCTGGAAAATGTGGATGAACAAAGTGCTTCTGCACCTTACCTGCACTGTGTCCAGGTATTTCAGCAGCCCAGGCTCCAGTTTCTGAAAGTTAACAGTGGCCAGTGCTGGTGGGAAAAGAAAAATGCATTTATTTAGACTCACACAAAGTGTCCAGGGGACAATCCCCTTAGGCATCAGCCCAGCAGGATGGAACTGCAACACCTCCTGAACCACCAAAATAACCTCAGAAATTCCCATCAAAGAAATTCCCATTCACTTGGAATGCAGAATCCTGCTGGACCACAGCACACAGTGGAACGCTCCCAGGCCATCTCTCAGCTCTAATGTGCAGAGATATTAGAAAGAGAGAGCATCAGAGCAGCTCCTGGGGTGTCACCAGCTCTAATTAGAGCCTGTGAAGCACTTGGAGATCCTCGCATAAAAGGCACCACATAAAGGCAAATTTATTAAAAAGTGCTGTGTCTGGATGGCACACAGCTCTCCCAGGCTTTAGCTGCAGGAATCACTGCCCAGGCAATATCTTACAGCTTGTCATGTCTGTGGGGGAGAGCAGGAGGAACCACAGGACAAGGGAACCACAGAGAATTGGAACTGGAAGAGTTCTCTGTGCTCTGCCCATCCTCAGGCTCTGCACGGGAACACCTGCAGGACAGGAGGATGTCACTAATCTCAGATCAGAGTCCCAGCCCCTGGCACACATCTGAACCATTTCCATATCTCCCAGCCCTTGGTCATGCTGATATTTCTCCCCAACAAGCTCTGAAAACACAGCAGCGATGATGTGATTCGGCATTAAAAATTGACTTCGAACAAGAGAGCTGGTATCAAACCCAGCCCCAGTTGTGTCAGGCAGAGCACTTCAAACAGAATATTTACAGAAGAAAAAGCTCACTCCTCACTATTTATACCTTGATTTTAATAGGCTGACCTATGTAGTGCGCTGAGCTGGAGAATTCAGCACAGAAAACATGAAGGGAGAACAAAATAAAACGTGGATTTAGCACTGATGTAATACATTAGCTGGCAATTCTGAAGGAGAACATGCCCAGCTCTGCTTTTCATGCAGATTAACAGCACAGGAAAAGAGAGAACCACTCTCCAGAGCCTTATTATCCTTCTCCCAGGATGTTCCTTCCACACACACACACAAGGCTCCCCACCATGGTCCTTCAGCCACAGCCTGGAGGGACACCAGAGGCTTTATTTTGTCACCCACAAGCTCCCAGAAGGGCTTTATCAGGGATATTTTATTGGGATCCTTGGAATCAGATTGGTTTGGGCTGGAAGAGACCTTCAGGCTCATCCCATTCCACCCCCTGCCCTGGACAGGGACACTTTCCACTATCCCAGGTTGTTCCAACCTGTCCAACCTGGCCTGGGACACTTCCAGGGATGGGGAGTGATTCTTCACTGTCCTTTAGCCCCTTCCTATCCCTATTCCTATTCCTATCCCTATCCCTATCCCTATTCCTATTCCCCACATCAGCTCAGTGACACTTTGGCTCCAATGAGCAGATTGTTGTGACATCCAAGAAGCAAACTGGGACTGAAAAGCTCCCAGCATGAACACCTCACGGAAAAGATGACTCCAAACAAGAAGGAGCTCTGAGGAAGCAAATATTCCCTCAGGAGAGGAGGGCTAGGCAGGGATTTCCACACCAGCCCTTCTCCTGACAGCTCTGTGGCAGGCAGAGAGTGACTCTGTGTGGTCACAGCTGATAACTGCTGCACACCCAAAAAAATCCAAAAGGCAAGATCAGCGTGCTGGTGAAGGTCTGTGACTTCAGTTAATGAATTTATCCCTTTCATACTGACATGGAAAAGCAAAAGGAGGGAGAAAAAAAGGAGGGAAAAGTCTTTCCCTTTAATCATCTCCATGCCTTAGATTGGAAAACTAATCTTATTTATGACTGAGCAGTGACAGGAGCACTCAAAGCTCCTGTACCCTTAATTTAGGGGAGCAATTACTCCTCAGGCAACTGGCAGGGATAGAGTGGAGAGCAGAGGCCAAGGACAGAGTAAATCCCAGCTGAAATCACCTGGAATTCTGAGACTCATTGCCCCCAGCAGTCAGATTTTGGGCTCAGTGAAACTCAAGAAGCTGCACCTCCATTTCTTCCCAGGGGAAAGGAGGAAGGTGCTAAGCAGCATTTTAAAAACTTGATAGAATTATACTTTGTGAAAGGCCAATGGACATCCTTTTGCATTCTGCACCCTCCTTTGCCCATCTCAGGTTTTACACCCCAAAATAAGCTTGCTGAGAAAATAATTCTGCCCCACAAACTGCTGAATTTACTACTTAAGTGCAGAATTCAGAATCAAGGTTTTAATGGGCTTTTTTCTTCTCTTTTTAATTGCAAAGCAGCTACCTTAGGAACGAGTTATTACTGTCAGTAATTGCTGAGGACCTTGCTTAATAAATATTGCAATGAAGCAATAAGTAGCATTTTCAGCCTTGCAATCTGGTGAAACATTAAAAAATGTTGGGTGCTGCCATCTCTTGACTCACTGCAAAGCACAGATGCCCAATCCTAGACACAGGGTTACACCTTCTGTGGAAAATAAATCACTTTAAACCCTCCTGGGAAGGGGCTGGGTTTGCCCTGGGTGCATCACCCAGCCAAGGAGGTTCTTCTACCACAAACAGAACACACTCAGGGTGCAGAGGGTGAATTAATGTTCTGATTTCCTTCCAAAGCCACATTCCCCAGAGATCACCTCTGCAGGCACTCACCTCCTTCCACCAAGCCAAAGGACAGCCCATTCTTGTTGTCTGAGGTCATCAGCAGCTCCACAATCCCTCTGCTTAACAGGGCCTGGGTTAAAGAGAGCAAAAGCCAGTGTGTTAATAGAGTTTAGCATTTCCCAGGATATTAAAGAGTTAAAGTACAGAGTCATCTTCTGCGGGATGTAAAATATTATTTTGGTGTGAAATATTATTCCTGTGACATCTCCCATTCCTCCTGAAGGTTCCCTGCCTGCTTTTTCCAGCTTAAAGACAACTGGAAAATCTTATTTTGTTTCAGAAAGCTGGATGGGTTTCTCACTGATGCATCCAGCTTCAGGATTTTAGCTTGAGATTAATTTAATAAATAGCTTCAGTGCTTTCATCAAGAGGGATTCAGGTGGAAAGGGGAAAGGAAAAGCAGCTCAGGCTTCCTGCCTGCCTGACAGTGGAAGATGAAAGAGGGAAGAGCTGATTTCCCAGGGATTGCCTCACAGGACAGCTCAGGTACCAATGTTCTTCAATAATCAACAAAGTTAATGATTCTTCAATATCATAGCACTGGAGGAAACAGCACTCTAAGATTTTAAAATCCACCTGCACCCACGAGGTTCTTCCCATCAGGATTGTTCTCTTGGAGTTGGTTCTTAACACAACAGTGGCTGATGTTTGAAGGAGAGATTAGGAAACCTGAGTTGTTAATTAACCACTCACTTCACTGTACCTGCATGGGAAGTCATTCCTCCAGCTCCCAGGAGCTCGGAGAACAAGGCTTCAGCCTCTTCAGTGTAAATTACTAATTGTGAAATGGTGATAAAGTCCTTTGTTTATTGCCCCTGCCTGTGCAAAGAGCAGACCTGGGCACGGCACAGTGTCTGCATCTGAGAAATGTTGCAACACAGAGGCTATAGAGCCAACCCAGAGTCAGGACCTGCTGACTTTACCAACCCATCACCACTAAATTCATATCTAAACCCATGCTGGAATCCAACAATCCAGCTGCTGAGGGAACTGGAATTTCTAACCAATTTTACTAAGCTGATTCGTTGAGTGCTGCATTAATGCTGTTTCTTCCTCTCCTTTGGAATGGAAATGCAAAATGGAGAAAGAGCAGAGCTGCCACACATTAAATGCTTCCCAGGGTGCAGAGAGAAGCAGGAATTCAGTTCTGTGTGGGAAGGGTCATGTCAATACAGCCTTTCATGGCCTTCACTTCTGCCACCCAAAAGAGCACAGGGGATTTGAGGTTTTGTGTGAGCTGTGGGTGTTTTTAATGAGTCTATGAATTCCAGGAAGATTGCAGCTTGGTCACAGATGCTAGATGGGAATTAACCTTGCCACAAACCAGAACAAAGACTCTGAGCCCCACCTCACACCAGATCCCACTCCAACCAAAAAGAAGCCCTGCAAATCCTGCTTTCCCACCTTTTCATCTCTAACCACTCTCCTGTGCTTCCTCAGCTGTGAATTGCACACAACCCCAGAATATGATGAAACAGCACTGCAAAAATACACCCACAGGCCTGGCAGGGGAATCTGTCCTGACAAGCCTGAAACAGCACAAGCTCTTTCCTCACCGAGCCATGGAAAAGCAAGGAGAAGCCTGCAGGCTGTGCAGAAACCCAGAGTCTCTGTGTCCTCTTCATTTAGGGTTCTGAGAACCACTGGCATGGCATTATCTCGAATTTGTTTGTATATGCACTTCATATTTCACCTTGTAAGCAGAGTTAAATCACGAGATGGAGTTGGGGCAGGAACAGGCATGGCCCAAAGAGATTAGCACTCCTGCCATGGGATTCATTTGTTTGAAGAGCCTTGCTTGTTTTTATTTGTTTTTAAAATTGATTTGAAAAATAAAATTTATTTATTTGTTTGGAGAGCCCTGAGCAATGGGACAACACGAGCCTCAGGGTGCTCAGGGTGCAGCTGGGGTACCCAAAAGGTTTCAGAAGGATTTGATAATCCTACAGCAGAAGAGCAAAACTGGATGGGTGACTCCCTTCACGTGCAGCAATACCTTTGAGCATTCAGTGAGGAGAAATTAAACACCAAACCCCGTGAGACACACTGCAGATCTTGTTATCTGCCTGCCCTGCACTCGTGCTGGGGGCAAACAAACAGGTCAGACTGCTGTGAGATCCAGCAGGATAATCTGGGCACAGGCCAGCTCCTTATCACTCCCTCCGAGCACCAGGGCACAGTGTAATCTCCTTTTTTTTAAATCTCTTTTTGAGAGGGGTAAGGGAGTTGTTGGGCAAATTAACCTGCATCATGCTGAGCCCCAGATGACACAAGTTTAGTGCTGGTGGGTTGCTCCCATCAACTTTCCTCCCAGGAAACTCAAGAGAGAGAAATCTTTATCAAATATCGTCTGAGAGAGGCAAATCAGGACCCGCAGGTGACAGCTTCTCCAAGGGCAGCTCTGCAATACAGGCACTCCCCAGATCCCTATCACCCTCTGCTCTGGAAGGCAAAGGAACACAGATTTATCAGCACTGAGAGGCTCATGTGCCAATTCTTCCACTCCTGGGGGAAATATCCAAGGGAAATACAGCTGGATAAGGCACTGATGCTTTCAAGGGTCTCTTAAACCACACTCAAAAAGTTATACAGAGAAAAGAAAGCACTGCAAGGAAGGTGATTTAAGGGAGAGATTGACACAGAAACAAGTAAAAGGGCCACCATTACCTTTTTGACATAGGTCATGTAGTTTGGGTCTTTGGCATAGGAACCATATTCATTCTCCACCTGCACTGCAATGATGGGACCTCCTTTCTTGTACTGTGGGGGACAAAAGGGACAAGGTGTTCACCGTGATTTCCAACCACAGAGACCAAAATCACACTGGAAAGATGCACATCAGATGGACCCAGCTCCACCCTCTCATGCTCCCAACCTGACACAGACAACAGGAACAGCTGATTCCTGGAGCAAAACTCCTGGAGCAAAACTCCTGGAGCTGATTCCAGGAGCAAAACTTGTCATTGCTTCCCCCTGCTGCTGTCACACACAGCCCTGGGCAGCCATTCCCACTGCTGGGGAGGGACAAGGGTTGTGCTTGCCTGCAGAGGGACCACGACAGGCATCAGGTGGTCAAAATAGGCATCCACAGCTTCTGTGAAGCCCTTGTAGGTTGTCCTCAGCTGCATCTCGGGGTCTTGCAGCAGCCAGCTAGGGAAAGCAGGAGAGGGAATGTGTTAGAGGCTCCTGTCCTGTCAAGCAGAGGTGTTTCACCCTCTGACATCAAGTCACACCTGGCAGGAGTCATTGGTGTCACCTGGCCAAGCCCACAGTGCAGCTGTGACACCAATGACACCACGTGTCCACCACTCACACTTCTAAATAAGTCCAGGCTTCAATTCCCAATCCTCTTTGGGGAACTTCCCTTCCTCTTTTTGTTCTTCATGTCAGGCCTCAACTCATTTCATCACCTTTACCAATAATATTTCAAGGGCTAATCTTATCACTCTGAAGTGAATTCCCTGCATTCCCAAGGGCACTCTAAAACCCAGTGCTCCTTCAAAAAACCCCAATCCTTTCTCAAAACAAAGCTTTCTGTAATTGTTCCCATTGTTTCTACTGTTGATTTACAAGACTTGGTTCTGTTTGGAGTTAACAGAAAAAAGGGCAATTTATTGAAGAGCAGAACAATATGATGTGGTAACAATTTAAGGGAAATGAGCCTGTATCTTCCTTTTCTCTGCAAAATGAGGCCTTAATTAATACCCTTCCAGAGGTCTGAAAGACTCCACTCTATGCTAAATGCAGATGATAAAAAATCATCTCGTCTTTAGCTGTAAAATGAAAATGATGCTCTTTATCAGAATTTTTCATCTGATAAAAAAATACATGGGTGATATGACAAGAGATGCATTTCTCATAATCTAACATGGAGGTGTCTAGTGGCTCTGGTCAGTAAATTCTCACATCAAGCTGCAAATCCTGTTCATTTTACACAGATTCAAGGTGCAACAGCAAGATGGGTTCCCCCAAATTCTGTTTTCTTGCTGCCACCATTATACCATAACACAATCATTACTTTAAGGATAAATACTCAAAAAATAATTAGAAGAGCTCAATAAGACAGTGAGTATTCACCTGCTTTGGGGACACAGAAAATAAATACCCCATCCAGCAGGCAGCCATTCCAAAGCAATTCCTTTGAAGGAGACTCAACTGTATGATCAGTGGTTTGGGATTTGTTTGTTCCAAATGCTTCCCTGAATTTCCACACTCACCTGGGCAGACCCCCAAGGTCCCACTCCGAGCAGATGTAAGGTCCAGGACGCAGAATCACCCACAGTCCATTTTTAGCTGCCAGGGAAAGGAAGGCCCTGGGGATGCAGAGAGAGGAATTATTGTCTGCCTGCAGAATCCTTACTCCACGCACTCCTAATATTCCAATCCCCAGGAAATTTAGGTACCAAAACCAGAAGGGAATTGTTTGATGAACCAACTATACTGGATTGGTGCTAAATGGATGCCCAGGATTCCAGAAGGCAGGGGAAGGAATCAGTTCCCATTGCCTGATCAAGGCACAGCTGGAAAGAACATTTCCACCCAGAACCCCCACATCCCCTCCCCTCCAAACAGGAGCATTTAATAACAGATCTAACCTCAGATCCAGGTTCTTACTGAAGTCAAACTTCCCTCTTTCCTTTTCATGCAGGTTCCATGGCACATACCTGAAAGGCACAGTGAGGGCAGGAGAGGTGAAGGATGAGGTCTGGGATGCTCCAAGAAAACCTCACACCCCACTATTCTTCCCCGTATCTTTTCCCATAACAAGAAGCATGGAAACACATCCTTATGGCCCACTGGAAATAATGACCAAGTCCCCCTAGTGAGGAGCAGAGGCTGGGCAGGGAGGACTCTTACGTGGTGAGGGTGTTTAAGCCACAGGCTTTCATTTTCAGCATCCGATCCTCCCAGTACTCCCGAGGCACTCGGAAGTAGTGCATGGAGCCCCCGAAGATGCGGAAGGGCATCCCTTCCAGCAGGAACTGGGAGTTCTCTGTCTGCAAGCCCAGAGTCCTCCCCCACAGCCCCAGAGGGGTCAGCTCACTCCAGTTAAACCTGGAAGAGAAAAGGAGATGTGTGAGCAGTCAGTTCTGGTGAGGAAATGTGTTCTCCTCATTCCACCTCACCCAGCAGGACCAGCTCTGAGCTTCCTGCTGCTCAAGCACACCACAGAGCACACAGATTGTTCAGGAGGCTCTAAGGCAGCTGGAAGATCTTCCCAAGGTGTGGATTAATATTTATTTCACAAACAGCTTCCCCCCTGAATGCCCCAAACCACTGTGCTCTACAACTGACACTGCTCAGGAACAGAGCATGAAACTCACTTGCTGAAATCATGGATGGGGAAGTTTTCACTCCCAATACTCACAAACACTTCCCTAACTTAGGGAATTTAAGATCTCCCTGTTTTGCAGTGGGATGGCACATCCAGATCCGTGTTCCAACAGCATCTGCACCTGATGACAGCATCACTGCCATCCTGAATATCTTGTGGACTCTGGTATCTTCCAGCTCAAGGCATGGAAAAAATAAAAACCCCTCAGCAGTTCCCTGTGAACAGAGAAGCTTTTCCTCAATTTAATGAACCCCCCTGGATTACATTCATCACCCAGGAGAGACTAAGCCAGCTGTCATCACAAACTTACCTCTGGCCACATCACTGCTTATGTTAATCCTGCAAATGCCATTTGCCAAAAGAACCAGAGCCACAGGGACAGGGACACACCTGCCAGGGTGAGCACTGCTGCTGTCACAGCTCCTCTCGGGTCAATTCCTGCACTGCCCATGGCCTTACAGGCTCCCCAGCTCACTCTGGCTGGAGCAAAACCCCATTTTATCAACAAGCCAGGCACAGAGCAGTGTCACTGCCTCCCTCAGACCACCCCCGGGGCACAGCTCTGAATACACACTCAGACAATGGCAGCTTGTTCCTTTATCAGAGCCAGATGTGAGGCACGAATTCCCAGCTCCAGAAAGCAGGAGTGACCCACACTTTTGGGAAAAACATCACACTGAGAGCAGAGAGGAGCACCTAAGCCTCCCGCTGCTGCCTACACTACGTGTAAAGCAGTTGCTAGCAGAGGGTGAGGATGCTCAGAGCTCGTGGCTTACAGGGATTGCTAACCAGCAGCCTGCCTGTCCTCTGACAAGACAGGGAGACTACAAAGGAGCTAAATCTAAGGCTTGCAGGGCTGGCTGACAAGCTCAGAGGGTACCTGAGTAGCACAGCATTCTCACAGGGCTCTGAAACAACCGGCAGCAGGCAGGGGTAATACCTGGAAAGGAAGCCAGATTAGATATTCACTGCCTTCAGTCAATTGATTGTCCAACCTCTCACAGGAACAGTGCTGAGCAAGGAGACTGTGATGGATCCACTCAGGAGGTGAGGTAAGAAAAACAGGTTTTGATGATAGCGCAGCTCAAGTAGGAGAAATCAGTCCAAAAATCAGTCCAAAACACCGATGTGCTACATTAAAAGGGTGACTGCCTGAGTGGGAACAGGACTAAAACTGCTTATCTATATAAGGGAAAGAGGTACAGCCAGAGAATAATGACATGAGGCTGGGAAATGATGGGAAAATCTGGGAGCAGCATTGCTCCCAAAGAATTATTAGGAATTTTAGCAGCAGGGGAGAGGGTTTTCAAACCACACACAGGATATCCTATGACCACCTGCCCCCCTATTCTGCTAAATTACAGATTTTAACTTCTGCAAACCAAACCAGCAGCTACATCTGCTATTCTAGGTGGCAAGCTTGAGGTGGAAAGCTCAAATGGGTCTGGAGATGCTAAACTCCAATTTTTAAAGATTAGCTTGGAAAACAGCTAAGTTTCCAAGTTGTTTCTGAGCTAGGTAGAGCCCTGAATTACTGCTGCACACAGAAGTGCTGCTGACTGGTGCCAGACTGAAGGCTGTGCTCAGGAAACACACACAGCCTGATAAAAATAAACTAATCACTTAAGCTCATCTTCTTAATCCCAGGCATAACTAACTTGGCACATTTCCATCAAGTTTCCTACTTTAAAACTCCCAAACTCCAGTGTTTTTTCTCACCGAGAAGGGCTGGTAGGAAGCTTACAGATCCCAATATTTTCAACACATTATCCTAGATATCCTGAAACCCACATTTCTCATTAGGATCTGTTCACATAACCTCAGGAAAAAACCACTTCTGTGACTCAGCAGAGCTTCATCCTGTTCCCCTGAGCTGGATTGCCACTGTTCAAAGTGTACCTGGGCTCTGCACTTCCTCCTGGAAGCAATTTATAGCTCCCAGTAGATTTTTTTTCTCACCTCTAACCATAGCACAGGTTGAAAATTACCTTTTTTTTTTTTGGTTTTTGCTTTGTTAAAGGTTACTAGCCTTCTTTGTACACCTCAGCAGCCATCCCTGGGAGTGCTGCAGGCCAGCCTGGACAGGTTTTGGAGCAACCTGGGACAGTGGAAGATGGTGGGTAGAACTGGATGATCTTTAAAATCCTTTCCAACCCAAACCATTCCATGATTTCATCTCTGCTTCAGGAAAGTCTGTTTTGCAAAAAAACCCCAACCATTCAATTACCAAATACCCCCAGAGCAGAGATTCTGAAGCTGGGTTGGACAATTCCAATGAGATGGAAAAAGACTTTTTAAGATTGAATTTGAAGTGCAAAATACGACACACGGAAAAGGAAAGTCCCAGTTCACTTCTAAACCAAACAGCCATGCTGTTCAGGCCTGTGAAACACAAATGTGGCTAAAGTCCTCTCTGCCAGAGAGATTTACCTTTGGTGTTCAACCACCCCACATCCAGAACAGCTGGCAGAAAAAGCTGACGGAAAAAGAAAACAGCCAAACCAGGGGGAAAAGCCATTAAGTTATTTTCTGATGCTAAAGGATGCGCTTCAGAGGACAAGGGACTTTGCAGCTAATCCCTAAGCTCCACTGAGACCTCAGAGGGCTTTGCTTGTTTATTCTGGGCTTCCTCTGGCCAGAGGAAAGTGAAAGCTCTGAGCTGCCCTGTACAGAGCATGGCTGAGGCAACAGCCACAACATTTTGTAGCTCAGTTTATTCCAGATAATAATTTATTCAGGATAATGTGGCAGTGGTTTATTCTGGAGGCAGTGGTTTATTCAGGTTGCAGTGGTTTATTCAGGATGCTGTGTTTTACAGACACACTCTTACAGGAGACAATTCCATGCCTCGATCAGGTATCAGTTTGCAATAATCCTCCCTAAGAACCCAGGTGGCACAAACCCAAGGCCAGCTGTGAAAGAATTTTGCTCCTAATTATGCAAAGATTTATGAAAGCTTTTCCAGCGCCCTGAGGATCAGGTTTTCTTCTGACTATGATTTTAAGAACCTGTTATAAAACATCCAGCTGGCAATAAATAACTGTATTACACCTCCATACATAGCCATACTTCCATGTATTCTCCAGCACTTTGCTGTCACAGACTGAAGAGTTTTTGTCACCGAGCACAAGGAAGCCACTCTGGCTAAAACATTGGATACTGTGGAAAAGAGCATCACCCCCAAAATGAGCATGATCTAAACCATATGGGATTCAAGCTAGAACCCTGAAACAACTTCTTGCTGTCCTGGTGGGCTACAGAGGAACAGCTGCGGGTCGGGAGTGTGAGACAGGACCAGCAGAAGGAGGATAAGGGGGTTTTACAGGAGAGGTGGGCACGGGCCGTGGGTGGGCAGTGCTGCAGGGACACACAGCAGGGACAGCCAGCCCCGGAGGAAGCTGGGGAGAGGGGAACAGCGCTGCTGCGAGCACGGCAGAGAGCCCCAGAGCTGGGCTAGATCTGCCGGAGCGATTGATTGGCCAAGTGCATCATATCATCCCTCAGCGCTGCGATGATGTAAAGCTGCCCCGAGCCAAGGGCGGCAGGAGAGCATTAACCCAGCACAGCCCCTGATTGACGGCGCTGGCCCCGAAGCGGGGCTCTCCTCGGCCCTCACTGCTGCTGATGGACACGAGCCGTGCAGATCAGGTGCCACATTTATTTAAAGCCCTGGATAATTCCGGCACGGCGCTCCTCGCCGCGCTGCTTCCCACGCTGCCGCTCCCCGCAGGGATGATGGCAGCGGGGATCTCCCATCGGAAGGGATGGGATCCGAGCGAGCCCGGCCGCCGCCCGCTAATTGCCCGGACGTTAATTACGTTAAACACGTTAATAAACGCTCTCCCCTCCGCCGGCGCCGCCGATTGCATCCATGCGCAGTTCTCCCGCAGCCAGCCCCGCTCCCGGCGGCAGGGCCTGGCCCGGCGGGGCAGCGACACCCGCCTAAGGCCACCAGCGCCCCGCGGGGACCCTGCCCTGCCCGCCGCCCCCGGGCCGCGACCCCCGCGCCCCCCGCCCCGCCCCGCGGCGGGTCTCACCTGCGCAGCAGCAGCCACAGCACGACGAGGCACAGCGCGACGCCCCCGAGGCGGCGCTGCCGGCGCCCCCCGCACGGCCACATGGCGGAGCTGCCCGGCCGGGCCCGCCGCGCCCCCCGCGCCCCGAACCCGCGACCCGCCGGCAGCGGCACTGCGCGCCGCCCCGCCCCGGGCCCGCCCACCGCCCCGCGCCATTGGCCGCGCCCCGCCCGACGGCCACGCCCCCGCCTCCCATTGGCTGCCGAGGGGGAGCGCGCGCTCGAGGGGGCGGGGCGTGAGGGGGAACGGCCTGTGGGAGTTCGGGGAGAGTCGCGATAGGGAGAGAGAGAGCGAGCCGCGATAGGGAGAGCGAGCGAGCGAGCGAGCGAGCCAGCCGCGATAGAGAGAGAGCCGCGATAGAGGGAGAGAGAGCCGCGATAGAGGGAGAGAGAGCCGCGATAGAGAGGGAGCCGCGGTAGAGAGAGAGCCGCGATAGAGAGAGAGCCGCGATAGAGAGGGAGAACCCTGACAGAGAGAGTAGCGATAGAGAGAGAACCCCGACAGAGAGAGTAGCGATAGAGAGAGAGCCGCGATAGAGACCCACAATAGATAGAGCCCAGACCGAGACCCCTGAGAGCATGGGCAGAGAGCACGGGCAGGGACCCTCGATAGAGAGACCCCCAGGAGCGAGCCGGGACTGAGAGCACAGACAGGGACCTCCCAGAGAGAGATCCCCTGTAGGGACACCCCCAGGAGAGAATCTGGGCTGAGACCATGGACAGGGACCCCCGAGAGAGAACCCCGACAGAGACCCTGGAAGATAACCTGTACTGAGACCCCGGGCAGGGAGCCCTATGGGGGACCCCGATGGAGAGACCCCAGAGCGAGACCTCCAGCCAGGAGCTCCCCATAGAGACCCCTGAAGAGAGACCCCAGAGGGACACTCCAGACAGGCCCTGGTTGGAGACCCCTCCCTGCCAGCCAGAGACCCCTCCCCACTGCCCAGAGACCCCTTCCCCCTGTCCAGAGACCCTTCCCAGCCCCAGGGCAGCTCCTGCACAGCTAGAGGGTCTCCCTGGAGGGCAGGTTGCTGTTTCTGAGGCACAGATGTTTAAACCTCCCTGTCCTTTGGGGAAATTCAATGTGCAATAAACCAAGGGAGGGGACATTCAGGGCCTGCCAGCAACAGCAGGAACATCAAACAAGAGGAAGGTGTCCCTGCTCATGGCAGGGGTTGGAATGAGATGGGTTTAAGGTCCTTTCCAACCTAACCCATTCCATGGTTCTGCTGCTAATCCTGTCATCTTCCCCCTGCCAAGCACTGCTGAAAAAAGAGGAGCTGGCTGGTCTGAAGGGGTTAACAAAGACATTACCTAAAAAACCCTCAAGCAGAACTATTTTGCAACACCTACTTCAAAAATTCCCTGTTAGCTCTGTTTAAACACCTGAAATACCACGGAATGAAATCATCACAACTGACACTCCAGTAACATTTCCATCATTGCTTTATTGATTCCAAACCCGAGAGGGAAAAATAGTTTAATTTACCAACATTTTTACTCCCCTTACATTGTTCACAGCAATTATTTCACTGATTGGAGGCCACAGAGTTCAATATTTCTGTACATAACCTTAGTTTTTCATTTGCACTTTTGTGCTGCAAAGGCTTCTTTGAGATTAAGCACCAAGATGTGGTGGGAATAAGGAGGACAAGGGGTGGTTGTGACATCAGGAAAGGTTTGCAGGGAAAAGAGGGAGTGTTCCTAGCTAAAGGAGAGGCATCGTGGGACAAAAGTGGTCAGAGCCTGTGATCATCTGTTCCCAGGGGTGCTCTCAGCACCCAGGTCTGTAAATTAATTCCTTCAAACTACAGATTTCAGTGATCCCATGGGATCAGGCCACACCTCTGCCCGAGGTTCTCCTTTCAGTCCTGACTCAGCAGAGGTGAGCAGCAGCTCTGGGGTTTCTCTTTCCAAGGAGGACGTGTGGCAAGCAGGCCAAGAAGGAAATTTGGAGAGAGAGGCTTGCATTGACAGCTGGGATTTGTGGCCAGCCTGGTGCCAGCAGCTCTGCCAGGCACGGCGTGCAGCTGTGCCATCCAGCTGTGCCATCCAGCTGTGCCATCCAGCTGTGCCATCCAGCAGGATAAGGCAGGAAGGCTGTTTCCACTGGGGAATCCCCCTCTCCACTCCCAGGGAGAGAGTTGGCGAGCAGGGGAGGGAAACAGGCCGAGCTGTAACAGATGAAGGAATTTTAAGGCTCCTGGCTTCAGCCCTGGAGGAGATTCCTGGCCACAATCATCCTCATGACCTCGTTGGTACCTGCAGCAGGACAGGAGTGCAAAGGACACAAAGTTAAGACATAATCCAGTATTTCCCCCCAAAAAAGGCCATGAGGATTCTTCCCTGATGTGCAGCTCACAGCACAGAAAAGCTCTTCTCACCAGCTGAAGTGGCATTTAGGAAGGGTTGGGCCAAAAAACAACTGGCAAGTGGCAGCTCATTGCTTGGGAAAGGTTTGGATGCTTTTATTTGGGCATTGGGAGGATGCAGGACCAGGCATCGAGCAGAATGGGATTTATACCAACATCTGACCTCTCTGCTTTACCATCTGCATACATAACACACACACAGGCTGCAAACCCACTCAGTATTGTATGTCCCTTACCAGGTACCCTGGTTGCAGGTGAAGGGATTTCAAAGCAGGCAAAACAAAGTATTTAGGAGGCCAAACTGAGGTTAGAAAAGGCCAGACACTGTTTGAGACACGACGCCAAAGAGTGCAGCCAGACCAAAATCACAGCAAAGGAATTGCTAGGGAGAATCATCACGTGTCTGGGAGTAATGGGATGAAACTGGGCAGAGGCACTGCTAACATAGACAACTGAATATCTTCCTCTGCTGTAAGACTCCTAAAATAGCCAGTAACTGCTCCAGCACACCCAGAGCTCCAGCCAGGGGCTCACACATGGGACACCTCATGCTCACAGCAGAGCAGGGCTCTGAAACCCAAGAATCAGTTGTGTGGTAAGGCAGGAGCCTCTAGGGGAGTTTCTCTCCTTATCCCACTGCCAAGCCACTTGTAACAGGAATGTCTTTTACCTTCCAGGATCTGGTGGACCCTGATGTCTCGCACGAACTGCTGCACGGCGTAATCCTTCAGGTAGCCGTAGCCCCCGTGCATCTGCAGAGCCTGGTTACAGATCTGAGGGGACAACACTGCTGTGAGGTGACTCGTGCAGGACACGTCGGTGGCAGAAGCTCGGTAAGGAGCCAGGAACCTGAGCTCGGTTTTTTCCCCCATATCACCTAATTTCATCTCTTAAAAGCTGTGTGACACTCAGTCCCCATCAGTGCTGCTCTTGGTGCTATCACAACCCGAAGGCTATTTCCCATGGGGAGTATATTTATGTGAATAGGAATGCACAGGAATACCAGGGAATGGCTACAGAGATACCCAGGGATGGGTATTTCTAAGGAATAAGGCGATTTTTCCTGCATTTTTCCCGCATTTCTGTGGTTTGCAGATGCAAACCCGAACCGCCCGATCGCCACCTGGCGGCCAGTGAGGGGAAGGGCTGGCAGGGCTCTGGTTTCCATGGAAACGCGACTCCGTGTGCCCTACCCGGCAATTTGGGATAGAAAACCTAGTAACAGCAAAAACGCAGAGTGCTGAGCACGTAAAATAGCTTCTAAATGACGCTGAGCTAGGAAGTGTCAAGTGTTCTTTTTCTCCCTTCTTGCTTTCTCTTTTTGGGGACATTTTGATAAGGTAACAAAATAAGATATTTTTCAAAGTGATAAGGTATTTTTCAATGTGAAGAGGTGATTCTCAAAGTGATAAGGCAATTTTTCAGTGGTCTAGGAAAAGATCACTTTGGAAAGGATCACTAGGAAAAGGCACTTTGCTGCCTAGGAAAGATCACGCTGCCACACGCAAATGATCCCTGGAAAATAAAAATGCTCTGCTCCCTGTCCTGTCCACCTTCTGGTCCCCCAGGAAGTGATGTAGGAAGAACTGTGGAAAGATTAATCCTGCAGCCTCCGCAGGTGCAGAACTGTGGTGTAAAACATCCTGTGCTCAAATCAGGCTCCTGGCTCTGGGCTCGGCTTTGGGCTGCTACAGCATCAAACTTAGGGTGACACCCTGGGCACCAGGGGGATTCTCCACGCTTCCAGCAATGACCCCAAGCAGTTTTTGATATAATCCTGTGTTCAAATCAGGCTCCTGTGCTCAAATCAGGCTCCTGGCTCTGGGCTCGGCTTTGGGCTGCTACAGCATCAAACTCAGGGTGACACCCTGGGCACTAAGGGGAATTCTCCACGCTTCCAGTGATGACCCCTAGCATTGTTTGAGTGACCTACCCCGAAGCACTCGTCGGTGGCGAAGAGCTTGGCCATGGAGCAGAGCACAGCCGCGTCCTCCCGGCCGTCCTGCAGCGCCCGCGCCGCGTTGCGCACCATGAGCCGCGCTGCCAGCAGCCGCGTGGCCATCTCTGCCAGCCTGAACTGCAGGTACTGCCACGGCAGAGAAAACATGCTCAGAGCATCCTCACAGGGCTCTGAGCCACAGCCCCAGTGGCTTCAGGCAGGGCTCAGGCCTGAATGCTTCCTTGCGTGTTGCTGGCTTCTCCAGGGAATGTTTGTGAAGGGAGAGGTGGCCCTTCCAGGGTGGGGAAGAGCTCTGGAGGCTGCAGGGGTTACCTGGTTGTTGGCGAGGGGTTCCCCAAACTGTTTGCGGACAGTGAGGTGCTCCTGAGCCAGGAGAACGGAGGCGTGAGCAGCTCCTAACGAACATGAAGCTGGTGGGAGAAGCCGAGGACACAGAGTGAATGTGAAGCTAATTCAAGATGATTCAACAAGGTGATCCTGCTCTCCTCCCCTGGCTCTCTTTGCCTTCCTCACCAATGTTTATCCTGCCTCCATTGAGCCCCTGCATGGCGATGCTGAATCCCTGCCCTTCAGCTCCCAGCCGGTTGCCCACAGGAACAACGCAGTCCTCGAAGATCACAGCTCGAGTTGGCTGGGAATTCCAGCCTACCTGGGAAAAAACGGAACTCCTTCCAGACTGCCCGAGGAGCAGCACAACTCCAGCTCCAACACAGAACCACCAGCCTGCTCTCAAGCCCTTGGTCTCACTGCCAAGCTGCCACAAAGCACCCGTGGGCTGCGTGGTTTGGCCTCAGCGTGGAAACTGGAATGGGTGTTTTTGAGAAGAGGCACAAATCTAGTGACCCTTGATGCTGCTGAGACTAAAATCCTTCCCTTACCAAAGGGATGGGTATTGGGCAAACTTCCCCAGAGCTGGAGTTGGCTTGGTAAAACCATGCCAGGCGAGGCTGCCAGTCTCATCCGTGAAGAGATCCCTAAGGCTTTGCACAGACAAGCTCATCAGGACAAGAGGCCGCAGCCTCAAGCTGTGCTAGGGGAGGCTCAGGTTGGACATGAGGAAGAATTTCTCCATGGAGAGGGTTGTTAAACACTGGCAGGGGCTGCCCAGGGAGATTTGGAGTCCCCATCCCTGGGGGTGTCCAAGGAATGACTGAATATGGCACTCAGGTGGGGACAAGCTGGGGATGGGGCACAGCTTGAACTCGATGGTTCTTGGAGGTCTTTTCCAACCTTAACAATTCTGTGATCTCTGTCCTGCACTTCCCTCAAGCACACCAAGCACAAACCGAGCCTCTTACCTTCTTCTCCTTCTTGCCAAAGCTGAGCCCTGGCATTCCCTTCTCCAGCACGAGGCAGGAGATGCCCTTGGGGCCTGGGCCACCAGTGCGACACATGACCACGTACACGTCCGTGTCACCTCCCCCGCTGATGAAGGCCTGCAGGAGGGCACAACAAGAAAAGTGGGGTTTTGGGTGGTTTCAGTTCACCCTGAGCCCACAGCAGCAGCTGGCAGAGTACAGAGATGGAGGGGCAAAGACCCCACAGCCAGGAGGCATTGAGGGACCCAGCTGGTGAAAGCTCTGCAGAGCACATCCTGCCTTGGGAGAATGCACAGAGATGAGGAGACAGCAGGAATGGCAAGGACAGTGAGCCCCAGGCCCTGGTGTGCAGGCAGCTTTAGCAGGAGCAAAGAGGTACCTTGGAGCCATTCAGGACATAGGTGTCCCCTTTCCTCTGAGCTGAGGTCAGTAGGGAAGCTGCATCGCTGCCACTCCCTGTTTGAGAGGTAAGGAAGCAGCCAGTGAAGCAGAAGGTCCAGAGCCTACAAATTCTCCCTGGGATCACACCCTGACACCTGGCTTTGTACCACGAGCATCTCAGCAATCCTCACCTACCCCTCCCTAACTTCCCAAGTGAACACTGAAAGAAACTTTTCACCTCCAGCCCTTCATGTCCAGTAAAAGGGAAAGATTTCCTGGTTGAGGATGCTCACCTGGCTCAGTCAGGCAGTAAGAGGCAAACTTTTCCATGGTGCAGAGCGATGGGCAGAACCTGCGCCGCTGCTCCTCGTTGCCAAAGGTGTCGATCATCCAAACACACATGCTGGGGAGGGAGAGAAGGAGCAGAGTTCAGGATGTGAACACAGCCCTGGCAGGAAGGCAGGTTGTACAAGAACATCCCTGCTCAGCCACAAGCCCTGAGGCCTGAAAATGTATTTTTACACCTTCTATTCACCACCAACTTGCTGCCTCGTGGAACAGCAGGTTCCTGTTCAAGAGCTCAGTCTCCCCTCCATGCTCAGCCCTGCTCTCTCTCCAGAAAAGTGCACCTGGAAGGAGAGGCAGCATCATTCCAGCTCTCTGTGCCAACTGACCTGGCACTGGACATGTCTGCACAAGCAGGACAGCCCTGGCATCAGGTGGTGCCTCTGGGCTCTGTCACAGCACGGCCGAGGCACAAAGGCTTTTTCCAGGCACGTTACTATCTATAGACAGCTTAAGTGACAGCAGAGCAGGGAACAAAATCCAGAACTTAATCCCATCTTGCATGCCACAAAGCTAAAATTACTTCTTGGTGGCATCTCAGTCCTTGTGGCCTATTTGTTTACTGCCATCCAGGGATCCTCACGGGGATGTGTGTACTCGAGGTCACAATTTAAATATTTAAATAACAAGCAGCAGCCAGGGAGCTGCTCCAGCTGGATTCAGAGCCCACAGGCTGCCACCATCCATCCCTCCACAGCCACACTCACTTGTGGATGCTCATGTAAGCAGTGGTGCTGGTACATCCTGTTGACAGAGCTTCGAAGATTATGGAGGTGTCAAGCCGTGACAATCCAGAGCCACCAACATCTGGTTTCACATAGATGCCACCAAATCCTAGCTGGGCTGCCTTCCGCATCGTTTCCACAGGGAATATTTCCTGTTGGGGCAGGCAGAGATATCCCAAGGAATACTCAGGGTCAGTTTGATCTCTTTTGGTACCCCTGGGCTACCAATTCAAGTCCCACAGTCCTGCAGAGTTTAAGTAAGCTGAGTAGGTTAAAGAAGAGGTGGTAACTACACAGACATACTCCATCTTCAGGAATGAATCCCAGATTCAGTTTATTGAATAACCTGGCTAGGAAAGCTTCAAGGTATTTCTAATGATATCCCCCCACCCAGCTTCAATGACAACCTCCAGAGGTATTGCAGGAGCCCCTCAGTGAGACCTATCATCCTAAGGAGGAAAAAGAAAGCAGTTTAACTCTTCTGAGGCTGTCCTACCTTTTCATCCCACTCGGCCATGTAAGGAGCCATCTCCTTGGCAGCAAAATCAAGGGCAACTTTTTGGAATTCCTTCTGATCCTCAGTCAGTCCAACAGATGCTAGAAAAGCAGGAAAAGATGACAATATGTGTCTGTTGTGGGAAAGCAGCACAACCACCTCATCTGTACCCAAACAATTTCAAAGTGCCACTTAACTCACACAAACAGTGCAGAGTCTCTGCTGCAGAGACCATTTCTCTGTTCCTCAGGAATATCATGAATTGTGCTGAGAGTAGGGGGCTTTGGGAGGAGCTTCCTTAGGACAAAACAAACCTGAGATCCCAGCTGTCTCTCTGCTCCGTGCTAACTACACTGGAAATCCAGGACAGGGGCAGCACAGCCCATGGCAGCTGTCACTCCATCTCACTAAGTCTGTGCTGCAGAAATACAAGGGAACAGTCCTGGGACTTCAAAGGAAGGAGACTTGGAAGCAAAGAATAAAGCAGCCCTTTGGAAACAGCATCAAAATGTTTCCTTAGACCCTGCATTTGAAACCCCTCACTTCATTGGCACATAGCTCCGACTATTGTCTTGTTAGTTCCTCTCCTGAAATTCATAGGGGTGCTGCTACTTCAATTCTAAATGTTGTTACATTGAGACATGGAAGCAATTCATCTGCAAAGTGTTCTGGAAGCAGAACCCAAGTGGTTTGGGTTGGAAGGGACCCTAAACACCATCCTGTTCCAACCACCTGACACCCTCTACTAGACCAAGTCCTGTCCAATCTGGCCTTGAACAGTGCCAGGGATGGGGCACTCACAACTTCCCTGGGCAACCTGTGCCAGCTGGAATTTTGTCATAGGAACTTCTTCCTAATATCTACCCTAAACCTCTCCTCTTTTAGTTTAAATCTATTCCCCCTTGCCTTATCAGTCTGCCCATGTAAAAAGTCACTTTCCTTCTTTTTTATAACCCCCCTTTGAGAGACATCCTTTGATTCACTGTCAAATCTGAAAAACCATGAAAGTCTAACAAGGATGAGGGAGGGATGGGGAGAAGGAAGGACCTTCCTTGTGGGCTCTGTACCATTGCCAAGCACTGTCTAACAAAGGTGGAGCGACAGGGAGAGGGAAGGACCTTCCCTGAGGGTTCTGTCCTATTGCCTAATAGGGTCTAACAAAGGTAAAGGAGGGACAGAGAGAGGGAAGGACATTCCTTGAGGGTTGTGTCCTATTGCCGACCACTAACACAGGTAAATGGACAGGGAGAGGGAAGGACATTCCTCGAGGATCCTGTCCCATTGCCAAGCACTGTCTAACAAAGGTAAAGGAGGCACAGGGAGAGGGAAGGACCTTCCCTGCGGGCTCTACCCCATTGCCGAGCACTGCCGGGCACCCGCTGCGGGCTGTCCGTGCCCGCACCGCCCTGAACGGGAACAGGGACACCGGGAGCAGTGACCCAAGGAGCAGTGACCCAAGGAGCAGTGACACAAGCAGCAGGGCCACAGGCAGCTGGGCACATCCCTCCGGGCGGGGACAGGCGGTGCGGGGCCGCACTGTCCCTCTCCCCCAGCCCCCTGCCCGCGGGGGATGCTCGGCGCTCCTTACGGTCGATGCAGGAGGCGATCCCCCGGCGCCCCAGCAGCAGCCGCGCCGCCGCCCGCGGGGCCACTCGCCACGCCATGGCCATGGCCGAGCGGGGCCGCTCCGCTTCCCGGCTCCCGGCTCGCAGTTCCCGGCTCCCGGCGGGGCAGGCTGGGAGCTGTAGTCCTGCCCGCGGCACCGCCCGCCCGAGCGGGGAGGGAGCGAGGGGAGCCGGCCCTGCCCCGGCTTTTGCATAGCGGGCACCGCTTCTGACCGCCGCTTCCTCCTCCTCCTCCTCCTCCTCCTCCTGCTGCCCGCCCGGCACCCCGAGCATCCTCATCGCCCCGAGCGTACAGGCGGCAGCGGCCCGGGCTGGTGAGCGGGGAGCTCGGGGGGCTGGCGAGGAGGGAGGAAGGGGAAAGCTTGGCATGGGAGGTGGAAAAGTTGATGCCAGGCGGCCTGGCTGGAGGCGGCCGGCTCGGAGCGGGGAGCTGCTGCTGGCCGAGGGGCAGGGAATGGGCCGGCGGAAAAACAAGGTCGGGAGGGCTGGAAGGGAGCTCTGGGCAATCCGCTAACCAGGCAGGGTCACCTGGAGCCATTGCGGCCAGGTGGGCTCGGCTGTGTGCAGAGAGGGCCATTGCCGGGGGTTTGGTGAGCACAGCCACACAGCCCGGGCAGGCTGGGCTCGGCTCCGGACACCAGCACGGCTCTTTCCCGAAGGCACAGCCCCTGCGGCTCGGCGGAGAGGGGCCAGAAGCAGCCCACGCAGCTCGGGCACTGGCGAGCAGGGACTGCCCTGGCGAGCGGCAGGAATGCAGCCCTGCTGCTGGTGTCCATCAGCTCCAGGGTGCGGCCCCCGAGCCCTGCCAGCGCTCACACTGATAGAGGAAGTGGCTGAGCTCAAGGAAAGATTGATTTGCTCTCCGCTCGCCGCACGGCGCTTGCAGCTCTCTGCCTCAGCCATCTCTACTTTTCTCAGCGGTAATTCCTCCTCCTTCTCTCGTTCATCAGGTGCTCCTCAGTGAAGAGAGGATAATTCAGAGATGCCTTGGCCGAGCAGGAAGAGAGACAAAGGAGCAGTAGCAGGTCTGTGCTGACATCCTGACTGATTTGGCATCTCTCATTTGAGGTTCCAGGCTAGAGTGAAAGTACAGCCAGCTGTATTAACGGTCTGTCTTTCACAGCCACATGTCTTACAGACAGCGTTTCCTGTGCCAAATGGGCTGAGCACCCGGGCGAGACTGAGACTAGTCTGCTAGGTGTGTGATAAGGACAGTGATGGATTCTCAGCACGAGGGGGTTAGGAAATGTCATTCAGGCCCATTTATGCAGAACTTTCAGCTCCTGCACAGTCACAGCACACCCAGTGCTGATGTGGTACCAGCTGCAAAAAAAAGAAAATCAAAAACATTGCACTGGAGGCACCATGATGTGGTGTTTAAAGTGTAAGATGAAAGAATTGCACAGTTGGCTCATCCCTCATCTGCTTGATCCACTCTAGCAAATAAGCACCTTCTCACCCTTTGATCACTTCTTAATAATTGGGGTTTTTTGTCTGTGTTGTGAAGAAACAAAGGATATGGATCCCTTCTGAACAGGTAGCTCAGTGGAGGTTAAACTAAAGTTTCCAGCTACTGCAGGAATTGAAATAGTTTCGTTTTCAGTCTTACTCATCAGGTTCACCTAAATCAAATTTGTTGCCTGCAGCTGATTTCTTAGCAAATAATTAAAAGTTTCAACTACACTTCATGTGGGCAATCCTGAGGGGATTTTTTTTTACTAACTGTGCCTATTAAACTACATTTGTTCACACTGCACACACACAAAAATATCCTTATTGCAGATGCAAATTAGAAATACTCAGAATCATTGGTGCATAATGCTGCTACCTTACCCTGGGCACCTGGGGTGCCCCAAACTCCTGCTGCAGTCAAATGCATGAAACCAGCTTGGACAACTAAAAATACTTTTCAAAACAAAATGTGTTTTATCTCAATGTCTTTTAAGATAAAAAAGAGCCTGATGCTAAAATTGCCAAAACCAAGGAGGAGACTTCGGATCAGGAGGAAGAAGAGAAGTCTGCAAAACCTCCAGCTGGGAGCTCCAAGTCAGGATGGAAGAACTGGAAGAAAAAAGAACCTGAGTCTGGTGGGGAGGAATATTGTCACTGGCTGCTGAAATCAGAACCAGAGAGCAGGCTGGAGAAGGGGGTGGATGTGAAGGTAAACATTGACACCCCCACACCTTTTTTGACACCCCAAAAAAGGACAGGAGCAGTGTCACTCCAGCCCAGCATTAGTGCCCAGGTGCTGACTGACAGCATCAAACAACTCCATTGTTTTTTCTTCTCAAAACCCATGTGTCCTCCTGGAAATAGAAAGTGTTCTTGTCCAAGGTGACAACCTTGGGGTTTCATATGTGTACTACAAGAGGAAATCAGGTCCTCAGGATGCTTGGCTGTTGATCACAGGGGCAGCATCTATTTCAGACTCTGCTTTTACACTGCTGCCTTGTCAAGGTTTTTCTTTAGGCCCTGTGGGAAATAAAAATTGTGTCAAGTTTGTGCTATAATTGAAGGAGCTGCTAGCAACAAATGCTTAGGCTCAATGCAGACAATGACACTGAAAAGCTCAGATAACTCCCGAATTAATCTTTATTTTCATTCCATTTGGCAGTTCAGCGTTGATGACTTGAAAGCTCAGCCTAATCAGACAACCTGCTGGGATGGAGTAAGGAACTACCAGGTAGGAAACACGTGGAGTCACCACAATAGCAGTAGGAGAAAGGTGGTTTTCCCCACAGGTAACTCATTCCCCTTGCCTGAGGCATTTCTTTTGGGGGAACCTGGTCAGACAGGTGTGTTTTAGCAGGAATCTGAAGTCAACTCCTGCTTAGGTGAGAGGTGGATTCAGGCTGGGGAATATTCTGTCAAATTATCCAGTTTTTCTTTCGCTTTCGCTTTCACCAACCTTTGATATCTTTCAGCAAGTCTGTACTTGCCCAAATGCTCTGTCACTGTACAGCTTTCTGTTCCAAAGGAATTCCCCATGTGCTTCCCCTGCTATGTATCATTCCTGTACTCTATATGATTCCCTGTCCCTCTGTAAATGATCTGCTCTGAGTTGTTTGCAGACAATTCTTCTGGGCAAGGGTGGCTGAGCTGTTCAATTCCCACACACTTTCTGAACAACAGGATCTTGCTCTTTTGCCTTGTTTTCACTTAATTTCATTCCAACACAAAAGCATCTCTATGACAACTGTAGGAAACATTATCTGAGTAGTTCTGAAGCACATCTACCTCTCTTCTTGCTGGTTCTTGGCTGCTTATAGTTAAGCCATGAGAGCTTGATGGAAAGAGCTGAAAGTCCCTTGTTTACTCCTGACAGGCAAGGAATTTCTTGAGATCCATGAAACTTGGGCAGCAGGCCTTTTTCTACCACAGTAACTGCAAAGAGCCTGGCATTGTGGCCATTGTCAAGGTGAGTGTCTGTGTTTTGGGCAGAGAAGTGACAATGAATGGGTTATCAAAGTGTTTATCAAAGAACTCATTCCTTGTGTCTCAGCACCAAGGGAGAGCAGGAGCTGTGCAGTGAGAGCAGGGAATGAGCCCAGGACACCTCAGCTCAGCAGTGCAGGGCTGACTCAGTGCTCTGTCCCCAGAGAGATGGAACCAAACTGCTGTTTTCCTGCTGACATTTCGGGGCACTCCCAGCCAGGCCGAGTGTTGTTGCACACTCTGATTCCAGTCTGACTCACTGCATTCTCCTTAGCAGAGCCCACAAGGCAGTAGAATAAACCTGGAGCACAGAAGAGCTTTTCCTTTAAAAGGAGAGCTGATCACAAAGATTATCATCAGCTACCCAGTTTTCCTCTGTGTGTTCTTCCACACTGATCTCCAGCAGGTGATGCTTCACTGACTGTTCTGCACTTCCTCCACCCAAGAAATGTAAAGGAAACTTATCTCACTGTTAGAATGGAGCTCAGGGAAAGCAAGGCTGATTTCTGATAAAAGGATTATTCCTTGTATCAGGTCACAGCTTGTTCAACAGGCATTTCATACCCTTTGCTGGCAGGTGTTTTGAACTGATGGAAACTTTCTTCCCCCCTTCTGCTTCAGATCGTAAAGGAGGCATATCCTGACCACACACAGTTCGATCAGAAGGATCCTCATTATGATTCCACCAGCAGAAAAGAGAACCCCAAATGGTCCATGGTAATGTACTGTATTAAATACAGCTGTCCAGGTTCTGTGTGCAAGCCAAGAGAAGGGAGAAGCCTCTGCATCATATTGAAAATCTTGAGCTTCTGTCCTGGCCTAGCTGCCTTTTTCTCTGTCAAGAGAAAATCCAATCTTGACTGTTTTCTCTGCTTTCTCCCCTATCCCTTGCAGAAGGCTGCCAAAACATCTCTGTCTAAATTTTCAAATCTTGTCTGCAGAGCTGGCCTCCTGTCATTTTCAAATCTTGGCTGCAGAGCTGGCCTCCCTTCATGGCAGAACTCTGGGTTAGGAAAATGCACTCAGAGCCACTGTCAGTGCACAGCAAACAAAGCTGTAGTTTTGAGGCACATTAAGTTGTAGGGAAGGGAGTGTTCATGGGCTGGCTACATCCCAGATTTTATTTTGGATTGTCTGACAACATGAATGCACCTTGCTGGCGCACAGTGCTGATTCCTGCCAGCAAATCACCTGCCACAAGTACTGGGAAGTCCTTTTAGCCTTGAGCAAGGCAAACCTTCCAGGCTCTTAGTGCCCATCAGTCATTTGCTTCAGCTGTAGATCTTTATCCCTCCAAGATCCCATGGGATCTCTGGAGGCTGTGGCCTTGTCCAAGCTGCTCCATCCCTCCCCAGGTGGATGTGCAGTTTGTGAGGATGACCAAGCGCTTCATCCCCCTCTCGGAGATCAAGACTCACCACCTGGCACACAAAGCAGATGGAGGTCCCCTCAAGAACATGATGCTCTTCACCAGGCAACGTCTGTCCATCCAACCCCTGACCCAGGGTAAGAACCTCCTGGCACTCTTGATTCCCTCTGGCAGAGAAGCTGGAAGCGTCACTTACAGCTTTTTCTTCCCTGCCACAGAGGAATTTGATTTTGTCTTGGGTCTTGAAGAGGAAAAGCCACATTAAAGCAGCACAGCTCCCACCCAGCCCTCTGATGCCTCCTCCTCAACCAGCACAACTCTCAAGTTCACCTGCTCAAGCACAGCACCACAAATGTTGCCCACCCAAGATCCGCAGCCACACAGCCCTTCCCCTGACACACTGTTATTTTTGCTTATTTTTTTCAATAAATAAAGCCTTTTGGAATCAACTGCTGCTACTTGGGGTTTAATACTGGAAAAATCTGCGATTTAGCTTTTGAGGGAAGAAAAGAGGTACATCCTCTGTGAGATGTTTAGGTAGAGATCCAGTGAAGTTCCACATACTGCACAGGGACATTTTTCTGCAGGAAGGAATCCCTAAGTCCTGTCTAGAAGCAGAAAATTTAGAATCATAGAATAGTCAGGGTGGGAAGAGACCTTAAAATCACCTTGTTCCACTCTCTCCCATGGGTAGGGACACCTCCCACTGTCCCAGGCTGCTCCAAGCCCTGTCCAACCTGGCCTTGGACACTTCCAGGGATGATCCAGGGGCAGCCACAGCTTCTCTGGGCAACCTGTGCCAGGGCCTCCCCACCCTCAGGGAAGAATTTCTTCCCAGAATCCCATCTAAACTATTCTCTGTCAGTTGGAAGCCATTCCCCTTTGTCCTGTCACTGCACGCTCTTGTAAACAGTCTCTGTGGAGATGGATGTACAAAGCAGATCTCAGTTAACTTCCTGCAGGTACAAAAGTTCAGTGTTATTTCAGTTCTGACATCGGGGAAATGGAAGAAAATAAAGCCAGCCTGCTAATTTTTAAGCCACATGGGTCCTCCGCCAGCACAGCTGCCAAGCAGTGACACAGCCTAAAGAAAGACCAAGGATTGATAAAGATAACAAAGGACAAACTCCTCCAGCATGTTTGGAGAGCTGCACACTGTGGCACTTTTAACAGAAAAATCTCTTCATACCACAGAAAAAACCCAACCCAACCCAATATAAAACATCAGACAAACTCGTGCACAGCATTTGACAGCCAGGGCTGGCTCTTTTTAATTGGAGAGACAAAAAAACCCAAGTTTTAAAATACAGCCATTGAAAAGACGACGAATTAAGAAACATGTAAACACAGCAGAGGCTTAATTACAAGTTGCACTGCTTGGTTTTGTACTTGCCCACTCCCCTCTGCCTGGGAGAGAGGGAATGACCCCAGTACAGCACAGAACCACCAGCTCAGGGGACACGACTGCTCGAGCAGCATCTGCCCCTTAACATGCTAACAAAACACTGTTCTAGAGTACCTTGTCCTGGAGTGACCCCAAATTCTCTCTGAGGATGCTCAGCACATCTGCTCCACCCCACACTAACAGAGGGTCTAGTGGCTAACAGGCTGAATGGTCCATTAGATTCAGTAAAAATGGGGATTGTTTCTAAATTCTGCTTCCACATGTAAGGACTTGGGGGAGAAGGGACAAAGTAGGGAAAAAAACTCCAAACCAACATACAGGCCCCTGCACATTTTCCATGGGAACCCTCCAGGAATGATCTCATGTCCAGTCAGGCAGGAAACAAAACACCCCTGGAATGCAGAGACATCTCCATCCAGAGGGTTTCTGTACCACCACATGGCCTTCAGTCCAGGGGAATAAAGGAATAAAGGCAAGGAGGGAGCTGAAGGAAAGCTTCAGAAGATTGTTAGGGTGCTGCTGTGCTCGGCTCAGCCATGGAAAGATAGTCTGCTATCCCCAAAGGCTCCCACAGGAGCTTCACTTGTCCCTAAAGGATTGTGCCTGGCTGCAGCACAGGCAGATCCCCCCAGGGAGGGAGGGAGGAGTGTCCAAAGTGACATCCAAAGTGACATCCAGGCTCCTCTGCCACGGCAGACCTGCAGCAGTTGCCCACCTCTCGCCCTGGCACAACAAGGTGATTGTTTTCTAAAGGGAGCTTTTGCTCCAGCCTTGGGAAGACACTGCTCCAGCCCATGGCACAGAGTCCCCGTGGGGAGCAAAGCAAGCCCCATCCTCGCTGGAGCAGAGCAGAACATGGGGTGACACAAGCATTCAGCAGAGATGAGAGCATTAGTGTCCTCTACAGAGCGGGACTGGCCAGCTCGACTAAAAACCACAACCTTACACGTGGTGAGGAAAAGATAACTTACTTTGGCAAGCAGAAACACACATTTATCACTGAAATACAGTAGCTGTCATTACATAAAAAGCTCCCCTTCCCACCCCGGCCCCACTGCCTCCACAAAGCAGAAACTTCCACTTCCCAGCTGCAAAGACACCTGCTCTACATTCAGCTGTAGGACAGAGGAACTTGATTCCAGAGCCAAAAGGAAGCTGGACAAACTAGCAAGCCACAAACTCAAGGAAATCCAGCCAAATCCCACTTGACAGAGCTCATCCCCCAGCACTTGGTGCAGGCTTGTCTCTCCCTCAGGTAGGAGGTCTCACCACCTGAACAGGATGGACATTCTCCAAACTCAGTCAATTAAGTCTACACAGCCAAATCTGATTTTTAATGGAGGAGTGACTTCCTTCTGGGAATGTTCTCATGAGTCTACTCAGCTGAAGGCTAAAAGCAGCTGATTTTAAAAAAGAAAACTCACGTTCGGGTTCTCAGTTCACACCTTCAGACCTCGCTGGTGACTTCAGCTCAGGCCTCAGGAATGTGTCTCTGGAATCAGAGCTCTGCCACCCTTGCAGTTGCTGCTTGGCTTCACCCAGCAGCCCACACAGGCCTGTTTGAGCCTCCAACAATTGCATCCACCTTCTGTCCCCACTAGTCCCTGTCCCACAGGCACAGGGGAGCAAGCCAGACAACACACACGTGTTCCTGCACTGCTGTCTGTCCCTACACAAAGCCTGCTCTGTCCCAAGGACACAGACACGGGCAGGGCAGCGTGTGCAGCACCAACCCCATCCAGGAGAGCCCCCAAGAGTCCCAAACTGCTCTCTAGACCTCTCCAGGCTGCTCTGCAGCAGCACCCGGGAGCGTGGCTAGTCAGGACGAGACTAGGAAGGCACTGCTCGTGGCCAGGAGCCTTCCTGCCCCCACTTCTTGCCCACCCAGCAGCACTGGGACCGTCATTGCTCTCCCAACTGTGCCACCTCCTCCTTATCCATCCATCTCAGTCCCTCCTACCAGCCACAGCTCCTGGTGGGACACAGCACCCACCACGTGGCTGGGTGGCACTCCCAGGGCTGGGTCACCTCCATCATCCAGCTGCTTGTGGCAAGGAATCCAACGCCAGCACGAAGAGGAAGAAGGGGAGGCAGCGAGGGGACGACACCACACGATTTCCAGCAGGCCACACCACAGTCTCTGATCCCTCATTCAGCATCCAGCTAACCACAGGGCTGTTTTCCCCGGGGAAGATTTTGGAAAGGCAAGAAAAACATCCATCCTGCACAGCCCCAAAGCAGCCTCCAAAGCAGCAGATCAGGCCTTCACTTGCTCTCTCCTTGCCCGCAGCCAGGCCGAGGCTCTCGGGGCGCAGAGGAGATCAGGCAGCTCCGCAGCCTCCGGACATCACCTCAAAGCAGCCTCCAGAGGAATGTATGGATTGGGAAGCACCGAGGCTCCTCCACGCCAGTGCTCCAGCTCGCCGAGCCCTCCCGCCCCTTCCCACCCCGCCAGTCCTTTGAAGAAAGGAGTTAAGTCAAAAACGGGTATTTATTTCGGTGAAGTCTCTGAGCGTCTCCTGGTCGGTGCCGCTGTCCCCAGGGCTCCCCGCGGCCCCCCGGCCTCACTGCCGGCCGTTGTTCTCCGCGGGCTGCCCGGGGGGCTTGGCCTCACCGTGTGACGATGTCCCCTCGAAGCGCTGCGACGCGATGGCAGCTTGGTGGGACATGCTCTTCCTCACGATGTCCCCTTTCCTCCACAGCACCACCTCCTGCAGGGACACAGCCAAGGCTTGTCAGGGCTGGTGAGACCTTCTGCCCAGACCTACTGCTGCCCCACCCAGCCCGGCAGGCTGAGAGCTCAGCGTTCCACCCACAGGAGGAAACACCTGGCAGTGCAGGCTGCCTGAAATTTGGGTAGAGGGCTCCTCCCTGGGGTCTGGGCATGCAGAGGACATGCAGGGCAGCTCTGTCCTAGTGCCATCGACAAGGTGAAGCACAGCAGCTCCACCACTGAGCAGAACAGAACTCCTAGGCAGACACTTTCCAAACACCTCCCCACCACCATGTGATCTGCATGGACATTCTTCCAGACCATCCTCCCACATGATGAATCCCGAATTCCCAGCAGGTCCTTGTAAAAGCATCCCAACCAACCATCCACAGGTCCAAGGAGAGCAGCAGCTCTGTTTCTCACCTGCTGTTTGAAGTAGCGTCTCTCCTCCTCATCGATCAGCACCAGATTGAGGTAATAACGCACCGAGAACTTCTTGTTGATGTCCCTCATGGTTGGAGTCAGCTCATAGCCAGCCAGGAAGAGCCTGATGGGAATGGACTCCCCTGAAAAGGGCACAGAGCTGTCAGCACAGACAGGATGCAGATACAAACCAGGAGAGCAGCAGCAGAACAGAAACTCACACAGCCACAAACTTTGTCACCGTTTCCACAAGTGGACTAACATGAGCTAGAAGGCCTCAACTCCCTTCAGAAACCAGCATGCACGGTCCACAGCCAGATCCTGCCCTTGCTGACAGCTATTCCAGCTCCACTCTAACAGCACAGGACTCTTTTGGGACCTGCATTGAGACAGCACTGCAGGAAAAAATGAGTAAGGTGACATTTTCTCTGGCAGGTGACTCTGCTGGGCAAAGGACAGTGGCAGAGGAGATTGGCACAGAGCAAGGACACTGTCCCTCTGCTCTGAGCTGCAGCAATGCCAGCTGGTGGCACATGCAGCTGTGAGTTTATAGCTGCTTCTGCCACTGCTTCATCAAAAGAATTAAGTCATTGCAACTCATTCTGCCTCAGTTTCCCCCCACCACACCAGAGAGAAGGAAGGGGATCAGATCCATTCCCTGCTCTGAGCCCACCAGTGGAACAGGATGCTAATACTGAGCACACAGAATATCTGCAAGACTCATATTCCCATCCCAAAAGCCTCCAGAAGAGGAATTCTGGGGGTTCCTGTGCCCTCTCACCTCTCACAGGCGCCCCGTCCATGATCTCGTACTTGGCGATGGTGTCGTTCTCGTGGTAAACGTTGGGCCCTGTGCCTGTCGTCTCCCTCTTGATGATGTCTATCTCCATGTGCTTGATCTTGATCCGCACCAGCAGGAAGTAGATCTTCCCCACAATCACGTCTTTTAAATGGTACCTGGCAGGAGAGGGGGGAAACACCAGGATCAAAGCCTGTGCAGCAGAGCAGGGCTGGGGCTGAAGGCAAGGAGCTTGCTGGGCAGGCACTTCGCTCTCACGCACAGCAGATGGCAAACCTGCAATCCCCACCAGCAAACAGCCCTTCATTTCCACCCTCTGGTCTTTTGGAAATCCACAAGAACATTCAGCATGGGCAGATAAATGAAAAACCTAACTTCAGGCTGAATATCTGCAAGAAACCCCTGCAACAGCAAAGGCTCCAAACTCAGTATTTTAGGCCAATTAAAACCAACCCAAATCACAGAATCATTTAGGTTGGAAAAGACCTCTGAGATCATCGAGTCCAACCTTTGACCAACCACCCCTTACAGGAAGATTTGGGAAAGATGCACTAAGAATAGTTTAGAAGAGCTCTTCCCAACTTCTTTGCTGGAGTTAATTCCCACTTCAGCTGTATTCCCTGGTAAGGAAACACGCATTGTATTTTCGAGACACCTGGAAGTACTGATCTGGCTGAGGACACAGGAAGTGGGAAGTCACTGCAAGAATTTCATGCTGTGCTCCAGGCTCAGTGAGCCACAGCCATTGCTCCCCATTCCTTGATCCAGAGATATGGGGAAAGGAGAGGATCTGAGCTGTCTCCCAGCCTCCCTGAAGCATATGGCCACAGCATTCCTTTGAGGAAAGCTGCAGCATCTGGATCCTCACAGCCCCCAGCTGCTCCTGAGGCAATCCACTCACTTGGATTTGTTGTACTCAAACTCGATGTGCAGGCAGTCCTCAATGCCAACTTCCATCTTGATGGAGGAGTTGAGCTCGGGGTAGGTGCTCAGGGTGTGCACAACGATGTCCATCTCCTTGACCACGTCGTTCAGCCTGCGGCTCACGGTGGCACGGAGGAAATACCTGTGGGGACAGTGCCCTCCCATCAGGGTCACCCAGGGAGCAGCAGGGACAAGGGGCTGGCTGGCTTGGACTGGGCTATCCAAGCAGTCTGACTACATAAAACCCACATGAAGAGCAAATTGCAGATCTAAATAAAACGTGATCCACTCAACAGATCCACTGACAAAGTTCCTTTTCCCCAACAGAGCTCAGAATCTTCTCCTCGGCAAGGTGAGGGGCTCAGTTTGGCTCATGCACAGCCACCCAGCTGACAGAAGGGCCACAGTGGTTTTAAAGACAGGGAATGGTCAATGTCCAAAGGGACAAAATAAGCAGGAAACCAAAGGATTGCTGCAAGGAAGCTGAACAGCAAGGAAGCACCTCTTCCCATGTCATTTGCTGCTCCATCGCTCTCTTTTTGTCCAGGTCTGAACAAAATAAATCCACAGCAAAAGAGCCCTCAGCTCTTCACATGTGTCTGCTCCTGGAGCTGCCAACACCCCACACTGGGAAAGACAGCAGGGAATTTTCAAATGGAAAAGCAGACTCCTCTCAGCTTCCATGCATTTGTGAGCCTGAGTTACCTAAGCCCCGTTTTGGGGATCTGAGGAACAGCCTGCACATGTTAAAACCACTGCCCTTTTGCAATATTACATCAGTCAGCACAGCCACACCTCCCAGTGCAGATCTCAGACTTTTCCAACCCCCACTTTGCAGCCAGTGAAAGGATTTTTAGTCAATTGAGTGCCTCGATGTGAAATATCATTTGAAACATATGTAACAAGGCACAAGCAGAGCATCTGTTTGCATACAGAGCACAATTAAAGTTGACAAGACTGATTACTGCAAAAATATCCCCACTGGAGACGAAACCAAACCGTTTATTTTGATTTTTTGAACTATCAAATAAATTAGCGAGTATTTGATTGATTCAAAAGGGGCTGATTTCTCTTGTCACTCAAATGGGGAAAAACAAGTTCCATGGAGAGCCTGATGCATGCTTGTAAAATAAAGTCCTCAAAGGCAGCCTTTTACAACTCAGCCCCCAAAATTCCTCTGGAGCTCTGTTACTCCTGCATCATCACAGTGAACATCAGCACTGACACAGAACAGCACTGGGCTCAGCCAGGGCAGGGCACTCACCGTAGCTTCACGTTCTGCCCCGTGTAGGACTCATAGGGTTTCTCCACATGTGTGAATTCAAAGTCAAATGTCTGTGACTGTGTGAATTCCCCAGGCCGGGCCAGGTCCTTCACCAGGGACACAAACTCGTGGTGGTTCCCTCGGTCATAGTAGAGCTCTAGGAAAATGGAAATCCAGGTTAAGTGGCGATGCTTCACCTCATGTGACACGGGAGATTCTCAGCAACGCTCTTGGCCAAGTCCCTGTTTCCTTCAATGCCATTCCCAGAACCCACCAGGGGAGCCTGTGGCTCCAAGGAGCTGCACTTGTTCCCTGCTCTCCAGAGCCACAACTTTCTTCCCTGAAACAGGAAGGAAAAGATCCACACAGCCTCCTTTACCACACTAAGTCAAGAACTTGCCATGGGGTGACATGAGTCACCTATTAGCAATATTAAACGTGGCCAGGCTGTTTGCAGCTCATGCAAACCCTTCCAACCATTTTCTGCACTGTATTCTAGGTCAAAGGCATTGCCACTGTGAGAAAAAACCACAGTTTTTTCTCTGGAACAGACAGTGACAGAGCAAAACCGAAGGGATAGGATGCTTCCAACTGCTTATCCTTGGACAGCAAAGAGCTTGAGTGGCCTTGAGCTGCAGCAGGGAGTAAATTATAATGTTGATCCTGCTGCACAAGCACCCTGTGTGTGGGGAGGCAGCTGAATGCACTGTTCCTCCAGCCCCTGGATAACACATTTATGGATAACACATTTATGGCCATGTGAGCACAGTGAGGGAAGAGCATTCACCCCTGGAAGCACTGCTCAAACCAGCTCAAGTGACCAGCACTGCCTCGCTTTTCCCCACAACCTTCCCACGCCAGCAGGAAACTACAGGTTTCCTCATTTAATGAAAGCAATCCTCCACACTTCCACCCAGTTTTCTGCCTCAAGGCAAAGCAGCAAAACCCTTAAAACTCTGCAATTTTCGTGAACAGCTTGGGATTACACACAACCATCAATGAAACCTGCCCTTCCCAGCCCTGCTTGTGAGCCTGTGCCTACAGGACACCCACACAGTCCTCCTGCAAGACAAAGCCTTTCTGCTTAGATGAGGAAACAAAAACCTAAGTCATCACACAATCACACACACACAAGCTCAGTGTCAGCACTAAATTGTGCAGAGGAGGCTTCTGAGAGGTATTAGAGGTGCTGAGGAGCTGCAGTTCTGCCCTCCTTGAGATGCACGACGAGATGTCAGCTTTTAAGTGATGCCTGTTTCTCACAGCCCTTTGCTCACCTTATCTCTCTAATGGACATTTTGGCACTAGAACTGCCCTCACTTACGCACAACAGCAAATGTCACCCAGCCCTTTAGGCTGGGCAGGCAGGTGACATAAATAACCAAGCCTCTCTCTGTGCTGAATGTGTGTGTCCACTGAGAGGAAAGTGCTCGCTGATGTGACAGGGAGAAGCCACGTGCCAACAGAAAAAAGAGGAATCAGCCACAGAAAAAAAAAAGGAATCAGCCCATGCCAGCGTGACACGAGGCACAAATCAAACTAAAAGCAAGGGGAGGCAAATGTCGGCGTACTGAGTCCTCTGCCACCTCAGAAGGTCATGTTTGGCACTCTGCAGCCTTAAGCAGGGTGATGTTTCCCACACTCCAGCCTGTCAAACAGGTATAAGCTGTCATTTCAGGTTTTCAGAGCTATCAGGTTTCCAGGTTGAGAAAACAACCTGCCAGCACTTGGGTGGCTGTGGCCTGAGCCACCATCTGTTCTGTGCTCACCTGAGAACAGGCAGGACCCAGCACCCAGTCTGGCCTCTGGTACCTGCTCTGGAACAGCATCTTCCCTGGGACACATCCCTCCTTCACATCCCAGCCCCCTGCCTGTCAGATTGTCTCACCTCAGTGCTGACCTCATGGCAGCAAGAAGACAGAGCACATGGCAAGAGATGGAAAGCATTGAGAAGTGCAATTAGTGGTACAAACTTCAGTGATTTATCAAAGAGGCCTGAGGGAAAGGAGGACTGATGTGCAGCCACAGCAGCTCTAACACACCCTGCTTGGGCAATAACATGCATACAAAGCAGGTATGGCTCAAAAGCCTTCCAAAACAGGGAATGAGGAGCAGGAAAGGCAGCACAGCAGAGACAGTGGAGCAGGAAACAAAGTTCATGCTTAATTTCCACTGGCAAGCATATCAACAGGAACTCATAACCGGGCTCCTGAGGAACAGCCTCCCCTCCACTCCATCATTTACAGGCTCCCTTCCTTTCCAGAGTCAGGCACAAGCAAAGCCAATAAAACTCTCAAACAGCAGCACTGGGGTTGGGTGGGAAATCTGCTCACGTTCCCTCACCACCACACAATTTGCAATGCAAAGGCTGCAGGCCCCTGGCTCCAGCAGGGATTTTGGGGTTGAAAGCCAAGCACAGAGAGCCACAGACACGAAGTCCTGCACGCAGCCACATCGCTGGGAACATCCTGAACTTATTTGGGTTTGTGGGACTCCGGCATGTCTGTGGAGCACGGACAGCTCTGCTCCGATGGAGGAGTGGGTGTGGCAGCTGCCCTTCCTCTTCGAAAGCAGGAAATATTAAACCCAAATCGGTTACACGCACAGATAACCACAAGTTTTGAACAACTTGAAGCCACCTGATCAACCGTGCAGAGATGAGTGGAGAAGAATATGGGATCAGCCATGCTGAGCCTGCAGGCTTTAGGAAAGGTGATCCACCCAGGTAAATGGTGTGGGATCAGGACTGGGGGGTTGGTGCAGGTGATTTGGGACACATGGACAAAACCCACCCCGTCAGCACCCTCAGCATCCCCAAGAGGATCAGCAGGCACACAGAGAAGCAGGCAGGCAGCTCCTGGAGCAGAGAACAGGCAGTTTGCACTGGCAGCAGGTCCAGGCTGACCTGCAGCTGCAGGATGAACCAAAATGTGCCCAGCTCAGAGCTGAAACCGGTGACCGAGCAGGAGCGAGAAATTAGGACAGGAGAACAATGACCTGGAAAAGGACTGGAATGCCCTTCCTTCTGCCAGGGCTCAAGCCTGGAGAACAGGCCGGGCTGCCCAGCTCGGAGGGTGGAATAATGTCAGGCAGCCGTGGGAATGCTGCGTGCAGCCGAGCACTGCTCAGGAGCCAGCAGAACCTGCTCGGCACCAGTGGGATCCCAGTGCTGGGGGGCACAGCAGTGCTCCCCAGACCCTGGCACCAGTGGGGTTATCATGGGGAGCAGTGATGCTCCCCAGACCCTGGCACCAGTGGGGTTATCATGGGGAGCAGTGATGCTCCCCAGACCCCTGGCACTAGTGGGATCCCAGTACTAAGGGATGCAGCGATGCTCCCCGGACCTCTGGCACTAGTGGGATCGCAGTCCTATGGGGTGCGGCGATGCTCCCTGGACCTCTGGCACCACCGAGGATCCCTGGACCCTTGGCACCAGTGGCACCCAGACACTGTGGGATGCAGTGATCCTCCCGGGACCCTCGGCACCAGTGGGATCGCGATACCGCGGGGTGCAGCATTGCTCCCGGAATGAGACATTCTCAGGAAAGACAGCAGGAAGGGACACCCGGGCCCGCAGGCCGCCCCGCTCACCGATCTGCCCGATGAACTCCACTTTGATGCCCTGGTGCTCCAGCCGCTTGTTGGGGTTCTTGAGGGTGAGGACCACCCGCCCCGACACGGTCTCGCCGTCGTAGAAGAGGAAGTATTTCTCCTTCTTGCCTTCCTCCGTCTTGTGCTCCACCCGCCGCCGGCTCTCAGCATCGCTCAGCACCAGCTCGAGCTCCGCGCTCTGCCCGAACCCGAAGAAGCTCATGGCCCCGGGATGCGGCGCGGCCCGGCGCGGGAGGACCCCGCGGCCCCGCTGGCGGATCGCGGCCGGGGCGGGGCTGCGCGGGGCGAGCGGCGCGGCGGTGCCGCCGGGGGGGCAGGGGCGGCCGGGGCGGCGGCGGCGCGGGGGGCCGCAATGCGGCAGCGCTGCCGGGGCGGCGGCGGCAGGACCCGCGCACCGCGCACCGCGCACCGCGCACCGCGCACCGCGCACCGCGCACCGCGCACCGCGCACCGCGCACCGCGCACCGCGCACCGCGCACCGCGCACCGCGCACCGCCCCGGCCGCGCCCGCCCCGCTGCTTCCGGGGCACGGCGGCCGCCGCGATTGGCCCGGGCCGCGGGCGCGCCCGCCATTGGCGCGTTCGAAGGCGGGCGGCGGCGCGATGGCGGCGGAGCGGCTGCGGAGCGTGCTGCGCGGGTGGAAACTGCCGGAGCTGGGCACAGGTGCGCACCGGGACAGGACCGGGACAGGGAGTGTTGGGAGCGGGGTTGGGGATGGGGTTGGGACCGGGACCGGGAGCGGGACAGATCTCCCTACTTCTGTTCCGGTCTTGGTCGCTGAGTCTCCCGGTCTCTCTATCTCCGTCCCGGACTTGGTCTCGGTCCCGGTCATGTCTCGGTCCCCGTCCCGGTCTCTCTGTCTCCACCTCGGTCTCGGTCCTGGACCCGGTCTCGGTCCAGGTTTCTGTTTCGGTCCCGCTGTCCGTCACGGTCTCTTGTCTCTGTGTCCCAGTGTTGGTGTCAGCCTATGTCTCTGTCTCACTGTCTCTCTGTCCCGGTCTCTCGGTGTCTGTCCCTCTCCCGTTCCCTCTCTCTCTCTCTCCCGCTGTCGGTCCCGGTCCCTCTGCCCCAGTCCCGGTCCCTGTGTCCCAGTCCCGCTCCCGGGGTGGCTCTCCCCGGTCACACCAGGCAGCGGGATGCTCTGTTTCCTTACACTGCCAGCGGCTGCCCTTGGCGCGCCCGTGTCCCGCTGGATTTGGGTATTCCGTGTTTATCCTGGAGCCTTATTTTGGGGGAAACGCGTTTTTTTGAGAAATCTCGCCCTTGGCGCTTGTAACCATTTTTCTTCTCTCAGCGTGGGTGGACTCGGTGTGGGATGTGGATTTCACGGAGAGCGATCCCCTGGAGCCCTGGGTAGCCGAGGAGATCACTGCCGATGGGCTCAGCTCCTTCACCTGCCTGTACAGCGCTCTGGCGCCCTTTGCTGCCGGGGACCAGGAGAGCACCGAGGTGACATCCCTGAGCACTGAGCCAGCCGCTCCCACTTGCTGTTTGTCACGTCTGTCTTGCCTTGAAATTCGCCGACAATTTTTGTCTTACTCCAGCAAGTCTTGTGTTATTCCAACAATTCTTGTCCTATGTGCCAGAATGCTTTGGAAGGAAGCTATTCCCAAATTTGAATAATATAATTTAGCATAATATTAAATATATGTAGTGTTACTTGTTATAATTCTTAAAACAATTTTTAAAGCATGTAATACATAGGGGTTTGGTCACCCTAGCAACTGTTACAATCTGAATAATGGCTGATTTTGGACATTGAGATTTCTCATTATTCTTTGTCTGTTTTGCCTCAGAATGTCTGGACCTTGTTTGCTGAGAACAGCCTGTCCCACCAGGCGCTGGTGGCTGTGCTGCATCACTTTGTGCACGTGGGTCAGCACAAGAGAGCAAATGCACAGCAGAGGGTGTTTGGTCTGCACTCAGCTGGGCTGTATTTCCTGCTGCTGGAGATCCCAGGTGAGCCTCAGGATGTTTCTCTTTATTGCTGGGTGCAGCAGAGTTCAGGCAATGTTAGGTTTATAACAATTCTGGGTGGAAGGGGTGGTGTTGTTTGCTTGGATGTTCCTGAAAGCCTCAGGAGTGTGGTGTGAGTGCTGAGCAGTGTCACAGGCTGGTGGCAGCCTGGCCTCCTGTCCCAGAGGGGTTTGGTGGCCTCAGTGTGGTCTGTGTCCTGTGACAAGGTGACAGAGGAGCCTGCACATTGCATAGAGCTGGAACCATGCAGATCCCTCTGCTTTGACAATAATGCACAGTGGCAGCAGGAGCTTGTTCCTGTTCCTGCTCTGTAACTGGAGAGGATTCCACTTTGCAGCACATTTGGGTGGGTTTGTTTGTGAAAATAAAAATACTGGTTTAAAACAACCAGCAGTTGGGTGTTTGCAGCAGGTTAGTTCACAGCAGGATCCTTTTGTATTCCAGCACACCCTGAACTTTAAGACCTTAAAAATGATCTCATTCCATGGGCAGGGACACTTTCCCCTAGACCAGGCTGCTCCCAGCTGGCCTTGAAAAATCCCAGGGATGGGACATGATGCCCAGGTGGTTTGATGCTCTTTGTATTTTGTCTGGAAGAGGACTGATGTTATCTTTTCTGGGCAGGCAGCATAGCCAACCAGGTGTTCCACCAAGTGATGTTTGATAAATGTCTTCACACCCTGACAAAATGCTGGCCTCAAGTACCCAGGAAGAGAAAGAAGGCACACGCTCAAAGCTCTCAGCCCAATGCAAGAAGAAATAAAAAGAAAGCAAAACCGTGCAGGAATGACAGCTCTGGTGTAAGATGTTTGTGCAATCTCTCCAGATATAAATCCCTATTAATAGGTGAATTGTTTTCAAGCTGTTTCTCTTTTCTGCCAATATAGATGGAAGAGGTGTTGGAAGAGGAGGAGGAAGAGGATGTTGAGAATGTTTACTTCGCAACAGAAGATATTCTCCAAGTCCGTGATGCCATCTTCCTTCTTCTGAAAAACTTCTTAAGGCTTCTGCCCAAGTTCTCCCTGAAAGAAAAGCCTCAGTGCATGCAGAACTGCGTGCAGGTGAGAAAGATTCAACCTGAGGAACCTTATGTCCCCTAACACCAACTTTGAGGGGAGAGCACTCCGTGGGGAGGGGTGGCAACCCTGCCTTCCATCACCTGGTCCCTGATGGGAATTTGTGGAAATGTGGGATGAGGGTGCCTGCTCTGTGTCTGTGTCTCATGCTGAACCCTTGCTGGCACATGCCAGGTGTTTTATTCGTGGAATCAGAATGGTTTGGGTTGGAAGGGACATTAAAGCTCATCTTGTTCCACCCCCTGCCATGGGCAGGGACACCTTTCACTGTCCCAGGTTGCTCCAAGCCCTGTCCAACCTGGCCTTGGACACTTCCAGGGATCCAGGGGCAGCCTCCGCTTGTTCTGAGGTGTTTAACCCTCTCAAAGGGGGAGCTCTGGGGCTTTGGGCTCTGCTTATGTTCTGCTTCAGGGGAGGTGTTTGAAAGTGAAGCCCAATGGTGAGACCCCAGACATCCCAGAGCCCTGCACATCCTCCCCTCAGGTGCTGAACTCACCTTTGGTCTCTTCCCTTGCAGGTCTTTGTTGAAATGACCGGCTTTGAGCCAGTGCTCCACGAGTTCAAGTTTTCAGCAGCAATGTGAGCAAATAATTCTTTATAATTCTTAACGTTTATGCAATGCTTTGAACAAGTAAAGCCCTCAGTGCTTGTGGTACTGTCCTGTTTGGACAAAAATGAAAGTGACAAATCCTCTTAAAAAGGTAATTAGAACATGTTCCACCTGCTGACAGAAAACAGCTTCTTGTGAAAATCAAATGTTTTCCAGTCAATGAGCTCCTTTAGTTGCAATAGTCATAGTTACTCTGATAAAAGGGAAAGACATCTCTTTGCCTTCTTCTCCTAGGGATGTTAATAAAGCCAAGTACATTCCTGAGCTGGCCTATTATGGACTGCACTTGCTGTGTTCCCCTCTCCATGGTACAGAAGATAAGGTAAAAGTCAAACAAGACCTTTAACATCCTCACAGCAGCATTGGAAAGGAGTGGTTGTCTCTTTCCTTCTCTGCATGTCATTTTTGCTTGCATGGTTTTTACTTTTCACTTCACTTTCCCTCTTGGTGCCTGTTCAGGTCTTTGCTGGGTCAGAGCAAAGATGATTTTTTTTCCATCCCAGTCCTTATTCCCTTTGGCTTCTTTGCTGCTGCATTTGTGTGCAGTGAATTCCGTGCTCTGCTGACTCTTGTGGCTAATGAGTTGAAAACAAAAGAGAGCTGCAGTGGCATTGAATCTCTGAATGTTAGAGAATTCCAGGTGGCTGGGTTCTCTTGGAATGTTGTGATTCCCTGCTAGATGGAGCTGCAGCACTGCCTGGAAGCGTGTGAGGAGCTGGGCTGTGCAGTGCTCTGCACACTCAGTGATGGTGAGCAGGGCTGGTTCTCCTTCACAGAGCACCCTGTGATCATGGAGCAACCAGTTCTACCAGAAACTTTCCATGATTATTTGGTTAAATTGGCAAGCAGAGCAGGGCATCTCCCACTTCCCTGAGTGCTGCTGCTGTGGATGGGGCTGTTGGAGTGTGGGTGTGCCTGAGCTGTGTCTGTGATTCTCTGTGACCCCCTGAGCTGGTCCTGAGCCTGCAGGCTGGCAATCAGCAGCTGTCTAGTCAGGAAAGCCTGGAGAACACACTCACCTGGTTGTTCCTGAGTGCCTGCCCAGCTTCAGCAGCCCCAGGCCTGTGTGTTTGTGCCTCCCTGGTTTCTCAGTGCAGCACCAGCTTTTCAGAGCTGTTGGCTTTCATGGTGACAGGAAGGTGTAGTCAACTCCCCTTCCCAGACCTGCCTCATCTGCCCTGCCTCTCCTGCTTGCTCAGGGAATGTCAGGATCACGAGGCAAGCTGTGGTCCCAAAAATGTGGCAAGGGGAGGCAACTCCAAAAGTTCAAGTGCACATGGTGACACAAAACACACATTTAGCTTAAGACATCTCCTGTGCAAAACCCAGTGAGTTCCCTCAAATTCCCAATGTCTCTGGGGAGTTTAAGTCCACAGCTTTGGAGGGGCGCTGCGAATGCTTTCAGAAAGCTCTTCTCACACCTTGCTGAACTTGTAGAAGAACATCACAGCCAGGAAAGATGTTGCGTGTATTAGAGTGTCCTCTTGGAATTTGTCTGCTAGGAGTCATGCTCTGATATGTGCTAGTGCTTCTAAGCTTGATTCAGAATTATCTCACAACCCTGGAATGCTCATCCATGGAAAAGAACCTGAAAATAATCTCTTCCTTCCAGAGCCTTCGATGTGTCTTCCAGCAGCTCGTCAATGTCATCCTGATGGTGGAGAGTGGGGGCACAAGGCGTGAGGTCCTTCCCATCACATCAGCTGTGACCAGTGCCAGGAACCAGGCTGTAAAATTCATCAGGTGACACCCAGAGCTCTGGGCATGGCTGCTCCTTTCTTCTGGCATGACTTTGCTTTGCTGTTGAGGTGATAAAGGGATGAGACAAACTGGCACGGGCTTTGAAGTTGTTTGTGCAAATGAGGCTTAATTAAAATGTCTGGGATGGGAATTTACTGAGCTTGCTGGCAGAGGGGGAAGAAGGTGCTGTTTGACAGGAAAGTGGTGGTGAGTGGAAAGGACCCATTTTCTGTGTTTTGCTTTGTGTCAGTTTGTCAGGTCTTGTGTTTCACTACAGAGAATTGTAAAGGAAATGAAGGATTAACGTGGAGCTCATTCCTCCTTAGTTCTTTGCTTTCCCCTGCTTAATGATATGTTTTGCTTATGTTTATTATTCCCCCTCTTGGGGATCAGTGTTGTTGGAAGTGTGGTTTGTGCAGAGATCCCCAGACAACATATAAAAGTAGATTGAGAACAAAGAAGCTTTTCATGTTACCCTTCTACTTGTTAGAAAAGTATGGGAAGAAATCATTTTGTGCCTGCAGAGCCAGGTTAATGTGGAAATTAAGTAGAGGTCTCTGAGCATATCCTGCTGCACTCCTGATTCCAGAGTGGCCACTTTTCCTGACTTTTCAAATGCATTCCAAAAGGAATGCCTTTGATTTTTTTCCTCTGTCATAAACCAGCCTTATTAAAATCTGCTTCTCTCTCTCCTGTGCAGTTCTCTGGTAGATGAGCTGAAAGAAGCTGTTTTTCCTGTTCTCCGAATATTGCTCCAACATATCTGTACCAAGGTATGCCAAGCTCTGCTGCTTCTGGAGCTGAAGAACTTGTCTGGATTCACTGGAATATCTGTAGTAGTTAGGGAAATCTCTTTTCACAATGCTTTGTAAGCAATGAAAACGTGTGATGGTGAAGTAGTGACTGAATAAGCTGTGCTGATTCTCCCAGCTATTGTCGATTGCAAACATATCAGCTCATTAAATAAAAAAATTACCTCTCTGAAGCCTTGAAATGCTTTTCTGGCATCCAGAGGAGTATCCCAGGGTGCCCTGCCCTTGTTTTTCAGGTGCCAGACAAGGCTGATTATCGCACCTATGCTGCCCAGGCCCTGGTGACCCTGCTGGACAAACTCCCTTGTGCAGAGTTCGCTGACTTCATTGCTTGGCTTTATAAATACTCCCTTACCAAAGTAAGTGCATCTCCTTGATGTTTTTGGAGATGAAGGCTTCAATCTCAGCACTGAATAGCTCTGTCACTGCTGGTACCCAGAGGCGAGAAAACTCTGTGTTCACTTACATCAACAGAGCACCTTGTGTGCTTTTTCTTCCCACAGGTTTCCTACAGAGTGTTTTCTGTTGATGTAGCCTTGGCTTTGTTGGAGCTGCCAGGGAGGAACCCAGGCAGCTCCTTGCCCCTGGACCAGCAGAGGTTTCTGCAGCACAAGTTTTTAGTGCAGGTCATGATGTTTAACCGCTGCTCAGACAAAGCCCCCGTGGTGAGGAGCAAAGCTCTCAGCAGCTTTGCCCATTGTCTCGAAATGAAAGCTGCTGCTACCTTGGAGAGCATTCAGGACTTACTACAGAGCTGTGAGTATTGTGGGCACATTAGGTAATGAAAATCCTTCTGGAACTTTCTAGGGAATGATTGCTGGGAGGTAGGAGTTGTCAGGAGCTTGGAAATTGGCACATAGAGTCCTTACATATATTGTGTCATAATGAGAAGTAATTCATGAGCCTTGTTACTTGTGAAGCCTTAAATTTGGAAGGGATTTATTCTCGTGTATCAGTTCTAAAGAGATTCCTCCGTGAGGTCCCTTGGAAGGATGTTTACAGACAACTGAAATTGCTCATTGGGAGAAAAAAAAAAAAAGAAAATCAGTTCATTCTTGCCTGACAGCTGATTAAACCTTGAGTTGCCTTTTGCTTCTGCTAAGTTGTTCTGTTCGTGACTGGCATTCCGAGCTCTCTCAGGTGTGCTGAAGGCCAGATGGCACGATTCAGAGCCTGCACACTGCATCCCACAGTTAGATAGCTTGCCTGAAAAAAATTGGGAATGACAGAATATCCAGAATTAAAATACTTCATTTGATTTCCTTTTTTTATTTCTCTTTCCTGGCAGCCTCTGTCCACACAGTGTTGGAAGCAAACACAAACACTGCGAGTGTGACAGTCGGTGCAGAAGGTATAGAGTCATTCTTTTCCAGTAAGTCTTGGGCTTTTCTTGGCATGCCATTTCCTAAAAATACACATATCTGTTAAACCTGGGGCATGCATGAGGCTCTCTGTTTAACACTGAACCATCTTCTTGCCAGGTGAATATATGCCTTTATTATTCTTCAGCTTTGATTTTTTTCTTTCAGCTGTGTCCAACCAGCCACTGAAGACCTTACCAACTTTCAAAACTATTGAGCTGACAGTCAGCAGTGACACCGCTGGGCCTGATGGTATGTCAGAATTAAAGCAGCCTTTTCAGATAAGCATTCAAAGCCTTAATTGAAATCAGACTTTCTGAAGTGTATTCATTGTCCAACTCTCAAAGGAAGCGGAGAGATCTTTCTGCAGAGCTGTTACAAAACACTTAGGGGTGATGAAGGGGGTGGAATTGCCAGCCAGGAAGAAATACTCTTTCCACTCAAGTCTGAAAAATACATTTAATCCTGAAATGCTGATGCCTTTTGGTACTAGTGTGGTGGCAACACTTGTTGAAAAGCAGGTAATTTATTCTTCCCAAAAAAAAAGGATGGTAATTGATGTGGGATATAACACTTGTAGCTCCATGAATTTCAGGGTAATTAAATCTCTTGCTCCAGTGCACAAAGAGCTAATATATTTTGCTGTGTAAAGCACAACAGCCTTGAGCAGCACTGTTCTCTAGGCAAGGATCTGTTTCTCTGCAGCATCAGGTTGCAAGTTGAAAGCAGAGTGTCACACGAAATGTCCTGATGCAGCATGGCAAGCTGCCTCTAATTTGTCGATAGCATGAAATCACCGTGTAAGTTGGCTTTTGTAGCCGGGATGTTCCCCCTTTAAACCTCTCCCTTTCTCTTCCTCTTGTGTGGAAAAGCTTTTCTTCCTAACCTTTAGGCCTCTGCCAGGCTCTGTGCTCTCAGCTCTCGCTGTTCACCTCCCTTGAACTGCTGACAATTCAATTCTCTGCTTGCCTCGCCTCCTTTGTTCCGAGCCTCACGCTGCTCCTCGCATGGGATCTCTCTCCCTATCTCCAGCAGCCAGGCTCCAGCCTTCCCCCACTGAAACCTCCCTGTTTTCAAAACATTCCGCTGATAAATTTCCTTAATCTGCTCCCTGGGATAGAAAAAGTCCTCCAGGCCACTCAAGATATTGTGCACTCCCTGTTTAGTTGCAGGCTCCTCGTGCCAGAGGATGCCTGGGTTTGTATCCCTTAGCCAGCTGAGCACACTCTTGGCACTTGGCAGAACAAATTAAGAAAAGGCTGGAGTGAAGAAAGAGTGTCTGGAGCTCCAGAGGATGCTGAAATCCAGGGCTCTCCGAGGCAGTCAAGGTGCATTAGCAAAGCTGTCTGGCACATGCTTGTGCTTGGCTTATGCCTGTGCTAATTTTGCACTCCTCTGAAGACCAAACAGCTCATTTTTTTAATTTTTTTTTTTTTTAGAAAAGAAATAAATCTTGGCCAGGCATAGTCAGAACATGCTCAGTGCTCAAGGGCAGAGATCAGAAGGGTGGGGTGAGGTGAGGTGTGCACTGCAGAATTCCCTCTGCCCGCCAGCATCAAACATTCCCTTCCCTTGGGAGTTCTCAGCCGTTTAGAACTTGAGATTTTTGGTTCTTTCACTGTTTGGTTCATTCCGCCTCTTTTCTGCCTCAGAAAACTCAATGTCAAAGTGTGACTATTTGGTTGCCTTCACAAGACTGGACTGTTTTCCTAACAAAATCTTGCAGTGAAAAGGTTCTGTGCTCTTCCTGTGCAGCTGCTCTCAGGAGGAGGATGGGATTGCCCATTAAGAAAGCCCAGATCAAAGTCCCTTTGCTTCCTATGGTAAAAATTTATTTTTAAGCTAGTTTTGATTAGTTCCCTGTGACTAATCCTATTTTTTAATGGCAACAGGATGGATGTCCATGTGGATCTCTAAGTAACAGATCTCCAAATTTGGCATATCTTTTGGAAATCTGACTTAATGCTGGGAGGAATCTAACAAACAGCAATAAATAGAAACCTTAAAAGCCATGGTAAAATGCTTGAAGTCTTTCTGGCCAGTTAATAGCCCAATGATTCAAAATGTGAGAAATAATTGATCTATGTATTCACTTGTGTGTCATTTAATAACTTTTCGCCTTGATGATGTATTTTCTTCCCTGACAACATGCAGAAATAAGCCTGAATATGGCCGTGCAAAGTAAAATTTGAGCCCTAACTCGACACTCAGGGGGAAGAGAGATGTTCTCTGCTTTCCCTGCAGACTCTGAGGTGGCTCTTTGCAGCTGCCATTCTGCAGCCTCCAGGAATTAACAAATGGCAGTAATTTCCCTTCTATAAAACACAGCAGGCTGTGCATTAATACTTGATGCTGTGTGGAGCTCTGAGGCAAAGCTCACAGGAGGCTGTGGGTGTTGGGAGCTCTGCAGAACCTCCCCTGGCTCTCTGGTGGCTCCATTTGTCTGAGCTCTGCCCTGCACCTGCCCTTCCCACAGGCTGCACACTTACCTGTGCCACAGGCTTTTGTTCAGCCCTGCCTGAATCATCTGATGAGCTCTCAGACTCTTGACATCAGCCTGACATCTTTTATGTAGGCAGATAAAGAGGTCAGAAATTACAGATTCACTTTTTTTTTTTCTCCTTTTTGCTGCGTGTCTCAAGTAATTTGTTCCACCAGCTTCTTTTGTGATACATTAAGATGTGTTTTTGAAATGAAAGGACTGGGGAAATTGTTTGGCTTTGTTCTTCCTTCTGGCTTGTGCCTTGTTCTGGATTGTTTTGGGTGATTTTCATTGTGCTTTGTTCTGTCCTTCTGAAAGTTTTGGGTTTGTTTTTGTCCTGCTTTAGGGTGGGCAGGCTCTGGCACAGGGTTCCCAGAGAAGCTGTGGCTGCCCCTGGATCCCTGGAAGTGTCCAAGGCCAGGTTTGATGAGGCTTGGAGCATCCTGGGATAGTGGAAGGTGTCCCTGTCCATGGCAGGGGGTGGAACAAAATGATCTTTAAAGTCCTTTCCAACCCAAACCAGCCTGGCATCGTGTGGTTCCAACTGGTGCTGTGGTTAATTCCTTCCTCACGGGGGTAATTCCCTTTTATCCTGGTTTTGGATAGGAAAAGAAGTAATGGCCATGCTGAGAGTGAGAGTTCGAGAGGAGAAAAGCAACGTGAGGAAATCTGCTCTGCAGGTAGGGTGGGGCTTGCATCCTTCCCTGCTCCCACTGATTACCCAAACTCCACTAAATAATTAATGAGGGCACAGTTTTGCAGCAAACTCTGTCACTTTGCCCACTTGTAGCTTCCTGCTCTCCCTGCAGAGTGCCTTCAAGGCATTAAAGATCTTGTTTACTAGCTGCTGATAAGTAAATAATGCAGGCATAATGATGGAAATTTCTCTAGTACCCTTGCTGGCATTCTGTTATTCCGTCATTTGCGAGGAGAGGCTCTTGTCAAATGTCAATAGGCGTTTCAATTAAGAGACTTCCTCACAAAATGAAGCATATTAGCTGCTTAGTTTGTTTTGACCTTGTTAGCAAAGGGATTAGGTTATATCCAGGCTCCTTTGGAGCTCTGTGTTGCTTTCCTCGCTGCTCATTTCTTTAATGAAGTCGTTCACTTTTAAAGAGAGATGCTTCAATGGAAATTTCCTTGTTTTTAAAAAGGAGGTGTCTGCTGCTGACTGCCTTCCTCTGTTAGTCCTCTTCACCCCAGCTCTTCCCCCTCAATTCACACGCTGGTTTCGAGCTTCCCAGTTAGGGCTTTGCAATTCATATTTTAGTGCTTTTTGATTAAAAATAAAAATAAATCCCCTCTTCCCTACTGCCAAGTAAAAGCCGTGGCTCATACGAGAGGCACGTTATTTTCAGGGGAAATTGTGCCATTCTCCCTCTCCAGCTGCTGTTCCAGAGCAGGAATGCCTGGAACAATGCTTTCTGTTTCATTTTACATCTCAGGTTGTGCCCAGCACTCATGAATTGCTAATTTACTGTATCACCCCGGGCGAGATAAATCTCAGCTTAAGGGGGCTGATTGCATTTTTGCTTTGCCCCTTGGTGCCCCCGGGCTGCATTCCTGACAGTGTTTGTGTTGCAGGTGTTTGTGAGCATCCTGAAGCAGGGGGTTGTGCCCTGCTCGGCCGAGGATCTGGGGGTGCTGCAGGAGCACTGCCGCGACCCCGCCGTGTCTGTGCGCAAGCAGGCTCTGCTCTCCATCACCGAGCTGCTCCTGGTGAGCCTCAACAGGAATTCTTCCCTGCCTGGGATGGGTGAAACAGCAGGGAGCAGGCTGGTTTTGTGACTGTGCTCTAATTTTTTTTCGTTACCTTTCGACTCGGAAGTCATGACTCACTCTGGTATCTACTTGTGATTTATGGAGAGTGCTTCCAACTGTTGGAAACGCTGATTTTTCCTGGCTGTTGATTTATGTGTCATGAAAAAAAAATGTTTATGTTGCTGGCCTTCTCAAGTTAAAAAAAACCCTGAATCACTTTCAGATGTAACGTGTGGATGATAGCACTGCTATATTTTTCTTTCTTTTCTATTTATTCACAAAGGGTTCGTAACTCAGGCTTGGAGCACAGGGTTTATATTAAGCAAAGCTCTTTTTTTTTTTTTTTTTTTTTAACTGCTAAATCATCTGCTGTACAGCCTTATTGCAAACCTGTTATAATTCTTTATAGAGTCTCAAAACAAAGTGTTGCAGTACTTAAGCAGGAACACCAGGTATTTATCATAGAGATGATTAAAGACCTTGTGATGTTGAGTTTCCCTGTCCCACCTGCTGCCACGTTGCTGGGGTTGATTAAAATTCATTTTCAAAGTTTGTAGCTGAGCCTGGAGGCCTTTGCTGATCTTAGCCATGCATTTGGGAGCCCCTAATGATTTAAAAATGTGTTTCTCTCAGTCTCAGCACAGCAATGTCCTGGTGCAGAAGGCCTGGTTGAATGGCGTGGTGCCTGTTGTGATGGATGGAGAAAGCTCTGTCCAAGAAAAGGCCCTGGATTGCCTCAATCAGCTCTTGCTGCAGCATATAAAACCTTACCATAAATCCAGGAGTGGTGACTGGGAGCAGGAGCTGGCGTGGGACCTGCTCTCCCTCTTGTCTTCAGAAAGCCAGGAGCTGAGGTGAGTGCATTTTTCCCTTCCCTGCCCATGTTAACATTCAGGGACAAAACCCAGAGGGTTTTTTTTTGACTTTTAATCCCATTAGAATACACCACTTTTCCTTTACAGAAGGAAGTTACCTATTGACTGGAGGACTGAGATAAGAGTCTGAGTTTTTGCTCTCATTCCCTGTGTGGCCACAGACTATTAGGTACCACAGCAGTTAAAATGCACGTGCTGTCTGCTGTGCAAGGACAAGAAACTCAATTTTTCTCAGGGATTTCTTTAAAGCTGCTCAAATTCCCCGTTTGAAACCATCAGGATAATGCTGGAGATGGAAACCACCACGCTGAGGTGCTCCCAGGGCAGAGCTGTCCAGCAGGGACAAGCTGGCAGGTGGGGAGAAGAGCTCAGCTTTGCTTTGTGTCAAGTTTTTCCACTTGCTGCTCCTGTCACCTGGGCTCTCTCCCTGGGCTGAAATGCTCACACACAGCATTGTTACATCCTGCGCTGCTAGCACATGAATATTTAAGTCAAATGGAGGTGTTCCTCTGACGGAAGTGAGAGAGGATATATAAAGCAAGAACATCACCTTGTATTAATTCTTATGTACAATATGTCACTTGTCTTGTGACAAATCGAATTATCCTGCCTGCTGCAGAATGCCGTGGGAAGGAGAGGGAGAAATGGGATGACACACAGCATGACAAGGACACAACATTGATTAAAGACAGCTGTATGTTTATTAGTCAACAGGGCATAATGGCTCGGAAATAGCAAATGAGACACTGCTGGTGCTGCCGTGCCAGTCTGGGGAGCTGGCAGTTCTAATTCAGGCCATTCTGTGAAAGGGTTTTACACATTTGTGGCACCTTCTTCCTCCTGACCTTGCAGGACCTTGCAGGACCTTGCAGGACCTTGCAGCTTGAGGAATCTCCCAGCTCTTCCAACGTGAAGGAGATAATGAGGGTCATGCAGAAAAATGAGCAGGGTGTGATGGCTTGATGTTTAACAGGACTCTCCTGTCCCTTTGTCCCTGGCAGCCTTCAAGGCCAGGCTGGATGGGGCTCTCAGCACCCTGGGATGGTGGAAAGTGTCCTTACCCATGGCAGGGGGTGGAATGGGATGATCTTCAAGGTCCCTTCCAACTCAGGCCGTTCTGTGACTCTGGATATTAAATAACAACTGCTATTATTATAGAAATCTTTGTTCCAAATTGCTGAAATTGTATTTTCCTTACGTGTCATGGTACTAGTTGGACATCCCAGAGCTCTGCATCCATCCAAGGCTGCCAGGTCTGTACTGGGTCAGACTGAAAATATGTGGCAAATGTGTCAATTTTGGGCAGGAATAGTAGGAATGCCAAGCAGTAGCAGCTTTGTTGTGTTGCCCAGTGTATCCTGAGCAGGGATGTTGGATTTTACTGGATTTTTCCGCCTGTTTTGTTTATTCCTCCTTTCACTTTCCTTCCCTTTCTTCCCTGCAGCCGTTACCTGAGCAAAGCTTTCCAAATGTGGTCCAAGCAGAACAAGTTCACCTCCACTTTCATCAATAATGTCATGTCTCACGTGGAGACAGAGCACTCCAGGGCAGCTTGGATGCTGCTAGCCAAGGTGGCAGGATCATCCCCCAAGCTGGATTATTCCAGAATCATCAAATCCTGGGACAGTGTCAGCAGGTCAGTGTCACTGTTGAGCGGTAGTGAGATACCCAATTCTCAAAAAAAAAAGAGGAGAAAAAAAATTTTTTTTTTTAATATAAACCCCCCCAAAAAAAAAAAAAATTTAAAAAAAAAAAAAAAATTTTTTTTTTGTATAAAAAAAAAAACCCCGAAAAACCCCAGGTCAGTGTGTGCTTTCAACTCCATTCTGCAAGGCAGCACTTTGTGCCCTTCCATAGATTGCCTTTTAGCTGCTTAAATCCCAGTTTTCCCTTCCAACTCCCAGTTCTGCAGCTGGAATTCCAGCAGTGGCCTCCAGATCCGTGCAGTAACCACCTCTTCCCTTCAGCTCTTTGAGTTTTCCCTGGCTTTGACAGGCCTGCCTTAATAATGCATGTCCCAGATGAGAGCACTGCTCAGCTGGGATTTGCTGGCGTGCCTCAGAGTTCACTTTGGGTGTTTCCAGGCAGCAGAACACGAACGGTGGCACCGTGGGACATGTCCTGTGTGTCATTGGACACGTGGCCAAGCACCTCCCCAGGAGCAGCTGTGAGGGGCTGAAGGGTGAGTGGCCCTGGGCACCTGCAGAGGTTCTGAGCACTAGAAAAACTTCAAAAATGTTCATTTGGTGTGTGATCTCGCTTGCAGAGAGCATCCGGAGCTGGCTGAAGGAGTCTCAGTGTCCCCTGGAGGTGATCAGCCTAGCTGTGGAGACCCTGCAGAAGCTCTGCCAAGCCTCTGCAGATGCACCAGAGGAGGCACAGGTGGGACTATTTTAAAATACACCTTTTAAAATAGCCTGTTCCCCACTCAGGGGGTGTCTGCTCCTGTCTCCAGGCTGTGGGTTGATGAGTTCTAAAAAAGAGGCTCTGATTGCAGCAGCTCTGCTCAGCTCTGACTCTTTGCTGGAGAACAACCTGTGGCTAAGGCTGGACTTGTGAGAAATCTTCTGCCTTCAAATGTATTCCCCCCCACACCTCTGAAATATCTTGTATTTGCCTTCTGTCCAAGCTTACAGAATTCCTAAAGGAGACCTGTTGCTTTTATTACAGCAGCTTTTTCTCAGGCTTGGTCCACTTTGAAGCCACAGATTTATGCTATAATCCCTGAATATTCTCTATCAGAGCTGCTGGAGATAAACATATTTTCTAGACCTCTTCCAGGAGAGACCAAACAGGGAGTTAATAACTCGCACATAACTTTTTTCTGCCTCCATTTGTTTTATGCCATGGCTCTCTTCTGCTCCCATAGCGGGGAGTTAGGTCATATTTTGTTGATAAAATAGAGATTTCAGCCTGAACACAATTGCAAAGAAGCTAAAACCAATTCAGGTCTCTGTCCCTGATGATTTCTCTTTCAGCATTTGATGACAGCTGTTTTATATAAAGCATCCCAATCAAATTGGGCAAAACTACACACTCTGTGCCTCAGAAGCCAGGGTGGGGTGATGGTTTCTGGTTTTTTAAACTGACAATCACAAAATCCTCCTTTAAGTACTTTCACTGCAGAATGTTGGCTTGAAATGAAATGCAGATGGTCATTTGAGCAAATCTAACAGCTATCATTTATATGTGTATTTGGTTATCAAAATTACCAGTTTGAGATGGTGGAAAACCAGAAATGATGCTTTATATTCACCACAGTCTAGTAGATAATCAGCTTTTCCTGTGTTTCCCTTCCACTCTTTGGAATTCACATCATGTTTTCTCAGTAATGGAGCTGCTTTTTTCCAGCAACATCTAAAAATTCACACAGACACCTCCAATGTGTTGGGTGCACATGAAACAGTCACCTAAATCCTTTTTGTTTAAGTCTGTGTGATTTCTATAATGAAGTAAACTTGGGCCTGTGGATCATTAAAAGCCAAATTTTCCAAGGTGTTTTGACACTTGCACACATCCTTTGATGTGCAGGGAGAATTTTAAAGCTCCAAGGCACTGTCAGATTGATTTTTAATGGGATCCAGATTATTAAAAGCATATAAAGACTTTGATATTAGGGATTCATATGTGGACCGATATTACAGCTACCTTTTGTTTAATTAATAAAGTGTTGAATTAATTTTGTTTAATTATGGAACAGGAGCTGCTCAACCAGGTGTGTGGAGATTTAGTATCCACCTGTGAGAGCTACATCTCCAATATAGTCCTCAAGGAGGATGGAGCAGAGCAGCTGCAGGAAGATCTCTTGGTGAGTTTGGTTCCCCTTCACAGTTTATTTATGGGATTTAGGGTGTGCTTGGGGTTGGTGTTCCTCAAAGTTCATGCCAAGAACTGGGAGAACAGGAATGTTCATGGGCTCTGTGTGTGTGTTGAAGTCTGGTATTCATGGGCCTGGGAGCACAGAGCAGTTTCACACACCAGCAGTTGCTTTAAGGATATGGCACCCCATGTATTTTTAATATATTACGTGGTTTTCTCCTTGTTTTTCCACTCAGATGAGCTGTTTGGGAGAGAAGTCTGTAAAATGCACAGAATGCTTTGAGGGGTATTTCAGTATCATTAGATGTGGGGGGTGTTGGAGCACATTAAACACACCCACCCAGGATTTCTGTTCCAAAGCCTCCCCTTCTGTTCTCCAGCCACCTCCTTGGAAGGACTGAGGGAATTTGGAGCTGTTTTTGGAGAAGAACAGACTTCCTGCTGGCTCAACTTGCAGCTCAGCCATTGCCTTTTGACTGCAGTGCTGCTTTTTCTCTCTGCAGGTGAGACACCTCTTCCTCCTGGGCGAGGCTGCCCAGCTGTGCCCAGCCAAGGTGGAGAAACACATCTTCCTCCTGGTCCAGTCCATCCTGGCCTCTTCTGTCAGTGAGGACCAACGTGAGCCACTCTTTTTCTCTCTTCAGCTTTGCTTGTTTGGGCACCACTCTTCCCCAGGGTGTGTTTCCATCCCTGACCTGTTCTTTTCCAGAGTCCTCTAGCACAGACAGTGAGGAAGTTCCCAGTTCCCAGCCGCTGTCGCAGTTCAGAGGCTCAGCCATGCCTCCCGTGGTCAGGGCTCACGCATTCATCACTTTAGGTAAGTGCCAGCCTGCCCTAGAAATGGGTCTTGGCGGATCTCAGCCTTTTTTGGTGAATTTCTGCCCAAAATCCTGAAGAAAAGGAGGCTGGGGGGAACCTTGTCACTGTGTAGCTCCCTGACAGGAGGGTGGAGTTGGGTGACAAGTGACAGGACAAGAGGACACAGCCTCAGGCTGTGCCAGGGGAGGTTCAGGCTGGACATGAGGAAGAATTTCCTCCCTGAAAAGGTTGTTAAACGTTGTCAGGGCTGCCCAGAGAGGTTTGGAGTCTCCAACCCTGGAGGTGTCCAAGGCATGCCTGGATGTGGCACTCAGTGCTCTGGGCTAGGTGACAAAGTGGGGATCAGTCACAGGTTGGACTGAATGATCCCAGAGGTCTTTTCCAACCTAAATAATTCCGTGCAAAGCTCTGTCTGTTGTGACAGAGAGCCCCAGTGCTCTGTTTGCATTTCCTCAGCTCAGAGCTTTCAGCAGTGCAAATATCCATGGAAACAAGCTGGGCAAACCATCAGAGCCCTGCCAGCTCTGCTTCTCCAGGTGGTTAATGCATTAATGGTGATCAGTAATTAGCAGTGTCCCCCAGTGCCCTCAGAGCTGGGTGCTGAAGGATCATCTCACTTGTAGTGAGATGCTCCAGAGAGGGTGAAGAAAACTTGGTGCTTTCAATGTAGTTTGGAGCAGAATGACTGCACTCAAATACTTGTTCTCCTCAGCACGAGGGAAATGCTGCTTTCAGAGAAGCCTGGTCAGCTGCATTCCCAGGATTCTGAGGAATACCAAGTGAAAGTTCTGGGTTTTAATACTTCTCTGCTTGGGAACCAGCTTCTTTTGCAGATAGGCAGCATTATTCTTCCCTTAATTGCTTCGGAAAGTTTAATACTTTTGTGCAGGAACAGGGAGAAGTGATGTTGGAACTATTGCAGGCTATTTTATTTTAAGTTGGTTCGCTGATGCTCTCAGAGGTGGGTGTCTCCCTGCTATGCCTATGACAGCTGGGGCTGTTCTTTTTAGCTGCTTTGAATAATACCCTGTACACAGAAATAGTTTGCTGTGAAGGAGGGAATTTGGCATAGAGACCCACTCTATAGGTCTAAGGGGAGTTTGGAAGAACTTGAAGTACCACCTCCCCGAGAGAATCGTGCAGATTGCTCATCAAGCTCCGGCATGAGTTTCTTGTTTATTCCCTTGTTTACTTCCTGATTCCTTCCCCTGCTCGGTTTGGACCCGAGTGAGGCAGCGAGGTGGGCTAGGCTGGTCAGGAAGGATTCATGTTGGGGAAGATGAAATAGGAAAGCCTTATAAATATGATTACCTGGCAAAAGATGCTGAGAATATGGAAAATATAAGCGAGATTGAGACGAAGACAAGCTTTGAGTTTAAGAATAACTAGAAAACAGTGGTACGGCCGACTGAAGGTAATCCCCTTCTTGATGAAACAATCCTCTCTGCCTGCAGACAGGTCCAAGGGTCAAAGCAGACCCTGCTCGCTTGGCAGAGGGTCCAAAAAAAGCAGATTTTAAGGTTTAAAATATAACCCCGTATGGTAATGCGATGATTCTTACAGGTTGTATGTGAATGTTGTAGGGTTTGTAGCTTGTTCTAGGTTGGTTAAGGAGAATTAGAATATTCAACACAGTGGATGATTTATTGTATTGTAAACGGCAGATCGCTCTCTTGGCTCTTGCATATCTCTCTCTCTCTCTGTCTCTCTTGCTTCTCTGACCTGCTTTGAGCCACATCTTGCAGCCCTGGCAGCTCTCCTACACCCACGCCCTTTCACAATAAACCCCCATGCTCTAAAACTTAACTTCAGAGATCTCTTGTCTCCATCCCATCCTCGTAACCAAATCCCACAGAATTCAATCCTACAGATTCATCCCCAGCTCTGGTGCTGTTTCCCAGGAAAGCTGTGCCTGCAGCACGAGGAGCTGGCCAAGAAGTGCATCACGGCTCTGGCCCGCGAGCTGGAGGTGTCCCCAGAGCTGGCGGTGCGCAACAACGTGGCCATCGTCCTGTGCGACCTGTGCGTGCGCTACACCTCCATGGTGGACAGGTACATCCCCAACATCTCGCTGTGCCTCAGGGACCCCGACACCTTCATCCGCAAGCAGACCCTCATCCTGCTCACCAACCTGCTCCAGGTGAGCTGCAGCCGCCCCGGCGCAGTGCTGGTGGCTCAGGGTGTAATTAATCCGTGCTGAATGAAGGGTGTTTAAATTCTTTAGTTACTGCCTTTTCTGCTCGCATCAACAACACTTGGATAATGAGGTTATTTTTAGTCAATGGTTGCCCCTTTTCTCATCTTGGTTTCTTTGAACTTCCTCCAGTTTCACTCCTCTATCAATGGCTGTTACAAGCACCACGACACCTTTTTTTCTCCTGCTGTCTCTGCTGATTGTTCTGGAGGTGTGAATGTTGAGAGGCTCAAGATGTTTACCCTCCCAGTGTTCACATGAGGGCAGGTTTGGAGTGCATTCGGCTCTGAAAAATGTTGAAAACCACGTTTGCCTTGGGATGGGAGAGCAGATTTTTCATTTTCCTACTTCCTACTGGATACCTGGGGTAAACCTAGATGTGCTGCTATGGCATTTACGCTGCTTGGAGCATCTTGGGGTTGTTTTGGGGTTTATTTTGTGGACCTCTGGCTGAGTTTTTACATCTTGTTCATTCGCCTGGCTACAATTTGGAGGTTCACACTAAGTTTCCCTGGTTCAGGTTGTTAATTCATTGTCTGCTGATCTTCAACAGGAGGAGTTTGTGAAATGGAAGGACTGCCTCTTCTTTCGGTTTGTCAGCGTCTTGGTGGATCCAAACCCAGATATTGCCAGGTAAAAGGCTCAGCTGTGAAACGATGGAGGAGCTCAAGGTCAGAGATGTCTCAAAACCTGTCTCAGTCTTTCACCTTCACACTGGGAAGGAAAATTCCAGTGATAAAGCAGAGTATCCTACTAATCTCTGTACTTCCTTGAGGGTCTGCAGTGGTAGCAAAGAGGTGATGAACCTCTCTCCAGGTCTTTTGAAAGTCCCAAAGTGTGTCCTTAGCTGCCCTCAAAATGTGCAGCTCTGCTCTATTTAGGACTCAGTTATCCAGGAAAAAAAAAGAAATTCTTGAGACATGCCTCTGTGAAATCTTCCTCCTGGTTTTCTGACAGGCTCTGGGTTTGTTTTAGGACTAAGATTAAACTTTTTGTTGGTTTTTTTTTCATGCCTTGCCTTTTCAGCCTTCTGCCACATCTTGTAATTGTCAGAGGAATGACCTGTCAAACGATGTGTCAGAGGAATTATGCACTCTGATTTTCAGTGCATGCTGATGAACTTTTTGGAGGTTTCAACCTGTTCTGCTGTGTGAGAAATGAGAGGGGCAGGTTTCTCCCAGGATGGGATGCAGAGGAGAACTGGACACCTCACTGCTTGTTTCTGCCTGCAGCAGTCAGTCTGAGATGGATGTTTTCAGAACCATCAACCCATTGTCAATTAATACCCACATTGCCTTTTCTCTTCAGTGTGTTTTCAGTATCTAAAAATGTCTTTCCAGTAGATGGTGACATTGCAGCACTGTGTTCCTGCAGGAGCTCTGTGCTGTTTCTTTGGGAACCTTTTGCTTTGCATCTGCATTTAGTGACTGCAGCCAGACAAAACCAAATCTGGGGCTGCTTTGCAGCTCTTGCAGGAGCTTGGGTGATTAACTTGTTGCTGAGTGCTGTGTCCCAGCCACAGTGGAACTCAAATTATTTAAATAATTAAAATATTGTGCTTGGATTCAAGTTCAGATTTATTTCTGACTCAGTTTACTTTCATGGCCATAAAAATAAGCAGTGCTGTGGATGCTGGAAATGTCTGTCCCACAGGAAAAAGGATGGAAGTCAGTGAGCTGATGTCCTTGTTCAAGCCCAGATGGAGCAGGGCAAGAACTAAATGGGATATTGAGGGAAATTGGCAGAGGAAAACGAATCCTTGGGTTTTCCCAAACCTCCTGCCTTGGGATCCCTACACTGTTCCAGGGGTGGCTTTTAGAAATTATCCAGTGATCATTTCTTTCCTCTCCTCCCCTCCAGGTTTGCAGAGTTCTGCCTGGTGCACCTCTTGCTGAAGAGGAACCCCATGATGTTCTCCCAGCACTTCATCGAGTGCATCTTCCATTTCAACAGCTACGAGAAACATCAGAAGTACAACAGGTTCCCCCAGAGCCAGCGGTCAGTTGAGCACATTTTCTAATTTTTTGCTGAATTATGGGCTTGTCTGGCCGTGCAGCTCTCCGTGACAGCACAGCATTTGTGTCACTTCATAATTAGACCTGAAACAGAGTGAAAAGAGCCAGGGGAAGCAGCGCTGAGCTGTGTCCTGCCTTCCCTGTGACACTGCTGTGGGTAATTTGTAGGACTGCGTGGTGTCCTAACAGGTTTATGGGTCTTAAAAGTGACATGCAAATATCCCTGGCTGATTTAAGGTCTGATTATTTCTGGGAGCTGCATGATGTGGTTTGGGCCTCTGTAAAATGTCGTGCTCTGCCACAGGGCGAAGCAGCTCTTCTGTCTGAAGGGGAAGGATAACAAGGAGAAGAGGATGAGGATCTACACCTTCCTGCTGGAGCATTTCACAGATGAGCAGAGGTTCAACATCACCACCAAGATCAGCCACAACATCCTGGGTAAGGGTCTGCCTTCTTTAAAAATCTGGCAAACAAAATCTGGTGTCTGTAGAAAAGCTCATAATTCAGGTGTTTTATCTTCCTGGCTTCCCCAGGCTATTCATGGTGAAATCAATTAATTCTTGCTCGTTATTCCAGCCTGCTTTGTGGATGAGGTCCTTCCTTTGGACCTGGAAGCCAGTGAGCTGCTCTCAGACACCTTTGCAGTCCTGAGCTGCAAAGAAATCAAGCTGTCGAGTATGAGGTCAAAACCTGAGGAGGACATCCAGCCCGAGGAGGATGAGATGGCAATGGTCAATGCTGTTATACAGGTGGCCCAGAAAAAGCTCATCTCCCAGGTGAGGTGCACTTGGTGTGCTGTGGGAAGAGGGCTGGGAAGCTCTGTGTCTTGTAAAAACAAAACAGAATTTGTGAGGGATGCTCGTCCTGGAGCTGGAGGGGTCAGAAATGCCTTCCCCCAGCAGGCAGTGGAGCTGTGCTGAGCTGGATTTGTTCCCCACTCCTCTCCTTGGCAGAGCATCTGAGCGTAACAATGATTTTCCTGCCCCTCTGGGCAATTTGCCTTCGCTGTGAGAGCTCAGTGATGCATCTGAAAAGGCTCCACTTAGGTTAAAAGCCTCTGTGCATGTGTGTGGTGGGAGAGCAGCCTTAATTACAGCAATTCCCTGGCTGTGGAGGGAGAGCTCCTCTCGCTTGGGCCATCTGTGGAGCCCCAGAGCAGCTTCTCCTTCACTGCCTCCTGTAACTGTTCATGCCTTGCTCACGAAAAGGTTCAAAAGAAGAATTTCATAGAAAACATCATCCCAATAATCACGTCACTCAAGGCATTGATGGAGCAGAAGAGGATCCCAGCTCTCAAGGACCTGATGAACTGCCTGCGGGTAAGGAGAAGTGTTTTCTTGCTGGTCGTGGTGTTTTTATCCTCTCTGGAGTTAATGTGCTGCGTGTGCAACCACTGCCAGAGCCAAGAGCCTTCTTAGAAGGGAAGAATTCAGAAGATGGGATGTTGTGACACTGCCACTGTGTTAAATAACGTGGGAGGTGGAGGGATTGGAGATAAGGATCTCGGTGTGCAACGTGGGCAGCAAGAAAGCTTAAATGCTGGAAAGCTCTTTCATGTTCTGGAGAACAAATTGGAGTTGAAAACTCTTCAGTCTGTTAAAAACACCTCTGCTCCACCAACTGGTGTTTCCTTTTGCTCCCAAGCAGCTGTGCTCTGAATGGGGATGTGAATCAGTAGCCGGGGGAGATTTCTGAAAGGGTCCAAACATTCCCTCTTGCTGCAGGAAATGATGCAAGATTACCGAAACGAAATCAAAGACTTCTTTGCTGTGGACAAGCAGCTGGCAGCCGAGCTGGAGTATGACATGAAGAAATATGAAGAGCAGCTGGCCAGGGAGAAGGAGTCAGACCCAGAGCAGCTCTCAGCAGCCCACGGGGAGGTCCTTGGTGCCATTAGCTCTGTATGTGTCCCCTGTGCTCAGATTCGTGTGCTCACAGCACCCAGGCCCTGCCTGGGGACTTTGTTCTGGGTTATGAAGTGTTTTCCTACCTCTTTGTACTTCCTGACAGAAGCTCAGAGTCATTTAATAGGCTTGGAACATTAACAAACAAAGCAAAGAGGAGCAGCAAATGATTAATGGAGGAAGAATTCAATTTAAAGGGAAAATCAAGTCTAATTTGGCACTGTCTGGGCTTAAATGTTGTATTCTCTCTGTTCCCAGAATGATAAACTGGTAACAAAGAAGAGTTCACTTTGTCTGACTTCAGGTGTCTACAAAGTGGAAATTCAAACCTGTCCTAGTCATCCAGCTCCTCTCTTAAATTCAGTGCAAAGAAATAAGTATGTGCTGGAGTCAATTGTCCTGAACTGTTTGAGACCCCTACCTTAAGATGAACTGACTTCTAGCCTGGAAGTGCATTCCTCTGCAGACTTGAGAAGAGCACTTTTTATATAGACCTCTAAACTAGGACATTTGTGTCCCTATTCACTTCTTGTGAAAATTTTGGCCAATGAATTGTTTCTCTTCAGCACCCGTTAGGTCCATCACACAAAGGGCAGCTCTTAAACACTCAGCCCCAAGCACCTTGTAGGGTTTTCTCCTCTTGTATCCATTGACAGACATGACCTTTTCTCCCGTTTTCCACAGCAACCTCCATCTTTGGAGAGAGCTGCATCTCCTGGTGGCCAGAATAACAATAATGCTCAGTCTCCTGCAAGGGGGAGGCAATCCACACCTGGATCCATCCCTTCCTCTGGGCCTGCTGAGTTTGCCACACCTCGTGCTGATGCTCTGAAGCAGCCACCAGTGGGTCGCAGGTATGGGTTCCTCTTTGTGTTACCTGTCATTTTTATATTTATATTTGTAATATATTTGTTATTTATTTATATTTGTTGCTTTGCTGAGCCACTGCTTAGTGGTTTGAAAGTCGTGGGTGTTGCAGCATGATCTTCTTACTATGTGGTGTTGAAGATGATGAAGGATTGGGAGGGGACAGATTTCTCTTCGTTACCTTGTCAGGACTTTGAGGGGGAAATGCCTGTTTCTGTCATGTTTTTGGTCTTAGGGCAGCATCCCTGAGCACCCTGGCTATCCTGAACTCTGCCAGGAAGGCAATAGAAGCCAGGAGCAAGCAGCGCAGCAAGAGTGTGGAGCAGGAAGCTCATGAACTTCCTCCTCCATCGAGCACAGGCAGCAGCCAGCGAGGTGGGAGAGCTGCTGCAGGCTGCTCTGGCTCTGCACTGCATCTTCTTTACACAGATCTAGTAAAACCCTTGGTTCTGGAATGTATTTCTACTCCTAATTATTGCCGTGTTGTTTGCAGCGTCCTTCCCAAGCCTGAACCAGCAGTCCAGTGGAGAAAACGTGGCTGTGGCAGGCCGAGCAATCAGCACCCCAGAGCGTGAGTAGGAGCTGATAGCTGCAGATTACTGACTTACCTGAGTGCTTGTGGTAAAGGAGAACCCTCCTGAAAGCAAGGGTTTCAGCTGGGTGGTGGACATGGGAAAGCACAGCCCAAGAGTCTCCGTGTGCATCTCACAGGGCCAGTGCAGGAGAGAATTTATTTTGGGATGCTGAGGTAACAGAGTGCCCTTTCCTCCTTCCTTGAGAGGAATGAGGTTGTGGTTCCTCTCCTGCCTGCACTGCCCAAAGGTGCAAGGCTGAGCACTGCCTTAGCTCTGGAGGTACAGCTGGGCAATGTTAGACTGAACTGCAGAGCCCTGCAATCCTCAAGGTCTGGTCCTTCCTGCTCTAAGCTGTGCAAGCAGGGCCTGGGGTGAGCTGCAAACTGCTGGAGCAGGCAGAGGGCTGTGAGAGCTGCAGGAGAGCTCAGAGGGGTTAGCAACCTGCCCAGGCACTGAGTGTGTGCTCCACACTCACAAAGAACTGAACTGAGCAGTGGAGGAGGAACTATGTGGTTTTCTCACTGCTGTGGAGATGGAGGTAAAAATGCACAGAGAGGAATGTGCAGTACACAAATTGTGAGTCTCTGTGCTCATGTCCACTGCAGCTGGAGACAGGTTTGGTTGGAATGGTCTCTGACAGCCCTGCAGTGTCTCTGTGCAAGCACAAGAGGCAGATGCAGTCAAACCCAAACGGAGCTGACTTCAGCAGGAGATCCTCTTCCTGCTGAACTCCTTTACAACATCTCTGTTGTCCTGTGAGTTGTGAGGTGCAGACCCCCAGTGCTCTGGGAGAGCTCCAGGTGGGAGTGTGTGGCAGCCCAGCTCTCCCTGGGCTCTGGGGGCTGTTTTGGGGAGGGGCTGACATCCCCAGAGAGCTGTGGCATTGTCCCCTCCCAGCCCTGAGAGCCACACTGCACATCCCTGCCAGCCCTGAGCAGGCTGGGCTGGTGTGCAGCCACTGGAAAATCCGATCCTGCTCTTCCCCACGTGTGCTTGTCTGCCTCAATGTTTCTCTTTGCCTGAGCAACAAGCAAAAAAGATGTGGGGTTTTGTGCAAAAAAACTGTTTTTAGAGAGCAGGATTCTCTGGGCGCCGTGGTCTCTTGGAAGCTTGCACGGCTGTTTCTCTTAAAGCACCATATGGTGAAAAAGGAGGAGAAATGTTAATCTGCAGTGGTACTAGAGCTGAATTCCTGCTTTGCTTGGAGGCAGCATGTGTCCTTCAGCAGGGAGACAAACTGTACAGAGCAGGATCATCACTTCAGTCAGCGTGTGTTGAGCCATCTGTATGGCAGCACAGGCTGACAGACAATCAGAACAAAACATTTTATTCCTCTGGTATATCACTCTGAGCCTATTGGAGACGCAGTTCTTTGTAAACAGGTTTGTACTTGAGAAGCTGGGAGCAGCTGTCCCTCCTTTCTGCCTCGTTCAGCTGTTCTGGCTGTCTCTCTCTTCCCTTCTGTCTTTGGGGCTCCTCAGCTCCTGCCTGGTGCTTTGGGAACAGCTTCAGTGGATCTGGGTGAGTGGGGATTGTACATAAACACATGTTGTGGAGATACCACCTTCCCAGACTGCATGGGAAGCCCTGTTTTATCGTTTCTTTCCCATTTTTTTATCATTTTCTTCCCCAGAAATGTCTCCTTGCCAAGGTAACTCACCCTCACAAAGTCACTGGCACAGGTCAGTCCTGAGAGATGCAGAGCAGAGCTGAGGCAGATGGATCAAGTTTGATTCCTGCTCTAAGCTTCAGTGATTCCCTTCCAGGACAGGGCAGTGGTTAAAGAGCAAACCCAGTTCAGCTGTGAAGAGAAGTCCTTTTAGCTGAGTTTCCAACTCCTGCCCTATAAAGCACTTCCTACCTTAATTCCTTGTGAAAGGTTCTGGGAAACAAGAGCATAAAACAGAGCGTTGAGTTAAGTAAAATCTGAATATTGTGACATCTCTCCTGAGATAAATGACAGGAAAGAGACAGCTGACAACCAGGGCCTATTCAGGCAAGCTAAATTCTACCTAGCTCCCCTGTCAAGTGATTCCTCTTGTCTGGCTGCAGGCAGCTCCTCACAGAGCAGCTCTTCAGGGCCTTTGGCAGTTTTCAGGGGCCCCAGATTCTGCCTTGGCTAAGCAGAGCAACTGGTGTGGATGGAACGTGTTGCTGGGAGAGATGGCAGAGCTGCAGTACAGGACTGGCTGTCCCTGCAAGGCAGGATGGGGCACAGGACCAAGACCCCACATTTTAGTGATTTCCTGCCCCCAGGGAGGCTGTGAGGCTGGAATTTGGAGCTGATGTGACCCATGAGACTCAGCACAGGGGTTTGAGGCTGGGTGGGAGGCACTGAGGTCTGGTGGGCTGGGAAAGAGAGATAAATATGTGTGTTTGCAATTAATTGGATTTACTTACTCTGTGACACTTGAGTATTGCACAGCAGCGTGCCTTGCCCTCTGGCTGTGTCACAGGCTGCTAATACGCGATTTTTTTTTTTTTTTTTTTTAATATTCTATTTCCAGAGACCATTAATGACTTGACTTTTGGTGCTGGGGTCAGTTACATCAGCTCGACGCACACACCCGGTTCAGCTCCAGGCAAGTCATCTCTGAGATTCTAATTTGATAAGGGAGGGGGAAAAACCAACCCCAAGTGACCAAATTGGTGGCATTTTATGAAAAATATGAAAATATATGTATTGTTTGCAGTGAAGAAAGCTGCTGAGGATAGGGCAAGTGATATCATCTGTTTGACATCGCCGGAGAAACCGTAAGTACAACCCAGCTCTGGAACAGCCATGGGAGGGAGAAAAGCTGCTCAGGGGCTTGGAAATGCAAGGGTTTTATACTTCCTTCCTTCCTGCAGCCCATGCCAGCCTCGGGAGTGGAAGGTGGAGTCCCCAGCGAGGACGAGAAGCAGTCAGAGAGTGCCTCTGCGGCAGTCACAGCGCAGAGCTGCCCTGAGACCAGACAGCTGAGCCTCACCCTGGGGCTCTGCACAGAACCACCACGGTGCCTCAAACCTGTCCCTCCTCTCTGATTATCAATGGCTGGGAATGCCCATCCATACCTGTTCTGAGCTGTCCTGGAGATGGGCAGACAAAGCCTGCATTAGCACTTGGATGGGTTGGAAGCTGCTGCTCCTGACGGAGCTGCGCTATGAAAGGAAGGTGGCTTTTCACTCCCAGGATGTGTAATTTGTCCATTTGGAAAAGTAAGGGCATAATGTTGCCACAAGCTTAGCAATAAATGCATTTATCACAGCTTGCAGGGCAGTGAGTGGTTGGGTTTATTCACCTGATCCCTCATTGTCCCTCTTGGTTATATAATAGAGTTGCTTTAATTTGAACAAAGGTAAACCAGCTTGTCACTGCCACACCCCTAAATCTGGTAATTGCACGCTACATCACCTCTTATTTGTTGTGCAAACTCTTGTGTGTATGAACAGCCTTAATGTTCTTTTTATATGGAATATTTCCATTCTTGAGCTATGTTATTTCCAGCCATTAGCATTCGATGAAAATAAATGGTTACAGAATTAATTCCACCCACGGCGTCTCCCCTTTTCTTGAGCTGACAGAGAAATGATTTTTATTTTCCTGTAGATTTCTACAGCCTCTCAGTCTATTCTACCACATCCCTGCTATCTTGGGCTCTCAGTTCAATTAGTGTTGGACCCAGCAGCTTTTAATAGAGACTCTGACTTGACTGCAAGCAGGGGATGAGTAACTGCTCAAGGTGGGTAAGTGCTCTGGGCAGGTAAATTGCTTATGATAAATATCCTGGATAAATCTGGTCATTGCAGAGTCTCCCTGATGGCCACGTGCACCTCACTGAAGTTTTTCTCTTGTTCACTTGTATCACAGAGCTCATGGCCTAGATTTCACTGAAACTTGGAGCTGGGATGTGTTTTATTCCTGCTGGTTTGTCTTACTCAGACATGAACCCCAGGCACAGAGCAGGGTTTGTTGCAGGAGTGGAAACAGAGAGACTTACCTCCTGCACTGCAATCCCAGCGTTTGCCTCCACTTTCCCTGCTCTCTTTTGAAGATCAGAGAGCCCTTCAAGAGAGGTTAAACTTTATTCTCAAAATCAAAGTCAGAGAACAGAGGATGTATGGAATGGCTTTGGCTTAAGCGATGGTCAGCTATGGCCAAACCATTTATTTTTGTAGTTCTGTCCTGCCTTAAAATCTTATTTAACCACTCTGAATGGTAAATTGGGATAGTTTATTTCCTGCTTTGTTTTTGTTCTCAAGCAGTATCTGAGATGAGCCCTGTGAGTTTTAACCTGTCTTTAGAGAAGAACCAGGAACAAATGTCCAAGAATAAACTGATAAACATTCCTGGACTTTCTGTCACCTCCATCCCACTGTGAGTGTTCTGACACAAAAGACTTTCCCTTATTCCACTGAATTGAGAACAGGAGCTTCCCATAATTTGGCTGTTTGAAAACCACCACCAAGCCCAAACAAAAACCCCTACAAGAATGCTTTGTAGCTTGGTATTTATGTAAAACATTCTTGGCAAAGTTAAACGTAATACATTAGTACAAACCTGAATATTATTATTATTCACAATGATACAATGAATTCATCCATCAGCTCTCACGAGCTGTGTGTGGGGAGATCATCTCCCCTTTCTCTCGTTAGAGATGCCACTGTGCATTTTAGAACTGGAAAACAAAAAAAAAAAGAAGTTTGGATTCCCAGCTCTGCTGGTTTGTCACAGGAAGGCTGCCTTTGGTGGGACTGCAGGCTGTGCTCCCAGAGCTACCCTGGTTCAACCCTTTCCTCTCTCTCCCTTATTCCAGGTACACTTAAAGCAGCACAGAGGAGGAGCAGTGGATATCCAGAGGGTGTAAAGGAATGTCAGAACAATTAGAGGCAGCAATCAGTACTGGGGGGTGAGGAGCTGGCATTGAGGAGATAACCAGAAATTGGTTGCAAAACAGCAGTGGGGATGTGTGAGTTACACAGAGAACATCTGCTCAGGGCTGCCCCATCCTTGTCTTTCCTTTCCCTGGCAAAAGGACAAGTGGCAATGCTTTGTTTAGGCAAAACAAATGCAGCAATGGCATGTCCAGCGAGGGCTCTAGGAAACAAAGCAGAGTAAAGCAGAACACTAAAAAATAACACCGACAGGCCAAACCATCAAGTATCCAAAATACTGTATACAGGAAAAGTTAAGACAACTCAATTCATATTGGAAATACAAGAACACTAAATTCTGCTACATTAAAAAACTTCTTAAACCACAGCACAGTTCTAGCGTTGCATCCACATCTTGCAGCCTTGTCTCACCCAGTGCTGTTCAACACTACCAACACGGATTTTTTTGGGAAACTCATCTTCCCAACCATTCTCTCTAAAGCCAAGAGAACCAAATTTGGTTGGTTTGTTGGGTTTTTTTTGTCCTTTTTCCTTTACCATTTAGATAAAAATTCCATGTGACACTGTAAAAGTGCTTTTGTGTTGAGCTTTTGCTCTCCCACCCCCAGGAAGAGTGGCCTTGGCCATGGAGTTAAAACCTGCCAAGCTGCTGTAGCTGTCACACTGTGTTAGTGCTTTAGGGAACTTGCAGAGGGGCAGCAAACACTGAAGTCACTCTGTCACCTCTTTGGAACTGAGTCCAAAAGCCATCCCTGGATATTTCTTGCAACGACAAAAACAAAGTGTTGGTCACCGGCAAGAAAAGTTGGGTTTTGTCTGTCATATAAAAAAAGTTGATAGCTCCTGCCATAAATTTACAAAAACTATCCCTGAGTGACTCTGTTCTGTGTCTGGTAAGACCTCTTGTGACAAGGAAATGGCTGAAGCTGGCTGAAGAGGAAAGAGATGCTGTTCCACCTGCAGCTTTTTATTACACTTTGCATTAATACTGATATGCTCTGACAGTGCCATACTCTAGCAACGTGTGAGCTCCTCTCTTGTAGCTTCAACAGTAAAAAAATAGCTCCATTACTCAAACACTGCTGGCATCACGTATTTACACTTTTAAATAGAAATGTTACCTTTTCTGAAGTAATCAAAATAGATCTTTGCAAAAAATTTGGAAGGTGGGGGGGGGGGCTTTACAAAATAAACGGAGAAGGTAAAAAAAGCTGGAGGATCTCTCAGTACCTTTTATGGCAATCTTAGCCCAGGAAAGTATTTGGCTTTAATTTTCCTGAAAGGGATGTCTTAGCAGTGGTTCTCTGCCTACCCTCTAAGCCTCTTTCCCCACGGAAAGACGCAGGAGCCAAGCCTGCTTTGTGCAGATTAGGAGGAGGTTACCTGCGTGCAGTGAGCCCTGCCAGGCAGGGAGCACCAGCAGTGCCCCTGCCCTGGGGGGTCGTGTTAGATAACAACACCTGGGGGAGCTGCAGGAGGGCTGAGGGCGTTAGTGGTGTTTTTGGTGTCACTGGGGGCTGGGCAGAGACCCCCCTGTGCACCTGAGCAGGCAGAGCCGAGCACAAGACAATCACAGATGTGGAAAAGTCACCAGCCAGGCCTGGGCCATGAGCTGCTGGGAGGAAAACCCTCCTTGCACGGAGAAATCTCCCTCTTTGAAGTCCATCTACTGCTGGATCAGCACCTTTTTTTTGTCTACTAGTAACACATTACCAGCAATGTCTACCACACGTTTCCCTAATGCTGTGCCCTTGGTTTGCACATCGTGGCTGTGTCCCTGCAGCACAAAGAGAAGGCAATTCCACAAACTTCCACAGCCCAGTCTCTTGGGAGGGGTTTGAACCTTTCCTCAGTCCAAGGGCAGGTTTGGGTGATCCTGCTGGTATCTCCAGAGGCAGGGGAGACGCGAGTTGGGCAGTGAGGAGTTACTTTTAAACTTTGGCAAAGAAAAAAAGATATACAGATAGCTAGCTATCGAGTTCTTGTGTGTTCCAAACTCTTCCAAGCGCACTTAATTAATCTTTTGCTCTTGCTTTGAGTTCCTGGAGGAGGTATTTTCACACTTGCTTCTGCTGGTTTGCGATTTCCTTTTGGCCTCTTAGATGACAAATGAAGACTTGTGTCTGAAGTCACCCTGCAATGAAACAGTGGGGGATGTAGGGAGGATCCAGCAGCTTTCCAGGCAGCTCCTGCTGCCCCCAAAAGGTAGATCCAAGGTGTGTAACTATGAGGATTCTATTCCCATTTCCCACTGGGAAGGACCAAGTGCTGCTCCTCCCATGCTCCTCACCCACCAAGGCATGGCAGGGAATTTCCTCATTCCCTCATCAGTATCTCTGCTAATGGGAGAGGCTTTTTCTGGCCTTAAGCTCCGTGATCTACTCAAATCCCAAAATACAAATTCTCCCGTAAAAGCATCATGTCCTGCCCACTTAATCCAATGAAACTCATCCTCAGGGGGTCAGGCCACGAGATAACTCGGAGCAGAGCTGCCTCTGATAGCTCCTGGCATCAGTCACTCCAGGCAACTTCAACTGTTCATCATTTCTAAGGAAATGACTCAGCCTTCACCCTTCTGTTTTCCCTCTGTTCCCCAGCCTTGCTTCGGAGTGGAGCCCACTCTCAGAAAGTCTGTGGGCCCTAAAAAGCAATTTGTCCCCTGCCCACCCTCTTCCTCTCCCGACAGAGATGGTAAATGCAAATCATTCCTGGTTACCTCGTCATCTGTCCGAATATAGTTAACGCCATCAGGCTTTGCTGGAGTCTTGTAGCTGAAAGAAAGGGGGAAAAATCTCATTTCTGGGACAGGAAGGCTGCAGGATTTTGGAGGGGAGGTGCCGAGGGAGATGGAAATGAGGAGGAGCAGCTGAGTGAGAAGCAGGCAGAGAGAAACCCAGTTTGTTTCTCAGATGAGAGGTCTGTGTTTGTACCATCATTTGCCATGACTGGGATTTTCTCTAAATTCCCCTTCAGCACAGGGTGAAAAGAATTGCTGTGTGTTTCCCTAAGACTCTGCAAGGAGATAAACTAATTCTTTCCTGGGCTCTCCTGCTCTGGTCCTTGTCAATGCCTTTCTGTGCCTCCTGCTCTGTTTCCTGTGGCAATTATAAAGTTCATTTTAATCCTTCACTGCCAGATGCCTTCAGCATTTTTCTTAGTTATAAGGAAGCACCACTTGTTTGCAATCCCGCAGGAATTCAGGATTTATACACGACTGTCAAGTCCAGTGTATGCCAACCCTCGGCTGCATTTAAATGGGATATTTAGAGCTTTTTCTGAAAAACAAATGAAACCAAAGAGAAAAACAAGACAGGACTTGTGCTGAAAAGCAACATTTAGCACAGAACAAATCTATCTGGTGAGAATCTTGGCTTTGCATATATTATCTCCTCCCCAGACTCTGTGAGGACATTGAGGCTTGTCTCTGATGCTAATGCTGTTGCATCTAACATTTTAATGTGCACTCAAAAACGACAGTTTTTCATCCCAAATTTAGGTCCTCACAAGCAGTGAGATTTCCTGTAGAGAGCCTTCTCTGCTGCATCTATTCCCTGTGCATGTCCTGATGCTTCAGACTGATAGTGCAGTGAGCTCTGGTCATTAAACCATGCACCTCGTTATGTCAAGAGCATGTGATCTACTGGAGAAGCTCCTGCAGGCATTTAATTGTGCTGGGCCTCCTTTTCCATGCAAAAGATGAGGGTTTTAAACCACGGCTCTCATCCTCTGGCTGCTGCTGGCACAGCAGAACAGCAAAAATGTCCTTTAGGAAAATGCCATCCATCCCTGGGAGTGTCCAAGGGCAGGTGGGATGGAGCTCTGAGCAGCCTGGTCTGGTGAAAGGTGTCCCTGCCCATGGCAGGGGTTGGAGCTGGATGAGCTTTAAGGTCCCAATCCCATTCTGGGATTCTGTGATGACTCCATGAAATAAACCTGCAGGGTTTTACAGCCTGTGGACTTTGGTGGGGAATCAGGCATTAAAATTCCTTTTAGCCACTAATTTTTGGTGCCTTTCAGACTCCTCCAAGCTACCTGAGGACGCAGGGACTTGTCCCAGAAGCCCAGTCCCTTACCTTTCCCCATTCTCTTTGCCATTTGCAAAGTATCCCCTCCTGTAGGCACAGCAGATCCCGAGGGTGATGAGCACCAGAACTGCCAGGACCACCAGGACTCCCCCGATTATCCCACCGATATTGAGGTCATCTGGCAAAGAGAGACACCATGACCCAGTGTTTCCTTAAGGCAGCAGCAACAGTCCAGCTTTACACGCACTAAAATGACATATCCCAAATATTTTAAGCAAGAGTTCATGGGGAACTAGTGGGTCCCTGCTTTCAAGATTAAATCTGTTCATGATCTGACGTTTCCCTGAATTTTTAGATTATTTTTATCTCCTTATGTTTGGGGCTGTGAGAAAACAGGGAAGAATTAATGCTGTAGGATGTCCCCTTTCATTCCTTATGGTGATGGCAGTTTATTTATGGTGATACATCAACCAGCACTGATAAAAACTGCATGGAGAGCCACTCACAGACTTCCATCTCCTGCTCCTCACACTTGGCAAAGCCAGCATCGTTTGTTGCTATGCAGGAGTAACGACCTGTGTCACCTTTGTGCACCGCATGGAAAACCTGGGAGGGAAAAGGGATAAAGGGAAGGGATGTGATGTGAGAAACAAGGCACTGTGAGGGTATAAAAATGTACATAAAAATGCATCTCTCCCTAGGATCTTCTTCCATCAATCTTCCCTTTCCCAACTCGCCCAGACCCTACAGCACCTCACCTTCTTCAAATCATTCCTTCCTTGAAAGCCAAGCAATGTTTTTCCAAATCTACAAGCAACCTTCAAGATAACCTGCCCAGCAAAACAAGCATTGCTGAGCTCTGTCAGGGCATTACCAGCGTGCCTGTGGCAGGGTTCAGGGTGTAGGAGGAGTTGTGCAGTTTGCTGGATTTGCTGTCGGGGGACAGAGGCTCGCTGTTGCGGTACCAGCTGTAGGTGGACTTGGGGAAACCTTCGTTCTCGTGGCAGTGAAGAGAGGCTGACTTGCCAACAGGTACAGCTTTAGGCACAGAGCATCTGGGAGTCATGGGCTTCACTGTGGGGAGACACAAACCAGGCGAGTGGTTTAGCAGAAATAAATAATTTCTGACTTTTGTGCTTTCTTAGGCAAAACCATCAAAACTTCCCATCATTCCCAGCTGGTTTTAAACACCTCCCAGAGTGACACAGTTTGGACTCTGCAGAGCCCCTCAGCTCCTTCTGTTGCCATTGTGGCTGTGGGTTTGATACCTTGCACTGTGAGCTGGATGTTGATCTCGTCGATGGTTTTGGTGTCGGATGGCGCTGCCACCTCGCAGCGGTACGTGGCTGTGTCCATCCTCGTGGTGTTCTTGATCACCAGGGATGTCCTGCTCAGGATCTCTGCCCGGGTCACAAAGTCCCCTGACACACAGGAAGGAGAGAGGAGAACATCAGCAGCGTCACATGGACTCATTTTGGGTGTATAAATTAAGCTGTTATTTCAGACTTTTTCAGAGCCAAAGGAACTCGATGCTTGAAAGCCCCAAAGGAAACCAAAGCTGCCAACCATGAAAGAGGATGGACTGGAAAGCTCCACGCCAAACCTCAAAATCTGTGGCAAAATCGAACTTCCAAGACAGCCCCAGGCCTTGCCTCCTTTGGAAGATTCATTTGGATGTGGCTCTTGGTCCCATCTGAAGTGCTGGAGTGATTCCAGATGGAGTGAAGCTCTACTGGCACTGGAGCTTTCCTGTCAAGCCAGAGAGGCTGCTTCTAATGCTCCCAGGATGCTGCAAACCCCCGTGCTGCCCCAGCAGAGAGCTCTGACAGCTGGACACAGAGATCCCTGCTGAGGTGCAGGTGGAGCCCTGGGATGTCATATGGAAAGTCAGGAGGGGTCAGTGCCTTGTCCTGAGAGCTCAGACACCCAGGGACCATGCTGGGACCCACAGAACGGGGAGCTGCACAGTCCTTTCTCACCCAAAAAATAACTCCTAGCCAGGATCTGACACCAGATCCCTGTGGCTCTCTAGTGTGACCTGGCAATAATGAGGCAGAGAACAAAGAACATCCTGCTCCCTCTCCATCCTGCACTTCAGCTGCTGAGCTCTGTTCCACAAGAAAGCAGCCAGACAGCCAGAGCTGCTGCCTTTTACAGGCTTGTTTGTTCTCCATTGTACTGTTCCTGAAATCTGTTTGGAAAGCTGTTTTGGAAATCTGAGAACAAGCAATTCTCATACCCTGCATTTTGTTGTCAAAAAACACGTAAGAGGTTTCTCCATCTCGGATTTTCTTCCACTCGATTCTGGGATCTGGCGTCACCGTGGATTTAATGATGCAGGACAGCTCAACACCTAGCAGGAGAAATGAAGGCAATCCAGATTAATAGGAAGCAGCTGTATTTTTGCTCTGCTGTGAGCACTCTCACTCAGTGTTTTATTAGGAGATGCTGCCCACAAAGCAGAGTGTTCTCTTTCATCTGCCTCGCAAACAGAAACGCTGCTGGGTTCCAGGAGCTATTGGAAGATGGATTTTGGCCAGCAAAAATAATAGTCCAACAGATATCAACTATGGAGAGAAATGAACACCCTGTTCTCTGCAGGCTGTGGCTCATGGCAAACAAAACCTTTTGTCAGGGTGAGAGCTCCAACGTGAGCCAGGGATGCAGCATCTCCCTGGGGATGGATTGAGACCACAATTCCAGGGATAAATCCAACCCTTCCCCTTTACGGCTGGCATCTCATCTCCCCTGCAGATCAGGGCATCCCAGCAGGGCTCAGAGGCGCCTGCCCAGTGTCCCAGGACATGGCTGTAGGAGGGCCAAGAGAAAATATAAATTTCTCTGTCTCTTAATTGCAAGGCAACTGCTTTTCCTTCTTTTGGGACCCAGTTCAAAAAAGCACTTAGGCAGAGACTTTGCAATGCCAGTGGCTTGCAGGGGACTTCAATAAACCATTTAAAATGGAGATGCAAACATATTCTTAGGCACTTCTCTGAGTCCCAGGCTCTTGTAGTCCCAAGAAACCAGATGCCAATAAGCCAAATTTTCCTCCATTGTTTGGCCTGATGCAAAGCCCAAAGCAGCACAGCCAGCACTCACTCTGGAATTCCTGCACCACGGGCTTGGTGTTACTGGATGTCAGCTCCACAGCCAAGAGTCTGCAGCCTGGAAAAACAAACAGAAGGTAACAAGAAATAGCACAGCTCATAAGTCACCCAGCTAGGAATGGGCTGCCTGCTGAGAAATCATCCTGGCCAGCTCTGAGGACTGACTTCCCCAGATAAAACCCCTTCCTGCCTGCCAGCACAGCTCCAGCAGGACTGAGTTTATTTAGGAGTTGTGGTGTAAATACAGGAAAATATAATTGTTAGAAGTAGCAATTAAAGAGGGGGATTAACATAACGGCACGAAGGCAGTGCCAGCACGAGCCATTTCCTTGTGTTTCGTGCTTATTTAGATGGGAAAGGAACTGTGGTAGTGCAAGAGTGAAAGTTTTATTTTGAAAAGTAACTTGATGGTCAGGAAAAGACAGGAAGCAGAGCAAGCTGGAGAGATCCAGTCAGTTCCTGGGAGATGGAATGGGCCAGGCCTGGCCTCTAACAAATGCTGATTACATTGGCAAGTACTCTGAGTGTGGTCATTAAAATGTGAGGCAGTAAATCATGAGAGGATGTGATTCAGAATAAAAGAGGAGTTCAGCTCTCTGGATAGATCCCCAGTCAGAGCCACACCGGGGCAAGAGCTCAGCCATGCAACACTGTGAGGCTCCTCACACCACAAACCTGCTTGTTCCCCTGCTGCTCTGGGCACCAAACTGTTCCCAACTAACCCAGTCACCTTCCCTCTTTGGCATATCATTGTAGCTTGAAAAATCTGCCTTGCATGTCCCTTCTGCTGTGCATTCCACCAGAGCAGGTACCAACAGCACTCACACTCTGCTGGATGCCCAATTCACCAACAGCTCTCCAGAGGGAGAGGGAAACAAGCAGGGAGTTCCCTGGAAGAGGAAAGTGAAGCAGACAGAGGATATTCTGGAGCTGAGTGTTCTGATTCTCCTCAGTCAGACTGGGGTGCTCCCAAACCAGGCTGCTCAAAGCCCTGCCTCACAGGAGGAGGTTCCATAACAGAACTAAAATATTAACTAAAATATTAACTAAAATATTCAGCTGCAGGGATCTGCCATGGCCACATGAGCAGCTCTGCTGGGACAGATCCCATCAGGAGTTTGTGGAAATCAAACATCAGGTTAAAAATTATGGAAATGCTACCCCCGTGACATGAGATGTAGCTAAAGGTTCAGACTGGCTCAAACAGAGTAAAAAACCATAACAAACACAAATAGAAAGCAGGAAAGGCAGCTGAAGTGAGATCTGGAGAAAGAAATGATCTCCAGCATCATCACAAAGCTGGAAATTCCTGTGCTGGCTTTCAGGGGGGAAAGCTTTTGGGTCAGAGATTGACAGTGCAGGGCAAACATTCCTCTGGTGGAGTGGCTCAGTGTAAGAGAGCAAGGCAGCAGCCTGAGAAACACCCAGGAGCTGCAAAGTCACTCCCACTGAAAGCCTGAGGGCCTTCAACACCTCAAACCCTTCCAGCAATGTTGAAATGTTCCCTGCTGGTTCCTGTCCCTTGTTGTTTGTTAAAGCTGACACTTTCCTGGGAGCCCTGATGTTGATACCCCAAAGACCACCAGGGAGAGCTGGAGCTTGGCAAGGTTTAGAAAGCTGCCTTCATGTCCAAAATCATTGTTTCTCACACAAAAGCCACCAGCTGATGCTAACTAATAGCTGGCCCAGCCAAAACTGCTCCTAGCAGGATGTTTCTACCCCTTTCCTTTCTGCTCTGGAAACGGTCACGCAGCATTTGGGAGAAATCCAATATTGAACTGAGATGACAATGCTCTGGACTTTGGTTCTTTCCAGCCAGGAGCTGCTCTCAGCAGGCACCAGTAATTTCTGCAAGTCTGTTTTGAAGCAGAGTCCATTTTCACTGGAATTTCTGCTTCCAGACCTACCCCCTGAAAGCAGGGCATTGTGCCACAAGGTGCCAACACTTTCCCTCTGTTCATTACAGAATCTCTGAATGATTTGGGTTGGAAGGGAACTTAAAGTTTATCTCATGCCACCCCCTGCCATAGGCAGGGACACCTTCCACTGTCCCAGGTTGCTCCAAACCCTGTCCAGCCTGGTTTTGGACACTTCCAGGGATCCAGGGACAGCCACAGCTTCTCTGGGCACCCTGAGCCAGAGCCTCCCCACCCTCCCAGGAGGAATTTGTTCTAATATTTAATCTATTCCTGTTTTCTTTCAGTTTGAATCCATTCCCCCTTGTCCTGTCACTATGTGCTCTTGGCAAAAAGTCCTTTGATTCTCCAGGTGTTCTGTCTGGGGCTCTGATCCTCGGGAGCATGGAGAGATTCCACTGATCCCAGCAAACCCCCAGAGCACGGGAAGCAGCTCATCCCCAGAAGACAAGGCACAATTATGGGGAAATCCTTCTGAAATCTTTGGCCATGTTTTCAACAGCAGTGAAATAAGGCATTAGATTGCCTCTGCTGTGAGATTGCTGCTTCTGGAAGCAAGAATTTAATTGAGAGTCCAGGTCTGAGCACTCAGCTGATCTGAGGGGATGCTGGCTGCCCTCCTGCTCTGGACCAGTTTTAGTTTTGTTACAGATTCTTGCTTGCACAGTATCTTTCTCCAGAAAAACGCTGTCCCATCAAATAGACATGGCAACAATCCCACATCTACTGTAGCTACAATATCAGTCCAGCTGAAGGTGGGGACAGTAAAACCACACTGTTGTGTGGCTCTGAGGGACTTATGGCTCTGGAAATATTCCCTCCAAGACAGTGGGACTCCACCAGACTCCAGCCCCATCTCATTTCTCACACACTGCTCACAGCAGGCTTTTTTCTCACCCACTAAACACAAGAGATTCAGGTCTACCCCTCAGGCACAAAGCAGGATGACAGCAAATTTTAGGCAGAAGCTGAGTCCTTGGAGACTGTGTGAGAGGTTCTGACATTATTACGTGTATTGACCGTGGGCAGAGATCAATGTGGCCGCTTAAATCACTGCCAAGGCAGATTTATTCCTCTCTGCGTGGCAGAATACTGCAAGTAGCATGTTCTAAATTAAAAGAAGGTGACAGCAAAGCAAAACAAGAACCTGGAGTGGCCATACAGACTGTACAGAAAGAGAGGAATGCCTTTCTAGAACTTTAGCTCTGTTGGCAAGTGTTGTCTCTTTTTGACCACACTTAGGGCTTGTTTTGTTTTGTTTGTTAAATCATCATTAGTGCTTTAGCCACCTCCTAATAGAGTATGTCAAAGGTGTTCCTTTAGGCTCCTTTCAGCCCAGCACAAACAAGCAGCAAAGGGTTGGTGTTATGTAAATCACACTTCAAAGGCCTCAGCACCCAGGCTTTGGAGAACAGCTGGAATTGCATTCCCTCCCCAGAGCAGTGTGTGCCGCAGCAGAGGCACCCACCACAGCCGTATGTTCACATCCCTCCATTCCCACCACATCCCCAATTCCTACCAGGACTCTACATGCTGCAAAATCCCAAATCCTTCCAGATCTGTATGTTCTACCCCCCTGAATACCTACCAGCTCTGTATGTGCTACAGACTCAGCCAGACATATGGTTGAATCCCAAATGTCATCAGTTCTCCAAAATAGAATCCAGGACAAGGCACTGAAGTCTATAGCATATTCTTATGGCACTTTCTTTTTTTCAGCTAAAGAGATCCAGCCCATGCTTGTTACTGTGACTCATGGTATCTGAATCATTTTTAAATGCTGTACTGAAGGGGAAAAAAAAAGCAGCTTTATAGGCAACTCTGTGTGTTAAATCTCCTTTCTACTGTTCAAAGCCAAGCCTGACCCTTCCATCTCCTTCCACCCTGATGTCTGTTTGAAAGCTCTAGGCAGCAATTTGAAGAGGAGGTGAGGAATTGTATTATAGGGAAAGTAAAGGGATGACCAGGAAAGAGTTTGGGAGAAGTTGCTGGCAGCAGCCCGCGCTGCAGCGTCGCTCCATCGCAGTTATCTGATACAGTAATTTTAGTTAATGCACTGTCAGGCACAAGCAGCACCAAACCACGCAGCTGTATTTAAACACCTGCCCACCAAAGCAACAAAAATATGCCTTGCTCGAGGTGCTCATCATCCCTAAGCCCTTGCAAGATTTGCAATTCCAAGCGCACCTAAGCCATGTGGGAACACCGCGATAAACCACACGCCTTGTTGAGCATCCCTGCTTTCTGGGTGGTTACTCAGTGCAGCAGGAGTGAGTGATCTGTGGTGAGGTGCTAAAACGTGTGAGCTGAACCCTCTGCATGTCAGCACGTTCAGGGCTGCCAGCCTGGAGGTGTCCCTGGAGCATCCATGCCGGGATCGGTGGTGACAAGGACAGCAGGCAGGGGAGCTGGGGAGGGCAGCCAGGCTGACCCCAGGGCTGTCCCTGCCTCTCCAGAGGGGCAAGGAGGTGTGTGCAACAGGGAGGAAGCTGACTGTGAAATGTGTGGGAAACCTCCAGAGGAAGCCATGCAGAGCTGGGCTGCGGAAGACAAGGAGAGGGGAGGCTGCGTTTCTGCCCTCAGCTTATTTTGAGGAAATCACCATAAGCCCTTTCAGAACATCTGACCATCTGCCTGGAAATATCCATCCTTTTGTCTCGCAGTGCTGCAGGCTCTTTATCCCCCCTCTTCTCTATTCCCAGTGCGTCTCCTTGCAATTCCACAGCGAGCCTTGTGCCAGGTGGTGGAGGACAGACAACACAGCGTGGCACAGGAATGAGAGACCAGAGTGCCTTAGGCACTTTTTGGTGAAGTTTTTGGGGCTTTCTTTGTCCAACCATCTTTGTCTGGAACTTCAGGAATAGCAAACGTGCTTGTGATAGATAAAGCCTGGATTTATAAAGGGTGAATAAATGTTTTGCAGCACTCAGTTGTAACTTCTACTCTTTCCCTCCAGCCCGAGGAGCTGGTGGTGTTTGCTCTGGCAGGTTGAAAACCTCTTGAAGCTGATAGAAGGAGCAGCCAGGTGGATGGACCATGTTTGCCCAGTGACCCGAGTGAGCTGAGTGCCTTTTTTATCCCATTTTTCCATGGCACCTCCCTGAGCTCAGCCTTGACTCCGGGGTGGGCAGCCCTGCTGGAGAACAATGTAGATGTGCAGCCAGAGATTAGTGAACAAAAGCTTAGGAGTGTCTCCGTTCAAATTAAGTAACAGATGGACCTGGTCTGTGTGGGAGCTGATAATGGTTATAAAAAGGCCATCACCAGACTGTGGCCAGCCCACCCTGGAAAAAACCCACTCAGTCGTAAATCCTCTGTGCTGTTATAGCTGCTTGTGCTGGTGAGGCTTTATTTTTACCAGCTATCATAGACCAGCATGACTTATTTTAGATGCATGGCTTGTGCTGCTCAGCTAAAAGGGTGCCAGCTCTCCGACAGACACCTCCCAGCAGAGATGTGCCCGCCTGGGCAGGCAACACGAGGCAGGATTAACCCAGAGAAGGCAAATGCTGTGCTGTAGAGCAGTGCTGGGAATCCACGTGGCTCTGGCTTTGCTCTCCTCCTCTCTGAAATGCTGATCATGAGGGAGGCTCTGGTGGTCCCAGCAGGACCAGGACCCCACAGGATGGAGCTGTGTGGAACACCACTGGGTATTTGCATCCATCTGAAGATGTAGGAACTTGGGATTTTGCCCTTAATTCACTCTCTTCCTGCTCACCAGCACAGAAGGTGAGGAGATGCCTGACTTCAAACAGGGTACGTGCAGTTCTGGAACGAAAATCTTAACTTGTTTAAATCTCCTGATTTAAATCTCCTGACTTAAACTGAGACCTTAAAGACCTGACTGCATTTGCTGCAGAGAAGGCTCATTAGCACCCAGGCCATGCACACAGGCTTTTTTCTTCCTTTTCTTCTTTTTTTTTTCTTTTTTAGGTTTTTTTCCTTTCCTCCTCCTTCTTTCTTCTTTGTTTTTCTCTTTTCCTTTTGGACAGAAGGATTTACTGTTCTAACCAGACAGCAAAGCAGACCCACCCTGAGGAGAAAAACAGGTTGCTCTCAAGGAGATACAGAACCCTCTTAGGTCAAAAGCCTCTCTGCAAAAGCAGCTCCTTCTGCAGCCAAAAATTCCTCCTCTCTCCCAGGCGGGAAGAGGGGTAGAGGTGTTGCCTGTGAAGACCACACAGAGTTTCTGATGGTTTCCCCGAGCCTGGTTTCGTCACGTTGGGGTGCAGCTGCAGACAGATGCAATTTTGATTGTCTCACATCACCATCTGATCGGGGCTTCTGCAGCTCAGAATTTCACAACCTCTGCTTGGCGTTTTGCTCGTGGCACTGCAGCGTGGGTAGAGATGAGACATTAAGGTCCTGCAGATCTGCACCTTCACAGAAACGGCCCCAATTTATTAAAATGGGGTTTCACCTGTCCCAACAGATGTGAAAGGTTCCTCCTCCCTGGAGGTTCCAGCCCCACTAAGGGACCTACATGCTGCTGCCATCAGGGAGAAGATGAACATTTAACACTCTGCAGATGTGGCTGTACAAGCCTTGCCCAACAGCTTAATCTGACCTGATCTGGGCCTAGCTCTCCTGTTTTCCCAAGCTCATCCCTGGGCTCTGGCTCTGCTCCTGGGAAGGACTGACTGTACGTGCGAGTTGGGAAGGAAGCAATATTTGTGTGGATGACTAATACCTAATACTTAAAAGAGATTAGGATGGAAGCAGTGAGGGCTCCAGAGTTTCCAGCATGTCAGATTGCATCTTTCTGGAATACACTTCAGGCCAACTTCAGCTCAGAGAGAAGATGGAAAGAGTTAGAATTTGCCCCTCAAAACCTGGGATGAAGGGTAACGGAGGGGGAACAGAAAGGAAACATGAATAGGAAAGCTATTACCATCCCCTGCATTCCTGAATTGCTTCTCCCTTCCCAAGAAACATGAGGCTGAACTGAAAATCTCATTTCCCTTGTGTGAGCAACAGGGAACAGGGGATTAAGTTCTGCCCAGACCAAATCTTTGCCTTGCTGCTGGTCTCTGAGGTCAAGCCCCTCACACAGATGCTTTGGGCTTCCACTGTTAGGCTGACTCTCCAGGAGGGAAAAACAGGGGCAGGTGGGCTTGTTGTGTGGCTCTGAGGCAGGAGAGCCTCTCCTTACAGCTGCATCAAGGTTTTGGCAAAAAAACAGAGGAGAAACCCAGAGCACTTGGCCGGGAATGCATCAAACCAGCCAAGCTGTGCTGAGCGCTGGTCTTGCCATTTTCATTAACAAATGGGCAGCTAATTACACCTTTAAACTGGGCTGGCTCACAGCCAACACCAGTGAATCAGTCCAGCCACAGAAAATGGGACATGAGGGGATCCCAGGAGGGCAGCTCATCCCCACCTCTGCTTCAAGGCATGAAAACCCCAAGGATGCAGCTGGCTGGGTCCCTGGAACCCCGAGGAAGATGAGGTTCTCCTGTGCAGTGTTTTCCCCACCATCATTTCCATCTGTACATTTCTCAGCCGAGCCTCAGTCCCTTCACATTCCGTGTCCCCTGTAACTCACTAAGCATGTACAGTTCCAGTTCACTGGAGGAAAAAAATGAGGAATGGAAATCACGGGCAGAGCGAAGGCACACGCCATCTCAAGCAGCAGTGGATATGCCACTCTGTGACCTGTTTACCAGATGAGAATGCCTTGCAGCAGCAAATCCCAGGAACAAAGATGGTGAGCACCGGAGAAAAGTGGGAACTTTTGCAAAGGGCAGATTTGAAACCAACCCTTCCTGCCTATTCCCACTTGCCTTCCATTGTTTCCTCAGCCAGCCCTAAGAAGCGCCATGCAGGCACATCCTACGTTATTTCTCACTTCAGCAAGTCCCCTTCCTCCCCAAAGTGGCAGATGCTGGTACCAAATTAGTGCAAAGTGGGAGGGAACCAGCAGATAACTGTCACAAGAGCCAGGGGCAGTGGTCCTCCTGCTGTCCTCTCCCTTCCTCCCAGCAGGACTCTCCTGGCAGCAGGCAGATGTTGAGGGATGAAATCCAGGGCAGAGTGGGGTCAGTGAGATGTGACAGGGATCTATGGCCAGTGTCAGGGAGAGGGAATGAACTGCACCGGGAAAAGGGGCAAGTTCCTTTATTTTTGGCTCATGTGGGAATTTGACTCAAGGATTGCTGAGAATCTCATAAGCCACGGTGACGTTTTCCAGGCTGAGCGCCAGCCAAAGCACAGACTTGATCTCAGCAGGTATTTGACTTCCCTGGGAGCTGGGATGCTCGGTACCTGCCTGACCCTGGCTTTTGATGAGGACACACATCTCAGAAGCTGCCTGCAATGCAAAGACAGGAAATAAGCGGATATGCTATCAGCACCAGGCTTTGCAATGCTCCTTAGTGTCTGGCTGTGTCCCAACCATCAATACAGAGACTTGCAGGGGTTTAGCCTATAATCCTCTATTCCTCTGTCTGTGACTCTAATCTCCTGATCCTCCCTTCTCCTCCGGCCTAGAGCTTGACCAGCAAAACAGGGATCTGAGGTTCTGCTTATCGAAGACCAGCCATGTCATCTTCCTGTGGAAAATGGGAGTTGGGAAGAGAGCAGCAGTCATCAGAGCCAAGAGCCGAGAGTAGGCTGGAGAAGGGAACAGGAGAGGGCGTGAGCAAGCACACAGAGAAATCATTTATGACAAGACTGAAAGCAGCTCTCGTTTTAAGAACATTTCCTCCAATTTTACAGTGTAATTTTTGCCTTTTTTCGTCGCGTGCGTAATTCCAGCCTGGGGTACAAACCGCAATTGTCTCACTAACATGTTGCACAAAACCCCTACAAATGAAGGCTGCAGGAGCCTGGCTGCAGGCACCCAGGACCATCCCCAGCTGCCTGAGAGCAGACCACGAGCCCGTGATCCCACTGCCGTCATTCCAGCCGGGAGAGGTGGGGCTGCTCTCCGCCAGGCAGCTCTGAAGCTGTGCAGCGGATCTGTCAGAACAAAGCACGCAGCCCCACGAGGGGGAAAAGGCACTCCGTGAGCCATGTGCAGGCCAGGAGATGTGAGCTGGGGGAATGGGATTTTAGGGGCAGCCCTGAATCACAGGAGCAGATCTGAAAAGGCTTCCCTTGTTAACATCGAGCACAGGCTGCCAACCTGCGCGGGGAGAAGCGCCGCAGGGTTCAGGGGAGATTATTTTCTGAGGACGCGCACTGGGGAATTAAAGGGAGCCCGAGCGAAGTCGCAGACAGATAAAGATGAAAAGCGTGACACAGAGAGCTATTAGGAAGATGCTGACATAAATGAGCAGGGGGAGAGGGAAGGGAGTAATGCTGTGTCAGAGCAAAGAGGACAAAACCCATCCTGGCTCGTTCCAGCCTGGACTCCTGACCAGGGCAAGTTTGTTTAATGGAGCAGAAAGGAGCCTTGGCACAGAGGGGTTAAAAGATTACTTGTCCTGGGGGAGTTGAATTAGCCACATATCTGGGAACTAACTTCTCCCAGACCCTGACTTGTTTTTCTCCTTAAACATCATCTGCTGCTATTTTTAGCAGAGAATTTTCTCAGCCGAATGCTCCCAGTTGAGCCCTGGTCAGAGGCCCTTTTCCCAGGGAGACACAGCCCTAGCAGAACATGCTGGTCCCTGGTTCAGCTCAGCTCCATGCCACTCTCCTGCCAGCTCTGGGCTTTGTGTGTCACACTGCCAGCTCCCTCCCGAGCCAGTGGGGACAGTCCCCACCATACTAAATGCCCTCACAGACCCTAAAAAGCCAGGGAAGCTACAAAATCAGAAACAGCTAAAGGGAGTAGACTGAACTTGGTAACTTGCCTGGAGGCTTTAGGAGCATGAATGGCAAAAAAGGTGGGAAGGAGATCGAAAGAAATGATTAGGCTGACATTAATAACAGGATCTGCTTCCCAGCACTAAAATCTATTTGGACTCATTCCAGTTCCTCCGAGGGAAACCATGGAAGCCTTTATTGTTCAGAAAAGTTGCAACTAAATTCGGACTGCATAAAGCTTAAGGAAATACCTCTCAGAGGACAACCCTGCTGGAAACAAATGAGGTAACTCCCTTCCTCTTCTCTGCTTTTCCTGGGGCTTTCATTCCTCCTTGGCCAAACCTCCAACCTGTCCATCAGCCCATCAGTCCTTTCCCCTGGCCCCTGGCTGCTCAGCCTCCAGCACTGCTATCAGTCTGCCTGGCTGCAATTAGCGATGTGTCAGTGGATGTCTGGGCTGGTTCTCAGGGAAGCAACGCTTGTAACTCCTTTTATCTGCAGCCTGATTTAATACCTGCCTGCCAGAGATCAGCATGGAAATCAAAAGGCCAGATCAGGGCGCATGGATGGACAAATTGAGCAAAACAGGAGCAAACCCGTGGCTTGTCTGTGCTAATGTGCAGTTCAGGCTGGGGGACCCGGGAGGATTGAGCTCTCTGGATGCTGGGGATGAAGTCCAGCAGTGCTGGGCACAGCAGAGCCACAGTCGGGAAGGTCCCTGTAACAATGGCCCCTTCTTGGTCAGTGTATCTGCTCCCTGTGTGTCTTGGAGCCACGTCAGTGAAGCAAACAGATTGGGAACATATTTGCACTCCCCACAGCAGTACAGAAGCCAGCCCTGACACAGAGGAGCAAGCTGGGCTCTTGGCTGCTCCGTGCCTCCGTGCCAAGTTTCCAGCTCTGCTCGAAACCTGTGGCTTAGCCCTCCTGTGACAGGGGGAAAGGACAGGCAGGGAGAGGAATGCTCCCCTCTCAGCCCCTGATGCACAGCCTGGCAGCTCCCTGCAGGACAGGGGAGCCAGGCTGAGCTCACCTGCGCTCCTCCGAGGCTTCCCAGGTGACATTAAACCTGGCACGGTGTGCCTTTGCCCTCTGGAGCCCTGGCAGCACACAGATGTCACACAAGACCTCATCCCCGTAGCAAGAACTGCCTGCAAAACGCTTCCCCCCGCCCTGCAGGAACCCCAGGAGCCCCGGATTTCTCTCCTGACCTTCCTGCACGCATTCCAGCACATGGCACTTAACCTTTGGGGCTCCTTTGAAAATCCCAGCGCCAGCGTTTCACGGATGAGTGTGCTTCCCCTCACATCTGCCCCCTGTATCAGATGCTGCCAGCGCCTCTCTCTCTGCTGGCTCTGCTCCCAGCTGAAGGACAGACAATAGGCTTTGAATCCAGTCTCCCAAACAGCCCCGGGGAGATGGCAGATCAGAGACAGAGCTGAGAGCAGGGCTTGCCAGCCAGCGACAAGTCCCTCCAGATCCCAGCCTGCCTTTGCCTTCCCTCCTGCAGCCACGGAAGTGCTGCTGCAGTGGTCACTGGGCACACAGACCAGCTCTGCTGGGCAAGTCCTGCTGCCCTCCAGGTAGCCAGAGTGAGGGAGTCTTCTCTCAGCACTCTGCTGCTGCCAAAATCCACTGGATCATCCTGGATTCCCAACCCACCAGCCACAGAACTGGTCAGCAGAACTCTCCTGGAGCTCTGTGCCGTGCAAGCTCCCTGGGAACACACTGGCCACCTCCTGGACCTGCTCCTGCTCACTCTACCTGCAATTAAGTGATCCACATCCCACCTGCAGGAGGTTCAAGCAGGGTCCAGCGAGAGCTACCCTGGATTCTCCTGAAGAACCATTTTCTGTCTTTCTAGGACTAGCTCTGCTTCTGGAGCCATCCAGCCTGCTTGGCATCGTTCCTGCTGCTTCAGAGATAACAACACAGGGTGAGAAAAACCTGTCTAGACACCATTTACCTGCCATGGACTCCCATTGCCACATCAAAGCACCTCTGCAAACAAACCTGCAAAATGGCCAAGTAATACTCCCCAGCTCTCCTGTGCCTGCTCCAGCCAGAGGCAAGGACTCATCCCATCATGCTCCAGAGTTTATCTTTAATCCAGGCCCTTCTGACAACAGGAAGAGAGGCAGGATGAACAATCTCATTACAGGCACATCAACAGAAGGCACCTGGCTCACACTACCCAGGTGGGGGCTGCATCCCTTCTGCACACAGATAAAAGCTGAGATCTGAGCTGTCTCTGAGCAAGCTGCAACCCTCCAGCTCCTTTGAAAACCTGCCACACACTTGTCCCTCCTGCTCAGCTGCTGGACCCCTTGCCTTCCCAAAGCTATGTGTAGGAGTGCTGGGCAGGTTTGCCACAAGCTGGGGATTGAAGAATATCCTGTGACACCCAGGGAATGGAGGCCAGAACCCAGCTCATCCACCAAGAGGTAGCAAGGCACTGTCACAGCAGGACAAGGGACACACAGGACACACAGGAGCTCAGGTAGATGCTTCAGACACCTTGAAACCACACAGAGGATTTTAAGTCTCTTGAGCACAAGTGATTTGAAGTCACTGCTGTGGGGAAGCACCTGGCACTAGCATCGAGCACTGACCCCATGCAGCCACCACAAGAGCAGCATCTATCTCATTATTTTAATCAGGGTCCTTTGAAATACCTTCTATGTGAGAGACAGCTAAGAAAATCCCGTCTGGCTTTCTTCTGTCTCAGGCAGAAACAGCCTTTATTTAGCAAACTGCTGCTAACAGCTCTGTCTCATTAGTCAGTGTTTAGGGAACCAGGCTGCAATTGTTCTGAAGTCTGGCATTGCAGAAAGAGCCTTGATAATGAGGTCTACAGGAGACAATTCCTCCTGACAGCCCCACAATGACCTAGAAATCCTGCTTAATTCCCTGTCAGGGAAAAGTGCTGAGTAACAGCGAGGTGTAGAGGCACTGGGGGCTGATCCGAGAGGGAGCTGCAGCCTCTGCTCACACTTGGGGCTGGGATGCAAGTCTGGGGTGGCAGAGCCAGCCCTGCCCGGCTGCAGCAGCTCCCCAGAGAGAGCCTGAGGGGCAGAGGGATGGGGTTTGCTGGGGGAAGGTTTGTAGTCTCACGTGTGACAGACTTGGCAGCAAGCAGAGAGTTGAGAGCAGAAGTCCCTGATAATGTAAGAGGAAGAGGTATCTGGAAAATCAGCAGCAGCACCTGGATCTGGGCTTCTCAGGGCACAAGGCACTGCCTGCTCTGGATTGTGCTCACCTGCAAACTGTGCCAAAACCCTGCCAAGGAACTCCCTGGCTCAAACAGCTCCACTTTTACCTCTGTTCTCAGGTTTGGTGTGGCCAGCAGCTCACCAACTCCAGTGCTCCCAGCAGAGCCTGCGCAATGTCCTGCAGTGGAGCAGCCTCTGGAGCTGCACAGGTGCCATCCCAAGGACGTGGCATGCACAGTGTGGGTGCCCTGAAGAGTTGGGGAGCATTTGCCACGTTCTGCCCCAGCCACCTTTCCCCCATTCCCTCGGAGCAGCTCGCAGCAGGCTGGGGCAGGCTTGGCCCGCAGACATCCCTCTTTCAAGTGGTTTGCTTTCCACAAGCAGCACGTGGACGTGGCCAGCAACCTCTGGGCTGGGTGGCCCAGGGCCAGCTGGGCCAGAAGGTGAGGCAGAGGAATGTGGGCTGGATACAGCTGACCTTGAAGACCACCCCCAGCACAGACCCTCGCAGGCATGTGCTTGCCACCTGTTTCAGCCAGCAGACGAGGGGCTAAGGCAGGAATTTGGGAACTGAATGCAGGCTCTGTTCACGAGGGGTCTGGGGGCTCCCACCCACGGGAGGCTGAGGGTTCTGTCTCGCAGCCCCTGGCACAGGAATGCAGCTCAGCCCAGCACGTGCTGAGCGCAGCCCTGTTTAAAGCGCAGCTCAAATGTGCAAAGGACTGCTGTAAAGAAAAAAAAAAAAAAAAAAAAAAAGAAAGGGAAATGTGCAAATGGAATCACCAGCCGAAACAGCGTCTAGAGACAGCCCCAGCCAAGTCCCTCGAATGTCAGCAGCAGAAGGAGGGCTCAGAAATGGAGAACCCGGCTCAGTCTGTGCTGGCTCTGCTGGCACACACCGAGGATCTGCCTCAGAGACATGAGGAAAAGACATATGCTGAGAAGGGAAGGACCAGCTTTATTTTACCAGCCTCTGTTCCCACCCGAGATGTGCTTTAAAGACTGCCTTGCAAAGTAGGAATTAAATCCAAAGGTGCCTATGCATCTTCCTTGCTGTCATCCCCTTATCAGTTATCTCCAGCCTGCTCTGAGCCAGAAGATGAAAGGATCGTAACACCACTTATCTTCCCACTTAAGAACATGCTTAAAAGCTTGCTCTTAAACAGGAGGGCACTCAAGCCTGGGGAAGCAGCTGTAAATTCTGTAAATGGGTTTCCCTGCATTTCCTTTGAAGGAGCTACTGCTTCTCAATGAGGGACACAGATACCAAAAGGAAACTCGGGAGGGAGGAGAGGGAAGCCTTTGTAGCCAAGAAAGTCTTTGCCTCGTGTCCAGGAGCTGAGTGACAGATGTGAGAGTACGGCGTGTGTGCCTCAGAGGTGACCGAGGATGAGCCAGGAATTTAAAAGCTCCTGGGAAATATGGAAGCAGCCAGAATGATGCCATATTTGTCACACCAAAACCACGGACTGCCAGCAAGGTTAGGGATCCCCTCTCATGCTGCAGGCAGAACTGCTGCATCCAGCCCTGCTCCAGGACCAAACCTTGAGGCCAGGACCTCTCCCACACAGCCCCGTGTCTGAATTTGACCCTCATCTCCCCTCTTTGTAGAGCTGCTTGTAACCGCGGTGAACCTGGGTCCAGCCTGCCTTTGTCGTTTAATAGCTGAGTCAAACTGTCAAAACAGCCAAACAGGACCCGTTCCAAATATTTGCAGAAAGAGGAGGATCAAGGAGCCTGCAGCAGAACACCAGGAGCCTGCCCAGGAAGGGAGAACAATCCCTATTGTGCACCACCAGCGGGATGCTGGTGGGCGATGATCACGCCTTGGGACGTGGGGAAAGAGCCCCCAGATCCTCCCCTGCTCGGGAATAAACTGGAATTTGGAGTCCCCTCTGCCCCCTGGCAAAGCCCCAGCCCTGCAGGATGCTCAGCCCTGGTCGGAGCTCAGCTGTTGGCTCGGATGGGAGGAGCAGTTGGCAGTGGCAGAGGGAGATACTGGGGTGCCTTGGGAGCTGCTGCCAGCCCAGCATGGACTTCAAAGTGCTCCTCTCGCCCTGCTGTGTGAGAGAGGACAGCTGAGTGCTGGCCAGGCCCACCAGGGCATTTCTGATGGCAGCAGGGAGGGGTTGGTACCTGTGTGAGCTCCCCTCCAGCACGGGTAAGGCAGCTCCGGCAGGCAGAGCTCCGCGCTGCCCTGAGATTTATGGGACGCTGAAAACCGGCCAGAATGAAGGGGAAACACCAGCTCCAGAAGGATGTTTACCGACTCAAACAGCCAGTTCTGCTTGAGGGAGAGCCCACGAGGCTCAGGAGGCGATTACAAGGCATTCTGCCAGTTCAAAGGCAACTCCATCAGCTCTGAAGGAGATAAGCCATCTCCTCCCTGGCAAATCAGAGCAACCTCAGCAGAGCAGCTGAAAGCAAAGAGGGAGCAAACCAGCAGCTGTAGGAGCCTCTAGATCAACAAGGAGATCCGTGGTGGGTCAGATCAGGATCCAGCCTGTTCCACATGTCTCCAGTCCCATCAGCAAAAGATGGAGCATTCCCACTAACAGGGGGTGTGTTACTCCTTCCACTTTGTTGGTATCTAAACACCTCAACAACCCCTTCTTCCAAGGATTCCCACAGGCTGGGGAAGCCAGGGCTAGTCCAGAGGTCCAGAGCACAGAGACTTCCCTTTCCAAGATGCCCAGGACCTCCCCAGCACAGAGCGGATGTTTTTTCCAGGCTCTAAAAATAACCAGCTCCAAACAACGTGGTGGATATAAAGAAATATTAGTCTTCGAGCTTTCACTCCCGATCAATACCGAAAAAAAAAAAAAGATTAAAGCAAAGATTTAAGTGTGTATTAAAAATAGCTGTTGATAAGTTCCCTTTGAGGGGATAAAAGCTGTTTTACAGAAGCAGCAAGAGCTGCAGGACTTTGCAACACCTTCCCTGCCGTGCAAGCTGCCGGAAATCATTCAGGAGAGTGTCAGCAGCCAGAGCCTCAGGAGGAAGTCCATTAGCAGGCAGCAATCTCCTTAATGGACCCTGGGGTACCTGGGAGAGATGCTGTGGATGAGATTCACACAGCCAGTTATCATCCCCATACTCCAAGGAACGCTCCTCATCTTCATGGCAGCCTGATAGCACCATGAATTAATCTTTTGGGGAGCTTCCAGTGAGTGGGGACACAAACTGGGACAGCGAGATTTTGCTTTTTCTTTCTCTTTTTTTCTGACAGCCCCCAGCAAACAGCCACGAACAGAAGCTGTTCTGTAATGCAGGTTACAGCACTAACATCCATCAAACCTCTGTTTTCCAGGGATAACATCCTGGCAAAACAAAGAATGCTGTCTCCATGGGTGATTTTTGGGCTGAAGGATCAAGCAGAGCCTTGTACATTTACATGCAGGCAAAATCATTAAGTCCTCTGCTGTGCAGCCACCTCCACTCGAGGTCTGAGAGAACACACAGCCACCCCGGAGGGATGAGAAGTGGCAGGAACCTTTCTGCTGGGAATAAAAAGCAGGACTGCTGTGCAGAGCTCTGTTTCCCTGCTAAAAGGTAAGCCTGGCTCTCAAAAGAGCTCTCCTCCATGACCTTGCTTGCCAGCCTTATTCCATGTGGCTAATGAAACACAACTCCTGACTTCCTTTGGATATGTGGGATTTTATGGGTTCATTCAGCAACCATGGAAGGACTTCATGGCTCTACATCTTGAGATACACTGGGCAAGAGTGTCAAAAATGGCAACTTCATTAGATATCTCAGCAAGAGTGAGCAGGGAAGTCAGGTGCTTTCACCAGACCTGAAATTTTAGAAGTATTTTACTCCCACCCTTCAAAACAGAGCCTAAAAGTGTCCCAATTTACATCCTCTCTGTCAAATACTGGCCACTTATATAAGAAATTGCCCAAAGTTTATTAAGGCAGGGATTTTCAGAAGAGGTCATGGGCATTAGAAACCCAGCCTAGTAATAGGAACAAATCCCCTTAGATTTCAGTGGATTTCTCCAGCTCAGCAGAAAATCTTACCTAGGCCACCGGAATATATTTTTAATAGCATGATTAAAAATCTCGAAATACTGCTGAACATTGTCCACTGCTGCCTTTCAGCCCCATGCCAAAGGCAGAGTAAGTCTCTGGCATTGCTGCAGTTTTAAAGCTGAGTGTCCTCAAACGAGCCAGCTGTGCCCAAATGAATTAAGAGGACTCTTAAAAAACCCGCTGATCTCACATTTGTGTTGCAATAATCAGGTACATTGAAGGGAGGAGGTTTGAGTGTGTTCTGGCTTTAACTCTGAAATCCCTAGGATTTATGACTTTAAAAAAAAAAAAAAAGGAGAAAAAAAGAAAACCTTGGGCATTATGTGAACATAATTTAATTTAATCTACTTCATCTATTGGTGCTCTGAAAAACCTTCATTTCCCCTTGTAACCGAGTCTGTGTTAAGCCCTGTGCTCCAGCCCACGAGGGGCACCAAGAACCCAATACCTGGGATTATTTATACTGACAAGCAATTCTTGCATGACAGAACAATTCCCATTAGTGTTTCCAGCTTATCTGAAGGACCTGTGGGCTGTCAGGTTACAACACGTATGTGCATTAGTTTCTTTTTAACGAGTCAATGCCAGCCCAGGGTTGACTGGACTCACATTTGACAGGTTTCAGCAGTTTACAGGTGAGTTCATGGCAGTCTGACCCAACTGTGCTCTCAGGAGCTGGGGAACTTTCTGAGATGTTTGGTTTTATTACTATTATTAATTATTGTTATTATTTTGTCAACTCCCATTCATGAATTTTGCTTCTGCCTCTTTTCTCTGCCTTGTTTTCTGGTTTGGAACGTGCACCTAAAGCAATTTCCCCCAATCCCCAACACAGCAGAGGAACAGCCTTTGACAAGACACTGAAGAACTACAGAGAAACACCCTCTCCAAACCTCACTTTTTGCATGCTGGGTTTTTTTCCTAAGACCTTTGAAGGCCTGGCTGAGGATGCTGCTCTGAAGAACAGGACAGCAGCTCTGTTTGCAGCTGTCTTGGTGCTGTTCTCACTGTGCTGGACAGCTGAAGTCCTGCCCAGGAGTCACACAAAGCTTCCTCACAGCACAAATGGCATCAAAGTGATACCAGGACCTGCTCCTGATATCATTTAAACATGTTTTAATCATCTCTAAAATACACCTCCCTCAAGGTTCATCCCCAAGGAAGCTGCCTGACCTCTGAAATAAGAAGCAGGACTTGGTGAGGAGTTGATTATCCCTGAGACCAATGCTCTGGTGAAGTCCATGGAGTGGATTCCATGAACTCCTTGCTGTTCCCCACAGGTTTATTTTGCTAAGTCCTCACAAAAAAAGAATTAAAACTCTCCAAACAACACCTCTCTCCGCAGGTTATTCCTGTGGATGTTGGTGCTCTTGAAGGGTCATAAGCAAACAAAGACTGGAGCTTTCCAGCCAAGAAAAAGTCCAGTTTTTCTGTTATTATTTATTCTTCTGAAAGTGAAACCTCTGCTTTCCAGCAGGGAGTTGGAGCACTGTGACCCAGCAGGTATTTCCTCTGCCCCAAGCACAGCTCTTGCCAGAACTGCACCCAAACAGCAATCCAGGCCCTTTGGGGGAAATTTCAGGCTGTGTCCACAGCATTCATTAGTGCAATTAAAGCCATTAGGTGGTTCTGAGGCCATGTCCTGACTCAGCCTGGGACTGGGGTTTGCTGCACACACCCTTAACTCCTCCACTGCACAGAACTGATCTTCAGTGGTTGAATTTGGTTTTGATTCTGTGTCTCACAGAAACACGATACTCCCTGGGGGTTCTGAGGGAAGACAACCAGCCCTTATCAACTGGGAGAAGATGCTGCACTTCAAATTCCAGCCGATAGAGAAGCCAGATTGAGAATGTAATTATCCTAATTAATTTTCTATCTGGAATTCATCTCTTTTTACACAAACAGCAGTTTCCAAGCAGGCCACCAGCCTTTTTTTTTTGCACAGAGCGGTGGTTTTATCTTGTTGAGGAGCAACACAAGCCCTTGTTGTGCAGACAAGGACTCTTGAGGACTCAGGATCCTGTTGGCCTCTGGAAATCTTTCCCTTTGCTAACTCCCTCCCACCACTTCAGGCTGGCTCCGTAAGGAGTTCACGAACCTTCTCCGGATCATCAGGGCTTGATGCAATCAACTGTGAAGCATTAGCTCTAAATATACAACTGGGAGGCCAGTTCTGCTTCAACACACAAACACTCATGGCAGAGGATGAGCAAGCAGCCAGCCCAATTTGCAAGAGGAACTTAAACCATAATCCAAGTGAGCTGCAAAGGAGGGGAGAAGCGAGCAGGAGTTGAGCATTGCTTTGCCCTTTGGAGATGGCTGAAGTTAGGGGCAAACTGGCAGGAGGCCACCCACAGCTTTTGTCCTTGCTTGTGGAGCTAAAAGGAGCAGCTCATTCCACTTTATTTACTTGTTTAGGTGATTTTTTGGCAACTCAAAGCGTGTCCCTGGTGCAAACCCTCCGTGTGTGGACAGATCATTGAAAAACAACCTCAGCAGGCCAAGAGACCCAGAATTCAACTTGTACAGGGAAAATAAACACTGAGAGGACCTAAGCTCACACAGCAGAGCAACATCTCAGCCCGCAGACCAAAGCAAACACATTTTACTCTTTGAATCTCCTCGTGTTTCAGCAACCAAGAAATTCTCAGAAGTATTCGGGGCAAGAGGGAATGTGCTGGTGTCACGTTCTTTGTCAACAGCTGTAAAGGAGATGTGCATCCAACCACTCTTTGGTGGAGCTGCCAGGTCCTGCTTACCCAAAAAGGAACACCAAGCCCTTCCTAGGAATTTTTTGGAAGATGTTATTAAGCGTCTGATTTTGGCAGGGATCTCAAAGCTGTTTGTCCCGGTTTTTTACTGCCTGTTGAAAAGAAAGTGATACTGCAAATAACTTCCCATCAGAAAATACCAACAAGCAACTTATCATCACTGCAAGAGAGCTAACAACATTTTCACTGAGTGATTTCTGGCACTGACAGCTGACTCAGAACAGTTGTTGGTGGCTGGGACAGATGGACTTCATATATTAAAAAAAAAAAAAAAGAAAGAAAGGAAATGAGAACTTCTACTCCATAGATTTTAAAAAGCCTTTTGCGAAATCCGACAAATTACCAAACCCTCAGAATTAAATCAAAAGGAGATTTGAATATAATGAGCTTTAAGACTGAAATGTGCCTGGGACTTGCCCATATCTCTCCATCAAGGACTACAAGGTATCAGCATGCTCTATTTTCAATAGGAAATACTTGAGAGTTTTGGGAGGGTCTCCACAGCTCTGCCCTCAGTCCAAACCCTCTAAAATCCAAATATTTGCTCCCCCAGGGAAGCTGGCAAGGACAGACCTCGAGGCAGAGCACAACCCTGATGTCAGTTGTAAGCCCCACTTTCCATCACCGCTGCCGAGAGCTTCCTCTGCTTTAATTATGACCATGGCATTTCCCTGATGTGCAGAATCTTTAGATGCTTTTAGTGCCTAGAGCTGGGAATGCACTGAATGCTCCATGCTTCACTGGCTCCTGCTCCATGGCAATGTTTTGAGGCCACAATCAAGAACAAGGGCTGTTCTGGGAGTAACACACAGGAGGAGGCAACCCCAGCTCGCAGCACTTGGAGTCAAAGCAGCACCTTAGACTCTAGAGCAGGTCACACTTGGGGTTTCAGCATCTTGGGAGCTTTGTCTCCTTTTTTTATGCCTTTTTTTTCTCCCCCAAGTAATCAGTTGGCACAAACATCCTTCCAGTCACACTCCCATCCCACTACCCAGCACCAGCCCTGCAGGCTTCAGTACATGTCTAATTTTATGTACTGCTGACAGCATAACCCTATTTCAGTGGGGTGCCCCCAGCGCCTCAAGTCAGGCGTAGTGGAACTAACCTTTTTATTCTCAGCCTCACTCTGCCTGATCTTCTGGGCTTATCAACCGAAACTTCAAAATTACTGGAAATCAACACAGGACGAGGCACTTTGAATTTGAACTGAATGGAAAGCAAAGCCTGGTACCACTTGGTTTACTCACCAGGTAAATGTACTCAGGCAGAGGTGTGAAACCAGTGGTGTTTGGCTGCTTTTACCAACTCCTGTCTGTCTGAAGAAATGCAGAAATATCTGGAGTTTGTGTCCAGTCTTGCCATCTTTTGGGGCAGATTCAACAGGACACTTGGGCTCTGCTCACAGAACAGAGGAAGGAAATGGGGCATCTTTGTACCCTGCAGCCCTGCTGAGGGGGAAAGTCATGTTAAAGCTGTCGTTTTTCCCATTCAGAGGGAGCAGCTGAATCCAGAGTCAGCACTGGGCAGACTGTGTGATGCTCAGGATCAGCCACTCCTGATGAAACTGTTTCTGATCAGTTTCTCCCACTGAAACTGTTTCTGCTCCAAACCACAGCAAAACAAGTGAACACCAGAGCCTGGAGTGTGTGACAACTCTCTCCCTGTTGGGGATGAGTGTCAGAGTCATCCTCTCACCCCTGCGCTGACTGATCGGGTAAAGAGTGCCCAAATCTCCCTTTATTTGAGACCCAAGGCGACTCTGCAAGTTCTCAGGAGTCGCCGGAGGATTGTTTTCTGTCCTTAGATAAACTGTTTGAAATATTTGCATACACCCCAGCCTTGAGCTGACCCAAAGCAGTGACTGGTGAGTGTGTACACGCTCAGCCCCGGGTATTTCGGTACTCAGCTGTAGGCTGGTTGTCAACCTAACCCCACTCCACCCCATCTTCTCCTCCTGCCATCTGGGCAGACGGGGGGGAGGACAACACGAGCCCACCGGCTGCTGTCCCCCTCCTCATCCCCCCAGCTATTAATAGCCAGACAACAAATGAGCCCAAATTCATTCCTGAGCGGAATTAGCAAATGTTTTTGCAATTAAAACTGCAAACATTCATGCGGGGCCCCCCGAACAATAGGCGCCTGTGCCTGGTCTTGAATAGGCACTAGTGTCAGCCCTGCCTGCCTGCCGAGCCTGCACATTCCTGGCACCCTCAGCCCTGGACCCGCTCCTTGCTGAGCTGGGTTTTGGGATGTTTCCCCCTGTTCTGAGCGTGTGTGTGTGTCCCACACTCGCTGCAGCATCACGCTCCCGGCGGGTCCTTGTTGCCGGCCGGCCCCGGATCCTGTGTGCTGTCCTGTCCCCCATCCCGGCTGATCCCACGCTGTTCCCGCATCCCCCTGCTCGGGCCAGCGCGTCTCTCCCCTCCCTTCCGTCGGGGCAGCGCATCCTTCGGTGCTGGGGCAGTGCATCCCCGCCGGGGCAGGGACAGCGCATCCCTGCCCTTCCCGGGATCGGGACGGGAACAGCGCATCCCTCCTCCCTCCCTGCCCTTCCCGGGATGGGGACGGGAACAGCGCATCCCTCCTCCCTCTCGTTCTCCGGGATCCCGACGGGGCCAGCGCATCTCCCCCTTCCCTGGGACTGCAACCGGGCCAGCGCATCCTCCTCTTGCTCTCTCTCCGGGATCGGGACGGGGCAGAGCATCCCTCCTCCCTCTCTTTCTCCGGGATGGGGACGGGGACGGGCACAGCGCATCCCTCCTCCCTCTCTCTCTCCGGGATCGGGACGGGCACAGCGCATCCCTCCTCCCTCCCCGGCTCCGGGCTGGGGACGGGCACAGCGCATGGCGGTGCCCCGGGGCGCGGGGCCGGCGGCGGGCGGCGCGGGGGGGCGGGCGCTGCCGGCCGGTACTCACCGAGCAGGGGCAGGAGCAGGAGCCGGAGCAGCTCCGGCCGCCGCAGCGCCATGATGGGGTGTGCGGAGCCGAGCCGAGCCTGCGCACTGCCCGGGCGGCGCCGGCCCGGGGGCGGGGGTGCTGCCGAGCGCGGTCCCGGCTCCGCGGGGGCACCGGCCGGGGGCGGGCCCGGCAGCGCAGGGGAGGGGACGGGGACACACCGCACCCCCGGGCAGGGCAGGGCAGGGGACGGGCACACACCGCACCCCCGGGCAGGGCAGGGCAGGGGACGGGGACACACCGCACCCCCGGGCAGGGCGCGCTCCGGAACAGCGGGTGCGAGAGGGGGATGGCGCCGGCAGTGGGATGCCTGCCGGTGGGGAGAGGAGATGGTGCTGGCTGTGGGACCGCCGTGAGTGGGGAGAAGGGATGGTGCCGGCAGTGAGACCCCCGTGAATATGGAGAAGGGGTGATCCCGGCTGTGGAACACCCCGCGAGTGGGGAGAAGGGGTGATCCCGACAGTGGGATGCCCGGACGGTGGGAAGAGGGGTCGGTCCTGCCCGTGGGACCCCTGACAGATCGGGAGAGAGACACCTCGTCAGTGGGACCACCGCGGGTGGGAGATGGGATGATCCCGGCATCTGGACCCCCGCGGATGGGGAGAGGGATGATGCCAGCAGTGGCGCAGAGAAGGGCTGGTCCCAACCGCTGGTTAAGCTCTGTGGAGAGAAGGAAACTCACCCCGAGGACAGCTCTGGGAGGATTTTGAGGTTTTTGAGCCAGGATATTAGCAACATTTTGGTTATAATGTTGCTATATATCCGAATTTTGCTCCAAAGTAGGTGTTCCCCGCCCTGTATTTAACAAGAACCCCTGAAAAGAGCAATTTCACTGTGAATTTTCCCTAAAAAGCCAACTCACATTGGTCTGTGAATTTCACTATAAACTTTTAACAACTTGAAATAAGCAAGAAACACAAACAAGCAGCTGGGCAGAGAGCGCTGCGCTTGAGGAACTTCCTGAGTCATAGAATCACAGACTGGTGTGGGTTAGAAAGGACCTTAAAGATCATTTAGTTCCAACCCCCTGCCGTGGGCAGGAACGCCTTCCCCCAGCCCTCGTGCTGGACCAAATCCTTGCTGACACAGCCAAATGTTTGATTTAGTGGTTTTGCCCTGAGAAACGGCTTTGCGCAGAGAGCATCCTGAGCTGCTGTGTGGTCCTCAAAAGTGCCCCGGGATGTTTTTTCCTTGATTAACAGAAAGGAACAAAAATTATCAGCGTGGGGCAGTGGCCCTGAATCGAGCGAGCTCTGTGTTAATGCTGGCTCTTGCGTCACCGCCAGCAGTGTCTGATGAGGATGTAATTAAGAAGCTGTTGAAGATCAAGCAGCTGGAATGAAAGCCAGAGCTCTCCTCTGCTCTGTAAACCAGCTCGGCAGAGCTGGCAGAGTTTAAGGGATGTAAAAATGTATTTAACTTGATAACGTAGCAGATCTAACTCGAGATGCTAATGAGTAGATTTAAAGAGCTGATCTGAGCCCGGTGAAATTAATACAGGGAGTCTCATCAATTCTCATGGCCAGATGGGACATTTCCCTGAGGATGAAGGGGAAGGAATAGCCTAATAAGGCTATGTGGCTTAAAACCTGACTCTGGCAATCTTTGGGCTGGGTCCCTGTTGGGTAAGGAATCATTTTAACACAGTCCATTTGGGCTGCTCTGACAGGAGAAGTAAAATGTGATGACAGCGAATATAATCAGCGATAAAGTGCAATCACAGAGGTGTCAGGATCCTCTTCAGCTTCCAGCAGCAGCTTGATCAGGGCAGGGAGGAGATGAGACAGAAGAGACAAAGAAGGATGGGAGGTCTCTCACTGGACTGTAGAAAAAAGAAAATTAATTCAGTTTGGATGGTGCTTGGAGCAGCCTGCTCTGGTGGAAGGTGTCCCTGCCCATGGCAGGGGGTGGAACTGGATGACCTTTGGGGTCTCTTCCACCCCAAACCATTCTGTGATGCTCTGACTGGGGATGAGCCATGCTGGGAGAGCCACAGGAGGACTGTGCTGAGGTGTGCTGGCTCCCCCTGGCCATCTGGGCCACTCGAGGGGGAGCTGGATCTACTCTCAGGAGCTCTCCTAAGCCTTGATTTCCCCCTCCAGGCTGCTGGAGCTTAGCCTGGGCATGCCCTGAGAGCGTGTTTGTGAATAATCAATGCAGGCAGAGACGAGGTTCAGAGAACTGGCAGAGGAGGAATAACCTTCATGGATAACACCAGGGCGTGAAACCTCGAGCATCATCTCGGATATCCATCCTGCACCAGAGGGATGTGCCAATTGCTTGTCTCAGCCTGATACAACCGGTGCCAGCTCTTCTCTTTGTGCTGCCTCCGTGCTTTTACTGCAGCCAGGTCCTGCCTTTTCAGCTGCCATCGCCTCTGAGGAGCCCTTTGAAATGTGAAATTCGACAAGCTCAAGGAGTCACAATAAATATTATACAGGAATTGTAGCGCCCATCAAACCGGGATGGCAAAGCACTGCTGTGTAAAACATTGATTTTCACACACAGATGGAGCTCCCTTTCCCTTATTTAATGTTGAAACGAGGAACTAGAATACAATACGTGCTAAGGGCAGCCCTGTGTGGCACTGGGATGTATTCAGGCATGAGGAGGGAGCTCTTCCTATGGTTTCCTTGTTCTCTGAAGTTTTCCAATCCATGCTCCAAACAAGAAGAGGAATCTGCAGGATGATAGAGAGGGAGCAGAGACCCTGTAGTGGAGCCTTCCTGAGCTCCAGGACAGCCTGTGGTATGGAGTGATGGAGAACCAAATGTGGGGCAAGGCAGTGGAGCCTCACTCCTGGCACTTGTAAGAACAGAGGGAAGGTGACCAAGGACTAAACTGAGGGAATTAAAAAGACCCCGTAGGGATTTCTGAAGGTTGTATGGAGCGTGTTGCACATCAGGTGTTTGGGATCTGAAGGCGACTCAGAGAAAATGGATCCTTTTATGCTCGCAGTGCCTGGAGGCCTAAACAGAGTTTCAAGCCCTGCTGGGAAGAAGCTTCTCCAACCTGTAATAACAGGCTGTGCCTGTCACGATGAGTTTTCAATAGCAGTCCACATGGCAGGCGGGAATGTGATTATCCAAGGCACCGGGGCTCCCAGGGCTCTGCCAGAGAGCTGTGCCATACCTTGCGTGAGGAGGAGCAGCCTGTCTGAGCCCTCAGGGCTGTCCATCTGGACCTTCCCCAGCCAGAAGGTTCGCTCCAAACCTCTTTAACTTTGATGCTGTGATTGTGGCAGGCCTCTGCTGGCCTGGGAAGAGGGAGGTCCTGGCAGATATCTCCACCAGGGAGAGGGTTTGGCTGCTCTAAGAGGAGAGAGTGGCAGCACTGGGGGGAACCGGCTGTGTTAAAGAAAATATTTTACACAAAAGAGTGTTCTGGGGCACTCTGTTTGCTCAGGGGGGAAATGCCAGCTCACATGATTTTGTTAAATGATCTGAAGTGTCTCCAGAACCACCTTTGTGTGTGATAGATGGAAGGTCACAGGGGATGTGGGTAACTGGTGACAGAATTGGCCACCAGAGAGGAAAAGCCTTCCCAGAGCTGCACTGGGGTGATCAGGAGCTGTGTCCCACCATTGCCTGAATGGGGCTTGTTCCCCTCTGTGGGACAGGATCTGACTGGGTAGGATATTTGGGAGCAAAATCCTGCCTTGTCTTGAAGGGTTTCTAGAGTGACTTTAGGCTCTGCAGGTATGTATTTCTGCATATCCCCCCTGATCTCAGGATCCACGTACCCCAGATCATTCTCAGCAGCTCTGGGAAGAGATGCAGGTGTCTGGCCTGTGTCCATCCCTCTTCCACACCACTTCTGCTGCTCGGGCAGCTTTTTATGGACAGCCTCATGCTACAGTGCCTCTCACTCCTAGCTGAAGACAGCATCTCTTTTTTTGTCTGCTGGAGTCTAGACAAGCTGTTGATTCCCTGGTGTCACAGACCATGACCCCACTCCTACACCAGCCCCATCATTTCCCCCTAGTTCATTGCTCAGGCATATGCTCATCTATTTTGAATCATTTGTATGTGTGAGGCTGAGTGGCTCCTAATCTCGTCTCCCTCCCGGGGCGTCAGTCACACTGGCATGTGCCTTTTCCCTGTCTGCCTCCCTCTCTTTATGGACTACGGGTATTTTTAACTCTACCCTCTAATTAGAGGCAGTTTTCTCGGGATATTTTGTAGCTCTCACGTCTGTGGTCAGCAGGGCGGGCAGCTAGCACCAGGGACTGGCCATGCATGGAAAGCTTCCTGCTAAATAAGCACAGTCCCAGCAGCAGAGCCCGGGACGTGGGGAATGCCTGCATTCCTCGGGGGCTGCCTGCAGCACCGTGCTGGGGTGACAGCTACACACAGGAGCCAGACAAACCCCCTGAGAGAGCCACAGCTGCCTCCTCGTCCTGCAGCTCAGCACACTGCCTGCTCAGAGCTCCCTGCAGCTGCCTCCGAGCTGCACACTCGGTGCTCCCGACCTGGAGCAGCCACATCCCTGGGGACATCCCCGAGCTGAGCTCCCTTACCCCGTGCTGGTCCAGGCATGGGGAAGGCAGTGATACTAATTAGAGGTGGCCTTGAACCAGGTGTCCCCAACGAGGGAGCTGTCTCCTCGTCCTTCCAGCACCCTCCAGAGCCCCAGCTTGCTGGGAGCTGTGATCCCCAGCGCAGAGGCACAGGCAGCTGTGCTGTGTGCCTGGTGTGAGCAGAGCTTTGCTCTCCCTGCCGAGCACACAGCATCTGGCTGGCCCAGGGCAGCCCCGGGGCAGCCTGTGGTGTGCTGCACATCTCCTGTTCACAGCCAAGGCCTCGCTCTGCTGCCACAGCCCCCAGCAAAGCCAGGCCAGCTGGGCATCACACGTCACACTGGCTGTGCCCTTGCCAAGGCGGGCGGGGCAGGGGGGTGGCAGGGTGGCTGGACCTGTCCAGCTCCGGTGTCAGCACTGCTGGACAGGTCACTGGTGACAATGACGCTGCTTCCCCAGGCCAGCACTGCGTGGAGAAGGTGGATACAGCTCCCTTTTCCTCTGCTGGGGCGTGGGAGCGAGGGTGGGCTGTCAGTGGGAAGGGGAGGCTTCCTCTCTCTGCTGATCCCACCCAGACTCTGGCACACAAACACGCTAATAGCTGTTAGAGATAAGACTCTGTTGAATTTATCTCTGCTCTTGAAAGACAGTGAGGGATGCAAAGGGAAAAACATTTGCTTAAGGAGAGTGAGGGATGTTCTGCAAAGCTCAGCGCTCAGGCAGTCCTGATCTCAGGCTGCTCACGCCCTGGGGCAGAAGGAGCTGCTCTGCTTCCTCAGCATCATGGCAGGAGGGCAGTCGGGTCTTCAAATCCAGCCTGTGCAGGTGACAGCAGCCTCCTTTCTGAGTGCCATTCACTGCCTCCCAGCACAGCCATCTCCCCGTAATCCCCTGTGCTCCTTCCCTTCCTGAGTCACTGTTTACCCTGGCTCCGAGGGCTCCTGCTGCCGCGGTGCAGCAGCCTCATCTGCGAGCTGGATTTTCCGAGCCCTCCGAGGTTGTTTTGACATGCCCGACTAACAGTCCCGTGTCAGCCAAGGGTCTCCCACCACCCAGGCAGCACCTGGCTCGCCAAACAACACACACCCCGGGGCAGGCAGTTGGCCACACAAACACCCCCACGCATGCACACACCTCTTGCACTGCTTTATTGTTTAATAACTGCCTTGGGTTTCGCCATCCCAGCTCTTCTCCATGTGGATCCCTGGATAAAGCTGGTTTTCATGGCTCTTGATGGAAATCAGTCAGGTTCTGCATTGGCAATGTGCTCAAGTGCAGCAGATGCTTGGAAAGGAGTCAAGGATTTAATTCTTGTTGATCTCTCGAGTCCCTTTTAGTGCTAATTTCCCTGTCCCATCTACCTGACAGCTTATCCAGGTGATGGCATCCCACACCTTTGGATCTGAAGCAGTCACAGGAGGGCTTGTCTCGTGAAGAGAGATGCTCAGGCTCCCTTGGAGGAGCAGGGATTTCTTGCTGCTTTAGGACTTTGAGTTTCTGGAGGGCTGTGAGGCTGGGGGGACTCTCCTCATGTCACTGAGTGCCATCCTCAGTCCCCTCCTGCTGTCCCTGGGCAGCCTGGTGGGAGCAGTGTCCTGCTGCCCTGCAGTGGAGTGCAGCACTGGGTTTGGAGGAGGAGCAGGGCCTTAATCTCTGCCAGTCGAGTGGTGCTTGCAAAGACGATTAGACATATGCCAGCTAATTCATAGTAAACAGGATGGAGGGAGAATTTGCCACTTATAAATGGCAGATGAGCAAGCCCATCATTCCTGTCACTCCCGGGTAATACATGCTGACATAAGCCCAGTTTAGCTGCAAGTTTTTCATTGCTAATCCTGATGCTCCATGCCTCTCTTTTCCACCCTCTTGGCATCTTTCTTCCCCTTTGTCTGTTTTGTCTCCTTCTCCCTCACTCCTGGTATTCCATGCTGGGAGCAGACAAATTCCTCAGCATCCCCCACCCTTTTCCCAACACATTTGTCTTCCAAGGAATGTTTTCCTTTCTCCTGGAAGTGTCTGTGTGCAGATTAAATCCACAACAAGATCCTGTCATCCCAGGGGTTTGGATACACAACTTCCCAACCCCACTGCACCTCTCATCACCTCTATTTGCCTCTCTGCCCCCTTTGGTGCTACTCTCCTTGTGATGCAGCTTTGCCCACCAAACCTGGACCTCCAGGTCCCTTCCAGGTGTGGTTGCTCTCCAGTGCATCTCCCACATGTGGGGCCAGGGCCCAGAAAAGTGGAGACACCCCGTGGGTTGTGCTCATCACGGGATCCCACCCAGCCTGGGGTTTATCCAACACTTTTCCCCAAACAGACACTCCCGTGGGCTCCGTGGGAGCAGCACCACAGGGAGCTTTATCTTGGAACCACCCCGTTGTTTGGAGAGCCACGTGGCCAACTCAAACACCATCCTCTGCTGCGGGAGCCTTCGTGGAGGTGGAGAGGAAGGTAAATGGCCATGTGGGACAGCAGTGGCCATCAAGCCTGACCTGGCTGTGGAAGTAAAAAGCTGGATGGCACCAGACTGGGAACTAAGGCTCAGTCTTATCTCTGCCCCTCTGAAGGACTCTGGGCTCACTCCAGAGTGTGGCAAGGCCAGCTGGGATGCAAATCCTGCTCCCTCTGCACCTGTGTGGGTGCTACAGGACAGGAGCAGGAGCCAGACTGGTGACATTTTTCCTGGAAGTCCTGTTGGCTTTCCTTCCCAGTGATGATAGGAGTGTCCAGGCTGTCCTTGCTTGACTGAGCCACCCACGCAGAAAATGTGGCTTTTTTTGTGGTACTCTCAGCGTTGTCTCAGAAACCTTCCCTGCTATGCTCCTTCATTCAGCTAAACTCCCTCCCCCTTCGTGAGCCGTGTGTCCTGCCTGGCCTTCATCCCTTGGATTGGATCAGCTGGAGAAAGGAGGTCAGAGACAGGAATCCCATGAATCCAACCCCTCCCTGGGGCAGGGTGACGGGAGGTGGTTTGGGGCAGGAGATAGACTCCGAGGCTCCTTGTGCTGAGGGAGGACAGAGCATCCTTCCCTGGGAAAAGCCCTCCTGGGAGGGCTGGGGGTGCAAAGCCGTGGAGCACCTCTGGGATGGATTTCTCCAGCCCAGGAGTTCCCCCTTGTGGCAGGAGGCTCGGGCTGGTGCGGGATCTGCCGGAGAAGGCTCCGGATGCGCTGGGATCCTCCAGGAGATGATGGGTGTGAGGTTATCACCCGGCAGGGTGCGGAGAAGCGGCGCTGGGTTTGCATTCCCGTGGCCGCAGGGGTGCCTGGATGGGCTCGGCAGCGCTCCAAGCTCCGCATCTCCCCCAGTTTGCCTCCCACCTCACCGGGGGTGTCGCTCCAGCTTTGGGCACCCAGCACTGTGTCCCTCTGCACCCTGCCCGGTCACAGGCTCGGTGTGAGCACCCCATGATCCCTCTGTGTGGAGCAGGGGTGCTGCGGGATGTGAGCGATAGAGAGCCAGTTTGTGGTGGGTAACCCCGAATCCCCAGCTGTGGTGACGGCTGCAGCAGAGCCGTGTGACACAGCCAGGACCCGAGCCCTGTCCCCTCTGTGCCCAGCTCCGTGCCGGGGCACAGCCTGGGCTTCCCTCTCACCAGGGAATAGCGAGTGAGATGCCCTGCAGCTGCCTGCTGACGTTTGTGGCTGCAGCAGCAGCAGCCAGCCTTGAAGAGGAGGCCTCCCCGAGCTCCCCTGCACCAGATCAGGGTGTGCACAGCCTCTGCGAGCCCCGGGGAGCCGAGGCGAGCTGGCTCTGTGATGAATCAGCACCTCTCTGGATGCTGAGCAGGGCTCCGCACGGCGCGGAGGCGACAGCGCCCGGGCGGCATCGATGTTTATTAATGACTGTATTGGGGACGCTGTTTAGTCACTGTTCCCACGGAGCCCGAGAGGCACCCTCGGGGGGGGAAGCTGCTCCTCTGTCCTCGGGGGACACGTGAGGCACCCACAGTGTTTAGCACGCTGATCGCCCGGTCCCACGGGAGGCCTCTGCGGTGTCACCGCCGCTGCTGCCACCCTGCCTGTCCCCTCCCTGCGGAGCCTCGGCGGGAGCTCCGCTCCGCAGCTGGGGAAACTGAGGCACGGCGGGCAGCGAGGGGTGACAGAAGGACACGGCCCGGCCGTGCTGATCTCCTAATGGGCAGCGGGGCAGAGGGATCGCGCCTGCATCTGGCACATCCAGGGGGATTTACTCGTGCCAGAGGGCTGCAGATTTAACTGGCGAGAACGTGAGCAAAGCCATTAGAGGATGAGGGGGGATGGTCCTTAAAATGCTGGGCAGCGTGGGGTGCGCTCCGGGTGCACAGCGGGGACATTTTGGCACGGCGAGGAGCCAGTTTGAGGGCTGGGTGCTGTTATTAAACTCTGTGACGGGCGTTTTCCCACTCCGCCATCTGCAGTGCCATGAAACTTGCATGAGATTTGAGACGAAAAGTCTATTTCTTTGAATGAAGTTTTAATAAGATCAAATTGGAAAAAGAAAATAGTGCCTCTTCCCCCTCCCTTCCTGCCCCGCTTCCCTGATTGCTACTGGATTTAGTCTGGTGGAGGGAAAAACCCTTGTGAACTGGAGGGAGCCTGGACTGGGAGCTGGGTGCAGTCAGGGGGTCTCTTCAGGGGATGAGGGGTGAATTTGGGGGATATAAAAGCTGTGGGGTTGCAGCGCAGGGGCTGTCCTGGTGTTCGGGGTGGTGGGGGTTCACAGCCCATGTCAGGGGCACACAGACAGGGGTGCAAGGACAAGATGACCTTTAAAGGTCCCTTCCGACCCACACTGTTCAAGGGAAGGGGGGCCCAGCCCCTCAAGACTCGTTTGCCAGATCCCTCGGGATGCTGGGAAGGGCTCAGGTGCAAACCCTTCAATGAACCCTCTCTTTGAAATAAAATTTGAATGGGCTTAAGCTGAGTCTCTGCTGGATGGAGGTGAGCTGGGGGCAGGGGGATGCTGCCAGGGGGGCTCAGAGGAGGGCAGCTGGTGGCCTGGGGAACCCGGGAATGAAGCCAATGTGGGATGTGACACTGCCAGAAGGGAATACTGCTGGCTTGGGATGCTGCCGGGGGGGGAATACTCCAATTTGGGATGCAGCCGGTGTGGGATACTGCTGGTGAGGGATGCTGTCGGGGCGGGGACTCTGCTAATGGGAGATGCAGCCGGTGTGGGATGCTGTCGGTGGGGAAGCTGCTGACGGGAACGCTGCTGATGGGAGCGCTGCTGATGGGAATGCTGCTGATGGGAGAGGCCATCCCTCCCGTCTCCGGGCGGGGCGGGGCCGCCAGGGGGAGCCTGCAGCCGCGGCGGGAGCTTCATCCCCCGCCGAGCATCATCATCATCGTCATCACCAGCACCATCCTCCCGCCGTCCCGGGGCTGGGCATCGCTGCCGGGCTCCCGCGGGATGCTCATCCCGGACCTGCGGCTGAGCCTCGGCGAGCTCAGCACAGTGCGAGTCCCACTCTGCCCCAGCCCCTCGAGTGCCCGGGACCCCACGGCATTCCCAGCGAGGTCCAGCCCCGGAGGAATGGATGGAGCGGGGAGCTTCAGCCAAATCGGATGGCGAGGAGAAGCTCCGAGAAGCACGAAGCCCACCTGGCATCTGCCCATTGCCCGGGAATGGCTCGCAGCACACGGCTGTGCCCCATGTGCTGCCAGCGCCCAGATCCTGGAGCCCAGACCCGCCTGGCCTCTGCTCCCGCTGGGATTAGCAATTCTCAGGACTGGCAGGTGGGACAGGCTCCGGGAAAAGGGTAGGCAATGCCTGGCAGCAAGGGGAAACTGAGGCACGGCGAGTAGAGCCACTTGCAGCCCAGCATGGCTCACCTGGAGGTGCCACCCGAGGAGCTGTGCCCAGGGGTGCTGCTAGCCCTGAGATGGGCTCAGTCCCGTGCCAGACAGGCAGGACGAGAGGCTCTGGTGTTTTGCAGTAGTCCCCAGGCACAAAGGGCCCTTTCCTTGCAGATCCTCTTGGCCACACGTGCCAGGACCCAGCGTGTCCCTCTGGCGCTCAGGCTGTGACACACCACTGCCCTGCTGCAGCCTTACCAGTGGTCAACAAACCGTCTCTCTGCTCTTCCTGCCTCTGCCAGCTTCTGTTTCAATGCCAGAGGTCTGGCACTGCTCCAGCTGAGAGAGGAGCATGCAGGTACCTCCAGCTTCACCTCTTCCAGAGGCTGGAGAGGCCGAGGGAGAGGTGAGAAGCTACCTGGAGCTCAGAGAGTCTGTTAACATGAGCGGCATTCCTGGAAAAGCAGGCACAGATTTAATTCGCTCGGCAGCGTGGGCTGGATCCTGCTGCTGGATCCTCCACCATGGATCCTGAGTGCCTGAAGTGTCCGTGGAGGTGGTGCTGCATCCAGTGCCAGCTATTTTGGGCAGGTGTCAGTGCCCTTCTCTCCTCCCTCCCCTCTCCACACGGCCTGGCTGCTCCGTGGCATCATCCCGAAGCAGTGGGTGGCTGGGGATTGGTGCAGGAACAGGCTGAGGGTGCCAAGCAGGGGGATGAAAGGCTGTGAGGGACTGTGAGGTGCCCCCAGGAGCAGCCCAAGGACACAGCAGGGTCAGTGGTTGTGGTCCCTTGTCAGGGCGTGGCTGGTCAGTGGTTGTGTGCCCTTACCCGGGCATGGCTGGCCCTGCCTGTCCCTGCCAGGGTGGTTCCGCTGGGTTCCCCTTCTCCATATGGTTGTGGATGTCTGGAGATGCGTTTGACACCCTTGGATGGGTAATAAATAGAATCAGGCCCGTTGCCTTTTGTTTTGATTGATTCCATTTGTTCTGCATAAGCAGCTCCTTCCCCTTGCCAAGGCTCGGCTCCCAGGGAAGGAAGATGCTGAGGGATGGAGGAGCCCAGTCAGGCTGTGCTGGGAAGGTCCCCAAGGCTGAACTCTGACAGGGGGGACGCTGAGGCACCTGCCAGTGCCAGCTCTGCCTCTGCAGCAGGTTTTGGTTAAGAAGGGAAACTGAGGCTGGGAAAGGTGGTGTGCTGTGCCCTGGGGACACAGAGCGAGGCAGGGGTGACTCTCGGGTGTAGAAGCTCCTTCTGTGGTGCTGGGTGGGGATGAAGCCACCCAGACTGGTGAGCAAAGGGTGATCCAGCGACGTCGGGCACCCCGTGGGAGACAGACACTGCTCTGCCACCGGCATGTGGGGAAAATGACTTTAAAAATGAGCTTGGGATGAAAATGAGCACAGGAGCCGGGACTCCTGGCTTCCCTCGCCAGCTTGGTCAGAAACAGCAGCCTTGGGCGAGTCTGGTGCCTCCCTGCCTCAGTTTCCCCAAGCAGGAGAGGCTGTTTACCCACCAGAAGCTGGGAAACCAGCAGGTTTGGGAGTAGGAGGGATGAAAGGTGGGAAGCTCAAAGCCAGGGGGGCTGCTCCATGGGCTCCCTGTGGGGCAGCACAGCAGCGAGACCCCGAGCGGTGGGCAGTGGGTAGGGGGCTGGAGCGATCCCAGAGCCTTCATCCTGCTGCTACGCCTTGTGTTTCCCCACTTCCCTCTCACCTACTTGCCTGGAGACCCCATCCAGGCAGAAGGAGGGATGGGGTTAAATTCATCGCCCCACCCCGGTGCTGCCGCGCCCCCCGGCTGAGTCAGAGGGCCGGGGGTGCGTGTTCCTGTACCCCAGCTGAGGTGCCACGTCAGGGGGAGCGGGTGTGGGCCCGAAGGACACAGCTGCCTCCTCGCCGCGTCCTCTCACTGCTCCTCTCCTCCTTCTGATCTGCCTCATTATCTCCTGAGTCATCATCGCTCCCACCTCCGCTGCAGCCACCGCCGCCCGCAGCCGGCACCGCGCGGGGCTGGAGCTGCCGAGAGCCGAGGGAAACTGTGGGCTCCCCAGTGTGACCCCTCGGTCCCCAAAGGTGTCCCGGTGATCTGGCAAGGGGAGAATCTTCCCTACACATCCCGCCGGACGCTCAGATGGACACGGGGGGGTGTGGCTGCTCCTGTCCGGCAGGGAGAGATCCCTGGGCATGGTGCTTGTCTTGCAGTGATGCTCTAGGGCTGGCAGTCAGGCTCCGGTGTGCCAGGCAAGCGTGCAGGCTGCTTTCCAAGCCCTGCACGTTTCAGGAGCCGGGAATAGAGCTGGTCGGCTCGCTGCTGCCCAAATAGGTCCTGGTCCAGCTGCTGGCATTGCTGAACACACGCTGGCGTGTTGCAGATCCTGGGTTTGGCATGAGCAGGCTGTGGTGGATCCAGGACACGGCTGTGCTCCCCAGAGAGCCCAGGGATGCGCGGAGATTTTGCCTCTGAAGGTGCTGGGATAAAGCAAGGCCAGGGCTGGCTTCATTTTGCTGCTGGGATGAGAGACACAGCTCCGAGCTGAGCGGAAATCCGAGGAAGTGCCTCTCTCTCCCCGTGGCACTTGGCAGCCTCTTCCCGGCATTAATTCCTCTTGCTGCTACCAATTTGTGGCTTATTAATTCTCATTTGAGCTCTCCCGGTTTTCTCTCGCAGCCGCCGCTCCGCTCCTCCTGCTGCCTCTCCCCGGCAGCCCCAAGTGCCCACAGTGGAAATGCTCCGGGGGGATCGCAGCCCCCACGTCTCCTCTCGGCTGCGTGGGTGCAGCAGTTTAGGTCTCTTGTCAGGAGGTGTCTTCTCCCAGATCTGGGAATGTCTCCGTGGCTCGTCGCCGGCTCGACATGACCGACGGCGGGATGAGCTGTGGTGGCTCAGAGCCAGGGTCTGTGTCACAGACCGTTCTGGAAGTGCCCTGGGTTAACCTGTCCATCACCCACGGATTTCTGGAGGTCTGGGTCTGGGCTCTTCCCCCATCCCTCTCTGCTCTGTGCTTTGCCTCCATGGCTAATAACTAGGTCAGGAGTCCTGGAGACCACAGAGCAGCAGCCGGGTGGGTGGTCATCTTCCATCTGCTTCCACTCCCTGTCTTCCTTTTCCTCCTACCTTCTTGGCAGGAAGACCCTCCAGCCCCCTCCTCTTCCTCAGGGCTGCAGAGGGGTGAGAGCTGCCATGTCCATGGGCTGATCAAGACCTTTTTTCTGAACAGGAAGGTATTTTCAGGCAGTAAATGGATTATGGCCTCACAGCCCGACCATCAGCTGTAGCCAATTGAGCCAGGGCTGTGGAAAGCCTGTCCTGCCGGGAGCATCCCTTGGGTACAGAGGTTCCTGGAGCCGGTTCCCCACCCCCAGCACTGGTGTCACACTGGAGTATCTGGTGGGACATCTCTGGGCTGGCAGTGGCCATGGCCTTGGTGAGTGGGGAGTGGAGCTGCGTGGGAGTCACAGAACCGATGCAGAAGGGAACAAGCAGCCGAGTGACATCTACAAGAGCCCCCAGGGCCAGCCACGCGCTGCCGGAGGGTCGGGAAATCAAAGCCTTGGGAAAGCTGATGCCTTTCTCCGAGGAGGAAGGGCTCGGCTGGGGATGACGCAAAGGCCACCTGCTCGCAGTGCCCCGTGCCAGCGAGGACCTGGGTGACATGGAAACAGCTCTGTCCCTCGAAGCATTTGGCCCCTGATGCCTCGGTTTCCCCCCCAAGGGGGTCGAGTTGCAGCCCCCAGGGGTTGTGGGGTCCCTCGGCAGCATCCGGTCATGCTGGCAGTCGCTGGGAAGGCGTCGGCATCCCGCCGGGAGCGCGGGTGCCTCGGAACACTCCGAACAGGCGTCCCTTGTGCGGCGGGGCCGGCGGGCGGCTCTGACCCCCCGAGGGGAGCCGCGAACAAGGGCGGCTGTGTGCGCCCATGGCTCTGCCTGGCCCGCTGCCCCGACACGGGCAGCGCTTTCCGGGCTGTGGACGCTGGGATGCACAGGGAGGCGTGCTGGCTACTACAGGGGGCTTGTTGTGATTTTTCTTTTTCTTTACCCTCCTTTCTCTCTCTTTTTTTTTTTTTTTTAAATTTTATTAGCAGCCTTTGGGTGCCTTTTTGAGCAATTAATCTGGGTCATGACATTCGCCGAGCAGATCGGAGAGCCCGGGGCTCATTTGCACCCGGCCGAGCGTCGCTGGAGAGATGCTCTCGGCAGCTCCGCGGCTCCGCCTGCTTGTTATTCCGGGCGAGTCGGGGGCTGCGGCAGCTCAGAGTCCCCTCAGCAGAGACCCCACCGCGCTGCTGTGGGGTGGAGGGGCAGTGCTGGGTGGCCGGGGTCCCCTCCTGCCGTGGCAGGGTGGCCGTAGCAGCCGGTGATGCTGTGCTGGCACTGGGATTCCCGGTAATCAGCAGGCAGCACCGTGCTACAGGGCTCAAGGACTTTTGAGGGTCTCAGCCTCCCTGCTTCTGCTTTGGATTGGCTTCATTCCCTTTCCATCAGCTGCTGGAGTCCTCAGAAGTGACCTGCGGCTGCTGCTGCGTCGGCACCAAGAGCTGTGTTTGGTCCTGCCAGCCCTTTGCATGAGCTGGTGCCGCTCCATTCCCCTCTCCTGGCTGGGGAAACTGAGGCAGGACAACTCACCTTGCCCAAACCCAGTCACCCACCCTGCCTGTCCTTGCCAGCAAGGGAGGAAGCATCTCGCCTTGGTCAAATCCACCCAGCTGCTGTAGGGATTTGTTCTGTGATTCCCCAGCCAGGAGTCACCTCCATCTCATGGATGCTTCTTTGGCTTTGGCCAGGTTTTGCTTTGGGTTTCCACAATGCCCAGTGACCATGAGCTGAACCCAGGCTGCAAGCCCTGGCCTCAAAGCCTGCCCGGGTTCTCACCCCAAGCCTCAAGCCTTCACTCCATCCTGCTGCCGACCTCCTGCACGGTCCAGACCCGTCCACAGGCTTGGGGACCAGGAATGGCGAGGAAGCTCCCTGTGCCTGGCTGGCTGCGGCACAGCATATGTGCTGGGATCTGCTCCCTGCCTGCTGTTTATCCGCTTCCTTCGAGTTAACTTATGTTTCCATCGCTGCCCATCTGTCTCCTTCTCTTCCTCTCTTCTTTCCACTCCTTCCGTGCTGGCAGGCGCCGGCGGAGCACGGGGTCCTCATCCCCAGCAGCTCCGGGTGACCCTGGGGAGTGACAGACATTTTGCTTCCCTCCACCACCCCTGCAGGGCACTTTTTGGGGAGATCCCGGTTTGGATGCACCCCAGGCTGAGCTCTGGCAGTTCCCTCCATCCACCATTGAATCCGGTAGGAATTCTGCCTGCAGGATCCCCTCCATCCATTCAACCTGAAGCCGCTGGGGCTGTGTCGGTGACGGCAGCTCCCTCTCATCCTTCAACTCCCTCCCTTCCTCCCTCTTCCTCGTCTCTCTTCACTCCCCAGGCTCAGCAACGTCTCTCCCATCCATCCTGTGCAGAATTTGCTCTTCGGCTGTCTGTGCCTTGCCAGCTCGCAGGGAAGCCCAGCCCCGCTCCCACCCGGAGCCCGGCTATTAGGGATACCCAGGCTTCTTCGGGAAACACAAAGGCATCCACAAAGCCGGAGCCAACAAGCACCTGCTTTTCTTGCTGCTTCAGAAAGCCCTTGTGGCTGCTGCCTCCCACTTCTCCAGCTTTTATTTATAGTCTGTCTTGCTCGCGCTGGGGATTTTTTCTTTCTTTCGTTCACTCTCCCCGGCGCAGCTGAGCTGCTGAACTCGTAGCGCTGCGGAGAGGTTTCTCCCTCTGCTCGGCTGCATGGCCATGGAAAAGGGACTGGGAAAGAGGCTGGATGCCCACAGGATCATCCCAGAGCCTCATCACCATGCTCTTCATCAGCACTGGTCACTCCCGTTGGTGGCCGGGGGGTTGTGCACAAGGTCACTGCTGGTGGCCGTGACCCACATTTGGGCCTTTGTCGGGTGCTGTGGGCACAAGTGGCATTATCCTCACTGTGGCACAGGGCTCTCGGGGTCCCTGCAAAGGACAGACCAGGCCCTGAGGAGGGATATCCCTCTGGCTGTCTGTGCTGCTTGTCACATCGGTTTGGTGACACCAGTCACTTGCCTGCTGGGAACTGAGTTGAGACCCAGCAGATTTGTGTCTCCAATGGCCCTTCAGGGAGATGTTGGGTGGAAATGGGGCTGGTTTTTGTCCCTGTGCCAGCGCCTCCAAGGCCTGTCCCCTCCCCAGGGCACGGCAGGATGTCCCTTTGCCCAGGGATGTGCAGAGGAGCCCTCAGCCAGGAGACACCAGCATCACCCACCCTGTCTGGCAGCACTGCCAGTGCCATAAGAAGCTTGGGCGCTGGCTGGGACTAGTGCACCAACCAAAGCTGTCCCATGTGGGACACTGCCAGCCTGCCATGTCCCACGGGAAAGCCACCGAGGGCTGCAGGATGGCACTGAAAGCCGGGCTCCAGTGCCTTGTGCAAAAATACAACGCTCTCCACGCTCTCCACAGCCGCCCTCTCTGCTCCTCCCGGGGAGGAGGTGGCCAGGGGACATGGCAGGGAGAAGGGAGGGGAGAGGGGGCTGAGGACCGAAATAACAGCCAAAAATTAAAAAATAAAACGCAATCACAAGGCGAGAGGCTCGCCATCTGCCGTGTGGGTGCGGGAGCAGGAGCCACCCGCCAGCCCCGCGCCGCTGCCGCAGCCTGGGGACCGCTGGTGCCAAGTGACTCAGCGCCAGGAGGGGACGATGCTCTGGGGACCCTCGGGGCTTGACCCCCTCACCCCAAAATGTGTCCTGGGGGGAAAGCCAGGGGTGAAACCCCCAGCCCAGGGGCAGCTGCTGGCAGGAGCTTTGGGTAACTCATCGCTGCTGGGGTCAAACGCTTCACACCTCGGTGTTTCCTCGGGAAGGAGGAGAATCCAGGTGGAAGCAGAGACTCCTTTGTTCCACGGGAGCCACGTTTCCATGGCACCCAGTGGGGATGCGCTTCTCCACGGACCTGATGCTTCGTGAGGTCCAGCAACGGGACGAGGGGAGCCCGGGATGCCCTTCAACCACGGGCACGCCGAACCGGGGCACCCAACCAGGTGTGCCCGGGCAGAGGGCCATGCCCAGGTGTCCCCAGATGGGCACAGATGCCACAGATGACATCACGGGCAGAGGTGGCATCGCGTGACGTGTAAGCACCGAGTGCCACCCCCGAGGTGTCGCCCCCGGGCCGCCGCCGCAGCCGAGGCTGTGCCAGGAGCTGCGCGTTCCCGGCTAACGCCGTATTCCCAGTTAACGCCGTGTTCCCGGCTAATGTGGTGCCGGCGCGGGAGACAAAAGCAGGATTACTCACTGCCGGGGAGGAGCTGCTCAGAGCATTACTCAGCCCCGCCAGCAACCCGCTCTATTCTTTGTGCATCAACCTGGGGGACCGGCGAGGAGGAGGAGGGCAGGGGATGGGGACTCATTCTTCCTACGGAGCAGTGACCGCCCACGCCTCTGCAGCCCCCGCCTTCCCCCGGTGTCACCGGAGGGACGGCAGGCGGGGGGGATGCTCGGGCGGGGGGCTGTGCCAGTGCTGGTGCATCCGGTTCTCCGTGTGCCGCTTCCTCAGGGATAATTGGAGGTGATTGATCCGAGGAGATGGAGAAGGCTTGTGCGGCGTGGGTCACGACCTCCCGCACTCCTCTCCCCTTGCCCCAGGAATCTCCGGGTGTCTCGCAAAGGATGCCCCCAAGCCCCCAGATGTGGAGCACAGCTGGGGCAGGGCGTTTTGCTGGAGTGTGGTGGATCCCAGCACAGCTCCATGCAGGCGCTGGCATTGCGCTGGCGTGGAATGTCCTGGTGTGGGATTTTCTGGTGTGAAATTTTCCAGTGGGACAGGGGCACGTATTGCCCCGCTGCTGGAGGGCAGGGTTTACCCCTGGTTTGGAGGACTTTTTAAGGAGCTCTTGATGAGGTTGGTGCTGGGATGGATGGATGGATGGATGGATGGGGGGGGGGGGACGGACGGATGGATGGAGGCACTAATGGAAGAGCACTGGAGAGGGGAGGCTGGGGTGAGGGATGAGCCGCTGGCGGATTTGTAGCCACGGATGCTGCATCTTAATGGAGGAAAATAATCAATGTGGGCTGAAGGGGAGAAGAGGATTTTGAGTGGGGGAGGACGTGGCTGCCCTGGGTTGGGAACACAGGCATTCCCATGGATGAGGGGAATGAAGGGGGACAGACTTCCCAAAGGCATGCCCATGAACAGGGGCAGAATGTGGGGTGGGGAAGGATGCAGGAGCAGCAACAGCCCTGATGGGAATCACCTGGAGCCTATCAAACCTGGGGAGCCACAGCTGCAGCACATCAAGCTTTATATAGGGGAGGAGAAGCCCTGCCACCATTCCAACTTCTCTGGCGTGGCTCCTGCTTGTCTTGGTGACACTGTGGCTCCCAGATACTGGCAGCATGGCTGGGCTGTGGGATGGGGGTGCTGGTTGCAGGAGGATGTCCCCTCCCCTGGGAAGTCATCCTTGGTGTGTGCATCAGGAGAGGGAGAGCTGGCAGAGTACTTCCCCTAGCAGGACCTGGATTTTGGTATGAGGTGGTAGTGGTGTGGATTCTGCTTTGAGCTCCAGGGAATGTCGCTTGGAGAGCTCTGGTCACAGAGTGGCTGTTGTGGTCTGTTAGGGGAATCATGGCTTTGTTATGGACAGGAAAACATGCTGGTGTTGCTCTATACACAGAGAAATTGTTTTCTGCTCAGCTCCCAGACACAAAGGGTAATTTTGGGCTGGACCAGACCTTTTCTGGCTGGTTCAGCATTGCAGCTCCTGCTCGTGTGTGCCCGCAGGCTCCGTGCAGTGCCCTGGCAGCCGTGTGTGTCTCCACGTGGCTTTGCAGGCACTAATGAACATCCCCCGTGCTGTGCTCCCTGCTCCCGGGGAGGAAAACCTCGTTGTCCAGGGAGATGGATGCGGTGGCGTGTTCCCAGATACCCCGTGGCATAGTCAGGCGCTGGGTCTGGATGCCTGGGTTACAGAGGTGCCTGGAGAGATGCTTTTGTTCCAAAATCAGTGGTGAATTTAGGCGATTCGAGCCCCACCACCCTGCTGCAGCACCCCTGGGGGTCTCCTTATTCTCCGCATCCCTCATGTTGCTCCTGTAAATGCACCCTCAAGCCTCGGCGAAGCAATTAAAACCGCAGCTACCCATAAAAATTAATTGTGCCGTGTAATGCTGCTCTCTGGCCAATAAGCTTGTCCCCACCTGACCCTGGCGAGGGGACCCCATCCCTATTGGAGCCACTCCGAGGTGGGCACTGGGTACCTCTGCATGTGGTTGCCCCAGCAACTGTCAGTCTGGCGCCGCATCCATCACACCCAACATTTGGGAGTCGTTATCGCGCCGCGGTGATGGAGCGGTGCTGGGGGATAAGCGTCACCCGCCTCACCTCCCTCCTTATCTCGCAGTGGTCATAAATATCCCCCCGCTCCAACCCCCTCCCGGTGCTGCTCACGGCCAGAGTTACCCGCGAGCAGAGACCTGTGCTCGTAGGAGACTCGGCAGAGAACCAATTAGGAGGTTCCGAAGCGCGGTGTCGTTAATTGCCTCGATCCTCGCAAATTAGTAAAGCGCCGAGGCCATTGTCTGACTCTGCCTGTGCGTGCGTGGCCTCAGGTGCAGCCCGGGAATGTTGGGGGGAGTCTGAGGGATGGGAAGCGTTGTGGGGGTGATGGGCAGAGGGGAAATGTGGGTTGTGGAGCCAAAAGCACCATGGGTGCCCAGCTGCTCTTCCTGCTCCTTGCCCAGCCTGTCCTCACAGGGCAGAAAATACTCTGAAAACTATCCCAGCTCTTTCCTCTGTCCAGGACATTTTCCCCTGCCTTTATTAAGCTTTCCCCATCCCCTAACCTGGCTCATGTTGTGTGATTCCTGCTCCTTTTCTGCGCCTGAACCATCCTTGATCTGTTGCTTTACCTCATTTAAGGACTTCATTTTAAAGGCAAAAATATATTGAAATAGAGTTGACTTATTTTACTAAGCAGGTTCTGAGGGTCGGAGCTGTAAGTGGGGAGAGCTGCAGGTATCTGGGGCTGGGCTGGTTTATCCCAGCAATGCCTGGCTCTCCTTAATTAATTCATAAGGCCTTCTCTCATGTTTTTACACAAAACACCACAGTTTTTGCTCACAGCATCCCTCCCGAAGGGAAGCCCAGCGTGGGGCTGTGGAAGACACCCGCCCAGCTTGGAGTGCTGTCCTCATCCAAGGTTTTGCAGGGGAAGCCTGGGATGAGCGTGAATCAGCCATTCTCTGAGCATAAAGCAGAGCTGAGCTCCAGCATCCCCCCCGGGGGCTGCCTGGGATGGCTCCCTGCCTGCTGCAGGCAGCTTTCCTGCAGGGAATGCATAATTTCCTTGGACCCCCTCAGGCAACCAGCTGGGAATCTCCAGATTCCCCAGTTTCGATGACAGTGTGGGGAATTTGGGAGCAGTGTCTCCTGCCCTGTCTCGGTGATGAAAGGCGGGTGACAGTCGGGGATGTTTTGTGGGAGGAAAACATGTAGGGCAGTGCTGCTGCAGGGAGGGGATCGCTCTGCCTGCCCTGTTCCCAAAGGATGCTCGGGATCTGTGAGGTTTTCCCAGCTGACCAAGGATGTGTTTGTCCTTTCCCTGCCACGGCCTGCTGTCCGGTGGGAGTGACCCCAGGGATCAGAAAGGTGCTGGTGCGTCCCTGCAGGTGTTTTCCTGCATCCTTTGGCTTTAGGTTGCAGGGATGCTCTGGCTGTGCCTGGAGCTCATCTCCTTGTCAGCGCCTCAAAGGATGCTCAGATATTCAAATGCCTTCACATCTCGGCGAGGCTTCGAGGAGCTGGGGCTCTGCACTTGTTCCCAGGGAAATAAATAAAGAAATATAAGCATCTGCTGGGATTTTCTTGCTCCCGTTTCGCTGGTGAGGAGTCAGGCCAGGGTGGGAGAGGGAAAAGCGGATGGTGGTGGGGGAAGGAGCACAAGGGGATGGGGCGATCAGAGGAGAATTCCTGCCACCTGGGCATCTCCTGGTGCGATTGCAACCCTCGGAGGGATGCAGCGATGCCCCTGCAGAGGCTGTGCTGCCTCACAAAGCCTCGTGCAAGGCCACCGTGTCCTTGTCAGCGGGGGTGACGCAGGTACGTGTGGCTGCTGCTCTCCCCGTGCCTCCCAGCTCCGTGTCACCTTCCCCGCCGCGCTGCCGGCAGCCGCGGCCGTGCAGTGACCGGAGCGGGGCCGGCGGAGCCGCAGCACAGCAGGGAGAACCGGCATTTATCTGCTGCGACAGCTTTGCAACAGATTCCTTGGCGGAGCTGACTGCAAACTGCAATCCCAAACTGTCGGACGGCTCCTTTTTCCAGCCTGGGAGTGTGAGAAACAAATTTGTTTGGGTTATAAAAACATATTAAAAAGCAACACATTTTGTTTTGCAATATACATAGCTCTTCATGCCAATTTTTTTTTTTTTAATGACTGCCATTCTAATCCCTTCCAGACAAAGATGTTTCTTAATAACTTTTTGTGGAGGTAATTGCTGGGGAGCCGTTTCAGAGTGGCAGGCAGGGAGCTGTGGGTTGCACAGCTGCAAGTGATGGCTGTGCATTGCTAAGGTATGGAGGGAGGAAGGATCAAAGAAAAAGCTCTTGGGTGTCTCTAGCTTTGAAAAGGTTCCATACCTGGTGATGCCTGACACCAGGATGTCTGGAACAACGCAGGAAAGTGGCTTTTTGCTTGTTATGTGTGCCCAGATGTTTGGCATCTCGATGTGCATGTGCTTGATATCTGTAGTTCTCTGGCTGCTTGGCTCTCCCCAGACCTTGGGCTTGGCATGTCTGGCTTTGAGGAACATCTTATCAGCATCAGCAGTTTCCCTACCCCCGGACCAGGGCATAACAACCTCTTCATTGGCATCCAGATAATGCTCAGAACCTCCAGCAATGGGTTTTCCTGGTAGGAGCAATGTGTTAGGGATTTCTAGGAGTTGAAGGTGTGTTTGGATCCCAAATCACTTGGGGTCCATCAGCTCCTCATCTTTTGGCTGATGATTTGATGCATCCTGGGGTCCTTCCAAATCTCCTCTGTGAATGAGTGGGTCCAGACTTATTTTTCCAAGTCGGTGTCAGCTGCTTTTCAAATCAAGGCGAATGCCTGTGGCTTATTTTTTTTAAAATGGCACTGTTTGATTTGTAATTAAAATGCTCCATTTAATTAGGCAAATACCAAAGAACCTTCAGAAACATGACTATTTTTCTATATTTACTCCCCTTGTGTTTTTCTTAGTGACTGGAGTTCCAATTAAAACAACCTCCCCTATTCAACTGTTGGCTCTTAAACTCAGCAACTAAAAATACAGCAAGACCACCGAGCTGCCCTCCCTACCCTCACATCTTTACCTTGGACTGTTGCCTCTGCATTGCTTTGCTGCCCGTGAGCTTCTCGAGGCACTCACTGGAGCTGGTGGTACTTGACTTTGGCTTTGCTCCATCGTTTCTCCTACCTTGTGCTAAAAACTTGCTGCCTTTGGGCAGAAATATGCCCAGAGCAGCCTGATTAGGATGGAGGAATGTGTTACTATGGGGATGGGGAGGGATGTTGCAGCAGGTTTTCTCCCACCCCATTAATTTTGGGGAGCCTTTGAAGGTGGTTTCATCCCAAAAAGCCCTTCTTGATGCGCCTCCAGCTCGGAGCTGACGCTTGCTGTGGCGGGGCTGGGGGGAACAGCTTGCTTTCCCTCCAAACGTGTCTGTGCCATCCATGCGTTTGCGGTATAGGAACAATAGCCGGCCTGCCAAGCTAAACACGAGCTGTTCCCAAAGTTATTGGCATTTTGCTTTTTGCCAAGGGTCTGGAGAGGAGGCGGGAAGCAGCCATCAGTTCTGAGCTGAGCTCGGCGCTGGGAAGGAAAACCCTTCCGAGCATCCAGGTTGTGGCAACATCAGCAGCTGTGGCTTTGTGGTTGTGCTGGGGGAAACTGAGGCACAGACCTTTGGTTTGTGTGCACTGGGCACCCCCGAGGGCATCACCCTGCCCTGCTCTGGCCCAGCTGCACAGCTCACCCCTCAGGCACTGCGCCTGCTCCCAGCTCTGTTTAACAGGGAGGTAATTTCCCAGAGGTGCCTGAAGTTGCCTTAATGCGAGCTGTCAAAATGATGTACAACTGCGCCGGGCTGCTTCGCTCCCCCTGCCTCTCAGGTGACAATTTTGTCACAGATCCTTTTTGAGATGCTGTTTTGATGGGGTGCTAATGGCTCCTTCCTCATCAGGCGCTCGCGGTGTCCCTGAATGCGCCGAGTGGAAGCTGCTCCTTCCCGTGATAATTAAGAAAAATGATAATAACAGGTTTAAAGGAGAGCAGCTGGGGGTCAGTGCTGCTGGTTTTGTTGGCAGCTCGGTGATTCTCACAGCCTGCGAAGGCCAGAGGTAGCATCTCTTCCGTGGGTTGGGATAAACCAGGTTTTTGGCATCCTTTGGCATCCCATGTTGAACCTCGGAGGGTTTGCTGGGGGCACGGGGATGGGATAACCCCCAGAAAGAGGGGGCTGGCTCAGCTCATCTTAATAGCAGGAGAGGTTAAAAATAAAAATCAATAAATACCAGATTATTGAGATGGAATTAATATCAATTTTAAACACCCCCCAACATCAATAATGACTCGGTGAAGCCCAGCTAATGAGATTGGGAGCCGCTGCAATCAAGGCAGAGGATTAGAGATGATCAGAATAAATCCCAAATGCTGAGGGACGTTGCCAAAGTCTATCCTTGGAAGACCCCACTGGCATGGACCTGATCCTGGGGGATGCTTGGGGCTGACTTTGCTCTGCACCAAGGCTGGGTGATCTGACCTGGATGTAGGTTTGGGCACAGCCTGCAGCACTTGCTGCACCCAAAACCTGGTGTTGTCACCCAAAACCCTGTGATCCTTCACTTCAGCACACCATGGCCAAACACCACCTGTCTGACAGCATCCTGTGGGTTCCCAGCTCCACCACTGATGCCTCAGACTCCAAGCCTAGATCAGGACACCAGGACACTGGGACACTTGGACATTGCCCAAAACCAGTTTGCCCACAGCCCTTGGGTAGCCCCAACCATCTTCTCCCACAGCCACCCATGGTCTCCAGCTGTGCTCTCCCTTCCCAGTTCCCAGCTTAATCCCCATGCGTGTTTTTAATGCCTCTGCATGTCTTTAAGCTCCTCTATACCCAGAAGCCAAATGCTCCTTGTAGGATTCAGATGTCTCCCCTGTGGATTAGATGGGATGGCTGCAAATTCCTTGTAATTTGCTCACGCGGGGTCTATTATCTGTTCCTGGGGAGGAGGGGGCTCAGGGGTGGCCCCCCTCTGTTTCCCATCTGTGTAACGCTGGGCCAGGGGGATTTTAGCCAGTGATCCCTTGTCGGGGTTGTGATTCAATTATTCCCCACTACAGCCTTGATGGTGGCTACTGGGCAGCACTGGCATTTGTTCCTCGTGTGGTGTGATGGAGGATGGCCCACATGTGTGCCAGGGCAGGGCTGGGTCATCAGCTCCCTGTTCCATTCAGGGCTGGCCCATGGCCTGCTTATCCTGCTCAGGGCTGGACCAGAGCATCCCCATCCCATTCAGGGCTGGACCATGGCCTCCTTATCCTGCTCAGGGCTGGACCATAGCAGCCCCATCCCATTCAAGGCTGGACCAGAGCATCCCTATCCCATTCAGGGCTGGACCATGGCCTCCTTGTCCCATTCAGGGCTGGACCAGAGTATCCCCAGCCCATACAGGGCTGCTTCATGGTCTCCTTGTCCCATTCAGGGCTGGACCAGAGTATCCCCAGCCCATACAGGGCTGCTTCATGGTCTCCTTGTCCCATTCAAGGCTGGACTAAAGCATCCCCATCCCCTTCAGGGCCGGACCACAGCATCCCAATCCCACGCAGGGCTGCCCCACTGAACTCTCCTCCTTCCCAAGTTAGCTGGTTCATTAGCTGACTGTGCTGTTAGATATCACTGCTGCTTAATTCAGGTGACTGGGATGCAGGGATGCAGGCTGGATTTGCTGATTCAGCAGGTTAGGGGAAAATCCTTTCTTTTATGGAACAAGAGTGGGAGCTGGGCAGAAGCAGGGGAGTTTTTGGGAGGGAAGTCCTTTCCTGCCAGGGATTTCTGGCTGATCAGGGCTATGTGCTCCAGGAGTTTGATCCCTGCTGTCTTGCTGCCAGCTGTGTGGTGTCCAGTGGCTGGAGAACAAGTGAGTTGGTGCTTTCAGGCCCTCGGGGGTGTTTGCCCTCTCCTCATGGATGTAGGGATGGAGAACATCAAGTGAGGGCATCCCTGTGCATCCCACATCTCCCCACGCGTGGTGGCATCCCCCCTGCGAGGCTGCCGCCGCCTTCCCGGGGCGGGGAGCCCGGATTTGTCTTTCTAATGCCTCAGTCAATGGCATCGATTGGGCTGGAGCAAAGGATCGATCGTAATTTGGTCGGAGGGCCCCGGCGCCGGGTGCGAGAGGAGTAATTAGAGCAGCAGAGGCGGCGCGGGCTGGGAGGTCGGGGCGGCCGCCGGAGCGCATCGCCTGGGGAGGGAGGGACGGGCAGGGAGGACGAAGGGCTCCCTCTCCTCCAGCAGCTGGGATGCCCTTCCTGGCACCCAACCACCCCCACCACCCCCGGGCTGGCAGGAACAGCGGGGTTTGCGCTGCAAAGGGATGGATGCTGAAGCTGGGTGTTTTCCAAACGTGATTTCCCTCTCCACTGGAGCAGCCTGTGCAGCCCTGGAGAGCAATTTTCCCCAGATTGGGCAGAGGTTGGGTGCTGGAAGGTGCCTGCAAGGGAGGGAATCCACTGCATTCCCCAAGGGGGATGCAGGTGGGGAAAAATGGGAGAAATTTCAAGGAAACGGCACCAGAGCCCTGAGCTGGGCTGCAATGCTGAAGCTTTCCCGGCTCTCCCTTGCCCTTCCGGCCTGCATCTCGCTGGCAAATCCCACCCACACGGCTGGAGCCTGCTGCTTTCCCCAGCCCTGCCTTCGCAGCGGACTGTGGTGAAACAGAATTTCTCCTCTTCCCCAGCAAGAATTATGGACCATCTGGGTTTCAAAGGCAGCTGCTTTAATTGGAAGCTGTTCCTTGCAGTGGGAATGGAGGGGGCTTGTGCCTGACAGACACCCCCAGCTTTGTCCTCCCGTGCTGGCCATGGGATGCTGGGGAACCACATCCCAGTGGGGCCCTGGGGAATGTCTGCACACAACCAGGCTTGGGAGCATCCCGGGGGTGGTTCCCAGACTTGGGTGGGTGGAAGGGAAGGGAGAGGAGGATGTAAACTTGGGGAAAAGGTCAGGCGTGCTATAAATAAGTGGCATCCGGGGAAAGAAATGTCAGTGTGCGGCAGTAGTGACACACCAGTGCCCGAGATGGGGAGGGAAATGTTGTTTGGGGGACCAAATCCATGGGAATCAGGGCTGGGATGGCAGGGGAGGGGGCTCTCCCTGAATCTGGTGAGTCAAAGCATGGCTGTGGTGTTGCCCAGGTTGTTACTGGGGATGCTCGTGCAGCCAGGTGGGATTGGGACACACATCAGTCACAAGTGCCCCAAGCTCTCAGTGCTTGGAAAGTTGTCCTGCTGCTGTCTGACAGGGAAAACAGGCTGGAGCTGAGGCTTTCCAGCTGCTCCACTCGCAGCACCATCCTCAGTGAAGGTAAATAGATAAAGGAGAGCTTTTCACAGTCCTTCTGCCCGAGCTGGGAGCTTGCGGATCAGGAGGATGTTGCAGGAGTGGGTGAGCACCCTGGAGCGGGGATTACTTTTTGGGATGGGGAACATCAGCAAAGCCAAAGGCTGTGCTACCCATGCCCACAACCTCCTTCAGGGCATTCCCTGGAGCTGTGCCGGCCTGCCAGGGGAGCAGGCATGCTCCTGGGGACTGATTGCACATTTGTCCCCAAAGTGGTCTGACTCGCTGCCGAGTCATCTTCCCGCAGCCCTGTGAATGCAGGGCTGATTGCTGCCTGGCAGGGAGGGAGCCCGGGGAGGGGGAAGCTGACTGGGAGCCAAGCCCAGCTGCGGGAAGCGATGCCGACAGCCACTGCTCCCGGGCCGGGCTGGCTCGCCGGGCTGGTTTCAGCGGCAGCTGAGCACTGGCCAACTCATCTCGCTGGTTTGTGCCCGTCTCGATTGAAGGGATGCTCTGGGGAGCTCTGTGTCCCGCTGGCGCAGGACCCCCGTGTCCTCAGGAGAGCCCTGAGGGGGGGCTGTCACCTCTCCCCGTGTCCCCTGGGAGTGGCAGCATGGTGACCCTGGGGGGCCCTGGACCTGCAGGCTGGTGTCGCTGTGTGACTTCTGCATGGGGATTTCGTCCCCGTGCCTGGCTGCAGTGTCACCTGCTCATTGCACCTTCATCCCCGGGTCTCTCCTGTTCCAGGGAGGGTTTGAGGATGTTGTGGTGATGCTCTGAGCTCCAAGCCAACTGTCCCGAGCATCCCATCTCTTTTAGCCCTTCATTGTGGTGTCTGGGCTGTGGCTGGAGGGGACCATGGAAGGGCCAGAGCTTCTTTTCACTGCGCTGGGCCCTTCCATGGGCCTCCCGGGCAGGAGCAGACAGCTTGCAGGGCTGTGGCCTCGGGCAATCTCGTTACAGGTTGTCAGGCTGCTGTTGGCGGGAGGTGAGGATTTGCCCACCTGCTGTGGGGCAGCGAGCGGCAGGAGGGGCGCTGGAGGGACACGGGGTGTCCCTGAGAGGTTGGATTCTGCTTCCCTCTCCCACGATTTGGGGTTTTGGGGTGTACCTGGTACGGCCATGGGAAAAGTGATCCAGCAGAGGATGGTCTTTAGCTGTTGAGTCCTCGGGGGGTCACCCAGAGCCCCCTACCCAAGATGAGCCCTTTGAGGGAGGAGAAGAGCAGTAACTAGTGCAGCTTGAGCAGGGAGGTGTGAGGCTGCAGACCCTGCAGCCATCATCTTCTCCCCTTGAACAAAGGCTGCTCTGAGCGTTCCCTGCCTCTTGGCACTGCACAAGAGATCCCTTCTCTCCGGCAGCAAAAGCCTTTTCCAAGGCTGGCCCCCCTCCTCGGCAGGGCTGCGATGCTCTTCAGTGCCCTCGGCCAGCCCAGCCTGGCACCTGCCTGTCCCCTTCTGGGGTGCTGTGGGGTCCAGCCATGCAGGGGACCCCGACAGGCTTGTCCCCTCCTGCAGCAGGGCAATCCCACATGCCGGTGGGATTTTGGGGGGGGGGGGCACTGCTTGGATTGCAGAGGGTCCTGCATCCCCGTGCTCCCTGCCCCTCCCCAACAAGGCTCGTGGGGGAGCAGGGCTTGGGGATGTGCTGTGTGCAGGGGGTGATGTCCAGCCCCCCATTAGGGTGGTCCTGGGCTGGGGTGGGCTCTGGCCGCGGACACTGGGGAGCCCGGCACGGCCGGCAGCAGCAGAGAGCAGGGAAAGGAGCAGAGCTCCTGCGCTCGTAATTACGGACGAGGTTGATGCCACATGATCCGGGGACGTCAGCAGAGTGTGTCACAGCCGATGACACGCTGCATGTGCAGGGGCTGGAAAGGATGCCAGGGCGAGAGGTTGGAGCAGCGGGACACGGCGTGTGCCCCGCAGTGCTGAGCCAGCCTGGCCGCCCGACCTTCACTGACTCACCCCTCCTCCCCAGCCTGCCAGGGCATCTCTGAGGTGGCCCAGCCTGTCCCACTCCCTCCGGGAGCTCAGCTGTCCGGCATGGCCGTATCCTCGTGCCTCAGTTTCCCCCAGTGCTGGGAGCTGAGCAGCTGCCAGGGATCTGTGCCCCCTCATCGAGGAGAGTGGCACGTTCCTGGCTTTTCGGGGATGTTCTCGGGGAAGCCAAGGCAGAGTGTGGTTACTCACGGCGATGACAGTGCCGATGACAAGTGCCGCAGCCCCCAGGAGCACGTGCTGTGCCTGTGCTCCCGCGCAGGGAGGTGTGTTCCCGGTGCCAGAGAGCCCCAGTGAGTAATGGGGTGGGCGGCAGTGCTGGGGTGCCGCGGGGGGTGGGAGCGGCAGCGCCGTGCTGAGAACACTCTGTCATCCTTTGAGGATGGAGGGACGACCCCTACCAGCCCCAGGAGTGCTGGGGGGATATGTCCCCCCATGGGGCGGCTGCAATGCCAGTGTGGGGACAGCCTGCCTGGTGTGGATGGTGAGACAGGTCCCTGGTGAGGTCGGTGGTATCTTGCTTGCCCTTGTTTGGGAGAGCAAACAGCAGCTCACAGTGGCTGCCGTGGGTCTGGGGACTCCCACCTCACCTTGGCTGTGTCTTACGGAGCAGAACAACAAGGCTTCCCCTGGCTGGCTTTAGGACAGGGATGCTCCACGCCGTGGAAAGACATATTTTGGCTGGAGAAGCAGGTGATGAGATAAGGATGGGGTATCGCATTACCACAGTCGGATCTTTCTTTGAGGTTAACAAGACAAGACAGACAATCGCTGCTGCTTGATCCAGGGAGTGCTGTGTGAGTGAGTCTATTAGTGGGCTGATGAGTAATTAGCTACGTTGGAGACCTGCTAACGGGAGGGAAAAGTTGTTGCTGTGACTCAACTGACCCCTCTTCACACGAGTATAGTGTGTCTTTTCTGAAATACCACAGGTGGATTGTTCCACGACTTGGATGTGCAGCCAAGGCAGGCATGGCAGGATATTCCTTCTGGTTTGCCAGCTGGAGTCACGCTCGGTGATGAGCCACCGGCGAGGGGAGAGGGGACGAGGAGGGAACGAGCCTAACCCCAGTTGGGAGTGAGCCGAGCCCATCTGCCTGCTCGTCCTCTGAGGGGGCTTGTTTTGGTCTTTCCAAAGAGCTCGCTGTGCACGCAGCGACGCTGCAGGCTGGCTCAGCACTTCCACACTCAGCTCCCGAGTTTTCATAGCTCCTGAGGGCCCCTGCCCTGCTGCTCTTCCCTGCTGAGGTGGCAGGGATGGGGTGGGCTCTCCTGGTCCCCGTGCAGAGAGGGGAGGAGGTGACAGCTGGGCCATGTGGGATGCTGTGAGACACCAAGTCCCACTTTTGGAATGTGGGCCGTTCCCTCCGAAGTGCAGGAGGCAGCTCTCCCGGGAGATCAGGTGTTGTGAGACTCGTGACTCCACCATGCAAATGCTGGAGGCTGTGAATAATCATGTACTTGTGCAGGGAGACTCAGCCCTGCGTGGGTTGGAGCATCCCTCGGCCAGGTGGGAAGCAGCTGGGTCCAGATTCCTGCTCTCCTGGCCTGGTCACCAGCAGTGAGGAGTTAGAGGGAGAGAGGCACTAATCCATACCCTGGCAACTCTCACTTTCAGGTCAGCCCCTCTCCAGGGTCAAGTATTTTTGCTGCCCCTCATGAAGTCTGATCCAGAACCTTGCTGCTCCAAGTGCTGGAATTCCCTGAATTTCCAGCTGGAGTCGTAGCTCATTCCCACTTTTCTTGTGCCACTTCTCAAACCAAAACTTCTGTCCCTGATCCTGAGAGCCACGTGCCATGGAGATGGCAGGCAGGACTCAGCCAGGGCTGCGTCTCTCCCAGATGAATGTGTGTGATGGAGAGAGCTGCATCCCCCAGGTCTCTGGTGCTAATCTGAGAACTCCTGCCTCATCTGTCAGAGTTGTTTTCTTTAAAAAAGCAACGACATTTTTATCCCTCTTGTTAAACGGAGCAGTGAATTTATCACTGGGCAGTTGTCAAGTGATTCAGCTGGGCACGGTAGGCTCTGGTGGCCGTGGCTGTGTGGACATCAGGGGCATCCCTGGGTCAGTAGCACAACACACAGGTACGGCTCAGGTCAGCAAAACGCTGCTGCCAGAGCTGGGAAAGGGAAAGGCTCACTGTGGGGAGGGAAGGGCGACCTGCATCCCATGGGAGCTGCAGTGCTGTGCCCTGTGGAGATGGGGACAGGACCTGTGTGGGGTTTGGGGGTCGTGTGGCTGATTTTGCTCCAGCTCACACCCTGGCAGCTCCTGTCTCTGCAGGGAGAGCCCTGCCTGCCTCCCTCCCACGTGCTGGGCAGGAGGTGGCCATGGCCAAGGATTGGGATGCTCCTTGCCTTGACACCAATTCCTTCACCCGCTGCCAGCTCTGCCACCACAGGCTGACGTGCAAGTACAAGGAGTGCCCTGCTCATGTAAATAAACCCAGCTATAAATAGAGAGGGAGAGAAGTGTGAAAACAGTGGGGAATGGATTTCATAAAACCAGCAAATTAGTCTGGAGAAACAAGGGTGTGAACTGACAGCCATGCTTCAACCCAAGCCCATATTTCCAGTTTCTGGAGGGATTTTGGTGGGGCCCCAATGCCTGGCTTGGCTTGGGGATCAAACACTGGGATCAGTGCTGGATCCTCCATCCACCATGGGCTCCTGATGCCTCCTGGGTTGGGTTGTGTTACCATAGGTGCCATCCATGCCCTTAATTACTTTTTTTCCCTCTTTGAAATTGTGGCAAAACCCAGGTAAAGACATGGAAATGATCTGACTGGTGACGTGGACTCCAGCTAGACCAGAACGCATTGTCTGGCTGGGCGAGGGCAGGTGGAGCTCTGCCAGCCTTGGGCTTGTTGCTTTGCAGGCAGTGAGTGATGGCTGGGAATTTTTGGGTGCTTTGAAGGTGGCAGGACTGGTGTGGGGAGGGTGCTGGCCAAGGGGCTCTGCCCTCCTGGGCCACCCCAAACCAGACTTTCAGGAAACAGGAGAGCAGCTTTGGAGAGTAGAACTGCCCCAGCACAAGGGTCAGCCTCAGCTGTGCCAACCCCCTGTGCAGATCTGCAAGCTTTCACTTCAGGCCTCAGCACTAGGAGCTGAGTCAGGCTTTTATGAGGTCTTGGAATTTGCTAGGGAAGCAAACTGCCCGGGAGCTCGTGTGAGCTGGGGCTGGGCTGGGGGATGCTCTTGATTCCTGCCAGGGCTGTGCCAACATCTGATCCTCAGGGAATGTAATTCCGGGCAGGAGGTGTGGGATGTTTCTCCAACTCCCACATCCTCTGCAAGAGTTGGGGTTTTTTTTGCTTCTTTCCTGAACGTGCATGGGAAGAGGTGGGAAGACCAGCAGCTGCTCAGACCTCTTCCCAGATATTCTCCCAATGGGCAAGGGGAAGATGGTGAGTGCTGGACAAAACGATGTGTCCACCTCTCCGTGCGAGCCTGTCCCCTCCCGGGCTGGCTGTCATCTAGGGGAAGTTCAGTGGCCCATTTTCCATGGCTGGCACGCTCCTGGGAGAGCCAGCCCGGCTGTTTGCCCATCTGGCATCACCAGGTCTTTGCAGGGAGGATGATGGGCTGAGATGGGGGAGCACAGGGGCACCTCCTGTTTTCTGCCTGTTTTCCATTGGAGTGGATTTCAATTCTCTCTTGTCAAATGGGCTGTGCCTAGCAGGGGACAAAGGGGATAGGGTGACATGGAGCCGTCACAGTGGGATATTGGTGTGGAGCAGGGGAGGCAGCACAGGTGGTGCAGAGAGGCAGCAGGAGGTGACACAAGCTGGTACAAGAGGGGACAGTGGCACAGAGCCGGTGCCAGGTGAACATGACACCAAGTTGTGGTGGTGGCAATGAGGTGACTGAGCAGTGCAGGGTCCTGGCAGAGGTGACAGCAGGCTGGTGTGGGGGACAGGTGACATGTCTGCCCCAGGCTGGTGGCGTGATGACCCTGGACCTCTGCCAGGGCACAGATGGTGACAGCTATGTTAGCCTGAACTGATGTGCGGTACAAGGCCGCAGTGGCACCAAGCAGCTGGCAGGGAGGTGACCCTGAGGTGGTGCTGGGTGGCAGGGACAGATGGCACAGCTGATGTGGAGCTGGTGCAGGGGGCAGGTGGCTCAGCCCGTGGTAGGGAGGTGACCCTGCCTAGTCACAAACTGTCATTGGCATGTCAGGGAAGCTGGGTATGGCAGCAGGGGCAGGTGGCAGAGATGGGGCCAGGGAGGTGACACTGCACCAGGGCAGGGGGGCACATCTGGCGGCAGGGAGGTGATGCTGAGCTGGTATAGGAGACACATCTGGAGACAGGGAGGTGATGCTGCACTGAAGCAGGGACACATCTGGGGGACGGGGGGTGACACTGAGCTCGTGCAGGGGCACCCCTAGGGACAAGATGGCATTGAGTTGGTGCAGTGGCACATCTGGAGACAGAGAGGTGACACTGGGTATGTTCAGTGACACACTTATGGATAGGGAGATAATACTGAGTTGGTGCAGGGACACATCTGGGAATGGGGAGGCAGCATTGAGCCGGTGCAGGGGCACATCTGGAAACAGGGAAGTGACATGCTACCAGTGTAGGGGCCCATCTGGAGGTGGGGAGGTGACACTGAAACAGTGCGGTGACACATTTGGGGATGAGGAGGTGGCACTGATCTGGTGCAGTGACACATCTGGGGACAAGGAGGTGACACTGAGTAGGTGCAGTGACACATCTGGACACAGGGAGATCAGTCCCCCTGGACACGGGGGGTGACACTGATCCAGTGCAGAGCACATCTGGACACAGGGATATGACATGGCACCGGTGCAGGGGTGCGTCTGGAGATAGGGAGGTGACACTGAGTAGGTGTGGTGACATATCTGGGAACGCAGAGGTGGCACCGGTGCAGGGGCAGGGGCACACCTGGAAACAGGGAGGTGACACTGTACCGGCGCAGGGCACATCTGGAGATAGCGAGGTGACACTGATCCGGTGCGGTGACACATCTGGACGCGGGGAGGTGACAGTGATCCGGTTCGGTGACACATCTGGACACGGGGAGGTGGCGGCGAGGGGGCAGAGGCGGGCGCGGGGCGGCGCGGGTCCCGGCGGGTGTCCGTGCGGGGAGGTGACCGTCCGGCGGAGGTGACCGCGCCGCTCCCGGCAGTGCGCATGATACTGCGGCGCAGGGGCCCCGTGCGCGCCAACCCACCTTGAACCGGCCCGGGCCGCGGCGGCGGCCAATCACCGCCCACTCCGCCGGGGCGCGGCCAATGGGCGGCGGGCGGGGGCGGTGCCGAGCCGCTAAAGGGCGCAGGCTAGGCTGCACCGCGCGGCGGAGCGCAGGTGCGGCGCGGCGCGGGGATGGGCGCGGGCATGGGCGCAGCGGCGGGCGGCCGGCCCTGAGCCGCCCCTCCGGCCCCGCCAGCCCCGCCGAGCCCTGCCCGGCCACGGCCAGCCCGGCCCGGCCCCGCCCCGCCCCGGCCGGGCCGCCCGGCGGGCGGAAGATGCTGCGCACCGGGGGCCGGTAGTACTATGATTTGGTATGTGGCCGCTTTGGTAGCAAGTGTGCTCGGCGCCCGCGGGCTGCCCGTCCAAGGTGAGTGCGGCCGCGGGGTGTTCTCCGCCGGGATGAGCCCGGGAGGGGCGCGCCGGGGTCTGCGGGGCGGCGGCGGGGCCGCCTTTGCGTGTCCCCCCCTCCCCCGGTGTACCGGATGCGGCGGGGGGGATGCGCATGGACCGGGAGGGATGCGCGCACCGGGGGGCAGCGCGTCCCGGGGAGAGGGTACCGGGAAGGGGCTGGGGAGGAGGATAGGAGGGGGTGACTGCGGCTCCGGAGGAGATTTTCGGGGTTCGCGTCTTCCCCGCTGCCGGTGCGGGGACGGAGCGCTTCCCGCTGCGGCGGGGCGCTGGCGATTCCTTCATCCCCCGCTGTCGGGGGGAGCCGGGAGCGCCCGGCGCATCCTCCCTCCGCAGGCGCTCGGCCGGGCTGGCCGTGACCTCCCCGAGGGCAGCGGCTGCAGCTGGGGAAGTTCGGGAAGCCGCGCTCCCTGTGCGGCTGAGCCTCTGCCCAGGGGTTGGAAATTCCCTCTGGGAGAAGGCGAGCGGGTGCGGGTCCTGGCGGGGGGGGGAGCACGGCTGGCTGAGTGTCCCCCTTGATCAGGGATGGGCGAGCGTTTCTCCGCATTCGGGTTTCTTCTCTCATCCTGGGGAAGCGCCTGCAGCAGCTCCGGGGGGTGCGGGCAGCATTTGCCCTTCCCTGCAAGGGTAGCCCGGCTGGGCAAGGAGAAATGCAGGAGGGATTCTTCTCCTTCCCCTGCAGCGCCCCGGCTGCGGGTTTGGGGGTGACTTTGCTCCCCACCCACCCTCCCGGGAGAGGCTGCCCTCCTTCTCCCCCCACTGCAGGCTGGCTGTTGTGCTGGGGTAAACTGAGGCACAGGGTTGTCCAAGGTCAGGAGGGAGACGGCAGCAAGGAATTACCCTGATTTTCCTGCTCTGGCTTCTTTTCCTTCGGCTGCCAGCCCCCTCCCACCCCTCCGAGCCATCCCTGCAGGTAGAGGGGTTCTGCCTGCCTCTGGTGCAGCACCGTCCCCCATCTCTGCCGCTGGTTCTACTCTGGGCACAGGGTTGTCCCTGCATCCCGGTGGTCCCTGCCCGGGATGAGACCCTGGAGCTGTGCCCTGGGTGTCACCGCACCCTGCCCGTGGGGATGCAGTGGCTGTCGGCAGCAAGCGATGCCTGGCTGGCAGCCACCACCACTCCCCTCCCCGTGGCGTGGGGGACGCTGCCTCGGCGGGAACGGCTGGGCTGGGAGGGGGCTGTGCCGGGGTGCTGCAGCCCCCCATTTCACAGCGCTCCTCGAGCCCCGTGGGTCACATCTGTACCGTGCCACTGTCCCTTGTCCTCCTCGCCTGGCAGGTGGCTCTTTGGCGGCAGGGGGGGTGTGTGTGTCAGGATGAAGCTGTCCTTTCAGGGGGATAGGGATCGGGATGGAGCTGCCCTATTTGGGGGTATGTAGCCCCTCTTACTGAGCCGTGGCCGGCTGCTGCCTGCCTGAACTGTGTGCTGCAGTGTGGTGAGGCAGTGTTTGCAGCAGCGGCTCGTACAGGGATGCTCTGCCGGGGAGAGGAGCAGAGCAGCGAGTTCAGCACCTGGGAACTTGGAAATACCCTGGAGCCGCTCGGATGGGGCTCCGGAGCTGATGCCGGGGTGGGTGGGTGCCGGGAAGCCCCGGCACGGGGGTGCTGTGCGTGTGGAGCAGCGTGTACGTGATGAATGAGCGTGCCGTGAGTAATGCGTGGGTGGGTGCCGGGGGAGGGGGTGCTGCGGGCCGGCGTGGCCCCCGCAGGGATGGGGAGCCCACGGGACTCGCCCCAGCTGCTGCAACCCCTCTGTCCCTGCACTGTCCCATCCTTGTGGGTCGTTGTCAGCCCGCATTGCTAGGGGACAGGGCTTGGGAGGAGAGCTGGGGCTCACCGTGTAGCAGTGCCCTTGCCAGGGCTTTTCCTCTTGCTGTGGCCTTCCTCCCACACCACTTCCTCCTTGCCGAGCTGAGAGGCAGCGGTGCTGGCCCTGGGCAGCCTTCTTGCCTGGCTCTCCGAGGGCTTTCTAGGCGTTAATCGGCTCAGAGAGGGAAGGAGGGTGCGTTATCCCCTCTTATGGCATGGGGGAGGAGAGCCAGGACGTGACCGCGCTGCGAGTGGGTGTCAGAGGAGGGATCTGGCCTCCTGGCATTCCCAGCAGTGCCGTCACGCCGAGGGGCTTTTCCTCCCTCTCCCACAAGCGTGACGCTGTGGCACCACGCACTGAGTGGGGATGCTTGTGGATCCAGCAGGAGGGTTTGCGGAGGGAGGATTCGGCTCCGCCAGCCCCGGGCGAGGGCTCCGTCGAAGATGTTCCCTGGACACGGCGGTGGGCGATGGTCCCGGCGCTGACCTTGGCCGGTTGGAGTGGCTCAGTGTGGCAGTGCCAGGGCTGCATCCCTCTCTCGCTCACGGCGCAGAGCTGTTGAGTTTTGCTTCTTTGGCCATGGAGGAGTCTGGACCGGGAGCCGCTGGATTTGGCACGTGCGGCTTTGGCCCCGCTCTCTTCTGGCAAGGGGATGGTTTGGCACCGGCAACGGCCAAGGGCGTTGGCCCGGCTCCCATTTCCATCATTCCCTGGAGGTTTTCTGCTCCTCTGGACCTGTTGGATGGGAGCGCGCGGGGCAGGGAGGGACGTGAGCGTCTCGGTCGATGACTTGGCTTGCCGGAGGGTTTCTGCGGTGATGCTTTGCCGGCTTGGTTGCCTTTTGACTTGGAAGATGCAGCTTCGCTGGTGATGGGTGAACCCTGCAAGTTCCTCTCCAGAGCTGTGGCGGGGTGGGACAGCTCCTGTTCTCCTCCAGTCCTCTGTCTTGGAGGTCATGCCTTCATGCTGGAAGAGAAGCCCTGCAGATGGGCAAACAGTGGGTCCAACCCCGTGCTGTGCTGATGGAGGAGTCCTTCCTTTCCCTTTTCCTGCGGTAGGCATTTCCCGAGCTGGGAGCCCTGAGCGACCAGCTGGCCTTTGGAAAAACAGCTCCCTTCTTCCCGCTCGTCGATGGAGAGGCTGGCGTTGGTGGGAGGGCTGCCTGAGCCAGGAACAGCGTGATTCAGGAGCTGCTGGCGGGCAGCTCGGAGCGCTGCCTGCATCCCAGTTTCCTGTTGGAGGGCTGAGAAGGCACCGGGATGGTACCCAGTGCTCCGTGCAGAGGGCAATGCCAGCCTGCCCGGGGGTACTGCTGCGATGTGGGGCTGGGCTGGGGGCACAGCACCCTGCTAGTGCTCTCCAGATGCAGAAGGTCTCTTCTGGAGTGGGTTTGGGCTCCAGTTCCCACCACAGATGCTCGTTTCGCCCCGTGGTTGCACAGAGGGAGCTCACACAGAGTGCGCAGGTAGCTGCTGGTCGTTGCTGGGAGATGATGCCTCCCACGAGGTGGCTGCCCTGTGGCACCTGGGGATGCTCTACACTGGGCTGGTGGCGATTAGAGGGAGGGGGCACAGGGGGTCCCCAGGTAGGAAGAGGGTGACCTCAGGAAAGTCATTTTCTTACCTACCCCATATCTGTGCTTCTCAGAGCACCAAGCTGTGCTCCCACATGCTTGCTGAGCTGCTGCCTGGCCAGGCACATTCCCACCTGTGCCATTCCAGGGAGCAAGGGGCTGCTGTGGGGCTGCTGTGGGGCAGCATCCTGTGCATGCATTCCCCTTGGGATGCCAGGGCAGCTGCCTGCCTGCCTGGGGATGGTGGTGGTGGTCCCATAGGACACCCCTTGTGCCCAGGAATGGGGTTCTAAGTCCCCATCTTGCTGTGAATGGGGCACCAAGCCACCCCTCAGAGCTGCTAATCCTTCTCCTCCCTGGCCCCGTGTGACCTTGAGGCATGTCACTTGACCTGCGCGTCGCCCTCCATCCATCTGGAAAATCGGGTTTAAAACGCAGGAATCGCGCTGAAAGCCCAGATGCTGCTTTCCAGCTGGGGGAGGGGGTGAGGGCTGTGCTCCTGGCCCCGGGGCTGCTCCCCACCAGGGGACAGGCAGATGCTTTTGGGGACTCTGGGTACCCCAAGATAGGCAGGGGGGACCAAGTTTGCAGTGGGGGGTACAATCCCTGCTGAGATATTTATGGGGCTACAGAGGTGGGGGGCAGGAGATCTCCCAACACCCCACAGCCTGCCCTGGCAGCCAGGGTCCCTGCAGCACGTTGTCCCTGTCCCCCACCCTGGGCTGCAGTCGCCCCCTCTTCATTCCATGGCGATGTCTGCCTGCTCTCCTTCCCTGCTGGCCTCCATATGCCACGCTGGTGGCCTTGTCCTCAGAGATCCCTGCCATATCCTGCCTCCACCAATGTGAGCGGGATGTGTCACAGCACATCTCGTCTCAGCCCAGCAGGGAGGAGAGGTCCATAGGCTCCGGGCCTCGTGTTGTGTCCCTCAGCTGTCCCTGTAGGGGCACAGGGGTGGGGATGAGTGCCAGGGGTATGGGGAAGGTATACCCTGGAAGTGGGTAGTGGTGCCTCTGTTAGCAGGCTGCAAGGTGATAGTGGGTCAGGACAGGATCCCCTCTCTGCCCTGGGGCATGAGTGTCCACTGGGCCGGGCAGGAAAGCCTTCCCAGGCGTTAATTCCTTTGGAAACCGCTGTGCCATGGCCATGTCCTTCTCATGAAGCACCTGCAGGAAGGCTCCTGCTTCAGCGAGTGTACCTGAGATGCTGGATGCCTTCAGCTTCACAGAGTCCTGTGGCACCTTCTGCCTCTGCCCTTGGGATCGGAGGAACTGGATGCCCAGATCCAGGTGAGGGTCTCCCCATCCCTGGCATCACCATCCTGGGGAGCCCCGCGGTGGCACCGTCTCAGTGGCGGCAGCCTTCCCTCCTCTCCCTTTGGGATTCTGTTCAACTCCACCTCCACATCTTGTATTCTTGCCTCCTGGCACGCGGTGTGCTTTTATTTTTCCTGGATCTGCTTGGATGACGAAGCCTGTTGATTACTTGTTTTTCTTTACGAGGCATCCCCCAGCTTCACGTGAGCTCCTGCGCCGAGGCGGATTTGGGGTTCTCATCCCTGCTGCCGCTCCCTGATGTTGACCCTGTTTCCAAACTGCAGGTTAAGCCTTGAAACCACTCTGAACTTGGCTGGGAAAATCAAGTGGGTTTAAAAATACCCCATCTATTTGTGCTCTGTTTCTTCTGGCGTCTGCGAGTTGTTTTCAAGCGTTTCCCTACAAATGTGGGGGTGAGAAAACACTCTGAATCGAGAGCTGCAGTCTCCATTGCTCGCTTTCTTCGTGGCCTGGACTTGCAAGGAAAACCTGGTCAGGGTTGGGACTGCAGGGTTGGTGGGTTGGGAAGTTGAAGAGACCCAAAGAAGGTTGGCGAGACATCTCCCCGTTGCTCTCCTGGCGCTCTGAAAGTGGGGACAGGAGGGCACAGGGCCGGTAGTGGGGCGGGTGGCAGCTGGGGAGAGCCGGGGGCCGGTTCTCCGCCGTGGCTGCCAGTCGGCCGTGCGCTGGGGAGGTGATGCTCAGCCGTGCGTGCAATTCCCCACCGGCCTTGCGATCAGACACCGGCGCTGCGAGCTGCCGGGGATGACCTATTTTCCTACACCCGGGCAGCCCTGGCCAGGCGTGGGTCCGGCAGAGCGGCTGGCTCGTCCCCTCCCCGGGGACGTCACCCACTGCTCTGCCAGGGAGCCAGTCAGGGGATCCTGGCATAGTGTGACTCCCTGGCGCCCATCCCCGGGGTGTCTGGGTGGCCTCTTGGGCAGTGAGCTTGCTCCAGCTGGGCAAACAGCAGCATTCCAGGCTCCGTTTCGTGGTGAGGTGCTGGAAACCAAGATTCCGACTTGGTACCCTAGGAGCGCTGGGGCAGGTGGGGGGCTTGGGAAGGGTTTTGGGTGTTGTCCCTTCCATCTTCTCCTGCTGGTGGGTAGAGGATGTCACTTTGAAGGCGACAGGGTGCTGGGGACCTGCTGGCTCGGGCAAGGCGGCCGGGGAGGCGCGTCCTTGGATGCTCTTGAGCAGCACGTGACAGCTGCTGTCCCCGATCAGCGCAGGAGGACACGGGCAGGGAGGGGGTTCCAGCCCTGCGGCACAGCCCCACCACCCCTCCCCGGATGGGCACAGCGGGGTCAGGACGGGTTCTCACAGCTCAGCGCCGGGGTGGCAGGGGAGGGCTGACACCCTCTCTGCTGACAGGGTGCGAACGGGAGCTCATCGGCGATGCAGCGCTAACGAGGGATGGAAAGGTGCAAGAGTGTTGTCGAGGCGGTGCAAAGTGTGTGTGGGGGTGTGCGTGCACGTGTGCGCTCAGCAATCCCCCCGCCCCACTGGTGTCCGGGTGGATCCGTGGCCGTGCAGGACCCTCAGCTCTGCAGGACCCCCATAGCGGGGCCGGGTGCCTGCAGTGGGTGTGCAATGCAGCATCTGCTCCTTGCAGATGGCTCGCAGCTCTGCACCCCGGCTCGCCCACCCCGTGCCACCAGCCAGCCCTCCCAGTTAAACAGCCACCCGCGCCCAGTTTGCTGGTGGCGTGGGGGCTGAGGACGCTCGGGTGACCATCGGGCCGTGACCCTCTGCCCCTTGTGCGTGCCATGTGCGAGCCGTGGCCAGCTCTGCCCGCTGCCCTTCCCGCGGGGAACTCGGCTGGTGGGCCCGTGGGGTGGCACATCACGGGCCTCTCGCCGGTACGCGCTTGTGCCAGAGCCAAAAATAGCCGGTGATGCTCGGTGATGCTCGGCTCCCGCGGCGGGGAAGCGGTGATGTCACTCGCCGCCAATCACCGGCGGCCCCGAGGAGCAGCGCGGAGGAGTGGGAACGTGCTTCCCCGAGCATCCCTCCCCGAGCATCCCCCCCGGAACAGGCAGCGGCCCCGTGTGCCAGGAAAACGGGGGGCCCTTCCTTGATGAGAAGGGCGATGTGCCTCTGAACCTGGTTTTGGGGACCCCCTGTTTGGCTTCCCCCCAGCCCTGGGTTTCCCTTGCTTTCCCTTGCTTTCCATTTCCGAACGCCGTGCTGAGGATGCAGCTTTGCTGCTGCTGGCAGAGCAGGATGACGCCAGGCTGCAGCGAGCAGGGCGGCACAGCCGGGGTGGAGCAGCCTTGGAGCTGAGACCAAAGTCCCCTGTAATTACCCAGCTGGGAGGAGCAGGGTGACAGACCCGACATGCAGGTCGCAGACTGGTTTCAGGCTTGGGGCTCTCGGGGATGCCCGAGGACATGTGGGCTTGGCTGGAGCATCGCAGCTCCGGGGGCCCAGCCCACCCTGGCACCGGTGGGAGAGCTGGATCCGTGGGCTGGCACAGCAGAGCTGTGGTCAGTGGTCCCTGAACGCTCAGTGCTGGTCACTGGAGGATGCAGGGGCACAAGCTAAAAGCAGCCTTCTCCCTGCCATAGGGATACAGGGTAGCCCAGATGGTGCTGCTATGTGGGAACAGTGCTAGGCATACTCTGTGCCCCCTTCTACTGAGAGCAAGAGGTCCTCAAAAGCCTTATGGGGTTGCTGGGCATCAGCCTTGTCCTGGCACAGAGGTCGGGAAGCTGTCCTGGAGCAGTGGGTGTTGATGGCCACTGTCCTGACTCCTGTGGTAGCTCAGAGTAGCCTTGGAGCTGAGTGGAAATGCTTGGGACCCCCTGTTGCATTTGGGGCAAGAGAGACCCAGGGGCTACCCGTGTTGGAGACAGGTGGCTGGGGATGGGCAGTGCCTCTTCTGTGGTTCTTCTGGGGGTGCTGGTCTGATGCTGGAGGCCAGCAGTGGGATCAGCCACAGTTTCTTCCTTCACCCCTTCGCAGGTGCCCTCGGCTCGAGGGAGGAGCCCGAGTTCGTGACCGCTCGCGCTGGCGAGAGCGTGATCCTGCCATGCGATGTGATCCACCCGCTCACGGGACAGCCCCCTCCCTATGTCGTGGAGTGGTTCAAGTTCGGCGTCCCCATCCCCATCTTCATCAAGTTTGGGTTTTACCCTCCCCATGTCGACCCAGGGTATGCCGGTGAGTCCTGGGGGCGCACGGGGACGAGGGGAAGGTGCCGGGTCCCTGCTGCAGCACGGCCCGGGATGCGCGGCTCCGCTCCATCCGTTCCTCCGTCGGAAACCACGCGGGCTCTGCCTCTCGTTGCTCGCTTTCCACCCAGTTGGTTTTAATTAAGCAGCAGTGTTAGGAAGCCAGCTGGGCTGCGTGGGACGGGAGCAAGCGAGGCAGAGAAACCCAGGGTGACGCGTGGTGGTGGTGGCTGCTGCTGCTGCCGCTGTGCCCCGGAGCAGCTGTGAGCCCAGGGAGGGATGCTGGGGGGACGGTGGGGATGGAGCCAGGGCCACGTGCTGGGCGGAGGTGACAGGTTGGAGCTGCAGAACTCATGTGGCTGCTCGCCAGTGTGCTGCCTGTGACACGTGGCCGGTGTCCTCTGGTGGGATCTGCGAGCTGGAAACCAGCCCTGAGGAGCTTGGTGTGGCAGGACAGACCCATTGTGGTATCCCTTTCCCTGTGGAATGCTGTCCTGGAGAGCTTCCCTGGGTCTTACGGGGCTCTCTGCCCAAATTGCTCTCTAAGAAATGCTGCAGCAGGGAAGATGCACCAGCTGAGCCCTGCCAAACTCAGCTCACGAATGAGTGATGCCACAGCCTGGTGGCCACTGCACCAGGGTGGAGGTTTGGGCTGCTTTGCTCCTGACCCAGTTTTTGGGGCTGTGCACAGGGTCAGCTCAGGGCCGCTCTGCTTCCTGGGAGTCTCCCAGGCGGGGAAAGGCTTTGGGGCACGCCTGCATGCCGGCTGTGCCGCCAGCCCCCGGCTGGGAGCAGAAGGCCACTGTCGCTGCGGGCAGACACCACTCGAGGCACCTTGCCTGGCCCTGGCAGCTTGGCTCTGCCGTCCCCAGACGGGCGCGTGTGTCACCGGCCTGGCACCGCCGGCTGTAACCCTGCCATGAGCCTCAGCCAGCCCCAAACCGGGACAGTGCCTGCACTGGGATGGGGTGTCCCCTGTGGTAGTCTTTGAGGGGCTGCTCCAGTTTGGGATGGGGTGTCCCCTCTGGCCTGGGGGCTGCTCCCTGTCAGGGACCACGGTGCCAACGCTGTGCTCTCCCACAGGCCGGGCCAGCCTGCACGACAAAGCCTCCCTGCGCATTGAGCAGGTGCGCTCCGAGGACCAGGGCTGGTACGAGTGCAAAGTGCTCATGCTGGACCAGCAGTACGACACCTTCCACAACGGCAGCTGGGTCCACCTCACGGTCAATGGTGAGCGGGGCGGGGGCTGCAGCACCCATGCGGGGCCAAAATGGGATTCCTGGTGGATGCTGGATGGCTGGTGGATGCTGGGTCTCAGTGACATCTGCGCCTGGCAGACACGCGAGCCTGAAGCTATCCAGGCTGGCTGCTCCAGCCAGGGCGTGACTTCAAAAGGGACAAAGTTTTATTAGGGATTCCTCAGTTTAATTACGTGGAGTTTGTTTAAAGGGGAGACATCAAGAACTGGAGCTGGGAATGAATCTCCTCTCAACAAACAGATCAGAAAATCAAATCTTTGTTTTCTTGAAATTCAGATTTACTCAAATTACTTTTTCATTTTATTAAGGCTGTATATTAAACTAATTAGCAAATTGTCATTCTCCACATCAGGAGAGATGTTTATTTTTAGCCCAGCAGCAGGGCTGTGCCTCTCCTGCTGCAGTGGGGTGGCTGGAGAGATGTGGGCACTGGCAGCTCCTCGCTGGTCTTGCCTTGACCTTGAGCAATTAATTTAACCTTTGGGGGGATGGCTGTGCTGTGGCACAGAGCAGAGCCACCTAATTGAGCCCAATTAGTGAGAGGGAGCTTTGCAAGCGGGGCTGTGCAGGCCACTAGCCCCCTCCCTGCCTGCTGCCCTGCCTGCCGCTTCCTGCTTTCCCCCTGCCTGCTAATGAGCTCCCAGGGCTTGGGAAGGAGGGCAGGAGGAGGAGGAAGGAGGAGGATGGTGGTGCCTGGCTCACCTCCGCCACGTGCACAGATCCTGCAAACCGCCAGCCAGAGGGGCTGGAAATGGCCCCAGATGCCCTGTCCCTCCCCTTGGCAAAATGGGGCAGTTTTGGGGTTTTATGCAGCACGGGGCGTGCAGGGGCTTAATAACAATATAATAACCATAATCCTCCCAGCCCGAGGAATTGCTTTCAGGGTGAGGGCTGTGGCTTTCCCCCAGCACATTACAACGCTTAATTTTCTTAGGGGGAAAATAAAAATCATTTGGGGAGAAACAAAATATAATTCCTTTTCTTTTTTTTTTTTTTCCCCAAGCAGATTAAATTGCCAACCTGTCTTCCTCTAAAGTGGGCTTTAACAACCGCGGGTAATTAGGGGCGGGCTGTAATCCTGCCAGCCTCTTTCATCAGGAAGGAGCCTTTCGATCTGCACTGCGGTGTTTTCCCATGTTTTGACAATAGCGAGTTAATGTGCAATGGGTGGGGGGAGGACGTGGTGCTGGTGGGGAGGAGAGGGCACGGGGCTGGGGTGCGGTGTGGCACCTCTTGGTCATTGTACCCAGGGACAGCCCTGTCCCTGCAGCCCTGTTCACCTTTAGGGTGGTCCCAGCCCTGCTGTGGGGCTGTGCAGAGTGCCCCCCGTGAGCAGGCAGCAGCCTCCCCCCTGTCCCTGTGTGCCCCCAGACCCTGAGTGGCCACGGGTGAGTCAGGGGGTCACGGTGGTCTCCTGTGCCCCCAGCTCCCCCCACGTTCACGGAGACCCCGCCGCAGTACGTAGAGGCGAAGGAGGGCAGCAGCATCACCCTGACCTGCATGGCGTTCGGGAACCCCAAGCCCATCGTCACCTGGCTCAGAGAGGGAGACCTTTTGGGTCCCAATGGCAAGTACCAGGTAGGTGGGTGAGGGCTGCCGTGGGGGCTCCTGGACTGGGAGCTGGCGGGGACAGTATTGACAGGACCACGGTGGCGGCAGCTCTGCCGTGCCTGGAGCCAGCCGTGCTTTCTCAGCACTTCTCCTTGGTGAGATGCCCATTCCTCCCCACCCCATCCCTGCCGAGCAGCAGCCTGTAACGCTGCCAGCCCTTGGGTGCAGGCTGGAGACCCCCTGATGGCTTGGGACAGCCCTGCTCCTGCAGCTGACCTGCTCCCTGTGGACTCAGCCCAGGGCAAAGACCCCGGAGATGGGGTGGGAGCTGCAGCCTGGGGTGGTGTCCCCCTGGGCAGGGAGGGATGCAGCAGGGCTGGGGCTGGGGAGGCTTGAGCAGGGAGGATTTCCCCTCCTCCCCTCCCCTTCAGGACCCTTTTTGCATCCCAGAGGCTCCCAGGCAGAGATTCCCCCCTGAGCTGTAATTGGTAAATCAGGCATTGGAATCAGCGCAGGCACTAATGAGAGTAATTAGGAATCATTTGTTGCTAATTGAAATAGAAGGATGAGGCAGAATGGGGTGGGGGGGAAGCCTGGCTGGGAGGCCTCCCTTTGCATGGGGGTGCTTCCACCCCAAGGGTGACAGTCCCTTGTCCATCCTTCTGCTGTGTCTCCAGGGGAATCCATCCTCTCCTCTTCCAGCTGAGCGGTGGCCCCACAGAGAGGGTGGTGGCCAAGCTGGGGTCTCCTCCTCATCCCCCAGTGCTGAAGCAGGTCCTTAGGGGACAGGGAATACTCCAGCAAGCCTCCTTGTGAAGCTCCAATGGTGCTGGGGCACTTGGCAGGAGCGGTTTGGAGCCTGCTGCCTGCCAGTCACTTCTGCGAGATGAATGCACAGGGAGGGTTATTTATTTATTTTATGATTTTTTTTTTTCTCCTTCCCCTTGGCGTCGAGCAGAAACGCGTGTGTTGGTTTATTAATATCCCACGTCTTGCAGAGCGGGGAAACCCGTCTCTCATCCGGCCCTAAAAGAGCCGGCAGCTCTCTGCCGTGGGAAGCAGGGAGGGCTTTCCCCCGTCTCCCTGGGGTCCCTGCCCACGCTCCAGGGTCTTCCCTCCTTCCCAGGTGAGCGACGGGAGCCTCACGGTGCTCTCGATCAGCCGGGAGGACAGAGGTGCCTACACCTGCCGGGCCTACAGCATCCAGGGGGAGGCTGTGCACACCACGCGCCTGCTCGTCCAAGGTGAGACCTTCCAGCTCCTCAGCATCCCCTGGGAAGCCTGGATGGGGGGAACTCTATGTGTCACAGGGCTGTGGTGCCACCCCGGAGTGACCCGCCAGGCTTCTGTGCCTGGCATGGTTCTGGCTGCCCCGTGGCTCTGTATCCGGTTTGTAGGGTGGAGGAATCTGCTTAATTGGGGCATGGCTGTGGCCGTGCTGATGAGCAGCCAGGCCCTGATGGCAGCTCGGTTTTGTTTGGGAAGCGGGGAAAAGATTGAGGCTGTCATGAAGCGCCTCGTCAGACAGCGGTGATGCATGACAGGCCTCCTGCTCCTTGCTCCCTCTCTTATTAAATAAATCTTTAATTAGGTCAACAGCTACCGGCAGAGAGAGGAGCACGGGGTGTCCTCTGCTCTGCTTTTGTGGCAGTGGCGAGCTGCTGGCTCCTGGCAGTTTGCTCTGTTCCCCCTGGATTTTTCCTGTGGGTGATACTATCCTGGAAAAGTGCTGGGGATGAAGGGAGGTGTGTCCTTGTGTGCCCTGGGAGAAGCACCATGGGCGTGGATCCCCTCCTCAGAGCTGGAGAGATTAGGGAAAGGGCTGGGAATAACAGGGTCACTGTGGTTCTCAGTCAGCCCAGAGATTAGGGACAGGGTTGGGAATAACAGGGTCACTGTGGTTCTGTCAGCCCCTGTGATCCCAGAGGATCAGGGCCAGCCTGGAGCCCTCCAGCAGCTCCCAGCCAACAATGCTGTGATGGAGCTGAGCCTGAGCAGCCTTTGTGGGGACACCTGTCATGGTGGGAGTGACACTTTGGGAGTGACACTTTCCTCTTCCCCCCTGCAGGACCTCCCTTTATCGTTTCCCCTCCGGAGAACATCACAGTCAACATTTCCCAGGATGCGCTGTTCACCTGCCAGGCTGAGGCGTATCCTGGGAACCTCACCTACCTGTGGTACTGGGAGGAGGAGAACGTCTACTTCAAGAAGTGAGTTTACAGCTGGCAGGGCAGCATGTCCTCCTCCTCCTCCTCCTGCTCCTGGGCTGTGCTGGGAGCTGGGATTGTGCTGGCATTGCCCCTGGAACTCCCCGTGATCCTCCTCTCTTCTCTCGCAGCGACTTGAAGCTGAGGGTGCGGATCCTGATTGACGGGACGCTGATAATTTTCCGTGTCAAGCCAGAGGATGCTGGAAAATACACCTGTATCCCCAGCAACAGCCTGGGCCGCTCGCCATCAGCCTCTGCCTACCTGACAGTGCAGTGTGAGTGTGGGGATGGGGCTGGGGTGGATAACACCTGGCTCCGAGGCAGCCCCAGAGGCTCTGTTGTCCTGGTGTGACACTGGGAGAATCAGGCTGATGTGACAGCAGCCTCTGGATGAACATGGAATCATCCTCAGCCAAAAAGCTTGAGGGCATCCCACATGGGTGTGGCAGACCAGAAAGCAAATGGTCTGAGCATCCTGAATGACACTGATCAGCTGGGACTGCTGTCCACCTTTGCTACAAGTGTTTATAATTAGTTGAGCATCATCCCATGGCTGCTGCCTCGCTGTCCTCACCCTGCTGGAAAATACCAGGTCAGGGCTCTTAGTGCCAACGTGTTTTTTGGTGTTCATTATGGGGGTTTGCTCTGCGGCTCGGCTGTTCTGCGAGCTCCGGAGCTCAGCCTGTCACATTTTTCAGGCCGTAACCGATCTAAACAAGCAGAGGAGAAAGGGCTGTAGCAGCAGCGTTGCTTCCCACGCTCGTTCTCCCGGAATCCCCGGGCGGTAATGGCTAGTGTGCCACCGGCATCCTGTGGCATTCCACAGTAATGGCCTCAATTGCCGCCGCTCCAATTGCAATATTGCTCTGCTCCAAAAGGCTGCGGCGCTTTTATTTCATAATGAAACACAGGCCTGAGCAAAGTGGGCTCTCAACGTGGGTTTTCCAAGGCTGCCTTAGAGCTGCTGCCTTTAGAACTGGTGTTGGTTAGTGGGGAGCTGCTGGGAGAAGGGCTGGGAGATCCCTGTGGGGATGGGTGATGGGGCAGAGCGGGCAGGGGGATGGTGTGAGTGGTGCTGTGCCCAGCACAGGCGTGATTTGGGGCTCGGATGTGCCCGGCTGGGTGGCTCTTGGGAAAGCCTGTGGCCTCAGGCCATTAAATCTGCCCTGCCGCTAATCCAGGGCTGCTTGTCAGGGCTGATAGCTGTTAAAAATAGCTCTAATGGCCGGGAAAACAGTGCTCGGACAATCTGCCGCTCAGCCAGGCTTCCGTGCGAGGAAAGGTGCTCAGCTTTTGGTGCCACAAACCCTTTTCCTCCTGAGCAAACCTCATCCACAGCGAGGCTGATGCCTCTGGGAGGGAGCTTCCCACCCTCCCAAGCGGATGGGGACACAGCTCTGGGTCATTAGTGGGCTGGGCTGGCCCCTGGCCAGTGACCTAGTAGTGAAAGGCTCGATCCCATTACCCTCTCCCGCGCTGCTGGAGCCCTTGATTACATTTCCTAAGAGGTGGAGTTAAGCAGAGGGGGGTAAAGCCTGCTCCATATGTGGCACTGGGCAATCTGGGTTATGGTGCCACTGCCCGGGGCGTGCAGTTTGGGGGAGTGGTTGGGGTGATGTGCTGGGAGCAGAGCTCCCAAACTCTGCTGGTTTGGCCCCAAGAAAGTAATACGGAGAGGACACCCCCAAATCTCCCATCCCTTCCTATAAAGCACCTTAACATTTTACCCCCACTTTGCATCAGCAGTGCAGGGATGCTGCACCCCAAAACCCCACATTTACCCCTTAATGCAGCGTAAGCCCCATCAGGATTTTCCCATAACCTCATGCTGCCGGTGTCTAGACAAGATTGTAGAAATACTCACTCTTCTTATTAAAAATAACATTTTTTTTAAAAAGCTTCTTATTAAAGAAAGTCTAGATTCTCTTCAACCCACTCGCACTTAATTAAAAAGCTCTTAGAAGTGCTGTTAATGACACATTCTAGACTGGAGGATTGCGAGACACCTCTCTGCGTGGGCGGTGCAGCGTGGAGGGGGGTTTGATATGTATTTTAAGGTTTTTGCATCTTGGAAAGGGTGAGGTGGCTGATGCTCAGCATGACCCAGCCTCGATGAGCCACGAGTACAAGCAGATACAGGATGGGAGGTAAAGGGCTTGTGGCAGCCTGGACATGGATCCTTTTTCCCATCTGGGTGTGGTTTAAGGCTTGGGAGTTGAAATAGCTTTGATTGCTGGCGTGTAAAACCAGGCTGTGCTGAGTGTGCATCACACCTGGCATGTGCTGTGCTGTGATGGAGCAGCGCAGGCTTAAGCAGGATGCAAGCTGGTGTGGAATTGGGAGCAGGCATATCTCACATTTCTTCTTAAATGCAGTTTTTAATGAGCACCAGGTAGAAACACTCTGGACATGAGTAAAGCCTCCCAGAAATGCCTGGTATTCTGGTGGATTTGTATGTAGCGAGCCTGGGATAACAGCCTGTGGGGGCCAGGCTGGTGCTGGCTTTAGAATTCATTACAGAAGTGAGGTAGATCCTCTGAAGCCAGGCTGGGGGGAGAGATGGGCTCTCTCCCCACGCTGAGGTGATGCTCCTGCTCTCCCAGATCCTGCCCGCGTGGTGAACATGCCCCCCATCATCTACGTTCCCATCGGGATCCACGGGTACATCCGCTGCCCGGTCGAGGCAGAGCCGCCGGTCACGCTGGTCAAGTGGAACAAGGACGGACGTCCCCTGCGAATCGAGAAGGTAACAAAGCCCCCTGAGAGCTCATGTCCTCTCCTCGTGTCCTCAGCATCACCAGGTCCCCTGTGGGTCCCTGTCTGTCAGGAGAACCCATGATGCTGCTTTTCCTTGTCAGAGTTAATTCCAGTTCTTGTGGGAACCCCAGGGTGCCTGTGGACACTCTGTGTGTCCCATGCCTAATGCCTGCTTCCCCCTAAAGTCACCTCCTGCTGGCCCTGGTTTGTTTTTCCAATGGCAACTGGTAGTTAAAAGAACCTTTTAACAAATCTAAATCTTCCCCTAATCATGGCTTGATAGTCTGAGCAAGGATATTAGCCATTAAATATTTAAAGAAAACACTCAATATTTTAAATTTTTTGCTTAAATATTAACGATTTGAAGTTTTAATTCCATTTAAAGCTGTTTCTGCTATGGCTTCCTGGCCCTTGGTGCCCTCAGCCCCTCCAGGTGGAGTTGTCTCGTCCACTCCAGAACAAGTTTTATTTACTGTTAGATTCTGATCTTAAATCTTTTGGGCTACATGAAGGAGCCTGGCTGTGTTTGGATGGGTTGATGTTGCCTGGGTTTCCTTTCTCTGCTGTGAAGGACACACTTTGGGATGTTGGCAGTGGGATCGGGGATTCTGGGAATGTGAGAGCCACCCTGCGTGTGGATGTGGGACTTGGCTGACAGGGAAAGAATGACCTGTGGTGGGTATAGGGTAAGTCAGCTCCCTGTTTCTCCCTGGTGCTGCAGTATGCCGGCTGGAACCTGCTGGAAGACGGGTCGATCCGGATCGAGGAGGCCACTGAAGATGCTCTCGGCACTTACACCTGTGTGCCTTATAACGCCCTGGGTACGATGGGCCAGTCTCCCCCTGCCCGACTGGTACTGAAGGTAATTCTCTTCCAAAATCCCGCAGGTTTGCTGGGAGAAATGTCCTCCTGTGCCGGGAGCAGCTCCCGGGGCTGTGTGGGGAACAGCAGAGGGTGAGGGTGTGTCTGTGCTGTGCTGGAGATGTGCTTCCCACCAGCCCAGGCAAACCCCCAGGGCACTCTGTCTGGTGTAGCTGGAAATACCCCTCCAGAGCAGCAGCACGGGTTTTGACACTGGATTGGGGTAGTTTGAGGAAACATCTCCCTGGAATGTCCCCTTTGCCAACAAAACACTTAGCTCTGCTGGCCTGGGCTTGAGGATTTTAACAAATGGATGATTTGAGCTCCACGTGCACTGGCTGTGTGCGGAGCCTGGGGCGTGCTGGGCTCCCAGCACAGTTCCTGGTGCATCTGGGGTGGGAGCTGCTGCCTCTACCCTCCCTGAACACGGAGTCCTGTGCCTGGGAGGGAGCTGTGGTGATTCATGGTGTCTCGCCGAGGTTCACATGATAACGCTTTGTGTACCAGACACACATATCCGCCGGGGCGGCTGCCGGGGCGAGGAAATCAGGTTGATGGCTGATGTGATGTGGGTGGGCTTTTTCCTGTTTCGAGGAGGTAAAAAGCAAGATGCTGCTCAGCCTGGAGAAGTGTGGAGATCTCACAGCAGCATTCCTGTGTTTGAAGGGGGCCTAGAAGGAAGCTGGAGAGGGATTGTTCATCAGGAATGGTAGTGATAGGACAAGGATTGATGGGTTCAAACTGAAAGAGGGGAAATTTAGGTTAGATATTAGGAGAAAACTCTTCCCTGTGAGGGTGGGGAGGCCCTGGGACAGGTTGCCCAGAAAAGTTGTGGCTGCCCCCTGGATCCCTGGAAGTGTCCAAGACCAGGTTGGACAGGGCTTGGAGCAACCTAGGATAGTGGAAGGTGTCCCTGCCCTTGGCAGGGGGTGGAATGGGGTGGTCTTTAAGGTCCCTTCCAACCCAAACCAGTCTGGGATTCCATGCTTCCATGCTCTAGTGCAGTGGCTCTTTGGAGAGAATCTCCTTCCAGGTGTGTAATTTGGTGTGCCATGGAGACTCCTTAGCACACGTTCTCCACACAATTTCCCTTGCAATGCCTCAAGCTGACCCAGAATAGGGATTGGGTTGGTTTGGAAAAGGGTTGGTTTTGGTGATGGGAGCTGGGGCTGGCTGACACTCCTTGTTTTTCCCCTTGGCTGCAGGACCCCCCCTATTTCACGGTGCTACCAGGCTGGGAGTACAGACAGGAGGCAGGGAGGGAGCTGTTGATTCCTTGCGCTGCTGCCGGAGACCCCTTTCCCATCATCGCCTGGAGAAAGGTACCCGGCCTGCCAGACAAATCTGCAGTGCCTTTGGCTTTTGGTGAATATTGCAGACAGAGAAGCCACACTCTGTCCCGGTAAGAACAAACTGCAGGTACAGCTGCTTCGCTTTGGGCTGAGCCACTGCCGTCCTGTCCCGCAGGTGGGTGGGGGAAGCCCGGCTTGTGGCCACCGAGTAATCCCGGGAAACCGACACGGCAGCATCCGCAAAGCTGAAACACTGCCCCTGCCCCAGCCCCATCCTCTGCCTCGCCAGCACTGCCCACAGGACACCCTTCTCCTTGCCTGTGGTCACCGGCAGGACATGGCAGTTGTGGCAATGCTGTTCTCGCAGCACAGACACCCCATGGAGGGAGGGGATGTGTCAGCAGAGCGTGTCCAGGGGTCTTTTGGCTCTGGACCAGCCAGCAGCTGCTTTACTGCCCCATGACTTACTTCAAAGACCATGGAAGGAGCTGTTTTAATGATCCTGGAGTGGATATAAGGATTTCAAGATGTCCCTTTTCATACAGCAGGGTGTGGTGGCACAGCCTGGGAGCAACGAGGGCTTTCCAGTCCTTCTGCAGGCTTCACTTTGCTTCCCACCTTTACTGCTCCCATAGGAAATCCACTGCACAGGAGACCTCCTGGGCTCTTTCTCCTGCTGTCAGCATCTTCCCTTCAAGCCTTCCATCCCATTCTTAGGGCTCTTGAGGGTGAGCTGGGTCCCTCTGTCCCCCCGTGGGACAATCCCCAGTCCTTGTGTCCCCAGCCTTGAGCTGCTGGATCTCTGGGTCCCTTTTAGCAGCACAGGGAGAACCATGACTTGCACACATTGCAAGTGACCTGCCTGCAGCTTGTTGGCTGTTTAGGCTTTTTCTCTATCTTCTTTCCCTGCCCTCACCAGTCTCAGTCAGGTTTCTTTCCAATCCCACCTGTGCCTTCTGGTGGTCGTCACCATATTGTGGCTCTGGGTTTATCCCCTCCAACTCCAGTCAGGGCTGGCTTGGGCTGGGCTCAGTTTCCCAGTGGCAGAAGCCAATGCCATCCCTTGCCATCAGTCCACCAGTGCTGACCAGTCTCTTGAAGGATTCCTGGGCTTGGCACACCCCGGGTGACCATGGGCTCCTCTGCTTCTCCTGCTTGGATCAACCTGTGGGTCCTGGTGTCGATCAGCAGTCCCCCATGGGAAGAACAGCTGAAGAGGAGTCAGGACAACGTGGGATTTGCACAACTTTGGCTGATGGACATAGATGAGTTGTTACAAGATCCATCTTTCTGCTTGGCTTGAGACATTCCAGGCACCTCCACGCACGCCATACTCCCACACCTCATGGGGCCCTTGCTGCCCAGACCTCTGATGTGAAGGGTCCTGCCTCTCATCTGCTATTGACTGAGGCTGAGGGGCAGTTTGGGCATCTCCTGGGGCAGACCATGCCTTCCCCATCCCGGGAGGGGGTTTGCTGGGGTGCCCGGTGCCCCTTCCCGCAGCGGTTTCAGCTTTGGATGCTGGAGGTTGAGCCCCGTCGTGGGGCTCGGTGTCCATGCCAGTGCCGTGGGGTTTCCCGCTTGTGTGTGAGCGCAGAGCAGCAGCCTCCTGACGCATGCCTCTCGCGTTGCCCCTCAGGTCCTCTCAGAAACGGGGGAACCGTCTGCCTTGCCACGACTGGAGAGACCAGATCCCCTGCCGGTGGCCGGCGGTGTCCCCTGGGCCGCGCAGGTAGCTTAGTGACCCCGCCGCCGCCTCGCCCTGCCCCACGACCCGCTGCTGAGTCATGTTTTTTCTCTCTTTGCCCGGCTCCCCACCCCACTCCTCGCCTAAGGTAGGGAAGCCCAGCAGGAGCAAGCACAACACGCTGCCCGGCGGGACCCTGCAGATTCGCTCCCTCGGCAAGGACGACCACGGCGAGTGGGAGTGCGTCGCCACCAACATCGTCGCAAGCATTACTGCCAGCACCCACCTGACCGTCGTAGGTACGGGCAGGGTGGGAAGGGGCCTGGGGAGAGATCCCTAGGCAAGGCAGGAGGTGGGCATGGTCCCCACAAAGAGGATTGTGGGGACAGGACAAGGAGGAATCACTTTAAACTGGGAGACAGGAGGTTTAGGTGGGATGTTGGGAAGAAATTCATTGCTACGAGGGTGGCGAGGCCCTGGTACAGAAGCTGGCTCTGCCCCATCCGTGAACGTGTTCAAGGTTACCTTGATTGGAGTTTGGAGCAACCTGGTCTAGTGGAAGGTGTCCCTTAAAGTTCCTTCCAACCCAAACCACTCTATGATTCCAAGAACAATGTCTCCTTTAAATGTTATTTCCCACTGGAATTGCCTTTCTCTCTGCTGTTATTTTGGCCACCTGTCCTGCTGCCGTTTCCAGCAGAAATTCTGGTGGCCTTGGCTTGGTGCAAGAGGAATCCCCTCGGGCCATGGCATGGGAGAAGACCCCTTCCAGCCCTGGTCCTGCTCCCCTCTGAGCTGTCCCCTCTCCCCGCAGGGACAAGCCCTCACGCCCCGACCAGCGTGCACGTCGTGGCCGCCATGACCTCAGCCAACGTCTCCTGGGAGCCCGGCTACGACGGTGGATATGAGCAGACTTTCTCAGTTTGGTACGGCCCTCTGTGAGTCATCCTGGCATGCTTTGCTCTCTGCTTCTTTTCCTTTCTAGCCGACCCGAGCTTCGAGCAGCCGGTGGGGAGGAGGGTGGGGAGGGTGGCGAGCCCAGCTCTGTGCCCGTGGGCCTTGCAGGGCTGAGCTCCCTCGGGGTTCCTTGGAGAGATGGGTGGTGGTGGTGGGATGGTGTAGTTCCTGTATTTCCTCTCCCTTCTGTGCTGGTCGCTGCCTCCGTCTGCCCTGGCAGGTTTTACTCTGCTTGTGGTACACAGGAGATGCTTTGCATTCATGTAGCTCTGCCTCTGGCATCTAATTTCAAGATAAACTGTTTATGAGGCTTAACAGCCAGGGAGAGGATGGAAAATGCAACCTTTAGAGAGTGTGTCCTGGAAGAGCTGTGACTAAGCAGAAATGTTCTCTCCTCGCTCGGTGGCTCCCTGGAGGTGGTTGAATCCCGGCTGAGATCATGACCAGCCACTGTGAGATCCTGGCACTGGGGCTGAGCTTCTGGGGCTTTGCTCCCAGAGCTCCTGTGCTACCCAGCACCCAAAGGCATCCCACCTTCCTGCAGCAGGGCCAGGCTCAGCCCTGTGCTTTCCCCTGGGGCAGGGGAGGGAGAAATGTGGCTACAGCAAGGCTGGGGTATTCTTTGAACTCTACTGTTGTCATCTTCTTCTAAGGAATCATCCTTGGAAACACTGAGGGGGTGATGCCTTCCCTTCCCAGGCTTGGGCTGGCGTTCTTCAGCCTTTCCTCTTGCTCTTTCCTTGCCTTAATTTGCCCTGATTGAGACTGCTGATAGAGAGGAGAGGTGGAGATGCTGCCTGTAATGAATTCTGCTATGCTCCAGCCCGGGGCTGGGTTGTCTGTCTGGAGATGGAAAAAAGGAATGGATTGAGCAGAGGGGGGAAAAAGAAGGAGCAAGCTGAGCAGTGCAGACCTTGCTTTGATGAAAATGTCCTTGGGAAGGAGTGGTTAAACCTCCCTGCTCTGGAGACGTGGCTGCATCAGCAGCTGCTGCTGCTCTTGCTCCGCAACCTGCTGCTGGATTCCTGCCTCCTCGTGGCTCCTCCAGACTCCACAGGGAGAGAGCAGCCAGCAGGGAAGGGCGTTTGCACCAAGCCTGCATTCAGGAATTCACAGGCAGCTGTCGGGGCTTTGGATAGGGAGGCAGCCACCCATCTTGCCCTGACCCTAGGGTGTGATCTCTGGGGGATGTGCTGCTCCCTGGGAACAGGGACCTGGGACACAGCTGGGTCATGCAGTGCCATCCGGAGTGCCATCCATGTGTTTTCCTCCCTACTGTGCCTGTGAGATGCTCAGGCGAAAAAACATGGCTTCATTTCCTCTGGATTGGTGCTCTCCTCCTGTGTCTGTGGTTGTTGAGGCTGGAAATGCAAACTCTGCTCCCCAGGAATGGCCAGGGCCACCACAGCATTCCAGCTGCAACCACATCCTCCCTCTGCAAGGGAATGCTGCATTTTCCCTCTGCTTTCACCACCCTCAGCCCCTCTCTGGTGTGTCCCTGCCCACAGCAGCGCTGGGAAGGAGGGATGCAAGGGCAGTGGGGTTAAACACTGCAGGAAAACCTGCTCAGGAGAGGGGCTGCCCTGCTGCCTGTGCCGCGGTGGTGCTGGGGGATCCTGGGAGCTGTAGTCCCAGCTGGATCCGCAGTGATCCAGGCTTTCCCTGGATCTGTGTGGAGAGCACGTGGACAGCTCTCCACACAGACCTGCTCGTTTCCATGGCTTGCTGCTGCTTCTCCGCCTCACCTTCTGCTCCCTGGACAGCAGCGTTGTTTCTCTCTGCTCCATCTTTCCCTGCTGGGTGGATTCACCTGGCTGTGTGCCGTGGGCTGCAGGTGTGCCCCCTTACTTGTGCAGGATAGACCATCTGCACCAATCCTTCCCAAACCCTCTGGATGCCACCAAAACCTGCAGCTGAGGGCTCAGACTCCCTAAAGCATCTCTCTAGCACGAGCACCCACACTGAGAGTGCAGGGATGCTGCTTTGGGATGTGGGGCTCTTCCACTGAGGTGTCTCCTGGTGGCATTAATGGCTTGTGGAGGTGGCTGCATGCTCCTGGGTGGCACTGGGGTGGCTCTGGGAGCATTTTTCACCCTGGGTTTGTGGTTAGAGCCCAGCAGAAAGGCTCTGTCCTGCACTCCCTGCCAGCGCCTCTGCTGTGCTGCCAAACCCTGAGTGGTGCCCCAGGCTGTGCTGGCAGCCCCCGACTTGTGCAAATGTGGCAGAGATGGAGATTTAGTTAAATGTCTCTCGTGGGATGACATGTACAGGGCTACAGCTGAGGGAGAACTTGGCTCTGGCTCAGGAGATGTCGAGGTATAAATGGGAACAGGGCCTGTCTCCTGCGTCAGCCGTTCCCTTCGCAGCGCTCACCAAAATGCTCCAGCTCCCACTTTTGCCCAAGGGAATCTGGTGGAAATCACGTCAGAGCGGGGCTGTTGGCACTGCAGTTATCCCTGACCCAGCTCAGGGCAGCAAGGAGAGCTGGTGGGACACGAGGAGGGGATGGTGGCCTGAGCCAGCCTGTGGGTGGCGAGTGGCTGCCCCATGTCCATCCACATCACTGCTGTCAAACCCAGCCATCACTCGGGAAAGCTCCATTTTTGCATAAGAAGTTAATGCTGCCTCTTTGTCCTGCCTGTCAAAGACACCTTCCCTGAGGATGCTCCCATTTCTCTCGGCAGGATGAAGAGAGCCCAGTTTGGACCCCATGACTGGCTGTCTCTCCCTGTGCCAGCTGGTTCCAGTTGGCTACTGGTGGATACCTTGGAACCAGAGACTGCTTACCAGTTCAGTGTCTTGGCTCAAAACAAGCTGGGCACCAGCTCCTTCAGTGAGGTGGTCACTGTGAACACTCTAGGTAGGTCCTCCATGGGCACAAGGGGAGGGCTGGGAAGGGATTTGAGAGCTCTCTGGGGTGAAGGGGCCCATTGCCTTCTGCATGTGTCCTGTCTGGTGGAGATGGAGATGGGAGATGATCATCATCAGCAATAGTTTCCAGCCATGTAGGAGATAATTTGTGGGGAGTCCTAGATGAAGCTTGTAGACTTTGCAGGATACATGAGGCTCTGGACGGCTTGTCCTGAGAGCCAGCATGGGAGAGCTGTGCTGCACCAGTCACCTTTCAGATCTTCCTTAAGTTCAGCTGAGATCAGGAGGTATTAATAGAGCACGAGATCACTTGTTACAGCTCAGAGCGTTGGGGCTCTTAGGTGGAGGTGGGAGGAAGCAGGAAGGCCAGGAGTCATGGCATTATTAGTCCCCTGCCTTTCAAAAATCCACTTTTCTATTTCTATGATAAGAGACCAAGCTCCTGAGATGTGCCCTAAACTCCTGGAATGTGGTAATTGCTGGGATGGCCCTTCTTCAAAGGTGTCCCTGTCCCTTCTGCTCTGTCCCCAGCATTCCCTGTAACAACTCCAGAGCCTCTGGTGTTGGTTACCCCACCGAGGTGCCTAACAGCCAACCGGACACAGCAAGGCGTCCTCCTGTCGTGGCTCCCTCCCGCCAACCACAGCTTCCCCATCGACCGCTACATCATGGAATTCCGCGTGGCGGAGAAGTGGGAGATCCTGGATGATGGCATCCCGGGCTCCGAGAACGAGTTCTTTGCCAAGGACTTGTCCCAGGTGAGCAGGGGCTGCCCGCATCATTCCCAGCTCAATGATCTCTTCCAGCCTTAATGGTTCTGTGATAATATTGCACCATCTGCTGCAGCTCTGGGGAAGTTTTGGAGTGGCTCGATCCCTGAGCTGGGATCTTCAAGGAGCTGGGCGAGTGTTGGGAGCAATTTTAGTGAATAGTTTTAAGTAATCATGACCAATGTACATATAAATGATAAATAGGGTGTTATTCTTCAATTACTCTTGGCCAGCATTTGGCAAAGTTGTTATTAGCTGCTTTTGTAGGAGCACACCTTGGGAAAATGACTGAAACTTTAAATTTTGATAAAGCCACTCTGAGACGCTTCAGTGAACAAAGTCTGGGAGAGAAAGATGTATTGTTGAGGTTGAAATGTAGGATTTATAGATCACAAGGACATTTTGCAGAAACCAGAAGATAAAGAGACTAAAAAAGTCTCAGTATATGTGTTGGAAAGTCCCTACAGAAGGAAAAAGATACTAAAAATATGGACTAATTAGCATAAGAAGCGAGAAATCAATAACCAATAGAGGACAGAGTGCTAATTAATGAAAGAGAATTGTGTAATTTAGAACCAATGAACAATAATTTTTGTTTGATAAAAATGTATAAATAGATGAACAAGTTTTTATCTGTGTCTGTGTGGGGGCCAGAATTTTGTTGGCCGCACACCCCCCGGCCAAAGATAAAAGCCTGACTTGCTAACATTAAAAAGATGATGTCAGAGGGTTTTATTTATGCTGGGGATGTTGGAGGATCTGCTAAGATGAGGCTGGAGGCTGCTTGGGAGCCCTGACGGGTGTGTTTGGTGTTCCAGGACACGTGGTATGAGTTCCGTGTGCTGGCGGTCATGCAGGATCTCATCAGCGAACCCAGCAACGTCGCTGGCGTGTCCAGCACAGGTGAGGGCTGGCTCCTCTTCTCCCCCAGCTGTGGGGCTGCGAGCTGGGCTGATTTGGGTGCAGGGATGTGATGTGTGTCCCGGGCACTGCTCTGGCCCCAGGCTGCCTCCCGATGGGAGCAAGTGAGGACAAATCCCAAATCCCCAGAGCACGGATGCTGCAGAGCCCAGCACAGCCCAGCTCTGCGGTGAGAACAAAGCTCCTGGCGGGCACTGCGCAGCCTGGAAACGGCAATGAAAGGTGGAGAGAGGGGAAACGTAGCACTGCAGTGCAGAGTCCACAGGGAAAAGAGCTCTGCAAGCAGGAGGCTGCAACGCGCTGAGGTTCCTGCGTGCTCCCTGCGCATCCAGCTCGGAGGATGCTCCTCGAGCCGAGGGGCAGGAGAGGGCTTGTGATGGAGATGGGGAAGGCGAGGGCAGCAGGAGGGGTTGGGGATGCAAGCCTGGATTTTCTGGCTCTGGGAAGCCCGGCTGTGCTGTGCTGCGATGCGATGCAACAGTCTCTCTCTGCCCCCAAGTGGTGCCAGCGTGGCACAGAGAGCTTGCTGCAGCCTCCCTGCTCACTGCCCTTGTTCCTCACGCCCGGTTTTTCTGATGGGGTTTGGCAGGCGCCTGGCCCCAGGCAGCTGCTCTCCCAGGCTGAAAGCCTGTGCTCCAGCAGGGGAATGTGCTGATCCTGGATGTGGCACATGGCAGGAGCACCGAGGTGTGCAGGGTGCACCTCTGCACGTGCCCACAGCTGAGGTCTGCTGGGGGCTCCCATGTGCTCAGGGTTAGTGAAAGGGTGTTATAAGGGAGCCCAGAAGTGCTTAATTTCGGACCAAAGCTGAAATGAAGCATTGACAAAGAGGTTGAAATGCTTATTGAAATGCCTATAACCCTGCAGGGTTACTCAGCCAGGAGGTAATTGCAGGTTTGGGTGCAATTGTGTGTGTTTAGACATAAATATATATTTGTTTGGTGTGGAGGCTTCTTCCCTGGGTGTCCATCAGCTAATGCAAGAAAGGTTTATCAGGTTGCTTTGGGTAACCTGGTCTAGTTGAAGATTTTCCTTGCTCATTGCAGGCGAGCTGGACTAGGTGGTCTTTAAAAGCCTTTCCTGGCCCAAACTATTTTATGATTCTGTGATCTGGTGTGAGATCACTAATCCCTTGGCCCTGAAGCAGTGCTGATTGCTCTCCCTGGGTGGGCTGGCTTGGAAGCAGGGTCTTTACAGGGATTATCATTCCTGGAGACTATCACTGCCTCCACGCTGTGGCTGCTCCCTGGGGAAGGCAGCAGGTGTAACACTGAATTGTTGTGTTTTATCCCCAGACGTTTTCCCTCAGCCTGACCTGACGGACGAGGGCCTAGCCCGCCCGGTGCTGGCTGGCATCGTTGCCACCATCTGCTTCCTGGCTGCTGCCATCCTCTTCAGCACGCTCGCCGCCTGCTTCGTCAACAAGCAACGCAAACGCAAGCTCAAGCGCAAGAAAGGTGAGTCCATTCCCGGTGTGCTTCCTCCCTCCCTCCTGTCTCCTCCTCGTTTCTCCCCCCTGGTTGTGTTGTGGTCGTAACCTTCTTCCCTGTCTGTCTCTTCTTCGTCCGTGCGCGTCCTCAGGTGAAGCCCTGACTTCCTCCCTCGGCAGTGCCTGAAAGTGCCCGTGGTCGGGAGCGGGAGAGGCAGGGTGGGTGAAGAGGCGCCAGAGAAACTAGCCTGGGAATTCCGAGGGAGCTCTCCCACGTGGTGATAACTCCTAGAGCCGGGGGTTTAGGGCTGGGCTGTCCTGGGACACAGATGGGGGGCACTGCTGACCTCCTTGAGGTCCCCCCGAGCTGGGCTCTCCAGCTGCTCCCAGCCCAGAGCGGGCAGTGCTGGGCTAGAGAAGACCCCAGAGGAGACCCTGCCGCTCTGCTTCCCAAAAGCTGGGGCTGCAGCCTCCATGCAGGAGTGGCTGGTAGGGAAAAGGGCGGCTGGGGAGCTGGAGAGGGCAGGGAAGTGGCTCCGTTTCTCCGTCAGCCTGCGGGGCTATGGCAGCAGGATGGGCAGGACCTTGTGACGGGAGCTGTGTGTTGTCAGCAACCATTAAAGCACTGGAGCAATGAAACCTTGGCCTCTTGTTGAGTGTCTTTTGTTGTCTTGATGTTGAGTCTGTCTTGTCTCTGTCGTGTTGCGCCTCCTCAGCGTTCTCTCTTCTTTCCCCTTTTTATTCTCTTCCAGACCCTCCTCTCTCGATAACCCACTGCAGGAAGAGTTTGGAGTCCCCGTAAGTATCTGTCTTAGCTGCGGCACCAGGCTGTGGGGTCTTCAAGGTGCCTCCTTCCCACAGTCATTGCAAAGCTCAAATGGAAATCTCCCATCCTTATTTGGTTGCTCCTGATGAGTTGTTTTTGGGTGTTCCCTGAACTTCTGGGAGCACAGCGGTTGGCAAGAGACAAATGGGCTTTGGAGCAGAAGGCGGCAGAGACAAATGGAGCAAACTGAGCTAAGAGATGACCCCGTTGGATCTGTGAATATTTTCCAAAGCTGGAGTTGGCTGGTGGAACTCAATTACACACCAGTTGGAAGGGGCTCCTTAGGAGAAGGATTAGCCTGCTGCACATGGAGTCCTTTCTGCCAGCTCGGTGCAGATTTTGAGTCATTCTCTGTTGACTCTGTTTTTTCCTGGGAAATTCATCTTTTCTCCTGAAGAGTGCCCTGCTGAAGCCTCTTTCCACATGTGCTCAAAGGTGGTGGGTCGTGGTGCTGCAGCTCCTTGCAGAGCCCATCAGAAGCATATGTAGCTGCAAATCAGCAGGAGCATCTTCCCGCTGGGTGTGCAAGAGTCCGGGATGTGGACACCTCATGCTTTGGCTCCTGGACTGTTGCAAAACATCCCAGTGCTGGTGGATCTGAATCTTACTTGTTTCCAGTTCATCCGCTGCACTGTCTGTGTTGGATCTGCTGTGTTTTGCCTCTCAATCCTGTTTGTTTGAGGCTTTCTGGATAGGGATGAGGGAACTATTCTGGTGCTCTCTGCCTTTTGAGGCTCTCAACCTAAAGTTGAGCATGGGAGAAAGAGTTGGTCTGAAATGATCTGTCAGCATCTTCAAGTGAGATGCTGAGTTCTGTGGGAGGGAACATTTGCTGATGTCCCTCTTCTCAGTGCCTTTCCTGTGCATGGATAGCTCAGGTGAACATAGGAGACCTTTGAAGGAGCTGGAATTGAGCTCTGGATGTGTCTTTTGTCCTGGTGGGGCTGTGGAGCTTGTTGCAGGGTGTTGGTGGAGCTTGTTGCAAGGTGTTGGGACGTTGGTGGAGGTTATTGCAAGGTGCTGGTGTGAGCTTTTTGCCCCGAGTATGCCAAGCTGCCCTCCCAAGGAGCAGGGATGTTGGGCACTGCAGCTGGCAGTACTCTGCCATCCTGGTTAGCCCTTGCCAATTTCTCCCAGCAGTTCCTCTTTTGAGAGCTGGTAGCATTTTGTTTTCTGGATCCAGAGCTGTTCTTCTGGGCGAGAAGGCCTCCTTTGCCCTCGGGTGACCGTCCCCTCTCTCGGTTTTTCTCCCCTGTGGTCCAGGTTGTCTTCCGGCAAGGTGAGTCCCGAGAGCATCCGCACTCTCCGTCCCCCCTCGGAGTCCTCTGACGACCAGGGCCCGCAGGCCAAGCGGATGCTGAGCCCCACCAAGGAGAAGGAGCTCTCCCTTTACAAGAAGACCAAACGAGCCATCAGCAGCAAGAAGTACAGCGTCTCCAAGGCGGAGGCCGAAGCCGAGGCCACCACCCCGATCGAGCTCATCAGCCGCGGGCCGGACGGACGCTTCGTCATGGACCCGGCGGAGATGGAGCCCTCCCTGAAGACACGGCGCATCGAGGGCTTCCCCTTCGTGGAGGAGACGGACATGTACCCCGAGTTCAGGCAGTCGGACGAGGGAGAATGACGACCCCGTCGTCCCCACCTCCGTGGCCGCCCTGAAAGCCCAGCTCACCCCTCTGTCCTCCAGCCAGGAGTCCTACCTTCAGCCACCAGCATACAGCCCCCGGTTCCACCGGGCGCTGGAGGGTCCCGGCACGCTGCAGGCCACCGGCCAGGCCCGCCCGCCGGCCCCCCGGGCTTTCCACCACCAGTTTTACGGTTACCTCAGCAGCAGCAGCCCCGGGGAGGTGGACCCGCCGCCCTTCTACATGCCAGAAGTCAGCCCGCTGAGCTCAGTCATGTCCTCCCCGCCGCTGCCCCCCCGAGGGGCCCTTCGGACACCCCACCATCCCGGAGGAGAACGGGGAGAATGCCTCCAACAGCACGCTGCCCCTGGCCCAGACCCCCCACGGGGGGCCGGTCCCCCGAGCCCTGGGGCACGGCCGAGTTCCCCTTCGGCAGCCTGGAGCTGGCCCCCGCACCGTTCCCCCACCAGCTCCAGCCCTGCGAGGCGGCCGAGGGCTCCCAGCCCACGGGCTGCCTTCCTAGGGGACCGCCCCCCTCCTCCCTCCAGGTGGTCCCCGCGTCCTACTCGGGCATCCTGCCCCTGGAGGCACCAAAGAGCTGGACCGGCAAGTCACTGGGCAGGGGTCAATCCTCTGTGCCCACCACCACCAAGTGGCAGGACAAACCTATGCAACCCATGGGATGTCAAGGGCAGCTAAGACATACCAGCCAAGGTATGGGCATACCCGTGTTGCCTTACCACGAACCGTCCGAGCCCGTCGGCCCCAGCGGCACAAGCACATTCGGCCTGGACACCAGGTGGTACGAGCCCCAACCCCGACCTCGGCCCAGTCCTCGGCAGGTCAGGAGGGCTGAGCCCAGTTTACATCAGGTGGTGCTACAACCTTCGAGGCTTTCTCCTCTGACCCAAAGTCCCCTGAGCTCCCGCAACAGCTCCCCGGAGCTGACCGCCCGCGCCCGGCCCCGCCCGGGGCTCATCCAGCAGGCGGAGGTGTCGGAGATCACGCTGCAGCCGCCTGCGGCCGTCAGCTTCTCCCGCAAATCCACGCCGTCCTCCACGGGATCTCCGGCGCCGAGCAGCCGGGGGGACAGCCCCAGCTTCCGACCGACCACCGCCTTCACCCCCGTGGGCCCCGGCTTCTCCAACTCCCAGGGCTCCTCCCTGCCCGTGGACACCATGGATGTTTTCGGAGACATCCCCTCTCCGAGGAGGGCCGGCGAGGAGATTCTCCAACCGGAGCCGACATCCACCACCACGGTAGCCACCACGGGGTAAGTGTGTGAGCCCCGTGGTGACCCCCCGGCCCCTTCCTGGCTTCCCCCACCCTGCCTCACCCGCTCCCTCTGACTCCCTCCCTGCCATCACCATCCCAACTGGTAGGGTCTCTCTGGGCACGCTGCAGCATCCCTTTTGGAGACGGCGTCCCGCGGGCTTTGCTAGGCAGAGGCTGGTGCCACGGGCACGGGTTGCATGGCCGCCGCCCCAGAGCACTGGGTTTTAGGCAGGCGACCTTCCCGGTCCCTCGGGAATCTGGGAGTGCCGTGACTCGGGCTACGGGTCGTCTACCAGGTGTACACAGACCTGGCTCGCTTAGGTAAGTGTCCTGGTGTCACTGGAGGTTGTTTCCTCTTCTAGCTGCTGGCTCTTGGCTTTCTTCGAACGTTAGGGCCGCCGCCGCCGCGCCTCTGTCTTCCTCCTCTTCCTTCCCGCGGAGTCTAGAGAGCTTTAATGCATGACAGAAACAGCTATCACGGTCACCGCCCCACCTGCAAAAGGGATGCTGCAGCCCCAGGACGCGGGCAGGGAGAGATCAAGGACTTAGCCACACCAGCAGCATGTCAGGAGAGGAGGAAAAATAAAAATAAACTAAGCCCAGCGGAGATCGGGAGGCTGCCGGCACGCTCAGATCCTGCCCTAAAGAGGGATGTGGCTGCACTAGACAGTAGCGGCTGGTTTTCCAGGTACCAGGGTTGCTCCAGGCAAAAGCGTCTCTCTCTCTCTCTCTCTCTCTTTCTCTCTTTCTCTCTATTTCTCCTCTTTCCTTCCGTCTTTCACAGCACCTTAGACCCCGTAGCCGTGCTTTCGTCCCATCCTTTCGTCTTGCTTCATTCTGGCTTCTTGTCTGGTGGGGTCGAGCCCCCTCCTCCAGCTTGTGGCAGAGAGGAGTCGGGGCTCCCAGCCCTGTGGAGCCGGCACGGTTGGAGGCGTTCGGAGAAGAGGCTGTGTTTTGGGGAGGGGGGAGGCAGCGTTTCACCCCGCAGTGCCCTCCGCATTTCACTCCTGCCCTCTGGTACCTGGAAGCGTTATGGCCTTAGCAAATCCCTCCGGCACTGAACGGAAGGAAGGAGGGCTCAGGGGAGAGAGGATGGGGAGGGAGAGCAGCTGAACGAGCCTGAAATGACTTCTGTGTGCCTCTGGAAAACCCAGCTACGGAGCGATGCAGTTAGGGATGTAGTCGCAGGTCCACGTCTCCTAGCAGGGCATGCCAAGGAGAGCCAGCTCCAGGACAGAGCCATCTTAGAGCAGCACTGTTGTCCGTGCTTTTATGCAGTGTATCCATTCGCTTTGTTGATTATCGTTTTCGTTTCTTCTTTTCCTTTCTCTTCTGTTTCTTTCCCCCTTTCTTCTCCAGCCTTGTTTCGTTTGTGTTTCAGTTTGGTTTCTTTCCCTCCTTTTTCCTTTGGAGTTGTTGACGTGCTGATGTGTTGCGGAGCTCGGCTCCTTGCGGGTGTTGATAACTGCTTTGTTTTTGATTAATCTCAGCTATCTGGGCAGTGTTGTCGAGACAAGCTTCTCCTCAGCTCAATAGGTAAGGGTGATCCATGTCCGAAAGGATGGTGTGGGCGCTGTGGAGGGTGGCTGGGAGTGGGGCATGACAGGGGACACGGAAGGGGCTTTTCCAATACCATCTCTTCCTTTAAAGGGGAATAAGGAATCCGAAAACACTAGGAAACACCTCTGGACGCACAGTCTCTGTGGCTTTTGGGTTTCCCCTCCCAGCAGCACATGCTGCTCCCCTGCCTTCGGGGCTGGGGTTTGGGATGAGCCGAGCTGCCATCTCCCTGGGGCCACCCTTCCTTTCTTGAGGGATGGTGACACACGTGGCACCTTCAGCCCTGGCAGGGTGCACGAGGGTTGTGTGGTGATAGGGAGGTGTTGAGGTGGGGTTGTCCCAAACCAGGAGGAGTCCACAGCCACCCCCTAAAGCCAGGAAAAGCAGCCACATCTGGAGCATCCAGCTGCAGACAGCGTGCTCAGAGTGGGGCTCCAAAAATCAGTCTCCAGCTGCAGTCCAGCATGTAGACAATTTTGTTTGCAGCAGTACCTGGTTCTATTTTCTCTTTCCCAAGTCACCTCAGTCATGGAAAATGGGAGAAGTCTTTGTCCCAAAATGGATTGTATGCTTGGCCACAGAATAACTATGATTTCAAGGTGCCAGAAAGGTGTTCTTTCCTTCCCATCCCAAGTGTAGCCATGGTAAAATCCCTCCATCCCTGAAATTCTCCTTGGAGAAATCTTTGACTTCTTCTGACCCAGCTGTAATTAAACAGTCCTATGCAGATCTTGAAAGACTCTTCCAAGAAAATTCCTCTTGGGCTCCCTTCATGGGGCTGATTTCCTAGATGGCCATGGGCATTTCTGAAACTGGGATGGAGTAATTTGGAGATGGTTTTCAGACCTTAAAAACAGAATATCACTAAAATTGCCAAATCCAGATGGGATAATAGTAATTTGTGACCCCGAGGATTGGAAACACTGACCTGTTTGGCCATCAGTCAGGCTGGTTTTTAAAAGAGAGATGGGATTCCAGATGGGCCTGTTTCTAGGGCCTGGCCATACCCAAACTTCCTTAAGACAGGTCTTACAAAAGGTGGAGCTTTGCTGCCTTGGTTGGTAAAAGTCAAGGTCCTGGCTGATACTCTCCAACTGAGGAGCCTTGTTGGGCTTGGAAAGAGCCTCACAAGGGAGAGGTGGGATGTCAAGAGAAATCAGGTGGATGTTTCCAGGAGAGGAGAGTTCCTCCAGCTGATCTGGAGGGTTGTCCTGGGGTGAGGAGAGCAGGATTGGTGAGGAGGAGGTGTTGGCAGCAGGGACAGGATGTGTGCTCCATGGAGGAGCCATCCTCTCAGCTTGACAAAACCCATCCCATTTGAGCCTTGCAGCTCCAAAGCTCTTGAGCACTTGGCTGCCTTCTCCTTCAGTTTTCCCTTGGTGTCCCATGAGGAGCAAACCTGGCACCAAGCCTTGGTGAGATCTGGGCTGTGCCAGGCTTTTTGAGAAATGGGGAAGCCCTAAGCAAGGATGTGGCTGTTTGTCCTTACTCTGGCAGCATTAGGGACATGAGCGGACATGGCTTTAGCACAGCAGAGGTGAGTCCAGGCTCGTGTGTGAGTTTGGTGTGACTCTTGCGCAGATCCTGGCTGGCTCCAGTGCTGGCTGATGGATTTTGAGGAGCAGGATCTCATTGCCCAGCAGGGTGGGAGCAGCCATGTGTCCTACTCCGGGATGCTGCTGGGAGCTGCAGTGGCAGGAGTGACTCCAGAGTCATTATCCCCAAAAAGGGGAAGCCAGAAGAATAAATCTCTCTTTAATAAGCGAGGGATCCCGTAGAGAACCCAGCCAAGTAATTTCTTGATGATTTGGGGTCATAAAATTGTCAGTGCATGCGGAGCACAGGGATTTTATACCAGACCAGCCAGATTTCTCTGCTGCAGCATTAAAAGCTGAGAGGAGAGGGAGAGGCAGCCTGTGGGCTCTGTGGTGGCTGCAGCGTGGAGCCTACAGCGTGGTGCCTACAGCGTGGTGGCTGCAGCATGGTGGCTTTTCCTAGGTGAAGCTCAGGAAGTTTTTATGGATGGGCAGGGATAAACGATGCTGTTCCTGAGCCAGCACAAGGAGCTTTCCCATCTTCTCTCAGGATGCTGTGCGCATCTCGGAACAGGGAAAAGGGGGCTGTCGTCTCCCTGCAGGGGGGAAACCCAAAAACCACAGACAAGGCACCAAGCTCCCCTGCCCCTCGGCATGGCAGCCTGCCCTGGGTGGCCCCCCCAGGCCCCCCTTGCCAGGACAGCCCTGCCAGTGCTGGGAGCTGGGGGGCTTGGCCGTGGCGTAGCGTTGAGTGACCAAGGGACGTCAGCGCCAGGCATGCGGGAGGAGCAGCAGCCCTCGCTCCCCGCTTGAAAGAAAACAGGTTCCCCTTTAAAGACTGTCCATGTGCTGATCCTCTGCATGTGTTCCATGCCTCCTTCCGCTTGGAGAAGTTGTGAGTCCGCTTGTCTGAGTGCGTTTTTCTTTTCTTTAAATTATTATTATTATTATTATTATTATTATTTTACTTTTCTTTTCAGTCTTTTTAATTTCCTTATATATATTTTCTCACTCCTGTTTTTCATTTATCTTCCTCTCTCCCCTGCCCTTCCCCATGACTGTATCCCCCTCTTCCTGTCCAGCCCAGCCCCGTTTCCCTCGCCCTCTCTCCTCTCCGTCAGCATGGTGGTGAAGTCCGTTGTGTAGATGAGTTGTGGTGTCTGCAGACCTGTAGAAGGGCCCCTCTTCTCCGGGGTGCTCCCCGCTGTGACCAGCCCCTTCCTCCCTCCCTCCCAGTGGTGCCTTGGCAGCAGCAGCAGCCCTGGGCTGGGGCAGTCACCGCGGTGTTTCTCTGGCACCTCTTGTGCTGAAGGATCCCAAGCATTCCGGGATGGAGGCAGCAGCCAGTGCTGCAGAGTGGGAATTCTGACTTGCAGAAGCCTCTTGTAAGAGAGTTGAGCTCTTCATCTCAGGAGGATGAAGGGTTGAAGGACACGGTGTCCTCCTTTCAAGTGGATACTCTACTTTATCCAAGTGGTTACTCTATCCAAGTGGATACTCTCCTTTATCCAAGTGGATGCTCCTAGCATACTCAAACTATTCCTGGATGTCAGTGTCTTGACTCAAGGAGAGGAGGAGACAGGGAATGTGTGTTGAGACCTTCATGAGGTTAAATATATATATGAAGAGTGTCCTTGAATCTCCTGGACCCTTCCTTTATATAGGTTACCTTTTTGGGTGGAAAGGGGTCAGTGATGCTTTCAGGGGTCTTCTCCCTTATATCTTTGGAAGGACATTTGAAGAAGAGCAGCTGAGATGTGTCTTGGGCTGGATGCTTCTTCTCCCCTACTTCCTTTTCCTCTCTGGGACTCTTGGACATCCCTCAGTACTTTTGTGGCCTCTCCAGCACCTCCCAGCCCATGCAGTCCAGACACTTGCTCCTGCAGAAGGGTTTTCCTTTGAAGACTCAAGGAAAACTGCTGCTCCAGGTGTTTGTGGTGCCTCACAGAAGGCTTGTGCCAGGAGTTCACATGGGCTTCTCAAAGCTCCTTTGCTTGGCTCTACATGGAATTTTCCAGAAGAAGTTCGCCTGCTTCTCTACGTGTGTCATCTGTTGATATTCAGGATCGCCCTCATGCGTGGGCAGCTGCCCAAAATGTGAACTCTGGGGGCAGGAAGAGGCTTTTGGCTGAGCTTAAAATGAAAATTAATTTGAAAGAGTCTGAGCCCTTTGAAGAGATAAAGGGTGGGTAGAGCAGATAAAATTAGGCTGCTGAGTAGCATCATTTTGTCTTCTGTATCTCTTCCTTGCCAGAGGTCAGACAGTATTTATGGTGACACATGGGTTCAGCGCACTCACTGTTTATGTTTGTGTGTATAAATATGAGTCCAATTATGAAGAACTAGTGGAAATGAGCTTCAGGCAATTTCCTCATAATCCCTCGTGTAAATCTGTCTAATTTTGTCAGCATGCCACAACAGCTTCTTCTTAGAAAGGAAAAAGAGTGGAAAGAGCGAGAGACTTACAAACTGAGCTTTACTAATAGTGGCAAAGCTGTCTGGGTGGTGGGAAGAGGTGGTGGAAGGCAGCTGCTGGTGGGCAGGATGGTGGCAGGAGCACCAAGTCTGGAGGTGCCCAGGGCTTGGCACACGTGAGCTCTGTGGGCAATAGAGCTGGAGCAGCCGAAGTCACTGTTAGCCAAGCACCTGCAGGAATGTCGCTCATCCCACAGAACGGTGGCTGTAAATGGGAAAAGGCTGTCATTGGCCATTTAAGCAGGAATTGCTGCAGGGAATGCCATGCTGTGACCTGTGGGTCACTGTGGTTGTACCTTCAGCCAGCATGTGCAGGGCTGGCTGTGCTGGTTCAGCTCAGAGGGTGGAGCTGCTGCTGGCAGCACCTCTCACAAGAGGCTGGCTGCACTTGGGGAGGTGTTTGAGCTCTGCAAATGCAAATGTTGTCTTCCTGACGAGGAAAAGCTTGGATCCAGCCAGCGGGACTCCCAGCATGTCTAATGAGCTGCTTCATCTTCAGCTGATGTGATGCTCTGCTGGGAGCTGGAACAGAGGCTCTCCGGGAGCTGGAACAGTGGCTTTCCAGGAGCTCTCCTCACCTTGACGTCACTGTTGCATTGGAAAACATGAAAAGGAGCTTTTCTGTGCCCAGTGTTTGGGGTTTCTCTTGCGTCTGCTGCGCCTCAGCTGCTTCTTCACCTCACGCTGCACTTCCCTGGGTGCTCTCCAATGCTGCCAGAACTGAGAAGCTTCGCAATCACACTCATCTTCAAAAAAACCCAAAAACCCTTCTGCTCCCCAAAGGGAAAATCTCCTGGGAGCTCTTTGCCTGTGCACTCCAGCTGAAGTTCCCCTGCCATGGAGACACTTGGGATGCCGGATGGGAAGTGCTGCTGTCGCACTGTCTCTGCAGTGGTAGCACACGTGGGGGAAAGCCTGCAGGGTGTCTTCAGTGCCAGCCACGCTCTGCCTGGGCCCCAGAGGAGATGAGGAGCTCCAAACTCTCTGGGTGGGTGTATTCTGGTAGCACAGCCCGGGAGTGTGGGCTCTGTGCTCCAGCCCATGTCCTCACCCCTTCCCTGCTGCTCCTGCCAGCATCCACGGTGTTTTTGCAATGCTGGATGGGACACACCTTGCTGACAGACGGGGACCTCACCCACAGTGGTTCTGTGCCAAAGCAGGAGTCTGAAGGCACTGATGTTGCCTCTCAGAGCCAGGTGAGGTGACTCCACCTGCCCTCCTGCTGCTTGTGGCTTGTGGGGTTTGCTGATCCCTGCCCCAGTCACAGACAGATGCACGAGCTGCCATCAGCACTGCCCTCTGTGTGGCTCTTGTGACAAGGTTTGGTCGCTGACCTCCGGTGACCAAGGTGTGAGAGCAGAAGTCATCTCCTCTGAAGGATGCAGGCCGGCTGGTTTAAATCTCCTTTCCCTGCTGCAGCCTGGCTCAAAGTGTTGGCTTTTTCCCAGTGAAAGGTGCTTTGTGGAGGCTTCCCATCATCTCTGGACATCTTGTCTGCAGGTGGCTTGGCTTTATCCCAGGTCATTACCTGTGACCTCAGACTTCTTCTGTGGCATTAGGAATTGGTGACTCTTGGAGGGTTGTGGAATTAGAATGGAGAGGGGGAAGGAGATGGGAAAGCAGCAAGAAGAGGGGATGCTGTGATGTGTTATAAATAAGAGCTGGACTGCCTGCTCTCCTAAGGAAAAGGTTTTCCTCTAATGCTCTGCTCTTTACAGCAGTCATGCTTTCCAGGCCTTGGATGGGAAAAAAAACAGGTACAGTGAAGGAAATAAAACAAAAACCCTCTTTGCAAAGGGGACGATACTGCACCTTAAGCTGGTTCCTGTAGAAGAGTGCCTCAGGGGTTACAGCCGAAAAACTACCCCTTGCACCTGCTGGCTCTCCTGCAGGAAGCACCCCTTTGCAAATCCCCTCCTTGTTCTCGCAATAAAACCTTGTCAGTGTTTCCATTTCCAGCTCCCAGCCTCTCGGTGTTCCAGGAGCAGATGCTCCCGTGCTGTCGCGTTTCTGTTGTCGCTTCTCACAGGGACCTGGGAATGAGGTACCTCTCCCGGCTCTGTCAGTGTGTGCCCTTGGTGTCCCTGTCTGTCGTGTGGCCCCTGGTTTTTCTGATTGTGGGAGCAAGGCCAGCAGGATCCTGCCTCCCTGCTGTTTGTGGCGCCGGTGTTGTCCGCCCCGGGTGGCTCGTGGTGCCCGTCTCGATGCTGCCGTGCCGCTTCTGCCTGTCTCTTTCTCTCTCTCTCCATCCCAAGGGGTTTCCTACTACTTCCCAGAAAAGCCTTATCGGACATAGGATCTGCCCCGTCCTGTTTTGTTTAGCAGTGTTGGCATGGCAGGCAGGTGAGCTGGGGCTGCCCGTGTTGGATGTGGCCGGCGGCACCGGCAGGGTCGCTGCGCCGCTCGGAAACCTGGAGGAGACGTAGGGGGACAGCGGGGACTCCTCCCTTCCTCCATCCCGCGCTCTGGCACGCCTGGCTGGCCCTGCTCCCTCGGCCCCAGGTTTCTCACCTCTTCCTTTTCCACGGCAGAGCCGGCTGGGATCGGCCGATCCCCCACCGGGGACGTCCAGAGACCCGAGCGTGGCCAGGAGCCGCTGACGGCGCGTGTCTGCTTTTCCTCCCTAGAAAACGTCCATCTCCGCCCGGGGACGCTGCTGCACCTGAGAGGCTCGAAGCTCTGAAATACCAGCGGATAAAGAAGCCCAAAAAGTCATCCAAGGGCTCCTCGAAATCCAGAAAACAACCTAGTGAGTGCGAGGACCCCGCGGTCCCCAACGGCATTCCCTGTGTCCTGCTGTGAGCAGAGCTCGGGCAGCTCCCTGCTGGCTCCAGCGCTGGGGGTCTCCAAGCGTTTTCCTGGATGCTGCTCTTGTTCCCTGCTTCCCAAAGGGTTCCTCCCTGGGCTGCTTGCCTGCAGGTTGTCCCTCCCTTGCTCCTCCAAACTGAGTCCTTTCCGTGCATCTCCCATCTCTAGCAATTTGTTTGGATTTTGAGTGTTAATTTCATTTTCCCCAACACCCAACGTTCTCCCTTCTTGCCACGCGGCAGGTTCAGGGCCCGGCTTGCTGTCACCTCCCTTTTACAGCGAGCAAAGTGCTCTGCTCTGCCTGGTGCTGGCTCGGGTCCCATCTGCCTTCTCTCCCCCTTCCCAGACGGCTCTGCCTCCCAGGTTCAGCACCCTCCCAGCTCTCAGGTACTGTCGCCTGACGAAGCTGTCTGCCTCCGCAAGAAGAAGAGACACCCTCGTCAGGACCCCTTTGCCCGGCTCTCCGCGCTCAAGGACGACCTCTGCCACCGGCAGCTCCCTGAAGACCAGACAGCCATTCTCAACAGCGTGGACCACGACGACACCAGCGGGCATGCCACCCTGCTCTAGCCTAGCGCCGGGCCCTGGAGGTTGGACAGGAGCGGTGGAGGGAGCTGGTGTCACAGCACGGGGGGACAGGGGTAATGGGAAGGAGGGGGGACACCCCTTGTCTGCCGCCTCTCGGAGGGCTTTGGCGGGGATGAGCTGGGGGGACCCGGGGGATGCTTTGGGGAGGATGCTTTGGGCTGGGTGTTCCTCAAATCCGCTTCTCCCCCACCCCGAACGGCTTGGGTGGGGTGGGAAGGGGGGTGTTGCACCTCGGTTTGGGAAAAGATCTCTAGGCTTCAAAGGCACGGATGAGCTTTTGACATCTGCGTCCGCAGCGCGTGTTTAGGGGAAAGTGTGGGATTGAGCAGCTGGCCCTCAATCGCTGGAAGAAATTGAATGACACAGGGTGTAATTAAGTGACAAGAACCTAACAACCCAGGCGGGAACTGGTAATCCCATGAATCTGATTATGATAAAAACACGTCCAGTAATCCCAGGAAAGCTGTAATTGTGAGAATCTCCCCACCTTCCCCTTCCCAGCCTCCTTAGACATGAAGGTAACAGCAGCAAAACCATCCACAACATCTTTCCTTACCTATCTCTGAAAGGGAAGAGCCAGAAAGACCCCAAGCCTTTGAATCAGTCTGAGATGTGAGAAATCACCATTTGTCTGTGTGCAAATGCTTTTGAGCCTCGGTAACGTGTGCTTGGCGCAGGTACGATGTGATCCGAGGGTGTTTCCCCCTCCAGGTGCGGCGTGTGCCAGCTTTGATGAGGCTGGGTGTGATTAATCCTGCCCGACACTCTGTGTATCGCAGGCAAATGTTCTCCAGTGCCGTGTGGTGATGTGATTTCTTACTGTGTGATGTTTAATCTCTACTGATAACCGCAAAGCGGGGAGACGCAGGCGTGCGAGCGAAGGGGGTTTGGCTGCGTGGTCTCCAAAGCCTCCGTCAGCAGGTGCTGAGCCCTGGGGAGAACAGCTGGAAGTGCCCAGCTCTGCGGATGGACCTGGACGGCTCCTCGGAGCGGCCGTGCAAAGCTAAGCCCAGCGTTTCGCGTCAGCTTGCAATACGTTGCTGCTGGTTTCACCGTTTTCCCCTTTCTCCTCCTGCTCCAGCCTGGCTGTGTCTGCTCTGACACCCGCTGGGATGTCTCTCTGTCTCCCTCCCTTCGCCCCCTGTTCCCCTCGGTAATGCTGTTCTAACTCTTCACCAGAATGTATTTCCTCTTCAGAATAGGGTAGGTTTGGTGGCTGGTGGTTTTCTGGATTGCATAGGCCTTTTTTTTGGTTTGTTTTTAGCAGGCAAGGTGCAACCCGAAAACAGCCGGGCTCACTTTCCTGCTCTGCCTCCACTCTCTTGACTGCGTGGCCTTGGGCAAGTCACTTAACCTCTCTGTGCCTCAGTTCTCCCATCTGTAAAATGGGGATAAGTCATATTTGAGCACTTTGGACAAGCACTTGGTGGCCTACAGACTGCAAGTGCTATGTAAATGCTTAGTGCTAATACCAAGCAATCCCTACCTTTAAAATATATAGGGTTGGTTTTTTTGGGTTTTATTTTTTTCTTTTTTTTGTTTGAAGTGGTAAAATCAACCACTGCATCCAGGTTTGCACAGTTCTTCCTCTGCGGTAAAGTGCTAAACCCTTCAGCCTGCCTGGGAATAAAACACCGAGTGTTTCATGTAGATATCCTTGCTTTGAGTGGATTCAGGCTGTAGAAGAAGTGTCAGGAGAGCTGGAGAGCCTGCAGGCATGTTTTTAGCCCCAGGCTCTTTATTTGCATATGAAACTTTTGTTTATTCCCAGGTAGAATTGCCAAGAGATTCTCTGCAATCTCGCCTTTAATTCTGCTTTGCCTTGGTTTTTGCTCTTGCTGCTGGTTGAACCTCCAAGGGCTGAGATGTTTGGAGAAAGACGTGAGCTCTCGGTTGTGATCTGGCTCTCCGACCACGCCACGCTCCCCGGGAGCTTTTAGGTTGGAGCCTGTTTATTGCTCTGCCTCAAAATACCTGTTTTTTTAGAGGTTATGCTTCCTCTCCCAGCAGGATGCTCGGGAACCCGCGACCACCAAAAAGCAGAGCACCGTGTCTTTTCCAATCTCCAAGCCCTAAGTAAGGTTTGAACCACTGGACAATGAATCCTCTAAATCGATAACGAGATTTTTCTGAGCTTTAACAACTTCGTGTAGGTGGTCTCAAACCATCAGCAGGTTTGTCTCGGGAAGGAGGGAGGGTCTGGCAGAAATGCCCCTCTCTTTCCAGCCTGCACCAGGGCTTTTTATTGACGTGACGAGTGACCTGACATAAGAACCTCAACTCTCAGAGTGAGAACTCAACCTTGCTAACAGTATGACTGCAAATTTCTTTTATTTGAGTGTGTTTTTAGGGTTTTTCCCCTAGAACCCGCTCGGATCTGAATTGATTTAATGCCATTCTCCCGCTCGGCAGCGGGGAAAGCTCTGCCTGGCTTGGCCAACTTCAGCTCGCCGGTCACTCCAGCCAGGCTGCTCCTGACGGACAGGTGACCCTCGGGGCCGGGGGAGGCGTGGAGGCTCTGTGCTGCCTGTGCCGTGGCCAACTTGCTCTTCCTTTCGCTCTTGTTGCCTCAACCTCTCGAAAAGAGGGTTGCTTTTCCATTTGAGTGCTTTCCAAACGATTTACGACACCCATTCAGATGGGCCAGGCGCTGTCTTCAGGCTCTTGAGGTTGCTACCTCAGGACTGTGCCCCATCCCATCTTATGGAGCCCTAGAGGACTTGGAGTGCAAGGAAGGTTGACGAAGCATGCCAGCTTGCTGGGTCAGGCTTTTGAGAGTTGTTTTCCTTTTGCAGGTGTTTTGAGCCACTGGGCTTTTCATGGTCTTCGACCTTTAGAGGCTGGAGCTGCAGCCCTCTCTCTTTCAGCCATGTACCTGCCACGCTGCTGGAGTGGGAAATCCCGCCCGGGCGCCTCGTGGAAGCAGCTCTTCCCTAAAACCATCCTTAACTCCTTTCCCTGCTAGACCGAGTTACCTTCCAATAGACTCGGGCCGTGCTTTGGCTGACTGGCTCGCCTCTTGCTTTGGCAACCTCCTCGCTTCTCCCAGCCCTCTGGTTTCCATGCCCTTCAGGGTTGCTCCTCTCTCCTTCCGCGGACCTGGAACATCGAAGCCGTGCCAGACGATGCCAAACGCTTCCCCCATTTCACCCCCGTTTGAACTCCGTGTTGCTTTGGTGGTTTGCAAACACAGCTGTTGCTGCTGCTGCTGCTTCTTCATTTTTTTATTTATTTCTTTTTTTTCCTTTCATGCTGCAAAATATATCTCGATTTTTATCTTCCTGGGCCAAACTCTCTTATTTTCTAAGCTGGTCTGAGGTAGACGGCTCTTTCTGTCTCAGTAACTGTACGATTCCTCCTTGCACGTTGCAAATATGATGTTCCAGTAGGTCCCTTGGCAAATCCTGGCCCACAGTGAAAAAATGTCTCTGAATCACAAGGATATTTGTCCCTGGGCTCCGTCAGTGCAGGGGTGCCAGCCCAGTTTTGGGGGGTCCTTGCTGGTGCTTCTCCCTGTGAGGTGGCCACGGTGGGGATGCGCCGGCTCCAGTTTCATGCTGCTGTGGGTATGCGGGATTTGGGTGTCCCAAGCTGGGGGAGGTGACATGGAGAGGTAGGTGCAGGGTGTCACTAAGATCCTGTGGACAAGGGGTGGTCCTGGGGTGCTGTCCCTTGCAGCCTGTCCAACAATGAGTCCTGGAACAGGCAGGGAAAAAGGGCAGGGAAAGCGCTTTGCCTGCTTTTCTGGCAGGACTTGCTGAGCTCTCATCCTTGTGTTTCTAAGGTGACTTTGCCATGCAGCCCCAGCAGCGTTTTGGTTCCGTGGTGTTGGTGTGAAGGAAAATGCAAGTTAGTGTAAGGGGAGGGAGAGGGAGCATTCAGAGCTCGCTTGTGGGGCCCCATTTCTGTGCCTGCCACTGACAGCACCCACAGGCACTGGGAGCAGTGGGTTTGTGGGATGGGGGAGCTGGAAGGTCCCAGGGTCTGTTCCCAGCCTGAACTTGGCATGGTTTGCTGAGGAGTCTCTGTGAGCCCCCAGGGTGTGCAGGTGATGCTTTTCCCAGGAGGGTTCTCATTCCTGCTGCCCTGTGCCAGTCACCTGTGACTTGGAGGCTGATTTGGGGCACTGGTGGGCTCCAGTCTGTTGATCTGATGTTTGTCGCCTTGTCAGCTTGCTCAGAGCGATCCGCTTTGGAGAAAGGCTGGAGGTGATGCTGTTTGGAGATATGAAGGGAATAACAGCTTGCTGAGGACACTGGATTTGGGCTCAGAAGCCCAGGCACGGTCCTGGCAGGGCTTAGTCATGCCTGGTGGCATCCAGACATGACACGCATTCCAGACTCACTGCTGCTCCCACCTTGCAGCCTGTATTAGGACAAAATCCACCTGGCATTTTGGTTTCTCTTCCTGCTTCATGCAGTGACGTAGATTTGTGAGCTCTCGGAGTTTTGGGTTGGTTTCAGCTGTAGCTCTTGTCTGGAGATATTTTTCCATGAGGCTGGACCTTCAGGGATTTCCACATGTCCCACGTGGGCTCACTGCAGCCCCAGACTGGAGTCAGGGCTTTTTTGGAAGGAAATCTTTTCAAGGAACCAGAGTAAAACCCACTGTACATATGAGATATAAATAGATAGAGAAGTGTAGGACAAAGGTAGATAGGTTTGCAGAATTCAGTAGATTTGCATGTCGGGGTATGTGTGTCTCTAGGGGAGAGTTTAGAGCCGTGCTGGAGTGGGGGGGTCAGGATGGGCAAAGTGGGGAAGGGGAGCAGCTGGAGCCTGAGGGGAATTCGGGAATGGAGAGGCACAGGCGTGACCTGCTGCACATGACAGATCGCTCTGTTTCATTATTTCATCCCCAGTTTTTAGTTTTGCTTTGTTCATTGTCTCTGGCTCACCCCTGGGCCGTGACACGGAGAGGCAGGAGGGACAGGTCCCGTGCTCTGTGTGTCTGAGGCACGTGGGGCGTGACACGGGACACGGCATGGCAGGGCAATGTCACGTTGCCTCATCTCTGGTGCCATCGCCTAAAGAAAAAGCTGCACCACACAGAAACCCTTCCCTCAAGTCCCTCTAGATGCTGCTCTCTGGTTACTCGTGTGAAAGCATTTTGCTTTGCGTCTGTTCTTCACAGAAAAGCGTGAGTCAGAAGGGATGAGAGAGGGATACAGCTAAATTTGTCCCTTGAGCTGAGGAACGCAGCACCGCCTGTGCCAGCCAGCCTCAGCAGTGCCTCCTGGGAGGGACAAGATGTTCTTGACAGTGTCTCTTTATTTTAAACCTCATTAGCAGGACTTTGAGGATCTGAGGCAGAGAGGGGAATTGGTCAGCAGTGATACCAGAGCTGATCCTGACCCCAGGCATGGGGGCAGCTGGATTCAGGCTGGATTCCCACTGCTCTCCAGAGCCATGCCTGTGCTCTCTGGGCATAGGGTAGACCTTAAAGAAAATAGGATGTTTGCTCCATTTACCCCCTTCAGCTTAATTTCGTTGGGTTTTTTTCTGTTTCTGAGTATCTTGACTCCTCTCTGCCTGCATTTGCTGGGAAGGAGAGGTGGGAAGTGCAGTTGTTCCTGTTAGAGGTCTGTCAGGGAATGCTCGATCTGGGAATAGAGGGCTGGGGAGCAGTGATGAGATTTGGCAGCACTGATGCCAGCAAAAGAAACTTAACTTTGCACTGAATTCCCATCAGCTGGCAAATCCCCAGGCAGGGAGGGCTGGTGTGGTTGTGGGAAGGGGCTGGAGATGGGAGCGTGTTCCCCTCCTCAAGTGACTGGGATGACAGGGAGCTGTGTTTGCCCATTTTCTTAATTTTGAGGTATTTTGGCTGAGCTCTGTCCCTCAGCATTGTGTGGCAGCAGGATGAGCATCCCCAGTCCCAGGGCTCTGGCTGATTTTTGATATGTGCATGGATGGATGGATGAAGGACCATTCCTGGGGAGGGGTGGGCAGGAAAAGGGGGGAGAGGGGCTGCTACAGCCTCGGGGGGGTTGGATGTGGCAAGCATGCACTGTAGTGGTAGCTAAGGACTTTTATAATGGTTGCAGAGGGGTGGGAAATGCAGGATGGAGGAGAGTTGGCCCAGATTTTGGATTTGCCATCAAAATGACACTTTCTCTCCCAGGAGGGCTTTTATTCTTGTTCTCCTGAGGTTGCAGGGCTGCAAAAGAGGGTGCCCATCTTCCCGGGAATGAGGCAGTCCTGTGGTTTGAAAGCTCCTTGGATTTCCACCCACTCCCCCCCAGCACTTAGATTAAAATAAAACACACAAAAAAAAAATACTTGAGAAATGAGCCCCAGTATCTCTATCTAAAGAAATGATATTGGTGTATCGAAACCGCATTGTATATAAAATTAAACAAATATATATTTACTTTCTATTTTAGAAGGGGGGGAGAATAACTATTTAAAATAATTCCTTAGTAATAGGTGTCAGAAACTTCTGTGCAGCATGAGAGAGGCTGTCAGAGGTGGGGAGAGTCTCAACAGCGGGAGCAGAGCGAGTATTTTTACATTATATTGCGCTTCAGCTTCTCTGCTTCTCCATCCACCTATAAATAGACAAAAATATATATACAAATATATATATATATATATAAAAATTATATATATCTAAGTCACATAGCTGTTTTATTTTTGTATCCATGCCTAGTGCTGTTTGAGCAATACGGTGGCGAGGGAGAGGAGGGCTGGGCCAGGCTGGGGGGCTCGCAGTGCTCTGGGGGATCTGCCCGCTCCAGGCCCAGCATCACCACTGTTTGCTGTTTCAATAGGGAAAAACACTCAAAAGGGAAAAAATCCCAGGATGGGGAAGCCCGGGCCTGCTGCCAGCTTGCCCAGGGCTGAGGCGAGGTGGTGTTTCCACTGAGGACTGTCTTGGGTGCTTTTTTTTCAGAGGAAAAAGACAAATTTCAGCTGCAAGGGCACTTGGGGAGGATGAGGCAGCTGCAGCCTGAGGGGTGGCACAGGATGGGGACATGCTGTTGGGACAGGGTGTCCATGCTGCCACCTTGCTGGGTGCTGTTGGTCACCTGTCCTCGCTGTCCTCCTGAATCCTGAGGGTTTCTGCAACCCTCCTGCAGTTTGTGGAGCCCCACAGGGGGATTCTCCAGGTCCCTGCAGCCGGCTGGAGCAGGGAGCCTTCTCCCTAGGGAATGTCAATACCTCTCCAAGAGTGTCCCTGGCCAGCAGGGCTTACTGGGGTCTGCTGGTATCCACTGGGGTGGGATGAGGGGCTCTCCCTGCATGGCTGGGTGGAATGTGAAGCTCTCCCTGTCTCAGTGGATAGGATGTGAGGCTCTCCCCGTCCCACTGGACGGGATGTGAAGCTCTCCCTGTCTTGAAGGGTGGGATGTGGGGCTCTCCTTGTCTCAGTGGATAGGATGAGAAGCTCTCCCTGTCTCACTGGATGGGATGTGAGGCTCTCCTGTCTCGATGGGTGGGATATGAAGCTCTCCCTGTCCCAGTGGATAGGATGTGAAGCTCTCCCTGTCCGGATGGGTGGGGTGGCACCGAGCCCTGGCGTGGTGGGGAATGTGCTGGGGATGTTTGGGGCTGTTCCTGCAGAGCAGTCTGGACCCGCCGGATCCCTGCCCCCTTCCCCGTGTGCCCGTGGGGGGAAGAGGGGCCAGTTTGGGGCTGAGCAATGCCAGGCGGCTGCAAACCATCCCTGGGGCAGGATTTGGGGATTGTCTTAGGGCAGTGGCGACCAGGGCTTGGCTCCCCTCAGGCTGTGTCCCACAGCGCTGGGCTCTGGGAGGACCCAGATGCTGCTTTTGGGCTCAGATGTCCCCAAGGGGATGGTGACACAGACCCTGAGTGCTCCCACCCCTCCAGAGGCAGGCAGAGGTCCCTCGCTGTGGTCATGCCACGTCCCCATGGGCTGAGGCACGAATGTACCCCCGGGAGTTGGCCCCTCGCAGCGGCACCGTGTCCTCCGTAGGTGTCACCTGTATTTTCCATGATATTTCTCTCTTCTTCGTCGGGTCGGGGGGGCTGGGGGGGTGGGATTGTTTCTAATATCAAGCCAAGATTTGTTCAGCACCAATTCTTGATATCGAAGCAAAGCATGTTTGGTGGGACTAACTTGCATTTATTAGCGGTAAATACATTAAGTGAGTCTTTTATATGTTAAAAAAAACACACAAAAAACAAACAAAAAAAAAAAAAAGGATGTCAGGAGAAAGAGAAGGGATGAGATTTCTCAGCTCGGTGGCCGGGCTGGGGGGCTGCCTTGCCCCCCACCCGTGGGGCTTTGGGGTATTGCTGGGGGTGGGCAGGGGGGCGGGCAGCTTTCTCCCTTCCCCATCTCCCCTGGAATCACTTACAGAAAAAAAACAGGCAAAGGAAAGCTAGAAATGTTTACAAAGCACACTTCCCACAGTACCGTTAACCCTCTGGATGCCAAACAGACACATCAGGAGCTGCTCCCTCCCACGCTGGGGGCCCCGGGGGCGGCGGCTCTGACAGCATCGCCCCTCTTCCCGCGGTTTCTTTGGTTTGGTTTTGTTGGACACCATCCCCGCTGCCTCCATCGCGCGCATCTGGCCGGAGCTTGCTTTCCTGGGGGGCTGTTTGCTTCCTGCCCCCTCCCAGGCTCTTCCCGCTCTGCTGGGAGCTGTGGGAATCACCTCTCTCTGCTCGGGGAGGTTGTGGCTCAGTGGGAGATGCCGGCATTCTCTCCCTGCCCTCCCAGATGCACTTTAAGGCCAAACTTCCGTTTTTTTCCGTCTCTGGGGCTGGCAGGGAGCAGGCAGGGGGTGCTCCCGTGGCCCCAGGGTGTGCAGGACCTTCCACTTGGCTGTGCAGGCTCCAATCCCTTGGCATTTCCCACGTGGGAAAGCCCTTTGGAAATCCTCCTGGAAAAGCCCACGTTGCTGTAAGGTTCAACCTTTGGGCATTCGGAGGTCACAGATGCACAGCAGCTCCTCGGGGAGCATCCCTGGATCCTCCCGGGAGCATCTCCAGCTCTCCCACGGGAGCATCCCTAGCTCTCCAGGGGAGCCCAGACTTTTTAATCCCCTTTTAATAGGTTTGTAGACTCTCTGAACCCTCGTAGACCTCCACAGGTAGCTCTTGATTTAATCCCCTCCTAACCCCATAGTGTTTTCCCCTAAGGCAGGATTTTCTTCCGGACCCAACACCTCTCTGGTTGTGTGGGACAACTTTTTCCTCTTTTTAAGAAGAATTTCTTGCCTCTGGATATAAAGACTAGATCATCCAACCTCGTTTCCATCTCTTGAATGTCGAGTATTACGATGTGTAACACACGTTAGGGTGCTCTTTGGTGCTGTTTCAATGGTAACCAGTGGAACTGACTTTTTTAATAACAATAACAAACAATAACAATAAAAGAAACTTTAGTGCCCGCTGGTTCCATAACATTTGTTGTCGTGACTTTTTTTTTTTTTAAAGTTTTGTTAGGGTTTTGGTTTTTTGGTTTTTTTTAATTCTTTTTTTTTAATTTTTACTAAACAGTGAGTAGCGATCAGCTGCTGGGTTTCTGTGGTGTTGATTTTAGTGACTGGTGGCTGCTGCGAGCCGGGTGGGCTGCGTCACAACCTAGTGGGAATTTGGGATCGAGTCGCTTCCTTTTGGAACTGCACACAGCAAAACGAGCATTTGATGGGAGCCCAGACGGCAACTAGAGGGTTAATTTTTGAACTTTCAGGTATGTTCCTCAGAAGAAAATAATAATAATAATAATAATAAAAGAATAAAAAAAAAAGATAAGAGAAACAAAACACTATTTTTTCAGTAAGCTTTTTTTTTCTGTAAACGATTTGCAAATAAATCTGACATGATGGTGCTGTACCAAAGCCTTACACGAAACTTATTCCGCGCTCTCTATAATCTCTCTGTATCTGTATTGTTGCTCTCGGCCTCCGCCAAGGCCAGGAAATGCCAGCAGGAGGGACCGATGGCCTCGCTCGGCATCGGCATCCCCGGAATTCCCCGGGATCGCGGGAATTCCTTCCCCGGGCCGCGGGGAGGGAAAGCCAAATTTCAGCATCGCTCCCCAGGCGTGCGATGAGGGGCGCAACGGGGCTCCTCACCCCAAACTCTCCTTCCGACTGGGTGCTACCCTGCCCTGGGCAGGGATCCGAGACCTCGCCGGGGCGCTGCTCCCGGCATCCCCAAGGGGATAACAACCCACCGAGCCCCCTCTCAGGGGATTTTACATCTTCCAGCTCAGCCCGACCTCCGCAGTGCTTAGCCAAGGCAGACCCCTGGCTCTTGCCCTGCAATCCCACTCCCTGCCCTTCCCCTGGGGCCGGCCGGGAGCTGGGGCTGCTTTGATAGCTCTAAGCAATAATCCCACTCTGCCAAGAAAGTTGGGTCCTTTTGGCTCTTGGACTGTTGTCAGTTAACGAGTAAATGCTAATAAGCCAACAAAAATTGGAAGAAATGAGAGTTTGAAGCCCTGCCTTACTGGGAGTAGCTGGTCCCTCGGTCTCTGCCTGTTGGGATTTTAAGGCCTGCTGAGTACTTAATTTATCGCTGGTAACATTGCATGTTCATAGATTGACTTCTTGAGTTGATTTTTCTTATTTTAATGTACCCACTATAAGAAATTCTGGCAGTGTTGCAATGTTACGTACAACTAGCCATGCTGTAGGAGAATGATGGGTTTTGGAATCGATTAACTTGCTCCTCATGTAACATTACCCTGCTTCAGAAATGTTTTGTATTTTGATATAAATAAACATTTGCTAAAAAAAAAAATATATCTATAAAAAGGATCAGTGCTGTCCTTGATTTGGTTGGAGGGGCTGTGGGGAGGGGCTGGGCTGCCCCAGAGGTGTTTGTGGGGAGATGCTGGGCTGTTCTTTGCCCTAAGTATCCCACATTATGTTGTCCCCTGGCATGTCCCAGCTGGTGCTCCAGGCTGAGGTAGGTGCTGGGATGGACAGTGATGCTCAGGTCCTGCTTTTGGGCAAGAGCTAGGAGGGGAGAGAGCCCCAAGCCCACCTGCCAGGGTGATGCTGGACAGTGAGCCAGGTCCCTTGCTGTCCCCTCTGAATCCAGGGATCCCACCCCACCTGCTGCCACAGCTTCTCTTTCTCATTCCCATCCTCCAGCCAGGCTGTCCCTCTCTTCCCTCCCCTTCACCTGCTGCCTCTGGATTTTTTTGCTGCCTTTTTTGCACCGATTCATCCCGCAGGAGCTCCCCCGATAATAAACTCTCTGACCGCTAATGGGATGTGTCCAGGACGGTGCAGTGAGTGGTGCCACTCTGTCCCCAGCCTCGCCGGTGGCCGAGCCACGAGGTGGCAGTGCTGGCTCGGCAGCTCCCGGCGCTGCTGACGAGTTTGGAGGGAGAAGAGGCTGCCTCGGCCACCTGCAGCATCGCTGCCCTCCCTGTATCCCCACAGGGATGGAGGGGCTGCTTCTGTCTGTGTGTCTGTCCTCCTGCTGGCCCTTAAACTGACCCCCAAGGGAATCCCCATGGATTCTCCCCAGCCTCCCTGCGATGCTGGTTTCTAGAGGCTGGGATAGGAGCTGCCCTCACACCCCTCAGTGTGCTGGGGATGTGGCTCAGGGCCGTGCAGCATCCTTAGGGTTGGCTCTAGGGTTTCCCAGTTAAACCCCCTCAGTGAGCAGGGATGCAGCTCAAGGTGGTGCAGCATCTTTTGGGTACCAACTCCGGGATTCCCAGTTAAACCCCATCCCCAGGGGGAGCAGGGATGCAGAGAAAGGCTGTTTTCACATCCCTCCCCAGCTGCTCCCCAAAACTGGAGGCTGGACCCCCACATCATTCCCCCATGGACCCTGCACACCTCTGCTGTCGCTGCAAGATCAGAGACCATCCTGCCGTGGTCCCAGCACAGGTGGGAAGATGCTGGGGAGCTGTTCAGGTGCTGCCCTCCAGCTCTGCTCCGTGTTTGGTGAAACCCTGCAGGAAGGAGGAAGGATGAGGTGGGATTCAGCCCTCCCAGCTGGATCTACAGAACTGATCCTCGCTGCTCAGAGCGGGTGAGTGGGCAAACACGGGGTGGCTGGGCTGGGACTGAGGGGTTTGGGCAGTGAAATGATGCTGCTGCAGCTCACCCGGGGGTGTGTGGCTCACAGGGATGCTCCTGGGCTGGGGGAGGGTGGCACTGGTGGGCATGGCAGCTGTGAGACCCCAGTGTCCCCAGGTCACCTGATGCCTTGATGGGCTTACCTACAACAGGGGCTAGACAGAGTTAGGAGAATAAAAAGCAGATAAATTTGTTGAAGGCCTTCAAGGGCATTTAGGGCAGACAGAGCCTACTCGAGAGGCTACACCCAAAAGACAGCAAGTCACGAGCTTTTCTGTCCATTTACATATAGAGCTTTAATACTGCAATTACACTTTCAGGTTATAAAGTCAATTGCTCCAAGTTTGCTCCCCCAGTTCACGGTTGTTCACATATTTTGTGGCTCAGGGGCAGCAAACTGTCCTTGGATCCTGAGATTTAGAGGAATTGTTTTGTCTGAAAATGCTGGGAACAGGAGTTTTAGCACACTGTATGGAGTCCAGAGCCACACACTGAAACTACAGGTACATGAAAATATAGAAGCTAAAATCCTAAGGCATCACACCCAGTGCAGGTGGCCTGGGGTCCCCTGGCAGTGCTTTTCAGCCTCCCAAGGACAGCTGACACCTCCTGAGGGTGGTTTGGAGTCTCTCCAGGGGTGCAGGAGCTGAGAAAAAGACCTGAGCTGCAATCACCGAGCCGAGGTGCTCCCAGCATTTTGAACATCCATCCCCAGGTAACCAATTCATGTCACCTCCCGGAGCCAGGCAGCATTCCCCTCCTGTGGAGCTCTGGATCTTCCACCTACCTCTCTCCCAGCCCCACTGAGGGCCACACCTCCACTGCCAGGGCTGGTGGCAGTGGCAGGAGGTGGCAGGGAGGCGAGGGGATGCACCTCCTGCTCCAGGGGAAGCTCCATGCCCTCCACAGGTGGCTCTGGCTGGAGGCACAGTTTCTGCTATCAGTGAATTATTGATTGGATTTACCGCCACGGCTCTGACAACACCATTACTGGCTTTGACTTCATGTTTAAATCATCACTCCAATAGCTCTGAAAGATGCGATCTTTTATTTAAAACGCACTCAGTGGCTCTTTTTGATGCCCTGGCTCGACGTGCTGCTGGCAGAGGGGAGGTGCACGGCTGGGGGAGCACAGTCCCTGCACCAGGGGCTTCGGGGACACTCAAGGTCACTCTGCCGAGGGTGGAAGGAAATTGATTTCCCCCTCCTGCTCCAGATGAAAGGCTGCAGGTAATGGGGAGGGCCAAGAGCTGCAGGGGCTGTGCCTCTGCCCTGCCTGCAGCCCCATCCCTGCTGCATCCCCGCGAATCCCTGCGGCTGATGGAGAGAGCAGGGAGTGCCCCCAGTGCTCTGTGCCCGCAGCTCACCCCACACATCCCCTGCCCCTTGCTGTGTCCCTGCTCCCCATCCCCAGTGCTCCCCCAGCTCCCAGGCTGATCCCAGACGCTGTGCCTGTGTCCCCAGAGCTCCTCTCCTCCACGACCTGGCTCTGGGCTGTGCAGGGCTGCTGTGCTGCTCTGGGGCTGCAGGTTTGAGGCCAAAACTCCCCCACGCCCAGCTGTGGGGTTATTTGGATGCCATCCCGCTGCTCTCTCCGGCAGGATGGCAGGGCTGCCTGCATTCCTTTTTATCAGCTTCACCATCCAATATTCCCAGGCTGCCTTGTCTTTGCTTTACATTTATCAATATTACCAGCTGATCCCCAGCCCCCCTCCGTGGGTTTATTAATATTGCCCTCTGATCTGCAGGAAGCGGCCGCGCTTTATATTCCTGCCCCATCCCCAGCTCCTCCAAGCCCCCACGCCATGTTTAATTAGATTTTCTCCTTGGCTCAGGCAAACACAAATTGAGCTCCTGGTATCTCTCTCCTGTGCTGGAGCTGGAGCCTGGCTGAGGTGGACAGCATCCTCCACCACATTAATATTCCAGTGCCGGTGCATGTCTCGGGATGGTGCAGTCTGGGGGGATTTGCCTGGAAAAGGGGATTATTTCTAACCCCACACCCTGTTTTCCGTGGATGGCAATTAACCTGGCAGGGAAATATCTTTTCCTATGAGGTCAGGGTGGCCAGGTTGAGGGTTCATGATTAGGAATCAGCAGAGGATCGCTGGATCAGAGATCAGAGATGCTTCTTCACCCTCTCCCGTAGAATTCCCCCCATCCTGCTGCTCTGAGCCATTAATGACATTTTTCAAGGAATCCCTCATGGCTTGGCTTTCCCCAAGTCAGTGAGGACCAGTGCTGGCCTCTCCCACTGCTCCATGGCAGCTTTTCCACATCAGAGGGAAAGAAAATTGTTTATGCAAAGTTTGTCAGTCCCTCCAGGCACGAAGGGAAGCGCTGATTGTTCTCCAGCTATCTCAAATCTTTTGCCAGTTTCCAAAATTAAAATTTTTCCCTGTGTCTTGCAGACATGTTTGGTGTTCGTGCTTGGATTTCCAGACTTGCTGTCCAGCAGGTGCTAATATTATTATTATTATTATTATTATTGTATTTTATTATATTTTGTTTTCTCTCTTTGGATTTTTTCCTCCCGCCACGGTGTCACCCTTTGTGTTTCTCTTCTCCCAGGGAATACAGGACGGAATTTGCTCCAGGGATGTTCATGCAGGGACTACAAACACCTCCTGGGGCTGGACCTGCCTTTCTCAGCTGTGATCCCACGGAGCAAAGAGCTTCCCATCCCTGCAGCCCGGCAGCCTGTGGTGCTGCTGGGATGCAGGATCTGCTCCCCGGGATGCTGCCTCTCCTCGCCTGAGTCAATAAAAAGCTAATTAAGCCATTTATCTGGGCAAAGCAGCCACTCCTGGTGAGCTCTGCTGCTGGGATGGAGGAGGAAGGCGCACAGAGCCAGGGAAGGCTGCGGGCAGCCCCTGGAAAAGGGAGAATCTCAGCTGGGAGCTGAGCAAGGTGGGTACTCACAGCATTAAACTGCTTTTCTGTCTGAGAAGTTGGTGTTGAGTTCTGCAATATCCATCATTCCCAACCATAATGAAGAATAGTGTTTATTCCCAGCTGCCCCTCAGCTCTGTGGGACCCAAATCCCATTTTTTTCCCCCAAACTCCCCTCTCCAGAAAGACCAGGCTTGCTGTTTGCAGAGCACGGCTGTGCTCTAACTTTAAATTGACTTTTTTAGTGGAGCCCTGGGAGGTTTTTCCGAGGAGTGCAGCCTATTCTTCAGGGCTTTTATAAGCCTTTAGTAGCTTAAGACACAACTAAGTTGGCCCTAATCCCCCATAAAAGCACGTAGGTTTTCTTGCCCTTCTGCAGCATCAAGGTCTTAGCCTGGCGCTTTCCTTCACTGTTGTATTTGTCTGAAGGATGGGAAGGAAATGTCTGTGAAATTTTCCTTTTTAAAGACCTGAATCCTCAGATCAAACCCATCCAGGGGAGCTTGGGGCAGGAGATGGGTTCCTTTGGACAGGGGGGATGTGGTGGCACAAATTCCATGAACATGCAGCACCTGTGGAGGTCTTTGGCTGGATCATCCCCCCATTGATCCAGAGTGAGGGGGACAGCATAAAAATTTGAGGAAAAAGTATTTCTCCAGCAAAACAACTAATCCTGCAGTTCAGGCCCCCCAAGAAGACACCCAGCCATGGGTGAGTTGACTGATGCAGCATTAGACACGTGCAAAGGGTTTTATCCTTGGATTTGGAAAAGTTTCTTGGATCCTGGCTGGGGTTTGTTCTCAGAGACACAGCTTTTGTGAGGTGGAGATGAAGTGCTGCCTTGAAGATGTGAAAATGGGTGGCTCCAGAGCAGGAAGGGTCTGTGCTTGGCCAGGGCTGAGCAGGATTTTACTCCTTGAGAGAATTCCAGTGGGTACTTGCAGGCTGAGTTGTGCCGCTTTCTCCAATCTTTTCCAGACCTTGGGATCATTCTCTGGTGGGGTCTGTGGGTTCTTCAGACCCCAAAAGGAGGATTTCTGCAGCCTGTGGGGGCATGAACCCCATGCTGGATGTTACCCCTGCACTGTGTCAGGGTGTGAAGCACCTTTGAAAGCCCCAAACCCCCACGGACCCTCGTGGGGTGACACTGGGGGTCAGAGCAGGGACAGGCTGAATGCCAACAGAGAGAGGGAATATTTTCTCACCCCACACCCCAGGATGATGTGACCTGCAGGAAGTGATGGCTCACCTTGTGCTGAACCCAAACACACAGTTCTGCACCCCAAAACCACACAAAAGGGGGGCTTGTCTGCCAGTGGGGGGAAATTCGGGTCCCTCTGGGCCAGGCTGGCAGGAGCTGCCCTATTTGCATATTAGGGGTGAGTTTATGAATTATGCAGCCACCACAGCACGTCCAGAGGAATCGGCTGCAACATGGAAAGCATATTTATCTTCGTGTCTTATTGATTTATTTTTCCTCTCCTGATTTTCCGGCTCGAGCAACTGCAGCCAGGAAGGGAAAACAGCCGAGGCAGCCGGGGGGCTGCAGTGGGACAGTGTCCCCACCCCTCAGACATCAGTCCCATGGGGTTTCTCCACACAGCTAGGAGCTGTTTCAGGGAGACCAGCAAGTTCTGAGTGCTCTGATGCTTGTTTGGGTGGAGCACAAGCCTGGGAATATTTCAAAGAGAGAGGGGAATCGTTTTCGGTGGCAGCGAAGATGCTCCTGGAGGGTGACCTGGACTATGGGGTGGTGAGAGGGATGGTGACCAGGAGCTGCTCCTCCATGGCACCATCACAGGTCCTAAACAGGAGCCAGGCTCTGAGGACACATCAGAACATTCGTCCTCATCTGGGCTGAAGTGCAGCCATCCATTATCACGTTGTCTCCATTGTCTCTTTGTCCATCCATCTACCCTTTCCACTCATTAACTCCACCATCTGCTCCTTCATTTATCTCCTATCCTGGCCACTAAATCATCCCTGTCTTCCCTCTCCATCCATGCATGAGAGAAGAACCCCTCAGTCCTCTCCTCATCCCAGATCCCCAGAACCATGAGCTTGAATTTCAAGGCTCCATCCATCAGTGAAGCTCCCAAATCCCTTGGGGCTTCATTTCATCTCTTGTGGTGTCTCCAAAACAGTCCCTGGAAGGGAACAGGAGCTGCTCTGTCTCCAGGTGAGTGGGTACCACTCTCATCCACACTCCACCTGCCCTCCCTGCATCCATGGAAGCATCCCCAGCTCGCAGCCCTCCCGGCTGTGCCCTCTTCCCCCCGGCAGGAAAGGTTAGCTGAGATCACAGAGCCAGCCGGCTGCCCAGATTCCCACTCCCCAGGGCTAATTACGGAACAACATTAGATAAAAGTCAACATATGTTGTAAAAGGCACTATGTATCAGTGCCTGACAGCTCCTAACAATGTGCTCATGTAACAGCTGTCAGGCTGCGATGCCTGGAAATGAGGAATATGTTGATTTATGGATATCAGATCTGCCCTCACGTTCGCCGACGGCAGCCAGGACAGGCTGTTCCCCACGCCCTGCCTCGGCCTCCTGCTTTTCCCAGGGATGTTTTGCTCCCAGACGTGCCTGTGTTTGTGCTGCTGCTCCTACCAGAGCTGCTGTTTCTGAGGCAGGAGGAACCAACCCCTCTCTGTGGGCTCAGAGAGCAGAAAAGCTCATCCAGCTTAGGAAGGATGTGGAGCTGCTGGAGAGAGTCCACAGGAGGCACCAGGATGGTCAGAGGGATTGAGAGAAGGCTGGGAGGGTTGGGATTGTTCAGCCTGGAGAGAAGAAGCTGCAGGGTGACCTAATTTCAGCCTTTCAGTACCTGAAGGAGCCAACAAGAAAGATGGGGAGAGATGTTTTACAAGAGCATGGAGCAAGAGGAGAAGGGGGGATGGCTTCAAACTGACAGAGAGTAGGATTAGATCAGATATTGGGAAGGAATTGTTCCCTGTGAGAGTGGGGAGGTCCTGGCACAGGGTGCCCAGAGAAGCTGTGGCTGCCCCTGGATCCCTGGAAGTGTCCAAGGCCAGGCTGGAAGGGGCTTGGAGCAGCCTGGGACAGTGGAAGGTGTCCCTGCCATGGCAGGCTCCCCAAATCCTTGGATCTGAGAGCAGAGGCTGCGCTGGGATCAGTCACGGCTGATGATTCTTGTGTTCGTCACCTCCTGGTTCTCTGTCCCTTTATGGAACCTCTGCACTGTGGCAACACCCCAGATCATGTTCATTTATTTTCTGTGGCCCCAAAGGCTCTGCATTTTTGGGGTAAAACAGAACAGGATTGGGGCTTGGACAGCCTTTGGAATGTGGTGAGCCAACAGTGGGGGACAAATCCTCAAATCCTGCACCCTGCTCTCCTCCAGCTTTTGGGATGAAACTCTGCTTTTTTACTATCCTATCCCCAACTAGAATTGGGGGGGGGGGGGGGGGGCTGAATCACCAACATCAATGGCAGAGGTGCCATCCAGCTGCTGGCAGAGCTCGTTAGTAACTCCCACTAATCAGCTTTGATGGGAACAGGGAGGGAAATTCCTCCTCTGCTTTATTAGGCACTCTCAGCTGGATGCTTCCAGGTACAGCTGTGCCTGAGGGGATCCTGCTCCTTGATTCTGCTCAGATCTGGGGGGTTTGGGCTCATGTTAGGCAAGGAAAGAGCTTTTGGGAAGTGTTTTTTCGGGTGGAACGTGGCTCAGGTGGGGTTGTTGGAGAGGTGGGAGGGGATAAAGCAGCCCCAAACTCATGTAATTTAAAATACAGGTGTATATTCCCTTTTCCTCCTTGTTTTTAGTGAAGCTCAGGGCTCGAGGAGTTGTGTAATGGAGATGTTTCTACCTGGGAATGGGGTGGGATTGGGTGTTTTTGGTGAAAGGTGGGTTTGCTCCCTCTTGTGAGGGGGAAATGTGGCCAGGGATCCAGCAAAGCTCCAGGATTCCTATTGGGAAGGCAGTGGATCCGAAATTAATTTGAGGTGGGGATGTTTTTTGGGCTCTTAATGTCAAGAGACATCATTTTTAGTTTGCTTTTCCAAATGGTGATTCCTAGCAGGATTTGCATTGCTCTTTAATTTATTCCAGCCATGTTTCCCTGCTGGTTTTCCATCCATTTTTTGGGGCTGTTTTCCTGATTTTTTGACAAATATGAATAAAGATATGATCTGCACTCGCTCTGACTCTTTTTTTTGGGGATGCTGGGGTCTCATCTCCTGTAACAATCCTGCCAAGCTTCCCCTGCTGCAGGGGGAATGTGTAAATCCCAGTAAAACTGCTCGTTCCACTGAAATTTGAAAATATAATAAAGCAGGTTATATCACTTTATAAAAAAAGTAATAAAAAAGAAGGTTAATGTCCTTTCTCAACTTGCAGCCTGTGTTTTTTAATCTGCAAAACAATAATGGAAAACTCCATTTATGGAGCTGTGGAGTGGGTTGGGCTGAGCCTTTACAAAACCTCACATAAGACTAAATAAACTCAGGCTCCATTGCAATTTGCTCTTTATAGGCTGATATTTACCAGCCTAGCAAGTACTCTACTCCCTAACTTGAATATATTTCATTTTTTTTAATACATATTCATTATTTACAAACTTGTTTCCACTCTCCAATTTCTGCTGCTTTGTGGGATTTCTCGTGGGAATTCTTTTAATATGCAGATTTCATAGGAAATATTTTTCTATATAGGTATTTTGACTGCGTAATTACCTCGGGCCTATTGTGTTTAATTCCAAATATAACTTTGAAATTCCCCTAAGGATGAATCTATTTTGGGTTTTCCCTCTTGGGGGAGGTTGTATTAACCATAGACGTGTGTGTGAGTTTTGGGGGAGAAAACCATCCCAACCTCCCTGTGCAGGGCAAATCTGTGAGGAGGAGATGGGAAAGAAGCTCCAAAATGGTTTTTTTTGCCCCACTGGAGGGAAATAAACTCTGGGAATTTCTGCCTTTCCCTTCTTTCATGCTCAGAGGGGCAAACAGGATCTGGTAGCCACTGGGGGAGTGAGAAGTTCCCACAAACCGTATCAAAAGCAAGTACACATTAATGGGCTTATTTTTTTTTATTTTCCTTTTTATGGGGTTTGGACACTGAGCCTGGGATTCATCCAGGCTGGACCAAGAGCCCTGTGGCATTTGGAATGCAAATCACCCAGCCATGCCTTAATCATTACCACCGGGAGACAATTAGGGTTAAAATATAGATTTTTCCACAACAAGGGCAAACTGCAGAGGCATAAAAAGAAGAAAGTCTTGCTATGATTCATTTATATCAGCCTGTTGCTTTGAGGATGTTGTTAGAGGCTGGGAAGGAGCCCAAATCCAGAGATCTGCCCCAAAATAGGGGAGAAAAGTGGGGTTTGGGTGGGTTTCCCCTAATTTGGGGTCAGGGCTGGCTGATCCCACAGAATTCCCCCTCTGGCATGAGAGCCCAGCAGCAGAAAGGGTTGGGAACAGGGAAATTAGTCAGCTGTGCTGGAATCTGATCGAAAGTGCAAAGCAGAGGATGAGCGAGGTGAGCAGAAAAGCCTTTTTTTTGCATTTTCCTAATCTTGTGGGGTTTATGAGGAAGGTAAACTTAATAAGGTGGGGCAGGAGCCTTGCTGAGCCCTGCCTGGGGCTGTGCAGGGAGGGAGTGAGGAAAGGAGCTGGGAGAACACATGGGGGCACTGGGGATCCCCAGGAGCAGGGACTGAACCAGGCTGGGTTTCCCCTTTGCCCCCCTGGCTTTTCTCCAGGGATTTACCCAGCACTGATCCTACTGATGGTCTGGAACTGCAGGAAATGTTATTTTTTCCCATGATTTCTCATGAAGGAAAGGAGAAGGAGAAAAAGGGAATAGAAAATATTTGATTTCACAGGTGATTCCCAATCCCAGCTCCCTGTGGTGTCTCCTGGCCCAGCTCTCCTGCCTCAGCCCCATCCCTGATCTGGGGGTGGGAATGATGCAGCCTGGATCCACATCGACCCACACAACAATTTTCCCTGCCTTTCACCTTCCTTTTGCTCTCTGCTTTCCCAAAATCAGCACCGAGGGTGAGGAGGGGAAGCAGTGTGTCCTGCCCACCTCTGCACCTTGGAATGCCCTTCCCAAAGCCAAACCCCACAGCCAGAACCACCACTACAGCTTTGGATAATCCTTGCCCAGATTGTGTTATTGTCCCTGTGGGGAAAACCCAACAACAGCCACGCTCTAATCCTTAATTAGAGAGTTAATTACCCTCGGAGGCTGGTCCTGCCTTGGGAGGGGGCAGCGGGACATGGGGGGAAGCTGCTTTTATGAGTGGAATAGGGAATGGGGCATGTGGAATAGGGAACAGGGAATAGGGCACAGGGAACAAGGCAAAGGGAATGGGGCATGTGGAATAGGGAACAGGGAATAGGGCATAGGGAATGGGCATGGGGATTAGGGCACAGGGAATGGGGCATGTGGAATAGGGAACAGGGCATAGGGAATGGGCACTGGGATTAGGGCACAGGGAATGGAGAACAGGGAATAGGGAACAGGGAATAGGGTGAAGTCCATGTGGTGCAGGGCACATGGCATGGGGGTTATTGTACATGGAACAGGGCACACTGTACATGGCAAAGTCCACATGGGCAAGGCCACACGGTACAGGGCACACAGCACATGTGGCATGTGGCACAGTGCATGTGACACACATGGCACACTGCACACGACACACGTCACATGGCCTGTGTCACAAAGCCCATTGCACACAGCTCCTGGCACACGTCACACTGCCCCGTGGCACACAGCCCATGGCCAATGGCACATAGTCCCATGGAACACTGCACATGACACATAGGTCGTGTCACATACCCCATGTCACACAGCCCCTAGCACATGTCACACAGTCCCATGTCACAAAGCCCATGGTTCATGACACACTGCATGTGACGCGTCACAAAGCCCACATCACACAGTGCCATGTCACAAAGCTCATGTCACAGAGCACGTGTCACACAGCCCCTGGCATACAGCCCATAGCACATGTCACACAGCCTGTGTCACCCAGCCCATGTCACACAGCCCCTGGCACATGTCACACAGCTCATGTCACTCAGCCTATGTCACCCAGCCCGTGTCACCCATCCCTGGCACACCCCCTGCCCCCAGCGCCGGGGGTCCAGGCAGGGCTGTGACCACACGGAGTGACCAGAGGAGGGCGCTCCCGGCTCAGAATTGCCCCACCTGCCCTGGCCTCACCTGCAGACCCCAAAATCCCTCTGCCCAGGTACAGAACAGCCTCTCCTGCCCCTCACTGAGCTCCTGATTCCCCGCAGCTTGGGGGATTCGGGCATAGCAAGGGGGGTTCACCTCAGTGCATCCCCCAGGGGTGGCTCAGCTCCCTCCTCAGCCCAGGAAAAAGATAAAAAGTAAAGGGGATGCAGTGCCAGGGAAAGGGAGTGAGTGTAATGATGGGAAATAAGGGAAAGTAGGAAATCAGCACAACAAAGTTGACTAAAGCAAATATTTCCATCCCTGCAGGAGGGAGCTGGGCTGACTGGAATGCTAAAAACGCCCCTATTTGCATCTTTTTAAATAGGAGCCGATAAAAGCAAATACTCCACTGCCAATAATTATAATATTTTAATTGCGTTTCTTCAGGGCTTTTGTTTTTCAGACAGACACAAAAGCTGTGTGTAAACTGGCAGAAATAAATATCCCTGTTGGCGTGGGTTTGGGTGAGATTTGGGGAGTTCTGAGTGTCCACTCTGGACCTGCAGCACCCCTGGGGGTCAGCTGTGCCCTGGGGAGTTGCAGATCTCCATCCCTGGGGGGATGAGGAGGGAATTTTGTTCCACTCTCCCTCCCAGATTCCTGATTCAGGGTCCCCCCATGTCCCTGTGCTCCTGCTGGGCAAGTACAGCACCTTTAGAACAGGTTTGGTTTTGGGATTCCCCTCCCAGCACCCCAAATCCTGAGATTTGGGCACCATGGGGGGCTCAGATGCTTGGAATCACATCTTAGAGGTCTTTTCCAACCAAAATAATTCCAGAAAACCCGTTCCTAACTCCATTCTGGTGTGAAAAATGGAGTCTATCTCTCAATAAACAGGTGATTTGAGCTTTGGGGGTGATACATCCATGCTTTTTTCCACACTCTTAATTCACAACACATTTTTCCACTTTCCAGTAAGGGCTTTGTCCAGGCTCTGCCCAGCTGTAGGGAATTTGGGATGATTCCCCAGCCCTGCACAACCCACCCAGCACACCTGTAGGGAATTCGGAATGATCCCCCACCAGCCCTGCCCAGCCTATAAATCACACCTGTAGGGAATTTGGGATTATTGCCCCCCAGCCCTGTCCAGCCTATCCAGCACACCTGTAGGGAATTTGGGATGATCTGCCCAGCCTGTCCCAGCACACTTTGTTGGATTGTGATCTCCCAGTATCCCTGAGGCCCCGGAGGGGGAGTTTCACCCTGCAGAGTGGGAGAGCTGGAGGATGCGGAAGAAGCTGATGGTGAGTTGTGGATGTCTTTTTTTTTGGGTTTCATTCCTTAGCTACAATAGAAAAATTGTGGGTTTTTAATAGGCGAGTGGAGCTGTTGCTGTGTGCAGCTGCCTCCTCTCAGCTCTGCTGGTTCAGAAAAGGAATTTTGGTGTTTTTCTCCCTCTGAGAGGAAGCCAGGTTGTGCAGATCACCCCTAAAATGTAGTGGGGTGTCCCAGAACTCCTGCAAGGCTGCAGTGAAACAAACTCCTCTCAGTCACTCTTGATACCCCATGGAAAAATTATTTACAGGGAACGTTCCCCAAAATCACCCCCTTGCACGTGCAGGGCTTGTGTCTAGTGTCACCAAACGTCCCTGAGTGTGCCCAGGCATCACCCGGGGAGCTCTCTGTGTGGCTCAGCCAGGGGCAGAAGAAAATTAATACCAAATTCCTGAGGAATTAAAGTTTTTCTGAGTTGGGTTCTAAGCAGGACTTGGTTTCGTGTGTTCCATCCCACAGGGGTGGCCCTGGAGCTGCTCTAGGACAGGAAAGCTCTGTCCTGTTGTTCTTTGGGGATCCAAGGAGTTGTGTCCTTAGGGAGAGAGGATCCCCCATTCCCTGGGCACCCCCAAACTGCCTGAGGAGGGAGAGTGGAGCTGCTGAGCTCTCACTTTTGAGTGCACTGAGGTGAAACCTCATTTTTCCAGGGGGTGGTGGGGCTGGATTTGCTATTTGCTGCCCAGGAAGGGTTTTTCTCCCCATTTTTGGCTGGTTTGGCTGATACTGAGATATTTGTGGGGTTGGATTGCTGGGCAGAGGTCCTGGGGAGGGTGATCTGGCTGGAAAGGATTAGGAGCAAAGTCTGCAAACCAAATCCTGGTGGGATTGGAGGTCTCAGGGTGGGTTTGGGGGTGGGAAAGAGCTGGGTGCTGCTGCTTCTGTGGGAAGAGGCAGAGAGAGAAAAAGGAAGTGAAGGGGAGGAGGAGCAGAGTGGTTTGACCCAGGTTTAGCCTCTTGTGTGGTGCAGGATTTAACTGGGCTTGGGGAATCCCAAAAGTGCAGCTGTTGAACCTCTCTTTGGGGGGAAATTCCTGCCCCACAGGCTCTGTTCCCTCTGAGTTGTTCAACCTCCAGGGATAAATCCAGAGGGCAGCAGGGTTCATTGGCTCTGGTGCTCCTGGGATGACTTGTTTTATTTAGGTTTTCATTTCAGGAAAGGAAATGTGAGCTTTTCCCTTATTTTTAGTGTTTTACTTTGATATAATACAGAATATTTTGTTGTTTTCTCTGTGCCTGGCCCCTAAGCCAGTGGGATGGAAATGGGGATGGAGCAGGAGGGGATTTTTCCTTTTTTCCCAGGTGTCATACGGGACACAACAACATCCCCTGGCATCACCCAGAGCTGTTGAAGCCTCTCCTGGTCCTTCCCCATCCCATTCCCAGCCTGTTCCCCAAACCAAGGGGTTCTGAGCAAACAAACCTCAAATTGTCCTTTGTGCTGGGGGCACCACCAGGGTTTGTTTCTTTGGAGTTCAAATTAATTTCCCTCCCCCTGGGTCGAGGGCTCTGCTCAGGAGTGCAAATAAACCCCAGGCACGTCTCGCTCTCGTGCCCCAGGATCCACGTGCAACAAGATATTTGCAGGGTCAGGGACTAATAATTTAAACTGCTGAGCAAAATAAATAAGTGTAAAGCAAAACCCAAACCCGGAGCGCCACAGGAGCAGGCGATATTGTTTGCTTTTCAAATAGACACACGGAAAATACAAACAGTAGCAGGAGGGATACAGAGATTAAAATTTTTGTAAAAACAAAATAGCAGCAATCCCACCAGGAAGCGGTGTTTCCATTTTGTATGTGCATAAGATTAGCAACACTTTGCTGCCTGCTATAAGCATCCCTCTCCCCCTCCTCCTGGGAGACTTTGACCAGGGAAAAAAAAAGAATCTTTTGGACCAAAAGGAAAAAAAAAATTAAAAAAAAGTGATTGAGATTTTCTGGAGAAAATACTGACTTTTTAAATTGGACATTGCCCCTGCTCTGGCCTGGGAGGCAGTCAGGAAACAGCCCTTATTTTACTTTTCCCACACAAGCCCTGAAAATTTGGAATTAGATGCTTCCCTTGCAAATCTTGATGTGTCATAAACCTGACACCCACATGGAAGGAGGAGAGGGATGTCCTGGCTGTGTGACAGGGAATTCTGAGCCAGAGGGGAGTGAGGTGTGCAGCTGGGTGGACACTGTGCAGCCACAGCTTATGCTCCTGTGGGGCTTTCAGTCTTCCTGCTGTAAACTGCGATTCCTGGAGTGTCACTTCACGGATTTTTGGTGGCAGGTCCCCAGGTAGCTGTGCCTGAGCATCACAGGGATGCCCTGAGCCTGCTGCTATCCTTGCAGGTGCTTTCCCTTGGTAGGGGAATGTTTTCTGCCTGATATATTTTAAGGATCTCAGAGTGTTTGACTTTTGCAGTCTCAAAATTGAAAAGGCTTAAATCGATGGTTTGGTTAATAAAAAGCTCTAATCTATTCCCTTTTCAACTTACTTATGCTATTTAATGCCTGGATGTGGCCCTTGGTGCTCTGGTTTAGTTGACAAGGCAGTGATGGGTTAAACACTCAATGATCCTGGAGGTGTTTCCCAGCCTAAACGATCCTGTGATTTGCTCCAGTAACACCCTGTCCAGGTGCTCAGAGTCCCTCCTGAGTCCCCATGGCTCCTCTCTCGTGCTGCCCTATATCCAAAGTGAGCTTGGAGCTGGAATTTGGAGGTTTTTGGATCTAGTAGTGACCACACCCCCAGCCAGCCCCAGCTCCCTGCAGCCCCCCAGACACCCCCATTCCCCCGGGATCAAACCTGAGCCAAGGCGTGCGTGGGGTGGGAATCAAGGGGAGCTGCAGGGGTGGCTTTGACAAGCAGATCCCACCACGTCCTCACCTTCCCCACGAGTGTTTGTCGCTGGCGGCGGCTGTGGGGGGCCGGCAGAGCTCATGCCCACCCCGCTGCAGAAGGCTGGAGCCAGCATTTGAATAATGAATTCTGTTTAAGACTGAAAGCTCCGAGATCCATCTGTAACAAGACTCGAAATAATTACAGCTGATGATTGCCTGGTACCTCAGCCAGAAAAAACAGAACAGATTTTGGCCGCCAGCAATTACAAGCAGCACCCGCTCGAGCACAGGGAGAACTTTCTGAGCGAATTCATGAATACATTTGTGAGCATCGGGAGCGATGGGGATGAGGTTTGGGGTGCAGGAGTGAGGGGAGGAGGTGTCTGTGTTCACGTGGATCCCAGAGAACTTGTCTGGGGTGTCCCCTCGGGCTGTGTGTCTGTCTGCAGGGTTGTTTGGGGCAGGGAGGAGCAGGGAATCCATACCCAGTGCTCGGGGTTGTTACACACGACAGAATTGGTGGGGAAGTAGGAGAAAAACAGGGAAAAGTGTGGCCAAAATGAGGCCCTTGCCAGTGTCAGACGAGTATGTGGAGGTGGCAGAAGGGGGCAGAGAATTTTGGATTTAACTCTGCCAATCATCTTCCCCCTGTTCCTTTGGGTTTGTGGCTTTGCAGGCAGGGGCTGAGTGGAGCAGGAGGGTTTTTCTGTCCAACACAACAGCGCTGCCCTTTGGTGGCTGCCAAACCCCCGTGCCATCCCTGCTCGGATTTGCCTTTCGCGTAATGGGGATAATTTATCAAATAGTGAATAATACGCTTCCCTTCTTCCATGTCTCCTCCACGTATCATTTCAACCGACTGAAAATTGTCAAATTAGACTATTTTCCTTGACTGTTCCATTTAGGAGCAGGGGGAGCTGAAGGCTCAGATAATTGCGCTGCTCGCTCCACCGACGTCTCGTAAAATAACAGTGAATAAAACTGTTACTGCCCAAGCTCCAGGAATGCCCTCCTCCATGAAGCGTGGGCTTCTCTCCTGAAACTGGATGCTGGTGATCTTTAAAAGTCTGTTTTCTTTGCCCCCAGAGCGTGGCTGGCTGAGGCTGCCACGGGGAAACCTCAGCTCGGGGACTGTAAGGACGCGGCGCTATCGCGTTTTGCCATCCGCCAAAATTGCGTGTGCTCGGAATTGTCCCGGAGTAATGTGTCTGTATTAATCATTGCTCCCTTATCTTGTTCGCCTCCAATCTACAAGGATCTGCTTGGTTCTCCTCTGCACCTTAAATCCTCTTTTATCTCAACTTGTGTCACCGCCGAGCCCGCAGACATCTTGGAGCGGCTTTGCTCCTGCAGCTGGAAAATGCGTGTGGGACTCCCTGCTCTGCCCCCATCCCTGAATTTTCTGTGGGATGTGGGATTATTGTATGGCCTGGCTGGATTAGTGTTGGCATTAAGGAGGGTGTGATAGGTGCCTCTGCTCTGAAGCTGTCCTGGTGGGAGGGATGCTCCCAGCCTTCAGAGGGGCGACTCATGATCTCTGTTGTCCCAAGAAATTTTGTGATGGGGGAGTTGCGTGCTCTGTCAAGCTGTTTCCTTCCCTTGCTGGCCAGAATTACCTCACTGATCCCCCATTTCTGCTGATTAGTCCATCTGGAAGTAGGAAAGATAAAGCTGGGATGCATCCCTGGGTATGCATCCCTGGGTGTTTCCACCACCAAGGTCCTGGGTGGTTTTCCTCAGGGAATCTCTTGCACTTGTATTTCCCATCCAAGCTGAGGTGGATGCCAAACCAGAAGCACTTTATTTAATGCCAAAGCAGCCTGCCAGCCTGGAGCAGATATGCAGGGAGGCTTTGTTGGTCCATTCCTAGGTCCTGAGCTTGTCTTTTGTTGCCAGCAGGTTTTGTAGGCTCTTTATTTCTCTTGGAATTGGAATAGTGGGATTTCTTCTTCAGCGTTCCAAGTTATTTTCTCCCTTTCCATCCTTATCTCTGGAGCTGGTTAAATAAAACAAGACCTATAAAACATCTACTAAATCCAGGTGCCCGATTTGAATTTTGACCATTCTGTAACATAATCCCAGAACCTTTAAGGTTGGAAAAGACCTTTTAGATCATCAGGTCTGGCCACCACCACATTCACCATTAAACCATGTCTTCAAGTGCCACATCCATATGTTTTTTGAACACTTCCCAGGATGGTGACTCCACCACTTCTCTGGGTAGTCTTTTCAAATGTTTTATAATATTTGCCATGAAAATAAATTTTCTAGAATCTAATTTGGTGCAACCTGAAGCCATTTCTCATTTCTGTCTCTGTGCATCCTCCTGTTTTGGGATGAAGCATGGAGTGCTGAGTCTGCCATCCCAAACTTCCCACTGCCTCTCCCAGAGATCCCCATTTAAATCCAGAATACAGGAGCTGCTTGGGCAATATAGACTGTGCAGCAGCATGGCTTAATGGGACCCCAAATAAAGGGAACAGCTGGGTAATCAGTTCGAGTGGCTGGGAACCAGTTTACCGTGCATTAAGTATTCTTTGATTCCGTTTAATTGGGGCATTGCAGAGACCCTGACGTCCAGTAATAAGGACAGTGGGAAGCTGATCAGACAGCTCGTTAACACTCAATTAATGTCGCTCTGTACAGCACAGCAGTAACTTTTAAAAAATGTATGTGTTCAGCCGAGGTGGAATGGGAATGCCAAGGCAATTTCCAGAGGGTCTGAGCCCAGGTTGCCGTGCGGGAGCAGCACTGCCCGTGTGTGATTGAAGTGGAATTAAAAGTTGAAGTGCAATTTTTTTAGGTGAATGCAGCCACTTTACACAGTGAAGAATCAGTTCATTTTTAATTTATAGGCGCAATTAAAGCGCACTAAGAATAAAATTCATAAATCTTTAGCTAACTGACCGTGATTCTTTGGAAAACTCTTATTGTTCCTCCTGATGTGGGCGATAGGGAAACCTGGCGTGCCTGGAATTACATTAACAGACAGCTCTTCCCCTTCACCCTATGCCATGTCAATCCTACAGGCTTTATTAATCTTCCCTGGATGTGCCCTTGCCATGCTGGGGTGTTCGGTTTGCTCCCAAAGCCTCAGCAGCAGGTTTAATGTCCGTTCTGGCTAAGGGACCTGAGCCAGAAGGATGAATTCCCAGCTGTGGGATTTGTTGAGATGCAGAGATAGAGCACAGGATGCCAGAGGCCATCCTTCATATTGGTCCAGGGATCCATCACCTCTGCTAGGCCTGTGCACCACCAGAGGGGTAAAGGGATGTGGTCCTGGGAATCTTGGGGAGTGGTGGCTGCAGCTCTGCTGGGAGCACTGGGAAGGACTTGGATGGAGAAGTGATACCTGCAAAGGAGGGAAGGAGCTCTTAGAAGAGGCATCTCAGTCTGTAATAGCTCTGCAGGGTTTTCCTGTGGCACAGGCAGAGGAAGATCTCAGTGATCTGGGTTCAGCTTTTTTCTCTCCCAGTCACTTTCCCATCATTTTCCCTCCGGCCAGAGGGTGTCCACGCTTGGCATAGCATGGCTGGAGGGGTAATTGCCATCTCTGCATTTCCCTAATGAGCTCTGGGTCTGCTAATGAGCCTATTGCTCTTCACAGAGGAGGTCTAACAGAGCACCTCTGCTCCAAGGGGGCACAGCTTTGATCAGGGGATGTCTCTTGTCCCCTGCGTGCTCAGAGGGGGACAATTCCCCGTTGGCCTCTTTGTAACTCAGCTCCTCCAACTATTCACTGCTGCCAATCACGGATTCCTTTAAGGGTCTGATTTCCCCCCTTCTTCCTTCTCTCTTCTTCCTTTTTTTATTTTATTTTTTATTATGTCTGCACATTCAGTCATGCACAAAATTACACGATTTCAGAGCGTCGACTGACTCCAGTCTTGGAGCGCGGGGGCTGCTTAGCACTGCCATCACCATTCAATTATACTTTTTCACAAAAGGGATGCATGGAATAACAGAGCCTTGGGATGAAAAAGGTCTCTGTCCTGTCCAGAGAACTCCGTGGGGAGTGCTGGAGCTTTCCCAGCTGGTTCTCAGCATATCCTGTGCCTGCATCCGTTGGGATAATGATGGGGACTGGGTACCAGAGGTTGGGTTGAGCCAAGAGGTGCAACAGGTGGAGATTTAGGTGTCTAGTGCTGCTGACTCCCAAACAGGTGCTTTGGTGTTGCTTCCTTTGCTGGTTGTGCGTCTGCTGCAAAATCGAGGGTGGATGAGGCTGCTTTGAGCATCTTCCTCCTCCCAGGGCACAGATCAGCCTCCCTGCAGCAGCAACCCCCAGCATGTCAGGCTGGAGAATTCCCTCAGCTCTGTGGATTTGCCCTAGAGGATGCTGATCTGTGGGGAGAGCCCCCAGCCCTGCCCTGGCCTCTCCCCCAGCCCATAGCTGCATTTTTGTCCTGTCTGTGCAGCTCACGGGTGGGCTGCTGAGCCGGGGGTGAGATTAAACACATGGCTGCAGCCAGCTCAGGGAGGCGGTGTGAGCTTTTTCCTGCAGTTTATAGACTACAAAAACCCGCCCTTCCAACACTTCCCCTCCTTCTCCGCGGAACGCCTCAATTCTGCTGCTAAAACGTGGTTTGCAGGAGAGGCAGGTGCTGCTGCTGAGCACACGTGGCACTCCCAGGACTTCTCTGGCCATCCCTTCCCCGGGGAGATGAAACACCACATCACCTCTGTCATTCATGATCAAAACCCCTGTACTTTTAGGCTGGTGATGACTGAAGATAAATCTGTAGCTCGGAAAGGACGGGCAGAGGGTAAAAGAAAAGTTATTCCTTTCCTTCCACCTCTGCCCTTGAGTAGGAGCTGATAAAATCCAGAGGCTCTGCCAGGAGATCAGACTCCACTCCGGCTTTGCCCATGAGCTGTGTGGATGAAATATTAAGCACTGGGGCTGGAGCAGGTAGAGCAGGCATAATCAGATGAGTAGTTAAAGGTCTGGTATCCTGTGGGGACACATGTGATTGATCAGCCTTGCAAAAATAAATAACCTGGCCCTTTAGATCTATGTAGCAATTTTAAATTTTTAATAAATCTGTGTGTACGGTGAAGGATAAGTCATCACCCTGCACTCTGATTCTCTGGGTGAATTTATCATGCTCTCCCTTTTGGAGGCTTCACGTCCTGCTGATAAACACTTTAAAAGCCCTGTCCCGTCTTTATCTCTTCGAGGTGTGACAGAGCCAGGCTGGGGATGCTTCATCTCTGAACAGGGAGAAGGGACACCCCAAGCCTGATGCCTCTGGCTCTGCCAGCCCATGATGCCCTCAGGTTTTCTGCAGGAGGAGGGAGAAAACCAGAAATGCAGCAGAGGGATGTGAAATCTTCCAAAGAGGGGCAGTGGTGGCAGTGGAGATAACACTGCAGCCTTCCAGATATGGGAAATTAAGGCATGAGGTGAACAGCACCTGCAAACTAATCCTGCCAGGGTCTGCAGAGCAGGGTTTGGGCTCTCTCCACCTGCCTACTTGGAGTTGAGGCACAAGGGAATGATGCAGCCTGGCAGAGCTGATCTCTTTCTGCTGGAAAAAGCAATGGGGGCCTGAGAAAAGAGTTTGCTCCTCTGGGAGCGTGGAGTTGGAGGCAGAAGGATCCAGGTGCAGCTGAATTGCACATCTGGGAAGCGCAGGACCTGTTTGAAGGCAAAATGTGCCTTTCCTCTTGGCTTGGTGTAGGGCTCCAGGGAGGGGCTGTGGGTGGCAGAGCTCCCCTGGCATTACCAGAGCTTTGCAAGAGTCTTTTGTCACTTCTGTGCCATTTTTGTGCTGTGCAGCTGCTCAGTCACATCCCTCTCTGTCCAACATGAACAGTGGAGTCAGAGCTGCTCAGTCACATCCCTAAGCATGCAGGGATCCTCTCCTAGTCAAGGTTCCAGCAGCCCTGGATGAGGTTTCCCAGGTCCCTGATCTCTGCCAAGCTCTGGGAACACACTCCGCAATGCCAGGGCTCTCTCTTTGCTGCTGGCTGTCCCCTGTGGCCAGGATGTCCCTGTCCTCCCTGGGAAGAGCTGCTGGTGAGGATCACATCCCAACCCAGCAACACAAACTCCATGCTTAGCAGGGAGGTAAATCCAAGCTCGGAATACTTTTGGCTTTTATTTTTACCATGGCTGTGGGAAAGCCTGCAAGATCTCCAGAGCCATGGCAACGTGGATGCTGTCGTTCCCCACGCTCGGTGGGAATGACATGTCTGCGTGTGTCACCTGCGCAGGGCCTGAGCTCCTGCTGGAAGCTCTTGGTGGCTGCAACTAATTTCTACTTAAGCCCAGATAGTTACTGATTTTGGGGTTTTTTTTTTGTACAGCGTGTCTAACAGCCGTCAGGACTTTTAAAACTTGAGCTGCCAGCAAATTCCAGTCAGGGTAGGAACCTCTGGAGGAGGTGCTGATGCTCTTAGGGGTTGCTGTCAAGGAGAAGGCAAAAGCTGGATGTGAGCTGAGGGAAAACCTTCCCCTGCTCCTCTAATAATGTGTCACTGTGCTCTGGGCTTGGCTCATGGATTTGGGACCTCCAGGAGGAGGTCCTGGTGATGCTTGGGGTATAGCCTGGCCATCGGCACCCCAAATTTCCCCGCAGCCCTGCACGAGGGGACAGCGAGACAGTGCAGTGACAGGCAGAGGGAGCCCCAGGCTAGAGAGCCAAGGGCTGAGCAGGGCGAGGTGGCCGAGCCATCCAGGAGATGTGCGTGGCCCTGGCACAGCGGTGGCTGTCACCTCGGGATGTCCCAGCCTGGCACAGCTGTGATTTCCATCCCTTTTAAGCACCGCTGCCCCGCTCTTTAGGAAAACTTACTAAAAGCAAACATCTCCTGGCTCGGCAGTAATTGAGAGCTATCACTGGAGCACCAGGATGCTCTTTAAAGCCTTATGGGGGAGGAGAGAAGGTAAAAGCTGGGGGATGAAGGCCAGCCAGGCAGGATGAAATAGCATTTAACAGCGAGCAGGTTTGCCTTGGGCATCCTGGCAGGCATGGCAGCTCTGGGTGGGAGGCTGTTGGCACCCAGGTGTCATTTACTTTGATTTCCTGATGGTATTTTTAACCTTTCAGGGGCCAGGAAAGCCAGCCCTGCAATCAGCACGGATGAGGATGGCTGGGGGGTTGTGTGCCTTTGATGATCTGCAGTAATTTCTTTCCCCACTTCACTGAGGCAAACCCTGCTAATATTCCCTGTGCTTCTTCCTCTGCCACAGCCAAACAGGGAGCCAGGGACCTTTCTCTGGGGTGAGTTTGGCCCTGTGAGCACTGCAAGCCTTCCCACTGGTTTTTAAACACTCTCATCAGCAGAGCCCAGATCTGGCAGCCAGATTCCTCGCTCAGGTTTAAACGAGGGATTGCATCCCTCCTGTGTTCTGTTTGTTGTCTCAATTTCTCTGATCACCAGCAAAGATGGTTTTTTTAGACATTCTGCTTCTTGCAGATAATATTCCTCCCTGAGAAGACCTGCTTGGGCTTAAATAGGCAAAATGTTGGGGGCTGTGAGTGCAGATTTTGCTGAGCTGCTCTGTGGTGAAGGTGTGGGGGCCCAAAATGCTTCTCCAGAGAGAAAAAAGGATTCCCAAGGATGGTGCGTGGAGGTGAGGAGGTGGAGCAGAGCTGCCAGGGTAGATGATGGCTGGGGAAACCACTGAGGAGGAAGGCAGTGCCCTCCTGAGGTGGTAACATCAGCCTGGCCCCAGAGAGGAGATAAGTGATTCCCAAACATTCCCAGTGTGTTGTTCTCCCAGCTTTTTTGGATGCCACAGTGATTTTGGGCATGGTTTTGCTGTGCTGCAGCCCCTGAAAGCTGTTGCCTGACACATCTCAGTCCTGTATGGCCGAAATAATCGTGTGAGTGGCATCCAATGCTCTCTTCACTCCTCTTTGCATCCTCCCTCTTGCGAGTAAAAGCCACTTTCATCTCCTGCCTCCTTTAGCATTTTCCACCCCATTCTTTTTTACCCCCTCTTCTTTTTTTTTTTCCTTTCCACAAAAAGCAAAATTTTTGAAAATGAAATGAGAGAGAAAGAGAGATAAAGAAAGCTCAGATGCAAGTTTTTTTTTTTTTTTTTTGCTCATGAAAAGGAAAGCGTGGAATACAACAAATTAAATAGCCACCCGGTGAGAAAAAAGGGAGTGGAGCGAAAAATGGGCAGGGGGGGGATAAAACCCAGATGAAAAAGGCAGGCTGGTGCTGGAAGATGCCAGACAGGTCTGGGAATAGAGGCATAGCATGGCGGTAAAATAATTGTACCCCTTCGGCTGAAGTCCAGCGCCGCTTTCTGCCTCGCTACCCCAAGCCTGCCATCCTCTGTTAGCTCCTGCAATATTTTATCCTCCAGCTCCGGCTCTGTTTCACCAGCGCTGGAGAGGACTGGATTAATTAGGAGAGATCTCTCTCCCACAGCCAGCCCGGCTCTGCGGGGGGAAGGCTGGGAACTATTTAAAGGGATGAAGATGTACTGCAGCAGCTGCCATCTCTCTGGCTGGTAATGTGCTCGCTCACCTAGCTGAAAATTCATCTCCTTTTGCCCTCTGCCAGTAATTCCCGGCAAATAGAAGCTGGTGAGCTCCGGGTTGAGCTCCAAGGCCGGCTGGGCTGGGGGTTTGTGGAGAGCAGGTGTATGGGAGGAAATGGGAGCGAGATGTGTCTGAACAGAGCTTGGAACCTTGCAGAATGTTCAGAAGCTGAGCATTCCTCCTGTTTATGACAGCACTGCCCATCGTGGGAATGGGGCTGCAGGAACCCCAGGTATCCCCACAGCCAGGATGGACCCAGCCTAGCATTGCTCCCCCATTTCTCAGCTCATTAAGGCCCAGCCTTGCCTTCGAGTGACACAGGTAATGAATCCTCTGCAGGGTGCCTGCTGGCTTTAATAAGCTGGAATGAACTGAGGATGAGAATTAACCTGGCAGGATTAGCTCGCTCTGCAGCGGGATGCTGGGGATGGCTCCTCGCGGGCCGTGACGGGAATTTTAACACCTCTGCTGCCCGCGCTGGCTCCTGGCTGCTCTTTGTAGAGCATCCAGCAGCGAAACCCTTTGCAAACCCAGGGGGAGCAGGCAGGGGAGCAGCATCCTGGCTGGGATGGTGCCCTGATTCCCGTTTGAGCCCTGAGCGTGGGGAGAGCAGCGATCCCGAGTTCGGCAGCTGCCAGATGTGCAGCATCCCAGCCTTCCTGCTGCTCCTGCCTCCCTCCTCCAGAGTGGGAGAGGAGCAGGGAGGATTGGAGAAGCTGTGTGTGTTTGGGAGGTGTTTCAGGCAGTGCACAGGGTGAGTTTTAGCCAGGGCTCCCGGAGCCTGGTTGATCACAGCACCCGTGTGAGGACTCAGAGAGCCTCACGCCTGAAAACCCTGCAATTACCCTGCGTTTGCTTGGGGCTTTGGGCTTTTTATTTTCAGTAAATGGCTTTGTAATGCAGCCCCCCTGCAGGGTATGCTCTGTGGGACACCAGACGTGCTTCATGGCCTAAAAGCCAGAGGGATGGCAGTGTGGGAGCTGTCATGGGGCTGCAGAGATCCCACACCACATCCAGGCCCTCGCCTTATCCCTGGATCAGGAATTCTTGCCCAGGAAAGGGAGCACCATGCTCCTGCTTTGTTTAGCACAGATTAGGAGCTTCCCTGCTGTCCTGCTTTTGGCTGGGATAGAGTTAATTTTCTTCCTAGTCCCTGCTGGCTTGGATTTAGGATGAGCCCCTGCTCCGTGTCACCCTCCCCTCTACACTGCGTGTCAGCTGGGCTAAGCTCATTCTGGCAGCTGGGTGAGCCCTGCTAGGTGCCCCATTGGATGAATGATCCCTTGGGACCCACCTGATGGAACCAGGAATGAAGGGAATGACTGATTGGAACACACACCAGGGATGTAGGAAGGTGAAAAGGGACAGCACCACTGTCACCAGCCTGGCAAAGCCAACATCCAGGGATCCCTGCTCTTTTCCAGGGAACTCTGCTCTTTTCCAGGCTGCTTCCCACCCAGGCTGGCAGCACTGGGAGCCCCTGGTCTCCTCCATGGCCATGGCACACAAATATTAATGTGCTTTTCCTGCCTTCCCTGATGGAGTCTCTAAGAACAGGCATGGAGTGTGAGAAACCCTTGATGGCTCTGCTTGTAATTAGAATGTAATCGGCGTAATGGAGAGCCCAGGGGCTGATTTGCATGTTCTTGGTTATACTGTGGCATTTTTCACTTTCTCAGGTCTGGTTTGTAGGGGTTTAGGGATGCTGCTTTTCCTTGGGTTGGGTCCTTTCATCCATGGTGAGCAGGAGGAGAGGAGGAGGAGAAGGATTGTGTGGAGCAAACATCTCCTTGTGGCACCACAGCCTGGGTCTGAGGACCACCAGAGCCATCCATAATTGATAACACCCAGGCTGTAATGAGCTCCCAGTCTGGGCTAGGAAATCATTTGCAAGCTGATCTAGGTTTCTATGGAATGGGCTTGTTTGCTGAAGGGCTTTTGGGTTTTTTGGCTCTTATGAAGAGTGTTTATATCACTGCATGGACGGTGGAGCAAGTAGGGATGTGCCAGGGTGTATTGTCCCCAAGATTCTGAGGTAGGGACAGTGCTCCTGTCCCTTGCCATGGGGACAAATCTGGTGGCAGCCACCATCTCCAGAGCTGGGACTGCTGCTGGCTTGCAGAAACAAAGCCCAAGTGTGGAGCTGGAAGTGGAGAGAGCCTGGATAACTCAAAGTATTTTGAAGAAGAAAATTATTTGCGAGAGGAGAGGACTTTCAGCCACTCCTGAGAGCTAATGCTCTGATTATCATAGGTGAAACCTGATAGCATGAGGTTATATCCAAAATTCCATGCAAGGAATGCCCACCTTTAGCCCTAAACCAGAGGTGCAGTTCTTGATGAGAAAGCAGCCAGGGAGATTATTATTCCGATGCTGGATTTCAGGGACTCGCAGGAAGGCGTCTGTTTTTCTCTCCCAACCCAGTTTGTGGAAGGAGAAAAACAATCAAAAAAGCGGGGAGGGTGATGTTCTTAAATCCACAGAGGCTTTGGGAGGATATTGTTTGTGCTTTTTGAATAATGGCTTTTGATATGTAATAACATTGTGCTTTTTTTTTGACGGCCAATATTACATTTATTTTAAATTATATAATCAGCCCTCAGCGTCTCAGCTGATTTAGTCAATTAAGTTTTTAACCTCGTGTCTTCAATCTCATCTGTGAGTAATTTAAATGTGGTGGTTTTAATGAAAGTACATCTACCTGTTCATTTATCCACACACACTGCTGCCCTTTGGATCTGTGATGAGAGGGATGGGAGATGCTTTTTCTCTTCTGCACAGAAATGCTTAGCAGGGCTGAGGAGACAATGCAGTGATTGGCATTAGGGAACTGAAGGGTTTGTTTTGTTCCCAGCGCAATCCAAATATACCAGATGTGGTGTTTTCCAAAGTGACTGCACATTAAGGCGTTCAGAAAGGACAGTGGGATTGCCTGGAATTCTGGGCTTGTGTTTAACCCCAGGAGATGACAATAACTGACCATCTAAAGCTGATGGACGCACAACATCTCAGATGCTCGTGCAAATGCCGTGTTAATTACCTCTGATAATTATGTCAGCTTCAGGGGCTGAGGTTCAGCCCTAAACCCCTCGGTGCTGTTTGGGAAACTCACTGCAGTGATGTCCTCGTGGAGATGGCACTAAGAGTCCCCTTTTGGCAGGATGGGGGTCCCTAGGGGACCCAGGGCTGCTGCAGCCCCTAGGATGGCCCTTGCAGAGCTCGTGGCTTTTGCCTCGTGCTGAATTCAAGCCCAGCAAACAAAGCTGATGTTTTCCAGCCTTCACCAGCATCGCTGAGAGAAATCAAGATAAATGACCTGGGGCTGCTCAGAGCCCAGCTTTGTGTGCTCCTGGACACACTCGCTCCACCCCATGGCGTTTTTGGCTCAAAAGTGAGTCCTCAGTAGCCCCAGCACTGCCCAGGGTCCTTGGGCACACACCCAGGAGAGGTGGCCGCTCCAAAGGGGCTGTCTGAGACCAAGTTCTTTGAAAACAAGCCCAGAACCATCACTAACAGCTTTTTGTTCTCATCTCATAGGCTGACATACCTAAACCCCCTTTTTTTTTTCTTGTTTTTGTAGTAAAAATAGTCCGAAGGGGCATTAAACGTGGTTCTCTCACAGAAGGCAACCTGCCTTCCCCTAAAAACACTTGTTTTAAAATTTTCAGTGGAAAATGTGAAGTTTTTGATAAAAGCATTTCTATTCATGAGCAGTAGCTCAGAGAGATTTGCAAGAAATAAATAGGTTTTGGCAGCATAAAAGTCTCTGTTGAACAAGGGGATGGGGAAGGTGTGAAACTTGATTTGGTATCGTTTGCCCATGGAATTTCAGTGAAAGTTCTTCAGCAGAAGTGTCAGGGGATATTTTTCCATCAAGCCCCAGCCCAAATCTCCTGGTGCTGGTGAGAGCTACAACATTCCTGTGTTAATAATCATCTTCTTGGCTGTTGCAGTGCTGTTCTCCTTGGGGATTTGTCTCCATCTCACCCTGGGCCACGTTTGCTGCTTGCTGGGGGTGTTGCAGAGCTGGCCTTGAGCTCCCTCTGCATTTCAGCAGGTGAAGGTCACTGTGCTGTGTCTCATAGGAAAGCTGATTTCTTCTGGACTTCCAATAACCATTCCACTTTGTTAGTGCAGGTTCTTAACAAACCCTGTGGATATAATAGAGCAGAGAAGCTTGTGTTTGTCTGGAGCAACAGTGAGGTTTTTATTTTGCAGCCCTCTTCCTGATGCTCCATCTCCTGCTGACCTGGGACGAAGGGTAAGGCAGGTTGTCACTGTCCTGCATGGTACAATTGGTCAATAATTCCTAGCTGGGGGTAAATGAGTGATTAACATGTCAGGAATTCACCAGGATCCAGCAGCAACATCTTCCTTCTGTTGTGCCCCTCGCTTCCATCAAATTCTCTGCTGCCATGGGGAGCATCTCATCTCTGAGACAAACCTTGTTTGGGTGTTCTCAAATCAGGTTTTTGGGCTCTGTCCTGCCCTACCTCTCCCAGATGAAGTATGGATTTCCTCTCCTTGCTCGTCTGAGGCTCTTTCCCTCCCTGCTGCCACGGATGGGATAAAACTGATGATATTTGGGAATGTAAACTGGTCCTGCATGGCCACACTGCCTCCCCTCTCCAGAGGTGCTTGTAAGAAAACTCCATTTGCTTTAAGCCTGCATAAAAAAAGGGTATTTCCATGTCTGGCAGGGATGCTTGGAGCTGCCTCTCTACCTCCAGCTCTTCCCACGTCCACATGGATGCAGCTCCACTCCCCTGTGCAAAGGGAGAGGGGAGGAGAGGCTCCTGCACCGCTTTGCTTTAAGCAGAGATTTGGCTGTGGCTCTGAAAGCAGAATTAGATGTAGAGTTTAATCATACAAGCTCTGAAATATGGGAGATTAAATCTTTTTAAGGAGGGCAGCTAAGCACTTTATTTTCCGTGCAGGAATCTTCAGGGGGTCGGAGACCAGAGAACTGGATTTAAAGCTTTTAAATTACTTTTTTCTTCTTTTCTTTTTTTTTAACAAGGTTTTTTTTTCCCCCCACAATACACAGTTGGACAGGAAAGACTTTAAAGTGATGGTTAAAAAAGAGAGAGAGAGAGAAGATGGGTGGAATGGAGATGCTTGTTGAAAATAGACATTAATAATGTTGTGTTGAGTTGTCCAGGCACATTTAATCCTAAAAGTGGAGGTCTACTCTGGGAAGTGATTTTTGTGGATGGAGGGAAATCTTTCAGGGGTTCCAGGGCATTTCTTGCTGCATTTGATGACAAATTTACTCCATGGCAGAGGGATTTGCAGCCCCCAATAGAACTGGAGGTGCTCAGGGGTGCCAGCAATGCTGGGTGCTGCAGACCTCCCTTCCTGGGGCTGCAGGGGGGATGTTTAAGCTGAGATTGGCATCCTGGCTGGAACTGGGTTTTGTTTTTCCCAGCCAGGCGCTGCCCCAGCCTTGCTGGAGGGAATTGGTGCTGTTTGGTTGCCTCTCACAGAGCCTGCTTGGGGACTCTCGCTTGTGTTTGTCTTGCGTTTTTCTTAATTTCACGGAGCTGAAGAGATCGATGGGAAGGTAGGGCTGGGATTTAAGGCTGCCTATAGCAGAGCTCTGTGACTGATGACCCCAGCTCTGCTGCTGCTGCTCTCGGGGCTGGCAGTTTGCAGGGCTGCCAGGGCCAGCTGATGGTGACATCCATAGGAGGAATGTTGTGTCCTTCCCACGTGTGAGACACCCGAGTGGCTCATGGTTCTGTGACCAGCGTGGGAAAGGAGTGGAAGGCTGGTTTTGAAGCCTCTCAAAGCCTGAGTTCCATCCTGGGGGTCCTGCTCGGAGCTGGTGGGACCTTGGCCTGGGGTGTCACCAGAATGGCTCTGGAATCTCTGTGCCACCAGCGTTGTTGGATGCTTGTCGCCATAGAAACACCCCGTGGCACCGTGCTTGTTTGGAATGAGGTGGCATTGGCATGTTGGCAGGACATGCTGCACTTTTCCCACCTGGAGCCTTTGGTCCCTGGAAGTTGTGTGCGTGTGGGAAAGAAGGTTTGGCTTGTGTGACCGTGCTGGAAGAGCTCCAACAGCCAGCGCTGAGGATGCTGAAGGTGATGGGAGAAGGTTCCCTCGGTGGTGCTCCGTTGTCCTCCTTGGTGGAGGCAGTTTGTTCCCACTTTCTCTGCTCCAGAGGCTGCCCCACACCAGTGAGATGGGTTTGTGCAGCCCCGGATGTCCCTGCGGAGATCCTGCAAGCAGCGGCAGCCTCTGACACCCACCCTTCCCTTAATGGCCCAATTCCACCGAGCAAATGAGGCAGCGCCTCCGATCCCTCCCCTCGGTCTGCCAGATAATTAGCACTCCATTAACTTAACGAGACTCTCCCGGCCACCCTGGACATGGACAGGGCTGCCAGGAGAGGGGGAGGAGGTAGCCGGGCTTGGCTGGACCTGGGGGCTGCGGCAGCGCCTTTGTGGCTGAGCAGGGAGGGCTTTGCCCTGGGGGCTGCCGAGGCTTTTCCATGCCTTTGGGTCCGTGGTGGGAATGGACAGGAAAGGGAAAGGTGATGGGAATGGCTGGCAATGCTGAAAGCTCTGGGTGTGACTTGCGATGTTGTGTAGGCTGTGATGCTCCAGCATGCTGCACAGTCCCCATGGCCAAGGGGGACTGAAGGGATGCAGTGTCCCTCGGAGGAGAATCCCTCCCTGCTGGAAGGGCTCCGACAGCGGCAGCTCCCTGCTGAAGCTTTGTTTGTTGACAGAGGTAAATTTGCAATTTCATGGTTTGCTTACAATGAGTTTAGTTTATAAAATTCATGAGCTGTTAGGAAGTGTTGAGAGGAGGGGTGGAAAACACTCCTGGGAGTCAGTAGGGCCGTGGCTGCTGGCACATCCAGCAGGGTCCTGCTCTGGGGACAGCGTGGGGCTCGGAGATGAGACATGAGAATCTCGTGTAGGGCAGAGGGATGGCTCCCCACAGGAGGAAAAATGGTGGCTTCTCCTGGTGACACCCTCTGTGTGACTCACTGTGCTGGAAGGTCTGCCGAGCTTCCCTTGGGTGGCCTTCAGAGCCACTGGATCAACAGTAATCCTTTCAGGGATGGAGCCCAGGTTCTGTAGTGATGGAGGCTAAGGAAGAGCTCAGCTTGCTCAGGGAGCCTGGTGCTGGTCTGAAATTTGAATTTGTGATGCTTTGCTTTGGAACCCACAAAACGATCTCTGTTCCTTGGAATTCAGAAGAACTGTGATGGAGGGAGGCAGCTCTCTGCAGTGTCACTGCACAGGCAGTGTGCTTGAGTCCACCTCTCATAAAATGAGATTTTTTTATCACCTCACATCTGACTTTTCCAAGAGGTTTCTTTGCAGCCTCTGCTCTGTGTTTGGGTGCTGCCTTGGAAGCAGAGCAGCCCCCCCAGTCCCACCCTCCTCCCCGGCTGCGTGCTCCATCCTCCATCCTCCTAGCAAAGGAGATGCTCCTGCAGGATCCCCGAGCTGCTGATGGGAATCAAAAGGCAAAGTGTCAGGAAGGACATAAACAATTATTAGCTAATTAACACGAGGTTCTGGGAAGCCCAGGGGGAGGAGGAAGGGGAGGACTCATCTGAGGATACAAAGCCATGAGGTATCTGTGCAGAATGGCAATATCTGTGAGCAGAAGCCAGCAGTGTGTGCTGCCATGGCTGAAGCTGGTGTTTCTGTGACATCTGCAGGAGGCTGCTGCACTTCCAGATTCTTTACAGGTCAAAAATCGCCACTGGATTCCACTGGAAATGCTAAGCTGTCGATTTTTGGTATTTTTCAAAAGAAACGCAGTGTTAGTCACTGCATGAGCTGTCATTCTGTGAGGCTGTTTATAGACACCAAAGCGCCTTTTCCTCCAGTGTCTGTTGGGTTGATGACTTCCTGGGATCGGTGATCTCCAAGGCTTGGCAACACCCATTTGTGCTAAACAAAGCCCAGAAGCTGTTGGTGGAAATGGAACTGAAAATCAGGGCAGGCAGGTCTGACCAAAGCATCCAAAACTTGTGAAGGGAAGGTGATCCAGGTTGGCTTCTGGACCTCATTCCGGTGACCTCTCTAGCCACACTGTCCATGGGGAAACATTGCAATTTCTCTCTGTGTTCATTTACCGCCTTTGGGCTGTAATTAGTGCGTTCCTGGCTTAGTGAACATCTCCATTTGCAGCCATTCTCCATGTTTCCCTGTGAAGCTGTTGGAATTTCTGGGAATGCTCAGGGCTCACTTGTAGGGTTTCTCTTTCTCAGCAAGCCCCAGTTCATGGTTTATGTTGATATACAAGATGCAGGACCCAGGTGGGGTTCCTGGTCCTTGATTTATACATGGGAAGGAAATCCCCCTCTTCCCTTGCTTTTGGGGCACCTCTTTTCCATCCAAAGTGCTTAATCACCTAATTTGTGTTAAGGAGCATTGACTTTCCATTTCCAGCTGTGCCAGCACAGAAGCTGCTTCCTTGTTAATGAATCCTGGACTTGAAACATCTCCTCTGTGTGTGGGGGCACATGAAAGCCAGGGAGGGGACAAGACTTGAGGGTGCATCAGGAAATTGGGGGCAAGGGCAGGACAGAGCACAGAGATGAGACCACCCGCAGATCCTGCTGCATTGTGCTCAATCCAGTATCCAAATTTCAGTCTTTTAAGACGATTATCAGGTGTCTGTTTGAATTACCCTGACATGAACAGTCACTCAGAAAATGTACATTCATTTGAAAGGTCAAGTACATCTGATTTCTGCCTTTGGTATGCGGGGGCTTATCCTTTCAACTCTCCCTTCCTTAATGAGATTCTTGTTTCAAAGAGTCGCGCTGCGCCCAGGATTTGGCGGAGTCAAGTGTGCTGGAGATAGTTTTTGTTATCGTGTTTACCCTTTTATCTGCCTGTCCTTTGAAAGCTCCCCTGCACACAATAAGGATGCAGCAGGATGGCCACTCGGGGCGGCTCTGCCAGCAAAATGAGCTTTTTTGGGGCGGAGAGATGGAGATGTGCTAGCGGGGAGCTGCAGCACCAGGAATTCTGATTTCTGCATGGCAAAGCTTCCAAATAGAGAGAGGGCCTTTGAGGAGATCCCCAGTCACCATGGGAGGCTGGGCAGGCATAAGGGTGTCATCAGCTCCCACAGAAACCACGGAGGAAATTAAGCCAAGTTGGGCTTGGCATGGCAGAGTTGTGTTTCTTGATTAAATTAATGTGTATTGATATTTCTCCTGTTGTTTTGACTTCACAGGCTGTTTAAATTCAGCCTTGTCACAACAAAATACAAAGGAGGTTGCTCAGAGATTGATTTTTTTTTTTTCCTTTAATCCTGTCTCTGAAGAAGAAGAGTATTTTAAAATTTTATTTTTTTCCCTCCACTACTTCCAGGTTGACAGCCAGGGAAGGCTGCGAACATTAAAACTGTTGCGCAAATAATTATGTTAAAACGCCGAGCATACATTATGGAGGAGGGCGCTCCTTGATTGTAAAGTACGAATCAATTTTCTGCGTCACAAAATTACTGACACCAGAGTTTGCTTTGGTGATTTATTCCCTGGAATGACGATGCTGTGACTGCCTTTCCCGGGAGAGAGAATTTTTTTTTTTGATGGGTGAAGCTTTGGTCTCCTCTTTGCTGTCACCGCTGTCTCCTCCCCGCCTCGGTGACGATCCTTTCCGCCGCTTAAAAATAGCGGCTTTTATGCAAACTGCGTCCCAAAACGCTCCGCCAAGTTAAATAATGTAGTCACAAAACCAAATATTGAATAATGACTGAGGCAAGGATTAAGGGAGACAGGCAAGGAACAAAAGGGAGATTCTCAAGTGTTTTGAACACAAAATTGAGAAGACACAGATGCGCGGGAGGCGTTTTCTCTCTGCAGCCAGAGGACACAGATTAAAGGGGTCCTCCAGGACTCTGCACCCCCAGCCAGCTTAAGCTGACTAAAGACCTCTTTAAATTCAGCCTTTTCGACAAGCCCAGCTGGCTGGAGGAATTTCTGCTGGGAATAAATTCAGAGAATCATGGAGTGGTTTGGTTTGGAAGGGACCTTAAAGGCCATCTTGTTCCAACCCTCTGCAGGGACGTCTTCCACTAGAGAATCTCCCGCTAGACCTTTTTAAGTGGATGTCTGGGGAACATGTCTTGCTTTTTTTCTGGTGTAAAGTTCCCATGGGAGCCCTTCTGCACTCACTTTTCTGCAAGAAGACATTTCTACTTTTTTTCCCTTGAAAGGCTGCAGCCCAGGCAGCACCATCAACCCCAATTCTTTACGACTCTGGTTTTGCAGGAAGATTTAAATAAAAAATGCCAGGGGCGGGAAAAAAAAAAATTCGCAGGCGTGCCATTTTTCATGCAACACGTGGGATTTTTCAAATCCACCTCGAAGTTGTTGAGTTGCAGTAACTCAGTGGGTAGTTGTTGGCTACTCATATGGTGAGAGAGGAACAGGCTGAAGGAATGTTGCACAAAAACTTATGTAAATGTCTTCTGTACAGCTCAGAGAGAGTCTAAGACTCCTTTAAATCTCAGAGTTGGAAATTCAGCTGGGAAGCCATAAATTCACTAGGTGTCTTTTCCTCAATAAATTCAGAATATTGGCTGGGAAAGAAGCATCTATGTTTCACAGAAGGAGTTACTGGACCCTTCTGAGGGCTTCTTTTTTTTTTCCCTGGTCCAGAAACAGTTGAAATGTAGCTCAGGATAAATTGCAAGGTGATGATTTACATGACAGGTGACAGTGGCAAGCACATTATTCTCAGAAGAAGCAAGAGATGGGATGTATTTACTGCCTGTGTGGGCAAATTATCCACTCTCAGAAGTCTGGCATGTGCTTGTGTAGGAAATGTGTGTCCAAACTAGCTGATAAAGGGGATGTGGGGAATAACAGTTCATAAATGCAACACCCCATGGCTGCATCCCTCCTGGTGAGCTCTCCCTAATTCCCTCTTTGGAGACATTGATCTGGAGATGCTCTGAAGCTGCGTTTGGATGAGGGAGCACACAGAGAAATCTCCATGCTGCTGCGGAGGTGAGATGGGCATGGCTTTTGCTGAGGAAAGGAGGATCTGCGTTTGAGGGGACAGCAGTGCTCAGAGCTTGGTGTGGTTTGATTTTGGAGCTGCAGGAGGCAACTCCTTGTCTCCTGTCCTCCTTCCTGAGGTTGTAATATCCCATCCAAGGAGAAAAGTACTCATTTAAGATCAGCCAAATTACCCTGCACTGGCTGCTGCTGTTGCTTGGTCTTGGCAGGCTGGCTGTGATTTACTCTTAATATTTATCCCTCTTCTCCTTATCCTTCCTACTGATGAGTAAAGCAGAATAATGAAGTGGTGGTGTTAAACTCTAAGCTGGTGCTATCCAAGGGGACTGCAGCTCACAGGCAGGGATGGATTGGGAATTGCAGTGCAGTTTTGGAGCCTTGATATCCCCCAAATTAGCCAGTCATGACCCTCCATGTGGAGACTGCTTTAGACCATCTCTATTATGGATTATTGTGTTTCCAGAAGGTTTTTTTCTCCCCCACCCTGAGGTGGTGGCAGGATGATTGCTTTTTATTTGTGTGTGTGCCCACGGAAAGCTTGGGATCTCATCTGGCTTTTAAGGTTCTGCTTCTGTTACCTAGCAGGTATTGTAGGTGGATGTGTAAATGAGGATCCTTCTGTTTACAAAGAAATGGATATATAGTATAAAAACAATTTACTTGTAAAAGACTTATCCTGCCTCCAGAATATGTTTGAATCTTAACACAAGACAAAGTAATTTAATCCCTCCCAAACCCATATGTTGTTTGCTTCTCATTTTTTCCAGCAAATTTTACCTTCATCAAAAGATAAATCAATTTGTAGCAGCTATCGGCAGCTCTTTAAGCTGCAGAATTGAACAGCTTAATTAGGGAAAATATATTAAAAGATCTGAGAGATGCTAACCCATTCAGTGCCTCCTCTTGGTTCATCTGCCTGGTCCTGCACATGTGGGGCTCCAGACCCCCTCCAGTTTGAGTTTGCTGCTGCTTTTGTGTGATGCTTTGTGTTGTGGTGACAGCATGAATGGCTTTACTGCCCTCTAAAACCTGGCAGGGCTTTTCTAGACCTGTCCAGTTTGAGAATTTGAAAGTTTGTTCTCTTACTATTTTTTAAAAATTAAAACAGTAAGTAAGAAATTATTATTTGAGGGTTCTTCCCAAAGCACCTGGCTGCTGCCAAGTGTCTGTGAGTAGCCTGTGTTGACCCCTGGCTGGAGCATTAGAGAAGTCATGGCCTCATGATTCTCACAGCCAGATAAATAGGATAGGAATGATTTGCAGCACCATTCCCAAAGATCCTTTCTAATTCAGCGCCGTTCCTATGCGTTGTTTGCCCTTCAGAGGGGGGAAGGAAAAAGGCACCCAATAAAAGTACAAACTGCGTGAGTCAGCCTGAATCTGCTGTTGTGCCTCGTTCTTCCCATTAGCAAATACCACGGATGAGTGTGTGGGGAGGTGGGGATCCCCTGGTTCCTAAACGACAGCTTGTTTCAGGGCTAAATTCATTAGTGATGCTGCTCTGATGAACATTCCCAGCCTTGCAGCCTGGCTCCTGCCCAGCATCCCCGTCTCTCCCAGATATCCTGGACACTGGGGTGGCTGCTGTTGATCTTTCCATGGCTAAGGTGAGGACATGACTCTGCTGGACTGTGTTGGTGGGAAAAATCTCCTGTGGCCTCAGTCCCAACCTTCAAAAACCTGCAAGGAAGTGGATTTTGGGAGAGGAGTTTCCTGCTGCTCCTCTTGGAGCATCAGCTGAGGTTTTCAGAGCTGTGCTTTGCAGCAAAGCTTCCAAACCTGACCTCTCTTAGGGCTCTTCCCTCGGGTGATGTGTGGCTCCAGGATTCCCAGAGATGAGCAGGCTCTGGACTGGCTTCAGCAAATAAGAGAATTTTCTTGCAAAAGCTGAGAATTTGCAGATCTGAGCTCCCCGAGGCTTGTGGGATGGTGATGGGTTACAACAAAAAAGCAATGTTTGGTTAATTTAAGCCTCAACTTGAGGTGCTGAGATAAAACAGAGTTGATACCAGGCTAGTCTTGCTTCAAGAGCAGAGTATTGTCAGCGCAGAGCCGAGCGCTCTCCATCTGTTCCCGTGGCTGTTAGGAGCCAATATTAGATAGCTCCGCTGCAGGCTGGGAATCTGCCAGTGAGGGCTCGTGGCAAAAGCTTCATGTGGGAAGTTTTTCCCTCCTTTGCCTTGCCTTAGGTTAACTCACACCCAAACCAGTCAGGCTTTGCAAAACCAAGAGTTTCTAGTGTTTAGCACTAGTTTAACTAGTTTCACTTTGCCCTGGAAGGACAGGGACGAAAGGGAAGGTGAAACATCAACTGGAGGATGTCCTTGTCATCATCCTGGAAATCTCCTAATGACCCAAGGAGTGTTTTCCTTGCTCTTGGAGCTTGTAATACATGACAGACCTTGAGGTTTTTCTTCTCCCACCTCATGATTTTTTTTCTTTTTTTTTTTTTTTTTTTTTTTCCTCCGCAGCAACAGAGATGAAGTTTTGCCGCTGAGGGAAACGATGAAACTCAGAAAACGAGAGGTCTTGTGACAGGCTAACACCTCAGCTTGCTCTGAACTTGATAGTGAAATATATAGACACAATTTTCGTTGCAGGTGGCTTTTTCCATGGTAGCATGTGGGTATCTGTGCCCAGCCCCACACGTGTGTGTACATGCACAGTTATTCTTGCCTCAGCACAACGATTTCCTAACGATCTCTTACCCATCCAAGACAGATTGCTTTTCATGGTTCAGTGGCCGCAGCTCAGGCATCCATTTTAATCAATAAAACAGTCAAAAGAGAGAATAGATTTACTTGTTTCTGGTTTTTTACATTTAATTGAAAATTTTCGAGTGATTACAAACATAGCTATTGTATAGATTGCGGAGTTTAGAAGACAATAAGTGCCAAAAGAAAAATGTCCTCAGAGCCCAACCTCTTCCCCTTGTGATGCACAATAGATGGTGGTGGTTTATGCCTGGCCTTGTCCTTTCTTCTCCTTTCTCAGGGTTTGTAAGAAGTGGGATGGATTTAATGGGCTTTTACCCAGGTATCACAGGGAGAGCCTGTGATGAGCAGCGTTAAATCCTCTTACCTGTGAGAAGGGAGAATCTCCCTTGCCACAGAGCATGGAAGCACCAAGGGAAACCTGGAGATGCATCTCATCCCCTGAGCCTCTTGGTCACCAAATATTGTGTGAGGATGAGCCATAAAATCTCTCCAGATCTAACAAGAAGGGTTTAATTTTAATGGGAGACAACTGAAAAGTAGTTTCAGAGAAAATGAGATTTCGGTCATAATGGGGAAAAAATGTATTATTTCTGTCATGTTTTCATGTCTAAACCAAGCCCCTTCTTCAGAAGGAAGCCGTGGGGATAAATAACTGGAGAATAGGAGGGGTTTGGGATATTTGCTAGTGTCCAAAGGTGCTGCTGTGGTATTAGCAGGTAGATTAACCTTCCCCACTGGATATTGCATTTGATTATTTAATCCATTCGTTGTTGGTTATGTGTGTGTCTGAAGGTGGCTGTTTCTGTGGCGGTACCACATAAATAATATTCCTTTTGAAATTTGAATAAATGTGTGCATGGAGCAATGATTTGTTCTGTGGTGTTAGGGGTTTCCTGGACCCCCATGTTTTCTGAGCTTGCAGCTTGCATTGATACCTGAGAAACTTTGTCTTTCTTCTGGGGATTCTTCGGGAAAAATAACAAGCCATGCTGTCTGTCTGGTTGTAAATTTAATAAACCTGCAAGCAGCACAGCAGCTGAACATATCAAAGCCACAGACTGTTAACTCCAATGCAGGAAAACTTTAAAACCGATCCTCGAGACCCCTGCGCTCCCTGCAAAATGAGATCTGAGTCCTCTTTAAGTTGTTTTTAATAGCTGGAATTACTGAAGATTGGTGTTTACCAGGGAATATGTTTGTGAGGGAGCTGCCTGGTGGGTACCCATGGTGATATCATTTCCTCAGGTATTCCTGGGATAACCTCCTGAGCACTCAGGTCTCCTCACAAATTAACGCTGAGCCCTGTGTGCTGCCCAGCTCTGACTCCCAGACAGACAATTTGCTCGATGCTTTTATTGTCATCTCTGATTTCCTCAGCTGCACTGTCTGCTGGAAGCAGATTTGTTCCAGCATGGGCCAAGATGTGGCTCTGGAGGAGTGGTTGTCACCCTCCATCTGTCACGGGCGATGTCACTGTCATCTCACAGGGAGCTTGGCTTTGTCCCCAACAGCCCAAACCCAGCGTGCAGCTCTTAGGAACCTGGATATTCCATCAGAGAAGAAAAATGGCTCATGAGGTGGTTTTGTCCACCAAATGAGGCATTTTTGTCCTGTTTATCCCTGCTATGGTGGTGCAAGGTGGAGAACCCCAATGCAAACTTTGGATGATGTGCAAACACGCCCTGAACTTTTCACAACAAAACTGATTTTGCTGACATCAAAAAAGTTTATAGATGATGGCAATTCCTCTCTTGGCAGCATTTTAACCCTTCCTCCCCATCAAATTTTATAGATTTTGTGGGATTTTCCCCCCTTGCATATCCCTCACCAGAAGGAAATGAACATTTTGAGGAAGAACAGATCCTTTTCGCGATTTTCTTTTCAAACACAAAACCAAATTCTGTCAGGAAAAGCTTCAAATGGAAAACTCTGACCAGCCCAAATTAGGGGGACTCAATTTACTCTGCTAGAATACTTTGAGAGCTGCAGATGAAAACTGCAATTTAAGTGCCTAATATAATAATTATACACCGATGTGTTTTATTAATGGGATTGAATGCTCGTAGCTTTGTAGTAATGAGGTTTTTTGAAGATCCGTGTAATAGAGTTTTCTGATGGTGAGGACCCTGCCATGCTGCTCCTTCTAAAAAGCACCTTGAAACTCACAGAATAGCCAGGGACAAGGTTAATTCATTGACTTGAGCAGTAATTAGTTGCTCTTCTCCTGGAGGAGCCCATCCTGGAGGGGAAGAGGAACCCAAAGCTCCTGCTTGTGTTGCTGTGTGGATGATCTGGACTTTCATTGAGGTGGGACGAGTGACTCTCGAGCAAATGAAGCATTTTGGGAGCCTTGGAGATGAAAGGTTTGGTGTTGACAAATTAGCACTTAGCAGATTGTTGGTATTATAGCTGTGGGTTTGAGCAGGGTGTACAGTCAGGCCTTTCTAACACAGGAAGAAATAATTTTCCTGTTCTCTAACAGTGTTTGAATGCACTTTTGGTAATAAATAGGGAGGAAAAATGAAGCTCTTGAGTGTTTTCCTGGGCTAGGGCAGCCCTTCCACTAGCATTAAGCTGGATCAGTGAAAAAGATTCATATTTATGCCTTGCGCATTCCATTTGGAAAAACCTGGAATGATACAAACCTGGGTTCTGAAATAAAGAAAAATAAAGTCTTCAAGACAGATTTCAATATTAAACAAAATGTTTAGGATATTCTGATAGTTTAATTTTTTTTTCTTGTTGTGAATTCATTACTTTAACTTGCTTTCCTGGGAATGAATTTTGACTTTCATAAATCAACATGTTGTATTAATTATATTAGTAACAACATTAACTGCATAATTGTTAGTGCATAAGAATTGAAGGCCTTCTTAGACTGAATAGGGAGAGCATTGAAAATAAAGAGGCAAACTGTAGAGCTGTTATAGTGTGAACTGGATGCTTCTTACTCAATATCTTTTGACAGGGAAAAGTAACTTTTCAAAACCCCCCACAATGTTCTTTACAAATCCTGCTTTTCTCTAAATGCTTCCCTTCTATGCTAGAGCATAATTAGCTTTTGTCAACTTTTCTATGGGCAGTTTTCATTTTTCACTTTCCTTGGATGCTGTGGCTGCTTTTCTAGAATAGCTGAAGTTTTGTTTCTTTCCCTGGCATCTTTAGTCTCCAATTTTTGCAGAGAGAAAAACTCATGTTTGGCCTCCCCTCACTAGTTAGGTGTCCTTGATGCATTTATTTAGGAAATGCAAAGCCAGGCAAGTGTTCTCCCTCTGTTAATTAACCCAATGTGTAAAGTCACATTTTATTTGGCAGCTTGACTGGAGGGCCCAGCTGCTGGGAGATGAGCCACGAGAGGGGAAACAGCAGCTTTGTGCTGAGTTAATACATGGATTTTTGTGGCTTGTTGATGTTCCCTAGAACATCTGCTCCTTGGCATTTGCCTGTCCATCTCAACCTGGATCCTCCCAGGAACGAGGGAACAAGGAGAGGTGGGAAAATGGGAGTGCAAATGGGAAAATGGGATGTAGAGTGAGAGGCTTATCCTAGTGCTGATGGATGCATCAAAGAGCAGAATCCTGGGAACTTGTTCAGGACAAAACTTCCCTCCCAAGGCTGAGGAAGCGTGTCTGGCTTTCAGCATCATCCTCACTGATTTGTGGCACACTGGGTTTTGTACGGCAGGGATGGCAGGAGATGAGAACATGAGAACATCCCTGTCCCATGTGTTCTCCATCCTCTCCTGCATCCCTCCTGCTCTTCTCACTCATGGTGGCTGTCAGTAATGAGGTGGGAAGACTGGGCAAGGAGACAGCTCCTGTGCCACCCTGTCCACCCCCACATTATCCTGCCTTATTACATTGTAATAAATTGAACCATTCCACTTCATTATTTCATATTTGAGGAGATTTATAGATTGTCCTGGTGGCTGAAGAGGCAGTGATTAAAGGAGCAGTGTGCTAATGAATGAGCCTGAGCACAAAGCCTTTTTAATTAATGTACAGCCCAGGGGCTGTAAACGCCTTGCTGATAACAAGCCTGGCCCATTCAGGACATGAACTGACAACTTTGCAGAGAATGAAGGCTTATGTGGAGACATGGGTATGGTATTGAAATGGCAATTAAGGCTAATAAAATGATTCGTCTGCCCATCCATCGCCCTCCTTCCCTGTGCCCAGCCCTGTCTCTGCCTCGGAAGTAATGGCAGGTGGAGATTTCATTTGGCTCCTCCAGCCTTTCTTGGTGATTTAATTTACAGGCTGCATCTGTTCCTTCACAACGCTCTTTCAGTCACATTAGAGATGGATTTTCACCCCAGGCTATTCTGAACTCGCCTGAAATTTCCCTGAGTCAGATTATTTTGCCCAGTGTTTACGGCTGGTTTCCTTTTTATTTCTTAAAAACTTTTCTAATGGAGTGTCTTGCTGGGAGGGGAGGCAGGGAACTTGTTTGGAGTGCGGTCCATCCGTCCATCCATCCATCCATCCATCCTTGGCTGCAGGCTGTTCAGAGCACTTGGCTAAGCAGAGTGGGCTCACATCTGGGAAAGAGGGAAGTGTCATCTTGTTTCAGGATGGCCTCAAATCTATCCCTGATTTTGGATGGGTTTCCTGTCCTCTTCCTGTACATCCTGTGTTTGGTGCTGTTGGTGCATTCCACTCTTTGGAAAAAGTGACTTTGAAAAAGTGCATTAAGGAACGCGTCAATGCTTAAATAAACAGTGGTGGCAAACTGGAGGTACCTGCTGTCCTTGGGGCAGGAACAGCACAGACACGTCATCCCTGCTCCACTGAATTCTGAGGAATTGCCCTGGAAAATGTGCTATATCCTGTGCGGTGGTGCTTCAGTGCTGTGCCCTGGGTCAGCCTTGTGGCAAAACAGCCTTGGTGTGCTCAGGAGCACACAGGAATCAAACCAGACATCTCCTGGCAGCTCTGGAAAATTTGGGAATGCTCTACTCCTCTGAGCATCCCCATCCCTTCTTCCCACTGTTCAGCTTCTCCCTTTTGCCTCAGTGAATCCCTGACAGGTGGCAGCACTATTTTTCAGAAAGGGACGTGGGGAAGAGGAGGTGGCAAACTTTTGAAACAAAGTAAAAAAAAAAAAAAAAAAGAAGAAAAGACAAAAATATAAATGATGCTGCTTGTGGCCTGCAGATTTAATGATATTTGCCCATTTGATTGATGAAGATGATGAACGAGGCTTCGTGGCCTGTTGAGGGTGAAAAGTCTAAGTACCAGGATGGAGAGTAAATCAATCACTTCCCGCTCCTGTGGCAGATGGGATCATCAGTTACCTGCAGATCCCAGCAGCGCCGTACATTACCCCTGGCTGAGGGACAGCACATCAGCCATGGCTGCTGCCTCCTCTCCAGAGAGATCGATAATCCATGGCCAGGGGAAGCAGCACGACCTAAATGAAACCACTAGAACTCCTCGCCAACTTTATTCTTGCGTCGGATTTTGTTTGCTAATATACACATTCCAACAAAATGTCTCTCAAGGGTTGGACTGGACACTGAGCTGTGCAGGGCTGGATTCTTCAGGGCCAGGTGGGACACAGGAGAGCTGGAGCACATGGGGAAAAGTGCTGGTGGTTTGTTTGAGAAAAATCTTCTCTCAGTGATTGCAGTGCCTATGTTCTTCTTTGGGTTTTTTGGTTTTTTTTTGTTTGTGTGTGTGGTTTTTTGTGGTCTTTATTCAGTATTTGAGCACTTGCTCATCATTTCCATTCTGAAGCTCCCAGGGTGGGGGTGAAAAATGGTTCTGTTTTTTTTGGGCAGAAGGATTTGTGTTGCAGGATCTGCATCTCAGTGCTGGACTCCTACAGCAGTCAGAGGTTTCATTCCTTGGGCATGAGCCATGTCCTCCACATGCCATCCCCATGTTACACCTTCCTTGGGCCAGCACTGTAACTTTATTATTTTGAGTAGTATTTGCCTTAGACTTGGCAGAAATCCATGAATTATTTGAGGATATGTTGGTAAACAGGGTTTGACAAACAGTGGCTCAGAACCGTGTAACAAGCTCAGGACTTGGGATGTTCATCAAAAGTTTTGGGGTTTTATATTTCCTGAGTTCCACCAACCTTGTGAGCAGAGCCAATGTGATTTATGGCTTTGTGTTATGTTCCTGTGAAACTTGCAGGATTTTGATATAAAATTCTCCCGGCTTTAACTATCAGGTTTCACCTGAGCCCTGTTTTGGAGGCCGTTAATTCTTTATGTTGTCATTTCTGAAGACCCTTTTACAGCAGGAGCTCGGCATTATATAGCACTTAATAATGGGCATGTTACACTCCAGAGTAAAGAACATTCTGCTGTGTTCAAACCTCTTACAGTGATCACTGCAGCTGCTGATGGCCACGACAAATGTGCCCAGTGTTTTGCAGTGTATTTGTGTAGGGAAGCACCATTCTGCTCAGGTAGTTTTTGGGTTGTGATTTATGCTCTGAGAGGCTGGAGGATTTTCACACCCTCTGAGTTCTGTTGTCTAATAAAGTCCCAAGTTGTGTCAGTGGAGAAGGAGAGCTGCCCTTGGGAAGAGTCCATCCCTCTTGTTGACTTGGTCCATTGACCTCTCCAGTCTGTTATCAGGACTCATTGGAGAGCTGGCCTTAATTACCTGGTCTTAATATTATGAGTTTAATGTCCTGCTCAGACAGAGAAGCTGTCACATGTAGAGGTCCTTGCCAGCCATGAAGAACATGCTGGGAACCAAAAGAAGGAGAATGTTTGTGGTGATGCAGGGAAGGAGGAGTTGAGATTCTTGTAAAATGCATGTCCAGGCCCTGAGTTTTAAGAAGGGAGATGTGGTGGGCCAGGCTTGGTCCTTGGTCACATTAAATATCCAGCCACAGGTGATGTGAAAACAGGAGGATGGGCTGAATTTTGGACAGGGATGGCTCAGCACTGTCTTTTCCCCTGGATGTGTTGCAGACTCCTTCTGTGACCTTGAAGATGTTTTCAAATCTTTCTTTTCTTCTTGTATGTGGGCTGTCTAGGGCAGGGAGCATCTCTTGCAATGTCTGCTTAATCGAGGTTTGCTTCTTGTTTGAAGTCTCTGGGCACTCCTTTGATATCAACAACAATCATGATAGTGAGAGACCAAAGACAAAGGAACCATTCTCAGGAAAAATAGAGCAGTGGTGCTCTCCTGTATTGGTAATTCAGGGGTAAGGTATTACATAGATGAGTTTTGACAAGAAATAAGAAGTACTGGGGAGCCCAGACTGCAGTTCTAGTGGGGACTGAAAGCTGGTGTACAATGAAAACACTTTCCAGACCTCTCTGTGCTCTTTTTCCTGGCTGGGAGGGTAGTAAGGGAAACACAACAAATGTTTCCCAAGGGGATCTCTTTGAATTCCTAGTGTCCAGAGCAGGTTGTGAGATGGGCCCTGAATCACAGGCAGGAGCAGAGGATTTGGGGAGAACAGTCTCCCCTCATAAATCCATGCAGCACCTAACTTGCAAATGTGTGAAGTCGAGTTTTTTCAGGTTGGAATTGCTGCCTAAATCCAGGACTTCTATCCAGCCCAGTGCAGTCATTAGAGAGGGCCTTAAACTCATTCTCTCCTTTTCATTAGCACTGACCATTAGCTCTGGAGAGCTCTGTTATTGATATAAATGTCTTTGAAACCTCCCGAGCTCCAGGCTTTGACGGATTTCACAGGCTGGTTAGGGAAAGTGTTTCTTTTCATCAGTTTTGAATTTGTCACTATTTCAGTGGAATCAAAGGGGACTTCTTGTGTTGCAAGGCAGGGAGGGTAGAAATACCAGATGTACTTTGTCTCTCTCATTCATTAATTCATATACATTTATCATAAGACTTCCTATTTGTCTCGTTTTTAAGATAAATAATCTCAGCCCTTCCAATCCCTTGTCATATGGAGACAAGAATGATTTAAGGACCTGGAAAAGTTCCATACAACAAGGGATACAGAGATTCAAATGTTGAGTCTGCTCCTTTCATTTCTGGAGGACAGAGCAGAAGATGGACATGACTGGGCTGAATATCCAGGTTTCTCTGCAGATGTCCTGTGGCTAACAGAGGGACAAATGCATGGAAACACATCTGTCCACACAATTTTTGGTGCTGATAACATATCCTGGGCTGTGATAAGTTGGAATTCAGTGTGGAAAAAGATAAATTTGATAGGCGCTATCTCTATGGCCTCTCAGTGCCAAACTCAGGAGTGGATGCTGAATGTGTTTGAGTCATTCACTCCACAGGAATGTTTTATAACTTAGCTGAGGTTGTAGCTGTGGTATTTGCTTAAGATCTGATCTAGATCTCCTGTAATTGCAAGGTATCTTCTGGAGGATTTGGAAGAGCTAGGCTGCCTTATTCTCTCCCTCCTAATTTGAAGGTTATGCATCACCGTTTTCCCCTGGAATACAGCAGTCTTTCCTGGGATACTCGGGAGGATCAGAGGAGGAATTGCAGCAGCTCTGTTTTAGGGTACTAATCCTCTTGTAAATCCCGGCATTTGTATATCTCTAATAATAATTCCTGGCACTCGAATGATGTTTAAATACACCCATAAAGAAATAGAGTAAACACTGAGCTAATCCTCTCAGTGCCCGGGGAGCAGCAGGGTGAACAAGTGGTTAATGTTTTTGGGGTGGGTGGGGCTGCTCTCGATTCCCTGAGCACGGAGGGGACCCTGGGAGCAGCTGATGCCAGGATGGGCATCCAGATGGGCTCAGCTCACCTGAGGGATGTCTCTTGAGCATCCTCACCTTACTTAGGCTTAGGAGCTGTGAGCTCAGACAGAACCAACTGCTTGAGAAATCTCTCCCTGCAGCCCAACCTCATTTGTGCTGTCAATCCCCCGCTCGCCTTCCCGCGCTCGTATTTAGCACCATTGATTTATTGGATTGCAGGAATATTAAGAACCTCAAACTATTAGTCCTGATTATAACTTCTTGGCGGCTTCATCACTCCATGTGTCTCGCTGTGCTCCGAGGGAGACTGAGCCCTTTGCTGGCTCCCGGCAGCTATCGAGCCTCAATTTACCACTCTCCTCCTCTCTGACTTTCCCTGCTCTCCCAGGTTTTCCCAAACGTGCCTTTCTTGCAGCCACAGGTATTTTTGGGAGGGCATGGAGAAATGGAATAACTTTCCTAAGCTGAGATGGATTGTGAGAAATGTCCTCTCAGTACTTAAATTTTGAAAGGATTTATTCACCCATTTTCATAGTACAAACAACGATAAGAAGCTTAGAATGGTTATCTGCCATTACACAAAGCGAAGTGCAGCGCTGGGTGCTTAGCCACCGATGGGGGAAGCCAGAGGCACCCCTGGCTAGGGGATACAGTTTTTATAACCCCTAACCCCTCCTCCTTCAGGTGCTCCAATTGGCTTGTGGTCTTCAGTCCTCCTTGGCTTGTCCTTTCTAGGGTCTTCTGATAGTTTAGCTGCTAGCCCAGCTCTCCTCTTTCTTAACCATAACATTCGAGTTAGCCACAACAAATTAACAGTTAGACGTAACAAACCCGTAGAGGTAGCCATAACATTTATCAGTTAGCCCAAACAAATCTGTAGAGGTAGTCATAACATTTATGGTTAGCCCCAACAAATCTAGGGAGGTAGCCATAACATATACACAACCATTAACAAATAACCATAACAAATACCTCATAACCCTTTAAGAAAACCAACTCCATGACTTCTTTTATAACATGGATTCATCCATAGCAGAGTCAGGGAGCTGAGGTAGTTTTTGTCCTTGCCCTGATATTCCCAATGCATTGGAGCTTCCCTAATTTCTCCTCTGCTGCTTCCCATCCCTTCACTCCCTTCGGAGCAGTTAGCACTGCTTATTCTTTCCTACCTTCAATGTCCTCTTTGAAAATCTCAACATCTTTTGCCTTAGAGCAGCCTGCAGACTCTTTTCCCTTCTCATCCCTTTTCCAAGTTCTGGGTGCTTCCAAAAAGAAATGGGGTCACCCTGAGTGTGGATGGGAATGCATTTAGAGATGTAAACACCACTTGCAAAGAGATGCTGCAGTGGCCCTGGTTTTGAAGCTGGCCTGGATCAAGAGAAAAACAGCCTCTGGCAGTGAGGGAGAGGGAGAGCAGGGAATTTGGGGTGAGAAAACTGCTGAAAGGAACAGTCTGTGCTCCACACTGTGCCTGGGGGGTGCAGATGGACCAGATCCCCCGGGATCCAGCTGGGCTGTCAGTGCAGGGACACTGCTTGGAGGGTCTCTGTGAGTGTCCCCTGTCACCACCGGGATTTTGGGGGCTGCAGCCCCCACCCTGCACTGTGCTGAGGATGCAGCAGTCTGTGTTTGTGGGCTTTGCAGCTGTCCTCTCTTTCTGCTTGGCTTTTCCCTCCAGTGGGAAGATGTGGGATCACAGAGGAATCTCCTGAGCGTTCAGGCTGGGGTCACTGGTGTTTATTGCTCACTGGTACAGGCTGGTGGGGTCTGGCAGCTCCCAGCACCAGAGCTGTGCTTTGCAACAGGGAGCAAGACCTCATGGGGGGAATGGAATAAGAGCAGTTTATTAGTGGGGGTAAAAATAAAGAGAAAAGGCTTTTAGCTGAATTGGAGAGTTCCACACTATTAAGATCAGGCCTGATCTTACCTCTGCAGTGGCCTCTCAATGAGGCTGGTTCTGTCCCAAAATCTGGGTGGCTGGGAGCTCCCAGCCTGGGGTTGCCAGCTGTGTGGTGCTTTGAAGAGGATGTCATATCCTGTGGTGACTGTAATGGGAGGGGGCAGAGGCAGCAGGCTCCCCCTTTTCATCCCTCCTGGGGACAGAGCTGCATCTGAGCTGCTGGGAGGTGGGTGAGTTCCTCCATCAGGACCCCATGTGGTGTCCCCACTCCTGAGCCTCCTTCCCTGCCCTCCAGAGACTCTGTGTCGAGATAAGAGCTCTGTCTGCAGCCCTGTCCATCTTCCATCACTCAGGGCCTCGGGAATATTTTAGAGGAAGGTTTTCCACTCTGCTGGCTCGAGGCTGGATAATGTCTGGGCGAGCTGCTGCTGAATGATGTCTGGGGTGTGCTCCACAAGGAGCCAGCCCTTTCCCAGGAAAGGCTTTCCATCATGCTTTCCCAGCCCCTGGACATGCACTGCTTTAGCCTAATTACAGCAGCACTGCTTAATGGACTTCGGAGCTTTGACCACATCTCCTGGGTTTTACTACCCACCAGAGAGGCCTGATGTGCCAGGAGCACCAGTCCTGGTGTGGATGGAACCAGTGAGGGGTCCTGGAACTACAGAGTGTCCTGAGCTGGATCAGGATCATCAAATCCAGCTCCTGGCTCTGCACAGCCCCCCCAGCAATCCCACCCTGTGTGTTGTCAAGCTCTCCTGGAGCTCTGGCAGCCTCAGGCTGTGCCCATTCCCTGGGGAGCCTGGGCAGTGCCAGCACACTCTGGATTAAGAACCTTTTCCCAAGCATCACAAAAACCACCCTAACAAGGCTCCTGGTTCCCTGTCCACCCCTTCTAGTACAGGAAGGATAGGTTCCCTATCAACCCCTTCCAGCATCACTTGCAGCTGGAGTTTTAGGTGCTGATCCTTATGTTCAGCAAAAGAGCAAAGAACACTCCAGGTGGATTTGGATGTGCAAATTAGCACCCAAAACTCCTCCATCCACCTCCACCCCTCATCCTTTCCCTTCTCCAGCCTCGCTCCCTGCTCCTGCAGCTCAGAGCTGCTGCCAACACGTTACTCACGGAGCAGCCAGGCTCCTTAAGGACCTAAATTTATTTCATTTTCTAAACTGCAGCTGGGAAAAAATAAGAAGCCATTAGGCTGTCAGTTGTCAGAGCTTTACAGGAGCATCAACACATCATGTTTTTCTTTACTGAGACATTAAATGTGTCAAGACCCAGTGATGGACTGTGTGGATCAGATTCTGAGGGCAGAAGGGATGGTGAACGAGGGCAGGATGGTTTTCTCTTCTCTCCCAGCACTGCTGGGCTCCAGAATCTTGGGAATACTGCATTTTCCCAAATGGTAGAGCCCTTCAGCTGCTTCAGGACACCAGTCCCAGGTGTCAGCAGGGAATGCTGAGTTCAGATGCTTGTCCAGCCCCGGATGAAGCAGCACCACACGTCTCTGGTCCAGCCCTTGTGGGGAGGATTTGGCTGCTGCTGGCAGCCAGGGGCATCTCTCCCCATTTTCTCCCCGTCAGGAGGTTAATGACTGCCTGACCACGGCAATGTGCAGGGGCAGGGAACTGACAGGCAGAGCAATGTGGAAATCGTGACTTAAGCTAAGGAGAATTCAATGTGAACGGAGGTTTTGTTATTTCCTAAAGTACAGCTGGACTCGGGATTTTTATTTTGTTTTCCCTGAGTTTGTCAGATGCCCAGAAACTTCCCAAAGCCTTCAACATCCCAAGGCTCTCCCGAATGCAGTGTTTGGTCTGCATGCATACGAGATGTGTGGCAAATATTTTATTTCAGATGCTGGCATATTTGCACTGGCACCGACTGCATTCCGTGTGAGTGATGAAAGGCCCTGTATAAATACGGTGTTTCCATTGGTATTGATTGCATTATGATTGCAATTACACTTGCAATGGAGCTGCCTGCATTATGTGTGTTATTAGATTGGCACTCATCATTAGTGCCTGCCTGTGACCACTTTTTTTCCTCCAGCTGTGTGCAGAGCAGGAATAGAGCTGTGGAGGCAGAGCCAAGGCTGGGATGTTGTGTTTTCCTGCAGCTCTGACCTGCCCAGGGCAATGCCTGGGTGGTTCTGGACCTGAGCAGGTCTTCCCACTTGTGCAGGGGAGTGGCTGATGCTGTCCTGGGTGTCACTTCTGGTGCCTTCAGCGTGGTCGAGCAGCTCTGCTCTGCTGGCAGCTTCTGCTGCTGCCTCAGTCCCTCCTGGTGTGTTGAGACCCCTAAAATTCCAAGATGCCATTTAAAATCTCTTCTTCCTCTGTGTGCTGAGCTCCTCATTACAGACCCAAATTTCCTCGGATATTCTGTGTAGTAAGATGTCTCATCTTCTTTGAGTCAACCTCTGTTTTTTTGGTTGGTTTTTTTTTTTTTTTTGTTTTGTGAGATGAGGTGCTGCGGGCTCGGAGGCGGTTTTGATATTTTCCAAGTCAGTATCTCTCCCTGCTAGGAACAAGATGTAATGTGTGTGTGTGTGTGCCTTCACAGGCTCACACAGAGCAGCATCAGGCTCCTGGAACAGGAAGAAAGGGATGTGCATTCCCCAGCTGCAGCAGGGAGCTCTGACATTGCCTCTCCCTGGCCTCTGAAGCTGGTGAGAGGATTGCCCTTTGCTCCCCTGCCCTGGAAATGTCATCCTGGCTGGAGAGGGAGTTCTGTGCCCGAGGCTGAGGCAGCTCTGTGGCAAATTGATGAGGTGCAGATGCTTTGAGCTCAGGAAGGGTTTTCCCTGCCTGGGCAGATGTTAATGGGAAAGGTTACAGGTATGATGTGGAGTTGGAAGGGGCAGATGGATAAGGCAGGGTGGGAGAAGCAGGGATGTCTGTGGAGGGTTTTTTTCCATCCACTCCCTTAATTAGAGAGGAGACCCCAACCTGGCCACCCCTGAGCCTTTGAAGAGTGCTGGGGGTTTGCTCTGAGTTCTGCCTCTGGTCTCAGCCACTGCCCCAGGGAACCTGCCTAACACTTGAAGAAAGCCAAAATAATTTTTAAAAATCCACGAAGGGGCAAAAATGGGGAGGGGGAGGCAGGGACGAGGAAGGGACACAAAATACATTCTCTCTCTGACAATCCACATGAGTTTGAAGTCAAAACATTCTGTGCATGTCTGTTTTTTTCCTCCCTCACCACCTGGTAGCTATTATCAGATGACAATTTATTCCAGGCATCCTCTTGGGAAGAGATTTCACAAGCATCAAGATTTTAAATCCAGAAAGGGCCACGATTAGCATGGTGTGTGCCTGAGCCAGAGTTTGGCTCTCTGCTCCCATCCTGGGCTGTGCTCTTTGCTGTGGCTTTGTGTGTTTTCCCCTGGCAAAACCTCAGGATTTGGCTCTGAAGTTGGAAGTCCAGGAGCCTCCACTGGCCCTGGAACTATTTCTCCAGGAAGAATTTCCAGGCACAGCTGGGAGAGGGAAGGACTCTTGCAGTTTGGCTATGAGAAGGTGGGATTTTTGTGCCTGGGCTCTAGGATGTGCTGAAAAAATAATTTTATTTTGTGTAACCTCAGGAGGTTTGCAATGCAGGTGGAGATGTCTGCTGCAGAGGAGCAGGTAGATTGAAGGAGCACCTGTGTTTCCCTGGAAGGAGAGGATTCCCTCAACTTGGTTGTCTCCGATTCAGGAGTTGATCATCAGGATTAATTGGTGCATCAGGCAGAGCCTTTTGTCTTAGCTTTCCCTTTGCCTTAGAGGCTTATTAGTCAAATTGGTAACTATTAGAATATTACTTTACTGCTAATGACTTAGTAATAGATTGCTCTGGGATGTTGCAACTCCAAACCCTGCTGTATTTTATCTGAGAGAATGGCTTTTCCACGTGTATTATGGCTTCCTGAGCCTTCTTTCATTAGAGAATTCTTCCCCGGTGTAAAATTCCATCCCAGCTCCTCTTGCAGTCACCCTCTGGACATCCTGCTTCCCACATTCCCTAAAAGTGCTCTCCTGGTGCCTCAGCCAGGCCTGACACTCTGGGCTGTGAGCACCTCGGTGCCTTGCCGATGGTGAAAATAGACTTGTCATGTTTGGTTTGGTTTGGTTTCCAGCAGATGTATTCACAAATAACTTCATTTGATGGCAATGATGGGGAAAGAAAAGAAAATCATCCCCATGATTTTCTGAATGTTATCCAATGATCTATAAAGCTAGGCAGAAATTTAAAAAATAAAAAGGGAAAGAGAAAGGAGGAATTGTGAAGAGTTTGACAAGTATGTCAGCGTTTCTTGAACACATTACAGCACATAATTCAGTTGGCTTGAGTTCCCAGTGCGTTTCAGCGCTGGCTCCTGAGGCTGAGCTGGGCTGTGCTGCCTGTGTTCCCAACACATGAGGGACACAGCACGCAGCAAAAAGCAGGGAAAACCAGAGAGCATTTAATACCACCCCTAGGGCTGGAGAGATGGTGTTTGAGGAGGGAGGGGTGTGATCAGATCATTTTGGTTGTCCCTTCTGCTGCCAGAGCTGCAAACCGCAGGGTTTAGGGGGTTTGGTGTGGTGGGATCTGCAAAATCCAGGGAATGTCGGTCTGGATTTCGGAACACAAAGCTCCTAAGTGTGCTGGACACAGCAGGAGGAGCTGGGCAGGTGTGATGCAGGGCCAATCTCAGCCAGCATCCCACAGCCCTGGTGCCCAGGATGGGATGGGCTGGAGCTCCTCTGCCTGCACTGCAGCTGCATTACAAACCTGCTCAGGTGCTGCTGGCCACAGGCAGCCTTGGGAGTGCTGATCCAGGATTTGGGAGGAGCTGGGCCAAGCCATCCCTGCCTGCAGGGTCCCACTGGAGTGGTGCTGGTGCTGGTCTGTGTCTCAGAAAAGCAGAGGTGCTGGGTCACTCCAGCCAAGCAGCTGCTGTTCAGCACCTCCATCACGTTGGATTTGAGTTTGCTGTTGTTTCAAAGGTGGATTTGTTTTGTTGGCAGGCAGTGGGTGAGGGAGCAGTGCCCATGCAGAGGGGCTGTGTCGCTGCAGTGCTGAATTAGGCAGCATGAAGAAAGGAGGGGGAAAATACAAGTAAATAATACAAGTAGAATGAAAAAATAATGCCGTAAGAAGATTTAATGCAGATTCCCTTCCCGTCCTGATTGTGTGTCTGGTGACCAGCTCCTGTGGCACAGGGTTTGGTCACTGGGACTGGGGCTCTGAGATGGACAAGGCACCTGGAGCTGGGTTGCTCAAGCACCCCAAGAAGCCTGGTGCCCCATCTGATTGCTCATCTCCAGGTGCCTGGAGGCATAGTGAGAGGCTTTGTCTCTTGTTTAGAGAGCCTGGGCTTTTATAAGTTCAAAAATGAGATGGCAAATTGAATTTATTCATGAGCATGGAGGCTCTCTGGGGTTTCCTCTTTAATTCAGTAGACTTGCTTTAAGGGACTCTGTTTTAGCAGAGAAAGGATGGAATTGGTGCTTTCATCTTTCAAGCTTCCTTTACTGGTGTTCCCCCCTTGCTCCTGGCTCCTGCAGAGTCTGTCCCAGAGCAGAGATGTCCCTTCCTTTGCTTCCCATCCCTTTGTGTGTGATGCTGTATCTGGCTTTTGGGGTAAAGCTCCACTCCCTGTGCAGGGATTTGGGTGAATCCACAGCAGGGGCTGCAGCAAAGTCCACCCAGTCCCACCAGGGTCCTTTTTCCTTCCTCCCCATCCCCTGTCTGGGTGAGGCGATGCCTCTGTGCCCAGCTGGCTGGCAGCTGGCTCGTGCCACGCTGTCACTGCCATCCCTGCGCCAGGCTAATGGGTGCCATATGGGATGAGCAGCCAGCCTGGCTCTGCTTCCCACCCCCCTGTGCTCCCACGGAGCCCCGAGGGGTTTCCAAGCAGTGACAGGAACAGTCAGAGGCACAGGGACCTGTTAGTTGCTCTTTCATGGTTCAGCAGGCTCCGTTTCCACCTGGTGCTCTCTGAGGAGTCCCTGTGAGCTGCAGAAGGAGCTGTGGGCAGGGAAAAGGGGGGTTTTGTGGGATGTGGGGCATCTTTGCACAGGATGAGGGTGTGCATTGGATTGGGAACCTAAATACTCCCTCCCCAGGTTTTGGGAGATGCCCATTTCCATCCCTTTCGTGCTGGCATTGCTGCTAAAAGTGAAGGTGGGTGCAGCGAAGGAGGTGAGACAGAGGCTGCTTCACGTGAACACAGCTCGGGGTGGTGATGCTTTTGCCTCTCATTTAACCCAACGAAGCACCACGGGCTGATAACCCCAGAGGGCTATGCAGCAGCACTTGTAAAAACCATGGAAATCAGGTGAATTTCGCTGTGGCTTAAGTTTGTTACGAGCTGAATGTCAGCCTGGGTTTGTCGTCCCTCCGGGAGCGTCGCGAGTCGGCAGACGGGAAGGTGCAGCACTAAAATTCATTGCCTGCTGAGCTGGCTGGCGGTGTGTGTGCGCTCACCTCGCACTCCCAGCAAATCTCTGGGGCTGTAAAACCCTGTGGAAGGAGGTGATAAACCCCCTGAGACTCCTGGCAGAGCTGCAGCTGCTCCCGGGGTAATGGGGCCTCCTGACGCATGGCAAGATCTTTACTGGGAAGGTGTCATTGAGGGACAAAGTCTGGGGATGTTTGGATCTTAATGTTTTACAGCTCCCCTGCCTTTGAACAATGCCTAAAAATACTAGTGTATGCAAATTATAAACTAATTTAGATGATGGAGCATGGGAATATTGCTCATACTCCCCAAGCATGGCATTTCCAATCATATCTTCGTTTCATTTTTAAGCAAAGAAATCATAATCTTGACATGTTTATCATTCAGTGCCTGCACCAATTATCTCTTTGGGTTCATTCTATAGTTCATAGAACTGATAGATTATGATCATGTTGTTAGGAGAATTGTGCAGTCATTATTCCTCCAGCTGGAGGAGAAGTTGAAAAACAATTATAAAGAATGATTCTCCTTTGGATTGCTTTTGGAGTTCATGGAATAGGCAAGTTCCTATTACCAGGGGCCAGGAGCTGCAAGGCTCCTGCCACCGGTGGGTTTGAACTCTTGTGAGCCAAACCTGATGACTTGCAAGGCTCATTTTCTACAGCAAGCCCTGCTTGTAGTTATTATTTTTTTATAGGTTGATATCAGAGAGATGAATGCCATTGGCTGCACAAGGGCTGAAACTCGGAATGATAATTTCCAGTTTAATTACAGCACAGGGCGCCAGGGATGCACCAGTGGATACCTTTTGGGTTAGAAATTGAGACTCAAGGCTTTGCATCCAAATAACCCAACGCTGGCATCCACGTGGAATTTTGACTGGAAACAGGATGAAGTGTGGTTCCCTCAAATTAAGCATTGTTTCCTTTCAAGGTCCTTAATAAGACTCATGGGATTGTGACCCTCCCAAAGAAAATATTTGCAGGAGATGCTGCTAAAGGAGTCCTCTGGGAATTTGGGAGTTGAAGGCAGCACAGTCCTGGGGGAGAGCTTTACTTTGATCCCCAGAAGGAGCTCTCTAATCTCTTCCATAAACACACTTGGGCAGCTGGAGGGTGATTTGGCAGCCTTGCTTCTGTGATGGATCATCCCCAGAGGACCACGCTGCCTCCCTGCTCCTCCCTTGCCCCACTTCTCCACTCACACTATTGAATTTTCAAGTTACTTGACCAGAAGGCAGCAGAACTAGAAAAACAAATGTCTCGACAAGGCATCATTCCCATGCAAGGATTTTGCCTCCTTGTCTCTCCAGGGCTTTTCTTTCCCTCGTGTCCCAGCTGGTGTCCAGAACAGGAGCAAAGTGCCAACCCCAGAGCCTTGGCTGCATCCCTGCTTATCCAGTTTGGGACTGGATGAAACCCCCTGTCCCCCAGGTCTTTTTGTTTTGCCTTCTCTAAGTGGTCAATATCGACTGCTTGAGCAGAGCTATTTATTTAAGAATGCACCTTGTCAATATTTATGTAGCCTGTAGCTGGCTGAGTGTTCCAGAGCAGCGTGGGGAGTGATGGAAGGGCAGGAGGAGCTCTGTGCTGGGGAAGGAGGGAGCAGCCTTGGTGGGACTCTGGTGATTTTGCAGTGGCTTAGAGTGGCACTCTGGTCCCTGTGCTGGTCACACTTCCTTTCTCCTGCTTTGAACTAATCCTTTTCCCTCTTCATGCCCACTCTGGAGGGCTCAGATTTCCTTTGGTGAAGGGACAGAACAATCACATGCTTGCCACGAGACCCTTAGTTCCTTTTGGAAACAGAACTTACTTCTGCTGTTAATTACCTGTTTAAATTACTTGGCCTATAACAGAGAACCCTCAGTTAGGTTATTCTATGTGTTTTTCCCTGCACACCCAGGGGAAAAGGGTGGATATCCTTAATCCAAGCTCATGTATTAATATGAAACTTGTTTTTATATGCTGTGTAGTGGTGCCAAGAGTCCTTAAACTTGAGAGGAAAGATGGAGAAAGCAGCATTATTATTTATTATTTTCCAACACCTCCCACCTTGAGCCCCTGGAGTTAACAAGCTCCCTGTAGCTCTCCACTGGCTGGGATTTGGTAGATGGATAAACACATTTTATTTCTTTAGAAAGGGGAAAGGCTGTTTACAAGTTTTAAACTAGAATGGAAATGTTGTTTTCTGTCAGGAGCATTTCATGAACAACAACGAAATAATGTGTAAAAAGACTTTGAAGTGTCCCTTTCACATGAAAAACTGAAGTGCTGGGGGGGAATATTAAATGCCACAAAGGCAAGGTATTAATGCTTATTAATGAACTAAGAGAAAAATAAAATGCAACTGAAAGCAGAAATTCACGCCTGACACCAAAACCTTTGTGAAAGAGGTGCCAGATCTCCACAGGAGAAGGTCATATCTTTATTTAAAAACAAACTAAGCCACAAAATGTGCCTCTGGGGGAAAATCAACCATGGGGCTTGCAGACCTATGTTGATGTTGTATTAATGGTGGTCAGAGGAAGATCTTTCTGGGTAGCAAACAGCCAAGGATTTTGCTCTGAGGTTTTTGCATCTTCCTTAAGCAATGTGACATGGATGTGCTTAAGTGCTGCCAATTCTGCCTGACATTGCTTTTCTCAAACTGTGTTTGACTTTTTTAATATTGCACAGTAGCAAGGGTATTATTTTTGGTGAATTGTCCTTTTCCTTCTAATTGTTGAAGCAAGGGTACAAAAAGATTTTAAAAGCAGGTCCTGTGATGAGTCAGAACAAGGGTTGCTTGTCCTGAAGAGCAGGTCCAAGGAGAACACAGGACATATTTCTAATTACTTCATGGCAAACCCATTACAAAATAAAAATATTTCCAAGTGCCAGAGGAGGGAGCCAGCAAAACACAGGAAATCAGAACATTTCTGCCTTTTTAATGTATCTTTTCCTAATGAAATCAGAGGAAATTGAGTGGAGCAGCACCAAACTTCACTGTCACTTGAGAAAGAGTTGACAAAGTGGTTTCAGTGTATGACTGATGAGTTGGGAGCACTCGCTTTAAAAATCAAAAGTTTGTAGCTCTGGGAGGACGGGGCTTTCTCCTTTCTGCTCTGCCCACCTGCTTCAGTCTATTTTTTGCAATAACCCCAGGGGTTATTTTTGGTCTTTTCCCTGCTCTTGCAGCCCAGAGTTATCCACGGGATAACTTGGGAATTTATGCTTGTCCAGGCCTGTCACTGCTCATCCCACAAAGCTGAGATGGTTTTTGCTGATGGGCTCTGAGATGCGACCAATAATTCATGGCCTCACAGAATGGTTTGGGTTGGAAGGAACCTTAAATCTCATCTCATTCCAACCCCCTGCCATGGGGAACACCTTCCACTATCCCAGTTTGCTCCAAACCCCACCCAACCTGGCCTTGAACAATTCCAGAGGTGGGACACCCACATGCTCCCTGGAAAAAGAAATAATGGAGGGGACAATCCCAGCATGGAGCCACCCTCTCCATCCCTGCCTGGTGGGGCATTGAGTTTGCATGGGAGATGTGCTGCTCGGTGCTTCCATGGGGAATGTGGGGCTGCCTGGAAAAGCTGGGGGAGGCAGGGAAAAGGACATCTGCGAGATGCCGCAGGCGTCTCTCCACCCCACAGCACTGCTGAGGGAGGCAGGGCTGGAGCAGGAGGGATGGAGAGAGCTGGGTGACCCCAAACAACCCCGTGCAGCCCCAAAACTCCCCTCCAGTGCCTGGGATGGGTGGTTGCTGCCGTTCCTGCTCGGGTTTGGGCCTTGCCTTTTGGTTAGCATGTGCGCCGTCACTCCGCAAATCCCCGCTCCCCACCGCCTTGCAAAATGCCTGCGCCGCATATGAAATGGAGGAGATAAAATTACAGGATCCGAGAGTTGGCCGGGCTCTGTGCAATATATAACATACCAGATGGTCCTACAGGATGCCTCTGAAATATCTGTGCAATAGCATTTTAAGGAACTGATATAACTGATCAGGCAGCATATGGAAAAGAGTTTCTGTGCTGTGTGAGGGTGCGGTGCCCCCTCTCCCAGCACCTGCTCTCCCTCCCCAAATTAGGGGTGCCACGCAACAATGAGCATCTCCCATCTTTACTGGGAGGTGTTCTCCTCACACATCTGGGAGAGGGCCCTGCAGCTGGGAGAGAACCATTCCAGCATGTTTTTTTTAAAAAAAAAAAGGAAATAAGGTTGTTGTCATTAAAGGTTAGAGTGAAAACACAGTGGTTGCTGTGAAGAAGCCACCAAACAACCTTCAGGATGGCTTTTTCCTGGGATGGAGCTGTTTGCACAGAATTTGTGACCACCTAGCCTCCCTCCTGCTGCTCTGTTGTAAATGGGGTTTTGGTCTCATATTTCCCACCTTGCAGTGCTTTAGCAGAGGGCAGTGGGTTTGTGGGAGCAGATGGACCCCCAGAATGCTCCTGTTGGAAGGGAAGGAGCACCTCCCTCATCCCCTGGGCTGCAGCACAAGCACTGCATCTCCAGCTGGACTTTGTGCCACTGCCCTCGATCCTTTGAGCTCCCCCAGCCCATCCAATTTCCATGCACCTCATGTGCTCATCTTGCCTGTGCTGTCCCTGGGCTGCCTCTCTCCTGGTGCACATCTAAAGCCTCTCCTGCCTGTTTGCTATTCCCTGCTCCTCTTGCTGCCCGTCTGCCTGGCCTCACACGTGGGCTGACCCCTCTGTCAAGCAGAGAGGACAATATTTCCTCTCCACAAGGCTCAGCTCATATTCTTTAAGGTGCTTCGGGGTCACGGGATGAAAGGCTCCTTGCTGCTTCTGCAATGAGTCCAAGTCAAGCTAAGAATAGATCTATAAACAACCAGGAGGGGAGGTTTCCCTGGGGAACCTCTCAGGACTCTTGGAATATGTCATTGCTGGAGTTGTCAGAGGAGATGTGGACCTTGCTGCGCCCTCGGTCTGGGGGGTGCCTGGCTTTTCCATGGGGGGAATGGCTCTGGGCAAATCCTCTCCCAGCTTGCAGGTTGCTTTTGGTGCCAAGGAGAAGGCAGGAGAGGGAATATGGCGTCCCATGGCAGGTGAACCTGCAGGAAGCACCTGGTGGGTTCTTGAAGGGATCAGGAGTGATGAATCCAATTTTCCTCCCAAACCTGTCTCCCTGGGTGCCCTGGGAGAGGGGTGAGGGCTGGGATGAGCCGCAGGGCTGGGTTTTTGCCAGCACGTGAGATGCTCTGGCAGGAGGCTCCACGCTCTGTTGCCACCCACGCTCGAGCAGAGAGGTATTTCAAGTTGTCAGTCTGGCGTGCTGTCTGTCTGTCCACCCACCCAGGCATCTATAAAAATCCAGGCTGGATTAAATGTCAGTCAGAGCCCTGCTGCTGGGGCCAGGGCTGCTGATGCAGATCATTGTCCTGGAACCCCACGCCCAGGCAGAGAGAGTCGAGACTGGAGTCTGACGTGTGCAGCTTGATCCTCATTTCTGGAGTAATCTACATAAAAGCTGAGAGTGGGAATCTTGCAGAAAGCAGACTTCCCTCCTTTGTCTTTCCCGACTTTGTCCTCTCTGTTATCTTGACGGCTTCTGCTTGGCTGCTGTGTTGCTCTTTAATCTGGAGCCCTCTGTTCTTACCTGAGCTACAGAGGCTTGACGAGGAAAGCCACTGAACTCGGAGAAAAATGAAAAGGAGCAAAGCTTAAAAAAATGTTTTCTTTCTCTCTCATTATTAAAAAAAAAGAGAAGCGAAAACCCAACCCCCAGAAGCACACAGCCAGTGAGAGATGCCTGGATTCATCCTTGAACCGTCTCCTGCTTATGGATCAGGAATGCATCATTTCTGCCCTGCTTTCTTTCTTTTCCCCCTGCTCTTTCCCTGACGTTGAGTCATTTTGATCAAAGCCAGGCAAACAAAAAAATTGTTTGCGATCAACCCAGTGACTGGGAGTGGGGAATCCTGCCCCAGTCCTGGAGAGAGCACATTTGGAGAGGATGGGATGGGGAGCCAGAGCAGTGGGGCGTGAGGAGATGGGGGTGGCACAGAAGGAACTTGATGCCTGCATGGAGATAATGTTTTGTAGGCGACAACAATGGATAATTACTGTGATCAAAGATCTGTGTGAGGGTATCTTGTGTTTCCTCACTCCTGGCGCCGGCCCACCCTCCTGACAGCTGAGGAGGGGAGCAAATTCCCTCGCTGTCTTTTCCCACCATCCTCTTTTCCATAAGGATTTCTCCCAGGAGAGGGGGTGCTCTGGAGAGTGGTGTCTTTTGGGGGCATCTGGCTGGGCCAGGCTCTTCTCAGGAGCACCCAGAGAGGGCAAGAGGGAACAATCAAAGTACAAGAAATTCCCTTGCTTGTAAACGTGAGGAAAGCTGTGCTGGGGAAGTGGTGCTCAAGCACTGGAATAGGCTGCCCAGGGATGTTGTGGGGTCCTGAGCTCCGGGTGCTGCCATGTTTTCCACTGCTCACAGCACATCTTTGGAGGTGCCTCATCCAGCATGCGGCAGGTAATGATTCTTGACAGGAATTAGGACCCTGTCCATCTGGCCCCGTTCTGCCATCTAACAAGAAGAGATAAGTGCACTTAACAACACACCAGCTCTTGTTCAGGCCCCTTCTTCCCAAGCCAGAATCAATAGCAGGTCTCTACAGCTTTTAGAGACTTAGATCCCATCTTTTCATCTCTCTCTCACTCATTTTTTCCCAAGCAGCATGCGCATGATTTCTCTTTTTTTTTTTTTCACGCTGCGGAAATTTTCCCATTCCACCTTTCATCTGTACCCACGTGGCGCTGGCCCAGCCGGGGCTGCAGCTTGCACACCAGATAAGAAGCCACCCCATACCTGGGCTGCCCAATCCCCATCTCCACCTCTCTCCTGGTTAGGAGCTCCCCTGCAGTCTCATTTATGTTCAAAGTGCTTTACAAACGTTAATTAATCCCTCCCTGCACCCAGCTGGGGGAGGTGAGGCACAGCTGTTTGCCCTTAGCCACTGATGCCAGCACCCTCACTGCCCTCCCTGGGTTTCTGCCCTGTTTGTGAGTTGTTCCTGCCCTGGTTTGGAGGAGCAGGACGTTCTCCCCGTGGAAGGGACAGCGGGACAGTTGGTGTCTGTGTCACAATGGTTGGGGACCTGTGAGGGAGGAGCCGGATGGCAGTGCAAAGCAGGATCTTCAAGAGGTGAGCAGTGCTGCTTGCTCCATCTCCTGCCAGACTGATTCTCCCATGGCTTTTCCCGCTAGTTTCGTTTCCTTGTCCAGCTTAATTGCTTTGTTTGCTTTTCCCCCAGGGCGCTGGGGAGGTGCTGCTGGCCCAGCCTGGGGTAACTCGCTGTGTTTGCCTTTGGCAAGGGCTGCAGGGATGAGGAAGAACTTGGGGAGGATGGTCAGGGGTGTCCTTGTGCTCTCCGTGCAGAGCTTGGCGTGGCTGGCGCTCAATTCATAGAATCACGGCATGGTTTGGGTTGGAAGGGACCTTAAATATCACGTTATTCTAACCCCTGCTATGTTCAGGGACACTTCCCACTAGACTGGATTGCTCCAAGCCCCATGCAGGTTGTTTATTCCTGCAGGAGCTCCGAGTTCAGAGAGTCTTTTTTTTAAAAAAAAAAGCGAGGGTTTTTTTCTCTCCTTGCACGAAATGCAAATCAATAGCTGTTGTATTCACATTCTAACAAGATGTCAAGGAGAAAAGGGTAGCCTTTCATTCAGCAGAGCACACACACACACACCCTGAGGGAGGGGACAGGAAGGAGGCAGAGGGGCGGGAGGGGGTTGCGGGGACTGCCTGGGGCTGGCACTGCGGAGAGGGCACGGGGGTGAAACCCACAGGCACAGCAGCTTTGGGAGGCTCTCTGTTTCCCTGGAGTCCTCTGCAGCCCATCCTGCCCACCCCAGAGCTCTTGCTCCCCATCCTGCCCATCCCAGCATCCATTCCATCCCAACCCTTCTGCTCCCCATCCTTTCCATCCCAGTCTTCCTGCTTCACATTCTATCCATCCCAGAGCTTTTGCTCCCCTCCTGCTCCCCCAGCTCCGCCCCCATCCTGCCCATCCCAGCACCCTTCCCCCCAACCCTCCGCCCCCCCCCCCCCCTCCCCTCCCACCACGCTTGCCCCCCCCGCTCCCCCAGCTCTCCTGCTCCCCATCCTGCCCACCCCAGAGCTCCTTCCATCCCAGAGTTCCTGCTCCCCATCCTGCTCCCCCCGGTATAACCATTCCATCCCAACCCTTCTGCTCCCCATCCTGCTCATCCTGCCCATTCCAGAGCTCCTGCTCCCCATCCAGCATCCATTCCACCCCAACCCTCCTGCTCCCCTTCCTGCCTACACCAGCTCTCCCACTCTGCTCCCCCACACCCCCCAGTGTGAGCAGACAGCCCTCAAGGCACCACCTGGAGTCCTTGCAAAGCCCCAGCCCTGCAGAGAGGTGCCCTCCAGCTCCTTGGGACTGCTCCACGGGGATGTATGCTCACCTTGTGGGATGCTGGGGCTGGGAAGGAGAGTGGAGGGTGGTCCTAGGGACCTGGAGGAGCAGGGAGACAGCAGCGTGTGGGGATGCAGGACTCAGTCAGGGGTCACCTTTGGCAGCAGGGATCAGCCCAGTGGAGGCTGCTGTGGTGGCTGGACACAGTGATGGATCATCCATGATGGGAGCCGGGATGCTCCTCACCCTGCTCTCCTGCTCTGCCCCTTCTCCATGGCTGTGCAAGGAGAGGGTGAGGAAACCTCTGCTTTGCTGAAAACGTGTTATTTCCCCCAGAGACTACTCTGGTCCCAGATGTGAATATGCATTGAGACAGCTGGGGAAAAAAAACCTCTGGAAATACACACAAAAATCATGTCTAAATGTGCCCAGCGGACCAGAATGTCTCCTCTCCGATCAGGGGCTGCCTGTCAAATTTAAATATGCATTTTAGATTCTCTGCTTGATATTGGAAAGCAAACAACCCCAAATATCCCAGAAAAGCTCCACCAGCTAAATACATATTTATACACCTTTTTATTATGTGTCTTGGAAATCAAACAAATGAAACAGGCCAGTGCCTGCTCGGTCCTGCAGAGCTGGTGAGCAGTGATGGATTTGTTTGGCTGATCAAAGCACATTTGTCCCCATTTTGCAGATGGGAAGGTAAAGGCAGCGAGGTACCAAAGGTCTGCTCTGAGGTCACCCTCAGAGCTGTGTTTGGCAATTCGGGTGCCAGCCTAATTGGCCAAAATATATGCAAAGGGAGCAGCTAAGTGTGTGCTGGATTTGGGTAATAATCACTGCCAGGTTAAAAAAAAAAAAAAAAAGCAAATGGGAGAAGTGTGGTGGGAGAAAAAAAGAAAGTAAGAATGTGTTGTTTTGAAACTTACCCAAATATAGCTTTTCAACTCAGGGTTTGAAAGCAAAGCAACATGTTTGTTCTGAGTCCATCAAACATTTCTGTTAATTAGAAATGATTTCTTTGTTCATTTCCTTTAGTTCCTCCAGGATAACTTTATTTCTTTTTGCCTTGGGCGAATTCAGAGCTCGCTGTGTGGGTTTTGGAGAATGAGCTGCAGCCACAGGGTTCAGCTGAGACCCCAAAGCAGCTCAGTACTCCCTGGGGACAGATGTCCCTGTCCTGGGCTGGCCAGGAAGGATGCAGCCACATGCCTGGCAGCCCTGGGAAATCCCAAATGCCTCTTTGCAGCTGTTTTCCCAAAATACTTGTGAAGTAAAGGATAAATTTTCTTGGTCGGCTGTTGGGGTGTCAGAGAGAAATTCAGGACAGAAATATCCCTGTCCTCATCCCAGACTGAGGGAGACTCTCTGCTCACTGGATTTTGCTCAGTGTGATGATTTAGGTCTTTCAGAGGTCAGAAAACATAACTTTACTCTTTTTAAAGGAACTAAGTCCTTAGTCATGATTTCTTTGGTGCTTTCCTAAGGACGTGGGAGATGGAATGCCTTCAGTAGATACTGTGGGAATATGGCTGAGTTAAAAGCTTTGAAGGACTCGTGGTTTATTCATGCAAAGTAGAAAATGAAGAAAGATTAATAGTTAAAAGCCACAGAAACTTTGTCCTGGCGGGGTGTGCTCAGTTCCCATCCCTCTCCGGGTGAGGATATCCTTTCCAGAGCACAGTAGATATAGCTTTGTGCCCCAAATCCACTATTCCTGCTCCTCCTCGTGCTGCTTTGTGTGGAAATAATGCCAGATAAGAGGGATGTGCATGGAGGGGAATGTGGTGGTATGGAGTGGTAACAAGTGGGTGAGAGAAACGGGGAAAATAGACTCGAGGGGAGGGAATGATCAGGGGTTTGTGGCTTGATTTTGGATGCCAGGAGCTGAAGGGCTCTGGCCCCAGCTCTGTAGCAGGGGTGGTAATTGGTGTTTGTAGATCCATCATCCTCCTGGATTCCTGCACACCCAATCTCTTAGCCAGGTGCTTCCTGAGATGATGGTTTAATGTAAAAAAGAGTCCTGAGGGAAAAGAATCCAGGAAAGTGGAGTGTCCTGGAGATCCAGGGATGGTGAGAGCAAGCCCAGGTGGATGAGAACAGAGACTAAGGAGAGGAGCAGGTGAAACTCTGGGGTGTGGGATGTGGAGGAGTGTGTGGCCACTGGTGCCAGAAAGCTGTGGTGGGTTAGCTGGAAATCCAAAGTATTGGCCTGGAAGTTCTCTGGGGCTTGCCTGGAACTCAAAAAGAGGCTTTTAGCCCTGAGTCAATGGGAAAAGAGATTGTTTGGAGCAAAACTGATGGTTTTGATTTCTCTTTAAGCATTAAAAAAATGCTTACAGTCTGTTTTAAACAAAGCCATAATTAATGCAAAATAAGAAACATTTTTTGTTTTGAAAATGTTGAAATAAGTATTATTTGTTTTGGAAATGAAGCTTTGCAGCCTTTTTTTTTGGCAATGCAGCAAACTCAAGCCCTAACTGGCAAATGCCTTGGTCTGGAGGTGGCTGTGGGAGGGGGACACGGCAGGGGCAGCTGTCCAAGCCCTCTGCTGGGGATGCTCAGGGCACAGCAGAGGTGTGGGAACATGCCAAGAAGGGGAGTCTGGGAGGAAAGGAGGCGAATTGTGGCATTCTGGAAGGAAAGGAGAGCCTGAGAAACACCCTTTGGTATGGGATGGTATCAGGCAGGGGGTCTGCAGGAGCAGGTACCCTGAGCTTGATGTCTTTTTGGGGCTCTGTGAGTTGCAGAAGGGAAAAAAACCATGTCTCCAGTTGGGATGCACTGGGAATATTGCTGCTTGATTTCAGAGATTTTGTGTGAGAAAAACACCCACTCATGCTAAAAAGCTTGGATTGTTCCCTGGTTTGCCTCAGCACTAGGAAGAGCTGCTGCTGCCTTCCCGGCGAGGAGAGCAGAGGGCAGGGGGCTGAAGCGTGGGGCTGCCCGAGCAGTCAGCTCCAGTCTGGGGGTGGAAAAATTCCCCTTTGCAGGTGGCTGGGGTCGGTGCGAGCGTGTCTGTGTCCGTGCAGGGCTTTTCCCCGCATCCCGGGGGGCTCGTTCTCCCCCCCAGCATCCCGGGGCTCGTTCCCCCCGCATCCCGGGGCTTCTTCCTGCATCCCAGGCACCAGCTGGTGCCGGGAGGGATGCTCGGGGGGTCGGTGCCTGCATTTAACTCCCTGGTTGCGGAGCGGAACCCGCAGCAGAGCGAGTGTGCGTGTGTCAGTCAGCATCCTGAGCCAATGGGTGCCCGGTAGGAGGTCTGCGCTCCCGGTGCACGCACGGAGCCTGGGGCTCCTTCTGCCAGTTGTGTGCGTGTGCAAGGGGAAATCAGACACACTGACTGCCTGCTCCCGTCTCTCCCTAGCTCGCCAACTCCGTCTCCCTCCCTCTGCAAACATTGGATTTAAACCTGCTCAGAATTCAGCGCAGACCAAAAGCAGCGGCGGCAGCAGCCAGCAGCAAGCAAATCAGCCGCTCGCCTACCGCAGCTCCAAGATGTACCATCCTGCCTGCTGGATCGTCTTCACGGCCACCACTGCCCTGCTCTTCATCCCAGGTAGGGCAGGAAGCGTTTTCTCGGGCGGATGGGAGGGCAGGGGCTCGCAGGGTGGGAGAGCCGAGCGGCTCTGAGCGCGGGGGGACCCGAGCTCCGCGCACATTGCGCCCGAACACGCACATGCGGGCAGGCAGCGAGTTGCTCTGCAGCAGGGGATTGCCCAGGACTCCCAGTGAGGGGCTCAAGAGCCCTGCTGGACCCCCAGGTGGGCACCGAGCCGCCGGGAGCTGAGCGGTGCCGGCGCCTGCAGTGGGGCTGGCCGGGATGGCACAGCTGGGCAGGGTCTGTCCCCTCAGGCAACCTCTGCCACCAGATGATGGGCTCATGCAGTTTTTCGCGTTCAGAGTTGGGCACCTGCTGTGCCTCCCTCCTTTGAGAGCTGTCATGCTATTCCCTGCGCTCCCCTCATCCGCGCTTCCCTGATTCCTGCCAGGCAAACTCGCTGCCTGCGCCTCGCTCCCTTTCACAAAGTGGAAATGAACCCCCCGCCTCAATCCAGGCACCCGGGGAGGCCGTGCGGGTGCCGCAACCTCTGCGAACTGAGCGGGTGGCTCCCGAAATGTGGCTTGGCCTCGTCCCCGCGGCTTGCCAGGGGAGATGCTGGGGTTGGATCCAGCGGTGGCTCCGCGCTGATGCTCGCGGGGCAGCGAGCGCTGCATCCGCCCAGGGGGATGGGGGTGAACAGCAGAGCTGCGGGGTGAGCAAGTCACCGGTGTATTTCTGATGATGATGATGGGCACTTTTAGCAGCTGGAAAGATTATCATCCCTGTGCGAGGAGCTGGGGTCTGGGTGTCGAGGCTCGGATCCGATCTTAACCCAACATGTGTTTTTCGTGACTGCCAGGGAGAATTCTGTTGGACTCGGGAGGGCAGGGAGAGGCACGGCTGTGATTTCAGCAGCTCCCCGTGGTTTAGTTACAGCGCTTTGCTGTGCAGGGTTGGTGTGTGTGGTGAGGCTGGGGGGGGGGAGAGGTTACTTGTGTCACAGCTGGCAAACAGCTCTTACAGCCGTGCTGAAGATGAGGGTTAGTGAGCTAAACTTGCTTGTGGAGGCTCATGCCATGGGACTGTCCACATCCTCTGGTGCTGTCACGGTGCAGCCTGAGCAGATCAGAGGGTACAAGAGCCCCTGGCATGGGCTGGGTACCACTCTGTGGGATGGCAGGGGTGGGATGTGCATCAGCCCTGGGGTTGGCGCTGTCACCTGGGCTGAGCATTGGCTGGTTGGGAGCAGTGGTGGAGAACCCCTGACAGCAGAGCCTCGAGCTCCTCAGCAACACCAGGAACCAAAATGGTGCATCTGTAGCTCAGCACCTGAGCACGAGGGAGCTGTGGCTGTGTGAGCTGCCTGACTTTGTGCATGTAAAGGGGTTTTTTCTGAAAATAGGTCTTGAGCAGGACAGGGCAGATGTGCCTGGTGTAGGGCAGATGTGCCTCAGCAGGGCTGTGCTGAGTGGAGCACTGGCTCTTTCACCCTCTTGCTGGATGAGGTTCTGTGGGTTGGAATTGCAAAGGAATGGATGGAGGCAGCCATGTGGGCCAAATGGGAGGATGTGTGACACTTGATGGGCTGTCATCAAGATGTCCTTAAGCTGCAGGAGCTGGCAGAGGCCTGACAGGGTGCATTTGCTGTTTGCCGGTGCCCTGCTGCAGTTTTCTCAGGACAAGGCTGTTTGGGCCAAGGCCAAGCCTAGGTCTGGGCTTGTCTGATCTCTGTGTGTGCCAGGGAAGGAAAAAGCCCCTTGCATTTAAGCTCCTGGAAACTTGGGAGAGGCTTCTTGATCCACACTTATGTGGTTGTAGCTTTCCCTTCTTATTTCTATTAAGCAGCAATATCTGCTTTGGCTTTGGGTGTCCCCTGAGCTAAACCAGCCCAGGACTTTGCCCAGCTGGGCTCAGCCCTTAATCCATCAAGCCAAACCCTTCTGCCTGCGTTAGAGGAAGAGAAATATTCCAGTGCAGTGAGCTGCTTGGTGCTTTGCCTTCCTGCCCTGCATTTGAACATCTCCAATCCTTTTTATTTGTGCCTGGCTCGCAGAGGTTGGATGTTTTCCCTCTCTGTGCAACCTGTCCCAGCAGTGATTTCAGTCATGGTTTCACTGCTGTGGGCTGGAACACGAGTCATGTTGGCAAAATCATGGATGACAAATGGTGCCTGCTGCCCCTTGGAGCCTGCACCTTCCCAAGGTAGTTTTTTTGGGGCTGTTTATTATTTGCAGGCATAATCCCAAGTGTTTCGTGCAGGTGAAGCTCCCCTGGGATATGCAGAGGCTGTTTCTGAAGTGCGAACTCTTTCCCTTTCCGTTTTTATCTGAATCCTGCGGGAGTTTCACACGGGGTGGTTAAAGTGAGAAGGGAACCTGCTTTTAGAAGGTGTAATTAGAGTGAAGGGAAACATCACAACTTGAAGGCTCCTGCAGAAAATAGCATCGCTAAGTTATTATTAGCTGTAATAGCTTATTTGCCAGTTTTTCCTCTTTCTCCTGCTCCCACCTCTGTCCTTCCCCCCTTCTCTTATTTTTGTTAGGAAAGATGCATTTTTCCCATTGGGTCTCGTGTCGTCTCGTTACCAATTTACTCTCATGGAATCTAAAGACACGAAAGGTTAATGCAATAATGAAACCCTGACCCTTCTGGTCATGGAGAGCGTCTTACTCTGCAGCTTTTTATTTCTTTGTAAGACAAGTTTCTATCTAAAATGATTTCTAAGGCTTAATGCTGTTGTCATCTGGAGCCTTGGGGGAGGCAGGCTCCTGGACATGGGTTGCTCTCTGAGGTGGGAAGGATGCTGAGGATTTTTAATGAGCCCAGCACTGCAGGATAGGGAGGTGAGTGGGTAATTTAATTGTCAAGATGTTGGCAAATGCTTTGAACTGCTGGGCATTGTGGGTGCTGCCGTTCTGAGATGAGGGTGGGCTGTGATGGAGAAGGAATTTGGGGCAGGGGGAAATCTATTTGGCTGAGCTGCAGTTACAGGGTGACATCATGGCTCTACAGGTGGCAAAAATCAATGCTCATCAGCCTCTTCAGGCATTTATATCGCTGCCTTTGCAGGCTTGGGGAAATTGCTTGTCATGGCAGTGGCTCCTTTCAGAGGTCAGAAATCTGGCAGTGCAGGGTGAGATGGACAATCCTGTTTTTTGCTGATTCCAGGCACTGGGATCAAGGTGAAGCTTGTAGAGCTTGGAGTGTCCCCCAGTGCTCTGCCACCACCCCTTGCACCCAGGACCTGCTTTCTGCATCCTCCCAGACGCTCTGTGTGACCTCATCCTTGCTGGGGCAGCCTGGCTTTGGTGGTGGCTGTAAAACTAGCCTGAATTTACAAAATGGACATAGCAGGCATTAAAAACACCTTCCCATCCCTTCCTAGTAGTGTCCCTGCTGCAGGAGCACGCATTTCCCATTGCCAGTGACATGACTGTCCCCTCTCTCCAGTGGGGGATGCCAGGCTGGTGGAGGGCTGCGGATCCCTGCGACTAAGCCTGAGAATAGGTACCTGGAGCACATTAGTTCTGCTTTAGTGTCATTTCAATATGAGCAAGCAGGGCTTAAAGGGATTTTCTGTGCTCTCCCAAAGGCTGGGGATAGGTGTGGATAAGGCACTGCAACCATCAGTCTTCCATGAGTTAGAGAAGCTGAGGAAGAGATCCCAGCAGGATGGGGTGTGAGCCCAAAAATGCTGTCTGGTCTTCCTCTGCCTGAGCTTTGGCCTGTGTTTCCCTGTCAGAGGGTGATTTCTCCATCCCCTGGCTCCTGGGAACAGGGAAAAGGCCTCTTAGAGAATGTTTTATTTCTGCTGGGGAGGAGCAGCACTCTCTGTCATTTCCAAATGATGTAGGGAGGCAGCGTGATGGGAGGAGAGGCACGCAGAGCTCTTGCTCCATTCAAATCCTTACAGTGCAAGTTCCCAGAACAATCTGCCCTGGGGGCTGTGGCTTTCGGGGCGGCAGCTGCCTTTCAGGATGCCCCAAAGTGCTGAACCTTGCTCTGCGTTTTCCAGCAGCTTCTCTTTGACAGCATCTCCTTTGTGCATTCCGTGGTTGCAGACGGCCGGGTGGAGGAGCTTTTGCTGGTGCGAATCCCTGTGAAAAACTGAAAAAGGAGAGATGTTTCAAAGGCACCGATGGGAGCTGTGTGCCTTAACTGGTGCCTTTGAAAACCTTCTCCAAAGGCATGAATATTTGGTTATGCCGAATTTTGAGCTGCATAAACAGCTGTGTTCATATTTTCCACTTGAATGCGAAATTTGGAGTTTGTGCTTTGCTTGGTTAGAAACCAAAGTCACTGAGTGAGGCTGTCAGGGTGCTGTGATGAACCCCAACATGTTTGTGGGGGAGCAGGGTACCCAGCAGGATCCTTCTGCTGCAGTCAGGTGGGGAGAGAGGAAAACTTGTTGGTTCTTATCTGTAATATCCCTCATGACCCTGGGGTCACCCTCAGCTTTGCAGCCCTGCCTTTCCCCTCCCCAGTTAGGTGAGACTAGGCACTGATCCCCAGCCCTTCTTACCTCCTGAGCATCCCCTGAGATGCTCTCTGCTGCTGGCATGTGCAGGATGGGGAGTGATTTCAGCTGTCACACTTCTCCTTTTTGTTTAAACTTAAAAATAATAACAGCTTTGCTGCAAATCTCCTTGCCTCCCAGTCATCTTTCCCTAATGAAGGCACGGTACTTATAATTACCAATGCGGCAACAGCACATAACAGAGGTGGCTTTGACACTTGCTGCTCCGTGGGTGGGTTTTTCCAGGGAGCTCCTCTTCGTTTCATGCTTAGAGGGAAGAAACACTTTTCTGCCTGCTTCTCCTAAGCTCTGGGATTGTGTTTTCACTCTCCAAGGGTGACCGGGTGATGTGGCTTGTCCGGTGGGAGTGGCAGGGGATGTGTCACCCTTGTGAATTGATGGATGTGTGAGCCCAGCGTTGTGGGGTCTGGCTGAGAGGGAGCTGGGGGACTCCCTCTAGTCCCAGTTTAGGCTCGAAGAGTGTGGGGTGGCTGAGGACAGTGTTTTGGGACACTCAGGTACTGCAGGGACCAGTCAGTGTCGAGAGCCACCTCCTTGGGAGGAGCTGTTTTTGGGAAGTTGAACCTGTTGCCTGTGCGGCAGAGTCATGTGTGCCAGGAACACGTGTGAGATGAGGCAAGGAAGGGGGAAAAAGAGGAGATATTTTTAGGTTTACTTTTCTGTGAATTCAGCGCTAGTGAAAAGTGCTGGATTGACTGCTCTGGAGACTGGAGCGGGCTGCAGAGTGCAGGCAAGGGGTAGCCCAGGCAAGGTTCCCTGTGAGCTCCATACTTCAGGATGGGATGCTGGCACTGGACATCATCAGCTCAGACTGCCTAGACAGCAAAGCCATGGGGGATGTCTGTAGTGTTGCGCAGAGCTGGTGTGCTGGTGGGGTTTTCCAGAGGATATGGGATTCCCAGGAGGGCAGCTGGGCACCTGTGCTTTATGTGGCTTCGTCCTTCATGGTTCACCCCATGGGTTGCTCCTCCTGGCTCCTCAGCCACCAGCTGACCCTGCAGCAGGAGGGCTTGGTCTTCCCTCTGGTACTGCCTATTCCACTAACCAAATTTCCCAGGCATATGTATTCCCATGCTTCTTGCAGAGGATGGAAGAAGAGGTCTCCACATGGGGCTTTGGCCCTCAGCTCCAAACTGGTGACTCTAGGCTGGGCCAGGCTGTGCCCCACATGTTTTCCAAGCAGTGTTTCCCTGCTGTCCTCCTGCCAGCCTTTCTTTGCATCCTCTCTCCCAACTGTTTACTTCTGGCTTTTGTTTCCTGGACTTGTTGCTATGCATGCGGCATGTGGAAGGAGCTCCAGCGAATATAGGCCACACTTTGATTGTTCAGCAAGCTGGAAAATGATGATTATAATTTTTGACAGAAGGGAAGGAGGGGGAAGGAGATCTCTGGGCTTTCAAATCTGCTCTGTCATAAGCAGGATCTTGCAAGGGCCTTCTGATGGCTTCTCCCGCCCCAAAGGAAATGGCGTTTGCATAGCAAGAGGGGTTAGAGGAAAAATTCCTCTCTTTACAAGGACAAAGCAGCACTTCTTTCACCAAGGCTTCCACCTTGCGTGGCGGTCCTGTCACAGCACATCAGCCAAATGCAGTTGGTGTTGGCCCATAATTGACTGGGAAGCATCTGAGAGAAACCTGGATGCTGCTAAAAAACCCCGTCCTGTTAGAGCAGCACACAGGGAGCATCCCTCGGGGTGTAGAGGTGCAGGCAGAGCATTGTCCACAGCGCCAGCCCCAGGGGATGTGGGTGTTAAGGTCCTTAAAGCCATCCTGGAACTGTCCAGAAGCCCCAGAGACCCCACAGACCCCATAGAGTTGTCCCAAACAGGCAGCTCCATTTGGGCCACACCAGCAGTGGATTTGTCTCATCACATTCCTGGGTGGCAGTAGAGCCCATGGAGACCTTGGCTGCTCTATTGGCATCAGCTGCAGAGTCCTTGCCAGATCTCCCCATTTATTTATTTTATTTAATGGCGTTGGCTAATTTCCACTTTCTTTCTTTCTTTTTTTTTTTCTTTTTGTGGTTGTTTATTTTAATGCGATCACTTCTAATGAGGCTAATGACATTTAGTCTCTGTGGCGGTGCATTTTAATTTGGTCACCGAAATGTCAGTGCACGGCAGCCTCCTCCTATCTCCCTGTGACAAAAGGCACCTCAGACAAAGGGGCTCTGTCCCCAACTGTCCCTCACCCTCCTTATCTCCTTCCTCCCAGGGACGGGCCAGGACTTTTGGCAAAGCCACCTCCTGCCATCCCCTCCTCTTCTGGCACCAGGGGAGCAGGTTTGGCCGCCAAGGGCTGCAGGGATGAAAGGCGAGGGTTGCCGGAAACTCAGGATTTTCAGGCGAACCAGCACCACGTAATTAATCAGATGTCAAAAGCTCTCAGCAAAGTTAGCTTTGATCGGCAAGGAAATCTGTCAAATAGGTCGTTCTGCTGCCTCCGGTGCTTTTCTGTCTTGCTCTGCCCATAATTCTACCTTGGCACTTCTCCTTCCCATGGCAGAGGTGGGAACTTCCTACAGCAAGGTGCGACCTTCCTGCTTGGGAAGCTGGAGCAACTCCTCCTCACCCTCACCAGGTATGGTGCTGTGGGCATTGCGGGGCTGGAAATGGGAAAAGGGGAACCAGCTGATGTGGCATTTGTTGATACTTGGAGAAGTTGAGGTGCTCAGATGGTGCTGTGTGAATTTGGAGAGGGCTCTGGTCCAAGTCAGGGGTCAGGAGCAGCCTAAACCCCAGGGGAGGTGGCATTGGTGTTGCAGGTGGCTGCACTGGAGAAGTGGCAACTTCTCTGCCTTGTGTTGTACTTGAGCCTCTCAAGATGCTGAACCTCAGGAGCCCGAGCCATTTTGCTTAAGAATGAGTCCTTTTTTCTGCAATCTGGGTCCAAATGCAGCTGAATTTGATCTGTTCTCCTTTGATCTGTTCCTCCCTCGCTATTCTATGTACCAGGAATGGATGAAGATTAAAGTTTGCAGTTTCTGAGCAAACTAGGTTACTCATCACTGCACGATACCCAATTACCTGCTGATACCTCAGGAGTGAGAAGGTATTGATCCTGCTTGGATTTGAACTTGTTGAACCAAAGACTCTGGATATTTCAAATCCGTTGCTGAGGACATGCCGTTCCCTTCAGGAATCAAAGTGGGATGCAGGCTGTGTTTCTGCACCACATGGGCTGTGGGAGGTGGGTCTCTCCTCTCTGCCACATGGAAGATGACCAATAAGTGATAAATAGTCCTGCCTCTACTCTCCACAGTACAGGAGGGATGTAGACGTAATGCCTTTTGTGATGTGCCTGGGGAATATCTCAGTTTTACTGGAAATAAGTCCCCAGAAGCTGGTTTTTACCCCACATGGGTGGGTTCTCTGTGTCCTCTCTGCTCACCACTTCTTTGTCAGCACTGCAGGCTGCAGAAGTGCCTTTGATAGCATCCCCTGTGTCTGCCTTCCTCCTGTCTGTCGTGTTCCCAACCAGAAATAGCCCGTCAATTCAAAATAAACCTGAAAATTCTTCCAAAATTACCTGGTGAGACGAGGCCGGGGGGCCTGGATCAAAACGTTTATTACTGAAACTCAGTGATACCAGGTCTCACTCTCACACAGTGGTTGTTTCCAGTAGATCTTAAAACACTTCACGGAGAAGAGAAATTTCATTGTACCTGTTTTTGTAGACAGGGGAGCCAAGGAATAAAGAGGGAAAATGACTTGCCCAAGGCATGTGCAGAGACACGTGTTAAGAGACGTGTCCTTGCTGTAGCTCCAAATCTGTAGTGCGTTTTTCCTTGTGAAACAGAGGAGTTTGGCTTCCTGCTTTGAGAAACAGAGGAGAAAGAGTGTAAGATCAATACACTGTGTGCTAAAAATCCCTGTACTGGGCTGACAGGGAGCTGGAGCATCCCCAGGCTCTTGGACCTGCACTAGGAGGACAGGATGCCCCAGTTTGTGTCTTGGCAGGAGAGGCTGTAGCACAGTTCAGGCAGCAATGTCTGGAAGTAGGAGAATGTGAATTCATGATCAGGCTGACTTTGTGAGTCAAGGAGCACCCTCTGCTCCTCTCCAAGCTGGCAGGAGGGCAGCATGTGATTGATCCCCCTGCCCTTTCACGTTGCATCTTTGCCGGTCTTTCCCCTGAGGTTTGAGAGTAATGATCCCTAAGATGAACAGAGAAATTCTCAAGCACCCTCTTCACTCAGCCCTTGGTCTCCAGATGGAAATGGTCTTTGGAATTTCACAGAGAGCACACATTTGTCCTGTCAGTGCCTGCCCTGCCTCAGCTCTGTGTGCTGAAGCATCCACCGGCCGCTCCGAGAGCCGCTGCCTTTGCCAGCCTCTCCGTATCCTCGGGATACTTTATCTTTATAAAGTCGCAATAAGTGGACAGTATAATATATTTCACTTTTAATAAGGTGTTGCCAGTTGCACACACTCCGCAGAGCAATTAGTGTCAAAGGCAGCTAAGCAATGGCGGGGCACCGTAATTCCGCTGTTTACCGGGCTGCAGGATTTATGGGCAGCGCTGGAGGAGCCGCGGTCACAGCTTGGCTGGAGGCACAGGAGGTGCCTTGCACTGGCTTGGAAACTGCGCTCCGAGCTGCTCTGAGGTGTGGAACTCTTAGGAGAGAGGCAGGAATGAGCCACTGCTTTGTTTTGGTGGCCTCTTCGCTGTGGGACTCAGAGAGGAGGTGCTGAGCCTGCTCAGATGTGCCAGCTGGACAGAGTTGTTCAAAATTCATAGTGAGAGGACCCTCTTGCTCTTTGTGTGTTGGCCTGGAAGGCAGAGCTTTGCTGTGTGAGGTTGTCCTTATCCAGGAAGGGAATCGCAGAATCATAGAATGGATTGGGCTGGAAGAGACCTTAAAGCTCATCCCATCCCACCCCCTTGCCATGGGAAGGGACATCTTTTACTAGACCAGGTTGCCTGGCTTTGAACATCTCCAGGGGTGGAGAGAAGTCTGGAGAAGTCTCTACTGTCTGGATTAAAGGAAGAACCTGTGCTTGGTTGGCACATGGCATTGTGCTGGTGGAGGTGGTCTGACCAGTTGGGTGAAGACAGGACTGGAGAGGGGAATTTTCCAGTCTGGGGGAGGCTTTTTTGCATCCTTACAGGCTGTGAGGTACCTGGAAGTATCCAGAGATGGTGGGGGACCATACTCGGTGGTGATGCTTCCCATGAGAGTAATCCCATTTTCTATCCTGGGTATCTAGGACTTCTTACTTAGTTTTTTTAAATTTTATTTTAGCATCAGGACATGTTGGGCAAAGAGCTTCAGTGAGCTCAGCTCAGGGAAGTGATTATCCCTGCCTCCTTCCCATGAACTGAACATTCCCGCTTTTGTCTAGGGACTCTCTGATCGTCACAGGCTGTACTGTGCAGTTTTTGTCAAGTCAGTCTGTGTGCTGATCTCACTGCCGAGGCTGTCAGGCAGCTCCTCCATCCTGCCACAGCCCTCCTACCCAGATCTGACCAGGCTCGTGCTGCCACTTGTGTTTCCAGAGGTTTGACCCACAGTCCTTGGCTTTGTGGGAGGACAGAGAGTGGTGTCAGACCAAAGAGCAGTGCGGATGGAGGTGCTGCTGCGCCTCACGGATGGATTGGGCTGCAGATGCTGCAGAGTCAATCCAGCCAGGATCTGCTGCGGGGAAGCAAACTGGGTTTGTGTCAGATGTGTCGGATCTGATTCCGAGGGTCTGGAGTCAGCCCGGTGGGGAATGCAGCCGCTAACGAGTGAGGCGTCGTGCCAGGGATGCAGTGCTGCCTTCCACATCCCTCATCTCCAGGTGCCATCAGCTCTGCATACCTAAACCTGCACCTCTCCTGGCATTTCCCACCCCAGCCCCTGGGTATCCCTCCATTCTTAGAGGGATCAGCCCCAGAATTTGGTTTTTAGAGTGAGCACAGGTGATATCCCCCAGCCCATGCCCCTGCCTGCTACCCCTTCCCCACCCCCGTTTCTCAGTTCAATAAAGTCCCAGTTTCTTGGGTTTGTTCTCCGAATTGAAAGCCTTCCATTTTCACACCTTTGTAATTGGTGCTATCTGTTGAGAGAAACTCTGCAACTCCAGCCAGCCAAGGTCAGGAGGAGCTGAATTGAATTAAAAGGAGCAGAAATTGGTTCGAGGTGGGCAGAGGGCTGCAGGGAGAACTATGCAATTTCTCTCCTCGGGGCTCCTGATGAGCAGAGCAAGCAGCAGCTTCCCATCTCTGCCCATGGGGGGCTGACACTGGCCCACCCACACCTTAATCTGCACACTGAGGTGGGCACCTCTCAATTGAAAACAAGGAAATGAAACCCAGCATCTCCTCCTTTTATCTGACCAGCAGGCCAGGGCTCTGCTCCTCTGGCTCCTTGGCCAGGATGCTGACAACTGTCACTGAAATGACCTTGCCGTGATTAAATACGGCAAGAAATGATGTTTTTAATAAAAAAAACTAAAGCTGTGATACAAGCTGATGGCTGGGAGATTTGAGATGCTGTGCGTTAATCCTACCTATATCTCAAGCCCAGGTTGAAAATGCCTTGTGCTGTTGGACTGAGTTAAGGGTGAGCATCCCTTTGGCTCACGATTTTCTAGCTCAGAATCTGTTGGCTTCAGCTGCTGTAAAACCAGAGCAACTTTGGCCAAAGCCAGTGGATTTATAGCCCCGTGGCAAAGCTCTGGATGGAGAGTGTGCTGGGAAGTGCCAGGTGTGGAGTTGTCTTAGGGGAATAGATGTGATGCTTACAGCTCTTACAGAGTCACTTGGAAGTATTCCCACATTTCTTTTTCCCCGTGAAAAATGGTTTTTTCGTTATCTTCACTCACAGAGGGAATAGGAGCACTCTTTGCTTGGCTCTGGGAAGTTTGCTTATCTTGAGGATGCTGTTTCTGGGGGCAGGAGGAGACCCAAGTGAGGAAGGGAGTGCTGTGATCTCTGATCCCTGTGCTGCCCTTACCCCTCAGCCCACAGAGAATCCTTCTTCCCCAGGCTGGGCTGGGCTGCCTTTCTCTTTTGCAGCTCTTCTAGTGGGTGTGTAATTAGTTTTTATAAGGGATTTGGCCCCAGGTCTTGCCCAGCTAAATGTCCTTGGCTCTTCAGAACCAGAGCCATTCTCACTTTGGTGCTGGCTTGGTGAGCATTCAGAACGGAGTGGCTTCAACAGGACAGCGCAGAAAGGGGGAGATATTTCAAATGGTGAAATTCCTGGCAACAAGGGAGCAATTTTCCACCCACTTCTGAGCTGGAGCAAAGCCCTTCCAGTCTCCCTTTCTGTTGCTCCCCAGCTGGGCTGGCACCAGGGATGTGCTATTTATTAGCGGCAGTAGGAAGGCACGTGGCCAAGGTAGCCTTGGAGGATGCCAAGCGCGGTGCCCTGCCTGCCCAGCTGTTTGGAGGATGTCCCCAGCCCCATTTTTCCTCCCAGGTGACTTGATGCTCATGGCCTCGCTGTCCCCTGCTCCTGTCCCCGGCAGGAGAGGAGGCAGTGGCACGGCTGGAGCCGGCGGAGTGCCCTGCGAGCACCCCGGGCCCCTGCTCTGCCTCTCTCGTAATTTATACAAGCGCAAGCCGATGTTCCCTTTTAAATTGACAAAGGCAGAGACTGGAGCCCGGGAAGCCCTCTGACCCCGGAGCCCTGGTCCATGAAAATTACAGGCACTGTACAGCGCGTTTCCTCTTGATGTACTTGCAGTGGGGAGATGCTGGTTAATTTGCCAGGACTCAGAGGTGACCCGGGTTTAATAAAGAGGATTAATGGATTTGAGCTAAAGGTCTCGGCTGTTTGGAGCTGATAGCCTTCTCCTTCGAAGACACTCTGGCAAGGCAGGGCTCAGCCTCCTGTCGGGAGAGGTGGGGGCAGCTCTGCTGGAGGAGCCTGCCGTGTGGGCAGGGCATTGCCTCGGGGTTAATTAGCAAAGCCAGGTACCCTCACCCATGTCCCCAGGCGGGGCAGTGCTGCTGGGAGGCTGCCAGCCTGCCCTGTGTCCTGCCTGTCATTCCTGTAGTGGAGCAGGGAGGCTGGTGGTGCCCTGGGATGTCCCTTTCCCACCTCCCGGACACTGGTGCCATCCCTTAGGAGGGACGCGAGTGGGTGAAGGGAGTGACAGCTGGAACACAGAGCTTGTGCAGTGCCTTCTGCTCCAGTTTTGGGATTTTGTGCTGAATTTGGGCTCAGAGCCCTGGTTTCAACAGCTTTCCCTGTGGCTGCTTTAGGATGGCATTGCCCTCCATCCAGTGCATCCCAATGGCAGTGCTGATCTTGTAGAGAGGAGTTTGTGCATTGTACCAAGTCCAGGGATTTACACTCTTCCGTGGGGAAGAGCAGCAGGTTTTTAGGGATGGGCATGGTCACACCAGCAGATCCTACAGTGGTGGGCAGCTGGGGAGCAGCAGAAGAGACGGTTTGGCTCAGGGCTGGACACTTTAGCAGTGTCACAGCCTAGTGTAGGGATCGAGGGAAGATGGAAAGGGAGTTTCTTGCCTGGAGGATGTCTCTGTGAGGGATGACAGGGCTGTGGGGGACAGGAGCAGCCTGAAAGCAGTTTGTCTCAGCAGATCCATGCTGCTCTCCCTGCAGGAGCCTTCCTATGTGCCGTTCCCAAAGGGTTAACAACAGTCCTGTGGGAAGAATCCCACGGGGCTGGCAAAACCCGTGGCAGGAGTGATTGGCTGCCAGGGGCTGTGATGGGGAAGAGGCTGAGCTGAGCCGCTGCCATACCCCTCTGCTCTGCCTTCCCACTTAATGTTCCCAGCACGCAGAGAGCAATGAATTCCCCGTAGCGTCCCGCTCCCTGGCCCTGGAGTCTCTGGCGATATTCCCGTAATAAGTAAGTGGAGTACTTTGGACAGGAGCAGCCAGGGACTGGGCCAGTTTCCCTGCCGGGAAAATGCATGCACGATCAATGCAATCAACTTACCCTTCAGGTCCTTTTTGGGTTGGATGGAAGAGATGCTCTGACTGAAACCCATTTATTGAGTAGGGAAGGTGCAATGGAATTACAAGCTGTAGCTTTTATCAGCTCCTGGCTTCTGCCTTGTCTTTTTCTTTTCCAACAGAATGCCAAGTGTTATGAAGCATTATTCTCTTAAAACGCCATTACTCCTCATTTCAGAGGGGTGTGTAAGCACTCAGTGATTCATCCTTTGCCAGCTGCAGGTGGAAGTGTTCAACAGGAGATCCTGGTGTGGAGCTGGGTTAGCTCTAAAGTATTATTTTTCCCTCAAGGCTGGGCACTGACCTCTCTTGCTCATCAGGGAACTCCAAGCGAACAATTCCCTTGCAGAGCTGAGCATCAAGTCAGAGCCAAAACCATTTGTGCTCCTGCCTGTGCATCCCACAGCTCTTTAGGACAGGAAGGGAAGGTATTTAATGTATCATAGAGAGATTAACTCCAGGAGCTGGAATGGATGATTCAGCAAATGCACTTAAGTGTGATGCCCTGTTGTAATGGATCCTATGTGCTGCTGGATCCCAGGTGGAAACCCCAGAGGGAGTTTTTAGGGATGTCCATGGCTGCAACAAACCCCGAGCATCATTAGGAATGAGGTCAAATTTTGTTCATCCTTGCGTGTGTTTTGGTCACTTTGGGCTGACCCTGGCAATATTTTTTGGTCTGGATAGTGCGTGACTCATGGCGAGTATTTTTCCTCTATAAACAAGCCTATTTTCGAGTTACGGCTGAAATGGAAAAAAAAAAAAAAAACCCCAGAAATTGTGAGTGTGCTGTCATTTAATCTCTTTAAACCAGCCACCACAGAGGTCAGGGCAAGAGCTTGTCTGGCAAATAATCTTTAATGCTCACAAGTGGCCAGGACTTGGGGTTTGTTTCACTCCTGCAAGGAGTATCAGCTCTGTACCATCCTCTTCCTCAGGAGCTGTGCAAGCTGGCTCCTGGCATGCTGTGACCCTGGGAAGTGTTCCTGATGTGACACACGAGATCTGGCTAATGGCTCTGTGCTGCTGCCCTGGATCCAGGGGGTTGGGCACCAAATTTAGCCGAGCGGTAGCTGGGCAAAGAGTCTATTTCGGTCAGTGCAGGGCACTCTGCCGGCGTGCAGAGAGGAGAACTCCAGTCCTGAGACTGCTTCCCGAAGGAACACCCTGGCTCTGGATGCATGGAGCCACTTTGCACTCAGGTCAGGTGCTTTCCCCAGAGCCATCCTCATCGAGGAGCTGGGGGTGCCACAGTGGGGACCTCACAAATGACCCTGGCTGCACCGGGGCTGCTGCCTTCATGCATTCAGCCAGCATTGTCTTCCCTCCGCTCTGCCTGGAATTCATCCCTGGGATTGCCATGTATTATTTAGCTCAGCACTGGAGATGTAAGATGCTGTTTTGGGGAAGGAACCGGGCAGAGCATCCACAGCTCCGGGTGTTGCCTGGCAAGCGAGCAGAGCATCTCTGTGGTCTGACCCTCCAGCCCTGTGCTGCTGCCGTGGCTTTTCCCGGGAGAGCTCTCATCCCGGGCAGCAGACCTAGCGCGAAATTGCTGTTCACCCCTGCAGCAGGAGATTTAATTATCATTAGCTGAGCTTGCACAGCTCCACGTGCTGTCGTGCAGCTGCAAGTTTAGCTGGGCCTTTTAAAAATCCAGCTGCAATTTATTTTTTTATCCCCCTTTTCCCTGTGTTTGCTTTGTTTCCTTGTGTTCTGTGCTTTGTACAAAAGCTTGGCTTTAATGTTTTGGGTCAATTTGGCAGCCTGTGAACATAGTGCATGCTCAGAGAGGGAGGAAAATTAGTATTTCAAGGAGACTTGCAGCTAGGCAGAGCAACCTGTGGGCATGTTTCAAATATGTAAGTCCCATTCCCAGAGATTGGGCGGTTTTTGAAAGGTTTGGTGTTTATTTTAGAGCTTATCAATGATGCTTGTGAGAAAAGAAAGAAGTGCTAAAAAATCCTCTTTTTCTTGAGAGCAGGAGTCAGGGTCATGGTGGGTGTGGGAGGAAGGGGAGAGATCCCCAGGGAACTTCCCCCTGTGGGCTGGAAAAGTCAAACTGTGAATTGCCCAATGTTTAGTTTTTTTAAAATAGGCTCCGGCTGCCTGTGCAATGAGCTGGCAAAACCCAGCCCAGTCTTCCACAAAACTGCTGCCTTTTAGCAGAACTTTGTTTCCATCAGCATTTCCCGCAAAACTTTCTTTTTAAATCCTAAATTGGTTTTGTTCCCACCAAAATGCCCCTTTTTCTGGGAAGTCCTGGGCAAATCACCATTCTCTGGGCCAAATTCCTGGCATGGTGACCTTTCCCCATGACTTTTCCCATCCCTGCCCCACCCGGCCCTGGAAGCCGCTTTCCCCCCATTGCCAATAAAGGCAAACAAAAATTAAATCTATAATTATCATTACTAATTCCACTTAATTAGTCACAAGCCAGCAGCCAAATTGGCTTTCTCATAATTATCAGATAAGCAGTAAGCACATCTCATAGATTATAATTAACACTGCTTAATTAAAATCTAATATACATACACCCTTTCCTCAACATATGCCTAATTGGGTTCACAAACAGAGGGGGTGTGAAGCCCCAGTCCCTGTTGCTCCCCCAAAGATTCATTGGATGCCACTTTTGTGTTAAGTTGGTGGCACGTGGGACGTTCTTCCTGTGCTTTCCTACACCTTGGCTCCAAAAAAAGTGTCTCCCTGCTGCACGGAGAACTCACACAAGATACTCTCCTGACTTCACTATTTTTTCTTATTATTGTTATTGCGCCAGCTGTGACCTCTCCATAATCCCCCGTCGACGCCGGGATCTGCAATAATAAAGGAGCTTGAATAAATTACGCTTTCAAAGGCGAAGGCCGGATTTTGGCGCAGAGCTCTGGAAATTGATGTCTCTTTTACTCCCTTCTTTTCCTGAGTGGGTTCAGGAGACTCTCTGAGGCTGCAGTGAGGCTTTGTGCATGGAGGGAAACTCTCAGACTTTTTTGTACCCTCCCTGGTCATTGATACCTCACTGAAATCTCATTGATACCTCACTGAAATCTCATTGATATCTCCCTGAAGTCATAGCAGGGACGGCAGGGAGGCCCTTGGTCCCCTTCAGGGCTTGATGCTCACAAATGAGAGCTCACACATGATGGTTTTTTGTGCTGGGGGGGCTTTTGGCTCCTCTTTCCCTGGATTTGGTAGATTTTGGAAAACAGTGCACAACTCTGGATGGGGACCTAGGATTTGAGACAGCTGAGGCATCACACAGGGCCACCAAGGCTTGTGGCTTGACTTGTGAGCAGAGCACTGCTTGCCAGCACTGCTTCCACTGCCTGACCTTGGGGGCAATAATTACATTGTGTTCCAGGTAGCTGTGCTCCTATTCCCAGATAAATTCTCGCCTGTTTGGCTGCCTGAGAGAAGCAGAAACTCCTGATAGTGCTGATTATTAATGAGATCATTTGCCTGCCAGTTTTTGCTGAGCTCATATCTGACTGGGGAGTTGATTCACTGTGGGAGATTTACAAAATGTGATTTCCGTCTCAGAGATGCTGAGCCGAGCTCCTTTAGCCGGGATGGAGGGAGATCCTTCTCTGGGATTTAGTCCTGACAAGGTTTCCTGGCAGAGCTGGAGACCCTCCCTGCAGGCAGGGTGAGGATGGGGCATTTCGAGCAGCAATCCTGGGGGATCAGGGGATTCCATGTCTGGGGAATTGTGGCTGTGGGTGATGCCAGGGCATCCCGGCATTCTGTGATGTCAGCTCATCAAAGGCCTTTAATGCGGCGGCCGCGGAAAGGAAAGGAAAGGCTTGGCACGTGTTCCAGCGTCGGGGGAGGATTTGCGGATTAGAGATGTGTAATTGTATGTAGTGCATGACAAAACAAAATAAGTGGCAAAAAGAACTCAGTCGTATTAGGAATTCAAAGCGAGCGTTAAGCTTTTCTACATTACGGGGGGGAAAAATAGCCAGGAAAATGCGCGAGGCAAAATCCCCTTTGCTCCACGCTGAGGTGCAGCCAGGCTGCAGGAGCTGCGGGATGAGGGATGTTCACCATCCATGGGGGACAGGGGCCAACCACTCCTGAAAACTTTTCCCTCCCAGCTGCCAGCTTTGGATGGATTTGCTGGCCGCGGACGGAGGCGCATTTGGAAAATGAAGGCAGAACACGGCTGGGGCTTCCTGGCTGGTTTTCCTGGCGATGCTGGAATGCCACGGAAGAGCCAGGTGCTTTGGGCTGTGGTGGTGGCTGAGCCTCCTCTCCACACTCTCCCTGCACCGTTCGGTCGAGCATCTCCACAACCGCTGCTCACGAGGTTCTCGCCCTGCTGCGCGAGGCAGCTGGAAGCTTTTGTCCGTGGGGATTTCTCGCCATCATAAGATCTTCCCAGATTAAGTAAATAATTTCACATTAGCTTAATTAAGTCTAATAGACTCATTAGTTCACTCTTTGCGCGCATTCCCGAGGGAGGATGGCCGGGAACCGTGAAGAGTAGCTGCGGAGAAATCCTGTGGCGTCTCGGAGGCGCCGGCAGCGGGGAGCGATGCTCCTGGGTCAGGGTTGGCTCTGTGAGGTTCAGGAATTAAAAATCTACAACCTCGTGGTGGCTTGCATCACAGGCAGGTCTTTCCTGTCCAAAATGCTGCTGGATTTTGGGCTGGCTGGTGGCTCAGGTGTGGCTGGGTTGGTGGGTGCAGTGTCCCAAGGAGGAGCATGGTCCAGACCATCCCCTGGTGCCACAACTGCCTCTTTGTGCTTGGGAATATCTTGCCCTGCTTGGAACAGGTTGGCTCCATCAGACGAGTCTGGCAGTGCCACAAGGACACACTTTGGAATGAGTTTTTTTGATGCTTTTACAGCAGTTTTCTTCCTTCTCACACTAGCAAGAGGTTTCTAAGCCCACAGTGCTCAGAAGGGTGGAGAAGAGCAAGGGCTCCTGATTCAATGGCAGGGTTTGGATGGTGCCTTTGGCTGCCTCATGGGATGGCAGGAGTGGCTCCTGGATGGTCATCTGTCCAAAGTCTCCTGGGCAACATGGAGTGACTGGTGGGGGACAGATGTTGAGCAGAGAAGCAGATGTTTGGGGGAAAAGGCTGTGGCCGCCCTGGACAGAAGGTGATGGGGAAGGGAAGAGCTGATGGAAGCTAAAATCTGTGAGTGTGCAGGTGATTCCAGGGTGGGAATGTGTCTGTTTGCAGCTCAGGAATATTTTGGCTTTTCTCCTACCCGGTGCTGTGTGGTACTAAATTCTACTGCGGTGTACAGGGCGTTTTTATGATGCATTTTAAAGTTACATCAAGGGCATTGAGAGCATATGGGTAGGTGACCTCTTTTTCGCATTTGCATAAATCTAAATAAATAAAATAAAATTGAGAGTGGGAGGCAGGGACCTGCAGATCTCTTCATTCCAGTGGCGTGTTCCTATCTGCCTCACACAATGCTGAGGAGCAGAAAGCACAGAAGCCCGAGGTAGACATCTGGTTTCCCTTTCAGAAGTGTTGCCTGTTCTTTATTTATAAAGAAATCATTGTGTTTAAAGCCAATACTCATCTCTTGTACCAGCAGAGAGCACAGATAGATGGATAGATTAGAGGGAAGTGGGTTGTGCATATAAATGGGGGTTAATTTGCTGACTCTTTGGAGAAGTGAAACCTGGCTGAGAGCTCCGGGGTTTGGAGGTTCCTGGGGGTTTTTTTGCCTTGAAAAGCAGCATGAGATGAGCCAGTCCTGGCCAGGGGGATGCTGAATCATGGCATGCTGGGTACCATTCGCTCTCCTGCATGGCAGAAGGGCAGGATGGAGGGAGAAGGGAGAGGTGACAGCATCCCTTGGGGATCGGAGGGGACAATCTCCTCTCTCCTTGTGACTTTGGCACTTGTCCTTCCCCATCCCACCCACAGCCTGACTCCATCTCTTTGCCTGACTCCATCTGGGCAGCAGGATGTGGTGCTGGCTGTGCAGCAGCTCCAGCAGGGATGGGGAATGGGAAGAGAATAGATTGAAACGCTAAATATACCCAGCAGGAACCAGCTGGAGCCGGTGGAAACCTCAAACGTGCAGAGAGAGAGGAAGAACACAATGTTTCATTTGTTTTGTTTTATTTCACGAGAAAAATCTTCACAGCCCAAACTGTCACTTTGGAAATAATTTGTGGCTGAGGATTTCAACACCCACTCCAATGATATTTTATTCTGACCCTAAACAAAATCAATAGCTTTTTTTTTCCCTCCTCCTTTTTCTTCTTCCTTGAGAAAACAGTATTTTTCAGCTCAGTGGAAGAAGAAAATAGATTCTGCCCAGTGTTGTTAAAAAGATATTATAACCAGTGTCTCTGGAAGTGTAAAAAGTACATGATCTAATATGTCTGAAGCAATTTTGAAGGGCTGCTTTATTTAGGATAATGGAGAAGCAGCAGTAAACCTCATAATCTTCCCGGATAAGGAGTCCAGCAGGAGGGATCTGAGCTGCAGCGTTGTGCCCTGGCTGCTTTTTTTCACCTGTCAGAGCCAGGGTTGAATGCTGGATGAAGCCCAGCAAGGTGGTGGCACCCACCAGCAGCCAGGGAGGGTGGGGGGCTCCTATTTTGGGTCTGTAAAACCCCTGCAAAGGGCAGAGAGGCTCTGAGATGCAGGAGCATCCCTGGGAGGGGTTAGGACAGCAGGAATGCTGGTCAGGGGTGTCTCTGACTGTGTCTTTTCATGTTCCCAACCTCTGAAAGTAGAGAGAAGCCTTCAGCAATATTGTCCCCATTGGTATCACTCCTCAGGAATATAGAAAATCTTGTTTGTCAGAAGGGAGGCTAAAAAAGAAAAAAAAAAAAAAAAGTAGTCTGATGAATTTTAAAATAAATTATAAATTATTTTTTTAATAAATTATGAATACATTTTCTCTGTCAGGATTTGAGACTCTCCGCTCTGATCAAAAAGTTTCCGAGTGTGTTCTCTCCCCACTTAGTCAAATGTGGATGTGTACATTTCTGCTCCTGACTTTATTTTATTTTATTTTGATGAATTTTTTACTCCACCAACAACAAATACTTTGTTTGTTCTTGACGGGCGTCGGGGGAGAAAACTTCTGAAACACTGCTCAAACACTTCACTTGCAGTCAGGGTGAGGATGCTCTGTGCCTCCACAGCCCCTGAGGCTCTTGGCCAGGGAGTGGGAGAGGCAGAAGGGAGAAGAGTTTGGAGGATCAGGGAGGGTGGATGGAGCTGGAGCAAGGTGGGTTTGGTATGCAGCTGGGGCTGCTTGTGGTGTGAAAACAGATTACTGAAGGGTTTTCCCAAAGGTCTGAATCTTTTGAAGGAATGAGGTGCACTGAGTGATTCACTGGGTGGTTTGCATCCTCTCTGTGCCCAAGGTTTTGTGTCCATGCCAGGTTCTGGCTCTGCTCAGGTGCAGACAAGGACCTGGCTCCTTGCAGATGCTTCTGCCACCCAAAACTGCTGCCCAGCATCACCTCCTTGGGCCACTCAGACTGGGTAAAAGGGCTGAGATTAGCCTTCCCTTCAGAGGATGACAGGGCAATCACTCTTGTAGATTTTAATTAAAATGTTTAATTACTCTCAGTTCCAGCAGGCAGAGAAGCTAACACTGATCCTGGCTGGTTACCAGACTTGGAGTTAGTGGAAGCAGGGGAGAGGAGGAGGTGGGCATGGAGGAGATGGATTGAGCTGCCCATCAGTAACATGATGGACTCTTCAGAGTGTCAGAAGGGCAGGAGGTGGACAAAGTCACAGGGACAAAGTCACAGGGACACATATGCTGCTTATTCATTTCTCCCTGAAATGTCCAGTTAGGGGGGAATGGCAGCTTCCTTGGATCTCCTGCAGTTGGAGGTTGGTTCTTTGCCTTTTTCATAGCAGTGGCTCATCTTCTTCATCCTGAACTGCAACCCCCAGGTTGTTCTCAGCAGCTCTCCTGCTCAGCTCATCCCTCCCCAGCCTGTTCCAGTGTGTGGGATTATCCTGCTCCAGGTGCTCAGCTTGGCACTCTGCTTGATGTCATAGATACTCTTCAATATTTTGAAGAACACAGCTGCTCCTGCAAAAACAAATCCCTGAAGTCTGTTGAGGTGTTTAAAACTCATTTTCCATATGGAGGTCCCCAGGATAACAGTGCCTGAAGAGGCAGAGGAGCCAAGGCAATGGCTGGACTAATTGGCTCATGTTAATTGTACTAGGAAAAAAAGGATCAGCAAGGCAAGATCTATCTGTGCTGGGTTTGGAGTCCTTTTGTCCATTGCCTCGGAAGCACAGGTCTTCCATGCAGGTACATCCCAAAAAGCATCAGAAATCAGTTCCTGAAATAATCTGAGAGGCAGGAGTGGAAAAAATAATTTGGTGCAATGTACAGCCTTTCTCCAGGGAGCAACTACCAGCCTGAGAAAAAGCTCTTGGTGCTGCACTCCCTGAAATATCTTTCCATGTGTTTATGTCCTCTTCCTGTTGGTCCCACAGCAGCAGGAACAGGAGGAGCCACCAGCCTGGGAAGGGCTCACCCAGCTCCTCCAGCAACCTCCCTAAAGCCTCACCCTATTCTCCTTAGCCTGAAAGGGAAGGGAAGGCAGGAGATCCCCAGGAATACAGGGAGCTGTTGGAGGTCTCCAGCCTTGGCTTGCTCTGCTTTTATCCCAGGATTCTGCTGAAGCTCTCCTGCTGCTCAGCACAGGGCGATTCCAGCTCTCTTCACTCTCTGTAGTGGTTTGTCCTCCCACTGCTAAATTCCATTTTTTCCGAGCTGTGTGAGGCAGCAGAGACACCCCTCACTCCTGGTCCCTTTCTGTCCTGCTGCATTGGGATTATCCTTACATCATTCCTGAGATATTTCCTCCAGGATGCTCCACTCTTGTCTCACAATGCATGTCCAGGAAGCCACACATCTGTTAACTTCACTACTGCCTATTAGGATTCAGGCCACTTTCTTTATTTCTAAATGTTTTCTCTTAATAGGCTCTGTATCCTGACATATTTTAGCATCAAAGGTGCTGTGTTAGTGCTCCATCTTTCCAAGCTTTGGGAGGGGTTGCTCCTGGGTTTTAGGACTCTTGGCAGTGAGGTGAGTTCTTAATTTGAGAATGACTGTTGTCACTTCAAAGCTGGTGGCCAGGTTTATTGAGAAGCCAAGGATCTTTTCAGTAATAGTAATAAAGTACCAACCCATGAGAAGCTGAGATTGCAGGGGAGTAGCAGGACTGAGAGGACTGGAGTCACCAGCTGGAGAGTGACATGGTCTTGTTATGCAGTTAACACCTTGTAGAGCCGGGGAATATTTAGCTGTGGTTAACAGGAGCCCCGGGGTGAGCGGCCAAGAGTTTCACAGCTCATGGTTCAGTGTGAACAGCCAGGGTTCACCCCAAGCTGAGGAGGCAAACAATGTCCCCAGTCCCTGGCGAGCCCCAGTGCCGAGGTCGGCCGTCTCCATCTTCAAGTCAGCCTCCTCTGCTCCCCCTCTCCGTGGCGATCGCTGACGTGTTTATTTCTCTGATTAATGAACTCTGCAAATTAACCTCCTCGCTGCTCTATAATTGCCATTAAGGCTTCAAAAATCACTTAAGCGTTTCCGGCGCTGGCGAGCCCATTCCGTTCGGCTGGCCAGCGCCGCGTGCTGATTGCAGGGAGATAGAGCCCGGCTCCTGACCTCCACGTTTACAATTAATTATTGCATTCAGCACCCAAATTACCCCCGCTCTCCACGTGCTCAGCTTTATCTCTCGGCACACACAGGCTTGGCTTTTAATTAAAGGTCCTTCAAATTAAATGAAAACAAATTCAATTATTGCCTCTCATTGGAACAGCTCACCACAGACTCCTGACTATACTTCTTCTATGGAGAACCTGGAGACTGCTGGTCTCCCATAATCCAGTCTGACTAAATTTGCCTGATCTGCTGTTTTCCTTATCATCACTTGAGCTGTTCTCTCACTGCCAGGTCAGACGTGGGCTTGACTTGCAGAGAAAGCAGAGTTTTAAATGGGCTTGTTCTCTCTTTATGTTGTTGTCCTTCAAGGAGACGTTGCTCTTGTAGGCTGTGGACGGGTGGGACCGTCATCATTAGTCTTCATTTTGGCAGCAGTGGAAGAGAGAGGACCCCAAAAATGAGGGTTTGGCTTCTCTGGTGCTGGATACCTGAGTGCCAGGTGGTGGGATGGACTCTCACCCCAGGACACTGTCCTGTTTAGAGCTGTTTGTTGGACTGTGGAGCCCTCCAAGCCCCAGGTCTTTCTTCTCAAAAGGGTAAATACCTCGTGTGAAGAGGGGCAGATTTTTCCCTGAAGCATGACTCGTACTATTATGGTTGTGAAAGCATCACAAGTCAGTGTTTTTTCTGATGCTCTTTGGTTTTGCAAAACCCAAGTGGTTGAGAAGGTTTCACAGTAAGTGGATACCTTGGGAGAACTTGGCTCAAACAGAAGCTCTGGGCTGGAAATGAGCTTCATTTAACCCAGATAGTGCTTCTAATGCCCAGATGCCTTTCCAAGTGATGCCCTTACCTCCCTCCAGCTAGGATTTCTTAGACAGCAAAGCATCTCCCTGTCCCACACACGAGTGATCTCCTAAAAGGTCCTTTTTCATCTCCCATATGAAGGAGAGAGACAGAATATGGCTCTGGCACTGCTCTGCCAAGTGGCTTGGTCCCGGTTATTATTTTTTCTCCCTTTGTGCAGTTTTGTCATCATCTGTGCTGGCACGAGCTGGCAGGAGGGACCAGCTCCAGCCTTGCTGATGTGGAGGGGAAACCGTCCAGTGCGTGGAGGAGGGCGAACCAAAATCAGCAAGCGTGCCCAAACCCCAGAATGATAATGAATGTCTTGGGTAGGATTCTCCAGTGGCGTAAATTAGCAAAATACCCGCAGCGTTTTGCCAAGTAACATCAGCCCGTGATCAGCCTCATTAGCTTCACTTGTGGAAAACCCTTCCTGGCTCTCCGGGGCTGCGTGTGCCCAGAGAGGGCACCGGGCAGCCATGCTACACGTGGGTGGATCTTGGGGATGCTCTGCCAGCACGGCTCGGAAAGCACCAGCCTGCGCTTTGCGGAGCAGCCAAACTCCTCATAAGTCTCCCGCTGTGCCGAGCTCTCTCCGTGCCGCTCTGTATGGTAATCACCCCAGATTATATTGCTCTTTAAAAGGCCGCAGCGATCGCTTTTATTTTGCTCGCAGCCAAGCGCGGCTGCCTGGCGGTGATTGAAGGTTAGGCTGCTGTGACCGCCTGCTCCCCCAGCCCAGGGCTGCCTTTCCCCTTCATCTGGTCCCTTCTGGGAGCTTTCCCCGTGTCCTTGGCTTGCAGCCGGGCTCTCTGCTCACTTGTGATGTGATAATTCTGTGCCATCTCTTTTCCCAGCGCTGTGCAGGGTGAGGATGGAAGGTGGCAGTGCGTTGGGGAGTGGGGTGGGTGCTTCCCAGCATCCTGGGGTAGGGAGCATCCTGCAGCACCTCCCTAGAGGAATTTTCTCCTTTGCTTTTCCTTCCCAGTGCAAGGGCATCGTGGTGATACGAGCAGCCTGGCTGCCGTTCCACTCCGAGGTGAGCTCCGGCTGGCTTTGATCCTGTGGAATTCCGAGAGAGAGAGGGAGAAGAGCCTGTAAATAATCACGATGCACACGCGGGCTCTGTCCCTCTGTGCCACTGCTGCAAGAGGAGAGGGGAAGGCAGAGCCCCCGGGAAAGGGATTCAAACCCCGAGATTGGAAAGCGTGGAGGAAGGGAGGCGAAGGCGGCAGGGATGAGAGGAGAGGTGGTGCGGGTGATGCACGGGAGGGAACTGGAGAGGAGCAAACACCGGAGAGCCGGAGCGAGCTCATCTCTGCTGCCCGCGGGGTGCCCGGGCTGAGCAAGCCGGTTCTGCTGGCATTTAATTTATTGCTGGACACCGTGTCCCGCGGCTTACTCACCCCCTCGGGGCGGCAGCAGAGCCGCTGTCTCCGGGTCGAGGAGCAGAGCTCGTTTCAAAGCCAGGCATCGCTTTGTGGGTTGTATTTTTTTGCCACCACCCGGCGTTTGGGCAATTATTAGTCTAGAGCAGTCGTGGAGGATTTTCTGCTTCAGTTCACGAGTTCCCTCTTACTGCACAAACACTGGTGGGGAACCGATTTTCTCTGTGATGTTCCTGCAGCCGCTGAGATGTCAGCTTGGTGTCTGGGGTATTACAATGAATGTCTCTTCCCCATCAAAACCATCTGGAGTGCTTTAATAACACGGGGTGAGATCCCAAAGCAGCGCTGCTGTTCCAGCTGAGGATTAAGATAGGATGTCAGAGTTTGTGTCCGAGGGAATGGCATTTTTCCCTCACCTGCAGCATCTTTCCGTCAGTGGATCTCGAGATGTGTTAATCCTGCGAGGCACAGCAGGGTCAGCATCCTCGGGCTGGGGGAAATCAGGCATGAGGGGGGACCTCACAGCAACCTCCAGCCTCCTCATGAGGAGAAGAGGATGGGCAGGCACTGATCTCTTCTGTCTGGTGACCAGCAACAGGACCCGAGGGAATGGCTGGAGCTGCGTCAGGGGAGGGTTAGGCTGGTTTTTTGGAAAAGTTTCTTCCCCCAGAGGGTGCTGGGGCACTGACCAGGCTCCCCAGGGAATGGTCCCAGTCCCAAAGCTGCCAGAGCTCCAGGAGTGTTTGTACAATGCTCCCAGGGATGCACAGGGTGGGATTGTTGGGGTGTCTATGCAGGGGCAGGAGTTGGACTCGATCCTTGTGGGTGCCTCCCAGCTCAGGATATTCCATGGTGCTCTGAAAACACTTCTCTGAAAATGGGTGGTCAGAGAGGAGTCCTTATTTCATCATCTCTTTGCTTTTCATTAAATAAATGCAGCATAGGAAAGAAAATTCACTGTGCTGAGCATCAAAAGGCTGCACTGTGAGCTGGTGCAGCCCAGGAATGCAGCAGAGGGTCTTACCAGGTTTGTTGGGCTTTTTTTCCTGGAGGTTTGAAGCGTGTGGCAGAAACAGCAAGGTCAGAGTTCAGGTTTGACTGCAGTCAGGTGGAACAAAAAAGTTATGAGGCGTTTAGAAAAGTGTTTGTTTTGGGCTTGCATTTGCCTTGAGAGGCCCATTACTGCCTGTGAGCCGTTCTCTGCAGCGTGGTGATGGCAAAGCGTGGTTTATAGGCCTAATGGAGCAGATTTGTCACTGGAGCAAGGAGGTGTAACTCTGCTCAAGTCGGCAAATTGCCCCCCTGTTTCTGCAGACTGCTGTTTTTTCTTTCCTTTCCCCCCTTTTCCTCCTCCATCCATCACCATTCCGCGCTCGCCACAGTGATTTCCCCAAAGTCATCTATCCCCAGGCTGTGCCATTAACGTGCAGGCTTCAGCGTGATGGCTTTGTTTGTTCTTGGAAAACTATAAATATTGCTGGAGTAATGGCTTAGAGGATGAAGCTGGGCCATTTTAGGGTGTCTGGGTTCCAGAGGGCTGAAATGTGTTTAAAAAAAAAGAATAGCTGGTTCTGTGAAAGGAGTGAAGGAGTTGGGTGTGGTTTTGCTTCCAAGTGTTTGGCACTGCTGCAACATCCAATCCTATCCAGTATCTTCATCCTGACTTGTGTCCTGAGCATCCCTTGCCCTCAGCAAAGCAGGGAAGGGCCAGGAGTATCCTAAGGAGAAAAGTTTAGCAGCTGTAATATGTAATTTGGCTGTCATTTGGAATTTTACCAGAAAAGAGCCTCTTTTTCTGGTTGGTTGTTTGGCGTTGTTGTTTTTTTTTTCTTGTGTGTGAATAAGAATGTCTATAAAAAGTGCTATTGGGGATGAGGGCATAGCTTGCTTTAGGCCAGCTCAGCTTCTGTGACTGCAACACAGTTCTGTGAATGTAATTTTAGTCATTAGAGTCGGTGCCTCTGTCTCCTGGCACAGGGATGTTTACGTGGTGCAATGTTCCAGCCATGGTATTTCAGCAGCTTCCTGGGCTTTAGAAGTGATGTGTCAAAATATTAAATAGGGTTTTTTATTAAAAATGAGGAATTGCTGGTCTGTGGGTGCTGGGGTTCCTAGAGAAGCTGTGGATGGGAGATGCTGCCTGTCCTTAGTCTGGATGTCCTGATCCCGGCAGTACCAAAACATCCTCTTTATATTTAAGATGTCCTTACAGGAATTGGAAACAAAGATCGCTTGGCTTATCAACATTCCACTGGAGGCAGAGCAAGTATTTCCTGGGATCTGACTGTGTGGGATGGTTTGGTTGCACTCAAACGTTGGGCTGGATGATCTTGGAGATCTTTCCCCACCTAAACAATTCTATGACTCTGCTGTGAAAGCTGATAATGGATGTGTAAGAAGTAGGAAATGAGGATTGGGTGATGACCTGTTTTCAAATGGGAAAGAATCTGAATTCCCTGGGTAATTTTTGATCAGTTTGGGATGCATTTGTTGCCTGGGGTGTGGGTTTTCCCAGCCATTGAGGTCAGGAGAAAATGAGTGTCAGTGTTCTTGTGAAATGCTGCTCTTCTCAGCCTCCCTGAGACCTAACAGCTCTTTTTGCTGAGGGCAGAGCAGCTTGTGCGGAGTGAGAAACACAAGAACCCAGAGGACAGCACTGCCACTGCTGCTGGAAAAGGAGAAGGCAGGTGGAAAAAGCCAGGATTTGGCTCCTCTTTGCCAATCGACTTTTCCCCAGCGGAGAGCAGAGGTTAATTGTTATTTGCAGCCTTCCCCATCCCTGCCTTCATTAGCACCACGGAGCAGGTGGACACAAGATGGATGGGGCTGTGCTGCACCTTGGCCTCCTTGGGAGAGGTGCAGCTCTTGAAGGCATTTTTGCTGTGAGAAATGGGATTACACACAGGGAGTTTTGCTTTTCCCACCCTCCCAAGAAGTTCCAGAGCCCACAGCTGTGTAGTGAAGCAGGGAAGAAAGGGAGATAAGACAGAAAGAGAGTGGTGGCCAGGAATGAGTTAGACCTGTGTTAGAGCATTTTCCTTGAAATGCTGCTGCTGAAAATTGTTGTCTGTCACAATGCACGGAGATGAGGAATGAGGCAGTGGGGATGGAATAGGTTTGTGTGGGGAAACATCATGGAATAAAGCTTGTAAAAGGGGCTTCTCAGGCTTTGTCTGGAAAGCAAGGAGTTAGGTGGATTTTGCCTGATCCTGGCAGTTTTCCATGTGTACCTTGAGCCCTGGTGATGCCTTGGAGTGTGAGCCCTTGTGGCAGGGATGCACAGAGAAGGAATTACATCACACCAAATAAAAACAAAGCCAGGAAAATCTTCCCACTGAGGCCAAACTGTTTTTCTACCCAACCTCAATTCTGCCCAAGGCATGGCTAAGGTTAAAGCTTTCCTTTTCATCCCTGTCTTCTGTGAAGACTGGACGACTTCGCTAAGTGTGATTGGAGCAGTTTGTTTTTAAGCTCCACATAAGCACTATGCTGGATTTATAGCGTTTTCATTCTTTTGGAATCGACCCACTGGGAGCCATTAAACTTTTATTGCTCTCTGCAGTTGCCTGGCCAGAGCGGGATAGAGCAGCCCTGCTGCTGGAAACGCTCTGTCTTCAGCTGCCAGGGTTGTGCTGGAGAACAGGGACAGCAGGGAGAGGCCACCCAGGGCCACCCAGGGATTTGCTCATCAGCTGGAAGATGCTTTGGATGTGGTGGTTTTCCCAGTCCTCTGCAAGGGAGAGGTAGACTTACAAATACATCCTCCCCTGGGTCTTGCTGTTTCCCATCTCTCTTGAGTGACGAGATTTCTGCTCATCTTTAAAAGCTGGGAGTGCAGGAGGCTTAAGATTCTTATTTTTGTTGCATCATGGGACTATCCAGCTTAGGAAATATTTGCTGTACACCTTGCCTGTGCAGGTGAGGACCTGGAATTTGTCCTCCAAAGAGTGCCCAGAACTGCAGGGGTTTGTGTGGGAGCGTTGGATGGTGCTGTCTGTTTTTCCTGTTTCGTTCACAAGCCTCATGCCTAAATATCAACAAAAGGATCCTGCCTTTTTTGGGGTGGGAAAAATTGATCATGTTTTATAGCATGAGGGAGGCAGAGCATGGATATTGCAGCCTGATCTGCCTGACTTGACACTCTGGTGGCACAGGGAGAGAGAAGAGCTGCCTGCTGAGGGCATTTTAATGGAATAGAATTTTAGGGTAGGCGAGCTGAGTGCCTGAGAACAGGCACTGGAAGATGCTTTGGATGTGATGGTTTTCCCAACCCTCTGCAAGGCAGAGGAAGACCTACAAATACACCCTTCCCCTGAGTCTTGCTGTTTCCCATCTCTCTCGACTGACAATATTCCTGCTCATCTTTAAAAGCTGGGAGAGGTGCTGGTCTCTCTCCAGCTGTGCTGAGGCTAAAGCTGAGGGAAATGCCTTCTACCCAGGAGAGAGGAACCAGGTTTGGAGCAAAGTTAGATCAAACCCAGAAGGTGATCCTTGACCTGAGTCTTGTGTTGTGGCTGCTGAACCTCAAATACCGCAGCAGGAAGAGTTTCTGGAAGGAAATTCTCTTGTCTTTGCAAACTGTGGCTCCTGTGCCACTCTTCCCAGACCTTCACCACTGTGAGCTTTCCCTTCTTCAAGACAAAACCCTTTCTGGGTTTGTCTTTTTGTCTGAACTTCCTGCGACCCTTTGCTTGCATTCCCACGGGAGGCATCCTTCAAATTCAGGGCTCAACCACCCCTGAGGCTCCAATATTCAACCCAAAACATTGGGCAACTAGAATTCTGCAAACAAAAACTGAACATCCCAGCGTGGCCACTTTTCCCTCCTGAAACAAGGTTTGCATTATCTCCTTGTAGCTCCAGAAGGCCAGGCTGGGCTACTTCTGTCGGCATGTTTTCTAATTTAATTACTTATCCTTGTCTCAAATTGTTTATGGTACACTAGGCTATTAAATGTGCCATAAGCAAATGGCTCTTGAAAGAGGAAGAGGATTTATTTGTTTTAGCAACCACTCCAACAAAAGTCTATTTCCTCAGCTAATTAAGATTCCATTCGCTAATTTAAATGTTATGCTAATTAAAGCATAATTCTGAAACTGTAAAAAGGAACTTAAAAAAAGAAAAAGGGGAGGGAGAAAAAAGAAGCAGCAGAAGTAAGAAAGACTACTGGTTGGCCTTTAGAAATTACATTAAATTTATTGTGTTGTTGTAACAATGGTGAACGGAGTAATTATTTCATTTGCCTCTCATGTGCTATTCATGCTGTTGCTTTTATTCATTTTCCCCCCATTCTCACACTTCATCTCATTAACACCCGTTCTCTCCCCTCTAATGGGCATCATCTTGCGATGGTTTAAGATGAATTGTGAGCGTGATCCCTGTGCTTCCCAGAAAAGGGCCACACCGAGAGTATTTGAGCATGTTTATCTTCCAGCCCGAGCGGAGACAACGCTCAGCAGCCAAACTCACGGAGCTACATTGTGCTCACTTTAATTAAAATATAAATAACCTACTTTTGGGGAGGGGAAAAAAAGGAAGAGCAGAAGGAGCAAGATCTGTTTTGGTTTGTGTTTTCTTTATTAAATCTGGCTGTACATGCAGGGGACTGGTTTCTTTTCCCAGTTCACCCATTGGATTCTGGCCTTGTGACTTGGGAAATAAAATAATTGAGCACTTCAAAAGGAGATTAATTCACTGGAGACTTTACTAAGATAAGCTCTGGTACTTTCAGGGACAGGTTTTGTGGAAAGTGTCCCTGCCTATGGCAGGAGAGCTGGAACTAAATGGTCTTTAAGCTCCCTTCCAACCCACACCATTCTGGGATTCTAATATCATTGAGCTGAAACAAATATATCAGGGAAAAACTTCATCATAAGCAGGGAAACTGGACTTGCTGTTGTAGTTTTGGCTCTCAGCTGAATGCCAGGTCTTGGAGGTCCATTGCCCACCTTGGTGGGCTCTGGTTGATCTCACCAAGATTCATCACCCACTGGAGCTGGCATGGCCTTGGGGGAGCTTGGAGGTGCCAGGCTGCACATCAGAACCCCAACCTGAGCATCAGCTCCTTGCTTTGATGTTTGCTTTGCCTGGGCCAGGTGAGACTCTGAGCTTTGCTGGAGCCTCCAGAGGCTGTGATGAAAGGGCAGAACCATCTACAAAGTGGAGAGAAACTGAGTTCTTGAGAGCAAGTAACTGCACTGGAGAGGAAATAAAAGGGGAGGGGAGATGAAAGAAGAGTGTAAGGAGATCTGTTTGGCAGGAACAGGACATGAACCCCAACAAAAAGGAGGTCAAGCAGCCCCAATCTTATCCCCCAGGATGTCATCCTGGCAATCAGGATTGTCTCCTTCCTTCAGGTCCCTCTTTTTCCCCAGCCCAGGGTGTCAGAGCCTTCTCCCACTCCTGGCTTCTCCATCTTGAGGGAGAAAATTTGGAGAAAGTTGCTTTGCAGTGTTGTCTTGCTGTGTTTGTATTATTAATAATGAGAAACAGGCAGGAGTTTATTATATTGCTTTAATTTATGCATTTGGAGTTTTTTAAGAGAAAACCAATTAAGATTCTCTGATGAGCCCTCCAGCTCCCAGCGGCTTTGGGAAACTCTTGCCATGAACTGCATTCAATCTGCAGCCAATACCTTTGTGTGTGGTCCTGATAAACACTTTTGGGTGATGCTGAAAGAACTGCAATATCTCCTCCTGCCTCCTCCTCTGCCTCCCCATCCCTAATCCTGCACACTGCCACTACTTTGCCTGGCAGGCTGAGTCCCTAGGTGGTGGAGATTCAAACTGGAGTTTGTGGAGAAGCCAGTGTGACATTCAGGGCAGAGCTCCTTGACTTTCTGCCCTGCTCACAGTGTGATTGTGAGTTTTTAGCTGTTTCAGAGCTGGGGGATGCTGCTTGCATCAGCTGCTCCAGGTGCTCCAGTTGGCTGTCAGAATTTTGGGGCGTGGCACTATATCTGAAGAGGGATGGGGACTGAGGGGTGTGTGCTCCTGGCTCAACCCCCTTCCCAAACCCCATCCCTCCATGCATCCCTAGTTTCTCCCTCCAACTCTGCTCCAGCTGTGGATCAACCCCTCCCCATCCCAGCTCAGCCCCTCTCTGCAGACCCATGAGCAGCACCTGCTTTGCCCATCCTGGTCCTCAGATATATTTAAACTTTGATCTTGATGGGAAGTGACTGGTGCTACATTAAAGCCATATGTTTTAGAGGGAACGGCGAGGACGTGTAAGCTCAGTGATATTCACATCTAGAGAGAGCTGGGAACTTGTAGTGCCACCCACGCTTGGTATTTCTGCCGGCTCTGCGAGGCTTACACAGCTGGGGAAGGCAGAGTGGGAGCGAGATCTTCTGCTTAAGGGATTTTGTAGAGAGAGATGGATTAGATAGATTTGATGGAAACTGATAGTTTATGAAAATGAATTCACCTGCATCTCAATTTGGTTCTTGACGCCAGGAGACAGAGAAGAAAAGGAATAAAAAAAGGCGAGAGGGGGAGAGAAAAAACAATCCCAAGTTAATTAAAGTGCAGTTTTGATGTTCTTTGCTGGGCCGTTCTCTCTTTAACTGTTTGGCAAGTGGGTTGGATCCCTTCATGTCAGCTTCCCAGAGAGGAGTAAGCAAAGGGATGCTGCATCTTGGGATTTCTCTTTGTCTCCTCTGACTGTCTAATCAGTGGCTTAGGGGAATGAAGTGGGACTGTGTCAAAAGAAGTGAGGAGAACCATGTTGGCCATGAGTGCTTGGCAGCATGAGGAAAACTGCTTACGATGGTTGTGTTTATCTCTGAATTTATCGGAAGTATCCTGGTAGGAGTGGAATTGGCACTGCTCATTCAGCACCCAGCTGGAGCAGGCTGCCATCCCTGCTGGCTGTCACACCACTCCCTCCTGTTTGGTCCCCTGGAAGCTTTGGGAGAAGCCAGATGTTGGGCGGGAATAAACTAAAAATAAAAATCCCTTTTTTTCAACTTCCCTGTCACCAGGAAGGTGCCAAACCTAAAGATGGTGTTTCTGTTATAGGTAGGGGAGTCTGGGAGGATTCTTTCCAACCCAAGTCATGGAGCTTTGCAAAGCTAGGGAGGGAAATAGGACTGTCCCTGTTTTGCAGAGTGCAGGAAGAGTCACAACCTGTTTTTCACAGGTTTGGGTATGCAAAGGTGGCCCTGACTTCAGTCAGACTGGGCATGGGCAAGGCTTTGCAGAGAGCCCCTTTGGAGTAAGGGTTGAGGTGGCTCTTGGACCTTGGTTTGAGTGTTTCCAGCTGATGGAGCCACTGGGACAACTGGCTCTGGGACCAGTGGGAAATCTGGCTTTTTCCTTGGTGTGGGTGCTCCGACTGGACTTTTCCTTTCTTTCCCAGTGATGGAAAACCCTCTGAGCAGCTTTCCATCCTGAGGAACTTGTGTTACTCTGTGGTGAAATCCTCTTGTCAGGGCAGTGAAGGTCAGAGAGGTTCTTGGAATATCATCAGAGCAGCAAGACCCAGGATCTGAACCATCTGAACCATGCTCCTCATTGCTGTCTATTGATGCTCTGATTGCTAAATAATTATTTGCATTGGTGTGCACAGGCAGTTCCTCAACTCCCTGTGGCTGTAGGCAAATCTCTTCATCTCTGTGCTTTGATTCCTTCATCTGGACAGCAGGAATAATCTTATTTTCTCTCAGTTTATGTCACTCTTTCAATGTAAATATGAACTCCTTTGGGCAAGAAATGTCTCTGGGAACACGTGAGGAATAACCAGTGTTTGGAGGTGGCATTACATGTAAGAGCAGGACTTTTTTAACAGGGCTTTGTGCACCTCCAGGGAGGATTTTACAAAAGAAAATGGGAAAAAAGCCAACACAGAAAGTTGAAAACAAAACATGTGGGTAAATTAAGGTATGTAAGGCTCGCTTTGGAGTGCGAGAGAAGCGTCTCTGCCTGGTTAGTTTATCAAAGGGAGGTTAAGAGGTGATTTCGTTGTGGTCTACATATTTCTCTGTGGGGGAGAAGCTGCTGAAAATGGACAGGTTTTTAATCTAGCAGCAAAGAGAGTGTCAGGATCCAGTGTTGGAAGGTGAAGCTGGACTCATTTACAATAGAAGCAGTGTCCAATTTTTGAAGGGAGAGTAATTAATCATTGCAACGACTTACTCTGAACCACAGCAGGGCTGCCATAACCCAGGAGCTTCACACTTAAGGGAGACATTTCAGAGGGGTTTTCAAGGAAAGCTGGGAGCTTGTGAAGAGCCCACCGGCAGCAGGACCCTGCCATCCATGGGGTGGGGACAAAAAAATGTCCAGAAAGCTGGACAAAGATGTTTTTCTCCCAGTTTGGATGTCTGCACAGCACTGGGGTGTCCCCAGGTGCACAGAGCAACCACAGATGCATTAAGCACTAATCACTGCCAGGCCTCCAGGGATCAGCAGAGTTGTTGTGCTGTTTTATTTTATTTTTTTTTTCCTTTCAAAAGCATTTTTAAAAATCAATACAAATAAATAAAGAGGCCATAAATCTAGGAAGACACCCGCAGCTCCCTCCGGAGCCCTCTGTTTTGTGGGGATGGGTTGAAGGGTGGCAGAGCATTGACCTGCCTGAGACAGATGGGAGGATGCTGGAGCCAAGGTACCCTCTAAGGACACAGGAAAGGAGGCTCGAGGGTGGTTGCAGAGGTGAAGGGGTGCAGGATGTATATTTTGAGGGCTAGGACAGCCCCAGCTGGCTATTTACCAAGGGAAAAGCCTGGCTTTAAAAGCGTTTTGCTGACTTGGAGGCAGAGGCCAGGGATTGCTTGTAAAACAAGACTAAGGTGAGGGCAGACCCAAAAGCAGCCCTTTGTCTTTGCTCCCCTGACCTCATCTGGTCAGACTGGGTTTCCCCATGCCTGTGCTGCAGGGAACTGCAACATCACTCACTCCAGCCTGAGTTATTTCTGTTCAACAGCATCACCTGCCTTTGGCACAGACAGGTGGAACTGATGGGCACATTTCTGCAGGGGAATCCATCCAAGTCTCCTCTGATTTTACATCTCAGCAGGTGGGGGTGTTTTTAGGGGAATGGTTTCAGAAAAATCCTGCCTGTCCCTGGGAACTTGGAATAAACAGCGAAGCTCCTTGCCCTGCTGGTGAAAGCTAACGAGGAAATCTCAGATGAATTGTGCAGTAGGTCGTTTCCAGTGCTCCTTCATCCACGCTTGGAGGTACAAGCTGGTTAAAGCTCTTCCCAAGGGACAATATATTCTTACAAAATACAAGATGCTGTGTTTTCCCCTCCTGCCCAAACTAATTCTGTCTTGGGCAGATAGACCATAAAATGGTGACACAGGCAGCAATGTCCTTTACCTGAACACTGTCGTCATCCCTGTGGTGTGCAGCAGAGAAGCAGCTCTGCCTTGGCAAGAATCCTGCTGAGGGGGAAAATTTATGCATGGCACCTCCAAATTTGTAGTCGTGGGTGCAAGGTGGGAGCAGCGGCTGCTCGGGGGATCCTTGCAGGGTCCCTGGGAGGAGAATTCATGTCTCTGAGTGCCCAGCATGATGTCAGTAGGTTCCCTGACTCTCTTGTCCCCCTTCCCCCCATTCCCCCTCAAGGGGGGCTGTTGTTTTGGCACAGAGGGTCTTCCTCAGGCAGGTTGGGCAGGAATTGCTGTGCTCCTTGGTAATCATGGACTGTCAGCAGCCTAAGGAGGGGAGTTCAGCTCAACACCGGCACTGCAAGGAGAGATAATGGTAAATAACCAGCAGCTATTGGGTAAGGTTGAAGTAAAATAAATAGATCCAATTTTCAGTCTTTCTCCTGGGTTTTTTAATTTTTTTTTTCTTTTTCTTGCTCCGTCCTTTCTTCCTGTTTGACTCTAGACTAGCTTGGGCTGCTGCAGCCCCATCAGGGATGGAGAGCCCTGCACCTAAAACTGAGGGGCCCTGGTCTTTGGCTTGCCCAAATCCCAAGTTTTAAGTATTGAGAAGGGAGGCAAAAATGTGTTTTTACTTCATGTCGTGGGATAAGCTGGGAAGGAAAACGCCTGGTCACTGCTAAGTGGATGGAGGAGAGGAAAAAGGGGCTCAAAACCCCTCCTAACATCTTAAATAAATCTTTTCCCTAGTCTAGCTGCCCACACATAAACAAAACACATTTTCAACCTGTTCTTTCTCTATCCTTGACAGCACAGTGGCAGTTTTTGGCAGAAGTCCTCGTGGGCTGTTGGTGGTGGGAAGCGAAGGGTCCCTGTGCCCCGCGGGGGCTGCGGGAATCGCTCCAATCGCTGCTCGCTGACCTCTGCTTGAGGCTTTGAAATCCGTGTGAGAAAACCATAATAGCCTCCCACCTTGCACATCCTCCTTGTCAAAACAGAACCGTTCCTTGCAGGACCTCAATCCAGGACTTAAATACCTCCAGAAATTCCTCTGCAGCAACTCGCTTTTCTGTCTTGCATCCAGGAGCTCTGCTGTCAAGCTGCTTTTCTTCCTTCTCAGCATCTCTTTCTCAACGCTGCCTGCTGGCTTTGGGGACTGCGAGGATGCAATCCTAATTATCCTCACGGTGTTCTCTGTCAATTCTCAGGATTACATCTTCCCATCAGGGAAGAGCAGGTGCAGTAACTGACCCTGCTGTTAGCGCAGAACAGGGGAACGCTGGACCCTCCTTTGCAACGTATTTTTGGGTGTTTGCAAAGCATTTTGAGGTGCTGAAGACAATCTGGGTGCTTGGGCTGGGTACACCCAGTGCCATCAGGGACTTCTGGACCTGCAGGTCACACAGCCCCTTCCAGCTCCGCTGAGTTTCCCGGGACTCGGGACTGACAAACATGCAGAGCACGGTGTAATTAACCACGCCGTGCGCTGGCTCATTAAGTGGTTGCTGGGAGTAAAGCAAAAGCATCGCTGCCAGCCCGGCCTGGCAGGAGCAGGGGCTGTGGAGATGACTCATGGCCAAGCACAGCTTGATGGCGAGAGCATTTCCGACCCCACGCCCTGCTCCTTCCCGAGCCAGGATCCAGAGCATCCTCAGCCTCTCCCCCGCCACATCCCGCTCAGCTGTCCGGTGCTGCAGATGAGAAATAAAATAAACAGCAATTTTCCAGCCGTGCAGGCTCTTTAAGCCCTGATTGCAAGCAGTGCGCTGTCTGCTTTTTCAAGTTCTCTTGCAAAAGCATGTCAGGTTTCCTTGGAAACTTCTGAAACTTCCTGTCCTTGGCATGAATCCTCGGTGGTGTTGAGGACATCGCGTGCTGCAGAGTGAGTTGAGCTGTCGAGCTTTGGTCTTGTCCTCCCTGCACCTGGGTGCTGCTCAGGGGGATGTTTCAAGGCTTTTTGAGATGCTGTGTGTGTGGTACCCAGGGAGAGCTGCCTGTGGGGGCATCACTCCCATTGCAGGAGCTTTATCTGGATTTACCTGCCAAGGCTGAGGGGTGGTATCTGCTTTTGAGGCCTCCAGAAAGACAAGGGGGATTGGTAATTCAAATATCATCGGGTAATCTTCTCAAACAGCAAGGTCACCTCCAAAAATAGGGAAGATTGAGAGGTTTTTGGGCTCCTTTTTACAGCTAAATTGTTCCTCAGCTCAGAGCAGGCAGCCTTGCTGACCTTCCCACCCTCCATTCCAAGGGAAAAGCCCAGGTGGTTCTCATGGCTGCGGTGAGTGATGCCCAACCCTTTTCTTCTCCCTCTTTTGAAATCTGAATTTTCCATAAAGCTAAGCCCAGACCTCTGGTGAAAGGTGTCTTCTGCTGCACAGTTGTGGGGAGATGAGAAAAAAAGGGTCTTCTCTCTCTTCTTTAAGGCTCTTCTCTAGCCTTTTCATTTTCCTCGAGCCTTGGAGTGAAATTCCGTAAGGGCTCTGTGAAAGAGCGCTGACACAAGACTCTAATTTCAGGTGTGAATATGGAGACTTTTTCATTAGGAAGCATATGGTGTTAAGGTAAAAAAAAAAAAAGAGATGAAGTTTGACAGCCAGGAACAAAGCAGTGAAATAATAACTACAGGTGGGCAAAGCCTCCAGCAGCGTTTGCAAACAACAAAACCAAGCCGGGGCGGTTCAGATCCAAGTGTTATTGTTACTTATTAGAGTTGGTGGAAATTTTTTCAGGGGAATCAGGGTTGTTTTTTGACAGAAACTTGGGTTTTCATCAAAAGTGAAATTTCCATGGGAAGTGTTCACCTTCTGCGGGAAATTTGCGTGTGTGGTAGGAGACAAAGAAAGGAAGAAAAAGTGAAGAAAGATGTCAGAAAGCAGCTGAGGAGTTTTCAGGCTGAGTGGTGGGCGAAGTGGTCCCTCTCCCCATGCCCCATGCAGGGCAAATACAGATTGGGAGGTTCCTGCTGGGTGACAGGGTGTTGGTGACCTTCAGCTCAGGGCTGCAGGTACCTGGATCCATCCCTGCTATCAAATTCTGGCCTGATCTCCCCATTTAAGCAACCTCATAAATACATAGCAACTTCCCCACCTGTAAGAGAATGTTTCCTTGCTTCTTTCCTTTGTGGAAGGTTCCTGTCTCTTCACCTCCTGCTTTATCCTTATCTCTTGGAAGCGTTTCTGAATGGCTGGAGAGCTGGATTGGGATGTCTGAGAGGCAGCTGTTCTCTAAAACACCTTTTATTTCTCTTTCTGCCTAGTAAAATATGGTTAAAGGTATTAATATTCCTGGTGAAATACTGGGGGAGATGCTGATTAAAAGCCTGGGATGGGAGGTGGATCATTGCTGCCAGAGCGTCGCGTCCAGCCTCTCATTTCTCCTCGGGGCTTTGGGAGAAAGTTGAGCTTGGGAGCCAAATGTCATTGCTGAGGCTCTGCTTTCTTCTCCTCTCTTTGAATGCTGGGTCCCGAGTGGCCTCGCAATTTATGGTGAATATTTTATACCTCTAAACGATGTTTTGTGGGATTCCGCTCGTCTTGCCTGCTGTGCCTCCGCCAGTCGTGGAGGATGGAGCCTTTGTTCTGTGTGTCAAGCCTGACGAGGCACCGTTTTTCCAAATGGATAATTCTGTTCCTCTGCCATCGAGGAAATTGTTTTCTTCCTGGAAAGGCTGATCTGTGGCTTAAATGAAGCTTTGGCTTCCAGGGAGTCGCCTGGGTAAAATATGTCAGATGGCTGCAGGTGACCTTGAGATAAGGCATGGAGGGATGTGTAGAGGGCACAACTTGCTTATATTTTTTCCTGGACACATTTTGGAGCTTGTTTGGACTGGGAAGAGCTTCAGTGTGGGGAAAAGTGGGGATTACTGGATTACTGAATAACTGAGCTCCTCCTCACAGATCACTTCCCATTAGCAGGCAGGGCAGTGCAGAGAATGAGCGGTCTGAGGGGCAAATAGGTTTCTCTACACAAGAGAAAAAGGGTACTTAGAAAAACTGGAAAGTGGGAAGATAAATGGTGTGAGAAACAAGCCACTAAAGAACCCAAGTCAGGAGATCAGATTGGGAATTTGCTGCTCGTTTTCCAGTTCCATTCTTCTGCTTCGAGCTGGCTCAGGCAGGCTTGGTGCTGTGTGTGTCAGCCCAGGGATAACAGAGCTGGTCCTGCCGTGCATCCCTGCAAAGCAGGAGCAGGATGGAGCCTGGCCAGCCTTGCTGGCTTCCTTGGAAGCTGGAGAATCACACTCCACAGGTGGCTGCGTCCCAATACCCTCGGCAGATACACTCCCACCACCTCTGCACAGGGCTGTGACTTCAGGGACCCGCGGGACAAAAGGTGCCGCAGAACCACCCGTTTCATTAGCACCGTGGAAGCTTGCCAGCCATAATTAAAGCCGTGAGAAGCTTGGCGGTCTCACTTCACAGAGCCTGGTACAAATATTTCTGTTGGGTTTGATCCACGCTGCTTCGGAGCCTCTTGGTTTCACCTCGCGCTGCCGAGCTGCGTGAGGTCTCCTCTCCGCGAAGAACGCGGCGAGCTCTTGCCGAGGTGAAGCAAGGCAAGGCTGACGTGATGTGAACTCTGATGAGGAGACCAAGTTTCCTCTCAGCGGGCCACAGTTTGCCTGCAAAGTTTGGATCAATTGGATGGGAGTGAAGTAACTTGGAGAAGTCAGTGAAGAAGTAGCGCCTTGTGTGGGATTCACCGGCATATTTCCCGCATCTTCTCTGTCTCGGGGAGGAGGAGTGTGGGGAAGGAGGTGGGGAAGAGCAGACTAAGAAGAGGAGGCAACCTTTCGTAACTGCGTAGAGATGTCTCTCCTCCTTCCCCACTCTTGCAGGAGCCATCTGCTGCAGCTCAGCAGGCTTGAGCCCAGTCAAACTGCTTTCCCCCCCGCCTCATAAATTGCTTCTTGCAACTCCAGGCAGGTGTCAAAGTCTCAGTTATAAATGCACCCTTTAGAGAAGCTCTTTGCAAGCATGGTTCCTCTGGGGACTGGGAGTTACTTCATGGCACCTGCTTTTAGCTCCATAAAAACCCAGCTGTGGTAGGTGCCCAAGTTTCTCCATAGTCACTAAGGAGGCATGGGGTTACTAAGAGTTACTGCTCACTCTTTGCATCTGGTGGTGATAGGGGAAACCTGGAGGATTTGCTTGGCACTTTTTAGGTGCAAGAACTGGCTGAGGTGATGCTTGGTGGGGTTTTAGGAGAAGATCTTCCTATCTGAGCAAAATCTGAACAGAGGCACCAACTTAGAGCTCCCTTCAGGCTCTTACCCTTAAACCATGAAGGTGACTTTAATCAGCTCCTGAGGGAATTGTCCCATCCTTGGCAAACTCCAGAGTATTGAGATGATGACTTTACCTCCATACAACAGAAACATTTGGTACAGGACATAGTAACTATGATATCATCCTTGTGACAACAGATGACTCATCTCCAAGATGATGAGAGCCTCCCCTGAATTCTTAAAAGTCCTCTCCCATCCACACTGTCGAGCCCAGGCTGTTGCATCCAGCCCACAGACACAGTCCCGCTCTCCTGTTCTGTGAATTAAACACACCCCAGAGCGCCACAACCACAGCTTGAGGGTGGCTTCCTTGAAAGCACCACCTTTTTCCTCAACAGCACCTCCCAGCCGTGTGCAGCGGGGTTAAAAACGGAGACAGGGATGAAGAGCTCCTTCAATCTGTTGCCCACCTTTCCTCGGAGGGCGGCAGCGCCCGCCTGCATTGCGGCACCGCCCCGAGCCGAGGGGGCATGGGGAGCTTGCCCGTGGGAGGTGGCACGGGGAGGGTTGCAGGCACTCAGGGTATTTTTAACGCCGCTCCCCGAACGTGCAGCCGGCGCCGGCAGAAAGTGCCAGATTGCCAGCCCAGCCAAGAATTCCGAGCTTGCGAATTGTCGGGGAGGCGTGAATTCAGCGTGCCGCGCTTTTTGCAGAGGGTGGGCTAGAGCATCCCTTGATTGACTTGTGCTCCTGCACCGTGCAGTGACATCCCTGTCTGCCCCAGGTGAGGGCTTTGAGTCATCCCCTCTAAAACATCCCCTGTTCACAAATCTCCTCCTCCTGGCCATGCAGCAGGGTGGCCTCAGCCCCTCTCGGGTGCCTGAGGTGTTTCTGTGCTGAAGCAGTGCCAGCCCAGCTCCTGTTTGTCCCCCAGAAGGGGACAGCTGACAGCTGGGAGCTGAAGCCAAGCTGGCTGCTTGCTCTGCTGCAGCAGTAACAGGTTTTGTGCTTGTTCCTGACCTAGAAACAGGGCCAGCCACCTCGAGGTGAAGAGCTCTGCATCCTCTTACCCATCCCTGGAGCCTTTTAATCTTCTGAGCTGAAGATCTTTTGATCTGAGCAGCTCTGTAGTGCAGGCCAGGCTGGCCAGGAGGTGTTGAATGTTTAAAAACCCTGTGCTGCTCTCACTACAGGGGAGTGATGCAGGCTTAAAAACAGGTCTCTGGTTCCTCCTGTGGCCGGTCAGGGGATAGGGAGAGGACAGGGACACCTGGCAGACGCCTTGGGTGCCAGGTAGCAGTGAATATCCAAAGGTTGTGCCTGTGGTGTCACTCAGAGCAGTGCCTCAGGGATTCCTTCGGGCTTAGGGCTGCTCTGCAGCAGTGGGGCAGAAGTCAGGACTGAATTCTCCCCTGCTAATCCTTTGATTTCCTTAGGAAACTCCTGCCTGGTTCTCAAACTGGCCAGCAGTGCCTGAATATCCCCAAGGGTGGGCTATAAAAGCTTGGAAAAACCACCAAGGATCAGGAGCTGCTGTCCTCGAGGGCAATGCAACCCCCAAATTGTACTGCCTGGGGGAAAGTCTGGCAGCTGATGCCACAACCTTACAGCCACCACAAAACCCCTCATTTCCAGCCTCCCGAGCTGCACCTCAGAGTTACCTCTTCAGCAGCCAGGAGTACTTTTTGGAGAGCTGTGTGCACTGGATTTGAGCTGCTGAGATGTTTGTGTAATGCTTCTCCTTCTGGCTGCAAATAGGCACCATTTCCTGGCAATTCAGTGATTTTAGGGGATGCTGCTGTGGCTCGAGGAGGGAGCTGTGGTCTGGCAGGGCACAGCCTGGGACTCTGACCTCACAGAGCCTTTGCACAGCATTTGCTGCCTAATGAGGCTTAGGCAGCAGCTTGAGAGCTGTGTGGCAGATCATTGCAGGAAGATCAGCTATTATTGGAGTTGGTGCAGATGATCTGAGCGATGATTTGCTTCTCTCTCAAAATACAATTAGTCACTTCCACCAGCTCAAAGGAGAGCAAGGGCCTGAACTATTTGTGGCTTTGTGCTGAGGGAGCAGAAGAGCAAGTCCTGGGCTGGACAGCTCCAGATGAGCTTTGCCTCCTGGTGGCTTCTCTTACTGATGCTCAGATGGAGCTCTGTGTTATGTGTCTGCATTTTAGCACCCTTAGGTTTGTAGCTGTGCCCTGGATGTGGGGTGAGGTGCTGGAGGCAGGGGATGGGCATTGATGGAGCCAACTGGGTCCATCTATAACAGGGCAGAAAAAACTGCCTTGCCACAATCCAGCATGGAGAGGCTGTTGTTTTGTTCACTAGAGTGGAGAAAGGCTGCACACAGTGGTATTTCTTCCCTTCTCTCTGGCTGGTGGGGATGTGATGGTTTGGGCTCAGCCCTGCCCATGGTGCTGTGCCAGCTCTGCACCCAGGACTGTTTCTCTCCTCAGCAGGAGCTAAGGAGCAGCTTTGTCAGCTGACAGGCTGCCTCCTCGCCTCTCAGAGGTGTGCTGGCTGCAGCCTTGCTCCTTTGTAGGTGAGCTCTGCCTCATCAGGAGCCAGCAGAGGAGTGCACCATGCCAAGAAGTTGCTCGTGTGAGATTATTCCCAGTTTGGTACCCAACCTCGGGTGCCTTAAGGGAGATTTCCTCTCTCTGAACTGCACTTTGCCTTTAAATACTCCTGGTTGGTGGTTGCTGGGAGTGTGAATGCAGCTCAGGTCAATTGGTGTTTCTGAACACCTTAATTAAGTGGTTTTTTCTTCTATTGAGCTCCTGCCCTTAAAAACCAGCCTTGAAATTGCAATACATAACCAACACCTTAAGGTTTCTTTATCATCTTAACTTTCTGCTTAGAGGGTTCTTTCTTGTTAGAGCAATCACTTCTCCCTGTTTTTCCCTGCCTGCCAACTGCTGCTCCTACTGGGATCTCATTGGGATCTCCCTGGAAGGGCTGCCACACATCCCATCCCTGCTGAAACCTTCCCACCCCTCAGTCCTGCCAGGCTGTCTGTAAAACCAGGATCAGGGCAGTGTTTTGAGGAGAGTGGGATGTGCTTAGGTCTGTGGGCTCCCAGGGCTTTGACGTGGGCAGCACCTTTGGGCTCTGTTTGGCATCATGGTGAGATCTGGATCCTGGGAAGATCTGTAGGATTCCCACTTTGCTTCAGCCGCCCTTTCCCTGCCGTGGGCACATCATGCCAGCGCCATGATGCACAATGCTGTCCCCAGCTTTCCTGCTGTCTTCCCTCTCCCTTCCTCTCCCCTGATCAGAGCAGTTGCTGTGTTTTAAGCTGTAACCACCGTGCATTGTGAATTTCCATAAAGGACGTGTTGTGGAAGGGAATTGTATTGTATATCCCGGCTGCATGCTTCCTTTTAAACTATACCCCTGTCACCAGGTAGCTTTCTACAGGTTGGTTGCAGAGTGAACAGCTGAGAACCTGTGGGAAGACCCAAATGGCACTTAAATTATATTTGCTCTTTGATTTTGAAGACATTTAGTACCATTTAATAGAATCAGAATGCAATTTAACTCTGCCAAGTGGGGGAGGCCGCCTCGGGAGAAGTGACACTGCCACAGCTGGGGAAACAAAAAAATTTAAGTGAGCAAAACAGCAGGGTCGCATTTACTATCCGGATAATTATTATTAAATAAAGAGCAGAGTGGGACTGTGTCTATCAGCTTCCCCGAGCACTCCAAGTGGCATTAACCACTTCAGGGCCGTGGGATTCTCTGGGTTAGGAGCACTCTGGGGACACCCGAGGCGTGGCAGCTGAAGAGGCTGTTGATCGCCAGCCGGAATTAACCCGGGAGCTTTAAGCAGAGGCTGATTTTAGTGCTAATGGTCCCGTTAGCCCGGCTGGGCTCCCTCTCCCGAGCCTGCAGCAGCACTTCAGCGCCGATATTGTTTTCTCCACCAGGAGCTGGATATTAAAAAAAATAATGAAGGGAAAGGGACAGGAGCTGTGCTGTGCTGAGCATGTCTTAGAGACAGCTCCACAGGGAGGTCTGGCTTTCCTGCCTCCCTGTCTGGCTAAAAGGATGATGAAGACTTCTTGACTGACTTTAAGCATTCTTTTTTTTATTTTTTTCCCCTCCCCTGTATTTATTTCCCTACACCATTTTCCGCTTTTGTTTGTTTATTTTGGTTTTTTTTTCCTCTTGTTGTTATGGTTTTGCTTGTGTTTTCTATTTTATTTTTAACCTTAAACTGTCCATTTCAGCCACCAGGATGTGTTAGGCTTGGCAGCACTAAGTTCTCTGCTGCGAGGAGCAGCTAAACCCGGCCTGGCAGTGCCCTGCTTAATTTAAGGTGTTTTTGGGCAGGTCTCCAATGCAGCAAGACAACGCCGTGGGCGGACGATTCCCAGCCGTTGTTCCCTGCCTGTTTAAAGCAGATAATAGCACTTCCCAGCCTCACCGGGGGTTTGCAGAGGACGAGTCTATTAAAGATTGCGAGGTGCTAAAGATGCTTTGCTGATTGGGGCCGTGCAAGCAGCTGAGGTATCTGGTTTAGGGGAAGCTTTGCAGTTGTGAAATCAGAAGATTGTCTTTTTTATTGCCTGGCACCTGGAAATCAGATTGAGTTGTTAGAATTTATTTTTGCCCGGAAATAAAATTACAGTAAACTGGGAGATAACTTATGTGTGGTGATGATGATACAGTGCTTTCCTCAAGCATGTTTTGGCTGAGGCTTCTTATGCAGCAGGGAAACACTCTGAGAGTGCAGATGTGGAAACTGAGGAATTCAGGATGGAGGTGATGGAGATCACTTTCCCAAAAAAAGACTTTGGAACAGTCTTGCCTTCATCATCCTGCCAAGGGGAGCAGCTGGTGGACCAGCAGGTCAACAGATCCCAGAACGTGTTAGATGGATGGGAGTTGTGGGGAGGAAAGCTCCTCCCTAAAATGGTCAGCAGTCATTTCTGCTTTATCCAAGCCATCCCAAATCCCTGCTCTCGGCAGCTCTGGTGCTGCTGGGTGTCCTTAGGGATGCACAGGCAGACGTTGTTGCTCCAAGATGAGTTTTCCCTGTAAAACTTGGAGCCCTTGTAGAGTATTGAGACAGATGCAGATCTCCATCCCTCCACTAGAATTAGGTGTGAATTTATGTCTGCCTCTCTCAAACAGCTTGATATGTCCAATCCTCCTGGATAAAAGCGAGGGATTGAATTATTTCCAAAGGACAATATTTCATTTCCTATAAGTGCCTTAATCTCGTGAGTAAATATTACAGCTTTGTGCTATAATCCCTAAGCTGGTATATCTCTTCCCTTCCCAGTTACCTTTTGTGTTGATTTACATTTAATATGTTGCCATTAAATCTCTTTCTCTCCCTGAGGCCTATTATAAGTGCAGTATTTATTCTGTTGAGTCTTTTTTAGTCACATTTCTATTGTATTCTAATGTGCTCACACAAAAGACTGCTGGGCACATTGCTGGGATATTTGCATCTTTTTCTTCCCTATTTTTGTCTTTGCTCCTGAAAACACATGCTGCTTTGGCCCTGCACCCAAGGAATCATTCCTCATACTGATGAGATTCCTGCAGGAAAGCATCTCTGCTAACTCCTGGGCTTTCCTGGCCTGCCAGTCCTGCTCCCAGGAGGAGCATCCTGCTGGTAGAACTGAGCATCCTGATCCGTGGGAAAAAATCCCTGAATCAGCCGGGAGATCTCCATCTCATTTCATCCTTGGGCTCAGGGTTTGCATGAACCCAGCTCATTCATTAGGCTGCTCCAGGAGAGGTTTTCTGGACTTTGCAGGCAGGAGGGGGTTGTTGGATAACTGTCTGGGTTTGTTTAAGGGCAGGACAGAGCAGAAGGTGCACAGACTGCAGTGAAATTTTGGGAGAGAGTGGGGGTTTTTGGCTCCTTGATGCCACAGTTGGTCTTTCTAACCCAGGTGTGAGAGACTCGGGGTCTGTGCTGCCTGGGCTGCTGATTTCCGTGTGCAAATCCCTATATTTTCCCATGTCCCTGTTCTTTTCTCTGCTGTCCCCTCAATATAATAGCTTTGCTCCTCTCTAAAGTGCCTGGATCTCTACAGATTAAGGGTGCTCAGCAGAAGCTATTATTATTGTGATGCTTTTATTGCATAGCGAGACGGAGATATTAAAGGACTCCTTCAGCTGAGGCTTTTAGAGGTAGAGAAGATTGTCCAGAGCAGATTTGGGTGCAAACATCCACCCCAAGAGACGGCCTGAAGCAGCAAGGAGCTGAGCTCATCTGCCTGGGCTGGAGGAGAGGCTCATGCTCAGACTGCAGATTTCCACCAGCAGTCTGGATGTCAGCTCTCCTCTGGAGCATCCTTGCCCACGGGAAGCAGGGAAAAGCTTCCCTCACTCCCTGCCTTTGCCGAGGGTGGTGTTGAAAAGCACGAGGTCCCACAGACTCTTTTCACAGGGTGAGGGCTGTGGATAAAGTCTGTCCCACTCAGCTGGGAAAAAAATGATGCAGTTATTGACTAATGGTCTTAATCAGGTTAAAAGCGTGCTCGAGGCTGGGTGTCTCCTGTCACATCACCACCACCACCTCTGCTAGGGACAGGGCTTGTGGCAGTGCCACTGCCAGGTCCTTTCTGGGACCATTAGCATGGATTAAGCATCCCAGACTAGCCAGCCTTCCGCTACGAGCCACGAGTCTGGGATTAAGGTTCTCTAAGATGCAAAAGCAAATGAGCACGTACAAATATCCAGGGGTAGTGACAAAATGGCTGCGTTTGAGCTGTGCCAATGAGGCGAGCAGCAAAGAAAGGAAAAACAAATGTTGGCTGTTGGGGGACATGGGGAAACTGTGCTTTTATCTCCTTTAAAATCACTCTGCTCTGTTTGGTTTTTAAATCTTCCTTCCACGCTGGAGTCATTCTGCTGCTACGTGCAAAGCTACCAGGGGAGCCGGGGGAAGAGGGGAAAAGAATTAATTGAATCCTTACGTTTGAGTGATGGCTACTCTGAGAGCTTGTCAACCTGATGGTAAATCTTGGGGGTGTTAATTGCTTTGAAATCCCTTTCCTCTCGTCAGCAGTTCCCCACCTTCCCCGCAGTCCCGTCTCGCTTGTTTGCAGCCCACGGTGAGCTGCCCGTGCACAGTTCTGAGCATCCAGGGGAGGCTCGGGGTGAGAGGGAGGGATGCCTTCTCCTTATTCCCTTTCCAATGGCTCCTGTTTGCTGATAAGGTTAATTGATTTCTTTTGCTTTAATTAACGAAATTCAATTTCCACTTAATGAGAAAGATTTTGGTGTGACACGTGTAAATGGCGAAGTGAGGAGTGCCAGGCGAGAGGGGAGGGAGGGAGCAGCCTGTGTATGGGCAGGCAGACAAGGGAGATGGGGTTCCTCACCCTGGGCATCCTCCTTGTGTCCCCAGAGTGAGGTGCAGCCCAGTGCTGCATCCTCTGTGGTACCTAGGAGCATCACTGAATATCCTCTGCAGTTTGATGCAGCTTTGACCTGTTTGGCAGGGAATTGACCCTGGAATAGAATCCCAGAATAGTTTGGGTTGGAGGGGACCTTTAAGTTCATCCCATTCCACCCCCTGTCCTGGGACACCTTCCACTATCCCAGGTTGCTCCAAGCTTCATCCCGCCTGGCCTTGGACACTTCCAGGGATCCAGGGGCAGCCAAAGCTGCTCTGGGCAACCTCTGCCAGGGCTTCCCCACCCTCACAGGGAAGAATTTCTCTCTCTATCTGACTCCTTTTCAGGCCCTTGGCTCCCTTGTTTGTGCTGAAACTGGGATCAACAGGAGAGGAGGGTGGGGGGAAGGAGGACGGCAGAGGGAGAGAGTCACTTCTCATCAAGTTGATCAATCTTTCTGCTGTTGAAGCCTCTCAATGAGTTGAATGTGATTTTCTCTGCCTTACGCGCAAGGTGGAAGTCGATCGCTTTCAATTTTCAGCATGCAGAACTGGCACTCTGTCAAGCTCCTGCCTTGCATAACCATGATTGCTGCTGGCGAGGGCTTCCAGCACACCCAGAGCCGTGCTGGGAGCGGGGCTGGCTGTGGGCAGCACCCCCTGCCTGGGAGCTCCAGGGTGATTCCCCTGTGTGGGACAGGCTGCTGGGAAGAGGGGAGGGTGAGATCTCTGCATGGGGCTGAAAAATGCTGTGCTGGGCTGTGAGGGGACAGTTGTGGCAGCACAATGGACTCGATCATCCCAGGATTCCAAACCCAGAGCCCCAAGACCGTTAAGCTCATTGCACATGAGCCAAGGGCTTGCAGCACCATGGTCAGGGAATGGGATAGTGCTGAGTGGCATTAACCTGCCTGGGAACGTGGAGAAGCTCTTGCTGCCTTACAAATTCCTATTTCCCATGAATGCATCCCAAAGGAGGGTGCAACAAGCGCTGGCAGGATTTTTGGGACATTTTGTGGGGGCTGTTGTCAGCAGCCTGGGGTGTGAGTGTGGCCCTGGAGCCTCCTGCCCACCATAGGGGCCAGAGGCTGCAGATAAGAGAAAGTGATTTCTGGTTTTAATTAACTGAGCTTTCATTTCAGGATAAACAAAGGCCGTGTTTGTGTGCTGACAGCTGGCTGTCCTTCTGGGTCAGATAAGAAGGCAAGTTATTGCCTCCAAGCTCTGGGAGGGACCAGGAGAGAGTCCAAGGAGTGGGAGATGAGAACAAATGCTGGGTGAACCTACACGGGCAGCCAGGCAGGGCTATTGTGTGTGTTAAATAGGGATTCTTGTGCCTATTCATCCTCCTGCCCCTGGGTAGGAGCTGCTGTCCTGCCATTGTCCCAGCAAATCCCTGAGCCAGTGGCAAGCATGTTGTGGCAGAAGTCCAAGGATTCCTCTGCAGCAGTGGACTGTTCCCAGGGGCTTTGCTGGCTTTAGGAAGGATGCTTGCCCATCCCTCCATGGGCAGTGTGGTTTCTGAGTCTTCTGGTAGCCCTGAGGATGCAGATGTCCCTGGGATGTGTTCCAGGGAGAGGCACTGGTTTGCGTTGGCAGTGCCTGGGCTTGGCTGGAGCAGAGGCTCCTTAGGGAGGATCAGGCAGTGCCAGGGTAAATTCCAGGCTCCCCAGTTCAGTATCCCCTCCGAGGCTATTCAAGTGCTCAAAGACCTGAGAAATTCTAGCTTTCACAGCCTCGTGCCCTAAACAAGACATTCCAAGGGGAAAGGGGCTCTCCCAGGTGGCTGCTGCTGCAGGGAAGGAGGAGCAGTGAAAGCGATGGAGGAGTGAAAACGCCTCTCCACGGCTGATGATTCAGAAATTCAGCCAACCTCCATGGCACTTCTCCCCAGCCTGGTGAGAAGAGGCTGTTCCCAGCGTGTGCTGTTGTTCACTACCACTGGCTGAGCAGAGGCTGGGGAGAACAGGGTTTTGGCAAGAAAACCAGGGTTTTGGCCCAGGGCACTGCTCCCTGTAGGTGCCATACCCATGTGTAGGTGTTGTGTGCACTTCTAGTGGATCCAAGCACTAGGACAGCACCTTCCAGGTCTCTGGAGCTCTTCACAGGAGAAAGCAAACAGCTGGTTTGGCAGGGTCAGCAGATGTGCTGCACATCTGGGCAGGGGACAGGGAGCTGAGAGCCTCCCTCACTCTGAGAGCTCTGCAGGTGAGTTCAGCTCTTGTCTGAGATGCTGAAAGGAAGATGTTGGTGGATGTTTTTTCGTCTAGAATGTTTGCAGGAGGCCTTTTGCTTGGCCAAAGTTTTCCGTTACCTTTGTGAAAAACCCCAAAGCAAAACCTGAGGCTTTCAGGCCTTGCCTGTTGCACATCATCCATTCGAAACTGAAGCAGGAGTTCATTTCTTGGCTAATTTCTTTACCGAACTTTTCCCTTGTTCTTTTTTCACTGGAGAGAGAAAAGTGAAAAAATTTAAATGACTTTGTCGGATGTGGAGGGGGAAAGTTTGGTTTTCCTTTAATCTTCAGCAATACAAGTTGGCAGTTTCAGTCCAGTTCCAGTGTTGGCACATTTCCTCCTTGTGCCTAATTTGAGGTGACCACTGTAAGATCTGCTCTGGTTTCAAATTCCTCAGCCTTGTGTTTTTGCACTTCCAAGACTGTGTGATGGATCTTAAGGAGTCTGCATTATACAGCCCTGTATCCATCTGTTGTCCTTACAAGTTAAACAGCCTGAAAAAAAAATGGATTAGAGCCTCGGCTCCTATAATGAAGCAGCAATTTGTCTCCAGATCCTGATCCAGGTGTAGCAGAGCTAACGAGCTGGCTGGCCTTGAGCATCAGAGAATGTTAAATACATCTTTTTGGTGGAGAGGAAGCTGGAGTGAGGAGGAGAAAGTGGCGCTGGCCAAGAGGGAGGGAAGGAAGGACAGCAAAGGTGAGAGAAATTGGGGAGTGAGATGGGGTTATCCCTGCTCATGCAGCAAAGGGAGGATCTCTGGGCAGGCTGGATGTGCAGATTGTGCCTGGTGTTATCTCCAAGGTGTCTTTGAAGCAGTTGTTGACCATCCAGTGGTGCCACAGGTTGTTGGGAAGCTGGAGGGGAGGGGAAAGCCCTGCAAAACCATCTGGCTGCTTTTCCTACGAGAGGATGCCAAGTCTTGTGTGGGCTGAGCCTCTCAGTGTCTCTCACAGGATGTGGATTAATGGAAGAGTCCCCCCAGTCCCTTCCTGCTGCTTTCCAGGGGAGCAGCAGGATTATTAAGGCAGGTAAAGAACGGTGGCGAGAAAATGAGAGGAGAAGGTCTCATTCCATTATGTGGGAGAAAATACTTCCCAATTAAAGAGAATGAGCTGAAAGTGGGATGTGTGGAGGGGAGAAGGAAGCGGGGGAATCGTGCAGCTCCTGCAGAAATAGTCATCTTCAATGGGGCTGATTTCCTGGGAGAGAGAGGAGAGGATGAGGTGGATTGGATGGATGGATGGATGGATGTTTGGGTAATTTTTTTTCTTATGCTGAGGAAGGTTTGGTTCTGAAAGTGAGAGGAGAGGGCAGGGAGGCCTGGTTGATGGAGATCACGTTTCATTCAATTTGGAGAAAAGGAGAGGGAGAAAAGAAGATGAGCCTGAAATGAGGCTTAATTTTAATGAAGAAAAATTCTCTGCTAAGTAAGGAGAGTTGAAAGGGAGGGGAGAGGAGGGTTTGAAAATGATAGGAGCCTGACACGCTATTGTGGTGGAGAGATTTCCTTTTCTTCCTTCTCCCTTTGGTTGGAAAAGAAAAAAAAGATAATAAAGACAGTGAAAGGTAGAGGAGAAAAGAGAGGAGAGATCTAATAAATGAGTTGCAACACCTGAGAAGAGGTGGCCTCACTGCTGGGGGAGGTGACTCAGGAGTCCTGCTCAGCTCTCCATGAATGCAGGTGGCTTTTTTCCCTGTTTTGCCTCCCACAGTGTGCCAGGGGCAGGGCAGGGCTCAGCCCAAGCCTTTTAATTGATTTTTAACTCAGAACTGCCTCCTTTAATGTGTACCAGAAGGGCTTGAAGCACCCCAGGGGCCACTTGATGGATGGAGCCACAAAGAATGATGAACATGAGCCCTTTGCTGCTGCTTGGGGTGCTGTGTCTGTGCTGGGGGAGGATTTGGGGACTCGCTGGCAGCACCATGGTGGGAAGGACAAATCCAACTCTGAACAGTTGTGCGTTGTAGTTGGAACATTAAACAAAATCCCTTCCTAGCATCCAGGATGAATTTCTGGGGCCTCAGGACTTGACTACACTTAGGTTGTGCATTCCTGCTCATTCCCAGCTACTGATTTCCTTTAGATGAAGCTAAAAATACATTAATGGTGTCCTTTGAGTTATTTTCTTTGTCTTATTGCAGCACCTTGCACACAACTGAGGCCCAGTCATGTCAAGGGGAGGTTCAAGAGGGGACAAGTGCCAAAGTGCTACCTCAGTGGGGTGGTTGTCAGTGCTGACCCAGTGAAACCCCAAGAATTTTCCTGCTCTGGGTGCTGCTTTCGATCCACCAGGAGCCTTTGTGGTGGCACAGATATGCTGGAAATATTTGGCTCAGTGGTTCTTGCTGTTTTTATTCTGGCTGCCCTTGGTTTGGTGGGAATTACTGGGTGTTTCATAGATTCTTTTTCCATCTGTTTCCCAGATTTCTGCTCATTCCCCAGATCTCCTGCCTGGCTTCTAGCTGGTGGGTACACAGGCTGAGAGCACCCAGGGAACTGCAGTTAAAAGCTCATCTCATCTTCTGCACGACTCACGCTGCAGAACTTGCTGGATTTAAGGCTTATTAAAAGAACAACACATCCTCTGGGGACATAGAAATCCATCTTGTTTCCAAATGCTTTTGTGGGGACAAATCCAAATGCTTGGCAATAGCAGGGCTGGGTGAAGCTCACATTGGCTCATTTATTTCTTGCTCAGGTGACTTTGACTTCATGCAGACTTCTTGTTCTTGATGAATAACACTTAGGTGTTAAAGTAGTATTTGTGTAGAGCTGCTGAAGACATGGGAGGCAAATTGCCTGCAATTGCTGGATCCCAATCAAGAAGCAAGCAAGAGAATTGCTCCCTCCCCTGTCCAAGCCCTCACCCCTCCTCTTTACCAAAGTGTTTGGTGTTACTGAAAGCAGTGAAATTATGAGGATTCTATTTCCCGTCTCCGTCATTTTCCCCTTGCCAGGACACAGCTGAGTGGGGAGTGCCAGCCTATTCTGGAGCAATTTCTGGAGGGATACAGGGAGGCTCTGGAAATCTATAGTTTTGTTCTGGTAAAATGTTCCCTTCCCTCTGATGGAGCCTGAAAAGGCATTAGGAGAGTAACCGATCTGTGGTTTCCGGGAGGCGGCTCTGAAATGGGCTCTCAAATCTCAGACTTTGGGTCTTTTTTCTCCATAATCCAAGGCTTAGATCCTTGATTTGGTGTGGATGAGTGCCTCCTGCTCCCCTCTTCCCCCCAAATCCTCTCCCTTTGAAATAACACCTGCTCATATCCTTGTGTCTGTCATGGGGAGGCAGAAGGATCTTCTCATCACAAGGAAACGTGGTTTTCTTCAATCCCCCCACTGCCACACATCCTCTTCCAAAATACTGCATAATGTCAGACTAAATCCTTATCAGAAATTTTAATGAGCAAAATAAAACCTGAAATCTGTGTGATTAAAATCAAATCTTCCCTCTTCTGCTCTGCTGGAGCTGGCTGCCAAAACAGAGGCACAACGCTGACAATGGGAGGGCCCTCGTATTTAATTACCTCTGGCTTCATTGGTGCTTTAGAGAGAAGCCCTCTGGTCCCTGCTGGGGCTCTGGAGAGCCTCAAAGAACAAACAGAGGGTGGTTAAAGTGCTATCCATTAAAATGTGCCCAGAGAAGCTGTGGCTTCTACATCCCTGGACTTGTTCCTTCTAGTGGAAGGTGTCCCTGCCTATGGCAGGGGGTTTGGAATGAGATGGTCTGTAAGGTTCCTCCCTGCCCAAACCATTCTGGGATTGTGTTTGGCTCAGTGCTGTTGGAAATGACCCACTTCTGGCTCCAGGGCGACTCCAGTATCTCCAGAGATCTCAAGAGACAAGAGTTGGCCAGTGTTGATCCCAGATGTTGCTTTTTCCTTCCCCCAGTGATGCTCTTAATACTTGTGGATGACTTTTCCATGGGTGATGGCTGCTCCTGGCTGCCCTGAGGACACTCCATCTGTCCAGTCACCTCTCTGCCAAATTCCTTGTGACTTCCTCTGTCAGCCCTGCATCACCTGTGCTGCTCAGTACCCAGATACCTCTTCCTACCTCCTGGAGATCCTTTTTTCCTGCTTTGTCTGTCCTTGAAGACACATCACATCACACAGTGCTGCCAACTGCCATCATCCAAGGCTTCAGGGCCAAGGTGGGGATCTCCAAAGGGAGGAGAAGGGGTGAATCCTGGTGGCTCTTGCTCTTGCCCACATCCTTGGTGCTGTTCCAGCTCCACATTCTCACTCTGCACATGAAAAATCACCCTTTTTAAAAAATGCAGTGTCTACAGTGCCTTTCAGCCTCCCTGGGCACTCCTTGCAGCTGATTTCCAGTCAGAGGTCCATGCATTGCTGCAGTGAATTAATTGACTTCCTTCTCTGTTTCTTTCATTCCTGGATTAATTCCTTGAGTACCTTTCAAAATCACCATCTGACTTTCCCAAAGTCTCTTGAATTATGTCTTCACCGGCATCCTCTGTCGTTTGTCTCCTTCCAAGAGGCTGTTTCATTTCATTTGTCCTTCGAAGGAAGCGGGAGCATATTTCATGAGCCGGAGAATTGAATCAAATAGAAGAGAGCAGGGAGCACTCACCTGAGCTCAGACCTTTCCCCACCAGAAAGAGAAAGAGATAATTAAGAGATACTCAGGAGGTGCAGCCAGCCCATGTTTCTGGCAGGAATCCTGCCTGGGTATCTCTGTCTGCTTTGCCCAGAATGCAGGATGCTTAAATTATCATAATTTAATGGCAATAATATGAGTATCCAGATAGGAATAACTCGAACAGATTCTGGGAAGCGAACGGGAGAACTTTGGTCGCAATGACCTTGCTGTGTCTTAAAACCTGATAAGCCACGGTGACTTGAGCTGGAGAGACAGTAATGAGGGGAATATATGCAGATGGCCAGTGTCCTCCTCAGTTCCTGTGACATTGTTCCCAAGCAGGTGGACAGCGCTGCTGTCGTGACTTGTCTCGTGGACAGCTGGCTCTGCAGCGCTGGTGTGACAGTGGGACATCGACTCCTCGGCGCTCCTCCACTTTCTCTTTCTTTTTTTGGTGTGGTTTGAGAGGCAGGAGTAATTATGCCAAGATTAGAGTGTTAATCATCATTTGCAAATGGGGGAGTCGTTCTGAGGAAGCAATAATGTATTGAGGGAAAGTATGGATTGACTGAATTTGAGTCTGAGAGGAGCCATGCGACTGTCAGCCTTCGAGCATAAGTCTCCTTGACCTCGTGAATGGGATGTGCAATGCTGGGTCAGGAATCTGTAAAACTCGTCTGAGAAATCCTGTTTTGATTAATGTCAGCCTGGCCAGATGTTCCCCCCTTCTCCATAAGCAGCCATGCAGTTTGCTGAGCGTGCTGGGAGAAAAAACTCAGCAACTGGTTTGTGGTTTGCTGTGCACTGCGCTTGATGTTCTCTGAGATGTATCCTAGGAAGGCTGGGCTGGAATAAAGCAGCTTCTCTCAGAAAAGCATCACAAAACTGGGTAGGAGAGCACAGGTCCATGCCTACAGTCCCCTCAGCTTTGTGGGTTTTCACAGGTTTTAATGAAAAAAGAGCAGAAAATAGGTGTCTTGTTGACATTTATTGTCTATTTACCCTCCTCCAGAAGTTAAATCTCTCTGGGACTGGCAATACAGATGCTCCCTGGAGGATCAGCATCTCCTTCCTCCTAATTTCATTTCGTTGGACAATAATGAAATATAAACCCACAATTAAATCCATATTAATAGACACAGCTCCACAAAGTCACGGGGGCTGTTGAATTAAGGTCCAGCCCTGCCTGGTCCTGAGTGCCTTTCCTTTCTGCTTGGCTGCAGTGGGGGCTCGAGACTTTGCAGGCTCTCACGTGGTATCCTCAGCATCTTGCAGAGTTGGGGCTTTTAATTTTGCAGATCATCAAAGGCAAACCAATCCATCAATTATCAACGCTCCAGCTTGCTGCTGAGTAAATGAGAGTACTACGGTGTATCAATTAGCAGCATCGGATGCCCTGGAATGATAACAGAGGAGCTTTCCAGACGTGCCTGGCATCCCAGGCTGCAAACTGGGAGAGCAGGTGCCAGGATGTGGCAAAAACTGATGGGATTTTGGGTGTTTGGGATGGGAAGATGCTGGACTTGAGAGTTTAACTTCATGGGGAAAAAAGAAAAGGATGGTCCTGGGTTGGTCCAAATCCTGTCTCCTGTTCAAGTGCTGTAGCTCTTGTGTGTGGTAGGTGGTTGAAGTGGTTGAGTGCTGAGAGTATAATTGTACTTGGAATGCAGAGAGATTTAGGATGTTTGGGGTTTTTTTAAGGTATTTACCTCAGTAATTCCAGATCAGGACAAAATGCAGCTAAAGGAGCAGCATTCCTGACCTTGCACTCTGCAGTCTGTACCCTCTTCTCCCACTTTTCCTCTTTGTTTGGGGTGTGACGTGAGCAGGCTCATTGGAAATGTTCCTCTGGGTTGTTCACAGCTGCAGGAGCCATCCCTAATTCCTCAGTATCTGTTGGGGAGCATGTGAAGGGCACAACACCGAGTCCTGGTCCCTACAAAATTCCCATTCATGGCTTGTCCTGCATCCCCCTTAGTTCATCCACCACCAGGCTCTCATTGTCTGTTCAGATTGATGCGCTTGTACTCCTTTTATTTATTTATTTTGTATTCAGTGCATTAAGTAGAGCTCAGTGAATAACACGTTTTTCTGCTCATTTGCTGGATGGCAAAATTCCTTGGGAAAAAAAAAAGGACGAGTGGAAAGCTCAGCCCCACTCCCTGCAAACACCACTGTTTTTAGTTTTCATTTATTTAAATATATTCCCAAAGGGTTTGAATAAAACAGAAGGAAATTTTGTGATGGGCCTTTGAACCGAATGCTCTGCATGTTTTTGTGTTTCAGCATCTTTTGAAGTTGTTCAATTCTTCCCTTCCTGAAACAATCCAGTAGGTTCAATCCAACAATTGTTTGGGGTCACCAAACTTTTGGTTTCTAGAGAAAGGTTTTCGATAGTTTAGGTTTCTCTTCCTCCTAGTTAAGAAAATGAGTCTTGCAGCCTTTTGTGATGCGGGGATGGAGGGATTTTGCCATTTTAGGTTTCTGTTGCTGCTGCAAGGAAATGTGGAATGGAACCTGAAGTTAATGGGGAAAGGCCTAGAGATCCTATGGGCAGCAGCTGGAGGGGCTGAGGCTGGAGAAAAGGAGGCTTAGGGGGACCTTGTGGCTCTGCACGACTCCTGACAGAAGGGGACAGCCGGGGGGGTCAGGCTGTGCTCCCAGGGAACAGGGACAGGAGGAGAGTAGGTGGCCTTAAACTGTGCTAGGGGAGACTCAGGTTGGATAGTCGGAGGAATTTCTCCATGGAATGGGTTGTTAAATGCTGGAAGGGGCTGCCCAGGGAGGTTTGGAGTCCCCAACCCTGGAGGTGTCCAAGGAATGACTGAACGTGGCACTCAGTGCTCTGGGCTGGGGACAAGGTGAGGATCAGGCCCAGGTTGGACTCGATGGTTCTTGGAGGGCTTTTCAAATGATTCCAAGAGTGATGATGCAGATGCTAATTTAGCAGCTGATGTCTTAATTCCTCAGACACATTTTGCAAACAATCCCTCGTTGAATTCCTCTCACCAGTGGCTTTTAACATCATCCTTTCCATGGGGAAACAGTGCCATAGAGGCCGTGCTGTGTGTGGGGAGGGATGTACTGAAATCAGCCTGGGAGGATGTTTTGGGACCTTCATGGTGACCTGGGGGGTGGCAGAAGCTGATGCTCCCTCCTCTGTGTCCAAAGGCTCCTGGCAGCATCTCTCAGACTGTCTGCATTATGCCTAATGTGCAGCAGCCTTAAATATTCCTGGCATGTGATATTTTTGAGGAGTATTCATACAGCACTTCTCTTAACAGCTACAGCAGTGCACCTGAGGGATTAGAGCTGATCTTTGTCACAAGTGTTTAGTGCTTGATACACATGTTTATTATATATTTCAACTAAATTGGAGTCAATAAACTCTCTGCATAAATATAATGTCTCTGAACAAAACACACATCCCCTCCCCAAATAGGCCATTTGCTATGCAGGAGCTCTAAAGGGTTGCAGGGATGTCTGATTCTTACTTCTGTTGTAATTGGCATTAAAATATAATACCCTCCCTTCAAAGAGAGGCTCCCATGCTGTGAAAATGCCTTTTCTGTCCAGGCAGGGGCCAAATAATAGCAAATTATAAGCATGGAAAATATTTAGAACAAAAAAAAAAAAAAAAGGAAAAAAAAAAGAGGAAAGAGGACTCTGAATTATCAGAGCTGATCCATAGCTTGCAGTCTCGTACAATTTGTCTTTTGAATACACCATACGAACCAGCTATGAATAAAATCAGTCAATTTAACCCAAAATCAATGTTCTTTTGTAGAAGTGCTTAAAAATCTAAGTGGAAGGGAAAGCTTTGAAGCTGCCTATCCCTTGGTAAACGCCGCACTTACTCCCCATTTGATTTCAGCAGAAAATCCTTCCTTCTCCCAGCGCCCAGCACAGCACCTTCATTAGAAAAGCTGATGAGTAATTAGCAAATGTGTGGAAAATTGCTAGTTTTGTTGGGTTTTTTTTAAAGAAAACAATGTTTTTTCTTGCCACAGTTGGCACACATGGCTTCCACGAGCCTTGCTGCAGCAAGGTTGTGTCCCAGCTCCCCTGGAGTTGTGTGGCCTGACAGGGAATTGTTGGGGACACTTGTCCCCTGGCAAGGGCCATGCATGCCTTGTGGGAAGCACGGAGCTCCCTTTGTCTGCCTGGTGCCTCCAGGGAAAGCCCATTGCTCCTCCACCTTGGGAGAGCTGCCAAGGCTGGGAGCTCTGGCAGCCACTTGCTTCTCATCAGGTTGGCAGGCTCGTGTCTCCATGAGGGATCCGGGCAAGCCAGGTTGGCTCCTGCTGCCGGATTAGAGGCTGTGGCGTGATAAAGACGTGCAAAGTGTCTCCCTGGTCTCCTCTGGGGAGGGAAGCTCCCTGGCCCTGGGATAACAGCACTGTGGAGGTGATGCTTGTGCTGGTGTGGCTCTCCTGGCTCCAGGCCATTGTCCCCTTGGCTCCACTCCTTGGCTCCTGTAGGTTTAATCCAAGCCAAATTTGCAGCCCAGGCAGGAGACAAGTCCCTGTGCAGTGCAGATGGTTGAAACCCTACTGAATGAGATGTTTAGAAATGGAGGGGATGTCAGAGCCAAGGAATTGAGCCTGACACATCACCGTGGAGGTGCCCAGTGACCCCAAATTCTTTCTCTTGAATCCCAGTCAAGAGCGCTGTGATTCAGCAGCTGTGATCTGCTGCTTGGAGGATTAAAAAGCTGCTTGGGTCTCACTGAAAGGATTTTGCCCATTTTGCTGTCATATCTTGGCACCCCAGACTTGCAAATATGCTTTCTTTTCCCTGCAGGAGATTCAAATGGTGATAGGAATGAGACCAGGGAGCCTGGGTGGTGCGTTAGGCCTCCCTGGGGGGCTGTGGCAGAGCAGAGTGACCCCTCTTGTACAGAATCCCAGACCCTGTTTCCATCAGTAACATCTCTGGTCTTCCACCCTCCTCCAGATACTCCTTACACTGAGGTCATCAGGGGTTTCATAAGACAGAATTACAGGGTCAAAGGTGGAGATTGAGCAGGTCCATGAGATGGTTTTTTTTCCTTCTGTGGTGTTTGGTCTCCTGAAGATCCACATTTGGCGAGGTGCTTTAATGGAGTGAAGTCTTGTGGGTCAGCTAAGCAATCTGCAGTCTTGAGGGGGAGGTGGTGGACATGCTCTTGTCAGTCCACAGGTATCAATTACTGAAGTGAAAGGTTTTGTTCTCCCTCTTTGTTTCGATCAATTGTTGATAAATAGCTCAGTGCTTGTGATGGATGTTGTGATCAGAAGTTTGAACTTGCCCCGGGCCTGTCAAATTTGATGTATATCAGATGTCTGCACTAATTTATACAAATGCTTTGCAGTGCTAGAATAAATCAAAACCTTGGATGCACAAGAGTTTGCCCAAAACCAGAGCAACTTTTCTCTCTTGTCCCCAAAGACCTTGTGTTATTTCAGGTAAATGTTAAGTTAATGCCTGGGGACCCCATCCCAAGTCGGGGTCCTGCAGCCCAGCTGTTGTATCCACGCATAAGAAGTCAGATTCTTTCTTTCAGAAAGCTGATTTAAAAAAACTCCACAGCTATTGAAGAGGAAAAAGGGAAATATCACAGTACCATGACTTGCAGAAGGATGTGCAGGTGGTTGATAGCATGGCCATGAGTGTAACCTGGTCACCTGCAGCTTTGTCTTCACTAATCTGCTGCTTTCATTTCCCAGCCTGGCATTTTGAGCAGGTTAAACACAGAAATCAAAAAGCAACTCTTGCTAAATTCCCTAAATAAAAACATTTTGTGGCTTAGCCTATTTATAGCTGGCTGAGTGAAGGCAGCACTCAGCGAAAGGGACATCAGGAGGTTAATATGCGTGCAGCTGGTTTGGCCAATTGATTCCTGTGACCATTAAATTCCACTTCTGAGAGCCTTGCATACACATTTCAGTTGATCCATCTTGGACAGCGGATTGCTCCAAAGAGTGCTTGGAAGCTTTGTTTTGCCTGGTTTACAGGAAATAAGACATTGCCGGTGAAAGGTGCTGCAGATAAACACACAAGGTTTTGGTGTTTCTTTTTTCTCCTCATTGTTTTTGTGTTTTAATTGGCTGGCAGCTCTCCCCACGTCTCCCCCCACCCAGTCCTTATTTATTTCAGCGTGCAATTCTGCACACAATGCGCACACGCTGAGGTGTGGTTTCAAGGTCTTCGCATGTTTAGCAAATATTTCAGCCGAAACGATCTGTTCAGCTGTTACATTGATTGCCAAGATTACAGCACGACAACAAACATTATTTGGGGGATCGGAGACGAAATTACAGCCCACTCTCGGCGGCGTCTGCAGCGAGGAGCAGATGCACCGTTAATTTGGTGCTGCAATGGCCATTACCCGGCGCAGCGGTGTGGGATGCAGCAGCATCCAGCCAGCCGTGCCTGCTGGTGCTGCCACGGAGCTGCAAACCCCGCAAGGATCCGCGCCATGCCAGGGCTTGTGCTGATGAACAAGGGCTGTTGTTGCCCAGGCCAAAGCAGAGCAGGTGGTAGAGGTTGGCAGAGCGGTGTTGGATGGTTGGGATGCAGAAAGTGGCTCTGGAAACGGCGGCAGATCCGCAGCCGGTCTGCGGAGCGCGGGGTGGTGGTGCTGGCCTTGGTGCTGGCTGGGTTTTTCCATGAGAGTCTTGGACCGATGGAATGATGGTGTGACTGTAAACCTGTTTATTTTGGAAGGAGTAGCAATGGGCAAATGGGGTGTTTGCTCCATAAGCTGGCATGGGATTCCCTTTGGACAGGATGGGGCACAGTTGTGTTAGTTTGGGAACTTTTGCTGGAACCTAAATCCATTGGCTTGCAGATTGCCTGTGACTAAAGTTGGTAGAGGAATTGGTCTTTGGCTTGTGAATTCCATCCCTGCAGGATGTGTGAATGCTGCTGGCACATTGACCTTGAGAGATGAGCTGGAAACAGTACTGAAGGCAGCAGGAGCCCATCTGCTGTGACCCAGCCTGCCTCAGTTTCCCCATCTGTACAGCTGGGAGTGTCCTACAGGTGTGCAAGGGGAGCTCCATGGAGTGTTAGCACATTGTGACATATGACATTAGGACTTGGGGACATTCTGGCACTCACGGTGCTAGGGAGGGACCATCTGTGAGGGTAAGACAGCAGGGTTTTGCCCTGTGTCCTCCTCCCTGTGAGCACTTCCCATGCAGCTGAGCAGGCTGTGGAGAAGTGGAGAAAGAGGCTGCTTCCTTCAGGGAAAGGAAATGTGACTTCTGTGCCGTCCTTCCCCACGGCTCTCACCGTGCTGCCTCCCCTCAATACACGCTTTTCACCTCCCATCTGCAAAGAGGAAAATATCTGCTCTAACATGGGAAGCTGGTGCATGCAGAATGAGGTCACTGCGCTTGATCTCATCGTGAACACTTTTTTTTGTGGTTGAAAGGTGAATATCAACTGTGTAGTGGCCACCGAGGAGCTCAAAGGAGGAACGTGCAGCCTGGTATATGACACTGCCTTGAAGTTTGAGGCAGGGGCTCTGCAGTCCTGAGGACAAGGCTGGCTGAGGACTCTGTGACCTTGAACGTGCTGCTCTGGTCCTGCCTGGTGCTCCCAGGAGATTTCTGGCAGAGGAAAACAGCCCAGCTAGAGAAGTTGATTGCATGACATTTCTGTCCTGATGCTGGCTGTGGGGTCACCCTTCTTATTAAAGTTAGGGTTATTGATAGCTCTTCAGGAGTCTGTATAGAGTTAATAAGTGGTTAGCAGATGTTGGAAGCATATTGCAGATATTAGTGGTAGATTGGGATAAATCCATCAGTGGATGATGCTGCTGGTGGCTACAGACAAGAGCAGAGCACTGCCTCATCGGCTGAATATTCAGCAATCCATTACCTGTTAACTATTTGCCTTTATTAAGCCTTGTTTAACTCTCTGTTAACCAGCCAGAGTCCCTCTCTGGGAAATTTGGCCTGAAACAGCACCAAGTACACAAATCTCTCAACATCTCTGCCAAAATCTTGGCTAGCGAGTGATTTGTACATCTGATTTGTGCCTTTGCTTTGAATCCCTGTCAGAGCAACCTCCTCAGCCCATTTCCCCTATTTATTAAGCCACTTTGTCCTTAAAGTGGTGGAGGCACAAAAAGGTGATCAAAGAGAAGGAGGAAGATCAAATATTAAATTTCTGAATGTTTTCTGCTAAGTGACAGCGAGGGAGCCAGGAATTGAGTTTCCAATATCACTGCTTGCAATGGCTTTCACTTCCAAATGTCACCACGTAAAAATAAAACCGAAGGGAAAGGGAAAAGCCAAACAGCAAGAGGGACACATCACAGCTAAATGACACACACCCCGAATGCTAGAGTGGTTTCAGTGGCTTTTATGGGAGCTGCTCCCATCTCGGCAAAGTTAATGAGTAGCCAGTTTTCACTGCCTGCTGGGTAATGTCAGGTCTAAAATACAGCAAAGCCTGTCTGAGGCAGCCACTCAAGGGAGCAACAAATACAGGTTTGCTGCCAGAGACGGCTCAGAATTGCTCTCCACGGCCCTGGTCCTCTGCAGTGACCAAGGAGCTTGTCTGCTGAGCAGGGAAAGATGACAAAAGTGGTGTGGAGCCGTGTCCTTTGCTAGCCAGGGAGGTGTTTCTGCTTTTATCTCGTTGCCTCTGGCTCTTGGTGGCCCTGTCCCTCCATCCTAGCAGAGATGTGTGTAGGGGTGCCCCTCACTGGGTTTCTTCTGCATTGTTAAAGTCTTCAACCATTTGAACAACTCATCTTAGCCTTGATTTGGGGTTTGCACAAGGTAGAAAGCCAGGGAAAAATTCTGCTGTAAAATTATTATCTGAAATTGTTATGCAATTATTCCAGACCTGGCGCTGACATTTCTGATTTTCTTTGTCTCCTACCAAGCTGGCTGGCGTGACCTGGTCTGCAGCTCAAATTTCTGCTCTATTGTCAGTCTTATCTCTGATTAAGCCAATCAAGTGCAGATGAACCAGCCTGACCCACACAGTCCCATCATTTCCCAGAGCGCTCCTGGATGCTGCACTGCGGCTCAGTGCTGACCCTCCTGAATCCCTGGTGACTGTGGGCTCTAATTACCTGTGCTGTGGCCAGTTGGGATTTGTTTGGGAAGTTGCTAGCTTGGCATAATCATGAGTTTCTTGCAGCTTGGTGAAGGTGGGATGAGTTACAGGTCAGTCCCTCTCCCTGCTTGAGGAGGGCAGTGGAGGAGACTGTATGTGGAGAAGCTCACGTTGGGGTTGAACGCAGCCTCCAGGAGAGGAACATCTTTGTCCCACAGCCAGTTTGGTAATCCTGCTTGGGGTTTTTAGCATCTCTGTGCAATGTGAGAATCCTTTGCACCTTGGGGATGTGCTCCTTTGCACCTGCATGCAGGATTTTGGGTCCCAGAATACCTAGAGGAGAACCTGTTCAGTGATGCATCCTGGTGGGATGGCATGGACTGGAGAAGTTTCCAGGTGACAAAACCCAGACAGTGGCTGCTGACACCCCAGTGCTCATAAAACAGAGTTGGGAGCAGAGGTTTTCTAAATGTTGCCCATCCTTCATCCAGGAGGAGGTGGAGGAGGAGGTTTCCTCTGGCCCAGCTGCTGGTCCATCTGCATTTCTGCTGAATAACGGAGCTGGCATGGGGGAGCGTGGGTGGTGGAATGTCGCCTGTTTCCATGGCACCTAAGTGCTTCTGCAACGCTCCGGCTCGGGAAATGGGTCTGTGTTATTATTCCCATTAGAGAGATGGGAAACTGAGGTGCGGGGAACTCGGGAACCAAGTTGGGCTCAGTGATGCTGTCACTGTTTTGGGGAAACATGGCTCTAAATGAGGGGTTTGGGAGAGCTGGGTGCTTTGCAGTGGAGGTCTGAAAATCCATGGAAGTGATTTTCCCACCTGAAACAGGGACTGAAGTTCAGATAGGAACTTTCTGGAATGTTTTTATGGCTGCAGTGGTTTGTAAGAATTGCACTGGCCTTCTCTGGCTTTTTAAGCCATGTTGTGCCTCTTGTGTTTGCTTTCATTTGTTTATTTATTTATTTGGATAATCCCCACTTCACAGAAGGGATCTGCAGTGAAGGAATTAGTGGCCTGTCAAGGCAATTTCTCACCCTCTTCACCCAGGACATCTGGTTAGTTTACATTAGGGATACTTCAAAAAATAATTGTTTAGAGCCCATAATTCATTTATTATTCACTTCAAAACATTTGTGTATGACTTTGCCTCTTTTGAGTTTTCTCGAGTCTTAGGCAGTTGACATTTACTAGAATTATTTTGTCCCTAATTACCTCTACTTTTGATGAAAGAGAATTAAAAGCATAATCAACATCCCCAAAGTATCTGAAGTCAGACAATTGCAGAATGGGTTCGTTCCAAGCAATCCTATATATCATAAAGACAGCTTTTTTTAATCTTCTTATTTCTTTATTGTTTATTTATGCAAAGCTCATTGTTTAAAAAAAAATTTACTTTAATATTTTGTGTACATATTTCATCTGTTTCTCTACCACATTCAGGATATTTGTATTGAATTTCACGCTCACTTATGCCCAGGCATAGTTTTTACTTAACTGACTGACACAGCTTTAAGAACCATGGATGGTTACATATTGTGTTTCCAATGTGTTTCCAATTTCACTTGGTTTTTTTATTATTATTTTGAGCCATTTCCATTCATTGTAGCATGCCACCAGCGTATTGCAAAGGCTCTATTTTAAATACCCGTGTCTTGTTAAAAATAATAAAGGTTTAAAGTGTTATTCTTGCAGTATCTTTAGCTGGTAATGACCTTTCTATTGCTGAGCACTGAGGTAAAGGAAAGACACGGTGGTTCTTTATTACCAGAGGAGCCTAACTAAGCTGCAATTGCCAATGTCAAATTGCTTGCGAGCTGTTTGACTTCCTATTTACTTCTAATTTCTGCAAGCTGTTAGTAAGAGCTGCACTAAATCAACCTGTCATTTGATTTCGTCTTTTGCAACCATCACTGAAAGATTTTATGCTTAGGAGCATCGCAGAGGAACTGCCTGAAATGGCTTGAAAAGAGAGTGTTGGAGTTTACAATGAATGTGGGAATGTTTGGGGATATAAAGGGTAGAAATTGTAGGGTAAGGGCTGTGAGAGAGGAGAGGAGAGGAGCTGGTGCTCCTCCCAAAGGAGAAATGTGGGGAGCAGAGGGAAAACACACCTAAAACAAGATGTCACCTGATGGGATCCCACATTTATTCCCACTCCATGGTTCCGATTACGGATTTACACAGTTTGTTCCTCTCTCTAAGTGCTGGAGCTCCAAAATCAAGCTGCATTCACCCTGCTTCTTAGCTCATCACTAATAATAAAGATCCTTCACCAGGAGTGGAGTTGACAGTTGTGCTGAGGACAGTCATCGCGGGGGCCGCACCGCGAGCGAGGACACGTTATTGTTCGGTGTGAACCACTGTTCCCACATTGTACAGCTCCTTCAAAGGCTCTCACAACGCTGCTCAGTTGTTCAGCTCCTCAATACCTCTGGTAGGGAGCCGGCATTCAAGGTTTCCTGCAGCGGGGGAAACGGAGGCAAAGGGAGGATGAAAAGGGAGATGGGAAACAAAGAGGTGCTTGTGATTCCTGTCTCCCAGTGGGGTGTTGGGAGTTGCTCCATAGGAGACTTAGTCCCGAGCTCTGCTGTTGAAAGTGTCTTGATCCCCCTCTTTTGCTGCAGAAACACGAGTCTGAGAAGTGCTGGTGTGTTCTGGTGTGTGGGTGCTGGGTAATGGCACCAGCAGCTTCTCCTGAACAGCTTTTCCTGAGCATTTTTAAGAGCCTGCCGCTGCACTGATGTATCTGCACTTGCAAAATAGCAGCAAAAGGTGTTGTACAGAAAACTCCCTCTATTACAGTATTTACTAATCTATGTATGTATAAAACCACTGCAGAAGGCAGAGCCGTAACGGGCCCCTTTAACAGGTATTTATGGCCAGGTTCTGCTCTAGTGTTGTTCCCATTCCTCTTCCTGTCTCCCAGGAGTGTTTTGCAGATGCAATTCTCCTTGGAAAAACAAGCCAGGGAGCAGCATGCTTCATCTTGGCATGGCCACTTTGGCTGGATTTTGGGTGCAGGGTTTGCCTGCTCACATAGGAGGAAAATAAGTACTTCTGGGAAACCTCTGTGTGCAAGGTCTGCTTCTTTCGCTGCATCAAGACAAAGAGACCAACAAAAGGCAGAGCTGAATAGCAGATAAGGCTGGGAAGAATAATTCCTGACCTGTTCCGTTGTGAAGATAAGTGAGGTGTAAAACTGGGTCCTATTTAAGTCTGAGGAAGAATTGGTTTCCAGGGATAAGGCCATGCTCTGGCCAGCACCTACTGAAGTGTTGCTGTCTCCCCTAATTGGGCTGTTAAAGCCTAGGGGAGCAAAAATGTGGTAATGACCTTCCTGGGAAACAAAGCTGGAGAGAGGAGGAAAGATGGGGAAGTGTCTCAGCAATCTGTGACCGAGTGCTTAGCACCAGGTGCTCGGATGTGGGGAAGCTGAGGGTAAGATCTGTCTCCAAAGAGATGGCAGCGTTGTGAAAACACACTGAAGTAAATCACCGCTCCCTAAGCAGAGCCAGCCCCCATAAATCAACAATAATATCTCAGCCCTCACTGAGTGCACGTCTGAGACACTGCACTCAGCTCCAGTCACTGTGCTATGAAGGAGGAAATTACAGAATAAGAGAAGGTGAGAATTAGGGCAATAGGACCAGAGCTCTGTGAATATCAGATTTTTTTTTTCATAGTACTTCTGAACAATTGGGGTCAGATTGGTTTTGATTTTTTCTATAAAATCAAAGTAACACCCAAAATGAAATATCAGACAGTAGGGGGAAAAAAAAAAGCCAAAATGGTTTGAAAAAAAATCTCGCCCTTCTCCAGGCATGGGTTTTATTCTTCTAGAAGTCAAAACCCATTCAGTGGGCTTGGCATAATTTCACACAGAGTTTCAGCAGAGCCAGGGTCAGATTTCTGGTGGTGCCAGTTCTCCCTGGCTTGGACTCCAAAATACGTTGGACAAAGGGCAATGGATGGAGGATCAGACAAACCTGGACCTTCTCCTCTGTGTAAGATGAAAAGGGAGAGAACAGATGCTGGGTGCTGCTTTGGTGGGAGTATCTTCACAGGAAAAGCTGGTTTGGACTGCAAGGGGGTCAGACAGGGCATAGGGAAAGGAGAATATTAGAAGTTGATTTGATGTATGTAGCTGGTCATGACTTTCAAGTAAGATACAAAGATGAGGCATGAAATGCTGCAGTTTGTCCAAAGAAGAGCAATAGATTTTGGGAAGGGTCTGGGACACAAGCCCTGCTAGGAATGGCTGAGGGAGGTGGGGAGGCTCAGCCTGGAGAAAAGGAGGCTCAGGGGAAACCTACTCACTCTCAGCGGCTACCTGAGGGAGGTGGGAGTCGATCTCTTTTCCCAAATAACAAATGACAGAGAAAGAGTAGATAGCCTTGAGAAAAGGTTAAGATTGGGTATTAGGAAAGAGGTCTTCACCAAAAGGGCTGCCAAGCACTGAACAGGTTGCACCAGGGTGGTGCTGGAGCCCCATCCCTGAAGGGATTTAAAAGACATGGGTGTGGCACTTGGGGACGTGGTTTAGTGGTGGCCCTTGCAGTGCTGGGTAACAGTTGGACTCTGTGACCTCAGAGGTCTTTTCCAACCTAAACGATTCTATGATGAACATTCCTTAGGAAGACAGACTTGCCCCAGAGGTTTTGCATGGGGCAGGTTGACTCCTGTGGCCATATTAACCTGGGTGGGTGGCAGCAAAACCCCAACCCTGCTGCTTTGAGGCACAGTAGCAGTGAAGGTGGGAAAGGCTCTACCACTGAGTGATCTGCTCATAATAAGGTTCCGTTATTAATGCTCAGTAATGACCTTGCTGGGGCACAGTTGAGTGCCTTGTCATCTGTCCTGATCTTATTAGAGGCGTTGGCGGGGCTCGGCGTGCGCCGGGTTCCTCTTTATCTCGTTGCCATCAATACCATGCAGTCATGAGGGGCATGTTCCCAAGGGCCTCAGATACATCTAAAACCCTCTTCATGACTTGCTATTTTAAGAGTCACATTTATAAGAAAGAAATAGACAGTTACAGTAGACCAACAATGTCTTTCCTATCACCAGCAGATATATCAGAGATAAAGTACCCTGGTTTCTTCCTTCTGCTGGTGCCACGCGGGGGAAGAAATCCTGGTGATTCATGGGCTGGTGGTGCCTGTTGGCTCAAAGACCTACTAATCACAGGTATTAATGGAGCCAGCTGGAGAAGTGGGTCAGTGCTCGGCCTGAGTTAGGAGCAGAGCGTGCCACCAGGAAGAAAAACGAGGAGAAAGCTCAGAGATGATGTTAGCAGAGGGATTTCTGCAGTTAGAGCCCGGGAGAGAACTGAGAAGAGAAAAGACTCTGATATCTTCAGGGTAGATATGAGCAAACATCTTGTGCTGTTGTAAATGGGTGAGAGTGAACTGCTTGCTTGATTGTAAATTTAAAAAGATAGTGTGTTTCTATCAATAACCAGAGGCTTAAATAATAGACTTTGGTCTGACTACCCATCTCCCTTCCCCATTGAGGGAGGAAGTCTTGTAGAGCAGCGGGGAGAGTCTCCACGCAACATCTTGTAGCTCTATCTATCACCTACCTTATCAGTGGGTGTACTACAACTTCTTGTTCCAAGTCATCTTTTTCTTTGTCTTTTCATCCTCCTCTCAACTTCTATTTGTGTTTTCTAAAAATGCTGCTTCCAGGCAGGCAACACGATGGCTCAGCCCAAAGTGTTGCTCAGATCCAGCCCCTGTGAAGGAGTTGGAAGCAAAGCTGTGTGTGTTTGTGTGTGTGGAGAACAGGATCCACAACTGTGTCCATCCCAGTGTGGCTTTGGGAGATTCTGGGGTCTAACAAATCTGAATCTTTCTCCTTTTAGACACTCCTTTGTCTAAAAGGGCTTGGTAGCATTCCCAGTGTTTTACCTGCGGAACGCTCTGTGTCCCTTCACCGGCTGTCCGCTGAATTTGTTCAAGTGAAGGAAACCCATATGGTGGGGCCTTGCTGCACACTTGGAAAATGGGATTCCAACCAGGAGCTCTCCCGTTGCTGCCTCAGCTGAGCCATTTTGTGCCCCGCTGCCGCACTATTAAAATAAGCACGAATTGAGAATTAGTGCAGCACAGTGGAAGGGACAGGCAAAACAAGTCCGAGGCTCCAAACAACAAATTATTCTTGAATCAAACATCTCATTAATGGCTGCAGTGTCGCCACTCCGCTTTGCATAATTAAGTTTCATGGGGCGTTACAATTAACAGTTGTGCCGCAATGTAGGTAGGAACAATCTCCCGTTTATTTACCCTGGCTGTATCTGAAAGTGCTGTGTGGTGAATAAGACGCATTTACAAGTAGATTAGGGTGCATTCTGGGTCATAAATTGAGTAAGGCTGTAATTGCTTTCCAACAAAGGAGAGCTGCAAATAAGACAGGCCGCCTCTCTTTTTTTTTTTTTTCCCCTCCTGAAACCCCTTTTTTCCTGTTGATGCATCTGAAAATTCTCATCCCCATCTAAATAACGCAGTTATGGCATTGAAAACCTTGTAGAAGCTTTTTCAACTTGACAGCTCCTACTCTGTAATATTTCAAGGCATATTTTCCCCCTTCTTCTTCTCCCTTTTCCAGTCTCTGCTGCAGAGACTTGTTTTAAAACCACATATTCTGGCTTTGTATATTATCAGTCAAATATCCGCATGTGCATCCATGATGGGGAGGGAGAGGGGGAGATGCTTGGGTTTCAGGCACTTGGAATTAACTGGGAAAGAAGCCAAAATGTCATTAGAAGCACTCGGATACGGCAGAATGCGAAGCACCTCCAGTCTATATTCAGATACGAAGGCAGGCCCAGGAATTAAACATTTATCAAGGCTGGGGGATTAAAGCCTGACCACAAATACTCTTCTTGTTGAAGGGCTTTCCCTGTGAGGAAGGAAGGATCCGGAGCGTTAGCAATGCCGATTGCAGGCTGTTGAGGAGCAGGAGAAGCTCTCGCCGCCTGGAAACTCTCTAGGCCAAATGAGCTTTTCTTGCTTCAAATATTTCTTAATCGTACTTTCTTATAGGATTATGAAGAGGCTGGTGGAGAATGTTAAAAAAAAAAAATAAAAAGGGGGTTTTTTCAGCCTCACGAGTATTTCTCGGGTGGTTGGTAAGACTTGGAACCGGAATAGCTCAAAAAGGGAGAGAAAGATTCAGCTCCCAACCAGATCTGTTCATCGTTATACACTTAAGGAAAAGCTGCCGTTTCCTGCTAAAAACCCATTTGTCTTGCAAATTTCTATAATGAGCAGATTTTGGAATAAATACCATGTAATCTGCAGTGACAGTTCTCTCATTTCTTTTTTATTAGTTCAATCTTCTCAGCATCTGAAACACGTAGCAGAGGAGTCTCAGAAGAGGTTTAGGCAGCTCTGTGGGAGTTTTTTTAACACCTTGGCACACAACTCTGCCACTCGCTCTCCCATGGCATCGCTCCCCTCTCTGTTACCTTCCATTTATTGATTCAATTGTGTGTTTTAGCAACATCTGTCCATAGCCCCAGGCACCCCTTAAGTCATTTAGAGTACGCACAGCCGTGCATTAGCCAGACATGCCCTGTCCCATCATCCTCAATTCCTACAAAATCCTACAGAGCAACAGCTGGATAGGTACAGCCACCTCACGTGGTTTTCCAAGCTCCCAGATGCCTGTGGAAAAACAGGAAAGGGATTCTCATTATGTCCTTAATATTTGTCATATCCATTAGGCAAATTTTTGGATTGGGATTGGCAAGGGTGGAAATCTGTCTTAGAGAAGGTCAAGCTGGTGTTTCTGGAAGTAAAGGATGAACAGTTGTGTTTGTCCCATGTTTGTGGTCTTGCCTGGTGGGCTGGAGAGCAGGTAGGATATCCCCACCTGGAGGGATGAACTGCTGCAGCTAGAGCTTGGGAAAGATGGATCCTGAGCAGTTTTTTTCCCATGAAGCATGGCATCAGGGAATTGGAATCACGGCATTGTTGAAAATGTTTGGTGCCACTGCCTGTTTGGGACTGCAGAGATGGAAAGGCTGGGGTTAGACCATGGCCAAGGATGGGTAATTTTGCTGTTGGGAAAGAAAAAATGTAAGAAAAAGCAGGAAGCACCTCTTGGTGTTGGGATGGGAATAAGCAGTTCTTGCCTCTGGATCTTAGGCCTCTTCTAACAGGCTTGGGTAGAGGGGTGGAAAAAGCTGAGGCTGTGAGGAGTAAATAAGAAAACAAACAGCTCATAGGACAGCCTCGTGACCGTATGCCATTCAAGCTGACCTTTACTAAAGTATATTAAAACCTGGAGTTTTTCCCTTTGTGTTTCCTGCAGCCTACAAGTGAATTACAAATTCCATCACTTTTAAAGTGCGCCACATTAAAATACTTGGTGAACTTTAACTTTCTCTTCTTTTTCCTCCTAGGTAAGTGGCATTTACTTAATGCTGAAGTACTTGAAGGTCCAGAGCAGGGATGTAAAACATCCTTGCCCAGTTGAAGGTGACTTGTCAGGTAAACCCAAATCTTTTCTTTCCATTTTTCACCCCATGTCCAACCCAAGCTGTTTCCTCTCTCTTTTGATGTTCCTGAGGTGGGCTGATAAGGAGGGGAAGGGTGTGAAGGTGTGTGAGCTTCATTTCCAGTTCACTGCTTTGAGGAGCTGAGTTGCAGTTTGGATTGGCAGCTCTGACTGTCTCCCTCAGGGTTGAGCATCGCAGTGCAGGAAGGTGTGAGGTTCAAAATCCCCTGGAAAGGTGATGCTGAGCTGTGCCGTGCTTGATCCAGCCAAGTATTTCAGCGATGCTGAAAACTGTCACGGAGCCTGTTGCCATCACACAGTTTTGGAAAGCTTCAGAGCTGTGTTTCCAGGAAAATGATGCTTGTGCTTGCTCTCACCTCCCTCTGACCTTTCAAAGCATGGTGCCTGCCTCTGCAAAAAACTGTCACGTGCCTGACTTTGAAATATTTCTCTCGTACAGTGATTTTCACACTCAATAGCAATTCAGAGCGATTTTCTCCCTCAAACCCTTTCAGCCCCAGACCCTCTGTGAGCTGGTATTCTCTCTGCTCAAAGCACACCCCATGTTCCCTGCAGAGCACAAAAAAGCCTGGGTGAGCCAGGGCAGGAGCCACCCGGGGCCGGGAGCGATGTGCTGAGCCAGGTCTCATGGTGTCGTATAACTCCCGGCAGCTCATTCCCTGTGTGTCACTTTTCCTGAGGTCGCTGTATTATCTCACCCTGGCAGATGCAGCGAGGTAGAAATACAAGGCTATTTGCAATGCAGTTTATTAAGACATGTTTTAGAGGTGGTTTGAGGGAGCACTGGCTGGAAATGTTAATCATCATCTCTGACAATGTATTGACCTGTCTTCTGCCTTACCCTGCTGCCTCGGGGGGAGTGCAGGCTGGGATATCGGTGTGCTCCAGCCGTGCCTCCCCCCAGCCCCCTCCTGAGTCACTGGCTCACAGAGGAGAAACTTTTTCCTGTTGAAAAGCAGCTCGTGGGTGGGGAAGGCAAAGGAAAACAAGCACCTTTTTTTTTTTTTTTTCTTTTACCTTTTTTTTTTAAATTTTTTTTTTATTTGGAGCTGGTAGTTTTCTTGCTGGGAAGAGGGAGTAATCTGGCCTCTGTGGAAACAAATGACATTGCACGACTGCCTTGCTGCCTTCTCCTGCTCCGCCAGAAAAGGTGTCATTATTTTTCCCCTTTTGTTTTAGACTTCTGTGAACCAAAAGGGCTTGAGGATTTTAATGGTCTATCTCAAAGATTGAGAGGCCCTTTATATGTCAAGCCACAATCCCATCCTAGGCTGTACTGGCCTCTGTTTGATTTTATGAAGCTTATTTTGGATAGATGGTATTTTTATAGCCCCTGCCTTGCTTCACCGATGGCCATATTGATGTAGCGCTACAGGACAGGGCTAATAAATAGTTTATAAAACTGTAGGTTCATTCTCCCAAGTGATGTAGGGCTGTGTCTGAGCAGACTGCAAATCACCGTCCCGGCCATGCCAAGCCTCTGCACGGTGCAGCCCTGGGCACACTGTGGGGAGGGAGGGAGGGATGAAAGCAAAACACAGCTTTCTCCAGCTGAAACTGCTCCAAACTTTCCCTTGCAGTGATGCTCTGCCCCAGCAGTGGATGATGGAGCAGCCAGCTCAGTGCTGGGTCACTGCAGGAGCATCCCTGCCTTCATCCTGCCCCTGTGAGGATGCTGTTGCTTTGGGAAGCTTCTCCTGAGGCTCCCTAGAGCCCATCACATCCATGTCACATTCCTGTTAACGAAGCTAAATTTGGCTAGCAGCACCTTCCCTCCTGTTCGGGTCTTCCTGAGTCTTGGGATGAAATGCCCTGAGTGATGACAGTCTGAAGTGCAAGATGTCCCACTGATGACCTGTGTGTCATCACAGTGTGGGCTGGACCTGCGGGCTTGGTAGGAGCTGGCTCAGACCCAAGTGGGGGCCTTGGAAAACTCCTACCCTGTTGTTTTACTCCTAAATGCTCTTTCAAACAGTTGCCTTTGAGTTTCTTCTAAGTTCTTCTAAGGTCTGGTGTCTGCCTGGCCTGTTCTTCCTTCTCCAGAACTGTCTTTTCCTGTGTCCCTGGGAGCAGAGTATGTGTGAAAACACACAGCTGGCTGCTGGCATCAAAGGCTTTCTCCTGTTGCTTCCTTTTGGTATTTGAAATATGAGCCTCCCTCATGTCTCCCTCTTTTTCAGTCTTACAACATTTAGGATGAAGAGTTGATGGGGCTTTCTCTTTGTGGATGGTGTCATACCCAGTAATGGGATCCTAAAAGGGACATGAGGCATCATTAGTCTGGGTAGAACCTGGATTTGGTTTCTAGAAACACAGGAATTTATTCAAGTGCACGTGCAAAAGGGAAGGGAAGCAGTGAGGGTGTGAGATGTACCCACACATTTATACATTGATTTTTGCCATGCATCCCCTTCAAGGTCTGGGCTGGCTTTGGAGGGCTCTCTGGGCAGTAGCTACCCAAAAGAGTTGTCCTGTCACCACCAAGGACTTTATTCATTTGCAGATAGCTCAGAAGAAGGAAAAAAGCAAACCCAACGCACAGCCCTCCCTGCACTCACCGTCCACACCCCGCCAGCATTTGGCAAATGAGAAAATATTAAAGCCATATATTTTCCTGCTGTGCTCAGTTACCACGTTGTCCTTTTCTTTGGAAAGGAACTGCAGTTGGGAAGACATATGGAGGTGCTTGTTCTTCTTGTTGCCATGGGTATGTCTGTGGTGTCTTCAAGCATGCGGCTCTGGGTGCCCACTTTTGGCTTGGTCCCCTCAGCTCCACCACTGCCAGATGCTTGTCAAGGGGTTTAGGTCCATATTGCCAACTCCCTCCTTCTCTAAGATGCCTCCTGTACTATTTTAGGATAATTTTCCCTGTTAGCTCTATAATTTGAAGGTTAATTTGGATATTACTATTCCATTACTACTGCTCTGAGGCTCTTACAAGGGATACTACGATCACTTCAGTAACTGGTATTTCTTTAGGTACTTCTTTGCCACAAGCTTGGCTTAGGGACACTCAACCTGCTTTATCCAGGGTGAGCTTAAAGCGACCACAGCCTCCAAAAAGGTGTTTGGGGTGTGTGGGAATGGCTGGGCAAGAACCAGAGCAACTCTGCAGAGGTGACGCATCCAAAACTGGGACCTCCTGAAGGACTTCTTGGAGTGAGTTTTGGGCTTTTGAGGAATAACTGGAGTGGGTGATAGAGATACAGCTACACTGCAAGGATAGTTCGTGTTTGATGTCAGCTTGCACAAGGAAAGGTGGGAAAAGACCCATAGGGGCTGTCGTGTCTTTTAATTTGTTCCTTGAACCAGTCTAGGACAAATTGTCGTGTTGGCGTAGGAAACCTTAGGCTGTCCCTGCTTGTTTTTGTTCCTCATTATAAGTACCTTACAGTTAAATTTAAAAGACTTCATTCTCCAGATAGCTCAGCTGAATGTTTTTTTTTCTTTAGTACTGAGCATAAAAGAGAAGTGCAGCCCTTCAAGCTCCACAGTGGAGTTCAATGAGAGAGAGAGATTTGGAGTCGATGCATTTATTAGAACCATTAGGGCAGAGGAATGTGCACGGATACGTTGCCAGCTCCACGCTTGGAACTGGCATTTTTTCCCTTCGGTTTAGATTGTTCTCAGTCTTCCTGTGCTGATACAGGAAAGTCCCAGCATGGGATGATGAGATCAAGTGCGCATTGGTAGCAAATGCAATTTGTAAAGCGTTGGTTGGATAAATGACATTGTGTATAAAAGAAATGTTGCAACACAGCCGTGCTAATGCAGCCATGTGACACCAATTTAATGCATTTTCCCCATTAAGCTGCTTGTTCAAGACATCTTTCGACCATTTCGAGTGCAGCAGTGGTGTGTAAGGCCTCTATTTTCTGAGTATTACTCATTTTGCAGCTAACAGATGTCAGTGTCTATTTGTCCCTTATGGAAAAGTCCCTTTAAAGTTCAATAGGGATTAAATTTGTCAGGCTCTATAGAAACTTAACAGGATTCTATGGAAATTACTCTGCAATCCTATAGAATGCAATAGATAATCTCCCTGTCTCTGGAGGTATTTTAACTCTTGCATAATTGCAGACCAGAATAGAAAATCTCCATTAAATTCAACGAGATGGTTCACAAAAATCCTATAGGAAAATGATAATTTTCTATTAAAATCAGTAGGACTTTTTCATCACCACGTTGGTATTCATAGGAAGGTTTTATTCATTTGCCAATCCTACTAAAAAGTGTTTTGTCAGGAGGCTGATACTTGCTTTGTTCTAGGGAACAGTGATTTGTGCATAAACGATGCTTATGTCCAATGCTCGTATAATTTATGGCAAGGCACTAAATTCCCTTTCAGAATAACTAGAGCAGGATGAGGCTTTAAGCCTTGCAGGGAGGGGAAAAAAAAAGATGTTGCTGGGGATTTGGAGAAGGGGTCTGCCTGCGAGGACCATCCTGCTATTGTGTTACACAGGTTGCCAGAGCCCACAGCAGACCCAGGCAGGGTGTTGTGAGCACGCACGGATGTGCCACAGTCACAAGCTTGTCCCTGTCATCTCCCTGGCTCCGGCGCTCCTTATCTAAAGTGTTCAGCCCAGGATGCTGCAAATTAATGTTGGATTGAAGCTCTGTTTCTGTGAAACTGCCCATGGCTGGTTTGAATGGCTCTGCTGCCTCCTGCATCCGCAGGCTGGCTGTTCGTGGTGTGGCCTGGGTGGTGGGGAGCGGCGGCTCTGCCGAAATCCAGGGCTTTGCTCTTGGAGGTCGCTGCCTCTGCCGTGCTGCCGGTGGAGCTCAGCCAAGACACGGCTGGAGCAGTTAATTATGGAGAGAAAGCTCTGCTTGGCTGCGGGGGGTGTGAAAAGCCACCCCTTGAAAGGATCAGCCTCCTTTTCTCCAGCCTTGGAAGGTGCTGCTGTGCATGTTGATGAAGGCGAAGCGCCCAGGTCATAGGAGCCGCAGCAAAATGCTGCCTGAGGATGGATCATCTCCCCAGTCCAGGTGACACACAAAGATGCCACCCCATGAGGGAGCTTGCTCAGAGGAGGGGACACGGGGCTGTGGGGAGCAGGTAGAGCTGTGCCCATAACCTCTCTCCTCTCTGATTTGGGAGGCGAGTGCCGGCTCTGCAGCGTGCTGACACGGCAGCGAGATTGCTCTTCTCGCCGTCCCTCGTGTAGGAGGATGAGTCATGTTGGAGAAGGGAATTGCTAACTCCTTGGGGGGTATTTACAAAGGATAATTCTCTGAGGAAGGTTGCTTTGTTTTGGCAAGATGTGCTTACAAGGACGCTGTTAAAAGGATGGTGAAACAACTCCTCAGCTGAGCACTGGCTCCGGTGGTGGCATTGCAGTGAGGACAGTGTCCTGCCCCATGGTTGTGGTGGCCAGTCTGTATCTGCCCTCAGCAAAGCACAGCTAGCCCTGGGCTAAGGGTTAGTGCAGGTCTGAGTTTAATTCTGAGGGTTTACACCTCTATTCTGAGTGTATACACCTCATTCTGAGGGTATACACCTTCACTATACACCTAGAGGAAAAGTTTTGGGCAGATCCCGAGGTTTTGGTCCATGTGTGAGACATGGCACAGACACCTCCCCTCCCTGCAGTGGGAAACAGCTCAGGGAGAAAGGCTGCGCAGCAGGGATGGGATCAGCTGATAAAGCTGAGAAGGTCCATGGCCAGGGGAAATTTAATGTCACATGGTAAAGGTCAGGATGTGCCTCAGGATGGGACAATGCCAGGAGAGACCAGGAGCCAACTCCAACTTCCAGTGCCTGTGTTCCTTTGCACTTCCCCAGTGCCAACGCTCACAGTGCAGACTATAAAAATCAATTGACACAACATATGTAATGGTCTCATTTACTGGCGAATAGAAATGTGTGTAAATCTGGCATTAAACATGAGTTTACACTGCTCCCCTTCTTGGGAGAGCGGTGATTGACGGCGCTGTGTAAATGACAGGAATATGCCGGTAGAAGCTGGGAAACATTTACCCTTCGGAGAGCCATGTGTACATTGGAGGATTGCCTCGCCTCGCTGGGCGTTAAACACATCTGGAGGGATCACTTCTTGCACAGTTCCTTGCTGTTGCTTACAATTAATACCTTTTGTGGTAAGAAGCAGTGCATGGAGAAGCAACCCTGTCTTCCATAAATTATTCCCAGTGTTTTCATTCCTCCTGAGCCATGATGTTCCTTCCTAGAAGGTGCTGGAGCAAAAGCTCCTGCAAAACCCTCGTGCAGCAGCAGGTATTCCAACTCCAGAGGCTGGGAGGCTCCCCAGGTGAGTAGGGGCTGGCTTCTCTTGCTGTGCCCGTCAGCCAGCTAGTCCGAGAGAAAATTCAATAACAGCCATTTGAGATTAAATTCTGAGCACTTCAGTAATCTAAAGCCAGCGAGGAGTCAGTGTCTCAGCAGTCAGTCAAATGGTCTGGGCTGTCATCTTATTAGAGGGAAGGAGAAACTTTGATTTAACCCCAGACCCTTAATTTTCAATAATGTTTCCCGATTCCCACTAGCTGTTACCATTTCACGAAATCTTTGGGTTCTAAAATTTGTGACTCGTCTACAGGGTTTGGACTTCCCAGGCAATTTTCTTTGACAGGAGGATCTGTGCAAATCAATTAATGGAAGAAGGGGTGGAGAGCAGTGGGTTGTGGGGGCGTCAGAAGGGGAAGCAAACTGAAGCAAACTCCCTGGGATGAAAGACAAAGGAGTTGCCATTAGCAATGGATAATGGTATAGGAAGGGAAAAACAACCTCAACCTCAGAACCTGATAGAAAACCTGACTGAAGTTTTCCCCAGCCCCATGGGTTTCACAGCTTTGAGTCCTGGTGTGGATTTAACTTCCTGGGTGTCCCTGTCCCTTCCTGCTCCTCCTCTGCTGTGTTCATCTGGTGCCATCTGATCACAGCCTTCCAAAATTCCTGGGAATTAATTGCAAGCTTAAATACTACCTTGGCCTTAAACTCTGCTCCAAACTGAGTGAAGTAAAGATTTTATCGCATCAGAAAGACATCTTTCTGAAGAAATGGAAGTTGTTCTTTTTCCGCTGGAATCCATTTTCCTCCTAACTGCGCAAAGCCCCAGCCTCTTGCCAAACGTGAGACTCAGCCACGAGCCTTTTATTTATGTAACTATACATTTATTTATATTATTGCAAATTCCCACCTTCTGGCTGAGGGTACTTTTTACCCTCAGAGGCAAGCTTGAAAAGCAATCCTGGGTGCTCTCTCTGCGTTTCTCCCGTGCTTGGGAGCCGTGCAGGCAGGCAGCCCAGAGGTGTGAATTAGATTTCGGTGTCGCGGCGCAGGAGCTCTGGTTACGCCACCTTCCCCCTTCAATGCAAGCCTTCCTGAGCTCCTCTCACCTCCTTCCCTGCTATTCTCCCTGCATTTATTGCTTTCATTTCCATAGCTTGGCCAGGGCTGCATTCTCCTAGCCCGCTCCCCTGTAACGTGTGACCCAGATAGCGCTTTCTTTTCGGACAAAGCCATAAACAATGGCTTCCCTGACAATGTGCTCGGCTGCTGCTCCACGCTGAGTGGGGCGTGGACTAAGCATTAGGGAAATGTTCTCTTGGAACCAGATTATCTCAGGTACTCCATGCCCCCTATTACCGTAGGATCTGAGCACCTTGCAGCTTTTGAAGATGCTTATTTTCCCGTTAACCCTGTGGTGTTATCCTTTTTTATAAAAGGCTGGGAACTGAATCATCAGGAGCGCAAGGAAAGCTCTGGGCACAGGGCCTGGAGTGGCTTTTTTTGGTAGGATTGCATTGATTTTCGGATACTTAAGATGGGATGAATTACGGAGGTGGCTGGGCTGAGCGAGGTGCTGTGGAGTATTAACATCAGGACTATTTTGTGCTGTGCCCCTGCTGTCATTTTCCCTTCACTAGGAAAAGCTGATATTCCCTCCCCAGCTGGTGGAAATCGATGGAGCCCAGCTCCATTGCCATCCATGCAACTGGCCCATGTCTGTGAAACTCTGAGACCTTTCAGAAGGCCCAAGGTCCCTTAAAACACATCCTCCTTCCTTATGGGAAATGACCATCTCCTTGTTGGTCCCATGCACTGGAGATGTGCTTCCCCCACCTTTGCAAGGACAATAATTTACGGTACCATGCTGCTTCCTTTATCTCCATTTATACTCTCTTAATGTGGTTGGGAATCCACAAATTCCCTTTTACGCTGTTCTGAACGTAACCTACTAAACCTTAATCATGGTTTGGGGAGTAGTAATTCTTTCTTTTATATGGCTCTCTTTTATTTTTTCTTATATAATTTTTTCCTTTAAGAAAAGATCATTAATCCGTGTTTCTGAGCCTTCCCATCAATCTATAATTGAATCGTATAAAAAGGACTTGATTTTACATCCCTATAAGAAAGAATTCAATTCTCCCTAATGCCTGTAGATTTATGGGTCTAAATTTCCAGATTTCTCTTAATTTTATTTTACTTTTAATAACCCAGCTTGTCTGGACTTATCTAAATTATTAGCGAACCTGAATATGCTGTGATCTGAGGAGATCAGTTATCTTTTCCGCAGAGGAAGTGCCAGAAGCTGAATAGGCCCATCTCGCAGGGAAAACAAAAACCACTTCTGAGAGCCGCCTAACCTTGGTGTGTCAGGAAGCCCCTCTCACCGGCGCCTTCAAAAGGTGCTCGCTTAATTGTTGCATTTTTAACACCGTATTGCCCTGCAGGGCTTTCCCCTCTCAAGTCTCGGTCTTATCACCTCTTCCTTTCAAGGCACAAAGGAAGCGCATCGTGCCTTGCTGGCTTGAGGGGCTGGGAGGAGAAACTCAGTCTTTCCAGCCATGTCTCTGCCACCAGAGTCTCTTTTATGCCTGGGCTGAGTTATTGCTGTTGCCTGGTTCAAGGTATCTTCTCTGTTTAATGCAGCAGAGCCCAGCATTTAGCTTTCCTTAGATGGGTTTTACCTGCTGGGGTGTGCACCTGATGCTGCTCCCAGCCCAGATTTTGGATGAAAGCGGCTTTCAACACAGTTTTAGCACACTCAGAGGGGTTTGTTGGCAGCTGTGGTGATGGGAAAGGGAGAGAGCAACCAAATAACTTGCATTGGAGTATATCTGTGAGCCTTGTAGTCCTCTGCCAACCTCCTCTGAGCTGCAAAACACCACTGGGCTTTTTATTGTGATGTTGGGGTCCAGCTGGACTGTCTGGGAGTGTAAGGCCTGCAGGGGGGCAATGGCTTTTCTAATTTCATAATGCCCCTAAAAAATACGTGTCTTGGATGGATAGAAAGCTTCCAACACTGTCAGGCTTGTACCCCGATGGCTCAGGTTTTAAAGCCCAATGGTGTCAGCTAAAGAATTATGGACTTTGATGATTCTTGTGCGCACCTTGCAACTCAGGATATTCTGTGATTCTAAAGCAGCTTTGCCCTCAGTGAGATCCCACCTCGGAGGTGCTCAGGCATCCCAAGGATCTGGCTGCTTCACCTTCTCCTTCCTCCTCCTCTCTGCAGCACAGGAGAAGACAAAGACAGGTAATTGTGCTGTCTCTGCACACAGCAAATTCCAGCTGGGGTGTCCATTTTAAGCACTGCTTGGAGCCTTGACAGTGACATGTGTGTGGGAAATTGCTCTGAATTCCTCCAGCCTCCACTGTGTTTAACTCCTGGAAAAGATGTTTGGAAAAGCAACATGTCTGATATTTGCTCTGAGTTTCTTGTACTGGGAAGAAGAGCAAATCCCAGGTTTTGCTGTCCGTGCATTTACCAGCCTCCATCCCTGCCTTTCCTTGCAGGCTCCCAGTCCCATCTGTTCGAGCTTTCTCGCACTGATGTGCTTTTTCTCTATTTTCTTGCCGTGTCTTTGCTGCAGATTCCCCCTCTTTAAATGAGATACAGGATCTGTTCTTTGCTCTCCTGCTGTGTCTCCTCGCTGTCTGTCTCTCCTCCCAGACATCCCTGCTCCCTTTCCCTCTCTCTCTGCATTGCCTCCCTTCCCTCCTTGGCCAGCAAGGGAGGGCTGGTGTTGAAAGGAGGGGTTTTGGGGTGCTCAGGAAATGGGGGGTCACAGGTCATTATTGGGGCTGGTCAGTCCTCTGGAACCTCCATAAAATGGAGCTCCAAAGTAGGATTAAAATCCTGGACAAATTTCCCCTCAGCCTTGCTTCTTCTGGTGCTGGTGTACAGGTTTTGTGATTCCCAAATACCCTGAGGATCCCGTGGCTCCCACTGTTGTGTTACTAGGGAATCTCCTGAGTCTGTTGAAACACTCAGAGGTAAAACTGCTGCTTGGAATGGCTGCAGGCAGATTTGTGCTCCTTTTTATTTGCTTCATTACTTTTTCTCTGTCCATTCTCCTCATTGCTTTCTGAGTTTCAGATGGATTACCCAGATTGCAGAGCCCAAACCTCGCCTGCCTGCCAGGTCCTTCTGTTCCCTTCCAGTTCATTTCTTACAGCCAATGTCACAGCCCCTTCTTTTCATGGGGGTTTGAAGTTGCAGGAACAGCTCTTTACACCCAGATACCAGGAGGGTCAGGGCTGTGGACACCTCCAGAACACCAGTTTGTCCCACCGAGCTCTCTGCTGGTAGGGAAGGATTTGTTTGGCTGCAGAAAGAGGCCAAGGTTTTGCAGGAGCCACTGGGGTGGTTTTGCAGGAGGCTTTTTGGGAGGGATGTCTCGTGCAGGGATGTCTGTGCTGCTTCCCCCAGGACAGTCTTGGGGTTTCTCCCTCCTGGTGTGCCTTCCAGGGTTATCCTTGGAATGTTTCTGCCTGCAGCCCTTCCTGGACTTGCTTTCCCCATGCCCATGGTCTTTTTGGAGAGCTCTAGGAAACAATGTGGTTTCGGATGGTGTCTGTAAACGTAGAAAGGGAAGGGAAAAAAGGGGCAAAATTATCCCAAAGTTACTTTATATCCCCTTGTCCATACAGATGGCAAACTACTCCCACCAGAGGCTGTCAGGACATCTCTGGCACATGAGAGTCCCATCAGGGCTGGGCCCACAAGTAATTTCTCCTGGATGTCACTTTGAAAATTACAGCCTGGGAGACACCGAGTGATGTGGCAGTGAGGGGGAAAGGAAAAAACCCAAAAAACCCCAGTATTTCTATCCCTTTATTTTGGAGGCAGACTCAGGAGTTTGGGAACGTTATTCCTCACTTGAGGAGTTCACTCTCCAGCTCTCTCCTTTGACTTAGCACACAGGGGATGTTTTCTTTCCCTGGAAGGGAACAGACATAACCATTTTCTTTCTGTATTGATTAAAACCAACAAACATCCTTGAGTGATTTTGTGCTTCCTTAGGTGGAGGGAGAGAACAAAACCCAGGTCTTTGTTTGCTCATCAGCATCGGGAGGCTTTGCTCTGGCTGCCTGCAGTGCTGGGAGGGAAGAGCATTTCATCTCTGCTGCCACTGGGCCCCACCAAAAAGGACCAAAGAGGGTCTGCTCTGTGCTACAAAAATATAAAATTACTTTCCTAGGTGGGGTCAGAGGAGTCAAAAAGGCAATGCCTGTGGCTAGTCTGTGGATATAAGACTTGGTTTTCAGTCCCAGAACACTGGGCAGCTCACTTTGCTCTTGGCCTGCCTCAGTTTCCCCCTCAGCAAACCTTGATGTGCTCATTCCAGCACTTAACCTTGTTCTGTGTGCAGTGCTTTGTGCCTGGGGATGAATCTGCTTATAAAATGCACCTGAAATGCACAATAGGCAGATGGATGTAAATTAGAGAACAAAAGCTTTTCACGCTCTGCATCTTAAACTCAAGGTGATGTCCCTGGTGACTTTACCATGGCCATGAGGCAGGTTTGGGGTCCCAGCCCACGAGATGCCATTTGGGACCCCTTACAGGTGTTAAATACTTCTTGTGATCCCACAGCCCTGGCTCGCTGGTGTTCCTGGCGATGATGGATGACTCCTGGACAGCTGAGATTCTTTGAAACGTTCTGCTGGCTGTCAAGCCCTGTCTCTTTCCCTGTCTATCCATCTCCTCAAAATAACTGTGTTCTGCAGTTCTCTGCACACGTGTTCTGCTGCTCCGTGGGGAGATCCTGGAGTGGGATAACTGCAGGACTGCATGGATTAAGTTATTAAAAGCGGCGTTTGTGATGTTTTTTCCTTCTGAGGGTCTCAGAGCAATTTGCTGAGGTCTCTTTTACACATGGGGAAATCAAGGCAGAGCCCGAAATTGTGCAGCGAGTCAGGAGCAATTTGGAAATGGAACCCAACAGTTCTGCCATCCAGGGTTGTGCTCCTTTCTAGGGCTGAGCAGAGCAAAATATGCTTCAGAGTTCAGCAAAGAGGCGTCTGGTGGGCCCTGGGGGGAGGCTGGAAGCTGCAAGATGACAGAATCAGTCATCATGTCTAAGCACTGATTCTGGCTCCATCCTCCTCCTCTTGCTGTGTTTCTCTCGTTTGTGCTACCCCTCTGGGAGTCCAGCTAAGGATGGAAGAAATTGCCTGGAAAAGCCATCAGCCCACGTCTAATTCCCTTCTGAATTGATGTTTCAGGCTCTGAGAGTTTGTATTAAGCCTGCAACTTTTGAATAACAATTTTGTTTTCCATCAGGAGTTGCTTCTTCCCGCTCAGAAGGTTCTTGTGGCACACCTAGGAACATATCCTAGATTTGGGTTTGGTTTCCCTGCTCTGGTTGTCTGGAGAAACTATTTTAGATGTTGGGATGTGGGATTGTCCCCTCCTGCCAGCCTGTGCTTTCCTGGCATTTCTCAGGAGCAGGGCTGAGGTGAAGCCCAAAGAGGACCAGTGCTCCTCACCTCTGCACCAACAAGCCCCTGGAGACACTCTGCTGCCCCAAAAAGGCAACAAAGCAACTGGAAATGTTAATATTAAATATCAAAAACAAAGTACTAGCCTTGTCTTCCCAAACCACTGGGTACTTTAATTTTAATTAGGGTGAGTGCTTTGGTTTGTGTCTTATTTGGGCAACTTTGCATGAGTTGGGCACGAGAGTATCTCTGTGCTGTGGTTTATCTGCCAAAATCCTGAATACGTGGAGCTTGTAGAAATCATTATTCTCCCTTGGAAATCCTGATTTTTTTTAATGGTTGGGAATAGCTGGGGGTGCAGCCAGGACAGAATTGGGGATCTGCAGCATTCTCCATCACCTTTTCTTGCTCTTTCAACTGGAGGTGTTGAGCCTCCCCTTCCTCGCTCGGGGTGACGTCTGCACTTTAATTAGCAACTGCCACTTCCCTTGCAGGAAAGTCCGGGAGAGTTTCATGGCAATGATACTAATGAACGTCTGTGGAAGTTGTTCCCGAAACATATGGCAATGAATATTTCTGTTGGGTTTGTGTCGCTGTCCCACCGAATGCTGTGACGGGGAGATGCTTCCCTGCTTTGCTTTGAAAGTCAAACACTTGTGCAGTCTGTAATTCGTCTGTAGGATTTTTCCATAAAGATGAAAGGTGTGAAGGGAAAGAAAAATGATTATTGATCCTTAATTATTGTTTAGGTTTAATGACAGAAGTCTTGGGCATCAAAGAACAAAGTTTTTGCCTTCTGGTCGCTCCCTACCCCCTCAAACAAGAATCTGGGGTTCTCTGTCATTTTCAGAGGTGCCATGAGCCCCACACACATCAAGGATTATTCCAGACCCAGGGATTACCCCAAACCTGGGGATTAACCCAAACCAGCATGGTTTTGGCCCCGTTGTGGTGTAGCTTTTGGGGTGAATCATTCCCTGTGCCATGTTTTCCCTCTCCCTCCAGGTCCCATCGCAGAGCAGAAGCCCCAGGGCAGCAGGATTTTCCCTGCTGTGGTAGCATGGAAAGAGCTCTTTCCATGCAAACAGCTGCTGTCTCCTGGCATTGGAATTGTGGTGTTTTGTCCAGGAGTTAAACTGCAGGGTTTTGCTGTGTCATAATCAGGGTCTGACCTAAGCCGTGGGGTCACCAGAGGGCTCTGCAGAGGCAGTGACTGTTGAGAGAGTGGGGGAGGATTTGCACAAATCTGCACTATCCCGGGTCTCACTGTGGATATATCCACATCCCTGGCAATGCCAAAGCTCAGCATCTTGTGCTGCAAATCCAAAGGAAAGGATTTTCTGTACCTATTTGGGCTGGTGAGCAGTGGAGAGTCTCATTTGGAAACACTGCGATGGGAAGCTTGTTCCAGAGGCTTGAGTTTCTCCTGAGCTGCTGTGAAATGCTTGGGTCCCAGGAGCATGAGTGTGACACTAACCAGGCTGCTGGCCTCTAGATCCCAAATATTTAGCTCTTCAGCAGCCCCATACAACTTCCCTGCAATCAGAACTCCTTTAACCATGGTTTAAGGTCCATCTTCCCTTGGCTGATGAGCCCTGTGTGGATCACAGTGGGTATATTCAGACTCATAGTTGCAGCCTCTTGTGGGATCCTCTCACTCCCCCTTTATTTGGGATCTCTCTGTGCTGACGTCCCCAGCCTGCAAAAAAATTTTGCAGGGAAAAAGCTGTTCCCTGTGCACCAAGCCCACTTCTGAAAGATGTTGTGTAAGCGACTTGGCGAGCAAGTAACTTTTGCATTTAGGCTGTAATTGGCTTTAAATTCCAAAGGTCCATTGCTAATGATATTCAAAGCGCCTTAATTAAAGGGACACTGTCAAGTACTTCCTTTATAGTTTTCCTTTCGCGCGTGCTCTCGGTCGTAATACCAATTTTTTTTTTTTTTTTGTGTAAGCTTGAAGGTAATAATTAAAGTAATTCTCTGCTGATTCTGTCCTTTTCTATTTGGCAAACTTTGATCCATTATTATTTTTCAATGGAGATGAGATTAACATGGCCACTTTTGTTCCGCGATCGTTCCGGTTCAATACGGCTCCAGATTGCGCTGGGATCTCGCTGCCCTCGCGCCAGTGGCATCGCTTGGTGGTGACATTGATGCTGCTTTGGGGAGGGCAGTGACATTGATGCAGCTTTGAGGGAGCTGCTGAGGCAGCTGCAGGAGCTCGTGCTCCACCTTAAAGAGTCTCTGAGCTGTCTGATCCACTGTTGAGAAGAACCCGAATCTTCCGTGAAAGGTGGGGTTTACAATTCCTCAAAGGGGAATGAAGATAAGCCTCTCCTCTCCCTGATTAGGAAAGCCCATCTTTTGTATATGCAACAGTATTTTCTGATGGAAAAATAATGTATTTGCAAGGTGTCGGCTCATAAAAGAAGCCATCTCATGATCTAAGTTACAAAGATGCTCAGCTCTAAGCTGTCTCTTCAGTTTTCAACTCCAGACTTAAATTGGGGATGAATAATTTGTCTAGGACTTCAAACTCGCTGGCTTCCCTGCTTATTAAAGGGGAATAAACAGGGCTGAGGGATGGCAGCTGACTGCCCTACAGTCGGGGGCTGCTGCAGCAGCTGGGCTTGCTCTGTGCTCTTCCCTCCCCACGCATCTCCTCCGTCACAGGGTGGGTGATGCTCATCCTGCCTGTGGCCTTTTCCCCGAAAGTGCTGCCTGGAGCAAAGCTGTGCTTGTCATGTGAATATGAACCCTCTAAGGGTGTGGGTGGGATGGAGCAGGAATATTTTGCCTGTTCCAGGCAGTAATGTGCCTCCCGTTAGCCTTGGGACCCCATGAGATGGGTCAGGAGGGAAACACTGACCGGCCAGAAACCCTCTGCATTCACCAGCCGCTCTTTAGTCTTCCCTGGAGCAGCCAAGTGTGGAGAGGGCTATTTAGATCTGAGAGGATAAGGCAATAACCATTTTAAGAAAGATATTCGCAGTGGGTCAAATTTCAAACAATGAGAGTGTTTCCACATGGCAGCCCATGCCAATTATTGCTTGTAATTGCTTTCCCTCTGGTGCTGCCTTTGCCCTTTCTCGTTTACAGGAGCTGCTGTCCCCTGTCCACTCCACGTGGCTTTTTCCCACCTCCTGCTGGGCTGGAGCAGGTTTGCAACAGGGTTTTTTTGCAGACACTGTAAACGGCTCGATTGCATCTAGAGGGATAAAGGGTTCCTGCTTTTCCTGCTTCCTCTGTTATTTGGGAGCTGGTTACTGCAGCAGCAGTGAATTCATGCAAGGTTCATGTGGAGGTGTAGCTGAGGTCTGAATTGAGGGAGCTGACAGCTTGTTTTCTCCAGGCACGGAATGTAGGTGCTAGGTGATGTGTCTGAATGTCTAAGGGGGGTCAGGGTTTTCTGGAGAGTCCATGGATAGGGAAGGGTTTGGGATGTTCTGGTGTTGTAGGTGAGCACACAGATCCTGACTGTGGTCATGCCAAAGGGAGTATTTATGACAAAGGAGACCGCGTGAACCTGCGTGAGGACAATCCAGCTGGGCTTTGCATGGGGCTTTGCACAGCAGCCTTTCTGAGTCCAGAACTGGGAATTTTGGGAATGTTTCCCTTGCTCGGTGAAGTGACAACCTGCCTGTGTCTTCTGCTGAGCCACCAGCCCTCGAGGCCACGCTCCCGTTTAGCCCATTAAAACTGACTCTCGTTTTCCCTGCTGAATCAATTTCTCAGTCTTTAAATGGTACCGTCCTTGCGCTAATCATACAATAGGACTACTAATGAATGTCTCAATTATTTAATGTTTGAATCGAGCAATTATTTTCTGGAGGTAGCAAATTGAAGTTTTCAGGAGGAAAAATACCATCTTGCCCCCCGTTTTTTTTTACCGCTACATAATTAAGTAATTGTATAGCCAGTGATTTAATAGCTACAAGATCAGGAGTGACATATTTTATTCATTTTAAGCAGGAGTGTTTCTCATTTCTCCTCTTTCTGGCTAGGAGCAGCCCTTGCCACCCTCTGGGAAGGCTGGGGAAAAGCTGCAAAGCTTTACCCTTGCCTCTGTCGCATTTCTATCCGTGTTTAAAGATTTTTCTCTTCTGTGCTGAGCTGCCTCTGCCATTGGCTGCCAGCAGGTGCTTTCCTGGGAGTCCGTGGAGGGTTGTTTTGGAGGATGGATTTGCTGCCTGTCACCACCACCAGCTTGTGTCCCACCCTCTCCATGTGCTGCGTCTGATGCACTCGGGTGCTCCCATGTTTTTTGGGGCGTATTTGGAGGAAGGAGAAGAGCTGAGGCACTGAGTATTATTTAACTGGGAGCTGTTTCTGCACCAGTGATGGCAGGAGTCCCCCAGGGAGTGCCCTGGTCAGGGGATTTATCTCCCTTTGGAGCAGACACCCAGCCCTGGCGCAGAGCATTTGTCACACATCATCCCCGTCGCGCTGTCGGAGCGACATGCGGAGTGACAGTCGTGCTGGTGGAAACCTCTCTGCTTGTTTTAAATAAATAAAGAAGTTAATCACTAGGGAATTACCGTGCTCAGATGTTGAGACATTCTGGGGATGAAAAGAAATGTCTAAGGAACAAGAATATTTAGTGTCGACTGAGCGTCTACCTGAATTCTCCTTATTTCTGTGTGTGTCAGCTGTGCAGGGGTATCTGTGCTGGAGAACAGAAGGGCTGGATGGTTGTCTGGACAAATAATTCACCTCCCCTGCTTGTTTTTCATCCACTGGTGGACAGACTGTGGTTCCTTCAGAGCCAGTTGCTGTCGATAGGTAATTTCTGCTAGGGGGACTCATCTGTAGCTTGTTTGCAGGTACCTGCTTGGGAGTTGAGTCTTTCATTGCCATAAAATGCCCTGATAAAAAATGGATGATGTGTGATATTCCTGTACTCCTGCCAGACCCAGAGTCCCGGGCAGGCTGTGACAGCTCCCTCCTTGGATGAATGCAGCCTTAAGCTCTGCTCCTGGCGTGAGCCTTCGTGACCATAAAGCCGAAATGGGCCTTTCTTGGCACCATCCCCCAGATTTCAGACAAGTTCCCAACAGCACGGATTGGTGAGAGCGCTGGCAGAGAGGGAGCACAAATGTGCTGTGAATAGGCATCGGAGGGAATTCATTAACAGGACCTAATTAGCAAATTCTAAGTGGCAGCACTCCGTGGAGGAGCTGGGCTGGACTGATCCAGTCACGGTGAGCATCCCACCAGCCAGGTGGGTGCGAGGAAAGGATGTGCACCCAGGGAAATGGTACTTTTCCCAGGTGGTCTTCTGGAAAAAGTTACTTTGGGAGGAATGAGGTGTGACCTGCGGCAACACAGCCCCCGCCCGGCCGTGCTGCTGGCGGCAGTGACAGAGCCGCTGTCTCCCATGACAGGGTTAAACTCCTGCGACGGTGAGTGATTGCTCGCCAGATGACAAACGAGCCGAGAGCTGCCGTGGCATTGCAAGTAGTTTTTCAAGGGCTCGGTCTTTTGTTAAAAAAATAGTGACTTGTAATTATTTAGTTAAAACTTTGTGTCTCTCTCCAGCCATGGTATCACCTTTCCCGCTCTGTCTGAAGCACCCTCATATCTGTCTTGGTGGCCTCACCATCAGCCCCTGGGGGTGACACAGCCCTGAGAGGTGGTGGCCACCCTTAAACCCAAGCAGGGCTGGTGGTGATGTCTTCACAACCTTTCCCAGGTAGCTTCATTTGCTGCTTTCTGGTGTCCTTATTTAACACACACATTGTAATTAAGAAGAATTTCCTGTACTCCTCTGGGGCTCGCGAGAAATTTGAGAGCTGGAGGGTTTTGTGTGTTATGTTAACACGCTTGTTAAAAAGGAGAGGTCTCCTCAGTGGGGCTGAATGGAGCCCAGATACCAGCTGGGACAACTGTAGTGTTGGAGGACCTTTGGGATGCACGAGTGTGGGATGGATTCCTGCGGGCAGGAGAGACTGCAGGTATTTGCCAGTGGAAAAGGAGGAGAGCAAGTCAGGATCCTTCACTTCGGGTTTGATTAGTGAGCTCAGGTGGCCACAACCAGCATGTGGGTTGCTGTTACCCCATATCATCTGGCAGGGTGGCTGTACTTCATGGTTGGCACTGAATTTGGGGAGACCTGGTGGATGCGAAATATCCTGAACCATTGGGAAAATCTTCCCGTACAAACCACTGAAATCATTCTTCAGCCTGGGCATGGCTTCGTGTTCCTCTACGCAAAGGAGTTTAGCAGGTCAGTTTGGTGGTGGTGGGCACAGCCACAGTACCACACCAATGGTGTTTGCTGCCCAAAGCCTCTGAGAGTTTTGGTGTTTGTGGCTCAGGATTCAGCCAGCTGCTTTTTGGGAGCTCTCTGGCCCTGGGGACTCTCGAGTTGTGGAGTGTGGCCAGGAGGGTGCAAACATCCTGCTGGGCCAGGCACTGTGGTGGTGGCCTGAGCCTTTCTTTATATGGAAGATTTTAGAGTCAGTCACCATGTGTAGATGTGGAATCACAGAATTGTTCAGATTGGAACAGACCTTTATGATCATCAATTCCAAGAACCACCAGGTTCATCATTAAACCATGTCCTCCATGTGGGGTTTTTTTAACACTTCCGGGAATAGTGATTTCACCACCTCCCTGGGCAGCCTGTTCCAGTGTTTTTCAACACTTTCCACAAAGAAATTTTCCTGTTATCCAGTCTAAACCTCACTTGATGCAACCTGAGGCCATTTCCTCTTGTCTGTCTCTTGTTATCCTGGAGCAGAGCCTGACCCCCACCTGGTTCCAGCCTCCTTTCAGGGAGTTTAGAGAGCAATAAGGTTTCCCCTGAGCCTCCTTCTCTCCAGGCGAAATTTCAGCTAAAATCTCAGCACATTGCAGATGTTTGGGCAGAGGAAGGGACTGTTTTTCCCTTAAGTATCAGCTTGCTTAGGTTTTATTCTTGCTTTCTTTTTAGTTCAGCTTTCCGCAGCAGTTATTGACAGTGTTAGCAGCTACCTAGGGATCAGGTAGGAAAGAGAACTGTGGTGAGGCTTCCCCTGGGACCAGTCTGCCCTTCCCCTCGTGGTTCTGCTGCTGCACTTGTGTACAGCTGTGTGCAGCTGTGCTTCTGCACCGCAGCCCCAAGCCCCCGTTGTGCTCCCAGCAGGACTTTCCCCACAGCTGCGCCGCGATGGTGACAAAGCCTGGATTTATGTGTTGTGACTTCCCCTGGCCTCTTCTGCAACCAGTTCTTGCCTCTTGGCTACAAGTGATTCCGTCCCTGACACCTCTCTGAGTGGCTCCTCTGCCGCCAGCGCCGGGTGAGTTCCGCAGTGTCCCCAGCCATAACTGTTACCAGATGTTTACACGTCTGGAGATGCCATCGCCAGGGCTCCATCTCTCATGCCTCATTTCATAAGGAAGAGTCGTGTTTTGCAAAGTTCACTCCACTCCCTGAATCTGTCCCTGTGGCCTCACTGTGCTGTGTGTTCACATATTCCAGCAGTGGTGGGGCACTGGGATGTGTGCTGGGAGAATCCAGCTGTGGTGGGAGCATCCAGCTGTGCTCATTGGCTCTGTTTGGGCATCTGAGTGGTGGTTTAGGGCTGGGGACTGTCAGAGGGAGGCTGTGACAAACCCCCATTCCCTCCAGTGACTTAGCCTCTGTGGGGAAGTGTCTGTGGTGACAGCACCAGGCATGATGGGCAGTGTGCGGGTGGACAGAGGTGACCAGCTTTGCAGGGAAAGGACAGTGTGGAAATCCACTCTGGTGCCAAATCAAAAAGCAAGACATTGTGGTTTTAAACATTCCCCACATGCAAGGCTTTTCCTAGCCTGTGTCGCAGTGATCTCAATTTAAATCCTAAATGGATGTGAGTTAAATAACTTCTTGGAGTTGTTGTTAAAGGCTCTTTCCCGGGTTTGTTTCTGTTTCTTCCTGAAGGTGAAAGCTGCGGGAGTCCCCAGTTGTCTTAATTTCACCTTGAGTGCTTTTGGCTGCAAACTTGTGGTGTTTGGCTTTGCAGAGATGATAAAATCTAAGATTTCACTTGTGAAGGCTTCACACTGCTGAAAATCCCTGTTGAATGAGGAGTGCGGGATCAGACCCCTCATTTAGATCAATGGTTCAGGAAGGAAAAAAAGAGAGATGAACTTGGAGCCTGTGAAGAAAACCTGGTTGGGGGAGAAGAGAGGAGGGGTAGAGCTGAGTTAATGGAAGAGAGATATCTCCAGTCTGGAAATGGATGAAGGGAAAGGGAACATATCTCGCTTCGTCCTCCTGGGATTAATTTTGAATATCAAACGCTTGATCTCGAGCCGTTCCTCAGGCAGCCGGTCATGTTTCTGTGAAAGCTGTATTTTGAAAAGAATTTTTCTGATGCTTTAAAACAGAGGAAAGCAAAGCAAATGACCTTATCCTGCTTTGCATTATGTCACACTCGATGATATTCTTTTGCAGTACTTGCAGATAGCTTGACACATCGAGGCAGACAGCCCCTTATTATTAAATCTGTTTGCAAATGTGCTCAGATTGCCCTTCACATCCACCCCTGGTTATGAGCGGTGGCAGCCCGTGGCTGCAAATCCCAGGTCCCCACAAACACCCACCTTCTCCCCACCTCCCCACAGAGCTTGTCAACACTTTAGGAATTAATAAAGTGTCCTGCGGGAAACGGAAAGGGCTTTCTTCCCCTGCCAGGGAGGGAGGAAGGGTAATGCCTTCTTGCTGTGGGTTCTCCTCCTCCACGGCTCTCTTGGCTCTGTGCTGAGCTGCTGACCTTAGGAATGTTCCCATGACTGGCACGGAGGGACCCAGTCCCTGTTCAGCTGTGTCATGTCTCCCTCCGGGTCACATCAGGCCAGCGCCGCTGCTGTCTGCGCTCGGTGAAAGCTGAATCAATAGTGCCTCATGCTGCTGAGCTGGGCTATTGCTGCAGCCCATCCTCTCTGCATGCTGCAAGCATCCTGCTTCCTGCAAAAGGCCACTTTGCTTTTTCTGATTTCCAGCTTTTCCCCAGAAAATCCCCTGTGCAAAGCACCCCCATCGTCAGCATCACCTGGTTTGCCTCCAGCAGCAGCATGGCAGGGATGCAGGGATGCCTGGCTTCCTTGGGAGCCAAGTGGAAAAGTTCTTCCAAGAGAAAACCGAGGGAAAAATTAATTTCTAAATCCAGGCTGTTGGTAATTGGCCACAAAACACTATGAGGATCTGTCATTAAATAAATACCAGGCTGGCCATAGCCACAAATGGGAAAGACTCCCAGGGATTTTGATTCAGCCTCCATTCAGATCCTAACAGATTTTTATCCTACAAGCAGGTCTTTGGGCTTTGATATTTGTGTTCACATCTGGTGCTATTGCAACACACCTGATACCTGGGGAATTGCTCCCTGCGTCACTGGGAGCTCATGGCAAAGGCTCCCAGGGCAGTTTGGGCATTTCTGCTGAGGCATCATCTGTCTCCCAGATTTGTCAGCTTTCAGTGTCAGTAAATTTGTCCTTTTCCTTACGGGAGGATGAATAAAAGGCACCACTTAACCTTGGTTTTTTGTTTTGGAATGTTTTTCCCCTTACTCATCCTCCTGTTGTATGATCCACCCCTGACTTTTTCATTTGCTGTGGGAATATGTTTAGGACCAGATTTTTTCATTGTTATTTTCCTATTCTTACATACATCTGTCTTTCCAATGCTGAAGTTGAGAATGTTGTTTATTTCCATGAAAGCACCACAATATTTTCATTTACTGTTCTCTCTCCCTTTCTCTCCATGCCTTGCTTTCTTGGCCACCATTGTCTGTTGATTAGATGTTTTTGTAAAGTTGTCCAGAGTGATATGTGGGTTTTTTCCTTCCCTTGAGTGGTTACAATTAAGTTAGAATCCATCAATGTGTATGAGTTGTTGGCAATGTTGCTTTTGATAGGCATTACCTTGTACTTGTCTGTATTAAATTTCAGCTGTCATTGTTTTCTTAATTGCCTATGTTAGATAATGTTGAATTTCCCACAGTCCTCTCCTCCTGACTAAAATGAATAGCATTTGTATCAAAATGCTTCAAACTTGACACCTTTTTTCCCCCATGCCATTTAAAACTTCACCTTGGCTTGGCTGATTTAATTTGCTATCAATTTCTCATATTTTGAGGCATTCCTTTCTTTCCTTTCCCTCTCTCTGGGGGTGTTTTCACTGTGATAGGAGGGGTTTTCCACACCTTGGATTTAGCCAGGACGGGTAAAGACAGCTCCATTTTCCTAAAGGTGAAAGGGTGAGGATGTAGCACAGGTGCTATAAACCCTTCTGGAGCTCAAGGACATGGATTTGAGTTGTTAAACCACGATTTTCTCAGCCATGGTGACTCAAATCCAGCTAATCTCTGTGTAGTCTTGTGTCCTCCTTGCCGAATCAATGTCATTTTTGGGATCTGCCTGATCCAGGAGTGCAAGAGCCATGTTTCAGGAGATCTGGCTTTTATTTTTCACTCTGCCACATCCCTGCTTTGTATGGATCTTGACAAGCTGCTGTTCTTCTCCAGCTGCTGTTCAGTTTTGTGTACTTCCCTTGTTCAAATGACATCCCTTCACAAGCATCTGCAGGAAGATGGTTTTCATCTTCAGAGCCTGCTGTTTCTTCAGGGGTACTGGTTATTATTAATTAAGACATTTTTGAAGGTCTAATAAATAATACCAGCTTTTCTTGAAAGTATTGTTGCCTTCCTCAGAGGACTCTAATAGATTAGAGAGGGGACACTTTATTTTCTAAAAGCCATACTGTGCCATGTCACGTTCATCCAGATAGTTTATTATAACTTTCAAACCCCTCATTTAACAAGTTTACTTACTGCTGAAGTAAGCCTTTGAAGTCTGGAATTATCTGTTCACTTCGAAAGCATGGAATGATCATTTCCATGCCAGCAAAAATTACTGAGTGAAATTGGGTGATAATTTTAGTCTTAATTTGGTTTTCAATCTATGAAAGTTCCTCGATATTTTTAAATGATGTGAAAGGATCTCCTCTATTCTGTGTTGCCCAAAATACTCCACTGCAGCAAATTAAAGCATTTGGTAACTTGGCCTTTATGAGAACCCTGCATGGCTTTTCTCCCTTTGTAACACCTCTTTGAGGAAGAACTGGATGCCACATTAGCAGGTTGGCACACCAGACCTTCAGAAGGGGCTGGAGGACCATGAAGAGGTGGAGAGACCTCTGGCATCACTCCCGAGGCAGATGAATGGCACAGAGAGAGTTTATGAACCCATCTGCAGGAGGAAGGCAGCAAACTTGCCAGTTCAGCGAGCTCAGTTGAATCCTTCCCAGTCAGGGTAGATCCAAAGTTAATCGCTCGGAGGTCTGTTGGTATTTTTATCCCTGCATTTATATTTTATGGAACCATCTGGTCCCATTAAAGCTTTCAAAGTCAGCTTGGATTGAATTGAGTTTCCCGGGAACTGAGGAGAGGAGGAGTGAGAGGAGGTGAGGTGTGGGGATGAAGGAGGTCTCATTGCAAAGAGGTCAGGGTGAGAGGGATGAGGGCAATTTGGAGCAAAGGATTTAAACCCTGAGAGGTAATGGGGCTCCTTGCTGTGCCTGCCCTGAAGGTTTTCCAGCTGGAACATTCCTGTCCAGTGAAACACCCTCAGCATCTTCTCCTCTGGAGTTACTCAGAGAGAAGGAGACCTTGTAACTCTGTGAAAGCAGTGGTGACAACTTGAAAAATGGCTTCAGCAGCAGCGAGTGCCCTTCCCAGGCAGGAGCTGGGGAGAGCTGCTCCAGGAGATTAAAGTCTCCAGCTGGGTCCCATCGGCCACCCCAGCCTGGTGCTCTGCACTAAGTGCTCCAGTGACCACATTCCCACCTTTCCTCCCCTCTCCCATCAGCTCTGCAAAGCTGGGGAGGAGCTGCAGCCCTGGCACGGGACTGCTCCATGCTCGGGTCATCACTCCTGTGCCCCAACAGTGCCAATCCTGAGTGGAGCAGCTGCCGAGTCCTCCAGACTTGGAGCTTTCCCCTCCTCATTTCCTTGTTTGCTCGCCTGGAGCCTGCTGGTCCCTTCCCCATCCTGTATGTTGCTTTTCCAGGACTATGGCGTGGAATGGAATCATTTGCCTTCTGTTCCACAGCACTGGTGGCTTTCCCAGGGCTGGCCTGATTCACTCCAAGCTTCGGTGGCACTCCTGGAGGGTTTGGCTGGGACACAGTCCTGCTGTGCCCATTTGGGATTTGAGTGGTTACAGTGTGAATAATCTGCTTTCCAGTGTGTTCCCAACCTCTTTGGAGGTGGGAAAGGAATCTGTGGGTGTTCTGGTTTTTAGGGGCATCTCAGGTGACATGGCAATTCGGGGATAGAAACATTTTCCTTTCAGCTGCAAACAAAACTGGCTCTTGTTAGATGGAGCCGATGGCTCCATACACATCTGAAAGGCACGAGCCACCACTTTTATTGATTTCTTCCAGAGAATAACTTGCATTTCCTTTGTAAGCACTCCTGCAACCCCTTGTGATTTTTTTCAAACACCTCTAACCCCAATCCATTGCTTGCTGCTGCCTGAGGATCTCTCAGCACCATCGGATGGTAACTCCTTGGTCTCCAAAGGACTGGAATGAGTGTCTGAAAAGCCCCCTGAGATGCAGAAGAAGGTGCCTGCAAGGGAACCTGTTGTTTCTTGGGCAGAGGGAGACTTTCGCAAACCCAGGGCACCTCCTGTTTGCAGTAAGGGATATTTTGTGGTGATAACTTGGCCCAGCTTATCGAGATCACAATTTTCCCTCTTGCCCCCAAATACCTTGGAGCTGCTGATAAAGCCATGGCTTTGGGACAGCTGCTCTTGAGCGTATTAGATTTGAGTGAATAATTCATGGAAGCAATTTATTCATTGAATTCACCAGTCTCAAGCTCAGGGTATGTCTGCTGGGCAAGTTGTTATTTCCTTCAATTTATTAGTCGTGGAGTAATATGCCAATATACATTGAGACTTCTGTGTCAGAAAACATTTGTAATTCAGAAATCTGGGCTGGCTGGTGAGCTCAGAGGGGCAGATGTCTGATGGGGTCTCTCCTGGGAAGGTTGCTATGAGTTTTTGGGGAAATCATCCTTCAGAAAACTTGCAGCCCTGCTCTGCTGGGCATGTGAGGGGCTCTGGGTTTGAGAGGAAGAAGGGCTGAAGCTGTTAATAGTCTTAAACCAGCATGGGCACAAGGCTTTTCATTCACCCTCTGCTCCTCAAGGGCCAGGGGAATTGGAGCTCCTGTTATTATTTAAGTGGCTCTCCAGCTGCTCCTTCTCATCTTGTCATCTCCCTGCCTGTCTTTGATTAATGACTGGACCATCCATTCCAGTGCTTCCCACTCTCTTTCACTTAATTCCCTATTTTTTCCCCCCCTTTCCCCTCCGCTTCTATTTTTTTCCCTCACACAAACTGCTGATCTAAATGTTCAAAATAAATTATGCTGAATAATGGATGAAGGCAGCTGCATAATTTATGGTGCCACAGGGTGAGGCGAAGCCCTGTGTGCTCTTCCTCTGCTTCTTGCCCCCTGTGCCATCCCATCCCCTTTCTGGGAGCAAACTGAGCAGGTGGTGGCACCAGGTTTGCTGGTGGCTGCTCTTCAGATCCCACTTTCAGTTGGAGGAGGGATTTAATATTGCAGGATTAAGCACCCAGGGGTGTTGTGGCCGTGGGAGATGTGAGGTGCTGATGTTCAGCCCATCAAAGGTCGTCCCTGCCTGCTGGAACAGAGATAATGGGTTTAATTAGTCACCCCATGACATTCCCCTCCTGCCTGCCTGTCTGCAGCAGGGTGCTGGTGCCGGAAAGAGCTTTAAAATCAGGTGGAAGGGGTGGGTTGCTTCCTTTTGGGGTCCTGCTTTGCCCCAAGTGTCAGCATGAGAAGGTCTGGCGTTGGTTAGAGTGATTCATTCTGGCAGGCTGAGGCAATTTCTTCTGACTTTTATATTATATTGAGAATTTCTCTCCATAAGGATATCAGATATAATTATAATATGTTGAAATGAAGTACTTCAACCTTATCAAAAATAACATTTTGATAATTTTTCGCTGAAAATGTCAACACAATCAATAGGTTCTTGCAAATGTTTTCATTTCATTAAACTCAGCAGATTGTTCTGCTGGCATGTTTTAACCCACACTAAATATCTTTCTTTCCATATTGGGATGAACTTAGATAATAAGGTTACCTTTACAAAGCCACATGGTGATGAAGTAGAGCTTTTTAGCAGCAGCCCTCCATGTTCCTTATAAAAGGATGAAAGAGTGGCAGAGATGACTGAGACAGTGAGGGAAAGAAAAAAGGAGCGACACAGAGACATCATTTTTCCCTCTCCAAGTTTATTATCCCATCCGTTTGCCTCTGTCTTTCTCCGATATCTTGTCCATCAGCTGCTAAAACCTAATTCTGTAAGAAATAAATACAACTTGAGTAAATTAAGTGAAAAGGCTGCACAGAACCCAATTACTCTCTGTCCCCTGGACGCTCGGGAACAGAGTTCATTTCCCTGTAATGAACAATGTGCTGAGTGACAGCCTGGCAAAATGAGCCGTGGTTTATCCAGGGGCAAATATGGGGATATGGAGTAGTTGGGGAGGGTTCTGTCCATGGAGGTGGGGATGTGGGGATGCAGGAGCTGGGAGACTCCAGCTCCTCTGTCTGGCTTCCTGAGAGAGATCACCTTTATTGTGGAAACCATTTGTTGCTAAAACTGGGAGCTGCAGAGGTGGTTAAAGGTGTTTCCTTTCAGAGTCTCCTGGTTTCATTTTCTTGAAGGACTGTGTTGGGCAGGCAGAGCCATCCCCTGTGGGGAGGGAAGTTTAGGAAGACCACAGCAGGCTCAGAGCACTGCCTCGCAGCCTATGGAAGGAGTTCAAAATGAGGTAAACCCAAATGTATGTGGAATCTGTAAAGTGGTGTGGCTGAGGAATTAACCTGGGACTCAGGACTCAGCCCTGCTCTGTCGCAGTCCTGACTGCATGACCTTCAGCAAATGGCTTTACAGTCTGCCTCTGTCTTCCCCAGCAGCACATCATTTTGTTCACTCCTCTCCTCTGATTGCAGGCAGCTTTGGTAAAAGATTTTGTTCCTCTGTGTGTGTATTGAACTTGGCACAAAAGCTGCTCGTTCCAGCTGTTGCTGTAATACGTGTGGGGAGCTTTGTGAGGAGTATTGGAGTAGGGCAGGAGGGAGCCTGGGCTGAAACCTCTGCTTGGTTTTTCCTCTGTGCTTGTAGGACTAAATCTAAGAGCTTAAGTCAAGCAGAGGTGAGAGTGTGCGTTGGCATTAAGATTTTATAGGGCAGTGGACAGTGTGCCAGTCTCGTGTAACACAGGGATCAATGCACTCGCTGTGCTGCTGCTGATGCAGGGTTGACAGTGTCTGTTGTTACCGTAAATAAAGCAGGGATGAGGGAATTTTACCTGTTCCCTTTGCCTCTTTGCATGCACAGACTTCCTGAATGTTCCTCTGGCTCCACAGGGATTATCCAGGATGCTGGACTGGGAGGGCTATCGCTCTGCACAGACCTGCTGTGTGCTTGTTTTAAGTTTGGGCTGCCTGCAGCGAGGCTGAGCCAGCACAGCTTGTCTGCAGGAGCCGTCATGGTGCAGAGGGTAATGACTGCTCGGGAGAAGGAACTTGCAGTGCTTTATTATGCGGAATATCCAGGCGGTGAAAGACAGCTGCTGCTGCTCTGTGCAGTATTATAGCCCTATAATCAATATCGGGGAGGAGGAACTGGTGGGCAACCTGTTCCCTATTATGGGCACTTAAGCAATGCTTGGGTTGACAAAGAACCTTGTAGCAACTGCAGGCAGCACATGTTCAACATGCTCCTCATATATCAGGGAGCGATCCAGCCAAAAGCCCAGATGCTCTTGACAGCTAACTTTGGAGAGGAGCTGGTGACAAAGCAGCCTTTCAACCACAGGAGCCTCCTTTTCCTCTGGATACTTTGGGATCAGCTTTGCCTGAGCCTTGAAACCCAGAGGAGGGAGACTGATGGCAGTGTGTGATTAAGTCCCTAAATATCACCCAAGCAGGCGGCAGGAATGCTGAGATCTGATGTCAGGTGTGAAGGACCTGGAGCCAGGACTGCTGGGCTGTTTCCCTGGCGCTGCCACTGATTCATTTTGACTTTGAGCAAGTCATTTAATCGCTCAGTAATTAATGCTATTCATACAGCTAAATTGAGTACTGCTAGGTACGTGAGCTCTCGCTGCAGGCACACTGTGGCCATTCAAAAAAATCACAGCAACACCTAGAAAAGAAGAGAAGGTGTTTGATTTCAAAGCGTCCTGGGCTGCCACTTGAATCCTTCTCATCATGTACCTAAAAAGGGCCCATGGCAGATCTCTGAAAGGCTCCACTTCCTTACTGCAGGAAGGAGTGATGCCCACAGGCCAGAGCTGGGAAATCCATCACCTACCTCAGCAAATAAGTGTTAATGAAGTTCATGGGGAGTCTGGGCGGGATGGTAGGAGGAAACAGCAGATGATTCCTGCTATTTTAGCATTGATCTCCTCCCTGACCGTTAGTTTGAAGCTGGCACAGCAGCTTCAGGACCTTGGCTCCTGAGCTGATGTGACCTCCTGCTCTCCTGGTCTGTGCCCATTTAGCCGAGGAGCTGCCCGAGTCAATCAGAGCTGAGTGTCTGCAAGCAGGGCTGGTGCCTGGTGCTGAGTGTTTTTATTAGCTCAGTACAAACTGCAGCAGAGCATTTATTGATTCCCGTGATCCATTGCCATCAGGAACATAATTTGTAAACTTTTGGGGAAGCAGGATCAGTAGCAAAGACTGCTGCATGATCCCAGTCACCGGGGAATTCAAATTACCTTTACTGAGTGGAGTACTTGCTGTGTAAGACTTGACTCCAGGCTTGGCTGGTGGGTCAGGAAGGGCTTGGAAAGCAGTGAGTGAGTACAAAGAGCTTCAAACTCTGTCTTTGCCCACAACCCAAGGCACGTGGCTTTGCCCAGGGGCTCCAGGCCACGTGCATGCTGCTTAACCTCTGTGTTACAAGGCGAAATGAGAGACCTCTTGCGTTTTTATCTGCCCTGCCTTGAACTAATGCTGCCTGGAGAGGCTTTCTTGTGCTCACGATAAGTAAAATGAAAGATCTTTGGACCTTTAGCTGCAGGGCTTTGCTCAAATTCCCCTGTACTTACTCTTGCTCCTCGCAGACCCCTGTAATTGCACCGCGTTTCTCTGTATTTACGCAGATATATTATATATCAATCTGTTACCAAGTGCATGAATTTCTTGACTAAACCTGCTGTTTAGGAGTCCATTAAGGATGTTTTGTTGACCATATGTGGCACCAAAAGGGAAGAGTTCCTCCTTTTCAGCTGTTGTGGACGTGGATGAGGAATGTGAGTGAGCAGGGGTGGAAATATCTGCATTTTGCATGCACACAAAATGACTTCTGGGAAGCTGGGATAAGCATCTTGTTCCTTCAGCCTTTGAAAATGACAGATCTCTATCACTCAGAGGAGTTTTTCACCTAAATAATGGCAGTAGATCCACGGGGTCCTCTGGGGGAGCAATGGACTTACTGCAAAGTCAGGACAGTTTAACTGGAATTTACCAATCCACCTGGGATTTTGGGTCTGTGCTTCGTTTGAATGGGAGTTTAATACCCACATTCCCCAAACAGCTTAGAAACTTGCACTGTGTATTTTCCAAAAGGAGATTTTACAAAAACATGGAAAACCACCAGTAAAATGTGTTTTGCCGCAAAAAATCAGTGAATTTTGGATGGCTGTCTTTTAACTTATTAGCAGCTATGGGATGTTGTGGCCCAACAGAGGAAATAAAGCTCCAGTTATCCCTGTCAGTGCAACTTTTACATCCTAAGGAGATGTCAAATTGTCCATTACAATTTAAGAACACATAAATCTATGTGTATTTCTTTTTCCTGACTACATCTGTAGCCAAACTGTTTAGATGGTGGGACAATATGTACTTTTAGAGATGCTAAATTGCATTTAGAGGGAGGAGTTAGGGAAAGGAAGAAGGGGAAAGGTGGTAACAGAGATAGAGCCTGTGAATTAGCTGGGCTGGAGGGAATGATCTGTGCTCCTGACTCATCCATATTATCCACACATCAACCTTCTGTCCCCAAGGCCACACTGCCAGGCCATTTCCGTAGTGTTTTCTTCAAATATACCTTCCTGTGCCTCCAATCTCTGCCCTGGCTGGAGGTGTTGATGTCTGGAGGAGTAATTACTCCGGGGATAACTCTGGACTCTGAGATGGACTGGGAGCCACCTGACACTATCTTGCCTCTGGTCCTGCCCTCCGTGGGGAAATTTTAAGTCTGTTGGAGCGATGGCTTTGCACAAATTCCCAGCTGAGAGGATGCATGTTTGGGCTGCCTGGCTGGTCGGGAATTCATTAGGAACTTTTGTGTTTGCAGCTGTCTCTCGGATTATATCTTTATTGATCCTGCCTGCCCATGGCCAAGGGGAAATATGTGGAAATGATGAAGCTCTTCTGAAGGGGAGTTCATAATCTTGCTCAAACAAAGCCAGGCCCCCAGAGAGAGGGATGAATGGCCTATGTGTAGCCTATTTTGAGATGATATGGCTATCACATCTTGTTCCCCTTGTTTTACTGGGATAACATTCAATTACCCCTGCCAACAGCAGCTTCCCACAAGGGTTGTTGAGACAGCTAATTGCTTGCCCCACTTACTCCAGACGAGAAGTACAAGCAGCTCTGAGGCTGTGTGGGGCTGAGAGGATCACTGGGAAAGGCACCAGTTTTAGGATTGCACAGGTCCCCTAAAGACCTGGTGTCCTGAGGAGGTTGTGGAGCTGGAGGTCAGCCTTGACCACAGCTCTGCCACAGCTTTGCTTCTTGACCACAGGAAATTCACTTCATTTTTGTGGTAGGATTTGAGCGAAAGGCTGTGGATGCTGGTTGGGAGATCACAGAGATGCCAAGCTGAGCTGGGATTTGTACCCCCTAAGCATTAGCAGTGGGTGGCTCTTCCTGAGTCTTGCTCTGAGGACACACAGGAGGGTCAGATGGTGTCTCTGTGGAGTGCAGGGAATTATCTGGGCTCTGCTGCCCTCCCTGCCAGGGCTGCACAGCCTCTGCAAGCGTCAGCATCTTCATCAGGGAAGCTTCTCCGCAGCCCATGTTGTTCCAGCGTGGCTGTGCAGAGCTGTCAGCAGGTAACAGCTCTCACTCGCTGCTTTGCACAGCACCCCAGAGATGCAGAGCCCAAGCAGCCCTGTATCAATGCCTGACAGCACCTTCCTGTTGTACACCCGAGCGAGGAGACAACTTGTGAGACAGCCGCACTTAGCCCCTGCCAAAGCCAAGCGCCGCAGAAGTCCCTGATGTATTTAGAGAAACACACTGTCTTGCTGTGTCTGCTTTGGAGAAACCTTGCTAATCCTTCCTGAAAAGCCCAAAGGGGGTTCCAAAGCAGCTTTTCATTAGCCAGACAAGCCCTACAAGTTCCCCAGCAAAATGCATACAAGGGAGGGATGCCGCTGCAGGCGGAGTGATGGAGGGAAGGGGAGGGATGTGCTGGGCAGGGAGAGGAATGCAAGTGCTGGCCTTGCATCAGGAAAGGGCTGGGAGATTTGGAAGTGGCTTGGAGGCTTTAGGAAGGACTGAGAGCTTTGCATTGCAGGGAGGTGTGGGAAAAAGTGGGGTTCCTCCCTGGGATTGCACCATTTTTGGGTATCCCCTGGGCCTATGAACCTCAGCCAGAGGTACCTGCTCTTTTCCCACTGGAGGAAGCTCATCCCAAGACTCCCTAATAACGGACAGCCCTGCAGCCAGGCTGTCTGGTGTGTTTCTCCATGCATGTGCAAACAAGCTCTCCCTGACACAGTGCCTTTATGGCAGAATAACTGCATCCCTCGGATCGGGCTGTGCTGTTTCTTGCTGAGCCAGTACAGCTCGTTCAGGAACTGCATGTAAACAAGCCCAGAATGTGTGGAAAGCACTTATTTAGGTTTCCTGCTGCATCAGAGAAGGGATGGGAGTTCATTTCTCAGTGGGGCTGGCTGATCCAACAGGGCTGGGGGCCTACAGTCAGGACCCGGGATGAGTGCAAACCGCAAGGTCATTAACACTGCTGTGCACATGTAAATATTCTGCTGCTGCTTTGCCTTGTTCCTGCTGAGTATCCATCCCTGAGCTGCTGTCTCTGCCTTTCCCTGTCTCTCCCAGCCGACAGAGCCCTGAGCTGCAGCGGGTTAGATCCCAGCCGGGATCAGGCTAATATGTGGTGCTAACAGGTTGTCAGCTCTGGGGCTGTAAGAGGATGCATCTCCCAGGCTGTGGGAGCTAAATCCGGGTGGACGTGACTTGCATGTCCACAATTTCCCTCTCGAGTTGCAAGACTTGCAGGAGCCGAGAGTACTCTGGTGATATCTGCAGGCATGGCAGAAAATCGTTTTCGGTGGTGGAAAGTGACTTTGCTGTGTGGATAAAATCTTGTGAAATTACTCTGGGCTAAGAACAATTTGTTTCAGTCTCCGTCTCCCGAGATACTGATGTTGGAAATGTCCAGATTTGCCAAACTTGCTCTCTGTGCACCCATTTTAAAGGCTGGGTTTGGGTGTTTTTCTGTAGTTTTGCATGGGTGTGCTTGTGGCCTCGGGGACAGGAGTTCCACTAAAGCAGACAAATGACTTCAAATAATAAGCACCTGTAAAGGTGTCAGGAGAATACCTGGGTGAAATTAAACCCCTGCTGAAGAACAGAGTGCATAAGTGTGTGTATGAGAGCATATAGATATATAGCTGTCATTTTGGTGACATGGTGTAAGTGCTCAGACCTGCCCTTCACATGCAGAGGGACTCACTGAGAGTCCCCACTGACACAGGCAGAGGAACTCAGAAGCAATATTAATTTAGATAGCTCTCCTTCCCATTCCAGGCCTGTTGTTATGGTGCTGGTGGTGTGTAATAAAAGACCTTTCAGTGCTGGGGGAAATCAAATAATCCTACGCAAATGTGAAGGCGTTTGGACGGCGATTGTCCTAATGAAATTGGTGATTCAGCTCTGGCTCTGTGTGTCCTCTTTCCTCCTCTTAAGGTGCTTTTTGCCTGCCTGTGGATTGATAGATTGATGCCTGAGTGCCTTTGTTATCAGGAGCTTGTCATTAAGGGTTTGTGCATTGCTTAGAATTGAGACTAACCTGGGCTTTTCTGGCTGGGGGATATTTTGGAAAAGATTTATGAATTTTATGAGATGGACTTAAGTAGTAGATAGTGAAGGCTTTGGGATGGTGAAAGAGTATTTAGCTTGAAAAATAGGAAAATATTATGAACCTTGACATCTCTTTCACTCCAGAGGCATCCTGTGAACTCTTAGAGCTGGAAAATTACTTGGAGAATGTGCCACGGGGCAGTGTTTTCTATACTCTGTCGTGCCTCCTCCTGTCTTACACCCTCTCCCAGCTTGACAGGGCAGAAAAGACTGTGATGGAGAACAAAATGAATTTTCTGGGCTAAGGGAGTTCCAGCTCTCCTTCCTCCCTTCCCACCAGCCCTGTCAGTGTCAGTGTCCCTGGCCTGGGCAGTGGGAGTGGGGATGCTCTGGCAGCCCTGGGCACAGGGATACTGGTCCAGTTGGCTGTACCTGATGGCTCCCAGTACCAGGTACTTGGGAGAAAGGTGTGCAGGACCTGGAATGATCCCTTGCCTGGGAAGGGTTTTGTCTGCACATCTCAGTCAGTCAGTGATTGACTTGTGTGCCAAAGCAGAAGGGCTGAGAGCCCCTCTGCCTTTTGATCTCCTCTGATGTAACGAGGAACTTCCTCGGGGGTCTCCCCCATCTCTGATTTCTGTGAAGCCCCATTTCAGCTCCTCTGTCATCACAGAGCTCAAACCAGCCTTGTCAGAGGCAAGGGGGATAAAAAGCCACAGACCTCTCTTGTTAGAGACATGCTTCCCTGGCTTTCCTCAGGGCTCGGGGACTGCATTACCGACACTCTCCGAGAAGCAAATGCACTTTGTACAAACCGTTTAACCTCTCCGTGCCTCTGTTTACCCTTTTAAAAAGGTGTAATACCCGCAGAGATGCCGTGAGGATCAATTACTGTTTCTGTATTCTGAGATCCCTGGATAAAAGGGTAGAGAATTATCCTTGCCAGTCTGCCTCAAATATTGTTTTCATTAAGATTAACACTCTTCAGTAAACAGAACCGTTAAAGCCGTATTAGGTGTTTAATAAGTAATATGGAGCTGTTATCCATCACTGTGTCTTTTCTGAGGGAGCTGCTGGGGAATGCACTGTAACAGGGCTGTGGAAGTGAAGCATCCTGCTCTAATTGCTCATTTGATTAGCAGCACTTAGGGTTACGTGAGGATGACTGGGTGGACCACATCCAAATTCCTCGTCTCAAGGGCACATAAAGCAACAGGAGACACAGGGACGACATCAAGTCTGGGGATTGTTGAGACCAAGTTACAGAAACTTTACTCTGCCTTGCAGCCAGCCTCCGAAATCTGGGGAGAGACAGCTCAGGGCAGATGGGGGATGGGGAATGGGCAGAGGGCTGCAAATCCTGCTAAATATTGGCAAATCTAAACTAAATAACGAAATCTGGTGGTGTGGCTTCCCATTGCAGTGTTTGTGCATCCTTGGTTATGAATCCAGGGCTGCTTTACACAGAGCACTTGGACTGCACCAGAAATGGGGAGTCCAGTGGAGCTCCCTATCCTTGAACTCTGTGGGAATGGCAGAGTCCACAAAAGGAATATTTCCTGATCTGGTGCATCAGCCAGATGCACTCTTTAAATTTTCCTTCTTTTTAGCAGTTTCATATGCTCCGAGACCCTTCCAGACCTCTCAAATCTCCTCACTTTCGGTGACTATCCTTGCAGCCCTGGCCATGGGAACCGGTCTCTGTCTCTCTTCATATTTTTGGGTTTTTCTTGCCCAGGCTTGGCTGGCAGGAGCTACAGAGCTGAAGAAAAATAGAGTTTTAAAAGCCAACAGCCAGAACTGGGTCCTCAGCTGGGTCAAGTGCTGTGCTGATTTACACTGGCTGAGGTTCTGGCCCATAATCTTTTGTGCTCTATCATAAATATTATGTTGATTTAAAACAAACAGATCTGTCTCAAACTTGGCTGAACCTTCAGTGCAAATAACGCAACCTTTGGAAGTCCACTTCCACGTTGTCCTTGCTGCCTGTGAGGACATAACTCTGTCTTAATGGCTTGGTAACAGAAGGGATTTTCCCTGCCTGCAATTTTGGTCAGATTTGGAGGAATTTCTTTCCACTGGGCTGGACTGGGAGGCAAGCTGACCCATGCCTAGGTGCATCCAGCTTATGGATGCTGTCTTATTCCCTCAGCTCTGGAGAAAGAAGTGCTGGAGGTCAGTGGTCAGCTGTGCTGAGTCATGTTCACAGTTATTGATGGGAAATGTTGGGTGCTGATTTTGTGGTTTGCAAGCCTGGGAGTGATGGGGACATTAGAGCTGTGATTCCCAGAATGCATAGACTTATCCACCTTGGAAACTCGGACAGCTTTTAGCCTAGACTGACATCTGAATAATACATACAAAAAACAGTTGATTTCCTGAGGAATTACCTTAGTCTGAAAGCATACCCTGACCCAGTTTGGGTGCAGCAGGCCTGGATTGAACAGTGGGTGGCATTCCCAATCCGTGCAGAGCCATTGCTGCTGCGCTCCGAGGCAGGCGTGAAATGACAGTGCCTGTAAGCCCTTGGCTTCATGTCCCTTCCCTGGGGAGGTGCTTTCTGAGCTATCACTGCCTCGGAGTGCTGCTCCCTGCTAAGTCCCGAGGAAATCCCATTCTGCCCACCAGCCAGAAAAGGAGTCGGAAGGATTTCCACCAGGCTGGAAATAATGGGAGAGTAACACCAATTAAGAGGACAGGCTCAGCCCGTCTCCCGCTGTTCTGTGGAGGAGATCAAGGTGGGTTTGTCACTGTTTGAAGAGTGGCCTTTGAGGAAATTGTCAGTGAAGATGTTCTGAAACTGCTCCAAACGTTGTGAGTTACTGCTGCTCGGATACATAGTGTGAGAGTGGAGTTTCCTCTGAAGAGGAGCCTGCGGGGAGCCTGGGGAAGGGCGGCAGAGCTGGATCCCCATGGGGGGCCACAGGGAGCAAACTCCCAGGATGATGTGCCAGGATGAGAGGGATAAAGCTGCAGAAAGCAGAGGTAAGCAGGGAAGAGGATGAAGCAGGAGTTTGTGGGGCCAGAGCAGGAAGAGTGAGGCTGTTCTTTGCCTTGAGCTGGGGGTGAAAAGAGACGGGCAGCATTTTCCCCTAGGATTGTCTCCATCCTTATAACCCCCATCTTCTGCAGTAGGGTGAAGGCTGAGGAAGGCAGGTGGGATGCTGCAGCTGCTCAGACAGCTTTGCCCCCAGGCTGATGGTCCAGAACAGAGCCAGCATGTAGCTGGGCATTTCATGGTGAAAGCTCTCTAAGAGGGGAGAAGGAAAGACGTAGGAACATTTCCATCATGCTGGTCCCTCTTCAGTGAGGGCCCCTGAGCATTTTTTGGCTTTTGGGTTGGCAGCAGCCTGGCACAGTGTCCTTAGCCAGGCCTCTCCAGCGCTGTGTTGAGGGATGGAGCATGTGAGTGAAACCACAGGGTTTTGTCTGTGACACAGAGACCCAGCAGGCACAGCTGTCCCTGGGCCACCAAGCCATCTTCCCACCTTCTCCATCGCACAAGCTGTGAGGTTCCTGCAAGGAGTTGCCCAGGCAGAGTGTCAACCTGCAGCCCCTGTGGTTTGCAACCTTCTGGCTTGGATGGGGCTGCCCAGAGCTCCTCGGGTTCGGCAGATTTCTGACAGTCTGTTTTTCGCCGCTGCGGTGCCGGAGCAGCTTGATCTTCCAGTGCTCCAGCTAACTCCTGCCAGCCCCTGGGGAGTGAAGAGCCTGAGTCCTCCAACTCAGGACCTGGCACTGATCGTCACCAGGATTTTGCTGCTCTGAACAAAGCCATGCATCTCGCAGGCAGCTTTATCCAAGCTCACTTTGATGCTAACCAGTCTGCACCAGGTTAAGCTACAGAACTGCCTTTGTCAACTCCCAGCCCTGGGATTTGGCAGAAGGAGTTCTCATGGAGGGCAAGAGCAATGGCCATTGCTTGCAGTCCCTGTGCATCAGTGTCTGGAGTCTCTGCACCTCTGACCCAGTGATTTATTTAAACCCTCATTATGGAGGAGGCCGAGCCCAAAATACGGCTCCAGCCCTCTGCAGGGCTGAATTAAACATGTGCCATTGCTTCTTGCAGGCTCTTGCTAATTTTTGTGCAGGGAGGGAGGAGGGAGAGCTCAAACAGATGGCCCAAGTACCACTCTCTCTGTCTCCTACGTCCTTCCTAAATAAACGAGTGGTGCAGAGAGAAGTTTGGAGGGTGTAATGTGCTTTCAGGGAGGACTCTTTGCAGGCAAGGCTGAGTCCGAGGCTCCTGGGGTCAGTGTGGATGTTGCTCTTACACCCTCTTGTCTTGAGACACCAGTTAATTTATGCAGCACTTGATCAGACTCTCATTACTGGAGATTCAGCAGGGACAGCTAGCATGGGTATTATTTTATTTCCTTGCTCCATGTTCATTTAGTTCAGTAATTTCTTTCCCTCAGGAAAGTGTGGCTTAGATGAAGCATCTGGATTTTCAATAAGGTTCATCTTTATTTTAAGGTGGCAACGGGCATTTGGTTTTCCTGTGAAAAACAACCTAATCACTCTCCATTTTAAAGGACAAGTAGGTTTTTTATAGTGATGCTGGATTCTGTTGGTTAGAGCAATACATGAGAAAAGACCAGGATCAGAGGGATTCTCTGCCATGTTGGGGAGGTGTTAGAAAATGTCTTCGACCAAACAGGTCCACGACCCAAGAACATTGCCCTGGGGTGGCACATGGATGTAACCACCATATCCAGGGGCTTTGGCAGAGGAGAGGAGGTCAGGCTTGGTCAAATCCCATGGAGATCTCTTCAGATTGGGTCTGGCTGTGTCCCATCCTGGCCATCCTTCCTGCATGGAGTCCACTGGATTGTCCAGCCTGGGACTGCGGAGGAGTGTGGAGCAGAGGCGATGCAGGGAGGGACAGCAGCCGCTGGTGGAACAGAAAATGCTGACATAAATTAATCAAACGAGGCATCTCACAAGATTGAATTAGATCCTGATTTATGACTGCAGTGCTGCTGCTTCTGCAGTTCCGATGCTCCATGCTTATTCCTCACCCCCTGATTTATGGGGAGGCTCCTGCTGGGAAGGGGCCCTGTGGAAGGGATGGATGGATGGATGGATGGATGGTGTTACCAGCTGGGCTAATACCAGCCATCACATCCTGCTGCTCTTCAGGATTTCACCTTTCAGCTCAGTTTTGAGGTGTTTTGGATGTATCACGTAGCTGTTGAAAAGATGATGTCTGCAACTTGAGGGAGCCTTTGATCCTTCATCTTGTCCATACTCCACCTCCTCAACACACCAAGAAAACCCCTACTTGCATCTTCCTGTGGCCTGAAAGGTCTTTCCAACCCCTTCAGGTTGGGTTGGCTTGTGAGTGAGGCTGGTTTCTCTTCTGAGAGATGTTTCTACTTCAGGGGATGCCAATCCCTTCATTTCTGTTCCACTTGGAGAGCTCCTGTAGCTCCTGGCTCCCTTGTCGAGCCTGTCGAGGGGAGCCTGATTTGTCTGGATGTGTCCAATACGTTCCCACACTGTACAAGCAGCAGGTCAGCAGAGCATGAAGTGGCTGAGCACGAGTGACTCCTCAGCCTTTGCAGAGGAGCCAGAGTAGCTTTGAGGGAACCTGGTGGCTTCAGAGATTTCTGGGGACCTCACCCCCCATGTGGAGGGAGCAAGAGAAGATAAAGGGAGTCGGTGGAAATGGAGTGCTGGGACTGTGAGCAGCTCTGAGAAGGTTGGGGTGTGATTGCTGATGAGCAGAGAAGGGAAATCCCGTGGACAGCATGGAAAATAGGAACGTGTATGTTGTGTGGGAGGAGTCTGAGGAGGGACGCAGAGGGTCTGTGGAGCAGGTGAGGACAGGGATTTGGAGAGAAATCAATACAGTCCTCCCGTCTCAGGGCTGTCTTTTCTTGCCTGCCAGCCATATAGGATTCATTCAGCTCCATCCATGTAGGAAAAGCATTTTCCAAAAAGGCAACCCCTTCCCTGGCAGTGAGTGTGTCCCTCTCTGTGGTGACTGAGGTGGGGAACTGGAGGACCTGGCTTGAGCAGGAGGGCAGTAGCCCCCAGCCTTGTTTGCAGTGATGTTCCCTGGGTACCCAGCATCAGAGACGAGGAATAGAAACAGATCTTCTGTCTTCCTGCAGCGTATTGATTTTTTGCTCCCTGCTCTGGCCTTTTGCTCATCCTTTTCAGCAGCTGGCGGTGAAATGAAATATAAGGTTTGAAAAACTAAAAATACAAAATGTGACAGCTTCATTGCTCCGAGTGATGGTATTTCGAGGGGACTCGTGATCTGAAAAAATGGAGATGGTGCCGTCCTAGTCTTCCTCCACTCACGTGGTGAGGAGAGGAGAGGTGGAAAGGAAGGATCTTGGGGCTTGGGTGTGAAGTTTTGTCACTGCCGTGCTTGGGAATGACCCTGCCCCACCTACAGAGGCACCTCTGGCTTGATATAGAGATTTGGGAATGGGAAGGGACGTCTGCAGTCCCAGGAAATTGTGCCATTTTTGTCCCTGCCACACGTTTGCACGGGACACATCACCCTGCTGTACCCATGTCCCCATCTGAGCAGCGAAGGTGGCTGTGCGACCGTGAGGGGATGGGAGCAGGGAGAAACAAACCCGGGAGCAGGGATAAACCTACCAGCCCAATCGCTGTCGGTACTCGGAGCGTGTTTTAGGGCTATTTACAGGCTTTTGAGTGGTTACTAATTAGCGAGTGCCGCAGCTCACTGCGACACGGCAGCCGCCTTCGTCGGAGAGTGCCCAGCAGGGTTTAAATTACTTGTCATTTGCCTTGTTTTGCTTGGCCATTTGAATGCTTGACTCTCTCCTAATTGGCATCGTAACCGCTGGGGTGACACGCTCAGAGGCTCTTGATTGGATTCCTTTTTTTTTTTTGGAGGGGGGAAGCCTGGCAGATGCAGCAGAAATAAAGCAATTGGATTTAATTCCTCTGTTGTTTGAGAGACATGCGATGCAGAAAGGAGAAATCCCTTGGGTTTGCCATGTTAGGGTGAACTCAGCCTGGGATTTGGATGCTGTAGGTGGAGTTTAGGCATGGGGAGTCTCATCCTTTTCCTTCTCCCTTGGTGCTGTGAGGTCCTGGGTTTTGGGAAGGTTCTGCAAAAGTGGAGGGCTGGAGGAGCAGTTGGCATGCTTGGGTTGTACCAGCAGAGATGGACAATTCTGGAAGGTGTCTCAGTGTGATGGATGCCTTAATCTGTGTGTGCCTACAGGGAATTACACAACCCAAAACCCACAGCAAGCATAAAAACTGCCCCAGTACCATCATGAGCATCACGAGGGCTGTGGGGTTGGAATTAGAGCGTAGAATCCCAGAATGGTTTGGGTTGGAAAGGACCTTAAAGACCACCTAATTCCAACCCCTCTGCCATGATCTTTAAGGTCCCTTCCAACCAAACCATTCCGTGGCTCTGTGACTGTAGGGGATGGCTGGGTGAGCCCATCTCCTACCTCTGGCTTTGCTGTGAGCTCACAAACCCCTGGAATTTAGGATCGCCACACTCCTGGGCAGTTTCTGTGCCCACTGCAGAGCCGAGCTCGGCGGTGCACTGTTGTGGTTATTAAATCCGATGGCGATGAATGGGACATGACACCTGTGTATATGATTCAAATCGAGTCATCCCATTACACGGTGTAAATCAATAAACAAAATGTAGCCGCTGACAGCATTTACAGTTCCCCCTATTACTGCCAACCAGCCCATTTTCTGTGCATGAAAGAGGCATTTACACCCCATTTAACTGTGCTTTGATGCGGGATCCTGTTCCCGGGAAGAGGGGAGGCTTTGACAGGTGGCATTAGGAGAAGGGGAGATCTACAGCACTCATTTGCAGAGACCTGAGCCGAAGGTTGTGAAACACATCTTCACCTGTTTGTGCTGTCCATCACCCTAATTGATGATGTGCAGGGTTGGCAAATAGAGCTCGGACAGGGTAGAGGTGATGCTGGTGATGTTGGAATACAGCTGCACTGGTCTTTCCCTATGGGTTGTGGCCTCAGGAGAGAGGGAAAGTTGTTTTCCCTTCTGTCCTAGCTGGGGGATGGTCTTTCTCTGAAGATGAGTGTCAGGGAGAGAAAAAATGAGGGCGAATCAGGCTGGGACACGCTCCGAGGGACATTGCTCTTGGAACACCTCAACTGTCCGACTCGATTTTATTTAATGGGCTTTGCAATCTGGTGATTAATCTGGTAATCAGAGCAAATGTTACAGTCACGGCTGGCAATAAAAATATAACCTAAAGTAGATAAAAACTCTCTTTTTCTTCTCTTCTCCTTTTTTTTTCCTGCTGAGAAATTGTCAGATGACATCTTTCCCCTTTATGAGAGGCGGCAGGAGGGAGAGGGAGATGCATGTGATGGGAAAACCTGATCCCTGCTGCATCTCTGCAGGGCTCAGAAAACTTCCAGCTCCTCACTGGTGCCGAGGGGCTGAGCAGTTCCCCTACCCTGAATTTAGGCAAAGTGATTTTTTTGGGGGAGGCATGGACAGGACTCAGATCGGCTACCCTTGGAACTGCAAATTGATAGTTTTGTCTCGTTCCCTGGAACTCCACCAAATCACTGGATTACTCCAAAAAGCACAAGAAAGGCCTGTCTTTCCCTCTGCCTGCCTTTGTTGTTGCTTGATTTTTTTTGGTGTTTTGCCACTGCAATTGGCTACGTGGATGAAAAGGGCAGTTTTGTGACCAAGAGGCAGAGACGTGGTTTGAAAACAGCACATGGGAGCAGGGATTTTACAAAATGCACTGCTTGAACATCCTTTTGTCAGCATAGAGACATAAATCCAGGCATGTTTTTCACATTCCTCATCACGTTTTCCTGCAAATTTCCACCAAAAATGTCCCTTAAGCCCTGAAACGCAGCTTGGCAGGAGACAGTGCTGGTGTTGATTCTGGAGGAACAGTATTCCCATATGCTTTGCTTAGTCCAGATCTGCTTCCAGTAAATATCCTCAGCAGCCGGGATTGAAGTTCAATTCTCTGCCAGTCATCCTCATCTGAGACTTGCATTTATTTATCCTTTAAAATTCCCTTGCCCAATGGCTGGGGTGACTTCAGTGCTGTCTTTCCCCAGCTCCTTGAGCTTTTATCATAACTCCTATGGGAATGGTGAGGCAAGGAGCCTCTGTCCTCTGGTGCTGAGGGAGGCAGGGGACGGGGATGGCATTTCCAGACTGTCCCCATGTCAGACCTGCAGGCTGGAGCCCAGGAGATGACAGGGCTGGCAGATAGGGAGCAGTGCCGGAGCTCCTGGAAGGAACGGGAGAGGAGATGTTTCAATGCAACTTCTCATTAGAAAAGGTTAAATATATCAACCCAGAATGTTTCTTCTTATTAAAAGGGTTGGGTTTGATGCGTCCTTTCTAATTAGGAACAAGTCAAGAAGGATTTTGAAACCTTTTGTGTGATTGTGTTTGAGCTGGTTCCCCGTGGACTTGAGAGCAGTTGGCGTTTGCGTGGAAAGGCCCTGGGGCTCTGCGTGGGAGCAGTGCCATGTCCTGTCTTGGGGAGGCCAGCAGGAAAAAATAGCCTTGGACTCAATGAGTTTCAAGCCAAAAAAGCCTCATGTGGGCCAGACAGCGCCTCCAGACTCATTAAAGCTCCGGGAAGGTGACCTGGCTCTCCTGGAGCCAGCAGCGGGGGGAGCTGCAGGTGTGTTTACCTGCAGGCACAGGGAGTTTTGCACCCTCTGGCACTGAGCTGCATCATTAGTGTTGCCTGATTTCCCTCTGCCACCTTGGGAAAGCTGGTTTTTAATGCCTCGGTGTCCCGTGTGCCCTCCTGTGCCCTTCCTCGGGCTGCTGAGCACCGTCTTTTAACTTTGAAGGAATTGTCACCCTTCTTATGCATCTTTCCCATCTTTCCTTGGCTGTCTGTCACCTTTTGCTGCCAAATTTTCTGGACTGTGAAATGAAGCTTTTATTATCTTCTGAGAAGGGGGGCAGAAATTAAATTAGTGAAATTAAAAAGATGATGATGATGACGACTGTAACCTGACTTCAACCCTTTTCATTCCGCCTCACGTAGCGAGAGAGCAGCTCTGTTCTGGGGCTTCTGCTTGGATTGCTGGAAAGAACCGAACTTTTACTTTCAAATTAACCTGTCAAGTCATATATTTATAAAGGAATTGAAGGCAGGAGAATGAGGGTCCCGGATATTCCCACGCATCAATTAGGGGGGAAAATTAATTACAATTTACCGGCATTACCACATTAGAGCTCCCTTGATTAGAGAGCAACTTGCTCTGTGCTCTGGAAAAAGTTAAATTAAAGGGTTTGAAGGTCCTGGGCTGGTTCTGTGGGCAGAACTTTCAAGAGCAGAAACTTCGGTTTGGTATCTCCTCAGAAAAGCTGTTTTGGGATGTGAGCGCATTGGACACTCTAGAAATTGCTCATTTGGCTTTGACAGAGCCCTTGGCTTGAGGTTGGGTGATCTCCAGTGCTGGGGCAAGGAAAAGCTGATTCTCCTTGTCCTTGTGAGCACATCTCACCCCATCCTGGTGCTGCATCCTTGGGCTGATGAGATCCCTGCTTGATCCCATTGCCAGGGAATCCCAGAGAGTCCATCAGACCTTCCACATGTTTATTCTGTGGGTTGCTGAATATTTCATGTACCTAAATTAGCACTGGAAGGAGCCCCCGGGCTGTGGTTCCACCAGTGTCCCTTGTGTGGCTGCTAAATGGAGAGACCTGCAGAAATGGGACCTGGGGGAATGGCTGCAAAGCTGCTTTTCCATGGGAAAGCCAATCTCATTCCCTCTCCCAACAGCCAGCCCCTTAACAATTTGCTGCTTCAATAAAAGGTTGTGGCACGGGCAGAAGCCACGGGGTGAGGCGAGGCACAATTCCCTGCCACAGGAATTCCATCAAATCCCACTTTTTGCTGCACCCCAGGGCAGCTTTGTGCCATGGAGGCAGTAGCTGTGCAGGGGGAAGGTCAGAGGAGGCTTTGGTGGGGTCCGGGGAGGAGGGAAGGCAGATTGTGTGCTGCAGGGAGAGGGAGGAATTTCGGGAAACTTTGAGGAGTTTGGGAACAGATGAACCTGGCACGCAGCCACCTTGCAAAGCCTGTTGTGGGTTGTGGTTTTTTTAATATTCCTGGCATCACCCACCAGCAGAGATGGAGTTCACAGGCTCGGAAAGCCCAGATTCGGAGGTCGAAACTCAGGCAGTGATGTGTCAAATCCAGAGTGTGAATGTAATTGTGTTAGTGGAAATCACCCCGGGACAGAGCTAGCATCCCTGGGAGCTGAGAGCAGTGTGCCTGCAGGGCTTTGCTTGGCTCTGTGCAGACAGAGCAGTGTCCTGTGTGGGAGAGCCTTGCTCCAGGCAGCTGGGGCTGGGATATTTAATATTTGCCCTGGGAAGGTGAGATTGGGTGCTTGCAGCCCTGATCTGGCTACTGGGACCAGTCCCAGACCCCTCGTTTGTCAATCCCTTGCAGAGCAAGGCTGGTTTATGGCTGGGGTGTGCCACCTCTTATCAAGGACGCTGCAGCTGTGGCAGGAGGTGCCAGGGATGGCGTGGGAGGGATGGAGGGACAGCGCAGGGCTGTGCTCTCATTCCCTGTGTGCCTGTGCCAGGGAAAGCAGGATCCATCCCGGACATGCTGCTGTGCCTGGGGCCACGCAGGCTGGGCAGGCTGGGGATGGATGCACTGCTGGAGGCTGCTGTGCCCTCCCTGTGAGCTGGCTTGGCCAAACCAGGTGTTTCTGGCATTGTCCTCTCCGTGAATCTGCCCCCACATCCTTCTTCGGTGACCAGCACTTGCTGCTGCCATTGAAACCAGCCCTGAGCCTGCCTGAGCTGCCAGGAGAGCTCTCAGCAGCAGCTCCAGGTGGATTTACACCAGAGAAGGATCCAGCCCTCCTCAGGAGCCGAGGGTGGGAGAGGCACTGGGGTTAGGGACCCCGAAAGCACAAACATCCCTGTGACAAGCTGTTTGAAGCCGAGCTGATCAGAGAAGGTGACAGCCCTGCCACATCTGGGAACAGTTTCTGTGTCCTCCTTGCTGACAGGAGGAGTTTGATTCCTTTAATATTTGATGTGTTCTGTCTTTTGCAATGTTTGTTTTTGGTGTTGTGGGTTTTGACTCCTTTTATTTTTTCTTTCCTTTTTTTTTTTTAAACTCTGCTGCTCCTCAGAACCAGCTGCCCATTTGCCACGGGGATGGAAGCTCTGCAGGAGCCAGGGGAAGGGCAGGCAGTGTGACAGCAAATGTGACACTTGGGGGCTTGGAAACTCTGCCTGACCTGTGAGATTCCTGCTGCTTCTCCCCATCCTCCCCCATCCAGCTTTCCAGCTGGACTCAGGGATTGCATTCTTCCAGAGGCAAAGGATAGTGATAAGGCTTTTCATCCTCTTCCTGCTCCCCATGTCACTCTGCTTGAAGCTGCGGGTGGCAGGAGGGAGGTGACTTCCTGGGAAACTCGGGTCATCTTGCTTTAGACCCTTTCTTCCCACCCTGGTTCAGGTCCTGCTGCAGACAGGCAAAGATCCCACCTGGAGAGCAAATTTCCTGCAGCTAAGATAACTTCTGCTCTCCTGATAGCTTCTTTCCCTCTCCTGGCACATCCCTGCAGAGGAAAAACCTTTACATGTCCTGAAATGCTGAGCTGAGGGTCTGGGAGGAGAGGGCAGGGAAGTATGTGCTGAAGTCACCTGGGGTGATTTTGGGAGTCTGTGTCAGAGAAACCATCATGGAGGGTCTGGAGAAGCCCCTGAGGGCAGCAGAGCAGGGTGAATTGCATTTTGGATGGGCTTCTGGAGCAGAACTGATCTGGGGAATGTGTTCCCCTCCCTTTGGGAACTTTGCTTGGTGACATGCTGCCCACATTCCCGCTGGGAAGGCAGGAGCAAGACCCCAGAGAGGATGACCAGAGGCTGTCCTGGGCTTGGTGCTGGCAGGATGAGCTCTCTGCCATGCAAAGGCTTCCCCTGTTGACACAAACATAAGTGGGTGCCACAATTACTGCAGGCTCTGACATCTGAAAGGAGCAGAGCTACCCTTGCTGTAATTCACTGCCACCCTGATTACAAGGCAGAACAGGGAGAAGTCAAATTATCCAACAAAGCAAAAACAGAAAGGGAGAAAGCCTTGCCTCATGATGGAAGTCAGGGTGCTGTGGGGCAGGACAGGAGGCAGAGCTGCTCTTCTGCCCTTGCTGTGCCCAGGCAATGTTGTCCAAGCTTTGGTTTGAAGGTCTTGCCTTGGGCATGGTGGGATCGGGAGGTTCATCTCTGAAGGATTTGGTGGTGTGGGGGCTGGTGTGAGCCAGGCCAGAGCAGAACAAATCCAGGTAGTTCTCTCGCAGGCATTTGCTTGGGCAAATTTCTTCTGAGAGGTTTGTGGAGGAGTGGGGCTGACATGGGAGCTAGCTGGGCTGCATGGAGATTACTGCTGCTTGGCTCGGGGTCAGGCAGACAAATCCTGCTTTCTGGTTGCTTTCCAAAAGCCCAGCATGACATGCCTGACAGCAAAGCTGTGGCTTGAGCCTCCTAAGCTGAGGAGCACGAATTTCCCCATTTCCCACTCCAAGTGTCGGCCGTCTCTGCCCGAGGGTGCTGGACAACATAACTCCATCTCCAACTCGCTATCAGTGCTTTTGAGACTCTCTGCCTGCATTTCCGTGGGGGATTTTGCTGCTGCCCAACAGCTGGGAGGAGGAGGAAAGCACTACCACGCATTTGACTGCTCCTTTGCAGCCACTGCATCTCCCCAAATCCCCCAAGAGTGCGTCGGGAGAGACCCCGGGTAGGCATCGCTCCTCTCCTGCTCTTGCCTCCCTCCTCCTTTTCCTCCTTTCAAGGTGTATTTCTGCATCTGTCGGATGCAGCAGTGTGCCAGCTCGGTTAATTACAGTCTGCTTACCTGAATTCCCCTGTGGAATTCCAGCTGGATAATGCTATCCTTCATTGGTGAGCCCTAAAGAACCACGGGCAGCCAGACCCCTCTGCCGTTGGGGGTAAAGGGGGTTTTTGATGCTCAGAGCTCCCCCAGGGCAGTTGTGGTGGTTACCCCTGAAGGTTTCCGATGAAGAAGGTTACCCCTGAAGAGCCGATGCCTTGCCTGATCACTCTGGGATGGGTTTGGCATCTGTTTGTCCAGGAGAGCAGCCAGCAGGGATGGTGGGAAATATGGTCCATGGGAACAGAACTGGAAGCCACGAGGATTGTAGGAGGTGGATGAAAGCACTTGGAGCTGCTCTAATGCTTAAGTGGACAAGATAATGGGATACTTTTTTTCCTTATTGGCCCACCAGATAAGTCGCTAATGCAGGCGATTTCCAGCGGTGCCTGTGATTTGCATGGATACAAAAGAGCGAGATTTTCATTATTTGGTGGGGCGCTGCTTGATCAAGGGCTGCTGAGAGGAACTCGGGGCTGGTTTTGGTGCAATATTTATGGTCCTTCATTATCAGCCAGCCGGGAGCTTTGTCCTGCCTCAGCTCCAGCTCTCTCCAGCGTATCATTAGCACAAGAGAAGCGTTTCATGTTAGTCTTGTTGGATGATAAAGTTATCAGCGTTCACAGCTACTTTGCTGCAGTTTTGGGCCCTGGATCAGGTGGTTTTGGAGGCAATGAGTGTGATTTTTGTTAACAAAAGCGCTCATCTACCACACAAGGTCAAGAAGCGAGGCTGATGCCTTGAGAAGAGCAATTTAGGAGGTGCTGGCATGGGAGGTCCTCTCTCCATCACTCCCTGCTCCATCTCTGGCTCCTTCCAGGCCAGCCAGGCACAGGAGGGATGCCCTGAACCCCCCGAATCTCTCACTCATTCCGTGCCAGCCTCCAGCTCAGCGATCCCTGGGGAAGCAGCGTGCTCCTGCAGACCCTGCTTAGCTCGTACTCTAAAGCAGCTTTTCTTTGCTCCGACTGATTTTTCCACACTCTCTCTCGGGAAGACGATGTAATCTCTTTCCTTATTGACACTCTCAGCAGATCCTTGTGGAGAATACGGTCCGGGGGTGATGCTGCAGCTCAGGCGCTGGGCTGTCAGGTTACTGAAATTCCATTGTTTGGGATTGCAATTCCTGCCTCCTCAGCCGGGTGACAGCAGTGTCCTGGGACCACTGCGGGGGTCCTTGGTAATGTAAATTACCCAGGAAGGCTTTCCCATGCTCTGGAATCCTGACTTTAAATACAGCAGAGGCATTGGTGAGCTCCTGTTCAGGGAATCAGTGCTTTCCACCCCACTCACCAAAGCTTTGGGGTTCAGGGCTGCTGGTGAGAGGGAGGATTTGATATTCAAGGCACAGGGGCAGGAAAGCATAGCCTGAAAGGTGTCAGTGCAATCTCACTGGCCTTTGTGCCTTTATTTATCTGAAATCCCACAGAGCTGTCCTTCACTGCGGCTTGGATCAAAATTCATGTGATTGTGGTGTGGGTTTTGCAAGGTGTTTTTTTTTTTTCCCTTAAAGCCCCAGTTCCTGTGACAGTACAGGAATCTCAGCCTGCCTTCTCCTCCTAATGAGAAAGTTTGCCTGAGTATTTGGAGGTGAAGCAGAGCCTTCCTAGGGAAAGGAGGCTGTGCTTCCAGGCAGGGGTTTATTGCCCATAAGCAGCTGGCTTTCTCCTGTGCCACTGAGCTTGTCCGTGAGCTGCTCTCAGCCAAATCCAGCCCTGGTTATTGTGCAGTGTAATCACAGAGGTGTCTCATTTAAACTAGGATTGAACTGGGGCCAAGAAGTAACTCTCCAAAGAATCAGCCTCATCTTCTCCACCTGCCTCTCCTTGTCCCATATTCTGCCTTGGAAATCTGGAGGAAATGCAATACCTGCTGACCCAACCCACAGGAATCAGGACTTGGTGTGCAAGGGTGGAGGTTGCCCAGGAGCCCCAACCTCCTTGTGGTCACTTGCCTTGGGCAGGGACAAGGTGGGCTCTGGAAAGGCTTGCAAGCTCTCGGCAGGTGAGGGAGCATGGTGGGGTCTGGGCAGGGCCAAGCCAAAGAGGGAGGGAGGAGGGAGAGAGGGTCGTGCGACAGCTCTCGGGGCTGGCTGGCCCTTCGGCATATGGAGCCGTTGTGCTTGGGTGCTTCGTTTTAAAGAATTTTCAAAGAGTCCGTCCATCTGGGCCCCCTCGCTGCTGCCGGCGCGGCGGGGCGCCGAGCAGATGGTTTGCAAACAAAACAGCTTCGGCTCGGGAGGGGAAGGAGACCTGGCCAAAGGGGCTGGAGCTCGGCCCCAGCACCGCGAGCAGGGCGCTGGCAGCAGCGTTTCCCCGGGATGTGCAGGTGTGCAGCTGTGGGCAGGCAGGCTCTGCGGCTCTTGGGGGTGTTGGTGTCCTGCAAACCTCCTGGTGGCTTCACTGGGAGGGCTTTGATCCCAAATCCTGCCCTGGAGAGCTGGCTGGGAGCTGCTAGTCCTCTCTGCCTGGCATCCCTGTTCTCACACGCAAACGCTGCGCACAGCTCCTGAATGTGGGATCGCTTTGCAGAGGTCGGTGCTGAGCAGTTTAGGGAATGGCTGATCTGCTGCTCGCATTACCTGAGCTTTCCTTGAAAATCCTTCAGCCATCCAGCCGCTGACCCTGAGATGTGACAAGCTCACAGCTCTTGCCAATAAAGCAGCGACTCGGTTTGAATAATATCTGACAATTACGTGCTGAGCCCCAGCATTATGCAATATTTATGCATGTGTCTGGACTGTAAAACAGTGATTATCTAAAAGGAGTAATTGTTTGCAGTCTTGCACTGGATTTCTTTTCTTCTTTGGCCTTGGAGAGCCACACTGTTAATCAGCAGCACACACGCCACTCGTTAAACGCTTCCACTGAAACCAGCCCCACCATTAGCCCAGCAGGGCTCTGTGGAGTGTCTTGGTGCAGTGGCACAAGGCTCTGTGCACGGAGCTTTATGTCAGTGCCTCAGGCTCTTGGATTGCTCATGCTCGGGAAGCCAGGCGGGTGAAAAGGGTCCAGCACCCACCCCTGCTGGCTGAGCTTGCGTGGGAAGACAGGCTTTGATGTGCTGAACAGAGAGGTGCCCGGGCAGAAGGGCTGAGCCCAGGCACCCAGCGAGGCTTTTCACCCTCCCTTTCCCTCCCGGACACTCAATCGCGCTGCCGTGCCCTTGGAGCGGAGCAGTGATTGAAATCTCTCTTTGTTCCTCGCTCCCTCCGCCACAGCAGCTGCCCTTTAGTTTTTTTCCCCCTTCTCTTCTTTTTCCAAGTGTTGCTGGCTGTCAACCTGGGCCGGGGAGGAAGTCAAAGCTGAAGAGACAAATGCGGGCTGTCACATCACAAGGGTGGGGTGGGATGGAGAGGGCAGCTCAGCCTCCTGCCCCGTGGCCAGCAGGAGGAGGGACTGCATGGCACATGGGAGCCCCTGGCACGCTGGGGCCACGGGGGTGATGCTTGTTTCTGCAGCACAGAAGAAAAGCCTCTATTTTGAGGAGAAAACAAGCTTTTCCATCCGTTGGGTGCTCTGCAGAGGTGGCAGCGGGGCAGCAAAATGTTTTCCAACTTGCGTTCTGGTGACAGCGTGGTCACAGCGCTTGGCATGGGGTATTTCCTGGTGCAATTCCTGAAGGAGGCTGGGATTCGAGGTAGAGAAAGGCTCAGGGGACCAGGCAGTGGAGACAAACAATGTGCCTGGTCAGCAGAACAGGCAGTGGAGCTGGAGAGGCCAGGATTACTGCTGCCACAGCTTGTTAACATAAACTAATACAGGCTGCTGCGTTGGACGCAGGGAGATAGGAGGGAGAAAAATGGGAAGCGTGTGCAGGAATAAGGGCCCAGATAATGAACCTGGCAATGAGAATGCAAAGCAAAACAAAACAGGAAGAAATGCTGTTGTTGCAGAGTCCGGGCTCTGTCTGCTTCAGCTTCTTGCTGCTTCTCAAAGACTTTATTCGTGGCTGGGATGGTGCTTTCCACAATGCTGGAGTCACTGCTTTACCCCCAGAGCTGTAGGAAGAGAGCATGAATGTCCTTTTTGAGGTGTCCCTGGCACTAACCTTGACTCAGCCAGGGTGTCCCACTATTGTAGTGGGGTGTGAGCAGGGTGATGCTTCCCAGCACCTCCTGGGACTTGTTCTTGCAGCAGGAGACACATTATCCATGACCAGGGTGGGTTGTGTGCTCTTTTCAGCCCATGCAGGAGTAGTTCCCTGCTGCTAAAGTGGCAGTGCCAGAGTTGAAATTACTTTTGCCATTTGTTTTTTGGGCTCCTGCGGCCAAAAGCAGAGCAAGGGCTGTAGTTATTCCTGGGAAATTTGGGGTGAGAGGGCTCATTACACATCCTGGCAAGGGAGGGTTGAGGCAATGTGTGTTGCAGGTGTTACCCTGGGATGTGCTGTGGCAGCAGATATGCTGAGCTGCTGAATTTCAAGAGGGCAGGGGATCTCCACCCCTGTTTTTTGGGTATGGAAATTGTAGAGAGGAGTTTTCTGCAGCATGTGGGACCAGACACCCACCTGGCAGCACAGGGCCAGCCCTGCTGAAAGGCAGCACTATTTTTATGAGGTGTGCTGCCTTCTTGCCTAGAGGGTCCGGCCTTCTCACAGGTCCCTGAGCCGTGGACAATTCATCTGGTTTTATGGCGATGACGGAAGAATCCAATCTGCAGCCTGTAGCTGGAAAGTTCAGAGCCACGCAAGGCTGGCTGGGGAGGAGAGCAGGTTTTATTGATGGCCTGGGCTCCTGAATGTTGTGTGGGAGGAATCTTGTTAATGGGTCCCTTGGGCCATTGCCTCCTGACTCTGCCATATCTCCTTATTCACCTGCCTCAGCACCGATGGTTTCTTTTTTTATTTTCCTCTTTTTTTTTTTTTCTTTTTCCTTCTCTCTTTTGGAGTTGCAAGGGCTTTTAAAAATGCAGCAGGAGGGGAGGATGGCCAAGGCACCTGCCAGTCCTTTCCCATCCCTCATGGCATGTCCTTCAGCATCAGAGATCGCCACAGAAGATGTCCTGGTCTTCGTGATGTGGCTCTGACAACACAGAGCGATGGCCTTGGCTCCAAGGTGACCAGGGAGCTGCTGATGGGCTGCAGCCCCATCAGTCTCTTGTGTCACTTAGAGGGGTGAAAGGATGATCACTCACTGCTCACCTTCCTGAAATCATCCCATGGCTGCGCTCTGCAGCCAGAATTGTGCATCTTCATGGGAGCAGCGGTGCTGCTGGAGCCTCCTGGTTGGTGTCACGGGGCGTGCAGATCAGGCTCCACTTTCTGGCCCAGTTTTGATAATTAATTGATAGTTGAAAATGTTTGACAAACAAACAGCAAACAGAAATCAAACCCGCTCACGTGTGCATTAACATTTCATGGCGCCTTTCTTGTTTGTTTGCTTTTAAATCACAAAACGCTGTGATACATTTTTAATCGGAAGCACTATTGGCTGTTGCCATCGCTGTTTCAATAACTTCTATGATGAAAAAGAAGTTCAATACAGAGATGTAATGGGATCTTTTAGCAGGTGGGCGATGGGTTCGTGACAACCGTTTTCTCTTCTACAAAGAGCGTTTTTGTCAGGGAGAAATAGATTTTAAAAACATTCTTATTTGAAGAAACTCTCTGAGCTCTCAGGGTGCTCTTTGATGCCTCCTGGCATCTCAGGGTAGCACAGGAAGGGCTGTGTGGGGTGGGAAGGTGGGGGGTGATGACTGATTGTGTTTAGTGTCCCCAAGGCAGGGTCCTCAGCCCCTCGAGGGGTTGTTCCCTTGCAATCACATCTTTAAACCCTCCTTAAGGTGCTCTCAGAAGAAAATCCTCCCTCCTGGCTAAACCCAGTGACTTGCAGACAACATCCTTATCTTGAAAGCTTAACTAAGGTTTCCCCCCACCTCCTCTGAAGGCAGGAGATGAAAGGCATTTGTTTGTGTGCATCTGTGTGGGAATGCAGCACAGTAAATAGTGGGTAGGGAATATTAATACAGGACTAAACCCATCCCTGGCATGAATCACAGGGAGGACATATGTTGTGACAACTTTCCTAAGGGGGTTCTGGCCAAGGTAGATACCGAGTGTTCCCCAGAGGCAAGGAGGAGGGAATGACAGCTCTTTTCTTTCCAAGACTGATGTAATTAAAGAGTTATAATGTCCTTTAACTTCCCTGCCCTTGGCACTCTTGTGCACCAGCGTATTTATTTATTATTTTTTTAGCACTGATGAGTGACTAACGGGGTTTGTGTGGAGAGGCAGGAGGCCTAGGAATGCAGTTCAGCATTGTGTAGAGAGAATGTGGTTGTATTTCCCTGGGACTGAGCATCCATCCATCCATCCACCCATCCACCCATCCGTCTTCCCCGACTCTGTGCTGAGCATGAGGTTAAACCCACCGTCCTTCCCACTGTTGCTTAACACACTGAACTTTGTCAAGAGAAGCTTATTTTAATTTAATAGAAAAATACATTATACATAATGCTCCCCATAATTTTCCCTCAGATCTGAAGGAGAATGTGCTGGCCTGCCCAACCCAGCCCAATACCTGCAGATTTGTCGCTGCATGGCTTAAATAATAACAATAACAATACCAGTAGCAATAATATCCTTTGCTACTGTCCTTGAGTGACAAAGATGATGGAAAATGAAGTTGTAGATAGCTGGAGATGACAATGTGAGTATGCTCTACCCATCTTCCAGGTTATTAGCAGGTGTCAGTCACTGGAAGGAATCTAATCATTTCCAGACGCAGTGATGTCTCCAAACGTCAGCCGTGCTGCTGTGGCTGCAGAAAGCAAATGGTTTTATGGGCTCAATTCCCATTTCTGCTCAGTCTGGTTGTTAGAGAGGCTGTAATGGTGCAGTGTCTGTGGCCATGCGGCATTGCCTGCTGCAGCAAGGCCCTGACGTGCCACTCATGGGTGTCACCATGTCACATGGATAGCACCCACTAGCTGCTGCTGTTTTGGACTTGCAGCACCCATTCTTTCCCACCTTGCCCTGCTAATGGCTTTTCCCCAGTTTATTTATTAATAATTACCCTTTATTTAATATTAAATTATTTAATATTAATAATTACCCTTGATTAATCTGGGGAAAGTGGTGATGGTGAGGCTGTCGTGGTTGAGAAAGGGGAAACACAAGAGCCCTGTTTGTCCCTCTCCCCATTCCCATGGACGTGATGTGCGTTTCCTGAGCTCTTGTGGAGCAAGCCATGAAGGAACAAATTGCTCCCTTGGACAAATCGCTCCCTTGGAATCAGCATCCTTGCTGAGTAGTGCTATAAACACACCATAAGAGTCCCTTTCTGAGTGAACACGACACGCATGATGGGTGTCAAGGCTTGCTGCCCTGGGGAGGGCTGCTCCCACCTGCCTTTCCCGGAGGGTCCAGCTAGTCAGGAGGAGCTGGGGGAGCCACAGGAGTTCATTGTTTTCCAAGCAGGTGGTGCTTTGCGAGCTTGAAGTGAGCACCAGATGGGCAGAGATGATGAAAGAGGCATCGGCGTGAAAGGCTTCCCTCTAGGGTGTTAAATATTACATTCCCCGAGCCCGCCGAACTGTTGAAACCAATAGAACTAATTAGGGAGCCGGTGCTGGGGAAGGACACGCTGTGGCTGGCGGCTGGAAGTGGTGCCAGATCCCACAAAACCCTCCCTTTGTCTGCACCAGCGTCTCGCGTGAGCGTGGCAGACAGGGCACTCTGTCCTTTGGGAGACAGTGCTGGAAAGGGAGCGTGTCCCCTGTCCCAGGGCCACCTCCCAGCATGGATGGGGGCTGGGAAGGAGAGGGGACAGCTGATTCCCATGCAGCAGGGTTGGTTTTCCCCCATTATCGTCTACTTTAGCAGACTGAGAAGATCTCAGGGGTGTTTGCTCGCCTTTGGAGAGCTGTGCCACATCCTGTGCTCATACTGAGCTCTGCCAGGAGTTCCTGGGGAAAGGGAGTAGAGCAAGGAGGGTCATAGGGGCTCTGGAGAGAGCCCTATGACTCCGAAGTCATCATCACTCTGTGCCTTCTCCTCTTCTGTGGTGACAAGAAAAGCTTTGTAAGCAGAATGAGCTGGTGACCCCATCAGCACAGGCTGAGTGCAGCAACCACAAGGGTTTGGCTGGATTTGAGCTCTTGACCCCTGGCTATCCCATGCTGCTCCCCAGCACTGCCCTCCCCAGCTCAACAGGGGGCCAACAGTGCGCCCCCAAAATCCATCTTTCCCCAGATTTCTGGGGAGGTCCTGCCCCAGTATGCAGGAGAGTAAATCCATTGCTGTGCCCTTGTCAGTGTGAGGTCCTGTTCTCTTAATGGGTTTGCTCAGCCCATGTGCCAGCAGCTGCCCTGGAAGAGGGCAGGATTATCCAAGCCAGCCTGTGCCATCTGTGCCCTCAGCCAGAGCTGCTTCATCTCTGTGCTCTACGTGCCCCTCTGCCTCTCCCTGCCTGGCAGCCCTAGCTCTGAAAATAATAATAATAATAATAATAGCAATAATAACAACAATAAAAGAAAAGGAATTAAGACAAGCAAGCATAAAGATGAGTTGTTGCATGGCTCCTGTGCCGATTCTGATCTCAATGTCAAGGGAGCATCATTCCAGCCTAATGGCATCTTCCCGTGGAAGCGCTTTGTAGCAGTCATAAATAAACATGCTGGGTGAAAGGCACGATAACAAAAAAATGGAAACTGAGGCGCCCGGGATCTTTATTATTGAGCGGACAAAGCATCTGTGATTAGTAGGAAGAGGAGAGAGGAGAGGGTAAAAATAAAAGGCGGCCGATTGTGTTGCTGCCTTGTCCGTGTCAAGAGAGGATCTGGCTGTGGTAGGTTGACAGGTTGTCTGGATAAATAGTTTGGGGGCAGAACACACATTTCTGATGGAACTTTCTTTTTTACAGCTGCGATCAGGAGCTCCAGAGGTACTGTCAAGGACGGACGAAGCTCTATAAATCAGGACAGGCTTTTTTGTCTGTCTGAAAAGTCTTATCTCGGAGTTCGTCCAGGCAATTTTTTGAGGTCTCTCTGGCTTCCTCCCTTCTCCTTATCAGAGCGCCACAGCTTTAAATGCAGATAGATACCCTCTAATGGAAGCACAAGCCAGAGCCCTCACTCCTTGTAAGTGCCAGCTCGTAATTTAGTTGTGTGCCCTTTGGCACCGGCGCATCCATCACGGGGAGCGGTGGCAGCGTCACCTCCCGGTGCTGCGCCAGGGACCATGGTGGCAGTGGGGGCTCAGTGGTGAGGAGACCCCAGCTCCTGGGCTCCTTGCTCGGTGTGGGATGAGCCACCTGTAAAATAGGCTGAGACCAGTGGCTTTTTCCACTCTGTGGTTGTGTTGAGGGGATTAGGAAACGATAAAGAAATCCTGCATGGTATCTGAGGCAGCAGGGTGGAGATGGGCAGGGTGGGGAGCAGCCATCTCTCTGAATTTTTTTGATTTCTCTTGCCATGTCTTTCCCCCTCACACACTTTTTGTATTTAAACCAAATGAGTCGGGAAGGAAGGGTTGATTTTTGGCTGGCTGCGGTCCAGAGGGATGTCATGCACCCGGAATCAGAGCTCAGCTGGATGAAAACCGACATGGGGTTTGATGGGGGAAGCTGTCAAGCCACCCCTCGGCTGTGGAGCCCTACCCAAACCTCCTCGAACCTTTTGAAAATCGCTTGTCACCTTCTCTAACAAACAGTGCACAGCTAATGGCGACACTTCACCATTCCCGACAGCTCCAGATTGTTAATTCCCCGTGTTTTTCCCCCTGAATGGCGTTTTGCCTTCTGGCTAAAGCAGCGTGGCTGCATCAGCCCGTGAGCTCCTCACCTGTGGACATGTGAAGGGGCTTTAATAGGTTTCTTCTCTTTGCCCCACTGGGCTGTGACCAGGAGGGGAGACAGAGCTGCCTGAGTCACTAATTGCTTTGGCCCTGCAAACTCCCGAATGATGGAAAAGATTAAGAGGGAAGGAAAACAGCCATTCTATCTCTTTCTTGAAAAAACTTGCAGCATGAAAGGCTCATTAACATCATTAATGTTTCATTAACCTCTAGCCAGACAAATAAGCTGGAGGTAATTTAACAGTACGGGGAAAAGAAAGAAAATTAAAAATTACCCAGGTGTAGGTGACATTCTCCCGTTTACCTTCGCTGTGCATTTTGGAGAGGTTGGGCTCCTCTGCCTCCCCGCCCGGCGCTTGGAGCTCTGCCAGCGGCACTGCCGGCTCTGGAGGGCTGCAGGTAATAACGAGCAGGGAAAGTCATTGATTGTGACAAAATGGGATTCATTTGAACACGGCAACATCTGAAGTCTCGCAAAGGAACACTGCTCCGCACAATGCCGGCTTTAGAAAAAAAAATATAGAAAAAGGGAAAAAGAAGGGGGGAAAAATCGGTGGCTGCAAAATGACTTTCTTTGTTTGAGTTAAAGGCTTTCTCCCATTGTTAATTTTGGTTGGGTTTTATTTGATTTTTATCTCTGCCCAAGTTTACATGCTCCACCTCCACCCTGCTCATCCCAAGTCCACGTGGGTGTGTACACACAGGGAGAAATGTATTTATACTCATGAAAACATGGGTGCTTTGTAAGCACAGTTGTAACTTGCTGCTTCCCCCTCAATTGCCTTCCCTTGAGCAAGACCTCTGGTAGGAAAGAAACATTGGTAGTTCCTCCCCAAAACCTGGAGGTGGGTTGAAAATGTAAAGAAACTGTGGTGGTTTTTGGCTCTTTGTTGTGGTGTAGTCTGGTAGCTTCCAGAATTGTCTAGTTAATCTGGGTCGTCCATGAGAAAGTGATGAGAGAGTTTCTCCCTATAAGGCTGCAGAGAATAAGGAAAACCAGCCAAATGGAGAGGTTTCTCGCCATCCATCTCATCCCCTGTTGGGATGAAGGAGGGATGAAGGAGATTTGCCCAAGGTCACCCTGAGGAGCTCACGTTGGAGCTGAGAGGTGATCGTGCTCCTCATGGATCATTATCCCCTGGTTTCCACTTGTTCTCGTGTCCCACAAACCAGACCCTGCACAACTTTGCAAGGTTTGCCTCTTCCTGGGTTATTTTTGCTTTGTGGAGTTTGGAATAGCTCTGTTCTCTCTAATCCTGGATCTTCTATTTGCTCTCTGTGGCTTTGGAGAAGGAGCCTGACTTCCATGGCTCCATTTCCCTTATCCATAAAATGTGAACAACTCTCCCAGACTTTGAATTAGTCCTTATAAAAAGCTTTAAGTGTGAAGTACATTAATGTAAATTGTCCTTCTTTGCTCATCCTGTCCTGGGACAGGAGGTCTCAGCCAGGTGAGTGGATGTTCCCTGGGCTGAGGTTGGGATTGGGCTGTTGTCCAGCACAAGGAAGGGATGGGAGATGCTCAGTAGCATTGAACCACCTGCTCTGGCTGCTCACACTTGCTTTCAGCTGCCCCTCCACTGCTTGGGGACTTCAAAAAGCTGCAGTCTTTAGCGTTACAGGAATTTTCTGTCTAGTGCCAGCCCTTGGTATTTCACAGGTTCCCCAAGCAGCCTGCAGGCACAAATAACCTTTATGTCGTGCTCTCCACTGTTTATGTAAACTTGGCTTCTGCTTGTTCCTATCACACCATGCCTGTGCTCTTATTCCTCTGAGGATAGAGGGGGAGATAGAGCAGGTGGAAATGCCTGTGTGCAAGTTTCCTGGTGAAAAAGGAATTTTTCACTGGTAGGAAAGGAATTCCCTTCCTACCCTTGAAGGGAGAGCAGCAGTGCAGGTAGGACAGGAGCTGAGAGCTGAATGTTTCTGTGCCTTCTGCCAGGTTCTAATTTTGAGTCTGTGGTGACAGGGACTGTGTCAGCAGGGTCCTTGCAGGCAGAAGGTCCTGCCTGCACCAGCACAGGTCCTGGGGGGTGTTGGTTGCTATGGTGGTGGGAAAGGTGCTCTGCTTTGGATGAAGCCTCCAGCCTTGGCGCCACACCTGCTGCAGGCCACTGCCTGGGGCTGACCAGCACAGCCTGCAGCTGCATGTACAGATGTGACCCCATCCAGCCAGATGTGCAGGCAATGACTCTGGTTCTCTCTTTAGGCAGGAATGTTTTTTAAGCCTCTCCAAATCAGCCTGTGTGGTAGAAAACTCTGCCAAATTTCCTTGGTGACCCCATCTTGAGGAGCTAAACTGAGACTTTTCCTATGAGGTGATGATTTGGGGGGCCTGTCTGAGCAGCGGTCTGTATGTGAGCAATCATGAAGTGGTTTCCAAAAATTTGGGAGCCTTTTTTTTGCTGGATGGGCCCTTTAAGGAAGGAGAGATTAAAAAAATCACTTGGAGAAATCTTGGTCTAGTTTTGCCACAGTGAAACAGCACAAACTGAGCCACTATAAAGATCTTTTTTTATTGCCATCTATCAGTGTTTGTATCTGTGTCTCCATCCCATCCTTTTGACAACAGTATATGAGCAGCCAGGATTTATCCTTCCCAGCTAAATCTCTTTCAACCCATGCAAGAAGCCCAGGAAATGATTTTACAAAAATATATAGTTCACCGAAATTATTCAACCCTCAAGCATTCAGGTTTAGGTCAGTGTAAATTTAGAATAAGTATTTGTTCTGGTTCTTATCTTAGCCAAGCTGATTTACCCAGGAGCAGCTGATAACTCCTCTAAAATTCACTACAGAATCATCTTCTTCCAAATGTTCATTCCCCACTTCTCCCCCCACGTCCCTGCCTGGGTTTGTTATCCTGCGTGTTGGATTGCTGATGAGCTCTGCAGGATCCTCAGCTCTGGGTTTTTTCCAAAAGGAAAAACATGTGTGGAATGTGCCTTGTACAGTAGAATTTCATTTAAAAAAATTAGGAAGAGCTTCCCCAACTTTTCTTTAGAAGCCCAAGTTGGGAACAAATATTTGACTTGCACGGGGAAAAAAAAGTGTTTATGTGGTTTATGATGTCTTTTCACTTGTTCAACTTTTAAGCAGACTGTTTTTCTCTCTGAACCTCAGCATTTTCTTCTTCGACAGCAAATCTCTTGAGGTGGAGAGTGCTTTGGAATGGAGTTATTTACCCTTCTCTCTCTCTTTCTATGAACAGACTTTAAATGAGCTGAAAACCAGGAGCTGCAGGAACTCGTACAGCCTCCTGCTAGCTCTTCCCATCTGCATTTCCCTCATCTGCTCCTGGCTGGTGTGGTGCAAGAGTATGAGGGGCAGCAAGGAGAGTGGTCTTGGAGCATCTCTGCTCCTGCCCTGCATCCCTGCTCTGTCTGCTCTCATCCCTGCATCCCTGCTGTCCTGCATCCCTGCCCAGACAGCCACATCCCTTCCCTGCTGCTCTGCATTCCTGAGCCAGAGGCTGCATCCCTGCCCAGGCAGCTGTGTCCCTGCCCTGGCTGCTCTCTCCCTGCCCCAGCTTCCCTGCATTCCTGCTGTCCTGCATTCCTGCCCAAGAAACCATATCCCTGCCCTGCTGCTCTGCACCTCTGTGCCAACGACCCCATCCCTGCCCTGCATCCCTGCCTTGTCACCAACATCCTTGCCTTGTCACCTGCATCCCTGCCTGATCACCTGCATCCCTGCCTTGTCACCTGCATTTCTGCCCTGCATCCCTGCCTTGTCGCCTGCATCCCTTCCGGGACAGACCCATCCCTATCCCAGCCCTCCTCCTCATCCCGGCCGCGCATCCCTGCCCGTGCCTGGGGAAGCAGCACCATCTCGCGTCGTTTTGCAGCCGGCACAGCCGGTACCTGCGATCCCATCTCCTGGAGAATCCGGGGAAATGCCGACACGCCCCAGCTCCAGCCCATCCCAGCTGCCTTGTTCTGCCCTCTCAGGACTTGGATCACACTTTCTTCCTTTTATTCCCCTCCTTTTATCCCCCTGCTTTTATTCTCCTCCTTTTATTCCCCTTCCTGTTATTCAAGGACAGGGAATTCTGAAGCCTTCTGCTAGCTGAGGTGATGTTCAGTGGTTCAAACCTGCACCTTGACTATTTTTTCCAATCTTTCAGGACATGCAGAAGTGCTGAGGTTTACTTCCTGCTGCTCAGACTCCTTTTATACCATTTTATTTTGCTCCTGACTGAAATAATAACAGAATAGGATATATTTAGGAGTTCTGTTCCTTTGAGATGTGGTTTTCAAGGGTAGGCAGTACCCAGACTATACACCACAAGGACAAGGAGTTGCTGCATCTTGTAAAGGAGTTTTATCCTCTCTAAGGCTTCTGACACCCGGAGATGCTGGGTTAAAAGGGTTTCTGATGAAAACAGGACTGGGGACAGCGTCAGGCCCAAAAAGCTCCTTTTGAGAGGTCTATTTCTAGCTCTGTGAGATGCTGAAAGGCAAAGCTGGTGCGTCACTGCTCCTGCTGGTCAGGAGTTGTGTGTCGAGGTAGGGAGAGGCTGCAGAGAGCAGGACTTGCAGCCCGAGGCCTGGAGATGGCAGATCTGAGACTTAGCTGGGTATTTCCTTTCTTTTTAGAGCTGGCAGAAGGATTTTCCTGCGTTAGAAACAGCCGAGTTCAATCTGACACTCAGATGCTGCTGTCTGAAAATGGTCAGCTCAGTCCCTGCTTGGGAATAATTTCATTTTAGGGGAAATTGAGACACATTGTCTTTAAAACAGCAGGAGCAGCAGCTCTATCCTTTGTGAAGCAAAGTGTGTTTGGTGTGTCCCCGAAAGTTCTTGAAGCAGAAAGCTTGGATCATGCAAGGTAAGGGAGGCTGCCTGCAGCACTGGGGACTGGAGAGAGTGAGCTTTTCCAGGCAAGACTTTCTGCTGAAAAGCTGTGAAAAAAAAAAATATCAAAGAAAACATTTGGAGAAACAAAATAGTGCAGCCTCCTTCCACCAGCAAGAGCATTTTCTTTGGCTTGTTCAAATTGAGATATTTGCATTTGAAACACACCTACATATATATATATTTATAGACAGAGCCTTAGAAGGTGAAACTTGTAGTTTCAGCAAAAAGACTAAAATAGCCTCATGTTTATGCCTTTATTTTTCCATTCTGGTTAGTAAAGAGTCTGTGATTGGCATAAGGCTACTTGGAAAATGCCAGGCTGGATCAGTATCATCCTTCTGGCAGCCAGCTTGGGTCGATGGAGAATAAATACAATTCCCTCTATGATCACCATCTTTTCTTCATTGTGGCATTGCTGGATAGCAGCAGGATGGGGATATTTTAAAGGGGGATTTGGGGAGTTCTTTGCAGATATCCAGCAGCAGCTCTACTAATGCAACAGGGAAAGGAACTCTCCACGGGATGCAGGGACTCTTCATAGGATAAAGGAACACTGTGCAATGCAGAAACTCTTTGTGCAATGAGGTTTTCTGGCCAAAAACCCTCCCTAGGAGCTCTCCTGTGCCTCCCAGCACCTAAAGTTTGAGGAAGAACCTCCCTGGGTCCCACCAGGCATCAGCACCAGGGAGATGGCAGTGCCTGCCGAGGGTTTCACTGCCGGAGGGACCAAGGGCAGGAGCCAAATTGGGGCCGGATATTGACATTGAAAGTTGGCTTTTTGAAAGGCACAACAGCCTTTGCTTGCTGCAGAGCTAATTATTATGCAAATTCATGCTAATAAACTCTGCCTTGCATGTTGTGGAGAAGCTGCCTTTCCTGGTTAACATACCAGTAATGAGAGGTAGATTTGTAATTCAGATGCTGGTGGTAATATCCTAAATTACTCCGCGCTGTAATGGACTTTATTTCTTTCTCCCCTCGGCTCTCCCCCAGTCCAAATGTCAATGCAAATCAGTTACAACTTTGCATATTTATTGCAGATGTATTTATTGTTGATACAGGGGTGAGACCCTCAGCTAAACAGCTCCTGCTGGCACTGCTGTGGTGCTGCGAGGCTCAAGGTGTGTTTTTACCTGTCATGGTGCTGGGAGATGCTCCTTCCATCTCCTTCTGTTTTTTTCTCTCCCAAGGAACAGCCTCAGAGCGGGGAAAGCATATGTTATTTTTTTATTCATTAATTCCTTAGCATCTTTCCGTGTGTGGTTTTACATGACTGCTTATTCCCCGAGTTGGTGGAGATAACCAAGGGAGCACAGATCATTTGCAGACTAAGCTAGGATTTAGGCCTAAAGCTACTGAACCAAGGCTTAGATTAGATGGCATCAGGCCTCTGTAATCGGTCTCTGTAAGATTTTGGCCCAACTTTGTCATCTTAATCAATGGAAAATCATGCAAGTCAGCTGTGCTTGACGTTTCAGCTGCTGCTGAGCCAGAAATGCCCTTCTGTTACTCAGTGTCGCGTGGAGCACAAATATAAGGCAGGTTTCTTTCTGCAGCCGTGAACCTGTGCTCAGAAAATCCTGACTTGAGACCATCTGACAGGAAATGAAAAACAAAACCATTCTCTCATTCCCCCTAAGCTGCCAGAAGAGCAGGGAGTGTTTCAGGGTATTGCTGGCTGGGCAGAGGAAATGGGAAAGGATGGAGTTATGTCCTGGTGGGTTTAAACCCCATGTGGGCTCTGATCTTACTAGTCTTGTGTTTCTGCTTGCTCTGAGGCGTGTTTTCATTTTTTTTCATCGTGTTGCAGAAGAGGGAGCCCCAGAGCTTGGGGGTATCCATGGCTCTCCAAATCCTTTGTGTCAGTATGGACAAATTGATGGCACATTAAAAATTGGCTTTTGGGGGAATATTCTCTGCTCTGGCTCTGGGGGTGCTGATTTGGGGAAGGAGTGGTGAGCTGATCTCAAGCTCACCGAGCTGTTGCAGACAGGCTGTGTGTGCCCAAGGTTGTGCATCCCTCGGGGGCTATGGATTTTCTTCCCTGGGTTTGCTCCAGCCTGGAGTCAGAGCATGTCCCAAGTTCAAACAGCACGAGGGACTGGGGAGGCTGCTCTGGCTGAGACCTGGGCCGAGTGTGTGAGTGGAGAGAGAAGCAGGAGTGCCTCCAGGCCTGCCCAAATCTACCGCAGAGGTTTTTGAAGCCTTTGAACATTTTTACTTTGCTTCCATTTGCATTCTGGCTTCTGCACAGCGAGAAACCACCTGGGCTGAGAGAAAAAGCTTTGACAGGGACTGGGGAATGCTCTGCAGCCCTGCTCCTCCTCCTCTCCATGGACTCCCTGCGTGGACCAGGCTTTGGACACCCAGTGTTCGTTCTGAATCACTGTTTGCCATTTTTTTCAAGGCTGGGCTAAAAATTGTCAGAACCCTCTCCTCCTGCCTCAAAATATCGATGAGTCACTGAGGAGCAAAGGGCTGCAGAGCCAGAACACAGCGTGCAGCCTATGGTGGGTAATTTTGGACCCAGAGTAGCCTTGAGGGCTGCTGAGCATCCCTAGCATCTCTTTTTAGTGTGCTCCCCTCTGACGTGCCCTGGCTTCACTCCTGTGCCTCGCAGGCAGCTGTGCATCCTCGTGTATCCTTGTGCATCCTCCCTGCTCGCTGGAATGTCTGAGGCATCCCGTGGCATTCCAAGCCTTGTGCTGCACGAGGCAGGGGTGTCCCAGCAGCACTCCAGCCCCGTGGAGGTGCAGATCCTCATGGATCCGTGTGGATCTGTGCAGGCGGCGTGGTGGGGAGCTTGGAGCAGCGTGCAGTGCTGCAGCTCTTCCACACGGTGCTGACAAAACCCCGCAGAAGACACAGAAGCCTCTGGATCCTCACTCCACAGGCCGTGTTGTCCCATCACCCTCCGTAGTGGTTGTAGTTTTCCCTGTCCCACAAGCAGTGAAAGGCTGGCAGTGCCCACCTTGTGCCTCCCAGAGCAGGATTAGCTCGACTCAGGGATGCAGACAAGAGAGGGAGCTGCTCATTTGAATGTTTAGGGTGTAGCTCTGATTGCAGCACGGTCTGCAGGCCTTGGGTGATGCTCTCCTCTAGCTGCTCTCCAAGTTATGGGGTCAGGGTGGGCAAGGTGTGCTTCCTCCCCTTTTCAGGCTGGCAGGTGAGGTTGAAAGGACACATCCATGCTTTGCAGAGCAGACACAGCCTGAGCACTGCTGATATGCTGCAGGCTTTGGGTGGGCTTGGAGACAGGCAGCTCCTGGCTTTGTGGGGTGGCAGAAGCAGTGCTGCAATCTCCTCTCATCACTGTGTATGCTGCGCTTCACTCAGGAGCAGCCAACCTCCCACCGAGTGTCTGCAGCAGTTTCTTAATTGCTTTCTTAACTTCGTTACTCCTTTTCTGTTGGCAGTGCCCTGAAGCAAGGAGTCCCCCAGGTGCATTCGCTCTTGCATGCCAAAATTAGCTTCTTTTATTTAATTTTAAATAAACGTAGCGTCCTTTGAGTGCTCCCAGCATCTGCCGTGGAGGGGCAGAGGGAGCAGGCAGTTAATTTTGCATGTGCTGCTCCTCAAAGACCTGCCTGCTACTCGGCCTTTGGAAAGTTTTTCATGTTTCTTGCAGCTGTCCTTGGTGACCCTGAGCGAGTCAGGCTCTGTGGCTACAAAACGAGGAGATGAATTCTTCATCTCTCCAACATGTGTCTGTCTGCACTGCTTAGAGCCAACACTCCTCAGCGAGGCCGTGGGGGTTCTGGTGGATGCTGCTGTCACACGGAGCTCTGAGCAGGGTTTAGAGGTGTTAGGCTGAGCCCTAGGACTGGTTTTACCTGGGCAGAAGTGCAAGGTGAGACATCAAAGTGCCTGGAGATACCTTTTCTGTCCCCGTGTGACCTTGGAAGTGTCTCCTCTCTCAGGTTCTCCCTGTTTGGGATCACGATGGGATGGGATTAGGGTGGTAACTGGAGTGGTCCAGCATGGAGAGGGGAAGGAAGGCTCTCAGAAGAGCATGAAGCAAGAGGGAGAAGGGCTGGAGGTCTCCTCACAAAGTTTGCTGAGCTGAGGGCGGCGAGCACGTGCGTGTTTTACATAGGGCGCTGAAATAATTTATGGAGAGCTTCTCCCTTTCAGCAGAGGAGGTGGTCAAGACGAGCGAATAAATCTTTAAAAGAATAATGTTTTCAAAATCAGGCTCCTTGTCCTCGAACCCTTTGATGTATGAGAGCAATAGTAGGTAGGACACATAGTGAAATAAACATGAGATCTCCCTGCAAGAGAATAGCGGAGTGGAGAAAATATTAGTGTTTACATCAAAACTCAATTGGAGCACTCGTTTCAAGATGATAGTTTATTATATTGAATCCAATTTAGTCCCACAAGGATGTTTCTTCTGCAAGTGACACTCAGGCTCACTCGGTGTCTCCTCCTCCTCGCTGTACCTGGGCACTGCTGTCCCCACTGGGTGATTCATCCTCTCCCTCTCTGCAATCTCGGGATGCTTGGAAAGGCAAAGGGAGGAATTAATCAGCTTTTGGCCAATTTGCTGTTTCTTTCTGGGCTGCTGTGAGCTCGGGATGTCTTGACCCCAGGCTGAGGAGATGAGGGGATGCAGAGGGAAGGAAGCTGTGGAGAGAGGATGTTCAGGTCATCAGTCCCTCCTCTCTGTCCTCATGTTTTCAAAACCAAGCCATGATTAACGCATGGCAGAGGTTTGCTCCTGCTCCCAGCACTTCTAGGAGCTTCACACCTCTTTGCTGAGCCTAGAACAGGTCACCAATGGATTGTTTGCCAGTCTCCAGGTACCTTAATGTTGCACCATATGAGGGTTGGGAGAAAAAAGGTGTGTGGAGGACTTGGCATCCCTTCAGAGCCCTGATGCAATGGGGATGGGAAGGTGACCCAGAGACACCTGACCCTTCTCCAGCTGCAGCAGATGTGAAGGCCTGCAGTCCTTCCAGGTGTATTTAGTGTGATTTTATTAGCAGTGGGGACAAATTGGGGCTTTTAATGGCTCCATGACCTTTACCTGGTGAAGGGTATCTTTGGGCAGGGGATCCCAGAGGGCTTGCCTGAGTATTTCCTCCACCCCAGGCAGCTGAGGGGACATGGGACAGCCTGGCTGTGTGGGATGCTTGGCATCACCTCACATCTGTATGGGAAGCCCTGAGCATCCATAGCAGCACAACTGGGCCAGGAGTCACTTCCTGACCAGCTTATTCAGCGTGGAGGATACTTTAGTGCCTCTGGGGCAGGTGGTGCAGGGAAGTCCATCATTTTGTTTACTCCTCTTTTTCCAGTGCATTTTCCTCCTGGCTATGAAGAGCTGTGTCAGAACTCCCTTCTGCCAAATGCATTTTTTACCTGTCTATTCACTTGCCAGGCAGTGTTTGCGATCTCATTTGCTCTTGAACAATATTGGCTGTAATCCATGCACACATCCTGGGTTTGGTTGATGCTGTTCCCCAGGGCTGGGGCTGAGGGGGCTGGCAGGTGTGATTTGCTGTGCAGGCAGAGGATGGATGCCCTTAGCAGAGTTACTGGCCCTGTGGATGCCGGGCAGGGGGACTGTCCCTGGGATAGGTTCTTGTCTGACCTGGATGCACTCAGATTGTGAGATCTGAGCTCTCATCTCTCCTCCCCTTCTTTGTTTCCTAATGTGCAATTAGTTATATGTATGTAAATTACAAGGCAAGCAGAAGTGAAGGGAGATGAGTGAAGAGAAAGAAAAATAATTTATTCTGGTGCAAATGTTGGTTTTTTTTGACCGTGGCTCTCTCAGCAGCAGTGGGGTGGAGGGAAGGAGGAGGCCATGCAGGCTCTGGGCAGCAAACAGGAGGCGAGGCTGAGATTTTCAAAGTCACTTGGGAGATTGGGATGCTCAGTTCCCATTAATTTTAATAAGAAGAGGACATCTGTCTCATAGCTGACTTTGAAAATATCAGCCCAAACTTTGTCTAACCCTTAGTTCTTTGTCCACCTGTTGCTATCCTGTAACAATGCTTTGATGGCATTTAGCAGTAAAAGCAGCTATTAAACGAGCGGGTGCTTCCTAACCAGCTGCTGGGATGGATTTATAGAGACCTTGTTAGAGGCAGGACTCAGCTTTTTCATGGTTCAGACCTGCTGAAGGCAGCAGAGAGAACACCTCTTGTTTTTTCCGATGATCAAGAGATCAGCCAGCGTCTCACTAACAGAGGGTCAAGAATATTTCAGGCAGATCTTTAATTTATTCTCAAAATCCCCGAGAAGTGGATAGCTCACATTCTTCCAACTTAACTCACTCCTGCTAGGGATGTGCTTTTCCTTGGGAGCTGGTATCCCAAACTGGACCCTGCTGCTTCCTGCAGCCCTGCTCATATTTACCTGGTGATTGAGTGTCTATTTGCACACCCTGCGCCGCAGCACCGCCGTCTACCTGGCCTTTGATTTCTTCATCCTCTCTGTATTACTCTGCAGTTGTCTTTATTGGATTTCATCTCACTGATTTTTTTTTGGCTGTTTGTCTAATTTATCACCAATATTTTGAATTCTGAGCCTCATTTTTGGAGCATTCCAGGCCCCTCTCTGCAAGGTCTCAGGCTCTTTCTGCTTTATTATCCTCAGCACTGCTGAAATAAAAAGCAAACAGACTCTGGCCCGTGGCAGACGAAGGGAAGGCATTTGAAATGCCCTCCTGAGTGATGGGAAATGCTGGGCAGCTGTTCCCTGGGTTCAACCTATGATATTTCCACCCCTGGTGCTGCCTGAGCTTCCTTCCCAGCTCCCCTTTTAGGGGATGTCATGTGGGACGATGTCAAGCTCTTTAATGAAGTCAAGGTATATCACATCTGCTGCCTCCTCCCCTCCGATCCAGGAGACCAATTACACCGTCAAAAAAGGAAATTAAGTTGGTTTGACATGATTTGCTATTGACAAATCCGCAGTGGCTGTTCCTTATCACTCCATTATCTCCTCAGTGCTCCCAAAATTGATTGCTGTGTAATTGGGCCACGCGTCTCATGCAGTATAGGGCAAAATGCGCTCAACCCCTCGGGCAGCCAGGAAAGTGGAAGCAAAAAGCACTTTTTCTTCTCAGATTTCATGTTCCCAGGTCTGTGAGAGCTGCCTTGGACATGCTGCTGGTGCTGGGGTGGGTGTGGAGACCCCTGGATGGGTTCTGCCCTCATTCTCTGGGCACCTTTGGTGGGCACCTTTTGTAGGCACCTCAGTCATTCCCACTTTGGCAGTGTCAAAAAAGGGCTGTGCACTTGGTTATTTAGGGATTTATGGGTTCTCAAAGGAAGCACAGCATTGATCCAATTTATCCCGTGGACTCCCAAGTCCCTGGAGCCCTTAAGCAGATATGGAGGCAGCTATTCCTGCAGCTCTGCCCTCATTGCTGTCTCCCTCCACCAACTCCTGTGTTTACTCTTCTTATGAGCACCACGATTTAGTTTTATGACCCAGCGATCAATTCTCCATCAGGAGCTCTGGAAAAGCTACTGATGTGTTTCCAATAAATGGTACGTCAAGAAAAATATATATGATCCTGTCCTGTCCCCGTCTCGCTTCCTTCTGCGTGGCATCCAGCCTTTACAAACATTTTGAGGAGGCAGAAAAAGGGGGTTTGTTGTTTGTTTGAAGCATTAGGAATGAGGGGATATCGATTCCCCGGGGATAGGGGGATTGGTGGACAGGGAAATTCATCCAGCAGTCACTGGTGAGGCTCAGACAGGGAGCGTGTGCCGTGGGTCTGCAAAGAGCAATTGCTCTGGAGGCAGAAATGAAACAAGTGTCAGGGAGAATAACTGGAGGCTGATGTTAATAATTAAGCTTTCTAATGAGAGCATTCGTTTTTCTCCAGTAGATGGATTCAGCCTTTCCTGTCCTGCTGGTGTTGTGTATAAACTGAGCTCATTTTTTCACCTGCTCAGGACAGAACAGCACAGGCAGAGATTGCTCCTCTTGTCTTTTGGGATGGCCAGGCCAGATGAGGATTGGAATGGTTGTATGGGAATGGAAACTGAGGGAGATTTCATGGCTGTCTGCATCTTCCACTTGGTGGGGAGCGGAGGGACAGCACTGCTCTCTTCTCTCTGGTGATCAGTGACAGGAGGGAATGGCTGGAGCTGTGCCAGGGCAGGGTCAGGATGGATATTGGGAAAAGGCTCTTCCCCCAGACGGTGCTGGGCACTGCCCAGGCTCCCCAGGGAATGGGCACAGCCTGAGGCTGCCAGAGCTCCAGGAGCCTTTGGACAGCACTGCCAGGGATGCACAGGGTGGGATTGCTGGGGTGTCTGTGCTGGGCCAGGAGCTGGAATTAAATTATCTTTGTGGAGCCCTTCAAACTCAGTGTATTTTATGATTCTATGCTATTTAATGTACTCCTGCTCCATGGCAGCTCAGTCCCACCTCTGCAACCTTCCAGTTTCCTCATCTGTAAAAAGAACTTTAAGAATCCTGGAGCTGGGTGTATTTTAATGAAAAAAAATGTTTTCTATAAAGATTCTGAGTTTTGCTGAGATCCACATCTGTGGCGATAGGGATGGTCTGGAAACAGGAGCATCTATTATGCCGCAGGTTTTTTTATTTCCTGAAGAAAATCCAAACTAAGACATTTTTGTTTGAAATTGGTACATCAAAACATTGCAAATGCAGTTTGGTACAACGCCCTGGTTTGATGAAACAAAGAAAAAAGTCCCCATTTCTGAATTTCAGCATTGTGGAACTGATGATTCCAGAAAAACCTTTCAACTTCTCACCCTATCTCAAGATGAAAACAAATGTTGAACTACAGAGATTTCCCAGAGGAAGAAAATTCTGCTTTCCTAACACCTCTAACACTTACTTTTTGTTGTAAATCATTTTGAGCTCTACAGATGAAAAGCTCTTGGTAGATGCAAAATATTGCTGCTGTTTATTTTATTTATTATTCATCATGATAGTTCATGCCCAAAGAGGAATTCATATTCTTTCTCTCTTAGCTGCTGGGTCTTGTGAAATTGCCCAGCTATGGAGCCTGGCTGTCTGTACTTGTAGAAGACATGGGAAATTCATTAACATTTCATCATCTCTGGCTTAAATTGTTTACTTTTTTGACCAGCCCTGCTGGGAGATGTCATCTGGCTCCCCAAGAGCTGGTGGGCTTTGCTTTGCCAGGATGGACCACTTTGTCTGTGCTCTTGGCACATCTCAGGAGGGAGTGTGGGAAAAGGGGTATCTTGAGGGAGCTGTGATGTTTGGGTTGAGAAAGGAGGAGGCCACTGATGAGCTTTGCTAATTGCCAAGGCTTGCAGATGGCTGGACCATGTCTTTCCCCACGTTGTGCCTGCTGGAATTGCTCTGGCATGAGGCAGACCCAGCACCTGCTCCCCACTGGTCCTGAGGGCACAGGTAGCCGGGATGGGGGATATTAAAAGGACATCTGGCAAAGAGCCTGCGTGGCACAGGAGGGGAGGGAGCTTTCAATGAAGTTTCCCCAAATATGCAATTAATTTTGACTTAATAAGACATTTATTGTATAATAAACAACAACTGATTCTATGAAAAAATATTTATTGAGGATTTACGGCTGAGTAATGAATTTGTAGCTCAGTTTGCCTCGACGAGATTTATTTACATAGCAGTTAAACCCCAATCAATAATATGCTTTTAATAATCACTGTATTTAAGTAGTATTTCAACAATACACTGTAATTAGGCCATGAATTCTTCTGTAATTCTTTAGATTTAGTATACTTTGGGGTTCCGAATCTCTCCTTGATCGTGATGTGAGTGCTCCATTAACGTTAATTAAGTGCGTGCCAATCAAGCAGAGAATAAACCTCGCTGTGTGTGAGCTGCTGGTGAATAGCAATGGGGTGGTGGGAGGGAAGCAGCTCAGGCTTTCTGGGATAGAGAGCAACAGTTTCTTCACTCCAGCATCCTTCTCTTTGGATAGTCATCACCAGGATCAGCTCCTGGGAAGAGGAGAGGGGCAGAGAGTGATGATAGTGACAAGGACATTCCTATCACCTGTGCCACACTGTCCTCTGGTCTGTGCCAAAGAGCTCTCAAACAAGGCCGTGGCTGCTTAAATTGCTGGTTTTAGATGTGTAGCTGTGACTCTGCAGCTCCTGGAGTCCCCAGGAACTGGGTTTGCTGGGTATATTTGCTCTGTCTATGGGGAAGCAGCTCCTGGCTGGGTGGTGCAGAGGGTGCAGGATGCTCATCCTGGTGCTGAGGGATGCAGGTTTGTGTTGCTAAATGCAGGGAATGGATCCTGCTTTTGTGGCAGCTGAGCTGCTGGTGAAAGGAGAGTGGCTACAAGGTGCTTTGCTTGCTTCTAGCCACGGGAATTTTAACTTGGATTTTTGGCAGTTTAATATTCTGCTGGGTGCGCTGGAAAACGTGAGCGTGGAGTGGAGTGGAGTGGGTGCACGTTGGAGCATGATGCTGAAAAGTTTTGCTCTGCTCACCAGGCACTTGAAAGTCTTTCTAGATCAATCACACTTTAAATGCACATTTTTCTCTGCTCTTGGTCTGTCTAATCTCTCTTTGTCTCAGCAATTGTACCTCCTGTCTCTGTCTGCAGCCGATGATATCGCTGCTGAGAAAGATACCAGTGTGTATATTTAGAAAATGTCTCCTGCATTCTTCTCCAACAAGGGACACTTGAAATGGCTTTGGGGGGTAAAAAAAGCCCAAAAATCCAGCCCTTCACTGTCTTGCGTCTTTCTGCCTTGTTAGAGCAGGGCCTGAGGCAGGAGTGTTGCCAGAGAACCACGTGGGAAGCAGGTGAGGTTGCACTGAGGAATACTGACTGCACTGGAGAAAAGATTTGGTGCTAAGGACTTATTTTCTTTTTAATTTGGTAAATCGTCCTGTGCTGTGGTTCCAGTGTGGCTGGCAGAGGGGTGAGGGAGTCAGGGAGAGAAGTGAGGGGAGGCAGCTGCAGAGAAGATGGGGGAAAAACCTCCTTTTTGGGTTGGAACCTCCACATGAGAATCTCCATGTGAGCTTTCCTAGGAAAAGCACAGAGTTGGGAAATTAAGCAAGACAGCAGGCAGGGAAGAAGGCTGTGGCACATTATGGTAATCGCTCTTCTTAATTGCTGTGACTCTGATGACCACTCATTTCTTATCCTAACAAAGACATGAGCGCCATCCACTCCGGACTGCAAAGCAAATCCTGAGGGAAGCTCCTGCTGTGGTCTCTCAGGGACTCAAACTGCTCAGTGACCTCCAGCCCCACGGTGCAGCCAGTTTTGGTACATCCTGGTGGTCATGGTCCCACAGGAGGCTGAGCCCAGCAAGCCCAGAGGGATTTTTTTGTAGCAAGAGGTCATGCAAGGCTTCAATCCAGCACCTCCTGCTCAACCAAGGTACAGAAATACCAGGCAGAGCTGCTGCCATCAGTATTTTACCAACCCTCTTTGAGCTGAATAGAATCCTGTCGCTCAGCTGTACAATTTTCACTGATTCCTCCGTAAATTCACGGTCTAAACTCGCGAGGAGCAGGCAGAAAGGTGCCTGCTGCTTTTCGCCTGGGCTTGATCCAGCGCGGAATAATTGCGTTGACTGTTTCACTCTGTGCTCGGCAGTTCAGGGCTTAGAAATCCCTCACAAAAGAACCCAGCACACAGAAACTTGACTCAGAGTCCAAAGCAAAGCTGCAACTGGCAGAAGTGCAGATCTTCAGGCTCAATCAGATGCATAAAGACAGGCAGGCCGAGCTGAGATGGGAATATGTTGCTTCAGCTGTGCGCTGAAAGCTGCTGAAATTTTCCATATCAGAGGCTTGCTTTACAAAAAGGGATGGTCTGGCCTGGGGTTTGCAGGGAGGAAAACAGCAGTGGTGACGACAGCAGCAATAAAGAGCTCTCCCTGCTTTCCACACTGGTGGGAATTGCTTGTCTGTGCTGTTCCAATGTCTTTCCAAGTCAGTTTTCTCTGTGTATGAATCAAAAGCATCCTTCTGTTTGCCCTTGGCGTGTCCCAGGCTCCAGCAGCCCTGCACCAGTGTCACTGGTCACAGTGGAACTGTGTGTCCACTGTAGTGTCAGAGCTGGGCTGTGTTTAGGCTCAGCTGTGTTGTGGACAGGGGCTGATTGCAGCAGTTGTGGGTATTTATTTAATATTTTTTTAATATGTGGAGTGGTGATTTTATGCATTTTAGTAGAATCCCAGACTGGTTTGGGTTGGAGGGAACCTTGAAGCTCATCTCATTCCCCCCTACCTTGGGCAGGGACACCTCCCACTATTCCAGGTTGCTCTAAGCCCTGTCCAGCCTGGCCTTGGATACTTCCAGGAACCCAGGGGCAGCCACAGCTTCTCTGGGAACCCTAAGCCAGGGCGTCCCTACCCTCACAGGGAAGAATTTTTCCTCATTCCCTTCAAAATGTCTCTTGGTGATTTAATGATCAGCTCAGCTACAGGGGAAAAATATTACCCATGCTCTGATTTGTTTTGGAGTTCTTCAAAATAAGTCTGAGGAGGAGAGAAATGCCCACTGGTGCTCTGCAGAAGATTTTTAACTAGTCTGAGATACCCAGTCTGAGTGAGAGAGGTCATGTTTTTGGGAGGGGGAAACTTTGCTGATACCAGCAACATCTTTTTCTCTGGTAAGGAATAACCAGCCTGGCTTGGGAATGCAATTGGACAGCCCAGCTGGCCCAGGGATGGCCAGGAGAGGACTTTGGCCTCCCTGCTGCATTTCAATTCCCCCAGCACTGCGGCAGCGATGGACACTCGGACACCGGTTGCATTAAACATAGGGTCAGTCATTTCCCTGCCTTCATTCTTTGTCTGTAATTCTGCATCTAATGGCAGCAATTAGTCACTGTCCAAGAAGGGATGAGCAAGCTCCTGGCTCATCCCTGCTCTCTGACGGATCTGCTCCTCCAGAGGGATGGAAAGGTCATTAGCAGAGGGTTAGCTATTGATCGGCTTGGGGGAGAGAGAGGGTCCAGAGGTGAAGCTCAGCATCAGGCTTAAACGATGGGCCAGAGAAAGAAAAGAAAAATAGGCTGGCAGCAGCCCCAGAGAGCCCCCAGCCACCGTGCCACAGATGCAAAGGACAAATTCTTATTGATTGGAGAGGTGTTTTTGGAGGTAGGTTATTTCTTTTCCCTCCCTAAAGTGGGGACCAATTATGGCTGCTGACTGGCAGAGACAAATGCCACAAGTACCAAGCCTGGATTTCCTAAGGCCATACTGCTTCTCCTTATGGTGGAGTTGTAAAAACCTAAAATGAGCCCTCTTGTAATGACTGGGAGAGAGAAATATATCCCAAAAAGGGGGACAGGGCTGTTTTTTGCACAGTCTCCTCTAGGTGGGCAGAAACAGCTCTGCAAAATGGCAAAAAGGGAAACAAGTAAGGAATTAGTGGCTCTTGTGTAGGAAATCAGAGGAAATCCAGAGGGCAAGGTGGGGAAGGAATGGGGTGCTCTGGGCAGCGGCTGTGCTGGAGGGAGGACAGGAGGATCTGGGGCAGATTCTATGATTCGATCAGCTCGTGTCTGGCACTGACTGTAATTAAGTTGTTCAGCAGATAAATTAAGGCCATTGCCAAGTTCTAGGAGGGAAGGACCTTTATGGTGGGTGAGGGCCAGGCTCTCCTTGGGGCAGGGAGCTGGGGGGAGTCAGGCTCTTCCCCACAATCAGTCACACCTCAGGGCCTGTTGAGCACCTCCAACCTCCTCTTCCATCAGGGCCATGTCAAAAAGAGGGATGAGGTTATTGACCATGTCAAGAGGGCTGATAAATCACAGCCTCCCAGCCTGGCAGTGCAGGATACCCTCAGTGTGCTTGTGTTGGGCTTTATCCTCTGCCCAGCTCTGGGTGTCCCTGCATGGATGTGGGGATGGTGTTCCTAAAGACACATCAGTAATGATGCTTCCAGAGCTCTTCCTTTGGCTCTCAGAAGTGTTTTCTCTAGTGCTTTACTCCTCCTCTCCTCTTGCCTGAGTGGCTGTGTTTCCCAGGTGGAAACTGGCTGTATTCCCTGCCTTGCCTCACTCCTGGAGACTCCTTGCTCTGGAAAGGAGTCACAAAATCATTTCTGCTCCTCCAGGTCAAGGGTTGCACATCAAGGCAGTAAAAAGCTGACAAACCTACCCAGCCAAGAACCTCTTGATGCTCCCACTGGGATGGCTGAGCCAAGCTCAGCCCGGGTGGAAGCAGGGATGGATTCACCTGCGGGTGGGAGGAAGGGAGAGCAGCAAGGTGGGACACCTGCACCCTTCCCATGCTCATCCTGTCTCCACCCTGCGAGTGATGGAGTGTAACCCTCTTCTCTGCCGTGATTATCCTGTTCTTGGAGGTTTCTTTGACCTTCAGCAGCAGATGGATAATGCTGCGGGCAGGCAGGAGGAAGGCTCGGCAGCGTTGCCTTCAATACGGCTTCGCCCTCCTGATTTATATGGGGGAGCGAGCGGTGCTGATGCTTGCTGCTGCTCATAGATTATCTTCATTCCAGCAGCACTCAGGCAGACAGGAGAGGTAACAGAGAGCCATCCGCCACCCTATCCGTCACCTTCCCTCCGGCAGCGGTGGTGGCTGCCGCAGAGCCGTCTCTTCCGGGGGAAAACTTTCCCTCTCCATCAAACACCGCCACAAAAAGTCATATTCTGCAAACAGGTCCATGTGTCTCTGGGGAGCTTGTCGTGGCTGTGTGTCGCCCAAGCCTCTCTGGAAGCAGGGATGGAATAATGCTGGAGAGGAGCTGAAAGGGTTGGGGGAGCAGGGGGGTTGAGGTCTCTGTTCAGCCCAGGGTGGTGCTGGGATTCATGGCTGTGTTTCAAGGTCTGGGCATCTCAGTTCAACCAGTGGAAGGTAAATCGAAGGCACTGGGGACCCACTGTGATTTCTTGCATTGCTTTTATTATATTTTCCCTCTCCTCACCTCTCAGGCCTTCATTTCCTGAACTGGGATTAATCTTAATCTTACTTACCCTCCTCCTAGGGGAGCGGGGAGGCTTGTTCTGTTCATGTCTGGAAAATGCTCTGAAATCCTCCGATGAAAGGTGCTGACAGGGCACTGAGGATTTCCAGGATTCACGGTTTTAGATGAATGGAGAGGTGGAAGGCACAGGGGGCTGAGAGGTGGTTCTGTCAGCGTGGTGGGGCTCAGTGTGCTGGGGGGAGCTGGCAGTGGGATCCCTGGGAGATGCCCCCTACAAAGGACACTGAGAATCACATTTTTTGAGCTGGAAGTAGAAAGTCTTGGCAGCAGCACGAGCCAGGAGCATCTCGGGAGGAGGGGTGGGAAGCCTGAAGGCAAGTTATGCCTTTCTTCTCTCGCTGCCTCTGAGAACACATGAATTATCCAGCCTTCCTTTGCTGCCTGGAGACCAGGATCAAACCCAGGTATGGAGAGTGGAGGTGTTTGTGCTGAGGCTGGGCAGACGGGGGGTGCAGCAGGCAAGGTGTGGGGCTTGCAGTGATCCCTCTTGGGGAGCATCGTGTGCTTTGGCTCTGAATTGAATTTTAATTCTCCCTTTCCTTATTATTTTTTTTTTTTCATATTGTAAAATAGTCAGGCTTTAGATCTCTGGGCTTTTTTTTATTATCAGCCCTATGTAAAATGTGCCCAGTAGCCCAAACATAATGAGTGTACTCAGCGTGGAGCCAGAGCAGTGTCACGTGCAGGGAGTGCAAAGCCCAGCTCTGCAGGTTCCCAGTGCTGCACCTCCTTCTTGGGTAGCAAAGTCCTTCCACCTAAACCTCCGCAGCCTTCAGGGCAGGTGGGAAACTGCACATCCCAACCCTCCTTCTGCTTGGGAGAACTCTGCTTCTAACACCAATTTGATCAGCATCCCGTGGCCAAGCAACCTGGGCTCACTGCATTCAAAATTGCCCTGCGGCATGAGATGAGCAAAATCTGAATGCCTGGTGAGCAGCAGTCCATCGAGCAGGAGGATATATTGCTCCAAATGGAAATAATTTCTATTGCTAGGGAAGAGAGTGGCCTGTTCTGAGCTATTGCACTGGGCTGCTCAGTAATTTGTGCAGTGCAGATGGGAGCGCAGAGCCTTTACTGCCGGAGAAAGCTCAAGTCAAGTTGTTAAGGAAGAAATATAATCAGAAAGAGCCAGGAAACATAAAGATCAAAGTTGAAAATAATTTACATTTCATCAAGAACTTGTGGAAAAAGGACAAGGGAAAAAAGCAAGCCCTGTCGGTTATGCGAGGTTTTCAGCGGGAGGAGTAGGATTCGGGAGGAAAACACAGAGAAATTGACTTTTCCCTGTATTTTCAAAGTGAGAATTGACTGCCGAGCCACAAGTGTTACTTGAAGTGACATTTGTGGGCGCGTTGTGAAAATCCTCAGACAGCAGAGAGCCTTGTTCAGCAGCAGCCATGTGTCACTTTGAACCCTGTGAAGCTCTCGCGAGTGTGCTGACAGCAGGGACAGGGGATCCAGGAGCTTGGAGAAGATGGCGTTGGGGTTATCCATAAAGGTTGTGAATTTCCCCCAGCTTTTCACCTCTTTTTTTGGGGGTTCACCAGTGAATCCTCCAGCATGCAGAGGGAGAAGTAGACACATTGATGGGATGCAATTTGTCCTCTTGCCCAACTCCTCGGAATGTTTGTGTATCTTTCCTCTATCTGTAGCATTTTAATGCCTTTATAAAGCGTTTCCTAATGACAGAAAGATAATTTGGCTAATGCAGCTCTGCACAATTAGGTTCCTCAGTTAACATCATGTTCCTGCATCCGATGCCCTTTCCTCTCTTAGCCTATTTTTCATATCCTGGGTAAATATGTTTAATAATCAATTGGCATGTTATTAACGCACAATAACGATCTCACTAAATCGAAGCTCAGGCTTTATTTGAGACACTTACAGTAAATATTGACTGTTCTGCAGAATTATGGCAGAGCCCTGAGCAGTCTGTTCCAATGGGAACTGGATCCATTTTTTAATACCAGTTATTGATTTTTCAGCAAGCAAAGTGCCTTGAGATGTCCGTGGTTTTCCTCCTCCCTGTGAGCTGTTAGGAGGCAATGGACACAAACCACAGAGATGATTTCCCTTGGCTCCATCAGTAGGGCCATGGCTGGAGATGGGCAGAGCTGCTGGGCATTTCTCCCTCTCCCTTTGGAGGTTTTTCCAAGGCCAAGGGCACTCTCACCCAGCAGTGCTGGCTGGGGATAGATCCCTGCCACCCGCCAGGGTGACAACTGCTTGCTGCAAAAGTTCTCGTTTAATTTTCTGCCCTTAATTGCTGCTAAGAAAAAAAGAGTAGGCTTGTTTGGACATTTGATGAAGATTCCTGCCAGCTCCCATTTTCCTGCTGTCCTGTGACCTGTCCACGTAAAGGCTAATGAGAATCGACGCTCTCTTCTCCCGGCTTGTCCCTGGATGATGTGCCCCTGGCATCTCCTCACGGATAAGCTGGCTGATGTGGGGGTGGCAGGCTTACAGCCTTGCTAGGAAAATCCACTCTCTCTTCCTCTGTGCTCTTTGTGTCTCACTATTGCATCCTTTTAATCCAGGCTACCTTTAGGAGGACTTTGTTCCATTCTAACTCACATCCCCATGAGGGAGATCAGTTGTCCACCATGGGAACAACAGACACCTCCATTTTTCACTCAGATGGGAGAGGAGGGAGATGGAAATGAGTCACATTCCATGCAAGATCTATTAGGGAACACCTCAGAGGGAGCAGGTAGGGTGGTTTTTCCCTGCTATGATCTCGCAGGATCTCTGTTTCCATCCATGGAGAAAGTTTTGAAGGGCAGGGTGAACATCAGGGCTGACAGTTACAGCACGTGGTGTACAACACACATGGAATTCTGTGGGAATGACTTTGCACATCACTCTCCCGGTGGGCAAATCCATTAGTTGAAGGTAGAGAGGGACGAGGAGCATGTCTGTGCGAGGTGTGTTTGCAGGGCTGCAGGGACAGCTGTGCACACTCAGAAGCCAGAGGAGCTTCCAGATGTGCACAAGCTCTTGTAAATGGCTGTGATACCCTGTTAAGGCAGGAGCTGCTCCCTGAGCCAGGGGTGGGGAAGGGCTGTGCCTTGGCCATAGCTCATGGAGATTTGAAGTCCGTTGGCGTGGCTGACTGTCTGTGTATATTTATATAGACTTTGCGTCCCTGGAAGGTGCTGCTGCTTGTTATTTTGACTGATTACAGGAGAGTGACTGTACTACAATAGCAGGAGCCACTCATTAGCTCTGGCATAGCACAGAGAAATCGGCAACTTGTTCCAGCCACATCTGCCCCTGGAGGTGAATATTAAACAGGAATTGATCCCGGGTAATGAGAACACAGCCCGGGCTGCTGTGATTAGCACCGGTTGAATTTTAAATAGTTAATTATTTCAACAGGCAAAAGGAGCTGTTTGGGGGGGGTGGGAGAGTGTGTTGTGTTTGGGGTGGTGGCTGTTAAGGGGTGAGGTGGCAGTGAGTGTTTTAGGCGGGGTTTAGATGGCTCAGGTTGGGAAGGTTTGTGTGTATATGGTGTGAGTGTGAGCAGAGCACACCTGGAATGCTGCCTGGAGAGTGCTGGGGGTGCTTTTATCCAGGTGAGAAGGCAGATGGGAAGCCTCATGCCTTTTGGAAGTGCATATCTTGGAGCAAACAAGTTTTGGGCAGAGTTCAAAGAGCTGTGGAGATGAGGGTCTGGGGGCTGTGTGTGTTCACTGCCCCAGCTGAGCATGCAGGGTCCATTTCCAGTCCCTGTAGCCTGGGGAAGCAGATCTGGAAAATTGCACTGAATGCACTGAATCCAGTTTTTCTTGCATTCCCCCATCTTCTGGAGAGCTGCAGAAACAAAGGGAAGGCGAGAGAAGGTGGCAGGTGCCAGGGGAAGGCGTGCTGTCTGCCTGGAGACAGGGGAATTATCCAGCTCCAATAAATACCTTTCAAAAAGAGAGGAAAGAAAGAGAATTTCGCCCTTCTCCTCACCCCACGCCTCCCAAAATACCAAATCACCATGATTAAAAATTGACTCAAATGGACAAGCAGGCCCGGTAATTGATTGTGGCCTTTCATTCTTGCAGCCACACTTAATTAACCTTTAGACTCAAATACCAAGCACTGGTTAGACAGAAAGGTGCAGGCAGGGAGGAAGACGACAGTGCCTGTTGGGAGGATCCTGGGCTCTGAGAAGTCCTTTGGGGTGAAGATGCCTGGATGATGCTTTGGGGAAAAGCAGGCTGTGCAATAACACAAGGCTTGGATTTGGAGGTTCAATTCCCTTAACCAGGCTATAGAAGGAAGAATAACCCCTTCCCAGGTTATTTTCCCCAAACGTGTTCCATCTCAGCTCCCTTTCATGTGCTGTTGCTGATATTTATTGCTTAGAACCATTGACAGGAGCTGACACCAAGTTGTGCTCAGCTGTAGGAAACCACCAGGCTGAAAACTGCACAGATGGGTTTGTCTTTGTGTGTTGAGTGTTACCTTGCAGTAGCGAGGAAAAAAAAAAATGCAAAATGTGTGGCAAGGAGTTTTGTAAATGAACTCTCAGGTAGTAAAAACCATTAGTTGAAGGATGCTTTTTTTCCTGGTGTGTTTTCTGTTAAATCAATCTCCAGAACTAAAGCAAGTGACTAGCAGGGATTCCTGTGGCATTTCCCTTAGGGAAGGGTTCAAAGTGCATTGTTGGATATGAGAATCTGAGGGAGTTGAGGATAAATGTCCTGTTCCTGTGGCTGTGTGGGGCTTGGTCCTCCCACAGCATTATCTCATTGGCTATATTCCCAGGCTGTTCCCTGAGGATCTGCAGGAGACCTTGTTTGGGTGCAAAACTGGGGGTTTTTTATCTGTTTGAAGAGCTCCCTGTCTCCTACACATCCCTGTTTCCTTTCAGCTGTGGATCCTGTGGTTTTATACTCAGGATCATTAATGCAGAGCTCCTCTGGCCTCCTTACAGCACGAGTTGTCTCTGCTCTGTGCAGTGCAAACATGCTTTGACCTGGAAAGCCTCTGCCAGCAGCAGATGGAGCAGACCTGCAGGCCCAGCTGCTCCGTGCCCTGACAGGTGCTGGGGATGCTTTGGTTTTTAAATGCTTTGGTTGAAAGAAGCTTCGAATCTGCTGTGGAACTGGGGATGTATCAGAGGAAACTTGGGGCGAGGCATCAATATATGAGCTCTAAATGAGGTGACTCATTTCAGAGGAGATAAGGATGAGCGGTGAGAAGGCTCTGAGTGGTGGATCTAACAAAGGTGACGAGGCTTTGATGGTGCAGCATCAGTTCTGGTTTTTACATCAAGCTCTGCTTCAGCATAAAAACAGGAGGGCTGATTTGGAGAGTACAGCCGAAAGCCAGAAGCGTGAATACGAAATACACGGCATGATAAACAGGGAAGGTTCCTATAGGAACAGTGGCAGCTCTTGAATGTCCATGGGAAATCGTTTGCTTCCAGATATGTAAATGTCTGAGCTCGTCCTGGAAGCTTGGTCCCAAATTTTTGGATAGGGCAGCAATGGCCGGGTTTGTCAGCCTCTGTGGCAAGACTTGGGCTGTGTCCCACCCACAACTCTTTCTGTATTCATCTCCCTTCGACCAGGGGCCTCGGGAGGCTTGGAGACAAATTGCATTTGTGCATATCAGATGGAGACTTTGGGGGTTTGAGCAGGAATTCTCTGCCTTTTGTCTTTTATCATTAGGAGTCAGGGATGGGGGTGACAACAGAGTCATGTATGAATGCAGAGTAAACAAAGCTGCGTGTGGGTGTGATGACATGTTTCTTTTGTCCATAATGTATTCATCCTCTGAGTGCTCCAGGGTTATGCATTTAATTTGTTGTGCAATTGGCAGCTTTAGAAGTACTTCAGCATCCAGCTATCCTTGCCTGAAAATAACTGGAAAGCAGTGGGGTTGGGTTTTTTTGTTCAGGAGGAGGTGGGAAAGGAGACAATTGGGAATGCAGTCCAATCCTGACAGGTCCACCATGGTTTTCTGGTTATTTGGGTCTTTTCTTCATCCCTTCCCCAGTTAGAAGCAGCTCAGGCCACAAACAGCTATCTTTAAGGGAGGAAGAATACTGGAAGGTGGTTACAGCACCAGCCCAGGATTTAGGTGATTTAGGCTGAACCTCTCATTTTGCTGCTGTCTTTCTGTGTCATCTTAGTCTCTCTGCTGTTGTAATATCACCATTTCTGCACATGGGGGTTGGAAGAGTAAATATATTAAAGATTGGGAGGCATTAAGGTGCTGTGGGAAGGCTCCTGCAGAGCAAGAGAGCATGCACCTGCAAATCTCAGCGGCTCAGAGGGTCGACAAAAGCAGCCTCAAATATATTATTTTTAATATCTCATTATTTCTGAGTCAGCTGGAAGATTTTGAACCGTCCTTGGCAGGGAAGGAGACCTGCCTTGTCAGGTCGTAGAAGCACAGAATTTAGGTTGGAAAAGACCTCCAAGATCACCGAGTCCAACCTGTGACTGATCCCCTCCTTGTCAATCAGACCAGAGCACTGAGTGCCACATCCAGACATCTCTTGAACACCTCCAGGGATGGTGACTCCACCACCTCTTTGGGCAACCCTTACCAATGCCTGACAGTGCTTTCAGTGAAGAAATTCTTCCTGATGTCCTAGCTGAGGTCCAAAGCAGTGGCTTTGATTTTCCTCTCTTTGTGCCATTGTGTCCTGGTGCTCTTTTTAATCAGAAACAGGAGTATCTCCAGCCCAAGGGGGACTCTGTCCCCACGTTGCTGGCAGTGCAGGCTCTCTTTGGCATTCTTGACTGGGAAATTGAGGATTTGGAGCTGGTCTGGGTGCTTGGCACTTCTCAAACTCGATCTCAAGGTGCTGGTGCCCACCATCATCTCCAAGTTGGTTCAGTTCAGCAATTGCTGGGTGCTGCTGTGATTCCAGGCCTTGGTGCTCGCCATCAGAGCTGTTCCAGCTCCATATTTAGCAGCAGGACCGCTCAGGAGCAGTTTCTGAACCCTCACAGATGTGTTTGGCAGCTGATAACAGGGCTGAACTTTTTGTTTCAGATCCCACAGAAGTTTGGAGCTGAAAAACCTTGTAAGCCCAGGGCCTGAACCCCTAGGAAGATTAAAATTCCCTACCCCTACTTCGAAAGGCACTGAGAGTCTGTCTGGCAAGACAGGTTCATTAACAAATTAATAGAATAATCAGCGGGGCTTTGTGTGCATTTTGCAGATAAAAAACTGGTAACAGCGTTCTTTGGCTCTTTAATGGGCTGATAAGAGCCAACTATCTGCTCCATGGTGGGGCTAATCACAGAGATAACAGAGGTTAAATCAACTGCGGGGCGCTGGCGAGGGCCGAGCACAGGCGGGGATGGATGGAGGTGGCAGCTCAGGGGTTTTAAACACGATGAAAGGGAATAGCAGCAATGTGAGGGAAGGGAGAAAACCAGCAGCTAGCTCTGTGGATATTTTTAGGAGCACCGTGCAAAGACCACGAGGGCTGAGCCTCTGGGAGGTTGATGCAGTCGGGGAGCAGCTGGGTGGGGTGAAGGGAGCTCCGTCTGCTCTTGGGTCTTTCCATGGGGTTTGGACAAGGAATAGGTTGCCCAGAGAAGCTGTGGCTGCCCCTGGATCCCTGGCAGTGTCCAAGGCTTGGTTGGACAGAGCTTGGAGCACCCTGGGATAGTGGAAGGTGTCCCTGCCCATGGCAGGGGGAAAATGAGATGATCTTTAATGTCCCTCCCAACCCAAACCATTCCATGACTGCGATTCTATGAGTGGTTGCCAGCGCCTTCTCTCTACGATAATGTGTGGAAAATCCCCCTCTGAAAAGCCAGTGTCCATAAAGGAGACAGAGAAGTCCTGCAACTTTATTTTAATAAAGGGAGAGAGTCCAGTGGGGCACATGCCCGCAGGGTTTTCTCTCTCCCTCTCTCCGTTTTGGAGGATGAAGCCCCCTATTATCCCAAACTCCTGGCTGCATGTTGCCCTCTTCCTTTCCCCCTTGGCTGAGGTACTAGGAAGTTACAGCCTGCCTGAACTGCCTACCACATATCCCCCTTGAACTTGTCATTTTACCCCAAAGTTCAGAACTCAGGCTTGTGCAGAGCCATTTGTCTGTTTCTGTAGTCAAACTGCCTGGGCTCTGTAACAAACCTGTGGCCTGAAGTGGGTAGAGACATTAAAACCCATTTCAAAGATGTTAATACCTATACCCTCACCCATGGAATTGTTTGTAAAGGTATTAGCACATCTTTTCTTATCAATAAGAAGCTGGGAACAGTGTGGGATGTGTTTTTTAGGAGTCCAGCAGGGAAGAGATGGAATGGGCTGTGTGAAGGTTCCCAGGCTGGTGCAGCAAAGCCAAGGCACTTCATGGCCAAACCCACCACCAAAAGTCCATGCAGAGCCAGGCATGAGCCTCTCTAGGAGGATTTTGAGCTCCATCTTAACACCAAACCACTCCTGGCCACTCTTAGTAGCTTTCCTGCCTGGCATTCCAGCCCAGCATCCTCCTCGCCGCACCCCGGGAGCCAAACGCAGCAGGAATGAGTGGCAGGTGGAGCAGGCCAGGTTGGGCAGTGCTTCCAGCGCCTTTCAAATCCAGGAGTCTCCTGGTTTTTCCAAACAAAGCCCACAGCCTATCTCCTCTCTGCAGGCCTTCTGCACCTGCGACTTGCAGCAAATGGGAGCAGCCCTGGGGTTTGCAGGCGGCAGAGCTGCAAACGTGTGATGGCTTTCGCAGAAGCGTCGCTTTACCTTCATAAATTACAAACGTGTGCGCTGAAATATTGATGGGGATATGAGAGGGATCCTTGGGCTTGCCTCGGGAATGCAGCAGCGGAGAGCAATCAGGATTCAGGGCGTGTTTTGCTTTCTGCAGCCTCTTCCGGGGAGGTTTTGAGGTGCATCTGGCATCCGGGGACCTCTGCTCGTGTGCCATGCCAAGGGTGGAGGGTTTGTCCTCGTGTCACCTCGCCAAGAGCAGCTTGTGGAAAGTCAGGGCTGCCATGGGAAGCGCTTGGCTCTGTCTTTCCCTGAAGGACTATTAATTTATACAATATTTGCTTTGTTAGAGGAAGGACGTTTTCAGGCGGTTTTCAAGCGATGTGTGAAAGTGACTCTAATAAGATGTTCTGGGGAAGTCTGCAGGTAGCCCCTCCTCTCCGCCAAACTTCTCCAGGCCTTCTTTGAAAGGAGCAGCAGCACCCTTGATCTTCCTCTCCTCCTCCCCCTCCTCTCCTCCTCCTCCTCATCCTCCCACACTAGCAGAGGCACTTGCTGCAAACTCCTCCGAGCGGGAGGGCCGGGAGCTGGGCTCGGCGGATAATTGCCTGTGCCTGACTGCCAGGGAAGAGAAACGAGGAGGAGATGGCACGGAGGGGTGGGAGTTTTCCTTGGAGAAGCAGCTGCAGCTCTGGGCTGGTGCTTGGCTAATCAGTGCAGTGTGGAAGAGACTGTAAATGAGATGTGGATGTTCCTCTCCAAAGCCTTGTGAAAGGGGATGTGCTTGCTGCACCCTCTGGATGGAAAAGGATACTGAATCCTAGTATGCCATTGTCAGGAAATTAGTCCACAAACACCAGAGGTTTTTGTCCAAGAAAGAGACAGGGGTCCTCCAACTTCATTCATAAATAAAGGAAGATGTCATGGGCATTTCCCATGTGGTCTCTCAAATTGCTAGAGGACGCAGCCTCTTTTTATCCTAATTTCTTGGCCAGATTTCCCTCTCTCTTTCCCCATTGGCTGAGGTACTCGAGAGGTACAGACTTCCTGAATCACCTAATACATACCCCCTTCTAATATACATTCCCCCTCTTCTTCTTTTCTTTGTGTCTCTGTTCTTTTAGCTAATTCCAGGGATTTAACACAGTCTTGGGTAAGTCAATCAGTGGAATTCCTATGGAATTCCTTCCCATTGTTTCTTCTCTTTCTCAGTATCTGAATTTATCTACCAGCAGGCCCCACAGTTTGTCTGTAAAGGCACTCCCTCCTCATTCCTTTCACCATCACCAGCGGCTTGTCCTGCTCAGGCTCTGACTGTCATTGAGGGATTTTGTTCTCCCTGCTCTATGTGCTGCAGTGTGCAAGTTAAACAGATGTAACTACTCCTGCTGTACCTCATCTTTCTCCACGGGACAGCACTCAGTGTGGGTGGCTCTCCCCTTGCATATCCACAGAACTGCCTGACACGTGTTCTCCATCTTCTCCAACACCAGGAGGAAGGGCTGGAATTATTTGAGGTGCTTCTTTCTGGGCCATCCCCTTGTGTCAGAGGGGAAAGCCAAAAAAAGCCCCCAGATGAAAAGCAGCTTCTGGGCAATGAAGTGTCAGGAGCAGCGTGTGCAACCCTGGGATGTAAATCTGGGTGTGTAAAGCTTCCCGGGTAAACAGTTTTTTCAGGGATTTTTGTATTGTTTTTGCAAATATTGAAGGAATTAAGTATTGATTAACTCATTATTGCTGTGCGCCGCTATCCCACCTTTCATCCCAGAAACTCCAATCCCATTACAGATGTTAACGAAGCGTGAAAACGTGGGGATTTGTGTGGTGAAGGGGTAAACTGAGGCACGGCTCCAAGCTCAGCTGAGCCAGGCTCACAGAGCTCTGCCTCCTCCTCCCTTTTCCACTGTCAATCCCAAAGGGCTGGAGGTCCCCAACTGCCTGGAGCAGAGCAGGACTGTTAATGAAATATCCAAACCATTAGACTCTAAAGAGAGAACAAAAATGGGAGATAAAAGGCGATCCCTTGGATCCCTTGCCTTGCCTCCCTCAGTCCCCAGAGGTATCCCTGCACCCCGTGAACTTGTCGAAGGGACTTTTAGGTAGCTCCGGCAAGTGGGAGGAAAAAGAAGAAATAAGTAACTACAACTAAAAGGCAAAAGAGATGAGCCCAGTTCCTGCACGGGGCAGTGGTGTGAAAGTGCCATCTGGGAGCCCAGACAAATCTGTTATTTTGGGGTGAAGAGCCTTGACATGAACTCTGTCAGTGACAAAATGACTTTTTTCTTTTCTTTTTTTTTTAATTTTTTTATCTTTTTTTTTTTAAATTTATAAGGATTCTGGGGATGTTGGGAGGCTTAATTAATTAGTTAAGATGTTTTCCACTGTTATTGTGCCTCCCCTCAAAGGCTTCTGACAGTAAATTCTCATCAAGTGGAAGATCTAATAAGTGCCAATTATTGAAGTTTGCTAATTGCCAGCTAATAATAATGCTGATTAATAATGCTTTTAACACCCCTGTTGATTTCAAATGTGGGTACATGTGCTGCAGCACCATAGATTTAAATTGTCATTTCTTCTGCTTTGTGGCTAATTGGGGTAAAAATCAGGTCGGTGGCCTTTTTTTTGTCCAAAGAGCACATTGTTCTAACCCTGGAAAAAACGGCAAAAAGTTTTTAAGGGACAGATTTAAAAATAAAGAAATAAGCTCGGGAGGATAATGCATCGCGGAGAAGCAGTTCGTTCATTTCCTTGACAAGTGTAATTTAATTTTAATTATTTATGATTCTTCATAGCCCGCTCGAAAATGTTCTGTAGGATATTTTGTAAAACTAATGAAGTCTTAGTAATAGGAGACCTAACTGGAGCTGCGCGCGGAGCCGCGGGAAGATGCAGCTTGTCTCCCTCCTTCTGATTAATCCATATCAGACCAGGGGTGTTTTGCATGATTATCCTGTAGGAATCCCAACTAGGCGGGGATGCTGCTGCTCCAGTTGTGTGGGAAGTGCTTCCCAAAGCTTTGGTCTGGTTTTGCTGGAGAACTTTTTTTCTTTTTGGAGCTGTCAGGATGGGACACGCCAGCGAGAGGGGGAAGTCTTGCCGTCATTAGAGCATCCCACATCACTCCGCGGGATTTGTGATCCCAATGGATTGATTATAAATCAGGGTTTCCCTCCTAATTATTCCTGTTTCGATTTCTGCCCCTAAAAGCCCCAGGGGGTGAGGAATTATAGAGCAAGGAGGGGAGGAGCCTTGCTCTGAAATTCCCCGAAGGAGAACGATGTGTGTTCCTGCTGCGCTCAGGGTTCGGGATGGACAGGGATTCTGGCATTCCCAGATGGATCTGCCGGGCAGCACGGGGCCTTGAGCGGAAACCTAAATTTAAATGTTAAAAAGCTTTTGTTCATTACTGGTGGCATTTCCTCCCCCTCCCCATTTGTCACTCGGAGCGGAGCTGTGACTCTTTTAATATCAAACAAATAATAAGCTCCCTCTAAAGTGATTTTTCTGACAAGGAGCTCAATATATTAAACTTTATCTATATTTTAATAGCCAATTTCACACCAAACTGCCTTCTTAATAATGTATTTACCACCTGGGGATATTATTCCAACCCATCTGGAAAGAATTGGAAATTAACTGTCCCTAAACTGAGTCTGTGTGTGCTTTAGATGCAGTGGAGATAACAGCGGTGTCATTCCTAGGGGAAGTGGGGGAGGAAGCTCATCATGCACCGAGCAAAATGTCAGCAGCAAAGGCAATAGTTGGCAGGGAAACGAGTGCTCTCCTTCCTGCACCCCAGAGCCCAGCCCCAGCCCCAGTCTGGAATGTTCAGCCTCTCCCAGGAAGAGCTGAGAGCACCTCAAGGGCCTCTTCTGCACTGTAAGAGTGGAGGGGTTTGGTTTCCAAGGATGCAGAATGGCTGCAGGGCTCAGGGGAACGGCAGCATCGTGCCCAAGCTGCTGCTGGTCACCTGCCACTGTGGTGTCTGTGGGCACCCAAAGGAGGGGGAAAAGTTGTGTTTACCAAGCTGGTGCTTTAATGGCAATTTATCTGGTCAGGCAGTGTGTTTAACCGGCTCCGTTTCGGCGTGGTTCTTTCTGGATCACTCTGATCCCATCTGAATCATCACCGAAGCCTGGGCAGATTGCAGCCTCCCCCTCTCCGTGTGTAGGTGTGTGTTTGGAAAATATCCCTTTGTTTAGTCTAAGTTGTATTTATAATTACTGTTACTATTCGTTTGCTTCCTGCTGTTTCAAGGGGTTGGACAATCCAGCTCCCCCGGCACTGGTTCTGTGTGGCAAATCATGGGATGATTCAAATCCCATCCAACCTGGCCTTGGACAGGGATGGGGCAGCCACAGCTTCTCTGGGCACCCTGTGCCAGTGCCTCACCACCCTGACAGGGAAGAATTTCTTCCCAATTTCCCAATATAAACCTGCTGTCTGTCAGTCTGATCCATTCCTCTTGTCCTGGCACTACAGTTCTTGATAGAGAACCTCTTCAGCTTCCTTGGAGACTCCCATCAGATCCTGGAAGGAATTTAGACTGAATTTCTCATCAAATTTAAGCCTCTCAAGGTCTGTCTAGGTGGTGTTACTCATTCCTGGCTGTTCAGAGCATCCCTTGCAGTGAGGGGACATCAGGAATGGCAGGATCCCCACGGATGCACAGACCTCCCTCACACCTCTCTCCTCGGCAGGAAAATCCTGAAGAATTCCACTGTTTTAAAGTTTTGCTTGAATGTGGCTGTGTTGGGAGGTTTGTTTTTATTATTCATAAATATCTACAAGACATCACCCGCACCAAAGCAGATTAATCCTTGAAGTGTTTCCTTTTGTTTTAAAATAATTAAGGGCAGCTGCTACTTAAAGTCAGCTAAAACATCCCAGTTTTAGATAAAAGTGCCTCATGTTTGTTGTTGTAATGAAGTAGTTTGACATGGAGATGAAAGTCTCTGCCGTTTTTGTTGTAAAAACTGGTTTTGACGCCATTTTTGAACAATGTCAAACTGTTTCCTTACATTTTGAACAAGACACGCTTTGATCTAGGGGAAAGAAAAAAACACCCAAGATGTTTCAATCAGAATGGAAAAGCAGCAGCCCTTAATGATTTTAAAATAGGATCAAATGTTTCAATCATTATGTTATGTCCCATAATGACACCCTCGTAGCTGTGCTGTGTGATGCTCAGCGTTGCATTTAGCATCGGGAAATGTTGTAGAAATAATTCAAAATAACCTAAAATGCTGAAATGAAATAGTGAAATTGCAAAGCGGCTCCTTAAAGCGTCAAAGGAAAATTCTGGTTTCTGGCAGTTTCGGAGTTGCTGAGCTCATCGGAAGAAAGTGTGAGGCTGCTTTTGGGTTTTTTCATTCCGAAATCTGAACGAAAACAAAGCGTGGAGGAGTTGAAAGCGCCTTGTGAAATGGAAATTCTGCAAATCGACCCATTTTAGCTGTGATCCTGTGTTGCTGTGGCACGAGGGGAAGCACTGGGGAGGAGGAGGAGGAAAAGGAGTGGAACTCTCCAGTCTGCAGCAGTGCCCAGCCCTGTGGATCAGGGCTAAATTACTTTTGGAAGGGGTTGGGAGACAGCGAGGTGTTTGTGCATTCCTGTGCTAAAAGGTGGATTTGGAGCTTCACTTTTTGCTGGTTTGGCAATTTCCCAGCAGAGCTGCCAGCACTGAGGGATGGAGGCAACAGGGTGCAGATTCCTTTCTGTGTGGTCCAAAGGGCTTCATCCCGTGGTACCTGGATGTTTGGGTGTTGGGAGCAGGGGGGAGACAGCCACCTCTGAGGCCCCCAGATCATCAGCTGAGCGTGGTGGCTTCACGTGACAGCTGGGTCAAGGAGGAGAGGGGCACAAAGGCTGCTGAGATCCTGCCAGGGGAGGATATGAGCACTGACAGTTACCTGGGGACCTGGAGATACCAGAATCCCTAACTTAATCAGACAGATAATGGGAGCAGCTAGAGATGAGGCAGGAGCAGGAACTGCTGAACAATAGGAGCCAACCCCCCCGGGCCCTCGTGCTGCGACTGAGATAATAAACTATATAAAAATCTGTCACTGTGCGATAAGTGATGAATTAGAATCAATTATATGTTTAAAATAATAGACCTCCCCATGGTGTTACTCTCCAGAACGGTGATGGCTCCTGCCTGGGCTTGGCAGTGCTGGTGGCACTTGCTGGCACTGTCACCATCAGGGCTGGGACACCTTGTGCTGATGGCTTTGTGGCGCTGGGGAGCTCGGTGTGGTGGCAGCCGAAATCAGAAGTGACAGCCGAGATTTTGGCGTTTAGTTTTGCATCTCCTCCTGGTCCCAGCAGAGCCATGCGTGGTGTGTGGATGCAGCCAGCAGATGCCATGCCTGGTGCAGAGATCTCCAGCGTGCTCCTCGTTATTGGTGGTTTTTAGAGATTTACCATTTTCCCTGCATTATCGGCTGCTCCACTCAGCGAATTTCGAGCAGCTGAGAGCTGTTGTGCTACATAACACCGCTTGAGTGTGGTTTTCCTCTCCCTCAAATGCCAGGAGGAGAGACAAAGGTGTGAAAATGCAAGATTAACCCCGTGAATCACCCATCAAGTGATGCGTGTGTTTGTGAGGCAGGAGGCAGAGGATCCCGGCTGGATTGCTCTGTTAATGCACGGTGCATGTGGTGGTTGGCAAATGTTCCCAATAAAGCTCTTGTAGGGATGTGGGATGACTGGGCTTGTCCAGACTAGCAATAAATTTGGGCTGAAAGCAGAGCTGTTGCCCAGAGAAGCTGTGGCTGCCCCTGGAAGTGTCCAAGGCCAGGTTGGACAGGGCTTGGAGGAACCTAGGGTAGTGGAAGGTGTCTCTGCCCAAGGCAGGGGTGGAATGAGATGAGCTTTAAGGTCTTTTCCACCCAAACTATCCTGAAATTCTGTGATATTTGATCTTCTGACTGTGCTGCTTCCAAAGGGGCTCAGGAGGAGGACCGGAGCAGGGAGGAACATCTCACCTGGGGGTGCTGGGTGTGTCTGGGCTGCTCTGGTTGGGAGTTGGACTGGATGATCTTTAAATATCCCTTCCAGTTTAAGGTTGGACTTGACGATCTTGGAGGTCTTTTCCAACCGTAATGATTCTGTGACTCTAAACTATAATTCCGTGGTCATTTTGGTGAGGATCAGAGCTGAGTCCTCGCTTTTCCTGCAGGAATTGCAGTGCTGTGACTTGTCACAGATGTGCTGCAAAGGGTTTTGAGACACTGGGCTTAGTCTGGGTCCTTCTTTCCTCAGCACATTTCCAAACCCAGCCTTTCCAAACAAGCCCCTAACCCTGCTCAGGTGTTCTCAGGGGCTTGGAAAGTTCTCTATTGCTCTAATTAATTTGAAGTTTTTCCCACTGAGGGCAAAGGCTTTTTGCTGCCCTCCCCCAGCCACATCCCATTCCTTCTGCAAGCTGGGGAGTTTCCCAGCTCCCTGTGCCGATGGGAGGGAAAATATTCTTTGTCCGTCAGAAGCTGGATTGGAAACCTGTGCCTGGGCTGGTTTGCTTTATTATTTTGTTAAATAGCACAACTTGCAGCCATAAAGCCCTGGAAGGCTGTGCTAAGCAGGGGCACTGGGACCAGTGCTAATGGATTGAAGCGAGCGGCTCACCAGCCACAGGGGTGCCCTGGGATTTCCCTTTTGAATCTTATTTACATTCGGACTAACTATAGCTCCCAAGCTTGGCTATAAATAATTTCTGGGAAAGAGTTGTCTAATTAAATGTACAGCAGCGAAGAAAGTACTTTTAACCACAACACTGGTGTCCTAATGAACGTAATCACTGGATGGGGACAGCTTAGGAAACAGAACTTGACATCTCCCGGTGGAGGGAGAGGGATGGAGGGGGAAACCTACTTGGGGAGAATTCCCAATCAATATTTAATTGTGTAGCATGTAATTTGCCTTAGTATTTTTTAAAATAAAATTAAAGCCCCGCAGAAACTGGAGAGCCTTTAAAGCAGATTTGAGGAGGGGGAGTATTTCCATTTTTTTATGGCTGTCTGGGGAAGGAACAGCATCTAACTGCCCCCACAGGCACGCAAATTGCTCTGTGGTTGGCAAAATGGCCTGGATTCAGGCTTTGACCAGGGATTTACTGCTTTGCCTCATCTATTACAGTCTTCCTCCCTTCCTGGGGCCTCAGTTTTGTTGTCTGTAAATGAGGAATACAGGAATTCCCCTAAACCTCACAGGTGTCCAGCTGTAGCTTGCATCTGGAATGCATTTAGAGAATGAGATGTCATCAAATTATCCATAGTAATGGGTATCCATAAAATTTCACAAGGGCATCGAGTGACAGGACAAGGGGGAATAGCTTTAAGCTGACAGAGGACAGGTTTAGATTAGAGATTGGGAAGAAAACCTTTACAACGAGGGTGGGGAGTCCCTGGCTCAGGGTGCCCAGAAAGCTGTGGCTGCCCCTGGATCCCTGGAAGTGTCCAAGGCCAGGTTGGAGTGAGGCTTGGAGCAAGCCTGGGATAGTGGAAGGTGTCTCTGCCCATGGCAGGAGGTGGAATAGATGATCTTTAAGGTCCTTCCAACCCAAACCATCCTGGGAATCTGTCTCAGCCCTTGTGCCACAATGCTGGGGAGGTAAAACACAGCAAGAGCTGGTGGGTGGGTGATGGGCAGAGCTCTGCGCTGTGGGCATATGGACAGGTAGAGCCAGGTCAAACCTGGAGGCAGCAGAGAGGCTCCTGGGCAAGGCCTGACACTCAGCTGGGAGATTTTGGCTCCGGGTGGGAGCAAGCAAGGGTGGAAATGCCTGAGGAGAGGCTGGTTGTAGCCAGGATGGATCTGTGTTCAGCAAGGAAATGTGTCCCTACCTCTGTGTTGTGTCTGGTGCTGGATTTGGGAAAAATCCAATGTTAATGGTTGGACTTGACTGTCTTAGAGGGCTTTTCCAACCTAAATGGTTCTGGAAAAATGATTCTATGAAATAAATCAGAGCAGCTCTGGCTTGCACACTGCAGAGCGTTTGGGCTTCTCACAAGACTAGGACACAAAATTAGAGAGCCACCAGCATAAATTCACACATCTCCAGCTGGAGCAGAGATGCTGATTTGTTCTGCCGGACCCTCAGTCCCCCAGCGTGGAGGAGGACTTGGGAACGACACAAGCTGGAATGCACATCCTGCTGGTTTGTGCGGCGGCCCTGGCAGGGATGTGCAGCACGGGATGCTGCTGTTCGCTGCCTGTTGGAGCTCAGAATCCCCGCCAGCCCTTGCCGAGCGCTCGCTCCATCCCTCGGGAATGCGCTCCGGCTGCGCTGCGATTAATCTCATCGGCCACTGGATGTCAATGTTGCCTCATCCAATTACTAGTGGAAAAGTCGTGGATCTTCGGGAAGGGGGAGAAAATGCTGCTGTCAGAATATCGCAGGTTGGATGTTGTTTTCTTCGGCGAAGTTGGTTATTAAACACCGTAGAGCCGCGCATGAAGGTGCCGGGGAGGAATCAGTCACTGCTCTTGTTTTGCTCAGCCCAGGCAGGATTTGATCCCATCTGCATAAAGACTAAACCTTGATTTGGGATGAAAAGCCTCGGCAGAATGAGAAGCTGGATACAAAAATATATCGTCTTCCTTGAGGCACGGCTGAGGTGTTGGTGGTTGGCACTGCACCCTTTCGTGGTGCTCAGCAGGACAGGGATGTTTTCCTTGGAGCTGAGTGCAAGGGAGCTTTGAGGATGTGCATTCAGAAAATCCAGTTCTGGAAGGGGAGGATTCTCAGGAAGCAGATCTGGATTTAAATACTGCAGCTTGGCCTCCTCCCCGTTATCCATCTTCCAGCCAGTCGTGGGGAAGCAGCTGTATCCTGCCAGGATTCATGATCAAGAACGCCTCTCCCCCACCTCCTTCCTCCTTTCCACAAATATTTTAAAGCCAGGCTCTGGGTTGGGAAACAGGTGCCTGTCTGCACACCCAGATGGGACATCTCTGGTGAGAGCGAGATTCCTTGGGAAGTGGAAGCCCTGAATTGGGATGCAGGTCTGTAGGTGTGGCCTGGTGGGGTGAGATGCACCACAGTCCTCTCCTGTGGTATGAAACCACTCAAAATGGACTTTCCCACAAAGAAAACCTGGAGATGCAGAAGCTCTGGGTGTGTCCTTTGCTTGGATAGAACATCCCTGGCAGCAGGATCTGTGGGACGCTGAGATCTCCCTGCCCTTCCTCACACCTCTGCAGCAATGAAAGTCAGGACATTGCTCCCCAGAGCTGCCATTCTGCTGCCTTTCTTTCCCAGCTGCGAAATAGAAGGAAAATGGATTTGTGTTTTCCATCCCTTTGGAATTATTGGCCCCCCTCTGCTTCCACGTTGAGTTCATTTGAGCACGTTAATATCTCAAGTTTAATGATAAGTCTAACGGAATTCATTTATAAGATAAATAAGATGTTATTAGTGCATTAGTAGCAAAAAATGTGCAAGGACACTGCTAATCTAAGGTGAAAATGCCTTCCTGCGTGAAATTTAATTAGCAGATTGTGTTCTATTAGTGACTTTTATGGGAATTTCATGAAAATGAATACAAATATGATCCGAGCAGCCTCTCCTGTGAAATGAGAGTCTCGCTGAACTACCCTCCCTCTCCCCACCAGGAAAACACGGATGTGTGTCCTATTCCTTTTCCAAAGGGAACTTTGTGGAGGTAGAAAGGCAGCCTGTGGCCACCTTGCAGCATGGGGATGTGGCTGAAAGGTGTCACAAATGCAGAGTGTGCTCACAGTGAGTGAAACAGGCTGGGGGAGTCAGAAACATCCCAGCATTTCCCTCTGCCTGAGCAAGCAGCTGGTCAGAGCTGCTTTTCCATGAAAAAAGCCATGATGGTTATGGAGCTCTCCTTCGTGCTCAGAATTTTCTCCCTAGCCAGATGCCCTGCAGCAGGCAGCAGTGGTGGCAGAGGATGCCAGGTCCTGCCCAGGGTCCATCACGGTGCCACCGTGCCATGTGCTGGCATCACCACGCATCCCGCAGGCCTGCAGGGGATGGAGCCCATCCAAGAACATCATACATATTTTAAAGACTTATGGTCCCCCAGCAAGCCCGAGGGGGTTGTGCAGCTGTCACCAGCAGGCTGGGCTGGAGTCACACGCTGCAGAGATGTGCTGGTGTCCCTTTTCTCATGGCTCATCTTGCAAAGCCAGCACAGCAGGGACTCTGTGAAGGAGCCGTGGAGGTGACACTGATGCATCTTCCTTGGTTTCGTGCACTTGGGGTGTTTCTGGAGCTGGAAAACATTCCCATGATGTGGTTTCTGGAGCTGGAAAACATTCCCATGCTGTGGTTTCGGGAGCTTGGAGATGACTTGGAAAGGAAAAACCTCTTGGCATCAGCAATAGAAAAAGAAATAAATGAATGAATTTTCTGTTCTTGGTCTTTCCTGGGAAGAATGTCTTGCACAGCCTGCTTTGGGAATAGTTGTCACTGTGGTATAACCTCCTCCACCTGACCTAGGAGCTTCTGGTCTCAGTCCCTGTGCGTGACTAAGGGAGATACCACGGAATCCCAGGATGGTTTGGGTTGGAAGGCACCTTAAAGTTGATAAGGTGGTGTTAGGTCATAGGTTGGACCTGATGATCTCAAAGGTCTTTTCCAATCTAATTAATTCAGTGATTCCAGAAAAACCACCCCATTCCGCCTCCTGCCATGGCAGGGACACCTTCCACTATCCCAGGTTGCTCCAAGCCCCATCCAGCCTGGCCTTGGACACTTCCAGGGATGAGGCAACAACAGCTATCTCTTGGTGATGCTGTGCTGGTTCTTTTCTCTTGGGGCCAAAACCCAGGTTGAGGTTCTGCCTCATCCAAAACCTGTAGCAAAACTGCCTTTGGCTCTGGAGCAGCTAGGAGGTTTGGACAAAATGTCATGCACTGTCCATGTGATCTTTGTTTGAAAGGATTTGGGAAGCTGTTGGAGCTCCAAGGGAGCAGAGAGAGCCTTTTTGCCCTGAAAAGTAGCACAGGAGAGTCACCTCCCCTAAGCAGACCTGTCCCACCCCTTGTGTTTGTGCAGAATGAATCTGGTGACTCTGCCAGGATTTTGAGGCTGGGTCAAAAATTATCCAGAGTCCATGACAATTCTTGTTACTGTAGAAGGCATCTGGTGGTGGTTCCAAAGCTCCTTCCCTGCCATCTGCGGGTGCCGGATCCAGCTCTTGCCGATTCCTTTGCTGAACAGCGAAGCGAATGCATGGGGAATCATTATTCATGCAGATGATCCTCACAATTCAATAGAGGTAATTAGGAGAATGATGGAGGAAATTAGCACTTTCTGCGGGTTTATTAATATTAATAAAATGATTCCACGGTTAAAAATAATAATAATAATATTCATAAAATAAATACATAACTGCAGAAGAGCTCTGCCCAGCTACTAAACACAAGGCTGCTCTAGTCAGGAATCAACAAGCACCTGGAATCAGTCTGCTGGTTTTTTGCCCCATCTAAAGATGGAATCATGGAAGTCAGAATCAGTTGAGGCACATTTGAGGTCATTTCTTGTTTCCCACTTTTATCTTCCGCATTAGGGAGAGGAGCTGAAGCTCAGCAAATCTTTAAGGCTTTGGGAAGTTGAGGGATTTGTCTTTAGTGTGCCAATGGTCTTGAAAAGAGGATGTTTTCTGAGAACTACCAATGGGACCAGGGGGATGGCTTCAACCTGACAAAGGGCAGGGTTAGATGGGATATTGGGAAGGAATTCCTTCCTGTGAGGGTGGGCAGGCCCTGGCACAGGGTGCCCAGAGAAGCTGTGGCTGCCCCTGGATCCCTGGAAGTGTCCAAGGCCAGGTTGGAATGAGGCTTGGAGCAATGTGGGATAGTGGAAGCTGTCCCTGCTCATGGCAGGGGATGGAACAAGATGATCTTTAAGGTCTCTTCCAACCCAAACCATTCTATGATGATTCTGAGATTCTGTGATTGAGGCATGTTTGGGGTCATTTCTTGTTTCCCACTTTTATCTTCCACATCAGGGAGAAGAGCTGAAGCTCAGAAAATCTTCAAGGCTTTGGAAAATTGAGTGGCTTGTCTTTCATGTGCCAATGGTCTTGATAACAGGGTGTTTTCTGAGTCCTGACTCTGATTCCTTTTATCCTCTTGCTTCTTCACCTGCTGTATGGTGGTCCTAGGAGCAAAAGCATTCCCACATCTCCACTTGCCATGGATTTGGTGTAATGTGGCTATGGTTACCCATTCCCAGGTTGCTCCCTCAGCTGTGTTTCCCATTCCCATTCATGTTGATCCCTGCAGAGGATCATGGATCTCTGCCCCCCATGTGCTGTGTACCTCAGGAATGTTTTTCAGCTCCCTGTGTCTCCGCTGTGCCAGATGTGCCGCAGGATTTGGAGGATGTTATTTGCAGAGGGTGAGGAGATTATCAAATTAAGACAGCACAGAATGCTATTAATGAAAATACATGACAAATGTATTTAAACATGTAAAAATTTAATTAGAATTTTTATTATTGAAGTCTTGCTACAAGTGCTTTCTGAAGCCCTCTTCTTTCTGTGGAGATCAAGGCTGCTTCATTTTCTTGCATGCTAAGAGGAAGATTTGGGGTAAGGAAGGGAATAATTGCACCAAGTGTCTTCTGAAGAAGGCAGTAGGACTTTTCCTTTGGATCTTGGGTGTGGGATGAGGCCTGGCTGGACCCATGGGAATGCCTGCCTAGACCTGATTCTTTTAGAAAGGTATTAAGGGGCTTTTGCAGTACGAAAACACTTTGCAGGCGAGGACGAACATCTGGGGAGGTTCAGTGTCAAACTGAGGATGGTGCTGAGCTCTTAAAATGGCAGCAGGCTGTTGGGAAGGGCAGGAAAGATCCCAGATGGGGTGATGACTTGTGGCTCCTCCATCCACGGGAGATGCATGAAGCCAAAAAACTTACAGTGGGAGCAAAGCAAAGCAGCTCAGAGCCCCATGGAGCTCTCAAGCTGTGTGCTCCCTGCCCTTTCCTCCTCAGAACACCTCCCATCTCCTTTCTCAGGGCACTGGGGAGCAGCTCTGCTTGTTTTCACTCCGCAGGGAGCTGGGAATATGCCAGGAACAGCTCTCCTGGCTGACCTGATTGCGCCGGCACTCCGAGTTAGAGATGCCAGTCTGGTGGGTGGTGCAAATTCCCAGAGCCTTCTCCCACCCCCTTTATTAAATGGGAAAAGATCAGAGCGGTTGAACCTTTTGCTTTAATGAGAGATTGCATTATATTAAACGGTAATTGCAAAAAAATCAGTTTCTATAATTAAAAGGAGACCTTGCAGCCAGGCATGGAGGCTTTCTGCTGCTCCAAAGATCTCCATCTTCTGCATCTTATTGCTGGGGATCCTCATGTTCTCCGAGTTTCTAGGTTGCTTATGGGACTGGGATGGGATTTCCTGTCCCATCCACTCAGGAGACATGCCCAGTGCTGTATATCCTGCACTGCAATGGCAGAGCTGGTAAGGGGAGGCAATTATTTCCATTCCAGAGGAATTCGCAGGGCTGGCAGTTTTAAGGAGGGGGGAAAGCAACCCTATCTCCCAACTTGTAAATTAAGCAGATCTGGTTGGGAACTGTCACTGCAGGAGAAGAAATATGAAACCTCTGGGGTCATGTATGCAGAGTAATTTTTCTGACTGTAACTCTACTTAAAAGTAAGGATATGATGGAAATGCTCAGAGCATTTTAAATGGGCCCAGCAGAGATCTGCTTCAGCTCCAGTGAAGTCTGTGCAGACTTTATTGGGTGTTGGCTTCCTCTAAACTTGCTAACACCAGAGTTTAGTGCGTGACTGAGGAATAAATTGGTTCCTTCTCCTTATTAACTGAAAATACTCTCAGATGAAGGAGAAGGAACAGTCTTATTCTAATATTTTGGTGGGATTTAAGGCATGAAAGCAAGGAGGTTGGTAATGTTGAGGTGAGGCACTGGGGAGCTTGCTCCCCACCTCAGCCCAGGGTTCTCCACACAGGAATCAGGGTGGATCAGATCTCCTAGTGATGGAAACCTCCCAGGGGTGAAGCTGACCTTGGAACACATCAGGGATATGTGCGTGTTTGTCAGGCTCACTGGCTGTGTGAGGGAATACAGGACAAGGCTCATTTTAAGGGGTTTGAAAAAAAACCCCTCCACAAAAGCTCAAAATGTGAGCCAACATGAGCCCCTCTTGGGAGTCAGTGAAGGCACTTCCCAGTTCTTCTCCCAAGGTTTTCCCTCTCTCTCTCTAAAGTGGCTGAGCACAGCCAGCCTGGTGAAACCTGTCAGAGAAGCCCTTTGAAAGAAGCTGTGACCCTGAAGCCATCCATGGATGGTGAGCTATTTTCTGGGACATGCTGCATTCAGGGAGTTCATTCAGGGGGAAGAGCAGGAGAGATGAATCCTGACCTCTCCCTGGCATGCAAAGCTGGGGAACAGCAGGGTTGTTTTCTCAATTCTGAATTTGAATTCCCAGTTCTAAAGACCCCACTTGGCTCCTCTCCTCTTCAACCTCATCCATGAGACATTTGAAGGCTGGTGTGTGCTGGCTGCTGGCAGGTGGAAAAAACAATGTGACAAGGCAGAGGCAGGACCCAGGAGGTGGGGTGTGTTGTCCTCTGTGCTCCCCTTGTGAAGTTTTTGGAGCCATTTGGGTCACATGAGTGTCCCAAAGTGTTTTCCTGCAAGGCACAAATGGAGAAGGAAGGGTTTGGAGCTCACCTGAGAGCACTGATCTCCCTCTCCACAGAAGTGATCTCACTTCCTCTGGCTGTTACTGGGAAGCAGCATGGCTGAACCAGACACACCATCCCAGGCAGCAAAGGCAATTCCTTTGGGTTTGTTTGGAAGGATGCAGCCAGGGCAGGGTGTGCTCCATCGCTGTGTTGCTCAGGGGACAGCGATGTGCCAGGCTGGCCAGCTCAGGATCAGGCATCCCATTCCAGGGAAGGGTTTTAAACACCCAGATCGCAGCCACAGCAGGGAGATGCAGGGAATCTGCTGCTTTTCTGCTTACTTAGGAGCATGAGGAATGCTCCAAATTATCACCCCATCAGGAATTAGTAAAGCTGGCTGTTTGAAGACTGGGCTGCAGCCCTGTGTGGATCCATGAAATGTAGCCTTTAGATGTTCAAGACTGAGGGGTGATGGGAGGAAATTTAGATGGAGAGCAGCAGCCACCCCAGCTTTTCCTTTTCCTCCCCATCTCCCTGCCTCCCCTGGATCTCTGTGGTGTGAGATTTTTCACCCCGTGCATTGGAAACAATATCTTGGAGCAGCTTTGGAGCCATTTGTTTTCCCTTTAATTGGCTAGTGGGGAGAAAATAACGAAGGGAAGTCATGCAGGGGAAGTTCTCATCGGTGCCATTTTTGGCAACAGAGTCACAACATCCTAAATTTATTTATTTAATTGCATTATTAAAAGTATAAATAAAAATAAATCCAGGAGAGCAGCCGGATCTATGCTTTGCATCTCTAAAATAGAACCATAAATGCCACGGAGCACTGGGGGAATGATTTATTAGCCTGTTATCGTGAGTGACTGGGACGCTTTCTATGGAGTCCTTGCTAATTTCTAACAGCTGCATTAAATCACAGATGCTATCAGCTATTATAAAATAATCACCCAGAGCTCTGCGAACCAGCACGAGCCCAGGGTCAGTGCTGGAGCCCTGGATTTGTTTCACATCTCAGCCCCTCTGTTTCCTGCGAGGGTGGGAAATAAATAGGGCTTGTAGCTGCCTCATTTTATCATCCAGGAGTTGACAATAAATAAAAACCTCTATAAAACTTTTCTCTAAAAGGAGTTTTGACCGGAATTTGCAATGAGAGGAAACCTGATTTTGTGCTGAAATCCGGCTGTGTGATGTCAGGACTCCTGGGTCCTGTTTCTAGCGTGGAAAGGGAGCCGAGTTTGCTGATTTATGGGGCAGACGGAGGATTTCGGGGGTTTGGCTGCAGACAGGGCTGGAAGGAAGGCAGCAGGTCCTGTGGCAATAAGAAACGTCTGTCTTGGCTCCTCCGCCTTAGCTCCTCGCTGCTCTTTCAGACAAGTCACTTAAATTTCCCTGCAGCTCGACTGCCTTCCTCTCGTTTGACAAATAACGTGTGTGTTTATGTGCCTGGGCTCCGGAGGGGGTTAATACTTGGCCTGGAAATCTCTTTAGAAGTGCCAATTTGTAGCGACAGAGAAACAACAATGAATAGAAGAGCCTGCGAGGACCAGAAGAAGCGAGCGAGCGGCTGCTTATCAGGATGGTGGCTCACAGAGCCAGCTGCAATAGCAGGGGTGGTTGTAAAGGGTGAAGGAGATGGGAAGGAAAAAAAAAAAAAAAGCAAACCCACAAATAAATAAAAATAAAGCAGTTAGGAAGAAAATGCTGCCCATCTGCAGCACTCATATTTTTCTTGATAGTTTTGCTTTATGTCGGAACAGCTGCTTAACATGACAAATGCCAGCTTTAATAAGGAGGAGCGGGAGGAGATGCAGGGATGGAGCTCTGGCTCATCCTGCTCTCTCATGCTCTTCCCTGGGGGTGAACAGCCCAGGGTTCCTGCACCCTGGTGTCCTGCACCCTCTTGTCCAGCCTGGGAGGATCAGTTTGGACCCAGTGTCAGCTGTTTTGGGAACAGTTGTAGTTTTGAAGCGCTGTGTCTTTGTTTGAATTGTGGAGGTTGAAGGGGTTTTAAGGAAGAAGGAGCCTCAGAGCTGTTTTTTGGTGGAGCAGCAGCTCCTGGTGACAGCCTAAGCTGCTCCAAGCCATGTCTCCATGGGGAACAATGCTTCAGAGGGACCCTGGGCTTCCAGGATAGCTGTGGGAAGGCCTCTTATCTCCCCAAAGGTACTTGGGTTCCTTTGTTTTTCCCTACCTTGTCATTCTCTCTGCAAAATGGGATAGTGGCTTTGCAGCTTGCAGGTTGTTTCCTTCCTGCGGTATCGGAGATTGTCGGGTTGTCAGCAGCCTGGAGATAGCAGGGATTGCTGACAGCAAGCAGAACTCAGTCAGAGCTGTGTGCAGAAACCTTGCTCAGCCTTTGAAACCGCAGTCAAACCCTCCCCCAAGGTTACTCTTCCTCATAAAAACACGCTTTGTTTTGTTTGCTGCAAACCTAGATTTTAATCCCAGCATCCGAGCCGGGCTTTGAAGAGAATTGGGTTGGAGTCAGAAGTGAATGGCTGAGACCAGGCTGACTGAAACAGATGAATTAAAAGTGACCTAGGAAGATGGAGATGTTCCCATCCACACCCCGGCTGTGCCACTTGCATATTTATCTCACTGTGCCTGGTACCACTGGGAATAAATCAGCAGTGAGACATGCAGGGAGCAGATCTGCTGGCTCTGAGAGCAGAGACCTGCACCAGCATTTACCCACAGATCCCATCAAACTCCCAGGGAAGTTTTCCAAAGCCTGCAGGAACCGAGAGCCTTCCCTCACCTAATGGTTTTCTCCCCCTCACTTCAGCCCTTAGAAGCAGGGATTTCAAAGGTGAAAAAACATCACCTGCACTGGCCACAGAGGGGAAGACTGAAAATACTGAGAATTTTTATTTCTCCTGGGACCTGCAGCACGAGCAGCCTGGGTAGTTCAGACAGGCTGAGAACAAGTGTTCAGACCTTTACCTGCTTAATACAACTGCCAAACTTGCCCGGCAGTGCCTGGAGACGAGGAGAGTGTGGAGGGGTGAGGAGTGGGAATGGTGATTTCCTTCCCAGTTTTGCAGAGATCCCACCCAGCTCCCTCCTGCCTCTGCCCCTTCCAGCAGCAGCACAGGAGGATCTGAGAGCTCCCACAAGCTCTGGGATGTTCTGGAGGCTGGTTTGTGGTGGTTGATTTGGGAGAGTGGGTGTGTGTTTAGGTGTGAAAATCCCAGAATTATTTGGGTCGGAGGTGACCTTAAAATAATATAGTCCCATTCCCTGCCCTGGGCAGGGACACCTTCTGCTATCCCAGGTTGGTCCAAGCCCCATCCAGTCGGGCTTGGAACACTTCCAGGGATCCAGGGGCAGCCACAGATGCTCTGGGCAGCATTAAAAACGAGTGTGTCAAGGCAGAGGCAGGGCAGGATTGGTGGTGAGAACCATGGGGACATTTGGGATTGTCTTGCCCAAGCTGGGAGGATCCTGTTGGAGAGGATGAGGGTTGGCAGGGGGAACACAAGTGCAGCATTTCAGCCATCATGCTGCAGGACACAAGGCATTGCTTGCAGGGGAATACAAGTTTTCAACCCCCATTTATCTCTAGGGAATTAATCAGGCATGTTTTTCTCTTCCCTCCCTCTTTATCTTGAAGTCTTGCTGGTTTGGCTGCTCTGCTGATATCAAAGCGGGTCTGAGGTTTGGTTTGGGCAGGCAAACCCTACTGCCCTGAGTCTGAATGGGGCTCCAGGGTGTGCAGTCCCTCACCTGTGCATCACACAGGATGGATTTGCTGCAGGGACCCCTGGTCCTGCTGTACCCAACCACGAGAATTGGTGGTGTCACCCCAGCCAGCTCCATGATTTCACACCTTGTGCTATCCAGGTGTGAAAAAGAGCATCACACACCAAGGAGGATGGGCAGATAGGATTTTCCTTTCTCTCACCTGTGCTGGGGATGCCATTTCAGAGCCTCCCAGGACAGCCCAGAGCATGGTGTTTCCCTCTTCCAGCACAGAGTGTAGGTGGCACAGCTGCTCTCTGATCATTCCTGCATCTCTGTATTTTGTAAATAAGCCCCGAGGCTACGTGATGGCTTCGTGTTTAGAAACAGGATAAACAGGGCGATGTGATATCTATTTATTTGTTCTTTTATTAGTTCAGCGCAGAGCTCGCAAAACACTTTGCCAGCCTCTATGAAATGAGCCTTGTAATGTTCCCAGGAGAGGGAAGAAACATTTCTGCTCCACTTGGCAGGTGGGGGAAGGTGAGATCTCCAAAACCCTCGCTGCCTTGTCAGTGGCCAGGGTGAGACAGTGGGAGATGCAGGAGTCAATCCCAGATCCTCTTTTCCATTTCCAGTCTGTAATGGCTGGGAAGACTCAAATGTACGTTCCATGTCCAGGCGCAGCATCTGTGGTCCAGATCCCCTTTTCTGGTATTTCTCCTACTCCTGGACAAATTTTGGAATGGGATTTTTGCTTCCACACCTTGACCTAGGGAGAGGTCATTGGGTACGAATGATGGAAAAACCTGTAAAACCCAAGTTACCCCAAGAAGCTGTGGCTGCCCCTGGATCCCTGGAAGTGTCCAAGGCCAGGTTGGACAGGTCTTGGAGCACCAAGGGATAGTGGAAGGTGTCCCTGCCATGGCAGGGGGTGGAATGGGATGTTCTTTAATGTCCCTTATGGAGAAGGGGCACCCACATCTGCTCTGGAAAAGTCCAGTCCCTCTCACCCTCACAGTGAGGAATTTCTTCCTAATATCCGACTTAAACCCACCCTGTGTCAGGTTGAAGCCATTCCCCCTTGTTCTGTCACTCTCTGCATCCCAGGAATGTGGGAAATTTGGGATTGGGGTCAGGTAGCATCTCTTTGGCAGAGACTGTGCACTGCAGTGGGGTTTGTGTTGTGCTGTTTGGTTTGGTTTTGGTTTTTTTCCGAGACAACGTCCTTGGTGAAGCAGGCTGAACTTTGGTGTGTTTTGATATGGAAATGTTTTGGCAATGAAGCAAAATGTCACATGTCTATAATGGCTCCCCCATCCCTTCCCTCCAGAGTTGGGTTTTCAGGGAAAGGGACTGCACAGGAGTTGAAAATTTGCCCAAATGCACGAAATACCATCAGAAATGGCAACAAAAGCAAAGGAAAAAAATCTTGGCATCACGGAGAAAATCTTAACATTTTGCTTTCCTTAGAAAATAAAAAGTAAAAAAACCCCAAACCATCCTGTATGGTTGTCAGAAATGCTGCAGGAAAATTAAATCTATGTTTTTCAGGCTTTTAGGGTGATGTTGTGATGGTTCTGCTGCTCCTGAGTGTCTGAACTCCTCCGAGCTTTGCTTGAGCATCACCAGGTGTCCTCAGAGCTGGTGTTTTTTATTCCTTTAATATTTGGTGTAAGGAGGAGGCTGCTTTAACTGCTCCAGGTGGGTGTCTGCGGAGCTGCCTCCGATTTGGATTCCACTTGTCAGGTTTACACATGCTTTAAACGTGCCATATACCAGGGTTCAGCCGGGGATTGCAGCTGAGCATTAAGTGTGGAGTAATCCCATTAAAATCCCCAGGGATCCCCATGCTGTGGATCCTGCTGAACCACGACCTGCCTCACCTCACTGTCATCCTGACTCCAGGCTGGGTTTGTGTGGTCTTGAGAGGATTTTATGGAAGAAGGAAGGATTTATGAGAGTATTTAGGGCATGAGGATGGTCTTGGATGTTCGACCTGGGCATTGACTGCTAAACCAGCCCTGAGCTGGGTGTAAGTGAGGAGCTTGAGCCTCCAGTCTGGATTTTCTGCCCAGGTGAGCTCAAGCACCATAATCAATGTGAAGAACAACTCGCATTTTTTTTCCCCCACAATTACCTCAGCGGGTTGAGGGTTTTTTTCCATTTTGCTAAATTCATGCGATAAAACACATTAAAATGTAACAGCACGGAAAATAAAAGTTCAGTTTGCAGAGAGAGCCTGATTTAGTGTGAAGATAAAACAAGATAAAAGAACTGGAAAAATTAAGTGGGATAAATAAATTCTGCTGGGGAGAGGCTGAGGTGACAGAGGGGGAGTTGTGAGTGTGCCAGTGGCCTGGCAGTGGTCAGGGCAGCTGTGAATCCCATTCCACCTGGGAAAGGGGTGATGCTTTGCTGTTCTGATGCCTAAACCAAGGCTTCCTAAAACAGAAGGCTAGACAAAGTTAGGAGAAGAAAAAGCAGATTAATTTATTAAAGGCCTTTAGGTACATTTAGGGCAGACAGAGCCTAGAGAGGCTACAACCAAAATGGACAGTGAGTGACAAGTTCTTCACATTTTATAAATCCTGTCTATTAACATATCGAGCTTAATCCTCCAATTACACCTTCAGATTATGTCTATTACCCCAAGCTTGCTCCCCCCAATTCACTGTTGTTTATATATTTTGGGGCTCTGAGGCAGCAAAGTGTCCTTGGATTTTCCAACTGAGCAACTGTTTTATCTAAAATGCTGGGAACAGAGGTTTTTAGCACTTTATATGGAGCCTAAAGCTACACACCAAAACTACAGATACATGAAAAATAGCAGCTAAAAATCCTTAAGGCATCAGTTCCCCACTCCCCCAAAGCAGTGGATGCTCAGCTTTATCCCAGGACAGTGAGATCTGATTCTCCCTGCTGTGCTGCTTCACATGGTAGGGTGTGTGTGTTCCTGCTGCCCGTGCTCGTGCCATCTCTTTTGGGTGAAAAAATGAGAATATTCGGCAGCAAATGGGAAGAGCACGAAGCGGGGTGGCGGGGTGTGGGGGAAGAGGTGTCGGGATGGATTGCCAAATGTGCCGGGGAAAAATTAGCAGCTGCAAGTGTGCAAGAGAAAGGTGGAGAAGAAAAGGGAGAGGGACAGATGGAGAGAAGGAGGGAGAGAAAGAGGAGGTGGGAGAAAAGGGAGGAGGGGATAATAGTGTGGAAAGAAATTAGTTAAAAATCTTATAGCCCCGAGCCCAGACACCATCTGGAGGGTGCAGGATACCGAGACAGCTCCACATCCACCATGGAGGTGTCGCAGATGTCTTGGCCAGGTAGGGTGGCCGAGATGCTCAGGATTAGAAATTTCCCATGCCCCAGGAGAGAGATGCCTTAGAAGAGCCCAGTTTTGGACTGAAAGTGCCAGCAGCTGTCTGCCAGCCGGGGACCAGAGAGGAGCTTCTGTCATTGAAAAAGCTTGTCTGGGGTTTCCAGAGGGACATCTGGAGAACTTCCACCAGTGCTGGAGGGTGAATCCCTGGGAGCAAGGATTACTCTTTGAATAAACAAGCCCAGGACCTCCAGGGGCTGCTCTTCCCTACAGCTCTGCCGGGTTTTTGCTTTCCTGGGTGGAGCATTAACCCCTTTGGTTGTGAACAAGGCTGAAGGGCTGAGATGCAGCAAAGTTCATCTCAGGGAAGAGGAAAAATTAGAATGGTCTTTTCCATTATTTTTGCCTTAAGATTTAGTTTTCTTTGCCTGCTGAGGACTGTGACAAGGACATGGTATGTTGTGCCCAATGTGGGAGCAGCTGCTGTACATCTCACTGGTGCAGCTGTGTCCATGCTTTCCAACATTCCCCTACCCAGGCAGGTTTAAAAGGAGTTAGGAATGCTCCTTGGATATCTTTTGGAAGAGGCAATGTCCCAAAGAGCTCTCGTGAGGAGGAGGTGGCCCTTGCTGGCCAAGTGGCACTTCAGACACTCCATCCCTCGCTGCACTGATCCCAAGGGAGCTGGACTCACTCCCTGCAACACAGTGACCATTTCAGTGTGCCCTGAGCTCTGTGGAGAAAAGGAAAATAATCTGGGAGCAGGAATGAGCTGGGGAATGAAACCCAGGGTGGCTATCCGTGGGTCCCAGTGGCTGCAGGCTGCTTCCCAGTACAGTGCTGGAGCAGTGCTGTGGCTGAGCTGCCTCACGGCCCCCAGGCTCTGGTCCCTCACTAATTACTTCCAGGCCTGTACTCCTGACATTTGCAAGCTCCTGATTAGAGCAACGAGGGAGAAATCTCGGAGGGAGAGGGAGGCCAAACCGCACCACTAATAAAAGCTGAGATTGACAATCGGCTGGGAGGCGAGAGCCGGGGAGGTGCAGGACTCGTCCTTGCCGGCTCAGTTTCTTCCTGAGCCTCTGGGATGATGAGAGAAGGTCAGGGCTTGTTAACGTCACCGTGAGGAGCAGGATCTGCCACTGCCATATGCCTGGTGCCCCCAGGGCCTGTGCCAGCCTTGAGTCCCTCTCAGCGAGGCGATATTTTTAGACACGGACCTGAACTGAAGCCACCCTGTACAACCTCAGGTCTGCAACTGTCTCGGTGCAAAAGTGCCTCTGCTTCTGTGTCTGCTGACTTGGTGTTTTGTGCAGATTTTGCAGCCTCCTGGATTTCAAGTTCTTTTTCCCCTTGCCCTTTCCTCCCCCATGTCCCTTCTTGCTCCCTTCATTTGGTGGCAGTGCAGGCACTGGGGAGGTATTGTTAACCCCAGGAGTGGCACTGAGACATATTTGTGAAGGGGTGGCCCAAGAGACCAGGCCAGGAGAGGCTGCTCTGGCTGCCTGCAGCACCAGTCGGGTGCCCAAAGTGGCCTCTGGGATGAGTGTGATTGAGCCATGTCTCCTGCAGTCTCCTGCACAGACACTCCAGACTGTTGGGTCCCTTCCCAGTTACATAAATATGGATCACATTAATTTTCCAGCCCTCCCTCTCCCCTCCCTGATGCCCCATATCCTCTTACTTGTCTGTAGCAGCAGGTTTAGTTCTCTGTCTGTCCATTTATTCCCTGCCTTTGCATCCGTTCATGGATCCATGGCTCTCCAGCCTCCTCAGAGTCTCTTTGTGAGGCAGACAGGCTTTTTTCCCCTATAAATCTTCCCTCTCCTGGATTGCTCTGGCTCTGGCAGGCTTTGTGCTATGCACACTCTACGTCTACAGCTCCTATCCCAAGGGGTAAACACCATTTTACCCAGCAGAGCCTGTGGTCCCTGCAGCATCCTTGTCCCCTGGAGCTAATGCTGCTGCTGGATGAGGCTCAGCAGTGCCTGTGGTCTCACTGGTGGGGGCTGCTATGGGTTTGTGCTGCTCCCTCCCTTCCAGCAGACATGATTCTCCTGTGCCAGAGTGGGAGCAGCTCAGCAAGGAGATGGAATGTCCTTCCTCTCCTATCCTTCCCCCCAAAGAATCCCTGGTGTGGCAGCAGCCAACCTGCATGTTCAGGGTTAAGCCAACTTTTCAGCAGCTGAAGAGCTTTCTGATGGAAAACTCAGCCCTGCTTTTCTCCCTGTTTCCCTGGGCTCCCAGGCTGCCCTATTTATCCAGGCTGCAGTGAGCATCCCTCTGGTGCCAGAGCTGGTGCTGGGAGGCAACACACACCTCTGCAGTGCTAGCCCGGGGATAGTGGGTGTTTAGGGTCACTGAGTCCCACTGCCACCTACAAGGGACCTGCTCTGCTGAAAATTTGGCTTGGGATCGCTGAAAACCCCTTGCAAAACCTCTTTATCAGTTCTGACAGCTGTGTTTGCTTCTCTGGATGAGGCTGGGGTCCTGAATTAGCTAAAACTCCTTTGTTGGTGGTTATTTTCCTCCTCTAGCCCCTGGAATGGGCAGATTCCCTGGGCTCTAGAGCATCCCTAGAGCAGGCAGATGTCCTTTGGAGGAAGGCACCCAGCCAAGGTCCAGCCTGGCTTGGGCATGAGGAGCTGTGTGAGGAACACTGGCAGTGTGGGGTTAGTTTTTTCTGTGGGCACACACACATGTGTCTGGATGGTCAGCAAGGTATTGGTGCCATCAGCTGCTCTTTGAGGAGATGAATGGTGGTCTGGGGGTGTCTCCAAAGGAGGAATTTTGTTGAAATTTGTTGTTGATGTCTGATGCTGCTCTGTTGTGAGAGGTGGGGTGGAAAGCCCTTGGGCTTCCTAATCCAAGGATCTCAGTGTCAGGGAGCAGGGACAGGACGGGGAAAAGCTCTGGAGTTGCCTTACACCATCCCGTGGGAGAAGGACATGGGGACAAGACCCTGATTGTCACAGGGCGAGAAAAGTGGTCCCAGTCCCCCCCGGGGAGATGCATCAACAGGTGGATGTAGGGAAAGACGCTGGGGTGGGCGAGGCTGTGGGCAGCCTGCTGCTCTCGGGGGGTCATATGGCGAGCACAGGGGTGAGAAAAGCCCTCTCTGCAGCGGGGCTGAAGCGGCTCAGGGCTCGGGGGGTCCCTCGGCTGGTGCCGGCCCCGGTGGCTCTGCGGGAGCGCGGCGCGGCGGGGGTTAATGTGCGTGTCCTCCTGCGCATCCCGCCCCGCTGCCGCCCGCCTGCCCGCCCGTGTGCGGGGCTCGGGCCGTGCGGAGCCGAGGCGCCGGGCAGCGCTGGAGCTGCTGCCATGACAACCCCGGGGATGCTGCCGGCCGGGGCCGGGGTGCTGCCGCCGCCCCCCGCGCCCCACCCGCCCTGCTGCGCGCCTAAACCGCGGCCGGAGCAGCCGCCGACCCCGAGGGGGCTCCGGGACCCTCTGGGCAGAGCCGAGGAGCATCGGGGACATCGCCTGCAGCTCCGCGGGGAAGTTTCGATCTTGCGACAGAACCGGGATTTTGGGGAGCTTTATTGGTTTTTTAAATTTTTTTTTGTATTTTTTAAAAATTCTCCTTCCCCCCTATGATTTCAACAAAAGCGTGAGAGCCGGCGAACAGCCCAGCCCCGGCCCGCTGTGCCCACCCCGGTGCCGATGCCGCCCTCCCCTTCCTTTCACAGACACTCACGTTTCCTCCGTGGGTTATAAACTTTTGATGCCAGATCTCCGCAGCGCCTGCCCAGCTGCAGCTGAAAGTAGCGTCTCCAGCAGCCACACATCTGTGACCTTCATCTCGTGCTCCGCACCTTCTCTCCTCCTCTTCCTCCTCCTCCCCCCGGCCCTCCCGTCCTCCTCCCTCGCCCGAGGACAGCGGGACTCCCTCCGATGCCGCTCGGCAGGCTCAGCGCTCGCAGCCAGCCTTGCCGGGGGCTCTCCTGATCTCCGTGGAGCTCCGCAGCGCTCGCCCCGGTGGTTTTGCTCCCCCCATCCCTCCTCTCCACCCACCCCTTCCCCCTTTTCGCCTTGTCGGGTGTGTTTTTTGCCTGTTGGAAAAGTCCCCGCTGCCCAGGATGGGGGTCGGTGGGTGCTTGGCCCTGCCCTGGAGGTGCCTGGTCGTCCTCTGTCTCAGGCTGCTCTTCCTTGTGCCCGCAGGAGTGCCCGTGCGCAGCGGAGATGCCACCTTCCCCAAAGCCATGGACAACGTGACAGTGCGGCAAGGGGAGAGCGCCACGCTCAGGTAGGAGCAGCTGGACGTGGGCCTCGGGGGGTCGGGGGGTCCTGGTTGCGGCTTTCGGGGGGTGCTCTGTGCCCAGCGGGGCTGCCGGAGGGTCCTGGGACCAACTGGAGACTTTGCGTGTGTCCCAGGGGCTCGTCCCCATGGTGGCAGGGGACACTCCGGGTGGCAGCTCGTCCCCGTAGCGGTGGGGTCACCCAGTTTTGGAGGGCCGGATGCGCCGGTGCTTTTCGGGCTGCAGCGCGGGGCTGGCGACCTCCTGGGGGGACTGCGGGTGCCAGACGAGGAGCCAGCACAGGGGTTTAGGTGGCAGACGGTGAGTTAGCGCTGCCTGACACTCCCAAAGTTGTGCCTGCTGGGAAGGGACAGGGTCCGTGCTCCTGGCAGCGGTGCCAGCTTGCACTGCCAGAGGCTTTCCAGGGCTGCGATGCCTCCGAGGTGTCAGCGTTTGCCTCGATCGCTTTATAGTCTCCGCACGAATCCGTTAATATCAAATCAATCTTTTACTCCAGGGGTGCATCTTATGAATTCTGATGGATGCTTTCCCTTACATTGTTTGCTGTAGGAGAAACACAGGCGGCTGATATGCAGATGGGTCACTCCTGTGCCGCACAACACGGCCGAGCATCTCTCATTCCCTGAATGAGTTACAGGTGTACGCCGTGCCTTGCCCAGGTAGCACGGCAGCTCTCCACAGGCATCGCAGCAGTGTGGCCAGACGGGCAGAGAGCAGCCCAGCGTTGTTTTGGAGGGCAGTGGGGAGGCAGTGAGTGGCTGGGGCTTTGGGTCATGCTGTGCGGGCTTCAGGCAGCCCCGGCAGGACCTGAGCGGGTTAATCCGGGAGCCGTGGGGAAGGAGCGCGGGGATGGTGGGACGTGAGCGTGGAGAAAGAGAGCCCGGAGGAGTTTGTCTGCTTTCCCTGCACCAGCGAGCAGCGTGTGCCCCCAGCTGAGGCTGGCTGCTCCTCGCTCAGACCTGGAGGAGCAGGGCTGCAGCAGAGCAGCTGCTCTCCCCAAGCCAGGCACGGGGATGGCACAGGCAGAGCCTGTCACGCTCTCCATGAGCAAGGTGCAGGGACGAGGAGCTGGCGCCGCTTTGAGCAGAGGGTGCTGTGCTCACCTGGGTGCTCAGGCAGGTTTCCCGTGCCCGAGGTGGACTTTGGTGGGGGAAATGTTTGGTGCTGGTGGGAATCAGGCTCTGGCCGAGGGTTCTGTGTGTTCCGTGCTGCTGGGAGAGGCAGTGTTTGCCTGTCTGCCCTCCTCCTGCCGCGGCCACTGCCAGACTTTGGGATGTTGCCTGCGCCGGGCTCATCCCTGCTCCTTAGTCCCTGCCAGGGAGTCGCTGGGACACAGTTGTCATCGCCCCGTGAACCTGGGGGCTGTGAGGGCTCTGCCTCCTTGTGCTCTCCCTAATTGAACTGCAATGATGATTAACCTGAGCTGTGTGAGCAAGGCAGCTTAAAGGAGGACAATGCCCCAGAGAGGTGCTGTTGGCCCTGGTGCTCTTTTCCTCGCTGTTGGAATTTGTCTCCATGGTGAACTGTGGGCTTTGGGCTGTCGGAGGCGATGCTTGTGGAGGTCAGAGCAGGATGGGTCTGTGCCTCCTGCTCCTTGGGGAGCCCCTGCAAGTCCAGCCGAGCCTGCTGCCAGCAGAGGGCTGACTAGGATCTCCTTTTTTTTTTTTTTTTTTTTAAATTTTTTTTTTTTAGTTTTTTTTTTTTTTAATTTTATTCCTAAGCTTCTGGCCTCTTTTCTGTGCTGTTTGCAGGAGGGGGTGTTTGTGAAGCAGCCCCACAAATGGTGGGAGATTTTAGCCTTCCTGTAAGAAACTCTGCATCCCCCAAGTGCTGACACTTAGAGGAAGCCCCTGTCCCAAAACCACCTGGTTTTACCCATTTCTCCCCTTGGCATCTGCTTCTGCCCAGGCTCTCCAGTGCATCTTTTCCTTGCTTTTATCTCCTCTCTTCTCCTTCTCAAGTCACCTTTCACCTGCTGCAGGCTGGCTTCTGCCTCCAGCTCCTATTTTCTCCCAGTCTGCCCCATCTTTCCCTGCATGTCTGTTTTCCAGTGGTCCTTCTCTCCTTGTTTCCCTGCTGCTGCCTCTCTGCAGCCTCTGGGAGGCAAGAAGTTTTCTGTCTTCCTTTGGGATCTGGAGGTGGGCAGGGAATTGCACACAGGAAGCCAAAGTGGTGGCATCAGTGGTGGTTTGAAGGCAGGAGTCCAAAGCTGGAGCATCTTGAGAATGAGGCTGATGTTTATTTGTAGGTTTTGCTTTCCTATAGAAAGCCAGGCAGGGCAAAGTGCCCTGGGAGGTCTTCCCCAGTGGGTGGTGTTATTGCTAAATGGGGCTTTCTCCTGTCACCCACAGTTGGAGGTGGTGGTGTCCTCTACTTTCCTCCATGCAAATGATGCTTTTCTTGGGGTTCAAACCAAGGAGTTGGGCTTGGAAACACTGAGAGCCATAATTCCAGTGTGTACCTCTTGCAGAATTAGCCCCAGTCCTGCAAGGTCTGGAGTGGCCAGGTCCTCTTCCTCATCCTGGTTGTGAGATTCGCTGAGCCAGGGCATCTTCCTGGCTCCTGCAGCGTTGGTGGAAGCTCTTTGCTTTCCAGGATCAGCTCTCTAACCACCCCTTGCATTGCAGAAAGGAGCTGGGAGAGAGAGCAGCTGTGTGAAAGCGGTGGAGGAAATCTGGAGGCTTTTCAGGCTGCTTGTGGGTTTCCTGTATTGGATTTTGGGCGCTTCCATTTCCAGCTCTCCACCCTTTTTCCGAGGGAGGCTCAGCATAATCCTTGCAGAAACTCAGGCTCCATCTACAGGCAACTTGCAGGTCATCTTAGATCAGCAACAAATGATTTCCCTTTTAAGCAGAGATTGTTGGTAATTCACTCCTTTTTATTGTAAGAACAAACAATTCCCATAACACTCAGGCACCTCTCCTCTCCGGGGAACTCAAGGCAGTATGGAAATTCTCTGTGTAGTGTTAAAAATAAAACCAAATTGCCTCTTTCCTGACTCAGGAATACAAAACTCAGGTGTTGAGATGGCAGCAGTAACTCATGTTATCTGCCAGTTTGGGACATGAAATGGAATACAGAGCACACTGGTAACCAGCAGGGAGGTTGGGGATGGTCACTTTTTAATCCCCCAGCTGGAATTTGATGTGGAAACAAGGATTAGGTTCCTGATTTTGGGAAGAGTGCCATTGAGTCTTGGTTTCTCCACACACTGCCCATTGGATGTGCACCCTGGATTTGCTGTGGGGACGTCTCTGGCAGATCATGGTTGGCCATCCTGGTGGGTTGATCCTGCCTGGAAACCTTGGCTGGTTTTATCCATGGTGGAAGCATCTCCATTGCTGGTGCATGAGCTGGAGGGGAAATTGTGGCAAATATTCCCACGGTGTTGAAATGGGGATGGAAATGGGATCATCCCACTGTGCCGCCGGCAAACCGACCTTTATAACACCATTGGTACAGTTCATAAAGACATAAACCACCAGCTGCTCAGAATTTCAAGGCTTTATAGTTTTATCTCTGTTTAAGAAATACTGGAGGGATATATAAGGGAGAGAGTGCATTTCAGTGCTTGGAGGGAATAGCTGGGAGACGATGTGTGCTGAGTTTTCTCTGTGGCTGTCACCATAGGGACACCACGACTTGAGGAAGTCCCCTTGTTTCTCTCGGCCTCAGTTTCCCCATTTGTAAAATGATGCATCTACAGTGGCTTGTCAGTGGTGATTAGAGGAATAAGCACTCACAGGTTGGTGCTACGGCAGGTGTAGCTAGGCTTTTTTCCAAACTAAATAATAGAGATGCTTTATCTCTGTATATGAGGGCAAATTTTCAAGTCAAATCCCCTGGGCTTGTCTGCTTCTGGTGAACCCATGGCCTCTCCCATTGCCTGTCCATGAAGGAGACCAAGAAGTCAGGATAGCTTTGCTCATTCACATCCCAGACTCTGTGCCTGGCTGTGTTCTGGCAATTAGCGAGTGTGAGAACAATTCCAATTAAAAATAAAAAGCCCGAATAAAACATCATGAGATGCTGTTCTTCCATTTATTTTTGCAATTACAGTTTTAATTATTTCTGACAATGCTGCTTTGATTCTTCTTTTTTTTCTTTTGGTGTAATAACCTACCGCAGTCTATTTTCCAGCACACGACGAGACCTCAGTAAAATACAACCAGCAGGAGCAGGCGGCAGGACCACAGTCTCCAGGCATAGGTCTGGGAAGTCAGGAAATCACATTTTTTTGCCTCTTTTTTCAGTCAAACCGCCGATATTCTGTGTACCTACCTGTTAATGGGGGTTGTGACACTCACCTGCTGCCCTGCAACAGCAGCCACGGAGCTGGCAGAGAAAAGAAGCGTTAGTGCAGCCACATCTCTGCTGTTAAATCCTTGCTGGGGAGCGGGAAGAGAGTCACTGCTCTTTGTGTGCAAATGCTAAAAGCGTGGGGATTAGTGCAGAGCAGATTAGCGAGGACTTGCTCCATGGCTGCCCCTTCCTTCCCCCCCTCTCCTCCCCAAAAAGTTTTCTGGAGCAGCTAAATATATACCTGCCGTTTCCAAGGTAGAGCTCGCTGCGTGGCGGAGCTGTAATTGGCGACTCAGGGAAATTACAGCCACGGATTCTGGCATTTGGATCCTCCTGGCTGGCATAATAATTTCTCCCTAGGTAGCTGGTATTTAACTTGTCTTATCTGCTCCTGATAGTTGTAATTACAGTGCCCGCTAATTTCGCTGTAATATTGCAGCCGCTGGAAGGGTGGTTGGAGAAAGGTCAGAGGGTTGCAGGAGGGCTGCTTCCTCCCCAGCCCGCTGCACCAATCATGCTGCCAAAATGCAGATGCTGAGCCTGTGGAGCTGGTGGTACCCAGCAACCCTGGCTGTGCCCCTTCCCACCCTGGTGGGGATGGAGCAGCTCCGCAGCACCCACCACGCTGTTGTCCTTGGTGGCATCAGCAAAGGACATGCTGGAGGGAGGTGGAAGTCCTGGTGTCCTTTGCTGTGGGATGAATGTTAGTGTCCAGGTCATGTCAGGGCTGACCGGTTTGAGTGAGGTCACTGCTGTGGTTGTGCAGTGAGAGGCTGGTTGTGCCTGGTGTTGGTTGGTCCTGGTTGTTCCTGAGGTTGGTGTTCCTTGTGGTTCATTGTCCTTAATATCTGTTGTCTCTGAGGCTGGCGTTCCTTGTGGTTTGTTGTCCCTGATGTTGGTTGGCCCTGAGGCTGGTGTTTCCTGAGGCTGGTGTTCTCTGCAGTTCATTGTCCCCAGCGCTGGTTGTGCCTCACTCCAAGAGCACAGTCCTGCTGTGCAAGGGGAAGATTCAAGTCTGAGGAGATTCAGGGCTGACTTTGGGGAGTTCACCTTCAGCCAGCAAGGCTGTGGCTGCTGCCTGTGCCAACCCCTCTCCTGCTGAGGCAGCACCAGGCAGGTTTTGTGTGGGTGTAGGGCTGGACTCAGCGTCAGAGAGCCGGGGAGAGTCCTGCTGGCACAGGCTGGAACCACAGCACTGGGGGTTTGCTTCAGAAAATGCTGCATGGGAGAGCACAGCGAGCTGGTGGGGCTCTGCAGAGGGAGGAGGAGACCCTCACTGTCACCTCTCCCAGGGCCAGGATTCAAGCCCTGGGAAGATCCTCTTGTCTAGCAAAAAACCCACCCCCCACACTAAATTTTTAAGCTCCACTAGCCCGAAATAGTTCCAAGTGGTGATATTTACCTCCTGGGGATGAGAGTGAACTGTTGGTAATCCTTGCGCTATAGGGTACAGAGATCTTTTTGCAAGGATAATAAACTCCCTGGTAATAGCTGTCCTTCCCCTGGGTCCCTCACACTCCTCCAGGAGCTCAGGGCTTTGTTTCTGGAACAGGATTAGGTGTTAACGCTGCAAAACGGAACGGGGGCACAGTGGCTGTCTTTCACATTCCCGCTTTCCAAAGAGTTTCTCTGTTCCCTTGACTGCTCTCACAGTTTGCCTCCTCCTTGCATTCCTCAGCCCTAAACCACGGATGCTTTTTACAACAGCTGGACATATTGTTTTAAGTGATAATCTTTAGATACTGCAGCCAAGCAGACAGTTCATAAGAAATATCTGATTCGGTGACTATCACCTCTTCCTCTGTCCTTGTGAGCAGCCTTTGAGGGTTAGGATGTGCTGGTTTTTCTTCTCCTTTTTTTTAATGAGAAAAATAATTTCCCCACAGTCCCTGTCAACAATTTTTAGCCTGTAATGGGTTGTTTACTGCAGGTTGGATTTGATATGTAGGTCTTGTCTTTCCTGACAGAACCCTTCAAGGTCGGCTCTTCAGTGTGAAATGCTCACATTTTATATTTCTGTTTTCCTATGAATATTTCCCAAGATTTGCCTAAAATGAGTTGTTTCCATGACTATGCTCACTTGACGGACTTGTTCCTTGGGATACAAATGGGTCTCCAAGTCTGTTTCTCTGTGGAGGGGGAGGATAATGAGAACAACATCTGTTGTGGTGTAAGCTGTAAATTTAAGATATTTTTTCTCATCCTGTAAAAGATCAGCAAATTGTGCTGATGCTGATGAGGTACTTTGCGCCATCTCCAGTGCTGGTGGGTTCAGAGTGGGGACACTTGAGGACATGTCACACATCCTGCTTTTTCTTCTCTTGGTGTGCCAAGGCTTGTGTGTGGTGTTGCCTCCAGGCTGGAGCTTGGAGGGAAGAGGAATGTGAGTCCAGGAGGGAGAAAGTGGAAGAAAAGAAAGAAAAGTTGGGAGGAGGGGAAAGAAAAATGCCAGGTGGAAGAAGGGAGTGGGTAAAGGGAAAACCAGGGCATTGCAAAGGGTGCACCAAAGAAAAATCCATGACTGGTAACTCTCAGTGTGTGAATTTCAGTGTTGTGAGATGAACTCCTAAATTAAAGCCCAGCAGCCAGCACAGAGAAGTGGGGGTCTTTGGCGTCAGCCAGCTTGGACCCAAATTCCAGGACCATTCCCAATGGGATAATGCATCCCCTCAACTTCTGTTTTTTCTCTTTTCCCTCTGTGTGTGTGTGTGTGTGTGTATATATATATATATATTTATATAAAAATCTAACAAATTTCTAACCCATATAAATCCAATTACCCATGTTTTGCCTGCAGGGAGCGAGGGAGATTAATGTTTGGTATTTTGGCAGGAATGTAAAAAGAAATAGGTGGTAATAACAATGAAGGCTCATAAAAAGGAACCGATAGTCGTGTCTGCGCCCGAACCAGACCGTAATTCTCCTGGGGATTTGTCGGCAGAGCGCCCTGCTCCCGTGGAGGGGCAGGAAAGAGCCAGGAGTGCTTCCTGGGCACTTGAGCATCCATCCTGCCAGTGAAGGTTCCATTAATGTGATAATAATAGAAGCTGATAAAGAGAAATGGTTTATGCTCCCAGGGCACCTTCTCGTGACAGATCCTGCTCTGTGTCGGGGCTGGTAGGAGCCACGGGAGGCTGCTGCTCTTATCCTTGTGTCACTGGGAGGAGAGTCCCAGGAAAGGAGGATGAGCATGGAAGGAGAGGAGGGAGGTGATGAGTGTGTGGTGGTGTTGCTCCCTGCAGATCTGGCCTGGAGAGTTTTGGGCAGGAGCTGGGAGTGCCAGAGCTGTGCTCTCATCAGGTTTGCTCCACTCTGAGTGCTTTCCTGCAGTGTCTCTGCAGGCTGAGTGTTCCACAACTCTTTCCTTTCCCTGGCCTGAACCCAAGCACGAGATACCTTTTCCTGCAGCTCTTGCTCATGGGATTGTAGCTTTGTTGGAGGATGTTTGTCACTGCAAGGCTGTTCCCATCTCATCCTGTCCCTGCTTGGCCTTGTCCCCTCATGCCCATGGTCTGTCCTGTGTGGTGCCCACTGCCAAGAGACTGTTGTGTCACAACTATTGTGCTATGGAGTCACACCTTTTTCTGCATGCTGCTCATTGGATGTGTGCCCTGCGGTTGCTCTGGGGACACCACTGGCAGGTCATGGTTGGCCATCCCAATGGGTTATCCTGCCTGGAAAGCCTGGCTGGGTTTTATCCCTGCTGCGTCGCTGTGGTGGAAGAATCTCCACCGATGGGCTGCTGGCGCTTGAGCTGGAGGTATCTAGCAGGGACCTCTCCCCCCTCAGCTTCAGCACTTGGCAGCCAGTCACTCATCATCCTCCCCTGACACCTTCCCTCTGGTGCTTGGGTGAGCTTCCCTCTGCCCTCGCTGTCCCCTGTGTCGCGGGTGGCACCTGCGCTGTCACCCACAGCCATATATTAATCATGGTTCAGATGCTGTGTCCCCACAGCGGGTTCTGCCTTCTCTGCAGGCTTTGCATCAGACTCCTTGCTCTCCATTTATTACCACCACCGGTTTTATAACCCACTTTATCAGATGACTTTTTTTTTTTCCTTTCTTAAAGAGCATAACCCATGAGCAACTCATCATTTCCGAGAGAGGGAGAGTGCCGTTAGCGGGAGAGCAGGGCTCCATGCTCGCACCTGAAATGAAGAGCCTGCTTTACCGTGGTGTTGCATTTAATTCAATCAAGGCAGTTAAAGCCGAGATTTAAAGTCCTTTGTGTGATCACAGGAGTTGCTCTGATGCGGCAGCAGGTAGAAGGAGAGATTGAGCCCATTTCCGAGGAGACTCGGAGTAACTGTTGGAAGCAGCCAGGCCTGGGGCTGACTGCGGCAGTGGCCACAGTGGGAAGCTGTTAGCATTCACTGCGCGTCCCATCTCTGTCTCTGTCACCCTCCCTGCTCCTGCTCCTTATCCCCATATATTCCTTTAAGTAGAATTGATTAGTTTGCCTTTTTTTTTTTTTTACAGGGGGGAGGGCTGTTTTTTAATTAATATTCTTAACTGTATGATAATTGCGCTGACTGGTCCCATCGCTGTCTGAGTCACCCTCTCCTCCCTTGTTCTTGCAGGAAGGCTCTTTGGACTTAATTAAAGTTAGGGATCCAGGGCTAGTGGGAACAGCAGGAGTCTTGCAGGGTTTTTGATGAAATGATTGCTGTGGGGGAAGCAGCTATTTTCTACACAGAGCCATAGATTGTGATGCTGAGACAGTGTTACGACCGTCTGCTCTGACCACCTGCTTTACACAGGCCACTGCATTCATGCTGCATTTCCCACCCTGCTCCCACAAACCCCTCCTGGACACCCCAGCCCATTTTTGGGGTGAGAGGAGCCAAATTTCACAGTGTTGCCCCTGCTTGGAGACATCCCCTCCTTGAGTGAGGGAGTGTGCCTTGGAGCAACACTGTCTGAGCTCCCCATCACCGCTGGGGTGTTGCAGGTTGTGCTGGGGGATGTTGGAGGGATAATGGAAAAGCTGCGTGGACTCAGCAGATCTTTTTCATCTCTGGTTTCAGCGCTTGTGCCTGCAGACAGCGCTGCCACCAGAGCTCAAATGCAGCCCCAGCGAGAGCTTAACAAGCTCCGAGAGCTGTCCAGAAAGTTATCCTGACACCAAGTGACAGACTCTCAATTGATATCCTCTGGAGACTTTAAACTCACTTCTGCGAGGTTTCCAAAGCTGGTTTTGTCTCATACCTGAAGAATCCTTTATCTGCTACGACGCCTCCCCTGCCTTGTCTCATTGCTCTTGACGTTTCTTTGTTGCCTGCTGCAGCTCGGGTAAACTCCACTGCAAAACTATTTGAGAGGGGTTTTTCTCAGCCTTTCCTCTGCTCTCTGGCTGGATTTCTGGTATAAATTACCTGGGCTGATGCTGTTCCTGCTTGGCTCTGTGGGGAAGTGGCTGGAATGATGTCAGGACCACTGCTGCTCATCCCAGAGGGCAGGGAATGCTCCAGACCTCTGGGGAAGGTCAAATAGAATGGTTGGTGTAGAAAAGGGAGAGAAACTATCGTAGGAGATCACTCACCTTCCATCCTGGCAAAGCTCTGGAGCAAACAAGCAAAATCATTTGCGATCAGCTAGAAAGGACAAGAAGCTGTGCCACAGCCAGCAGAGATTTGTCAAGGAGAAATTGTGTCAGACAAATCGAATCTCCTCTGTACCACGGAGTAAGGAGCCTGGTGGGCAGGGGGGAAGCCAGAAGTGCCTCAGACGGTGACCCAGGCAAGGCTGGAGCTGCTGCCCTGTGAGCTGATGGGAAACCTGAGGTTTCCTTGTCTGGGATGGCTGTAGGGAAGCAGGCAGGGAGCTGTAAGGTGCTTCTCTGCTTCTGAGACCCAGCCCGGTACAAACTCTTTTCCCAGCTGGGAGGAAAAGCCACCTTTGCAGTAGTTTCAGGCTGCAGCTGGCTGATAAGGTCCTGCTGGGTGGCACAGAGGGCTTGGGGAACTGTCTTTTTGTCCTGCATCTCCTTGTGCAGGAGGATGCCTGTTCATAGCATCTCTGTGCTGCAGGTCTGTCACTTTGGGATGCCATCAAGGACCCTGGAGGTTTCTAAAGAAGAGATGTGCAGATGTCTCATTCTAGGTCCCCATCCTGTGGTGCCCCAAGCTTCATGTGAGAAGGTCCGTGATGGAGTGTATTGATTTTCCTTCCACGCACTGGGGTTTTCCAGTGTGCTGCAGGATGGCTGCTGGCCTCATCCTGCTGCCTTTTTCTGTGGTGTTCCCAAGCAGCAGCACTTTTCCTTCTCTCTTTGCTGTGGGTGTTGTGCTCCAGCTCCCATCACAGAGCCAGACAGCCCTGGACCCCTTCCCCAGTCATGCCAGACACATTGTGTACAAGACAAGCTTTTAAGAGGCAGCTGAGGTGCCTGCCCAGACTCTATAACTGAGGTTGGACACTCTCAGGAGTGCAGTTGAGGCATTTTCCTTGATTTTGCTTTTATTGCCCAGTAAATCAGCCATAGGGCCAGCCCTTCTGCAGGAAGCAGCTCCCTGCACTGAAAGCTGCTCTCCGTGCTCCGTCTCTCTCCTAGCCCACCTCCCCAAACTGGGAGCCATCCAGGGTGGCCAAAAACACATCATCCTGGCCACGGGCTCCCTCTGGGAAGAAACCTTGACATCTGCTTGGCCTCACTCTCCAAATCCCATGCTTTGTCCTGCGACTGCTGAGCTTGCAGCGGTTTTCAAGACTGATGCTGCACTTAGCAGGGTGCTGCCAAACCCATGGAGTCCAGCAGGTTATTTCCCTTCAGAAGCCATTTATCTTTTCCCTTTCAGATGCCAGGCTTCTGTCTCTCATCTCTGGTTTTATCTCTCACGTGGGAAGGAGCTCAGTCTTCCCAACCCTCCCAAATCACTGGCGCTGAGCATGGGGTCAGACCCCATCCTGGGGAGGAGGGACAGCTCTGGGGGAAGGTACTGAGGGTGAGGGGGTGGCAGGGCTCTATTGATTCCTTTCCCGTTATTGTTTAGGGAAGTTTGCTCCAAACTTCAGCTCCTTGTGCATGTCTTTTCCAGTTGGATGAGGCTGCCCTGTGGGGCGGTTGGATTCTGGAAGGTGCCGGGCTGGGGTTTGGAAGTTTTATCCCAGCAGGGAGTTGACAATTTGTCTTTCTTTTTGGGGGAGCTTTGCGTGGATTGAGAGGAAGGCTGAGATTCAAAATTTCAGATGGAATTTTAGGAGTGCCTTGGGCTCTGCCACCACCTCTTTCTTGACCTCACTTCACCCGAGGCTCTGAATTTCCTGACTTTTTTGTTCCTTTGAGGGACTCTGACCCTTGGGTCACATACATGTTGTCAAACACTTTGGAAGCCCCAATCCAAAAGTTTCCTACAGGAAAAACACTCTTTTTCATTAAACACTAACTTAATAGAACAAGAGAATGCCGTGTGATGGATATTAAACTTTAACAACTGTGTATATCTATTACCTTGCTGCTAAATCTTTATATGCCTTAAATAATCAATTGATATTTAATTAGCATACAGTACTATTACTGCCTTCCTAAATCTATAATGATAAACCAAGTTACAAGTTATTGGACGTTAATTACTATCTGATGATTAGAAACAGCAAGACATTTACCAGCCTCATCCCGGATATAATCCAGCGTGTCCGTGCACACTGCTGAGCCGAGCCACGCTCCCTGTCTCTTAATAATCAATGGCTGTTCAACATGCAATATTTGTCTAATTAGCACTAAATTAAATCCTCATTGACAACACTTCAGGGTAAGAGATCTGCATCGAATATGATGGATTAGACACGGAAGGGCTGTTATTGTAAGCAGGAGATGTGCACGTCACTTGCTTTGCTTGTCATGGCTGGCACATGGCTCCCTGTGACTGTCAGCCTGCTCCTGGGGAGACGGTGATGGAGCGGTGCCTGGATGTTGGATTGACAGTCCTGGAGACCCTGGGTCTCTCTTTAATTGAGCTGTAGACATGAGCAGCTCTTCCTAGCACCCTCCTCTGCTTCCAGTCTGCTCTCACCCATGGATGTACAAGTGCCTCCAGCAGCAGGGTGGGTTTGGTGGGAGCAGGGCTTTCTGTGCTGGGGCTTTCTCTGCAGGCACAGGGCAGATTTGCTGCCATGGGTAGATGTTTCTTCTGTGTTTTGTGCTTCCAGCAAACTTTTTTGGGAGTCTGTGTAGTCTCTGTTTGGGCAATGATGGTCAGGGAGATCAGAGAATCCTGGAATGGTTTGGGTTGGAAGGGATCTTTAAGCTCATCTCATGTCCCATGGGAAGGTGGGAATCCTCTATCCCAAGTTGCTCCAGCTTGGCCTTGGACACCTCCAGGGATGGGACATCCCCAACACAAGATGTTTGCAGCCACAAGCTGAGCTCACATCAGGGACACTGGGTGAATTCAGAGGGGTGTGGGGGTGAGAGCAGTCCCAAATCCTGGTGTTGCAGGGAGGAGCTCCCTCGGGAGCTGCCGTCTCACACATGGTTTGTCAGCATCCATGGAAGCTGTTTTGCGAGAGCAGCGGGAAGGATTGCACAGCCGCCGGCTCCTTGCGAGACTCAGCCTGTCCTTCACACTCAGCGTGGATGTAATTAACTGTGCTGATGGGATGTTATGCCAACAGCAAAGCAGAAAACACCAGAAAATGAGTCAGGAGCGATAGCAGGGCTGTTCAGCATGGAGAGGCGGGAAGTGGCAGCCAGGCGTGCAGCTCAGCTCCTGTCCTGCCCCACGGCAGGAGCATCATCCTGCAGCCTCCCTGCCTCTGGAGGGAACACACAGAGCCTCCCTCAGTGTGCCATGGATTTCCTGTGGCATTCAAGGGAGATACACAGTCCCTGGGAGGTGTTTCTCTCCCTGCTTGTGTGATGGATGTGTAACTTCAGCTCTCAGTTCCCTCCTTTCAGTCCTTTGCAAGGAATCACTCTTCTTGCTGTGTCAGGGATGTTTCTCAGCACTATTTTTCCTGTGTTTTCAGGGTTTTACAGGTGGTTAAACCTCCTGAAGCCTAAGCGGCTCCTTGGCTCCTTGTGGGTCTTTCTCTGCCCCCCAAAAGTGCAGAACTGCACTGGCTGGGAGGTCTCCTGTACTCGGCAGGAGCTGGGATGAAAAAGAAGAAAAATGAAAAAAAAAAAAAAAAAAGACTTCCAATTAGCAATTGAAATTGTTCTTAAAAGAATTTGCCTATTCTGCAAGGAATGTTTAGTAATTGATAGCAATTTCTAGCAATTAAATACAAATTAATTCGTGCTACCGAGAAGCAGTTTATTTATGGCTCTGTATTTATGGGCACTCCCTCTCCTTAAAACTATCATCGTTGCTTTTGATAAGTAATTAGAGTTTACTGAATAATTTCCCAATGTAGGTATGAATTTTAAATAATTTTTAATACCGTGCAAGTGTTCCATTGTATTGCTGAGTGAGGGATTATCATTATTTATATTGTAGTAGGGCCTGGAGGCTGGGACAGGCACTGTGCAAGTGTTAGAGCACAGAGATAGTCCCTGCCCAGAACAGCTTGCAGGGAGTTTTATGTCAGCAGCAGGATTGTGAACGTGCTTTTCCAAGAAATAGAAATTATTTGGAGTTGGCTGCACCTGTGTAGCACAGGCTGCAAATGTGTTTCTCCTTCCTCATGATTAGGGGGGAATAGTAAGTCCCTACTAGTAACTGTAATGGTTAATCCCTTGGAGGAGGAGGGGAAAAGCCCAGACCATGAGGTGGTGAGCAAAAATTACATATTTTTGATTAGTTAACTTAAGTTTGGGGTTATTTGAGCAACATGGGATAGTGGAAGGTGTTACTGCCCATGGCAGAGGTTGGAACAAGACGAATTTTAAAGTCCCTTCCATCCCAAACCATTCTGGGATTCTATATTTTGTAGTGCCTTTTATTTGCTTTGTGGCTTTTCTGAGATGATCTCAGATCATCCCTGCAAACTTTAAACTGTTCCTACAGCTCCACACTTGCACTTCAGCTCTTTACAAGGTGAGATCTTCATACAATCCCATTTCCAGGACTTGCAGATTGGAGCGGAGAGGGAAAAGCAACAAGTGGGTGGGAGGTGACAGTGTGTGACACCAGACACGGAGAGAGTTCTGGCCAGAGGATTTGGTTTTAGGAAAGCTGTGTGGTTTTAGGATTTGGTTTTAGGTTCAGGTGTGTGACTCCCCTCAAAACATCCAGTGGATGCTCAGTGGGGCAGAACTCTTGTCAGGAATGGTGTGGGAGGGAGAGATGTCTTCTGGTGCCTGATTTACAGATGGGGAAGTCATCTTACAAATGCTGGAAGCAGGAGGAGTTGGCCAGGCTGGAGGGAAGTGCTAATTAAAGCACATGCTGACAGCATCCATGCGAGGAGGATCCTGGAGAGAGGGAGAAAGCCAAACCCGGAGAGCAGGCACTGTGTTCAGAAGTGAGCTGGGGAGCTGGCAGCAGCATCTGGCCTTGCAGTGCCAGGCAGGAGTACACTCCAAAGCACAGATTTTGTGCCCTAAATATCTTTGAGGGGTCCTGAGGCAAGTGTTGCTTTTATGGAGGGTTAAATTTGAGCCTGGGAACCGTGGAGAATTAAATATCCCATAGTGTTAATGTGTGGGGGCAGCTTTGGGATTTACCACATGTACTTGTGTTATAGCTGACGTGCCCATGGGCTGTTTGGGACTTTGAGGCTGCTTGGATCCTTTGGAGCATCGTGGAGCTGCCTGACCCCATTGCTGCTCCTGTCCCCTTTGTCACCTGCGGGTAGCAGGGTCAGCACCCACCTCTGATTCAAAGTCTGTGCTGATCCTGCCTGTGGCAGCACAGCCTGTTCTGGCTCATTTCTGCCTTCATTACTGAGCTTGATTAAACGGCACTTGTACAGCCAAGGGTTGGGAAAACACACAAAGGGACTTTCCTACTCATCTGAGGCACTTGGATACCGTGGAGACAGATGCTGAAGGCAGAGGGAGACGTGGTTTGACATTGTGGTCGCGGTAATGAGATGTAACCCATTAGGGCAGTGTCCTTCTGGGATCCAGGGGCCTCCAAAGGAGGGAGAGGGTTCAGACAGAGCCCCAGGACCTGGAAAAGGCTTTCTCTGAAGAAGAAAAGAGTGAGCTGGGGAGTTGTCCTGTCTGAGGGAGAAGATGCTCTGGCTTTTGCAGAGGGCGGAGTTGGGAGAAAATGATGGTGAGACTGTTTTGGCCTCAGGTTCTCACGTCTGTGTCTTGTTTTATAGAGTCTGGGTGTGCAGCCAGTGATATTATTGACACTGTCAGAGCACACAGAGCTGCATTTAACCAGCACCTTGTGGGCTGTGCAGCTGCTGTAGCACCACAGGTCATGAGCAGAGCATGGGGTGATGCTAAGAAATGAGATGACTCCTGTCACCTCGCCGTGAATCCTCAAGGTCAAGCTTGTCTTTGGGGGCTGGAAAAGGCTGTAGCAGAAGGTGGCAACTCTTATTAAAGGGCAGCAATGAAGATGCCAGGTCTGGGAGAGTCCACAGAGTACACTCTGAGTGCTAGTGTGAGGCAGATGGCTCAGCAAAGACAGGCCTGGGAGTGACTTCTGAGGATGAGAAACAACTTCAAACCAGCAGGCTCATGGTCTTGAACTCTCCTGCCCTGGCCAGTCTTCCCTTAGATTTCTCAGCCCAATTATTTTTGTGCTATCCTTCCCGTGCTGGAGGAGCGTGGAGCTTTCCTCCCTGCAAACCTCATCATGTGCTTCATTTAAACATTTTCCTTTTGCCCTTTCCCTGCTGCTGCGAGGGTCTGGGGCACGATGGTGGCTTTCATCCCTCCTTCCCCGTGATGATTCAGAGGTGGTGGCTTTTGGCCTCTGCACTACAGGTCTCTGGTTAGTTATAAGCTGTTGAGAGGTGGTTCCTGGTGCTCTGGTAGGCAGAGGAGAGGTGCTGGGGACTCCTTTGAGTTAATGAACTGCCAGACTGCGAGGGATGACACTCAGTGACACCCTGGGTCCCTTTGGGAGGTGTGTGTCACCCCCTGCTCTCACCCTGTGATCTGAGTGCACTGGCACCAGGCTCATGACTGGACTCAGACATCTTTAGGAGATGGTTGAGGCTTTTAACTGTGGGCTCTGATGGCCCTGCTCTCCCTTCCAGCAACTCTGAGAGCTCCTGTGATTAACTCCACATCCCTAAAATCACTACCTCTGTGAAGCTTCAGGACTCTGCCAGTGCTTCTGACTGTTCCAGTGCCCTGTCAGTCTCCAGACAGGGGTCAGTGAGGCATCTGCTGTCAGAGGAGCATAAAGGCTCCAGGCCGGAAATCCAGGAGCACTTCCCCACTCTTGGATTGAGGACTGAAGAGCACAGAGACTCCAAGGGGTGTAAACAGGGTTTGGGGTCTCAGCAGCCATGTGGTCACTGAATATTTGTGCTCAGCACTGCAGGGCAGGGCTGTGGTAGGTGACAGAATCACTGTGGAGGTGGTTGGAGGAATGACAGTGGTGGCTTTGCTGAGGACAATAGCCTTGTGGGAGGTGGGTGCAGGGAAGGAGCTGAGCCACCCTAATCCCTCCTGGAATGATCACAGTTAAATTCCCTCAGCAGGATTGCTCACCAGTGATTCATCAGCCTGAGCATTAGGGCGGTTCTCCTTGGCTGTCTGCAGAAATAACACTTGGGAACAGGGGAGGGGGATTTGTCACCCCCAGGGAGATTTGGGTGGCTCTGAAGTGTCACTGCATGGATAACTGACCAAAGCTGGGGGGTTGAGAGGAGGAGATTTGCACAGCAGTGGCAGAGGTGCTGCTGGCTCGGTGGCTCTCCAGTGTCTCACTGACCACGTGTGGACGAGGGATGCTCCAGCCATGGGTGGACATTTAGGTTTGGGTCATTTAGGTTTGCAGAGGCACCTGTCTGTGGCTGAAATGAGATTTTGAATTTTAGAGCAGAGAGAGAGAGCTTGAAGCTCCTCCTGTTGCTCGACCACAAGCAGCACCTGAACCACACAAAACCCAGGCAGAGTGAGTTTGGCAGGTCAAAGCCTCCCTGCCTTTCTTGCCTTTTCCTGACAGCAGCCCAACCCTCTGCCAAATAAAAATTCCACGCACGGAGCCGGTTAAAAACATCAATTAGCTCTAAAACAATTATTATTTTTTTTGAAATGCCATTTTATATATGCAATAACACAACACAATAATCCTGGGTTATTTAACAGAGCATTTACCATGAAAACAGTCATTACTCTTTAAATGCTGCTGACTGTACAAGCCTCTTAACATTAAACGGCAAGTGAGGCAGAAGTCTTGCCATCAGAAATGCCACATTCTCTTGAATATATTAAAAACACTGGCACTGGGAAGCTCACTGCCTGGCTGAGTGGTTTTTCCCATGCTGGGATAGCTCTTGAGATGCTGGGGCAGCCCATGGGGCATGGGGAATTGTCCAAATTTTGGTTGATCTAGGTGTAGGCATTCGTTAGAGAGGATTAGATGGGTTCAACCCAAAATTACTACAGCCCCATGGCTTCCCCTGTTCCCCCATCCCTCTCTTTTTCAGCCTCAGCTGTGCCAGAGGAGGTTCAGGTTGGACATCAGAAGGATTTTTTTCACAGAAGGTGTTGTTAGACATTGGAATGGGCTGCACAGGGAGGTGTTGGAGTCCCCAAAACTGGAGGTGGCCGAGGAATGACTGGACATGGCACTCAGTGGGCTGGACAAAGTGGGGATTGGGCACAGGTTGGACCCGATCTGAGAGGTCTCTTCTAGCCTAAATGGTTCTGTGCTCCTGTACCATCCTGATCTCCAGGGGTTGAAGCTAGACTCGTTATCCAACCTAAACCCAGTGGATTTAGCAGCTTTAATAGTCTCAATAGGGCCTATCATAATGCACTGATAAAGATGTTTCTTGCTGCTAAGTCAATAATGAATTTCGTAGTAAATTCTTCATTTTCCCCTTTTGAGGTTCAAGGGAATTGTGCTGGATGTATATTATTTGCTTATTTATTAGACCTCTCCTAGCTACCTGGCACGAGCCCGAGGGAGCAGATGGAAATACCATTCTCAGGCTACCAAAAGCCTTTGGTTTAAGCAAAATAGTTGTGTTTAAAGATTAATTTAAGATGCTTTAAAAATTGAGCAGGCCATTCATTTTTAATATTGATTGATATTATTATAAAATATTCAGCTGCAACTCTTCTCACCAGGACCTCTCTTGGCGCGCAGACAGCGCGTTTGTCTGTGAGGGACGTGGCTTAGTTATTTTTAATCCCTGATACTTGTTCTTGTGAAATTTATGGGAAGCATCGTCTCGTGTCTGGCACATCAGAGCATCCCAGGCGGGAGCTGGGAGGGCCTGGGGAGGAGGTGACGTTGGATGGATGGCTGGTGGGGGTTGGAGCTCCTGTCTCTGCTGGATGAAAGGGAAGAGCTTGGTATGTCTTATTCCAGCAGCATCGTAGGACTGGGAGAAAATCTTCCATTGAACTGGAAGGAGTTGAGGTGCAGAAAATGATGGGGACCTGAACAGGCAGAAAATAAAATCTGCCCAAACAGCAGGATGTTTGGTTGTGCTTCTTGCAAGCATCCTATAGTTGTGTTTTTAATCAAATATTTTTTAAAGTGGAAGTGGAAACGAAATACTGGCAGAGCGCCCAAGTCTGGGCACCTCCTTTGCATTGGCATCCTTTGATAGTGTTTTGTTGGCAAACTGAGGACGCAGAGCAGGCACCCCAGCCCTGGAGGAGCTGTGTTTGCTGCTGAGGAATAATTCTCCAAATTGCATTTATTTCACAGGCGTGAAAGGTCACAAAGTGAAGGGAAACAAGAACTGTATTCAATTAGACAATTCGATCAAAATAAATCTGTCAAGATGGCATTCCTGCTGAGGAATCAATTGACTTGGAAAATGAAGGCAGCTGCTGCTGCTGCTGCTGTTATTATTGTTGTTATTATTATTATTATTTTAAATTAGCTCCAGTACCTGCCACGAGTACCTGAGCCAGAGGGCCTGAGTAGCTCACATCATCTATCAGTCTTATTAGATATTAATATACCCTCCTCCACCTTGCATTTAGTGCCCTGTTAATGGTCAAGTGGCCCCAGAGTGCTTCCTGGGAGGCTGATGGGAATGATTAGTAATGAGAAGGGATGGCGAGGCTTTTTTTTTTTTTTTAATAATTTTTTTTTTTTTTTTTTTAAGCCAGAAGGTTCAGGGAGTGAAAAACCTGGTGAAATGGAGAACAAGGAAAGGTGCACACGGCTGGTGTGCTTGGTCACACACGATTCTTGGTGGCTCTAAATCAACCTCAGTAATATTCCCTGCATGTTGCTTTTTGTTACAGCAAAGAAGTACCCAAATAATTGAATTTATTGCTGGGGATTGGGAGGAAAGAGGTTCGTCTTTTCCTGCCTCCCTGGGTGTCCTGGCTCTGGCTGGCTTGGTGGCACTGGCGTTGTCCCCACACCTTGATGGACAAAGGAGTTTGCCAAGGGATGCTATGAGAGGATGAGGTAGAGGAATGTGATCCATCAGGTTGGGAGCTGAGGAGAGGCTGAAGTGGGCAAAAGCTAGGATGAGATGTTCCCTTAGGGAATAAATTATTTTGCAGTGGGAGAAATCCTCCCGCTGGAGAGAACTTGAAGCCTCCACAGTCCTCTCCATCATCTGAGCTATTTAAAACTTGACTTGATAGAGCACTGGAGAATTATAGCAAAGCAACAGGCCTGCCCCAGCTGGATGAGAGCCTGGAGAACTCTGACAGATCCTTTCCAGCTTTGGCGCTTCCCTTTCTGCTGCCATCAGCCCTTGGCGGCTGATCGGCGTCGCCTCCCGGGGATGTCCTGTCTTTGAACGTGCAGCACAGGGAAATCAGATGTGAAGGTTCCCAGGGCTGGCAGGTAGAAGAAGTGCCTCAGAGTGTCTGGGCTGCCTGCGATGGGAAAGATGATGTGAGAGAAGTTTCCTTCATCTTTTACCAACTGGGGTGTTTTCCTTTGTATCAGGCAGCCTTAAAAAACCCAGAGAAAAGAAAGAAAAGCCATGAACCTCCTTTAAAGACAGATTTTTATCACAGCTATGGATCGCTCTGCTTGCCAGCTGCCTTCAGCTTGGTACAGCTCATCAAAGAACCATGCCTTGGGCAGCTTTGCCTGGATACAGCCTGTGGGCAGGAGGCTTTGCCCCAGGTGGGTCACCCGAGGTAGCACCAGATCCTCCTCTCTGTGTCTCAGAAGGTGGCTCAAGTGTTAGCAGTAGTTGGCAGAGAGAAACAGGGTCCTCCTGGACATCTGGCAGGTTCCAGTGCATGGGTTTGGTGCTGACACCTGCCCCAGATGGGTTTTGTGGGTGTGACGCCATCCTTCTTCCTTAAATTACAGAACCATTTCTGTTGGAACAGCCCTCTAAGACCATTCAGTCCAACCATTCCCCAGCACTGCCACACCCACCACTAACCCATGTCCCCAAGGGCCACATCTGCACATCCTTTAAATCCCACCACTGCCCTGGGCAGCTGTACCAGTGCTTGACAACCCTTTCCATGAGGAACTCATTCCTAATATCCAACCTACACCTCCCCTGGTGGAACGTGAGGCCATTTCCTCTTGTTCTTATCTTAATGCCCTGGTGCTGCCTGGCCATCAGACCCCTGCTCCATGCATTAGGATGGATGTAACCGCCCACCTGGACACTTTGGGGCAGGGGAATTTTATTTGGAGCCAGGCTGAGGATGGACTTGCCTTTGCACACCTGTGTGTGCAGGTGATCCAGCCAGGATTGCTCGGGGGCAGCGTGGCAGGCAAGGGACCCCAGCTATCACCTCCTCCTCCCATTGCTTGAATTTTTATTGACTGGTGATGACAAACTGGTTTATGGACAGATCTTTTATACCCGCTAGGACTCGGCAGTTATTTTTGAGATGATGCTTTGCCTCAGAATCTTCCTTCCTTCATCCTTCATAAATCTTGAGCGAGGCTGCTGCATTCAGACCAAGCTTAATATTCTTCTTGCAGATCTCTGCACCAAAATGGCTGTATCCAAGCAGGGAGGGGTTGGCAGATTCCCCTCCATCCCTTCACTCTGCTCTAAGGCCAGCTCTGTGTTAGGGTCTGTAAAAGGGTGTGAGGTCCTCAGAGGGGGCAGGACAGTGTTGCCTCGGGGGTGTTTGTGTGAGGATCCAGGGCATGGATATGAGCCTCTTCTCTTCCCATCAGGGTGTGGGTTGTGAGGAATAGGTTTGAGTATGGAGGTGGTGGTGGTACCTAGGGAAGAGCAATGAGGGGAGTAATGGGAATAAAAGAATAAGGAAGGGATTGAAAGAGAGACCTATTTTGCAGCTGTGTTGCTGTAGTTGGCTTTTTTTGAGTCAAAAGCAGAGGAGAAGGAGTCCAGCCCCCTCATTTCACCTCTCATTCACTAATGCCTTCGGTTGCAAAGGACAGATCCCATCCACTTGGCCTTTCTCCTCTCCTCATTAACTCCCATGACCTTGGGGCTGTGGCAAGAGCAAAGCGTTTATCCCAACAAAAGGATTATCAAAATAAATAACCAGGGTTTTCAGAAAGGTCGTGTCCCTCGCAAAGCCAAGGCTGAGGCAAAACCTCTGTGCTCGGCTCAGTTTGGACTGGCTTTTCTTCCCAGTGTGTTGGGTGATAAATCCCACTCGTGGGAGGATAAATTACCTCATCCATGAGCATTGTCCTTCTCACAGCAGAGCTGGAGAATATTTTCCCTGGAGCTTAAGGAGTGGGGAGTGGAGCAATGCACTGTCCCCCAGGGATGTCTGAAAGCCTCTTGGGACCCTGGTGTTGAGTTGCCATTGTTGTCACCCTTTCCAGAGCATTCCAAGGATCTCCTGGTAGGATGTGACCAGCAAAACAAGTCCCTGGGCACCCTGTTTGCAGGAAACTGGAAGGGTCCTCCTTTAGACAGGCTCCATGAGATGAAATGGACCTTGAGGGGTTCAAAATCAGTGCAGAAGATACTGATTATCGAGGTGTTGGAGATGGAGAAATGAATGACATGGTGTGATATGGAAACAAAGGTGCAGGTGTCTCGAGAAGTAATTCCTATAAATACACTTGTGTGTAGGTGTATGCATGCATAGGTGGTTCCCAGATAAGCCATAAAAGTTGTTACTCCTATCTTGGAGTTAAAAATTATATATTCCCTCTAATTTTCACATCCTTTGGGATTTCCCTGTGTACTGCACTGTTCTGGTTTAAATTCAGGCTGAGCTCAAGGGACAGGGTTTGCCCTCAGCTTATCAGGCAGCACCTTCTTTAGCAGGTGGTCTTTTTCTCCATGTTTCCTACAGCAAACTTGTCTCTGACCAGCTCCCGCTTTCAGTCTCTCTGCAAAAAAAAAAGTTCACTTCACGTTTGGTGATGCAAATGAGCGCATCTGCTCCCAGGGAGCCCTTGGGAGGCTGTCAGGAGCAGGCAGGCATTGCGCACCCCGGTTTGGAAACCTGAGAGCTGAGCTGCTGGGAGTGCAATACCTGTGTGGAGGAAGAACAGAGCTGCCTCGCCGCGGGAGGTTCTCACATCCAGGGTGAGATCCTGCCTGGGATCTGAGCTGGCTCGGCTGCTCCGCGCTTCCCTTCTGCTCCTCTTGGTTCATGCAGCTGGGGAATAAAAAGCACCTGCCTTTGCTGCCGCTGCCTGAGTGAAGTGTTATCAGGTTTTATTCTCCCTCCTGTCTCCCTTTTTCACACCTGTGTATCACAAAAACGTCTCCTATCATCACATGCCCCGCGAAACTCTCCCGGAGCGTTTATCTGTTCGAGAGCAATAGCGGAGGATGTGATTCCGAGGCTGGCGTCCTCCCTCTGCCTTTCATCCCTTCTCTTTGACATGATAGAGCATCTCCGAAGTTGTAAAGAGCATCTCTCTTTGTGTGGGTGCACCTGCTCCGCGCGCGCCGTGGGCGGGGGTGCTGTTAGCAGGGGGAAATCGGTGAATAATTTACCACACAACCAAAAGGACCCGTAAAGCTTTCAATTATTAACACCGAGTTCAGTTCAGAGGAGAGATGTTGGAGCTGTTTGCTTTGGCTGCAGGCTCTGCCTCCTAGTCGAAGTGGCAGGAGCAGGAGTGGCTCTGGAAGGATTCTGAGTCTGCGGAGATGTTTGGGCTGGAAGAGAGGGAGGCAAGGAAATAAATAATTGAAAAGATACAGATAGGTGTAAGAACAATCCCAACAGCTTTAATTATGTACGCTGGTGATGCCCTGCCCTGGGAAAGAGCTAAAAAAACAATGACCTTTTGTTGCATTGCCAGAGAAATGGCATTTTCTCTCATTGCCTCGCTTAATTCTTTAGGAGGCAGAGGAGCAGGTGATTCCTCTCTCCTTTCCAGGGAGCTGGAGCAGGGCAGCTCCTTCCCAACCCAATCCAGGGATCCAGCACTGCAGCCAGAGATGTTCCCACACACATTTAACCTGCTGATTCTTCACCTGCATCTTTGCACTGCTGTGTGATTCCTCTTGAATTAGGTACCACAAGCTCAGCCAGCAGCTGCACCTGGAGCCCAGGCTGGGATGCTCCCCCAAACCACCAAAATTCCAGCTGTTTTTGGCAGGTGAAGGTGCTGCCCAGCAGGTCAGCTGCTGTTCCCCATCCAGACAGTGTCTGGTGGGATAAGAGCCGAGTGTGAACTGGTGCTGAACCCGAACCAAGAGCTGCTGTTGAAGGGGCTTTAGCCTGCTTCTCTCCCTTTTTTTTCAAGCATGCTGAGAGCTGGGAGTTAATTCTGGAATCATCACTTGCACAGGGATGTTTCTGGCAGGCTTGGGGTTGCTAAGTGTAGTTAAGTGCCTCGAGCATCCCCAACTATTCAGCTCCTTGGTTTTTTTTTTCTCTCCATGAAGAGAAACTTTCTGAAGAGGCAAGCGAGTGCAATCAGCCGTGCTAAATAATCCCATCGGGTGCTGCAGGAGGTGCCACCAGCACTGATGTGTGGGCTGCCTGGGCTGGCTCCTTCCCCAGTTTCACCTCCTCTATCTCTCATCTCCTCTGGATTCTTTTGCCGACATCTGTGGAATAGGGAAGTGTTTGGAGCTGGGTGTTGGTAGATGAAAGTGCTCTTGGTGCCTCTGAGATACTGCTGGACTCAGAGTCCTCTTGCTCCTGATCTCACCAGTGCATGGATGGGTTGGACTGGGATAGAGAGCTCCAGATATCTGTGGCACCAAACAAATTTAAATCCACCCTCTCTCTGTAATTCCCACATTCTCTGGGACACTGGGTGAGCATTAAAGCAGCAGTGGGGTGGGCTGTGCCCATTCCTTCACTAAAATGAGGTGGTTGGTATCACTGAGGGCTCTGGAGGAAGGAGCTCATTTCTGGAGTGATGTGATTTGCCTCTGGTGTTTTCAGGAAGGATTTTTGTAACTGTTTAAACCTGGTAAATTGCTAATTACTTAACAGCATGTTTCTGAGAGGAGCATAAAGAGAAGGCTCCAAAGCTTCTAAGTGGTTTTTAACAAACACAAATTTCATTTTCTATTAGGATCTTGGAATTGGTTTCTGAGGTGGTTAATGCTGCTCTTTGTAGTTGTTTTGGGTCCTGTTTTCTGTGAGTGTAGAGTCAGCACTGCAATGTAGGTTGAACCCCAAAGCTGATTCACTTTGATGGCTGCTCTCACTCTCTTGGCTCCTGGGGTGGTGGGTTGGGGCTCCAGTTAGGCATGAACTGGGCTGAAAAGCCTCACTGGTGAAGAATCATCCCTGTTCTAAAGCTGCACTCATTTTCCACTAATTTAGCACAGCAAATTCCCTCCTTCTCTCTTCTCTCTCTCTCTCTCTTCTCTCTTCTCTCTTCTCTCTTCTCTCTTCTCTCTTCTCTCTTCTCTCTTCTCTCTTCTCTCTCTCTTCTCTCTTCCTCTTCCCTTCTCTTCTCTCACCCTCTAGTCCCATTTCTGGGGGTGCAAGACCTGAATCCTCTTCTCCTTGCCTGCCTCTCATGCCACAAAAATTAATAACAAGCTTCACCTCCCGAGCCCATGCTCCCAGAAGCTTATTTATACCTGTGCTTAGTGTTGATTCAGCTCCCTCATATGCATCACTCAAATTCACAAGAGCCCTTAGAGAAGGCAGAGATGAAAACCACCCCATCCCGCTTCTGCCTCTCTTCCTTTTCTATTTTCTCTCTCCTGCACGGTCTCAGCACTTGCCTCCAAAGTTTTGAGCACCAGGAGAAAGGTGGTGTCATGGAATGTGTTTCAGAGCCCCTGTGTGAGCTACTGGTCTCTCTCCCTCTTAGTCCTGGCTTTGCAAAGCGAGGAGCAGCGCTTAGCAGATCCCTGCCCCTCAGAGACCCCCCTGCCCACACCAGAGAGCAGAAAAGGCCCGACAGGTGCCTCCTCGGCCGTTCCAAATCTCCCACCGTCGGCACATTTGTGTTAGATATTGATTTCTGTTTAATAGAATAAGCCAGGAGAAATCACACTCTTTGTTGGCGTTCAAAGGATAAACCATAAAAGCCATTAAGAAGTACTGTAAGCGGCGGGATGATTAATGAGACTTTAGGTGCATTCCACTGACTGCTCCCAGATAATGTCTTTGAAAGATCCTGTTGCTTCTGGCTGCAATTCAGAGCTATTTATTTGCAAGGTGAAGCTCTGAGGAGCAGTGCTTCCAGCCCTGCCTGATACTGTTACGGAGACAAACTGGATGCCCCTGATTTCCCATCTCCAGAGGGATCTTTTTGCATTGTGGTTTTGCCCGTCAGCCTTGTTGAGATACTGGGGAGGACAAGTGAAAGATGCAGTGTCTGCCCTCAAATCGCTGCTGTGTGCCTGTGGTGAGAGGCTGCCTTAGGGAGAGAGAGCCATGGGCTTAAAGACTGTAGGAAAGAAGCCTTTTTTGGGACATACTGGTCCTGTTCAGGTTGTTTTTCCTGGTGCTTTCATGTCTTCCTGTGGATCCATGTCTGTGTCCAGGGGAGCTCTCTGGCAGTTGGGCTGTCTGTGATCCTGGCAGTGCTTGTGACCCATAAATACCCCTTTGGTTTCAGTCTGGGCAGAGCTCACAGCTTTGTGCTGCTGCCTCCAGGGCTGAAACCCCCCAAAACCTCTCTGCTGGGTCTCTGTGAAGGTCAGCATCCCACTGCAACCCCAAAGCCATGCAGGTCAGCATCCCAGTGCCACCCCAAATCTGTGTCAGCATCCCACTGTGAGCCCCAGCAGACCTGGGAATGAATATTTCTTCTGGTCCCTTTCATGACACCTCTGTAGACTTTTGCTTCCTGGGGTTCCTAAATTGGGTTCCTAAATGGTTTTCTCAGGACCCCCCAGGCTCTCCAGGACAAGCTGAGGAACAATTTCTCTTCCTGGACAAAACCACAGGGGCAAAGGTAGTCTCAGACCCAAGGTCTAATCCATTCTTTCTGCTTTGTTTCTCCAGCTGCACAAGTTGCAGGCTTCAGGGTGTGATGTGCAGAGGAATGGGGTGGCTGGAGGTGCAGAGCTGCTCTCCAAACTGGGGCTGTACAGCCCCACATCCCAACTTCCCACATGCTCTGCCAGGTTTCTGTTTTTCCTGGGGAGGTGGAAGTCACTGGTGTCGCAGCCAATGCTGTTTGTTTCTAAACCAAGCCCATCTGCAGTGAAATAACAAACAGAACACAAGGAAACATATAAGCTGAGTTTAGAAAAAAAACCTGCACTTGAAATGCTTTTTTTTTTTTTTTTTTTTAAGCCTTGTGAAAAAAAAACCCTTCCCCGTGGCAGGGCAGGATATGGGAGGCAGGAATTTTCTGTCGAGGGAGCCAGAGCTGCCAGAGTTCGTCATCAAGAATAATAACAACCAAATTATGATTGGCAAACTGTCGTTGAGGGGGTAATGAGGATATAATCCAGTGCAGCAGAGGAGCAGGGAGGGGGAGCAGGCAGTATCCCATCTTTAATGAACAGCAGCGCTGCTGGTAGGAGAGGAAGGACCCAATTCTACTCTTTCCTTCCTCGGTGGTCATGCTGCAGAGACAGCCAGAGACAGAACCCACCTTCCTTGCAGTGGATTGGTTTCTCCCGTTAAACTTGAAGATAAAACTCGGCTGCTAAATTGCTGTCACTGTTTTAATTCTCCCTGTCTCGCCACCTCCCCTCTTCCCCCACTACCTCCTCCTCCTGCTTTTCTCCTTTATTTTTGTGTCCTTTCTCCTTTCTGTGCCTCTCCTCCATCTTTGTTTTGCTCTGTCAATCTCTTCCTTTATTCTAAAGCTCCTTTCCCTTCCTCCGCTCTTCCATCTCCTTTATTCCCTTTAAATTCATCGCTGCTTCTCTCTCCCAAGCCCTCCTCCTCTCTCAGCATCCTCTCCATTGCCGCCGGGCTTCGCAGCCTCTCCTGGGGGCTCTCCACTCCTCCAGCTCTTCCCACAACTGATTTATCTCCTCACTTGGAGAAAATTGGGGCTGCTTTTTGCTCCTCCAAGATGCTGCCAGCAGCCGGGAGGGCACTAAAAGGGCACCGGGTTTGTTTTCAGGATCACAGTCAAGTGCTGTGGTTTGGGCTGGGTGAGCTCCCCTGTGGGCTGTGTGTTTGGAGAGGTTTGAGGGTCTTTTGGCTTTCAGCTTCCTCTCCCTTTCATTCCTACCCTCCAGACATGAGCTCTCGAGCAAGGTGCTCTCCAGGCTTTTGCTTCTTGCATACACTCAGCACTTAATAAGCAAAAGTTTGTAGTAAAAACAGCGAGTGGAGGGATGTGGGGGTTGGGAGCCCTGAGGTGGGGGATTTATAATGTTTATGAGCTCCGGGTTTGCCTCTGCCACTGACTGCTGCCGGAGATTTAGCAAATCCTTTAATCTCTCTCCTTCCTCAGTTTCTCCAGTCGGTTAAGTGAGGATAATGAGCCATAACTAACTTGCAAGCTGTCGTGGGAACGATTTAATTAGCGGCTGATCTTGCTAGGTGCTGTGGGGCTTCGGTTCCATCGTGGTACGGGAGCATGGATTCAGGCATGAGAAGGCTCCAAGGGGCTCAGGACCTGCAAGATATTTGCCTGCCTAACTACTTTGGGTGATCCAAGCCCCAGCTCATATGGCAGCTCTGACAGAGTTGTCTCCCGGGGAGGTGATGTCCCTGGTCCCCTGTCTGGCTGTGCCCCACGGCAGCGAGCAGGGGATGCAGGGACATCATTTTTGCAGGCAGTCCCTCTCTATCCCTTCCTGCTTGCACAGGGGTTAATTGCCTCGCACATCTGCCAGCCGCAGGGCTTCCCAGCCAGCACCGCTCTTCCAGGAATAGAGGCTCTTGGTTTGCAGCTCTCTGTCATAAATCCAAGAAAAAGGAGGGAGAAAGAAGGGAGGAAATCTATTCCTTCCAGCTGTCTCTGGCTTACGTGGCCGATAAGATGTGCTGGTTTCGTTTGGAGTGGGCGGGAGGAGAAGCAAAGGTGGAGGAAGAGAGGTAAATAATGTACAGAAACACTCCTTGGTTCTGGGGATCAGCTGTCGACCCTCACATGAGTGTCTTCCACCCTTCCTGCTCATTATCCAGTGAAAGATTCCTGTTTCCCTCATCATGACGCTTGTTGCTTCCTTTGGATGCTCTCTAGAGCTTGGCTGCCTTTCTATCCCAGGGTGCAGAAAACGCTGCATATGTGAGATCTGATCTGAATTTCTTTGGGAGTGTTTGTGTCTGATTATGTCCAGTGGTTTTTGATTGTAACCACATGTAACAAAGGCATGGCAGGGATTTGTTCCTGTCCCTCTCCTTGCTGGGGCTGCACACGCTCCAGTCCAGAGGATTAGCTGGCACTGGAGCAAAGCACATCCACTGTCTTCCTTCTCTCTGTCTGCTTTAGTCCCTTAACAAATGCAATTATATTTGTCTTGCACCATCTTTGTTCTCAAGATGAGCCCATGCTGATTAGTGTTTACAGTGTTTACAGTCCTATTCTCTCTTCCCCTGCCAAAAAGCAAGGAAATGGTGTTCACATAAAAGCCTTTGAGAAGCAAAGAAGCTCTTGAAATCTCACCCTGGAGTGACCTTTTTTCCCCCTTCCCTTGAGCAGGCAAAGGGCATCGTGTAACCCATCCGCTGAATCCTGTAAATCGTTTTTACAGACATGTAAAATATCGGTGAGAAATACTTCATCCCTTTAAAGAGAAAAATAAACAGCTTCTCTCATCATTATACAGTTTCTAGGAAGAAAAACACAGTTGGTATTGACAAAGCTTATAAAGGAGGGGGGAGCAGGAGGAGATGGGAGAAAAAAGAAAACTCAAACTCAGGATGCTGAACTTCTCACAAAACAACCTGCCTTTGATATTTACAGATGTGTAATTTGCTTCTTGTCGGATTTGGTGTGAACTTGTCAGCGGAGCTGCGCGTGGGCACAGGAGGCAAAGCCCTCCTGTTTGTTGGCTGGAATTGCAGTGGGAGCTGTTAAATGTCTTGGTGGTCATTTGTTCTGTCAAGAGGGAGGTTAATTGCACCCTAAAAAGCTGCTTAAAGGGTGTTTATTTAAAGAATCACAGAATTTAGGTTGGAAAAGACCTCCAAGATTGTTGAGTTCAACCTGTGACTGATCCCCACCTTGTCACCTAGAGTGCCAAGCTCTGAGCGCCCAGTCCAGGTGTTCCTTGGACACCTTCAGGGATGGTGACTCTACCACCTCCCTGGACAGCCTCTTCCAATGTTTTAAAACCCTTTCACTGAAGAAACTCCTCCTGATGTCCAACCTGACCCTTCCCTGGTGCAGCTTGAGGCCATGTGCTCTGATTCTGTCCCTAAAGGGTGCTTTAAACATCCTTCCACCCAAACCTGTGGTGGTTAACAACGAGACTTGATGAGCTTAGAGGTCTTTTCCAACCTCCACAGTTCTCTGATTGGGGTTGGCCATCATTCTTTGAACAGCTTTAAAGGTGAACCTACACAAGTTATGTGAGTTCCAGACTGCTGTATTCAGCTGAGCTCGGCGCTACCCTGAGTGCTCAATGCAAGGTGCTCACCTGGGGTTTGCACCACCAGCAGTCTTTCATCGCTCCAAAATTCCCTTTCCATCAGCTGGGCTTGATTTCAAGATGTGAACTTGACTTCTCTTGTGACCTGCAGTTGGCTGTGCGCTCCGTTACGTTTCAAAGTACTCTGAGAGCCGTAGAAATGCGAGGCCTTGTCTTTTGCCATTGAAATATTTTTATTCTTTCCCTTTCCTGGGTTTATTGCCTTTGAGTTACGCAGGTGCCTTTGAAGTGGGGATGAATTTTAGCCATGGAGTTTCATCTCGAGGTGTAGATCCATGCTCAAAGGAAGGAAGCATTCACTACATTTTCTTCTTCCATTCAGCCTATTACAGAGTTGGAACCAAGCTGTGAAATTCAGATGTAAATTCCTCCTAAGCCACCACCAGGCACGGTTTGATCGCCCAGCTTTTAAGCTGGTGAGCACTGATAGTCAGGATGGAAACTTGGGAATGCCTTCCTTGGAGATAGGAGCAACCACTGACTGTCATCCTTCTGCATCCAGAATGCAAGCTGGGAGTGGGGTTGGTGTGAAGCCACAGTTTTTCCATCTCCAGCTTCCCAAAGCTTGGCTGTTGCTATGTCTGCCCCCAAAATGAATCAGTCACGGAGAAGAAAGGAAGGCTAGGAAATTATGGGACCCAGCTGAGATTCTGATGGGGAAAAAAATCCATATGATACCCCATGATCACTCTGAAAGCATCTGGGGTGCTTTGTCTCCGTGGCATCCCCACGTTGTCTTTGGGCAAGTGGGATTTCCTCGTGGCCTTGCTGGCAGAGCCTCCCTCGGTGTCTAATTGGCCATAGTCACAGATCCCGGCTCGCTCCATTTATATCCACAAACGGGGATTACTGGGAGCCAACTGACTTCAATGCCAGCTGCGGAGGAGTGGAGGGGGAGAGGGGAGAGCAGGAAATGAGCCGTGCAGATGTTGGAGAGTGAATTAGCCTTTCAGAGTGTTTTCCGTGGCAAGGCGATGCGGCAGCCGAGGTAAGAGGGAGCAGGATGCTGACAGCATCCCTCCAGCAATCCCTCATATTTACTGAGGGATTGAGATGAGTTTGTTCTCTTCCAGCAGATTGAAGGCTGCGGAGACCTCGGAGCCTCCTAAGGGCGCATGGCAGGGCTTAATAATAAAGAATGATTCAGGTCTTCAATATTTTACATGAAGATACCGGGCTTAAATAATAAATGAAGCAAAATTAATCAAGGTGTATCTGAAGGGGGAGGTATGGATGTTCCAATGCAGGGAGCAGCTCAGCAACTGTCAACACAGAACAGAAATGAAGTTGTTCCTAAAAAACCAGCCAGAGAGGAGTCTCTAGGTGATGTTCCTCTTCCTTCAAACACTGTGATTTGTTCTGGGATTTTGTGCTAAAGGATTCACTGCTGCCCAGAAAGAGTTGTCCGTGACCAAGAAAGGGACTTGTGGAAAAGTTGTGATGCTTCACAGTTCCAGTCATGTCTGGTGGGTGGAAAAGGTGAGGAAAGGCAGAAATAAAAATGTCACAGAGTTGAACATCTCAAGTGATGCTGGGTGGATGCAAATTCAAGCTGGGCTCTGGAAAAGGGCAGCTGTCTGAGGCATGGAGCTTCTTTTCTCTGCCCCTTTTTTATCCCTTTGCTTCCCTTCAGTGCTGCAGTTCCTCCTGCTGATCCCTGCCAGCCTTGCATTGTGTGGAGGGAGAAGCAGGACAACCGTTTAGCCTCATCAAGTCTCCCTCTGCCTTTGGTACTTCTTTAGAGCAGACAAGCCCAGCATGAAAGCACCTGGACTTATTTCCATTTAGATGGTTCAGAACAGCCTTGTGGGCTTAGATGTTCATCGTCCTTTGACTTTCAGTGGGCTTTGGCTCTCAGATTCCTTTGCGGATCTCGGCTTTAAGCCTTGCGGCTTTCCCCTCCGACGGGACTCCGTTTAACCTTTCCTCTTGTCTGAGGGAAGCACATCACATTAGCCCATGCACACAGATGGAAAATTGAGGAGGACCTTCGCCCTTTTCCATCTTCAAACGTAACGACTCAGGGATCCCCCGTAAAGGCTGGATTTCCCTTATGAAGCAGTTGGTGGCAAAAGACCTATGAGGTAATTGGAAAAGTAGCCAGGTTTGAGATTAAAGTTGCTCCATCAGCTGAGATATTCCTCAAAAGCTTCCCCTCTGGCTGATTTACATAATGCTCCGAACCATTTCGGGAGGAGTGTTGGGAATCCCATAATGCAAATAACCCCCGAGCCTCTATAATCAAACGCCTTCACCTGATCCAAGATGAGCCCAGAAAGAAATTTGCCACATGTTTTACCCAGCTCAGCAACGTCTCCTCTGCAGACGGAATTGTTAACAATATTCCGACCTGTTGGAGCACAACATTGAAACGTATAGAAACAAGACCTGCAGCCACGTTCTGCAATTCAATCTTGTCTTTATTGCAGTGGTGGAGGTGTGCTGCATATTAGCGAGGTGTTTTTTCCCCTGACTAACCTTGGCCAGGTTTCATTACCTGCTCCTGGCTCTGCTGGGATGTCCATCTGTGTGGCTCTGTGTCCCATTGATGGGAAGGTGACCGGCTGGGGGTCCTGCTGGGGATGGGGTGGTGACTCAACATCAGTGTCCATAAACATTGTCCTGCAAAACCAGAGAATCATGTAGGTTGGAAACCTTTTGGGAGTTCAAAAGGCTGAGAGTATTGGGATTGTTCATCCTGGAAGAGGAAAGGTTTCAGGGTAACCTAATTGTGGCCTTCCAGTACCTGAAGGGAGCTGACAAGAAAGATGGAGAGATACTCTTTACAAGTGTTTGGAGTGACAGGACAAGGGGCAGTGGCTTCACACTGAGAGTAGGTTTAGATTGGATATTGGGAAAAAATTCTTCTCTGGGAGGCTGGTGAGGCCCTGGCACAGGTTGCCCAGAGAAGCTGTGGCTGCCCCTGGATCCCTGGAAGTGTCCAAGGCCAGGCTGGATGGAGCTCTGAGCACCCTGGGATAGTGTAAGGTATCCCTGCCCATGGCAGGGGGTTGGAACTATATTATCTTTAAGGTCCTTCCAACACAAACCATTCCATGAATTTATGATTCATTAAACAAAATGCCCAGCTTGAATTCCCACCAATGGCCAGATAAAGTCAGGGATGATGGGAGAGGACAAGCTCTTAACTTCTCTAGATTATGGTGACGCTGCATCGACTTCAGTATCTCTACACAGAATTCCCCCTGCTGAGGATCTGTTCTCTAATCCTCTCTTTTTTTTCTCCCCACTTTTATCTTCTGGAGAAGAACATTATATCTCTTACCCGCTTGGTAGTTTCTGTTCCTCGATTGAATTATACAGAGGGTGCACTCGAGTGATTTTTAAATCTAAATGAAAATGTAAAGAACCCTTTGCCGGAGTGCCGAATCCTGCAATAAGGCAAATTGTTTGACTTTTTCACACCCCCATCTGGCCTTAATTGATTCTTGTAACCCAACTGTGATTTCTAACATGTTCTAGGCAGAGAAATCTACCGGCACTAATTCAACACGGTGAGCACTGGTTCGGTGTTTAATGCGACGATGAGATCAATGTCCCTTCCGAGGGAGCTGGTGAGTGCACATCACCCTCCCAGCCACGGCCAAGCAGCAGCTCTGGGGCAGGCTTTTGCCCAAAACTTTGTTTTCAAAGACGGGAAAGTATATTTTTTTCATCCCTCTCTTATTTTCCGCCCCCTCGAACACCTGCAGCTTTTCCTTTTCCCATAGAAATCCCACGGGAGGAGGCTGCTCTTTTGGGAGCAAAGATTAAAAGCATTTTAGATGAGCCTGTGTTCGCTGTACCCCTGCTTGTGAACCCCGGGATGTTTTGGCATTTGGATTCAGCCCGTGGTTTGGGCAGAGGTTGAATCCTGTTTCTCAGCAGCAGCTTTCCTGAGCCTCATCCCTGCTGTGCACAGCAGGGATCCAGGGGATGTTGTCCAAGGATGCCTTCACTCAGCATTACAACTTGGATCCTCTGGAGCCATGCTATGAATAGAAGGGTGCCTTTGCTTTTATTATTTTTTTTCTTTTAAACTATGCTAAAAATATTGGCTTTCTGGATATTCTTGGCTTCTTAATAAATGAGCTGAGAGCATGGACCTCTGGGCCTCATCCAGCTTTTGTGTTGATCTCTGCTGGGAATAGCAGGAGGCCCCAGAAGGAGTTCAGCCAGGTCTTTGGAGCCACAGAGGAGCCAGCCGTAATTTCTCTATCCCTACAGCTTTCTGGAAGTGTTAACGTTTATCTCTTTGCTCTGGGCTTTCAGTGTCAGGGAATTGGAAGCCGTTTACCCTGATCATCATATTTTAAACGAGGAGTAAGGGCTGTGTTGGTGGGAATATATAGCCACAAGGCTTTTCCACTGGAGTAGGATGAGTCATAGGAGAAACCCTTATGGAAGGGGGTTTTCATGGAGAGGAAGTGGATACCCCTGCTGCCTCCTCCAAGTGTGTAAGAAATGCATTGTGGTGTGGTGATGGATGTGGGACAGCCCTCCCCCACCTTAGGCTTGGCATCATTCAAGGATGTTGCAGTCATTGTCTTGGTCCCTCATTGCTCCGTTTTCCCCTTCCCCCCTCCTCCCCGAGGCATTTCTGGCTGCCAGCGCTCGCTTAGAACAATGTGGCATTTTAGGGCTGAATGTGATGAGACTGGCAGGCGACAGGCAGCTCGATGGCAGTGAGTGATGGGAAGCTGGGCTCCCAGTTGGAGATGACAGGTCCAGCTGACACCTCGCCATGCGTGTGGGCTGCTCCTCAGCCGTGCTGGGAGGCACAAACAGCATTGGAAAATGCATTTTAGTTGTCCAGCAGTTGTTGTCTCTTCTGTGTTGCCACACTTGCATCCCAGATGCCAGAAGATCGATCTTCCCTGGCAAGGTGATGGTTGGAAGCTCCTTTTTGACCACAGTGAAATGGCTGAGTTGACACCAGGAAGGCAGTTTGGCCATGGCATGTCATGTTGGCCACAGACAGCACTTGGCTTGTCCAGGCAAATCCAAGCTTGCCTTCCCAAGGATTGGGCTCACAGGGATTTATTTGTGTGCTGGTAGCTGTGTGTGATGGTGGGTATGGCATGGATGAGGGATGAGCACATCGTCTCCCAAAGCAGACCTTGTAACGCCAGCTCTGGAGTTGCTTGCTGTAGTTTCTCTTACGTAGCTGTGCTGAGATTTAAAAAAAAATAGGAAAAAAACAGATGTTGGAATCAGTGAGATGAGATTTACATATATAGAAGGGCTAAAAAGCTTCATTTCTGTTTGGTTTTGTTCCTCTTTGTTTGCTTTCTTACTTTTCCGAGTGTTTTCACATTAAAAATTCAAGATATGTCTGTCTTCTATTTTCTGGGAGGCTCGGAGGACATCTGGAGAACTTGTTAGGATTTTGTTGTTCAAGATACGATTTCTTTGGAGGCTGAGGGGTAGCTCTGGCTGTTTGAAACCCCGCTTTTGGTGGTGGATCGTGTTGTCACCTCCTTTTGGAATGCTTATTTTGGAGAAAAGCTCGTGAGAGAGATGTCCTTGTTAAACCCTGCTCCGTGAAATAACGGCTCAGAAAACCTCCAGTTTGGGGGAACCTCTAATGAGCCACCCCAGGAGGCAGAGCTCTGCATTCTTGTTTTGTCTGAGGTAATGGGAAGAAAGAGGAGGCAAGTCAAGTAGTGAAAACATTTTTTTCAGTTCAAAAAATAAGAGAACAGGCAACCTCAGACCCCGCCTGTCTGTATGCGCTGCTTGTAAGTCGGGGAAAAAAAAGGCAGCACCCTGCTTTTTTCCATTAAGCTTCTTCTATAATGTATTAATAGAGAATTATATCCTCGCTATAGGATTATTAAAAAAGAAGGGAGATAAAAATGATAGAAATGAATCCGTGTGCTATTATGTGGATCACAATAGATACACTTAAGCCTTCCAGCCCTGACCTTGGCACATGTTTCATCTCAACTCACGGAGAGGCTGAAATTGATACGCTGACACTTATCATTAATATGAAGAACCATCATCTTTGCCTGGGAGCATGAGGGGATGGGAAGCATTTTGCCAGTGCTCCGAGGGGCTGAGAAGGGCCTCTTCTTGTCCCAGTGCAAATCTTTATGTTCCACTCCCTGAGTTTTCTTAATTTTTTAAAATTAAACCTGCTGCAGAAGTTTCTGTACAGGGTGTTCCACCAGGTGCCATCCTCCTCTCTCCCTGCCCTGTGCTCCCCACTGGATCATGGACCGGTTTGACAAGGAAAAGCCTGTTCAAACCTGTCTCAAATGCCACCTCAGCAATGAAAGGGGACCTTCAGATTCCTTCAGTTTGGGGCACATGGATTGGTGCTATTAAAAAGATAGTGTAGGGATGAATGAGACCAAAACTAAGTTGATTTTTCCCCCCAGATATTTAGCAATTTGAGACTCCCCACATCTGGAGGCAGCTGTGAAGTTCCCCCCAGTGCTGTGCATCCCTTGTCCCCATCCATAGTCCCCATCCTCTCCTGCATCATCTCTCCCCATGACTACTGGGGAGCTTGGATAAGGAAATTTGTTTTCCATGAATTTCCTCTGTCTCTGCAGTTGGAAGGAGGGCAGGTTGCTTCTGTGGATTTGTGCCCCCCAGGAGCAGGTCCTCCATCCTGGCTGGTGTCTCTGCCTGCCAAATATCCAAACCCCACATGGTTTCCCCAAACTCAAGCTTCCAGACATTGCTGCCATTTCCCACAGCCCACTGCTATCCATGTGGTGAAGGCAAAAGGTTTCCACTCTCCCTTCCTTCCTCAAATGAAGTTTGTTTAGCCCTTAAGCTCCTGTGAATATTGAGAGGGAGAAAGAGCTGTGTAATGCAGTGACAGTTGTGCTGTGTTCCTGCTAATGCAGATATCATTTGATCAGTGTGATCCTCCACAACCTCTTCCGAGGATTAATAATGAAGAACATTTCACTGGAATGAAACCTGAGGAGCAGCAGATTTGGTTATCCGAATGCTGCAGGTGGGAGCCAGCTGCGAGCAGAACTTCCAGGGGAAAGGGACTTGTGGTGGTGTCTTCAAGAAGGCTGTGCTCCTGAGATGCTGCTGAGGAGGGGGAATGCAGAAAGTGAAGGGACACAATGGGAGGGAGGGGACAAGGCTGGCAGCTTTCCTTCCACTGGAGCACAGAGCCTCCCCATCACCTCAAAAAGGAGAGATTGGCCATGGCACCTCCCCCTCCCTGCACTTTCAGCGTCACCATGGGATGCTCTTGTGCTGCTGGTCACACGTGGCCGTGGGGCCGAGTGACCACCTAGAGGTACAGCATCCGATCTGGCCACAAAGGGATAAAGCAGGATGGCTGGGAGGGCACACAGGAGGAATTCTCTCCAAAGCCCTCGGTGTGTCAGCTCCGCTGCCTCTAAACACCGCGTGTGCGCCTTCCTTTCTTTCTTTGTCTCGTTTTATTTATAACTCTGGTTGGATTTTTTTAATTATTACTATGATTGCTCCTGCTGAGCTGTAAAGGCGGTAAGAAAAAAGGAACAAAAAAAATACTAGGGCAACCATATCAGGCAAATTGAACTGGTTTGTTATAATCAACTGCTGCTGCTGTATCCTTGGCTGGCTGTGGCTCTCTCTCCATAGTCCCCATGTACATATAGATGCTCTCCCTCCTCTCAATTTCAGTGTCAAGAACTTTATTGGCATGACAAGATATAGTGTGTTGCTAGAGTTAATACAGTCTCAAGTGTGTATGTCTGAGAGAGGTTTTCACAGTAGTAATTGGGTTTTATACAGTGTGTCCAGTTCTATATTCGGTGGCTGAGGCGCAGCTATATCAGGAAGCCATTTCTGCCACCTCTGCTTGAATTATGCAGAAGATTTTTTTTCCCTTACTTTTAAGGGCGAAATAGAGGTGGTTGTGCAGCCAGTCTGCTCCTTGGCCCCACTCCTGTGTGGCTGGAGAGGATCCCTCAGCTCAGCCTTGTAGGGTGAGGCTGTGCTGGCATTTCTGCCCTGCTGATTTCTGCTTCATCCCCTCCAGCACCAGGGTAGCTCCCCATGGAAGCAGATCAAGGGCAGCCAGTGGGGTTGAGTCTCCAGAGTGGACTGAGGGTGTATTTATTCTCTGAGCTCAGATGTTCTTTGGTCCAGGTGCCAGCTGGGGGCTGCTCTGGGAGAAGAGATTCTCACTGATTATGGAATCGCAGAGTGGTTTGGCTTGGAAAGGACCTTAAAATTCATCTTGTTCCAGCCCCCTACTGTGAGCAGGGACACCTGCCACTAGACCAGGTTGCTCCAAGTCCCATCCAGCCTGGCCTTGACATCCATATGGCCAGAGATTGCTCCCTTCTTCCCTGGCTGTGTCCTCTCTTCTCCCTCCCCTGCCTTCTCCATATCTCCTCTTGTCATCCTCTCCCTTTTCCTCACTTTTCTCCCTATTTATTTCCCTGCCTCAAGATTTCCCTTGTCCCCCCATATCCCTACTTCACCCCATGGGGTTATATCCTGGCCCCACATCTGGAAACACCCCAGCAGAGAGCAGGATGCACATGGGTTGTTTGCAGAGCTAAGGGACGAATGGGACTGAGAACAGCCAGTCCGTGAGACAAGGAACCTTTGCTCCAAGAGGCGATGAAAGGCAGCAGAATTGGAAATTATTTTATTTCAATTAGATTTTAATTAGCTGCTGTCTCCCAGCCGCTGGATCAGTCAGCAAATAATTGAAAAGCAACAATATTTGCATGTGGCGCCTGGAAGAAAAGCTGTGTCTGATCTGTGGCAGGGAGGCTTTGGGGAGATAATTCCCAAGGTCAGCTGCTCCTCAGTGGTAGTTCAGCGTGGACAAGTTTCTTGAAAATAACCCACTGTAGCCTCACACTAATTTTACAGTAAATTAATGCCAAGCCGGCATTTGTATGGATTTAATTAGCAGGCAACACAAACTTTTATAAACCTTTTGCAGTGGCAATTTAAACCTGATTGCAAAGTTATTAAAGGCAGCCATGGCAGGCTGCTTCCAGGAGTCTGCAGGGACCTAAGGCAGCGGGGCTACATGCTGTGTTGGGGCTGCTGGAGCTCTTCATGCCATGGAAAAACAGGAAAAACCCTGCTGACTCGCTGGAGATGTGCAAGGCTCAACCAGGCAGTGTCAGGGTGCATCACCTCCCTGGTGTTTGCTCTGTGGGCAGAGCAGAGCCTTGCTGGTCATTCCTCCTGCGTTCCCCAGCAGGTTGCATCCTTTTAGGACACCTGTTGGCTCCCAAATCTCCCCCAAGTTGCTGTTCTGCCCTTTTCCAGACTGTTGCCAAGTGGTTTTTAGAGTAGCTACAAATACTGGGGAGGTGGTGCAGCCCATAAAAGCCACCGCTGTCCCCTCAGCACAGGCAGAGTCATTTATGAGCAGGGCTGTGGCAGTAATGTGTGGCGTGGTCCCTGAAGAGAGCTGCTGGAAATCACAGGATCATGAGTTTCACAGTACAGATCTAGAGCTGGTGTCACAAATAATCAAAATAAGCGGGTTAGGAGCCTCGCTTGGGCACGTGGATTGCAGCTCCCGTATTTCAGGGTGGGCATGGCTGGCTCAAAGCACAGAAGAAATAGCCCTGCAGCAGCTGGACAGGCTGGATGGCCGTGCTGAGGATATTAAAAATACTTATACAGTCTGGAATGATGGGAGTTCTTTAGAAATGCCTGCAGAATGAGGTAATTTCTTATTTTGCAAATAATTGCATTTAAAATCCACCTATATCTCTATGTGTATGTGTGTATATATAAGGGAAGGCGCAATTCTTGGCAGAGCAGGTTTAATTGCCAGCCTGCCTTCATAAGAAATGGGCAATAGCAGCTTTTAATTACGATTGTGGCGAGAGCAGGACACCTCAGCAATCAGGCCCATTCTGTCCTCCATGCTTCCCTCCTCACATGTTGGAGGACAATGGCAAGTCATTAACGAGCTATAATGGGAAAAGCCGTATCTAATGATTACATTCTCTTAGCGAGGCCGGGCGGGTGAATAACCACCGGGGTACTTTTTCTTCCCTTTTCTCCTGGCTAATAGCCTTGCTGCAGCCGCTGAAGCCTGGCCCAGCTGCCGGGCCACTGACTGCTCTGCTTGGCTCGGGGTGTCGGTGATTGAGTGCCCAGCCCTGCTCTGCTGTCTGTTGCGCCGTGTAGATCTGGAGTCGCTCCACGGGCTTGCATTTGTCTGACATAAATGGGAGCAGAGCCTGGCCTGCTTCAGCTCCCTTCCCTGGTAGCTGGAGGAGAGCTCTGATTAGTGATTGATTGCCGGTATTAATTTGCCGTGTGTAAGAGGTGGCCAGGGACAAGGCTGAAATGGCTCTTGTGTATCCAGGGGGAGTGGGGAAGAGCTGATGGCTTCAAGGGGAGCTGTGTGCTGGCAGACACCCTTCCTGGAGGGGCTGAGAAACAGGAACCCCTTTGGGAAGGTTTTGAAGTGGCTGGGTAGTCGCTGTGAAGTTATTCTCTCCTTAGCTGCTCTGTGCCTGTACCCACTGCAGGTCCCTGGAGACACAGCCTGGTTTTCAGAGGTGCTGTGCTGGTATTTTTCCATACAGGTAGAAACTACTGGGTGCCCAGCATCTTTAATGTACGAGTGGGATGTTCAAGGGAAGCTCTGAAACTTCAGATATACTGGTGCCCAGCCTGTGGGTCGTGCACAGGATGAAAATGGGATCCTGGCATCTTTGGAGAAGCAGGTTTTGGGGTCTTGGTCAGAAAGGGCTCAGCTTTTAGGCCCTCTGGTCTAAACTACTGGTCTAAACTACTCTGGTCTAAAAAACTGCCTGCGACAACCCAGATCCTTCCCATTATAGATTCCCTGGTCCCTGCTACAAACTTGAGCCTGGATCAGGGCAAGGTGGGAAAGAGAAGAAGGGAGTGCTAAAATAGTCATGAACGCAAAAGTAGATGATCTGAGAGATATTTCTAGATGGATGTGGGTAGAAAAATGAGAGGAGAATGCTATTTGCATCCTGCAATTAAAATAACTCAGAACAGGAGAGGGGATGGCAGTGCTGAGTCTGTTGATGTGTCTGATGAAGCAAAGCTGATTCACCTGGAAGCTGTCACAGCTGTGTTAATGTGCGGCACACAGCAGCTCCTGCCTGCCGGTGAGTCAGCCCCGCTGGAGCCCAGCCTCACCTGGGAGTTAGAAAAGCTGCTGCCTCCCCTTTGACTGGAGATGATTCCTTGCTGGGCTCCCACGCACGCACCCAGCTCCGGCTGCCAGGCAAAGGAGCAGCACCCACCTGGGCGGGACGTGAGCTCCATTAACTGTGTAAGCATTTCAATTGCCACGCATTACTTTGTTTTTCGGGAATTGGGCATGTGTGCAGAGGAGCGGCAGGAAGGAAGGACGGGGATGTGACTTTTTGAGTGTAATTGCGGCGATTTACCCGTTTGCAGTTGGGAGCACAAGCGAGTTGGCAGGCAGGGGTCTAATGCTGGGGAGCTGCAGCGGTGCTGCCATTTGGGATTGAAAGGGGAAAATGGAAACCCTCAGCCTTGGGAGTAGAGAATTCTCCTGCGCCCCCGCATGCTCTAAAAATACTCTTTGATAATCAAGCTCCTGCCGCTCGCCTTTGTGTTTCCCTTGTTGCTGGTGCTCATCAGACCCTCAGGTATAAATAGCAGAGCTTCCGACAAAGCCACTTGCTCTTGTTTTGATGTCCCAAATGCTGTGGTGGTGCTCGGCGTGGTCACACAGACTCTGGGATGGCACAGAGCTGAGGAACCAGCTGTGGCACAGACCCTCCTGGGAGGGTGGGACTTGGGTACCAACTCATGGGGCATTCTGTGGCTGGAAGGAGATGCAGCTGTGTGTGCATGGAGAGAGCTGGGCTTGATTCTGCTTTTTGGAGTTCTTCTATTGCCCAGGCTAGATATGAGGGCTTGGTCTCTTGGTTATTACAGAGTCATAGAATGGTTTGGGCTGGGACTCTGCAGATCGTTCCATTCCACCCCCCTGCCATGGACCGGGACACCTTCCACTGTCCCCAGTTGCTCCAAGCCCCATCCAACCTGGCCTTGGACACTTCCAGGGATCCAGGGGCAGCCACAGCTTCTCTGGGCACCCTGAGCCAGGGCCTCAGCACCCTGAGAGGGAAGAATTTCTTCCTAATAATTGATCTGAACTTCCCTCTTAATTCCTGTATCCTTCCTCACCCCATATATCCTTCAGGCTTGGGTTTTTCAGCTCCTTGTGTAACTCTCAGAGTAGCAGGAGAGGGAAGGGGCAGATCTGCAACTCCTCTCCCTGTGGAGCAGGGCTTGCTGTTAGTAGAGCCAAGCAGAGCTCCTGGAAAACCTCTGAGTGCCGCCTGTGGGACCTGAAGGAAGAGAGGGAGATGCAATCTTGTTTTTTCCAATATGTCAGAAGTTGTTACAGAAAAGAGACCGATCGATTGCTCTCCGTGTCCACTGCTAGACAGAACAGGAAGGAATCAGATTAATTTGCAGTGGGGAAGATCAAGGTTAGATATTTGGGAGCAGCAGTCTGGCACAAGCATTGGATAGTGCTGGGAGGGGATGGGGAGATTGGTGTGTTTCATGACTAGAGAATCAGAGAGCAAATAGTGGTGGTGAGGATGGGATGGGGACAGCTGGTGCTGCTCCGTGGTGGAGTCTGGGACAACCTGTAAGTGTGGCTTCCCAGTGTGACGTTGTCCCTCCCCGCCAGAGTGGGCACAGTGACGGAGGCTGCAGGGATACAGTGCTTATTAAGCAATTACTGGGGGAAGCAGAGAGGTGTCTCCAAACTGGCTGCTCTGCAGCTTCCTGTGCAAACTGTCTCGCTGAAATCCAAATGTCATCCGTCATCAGCAGCTGAACAGCCTTTCCGAAACCTCCGAGTGGGACGTATGCACTGGTTCATTACAGCTGTCATCCTGCTGGTGCTTGGGTTTATTTGTGGTGGTGGTGTTGTTCACAGAGAGCCTCTGCTGTGCTTTGTGGACATAAACGCTGGCTCTGGGGGCTGGGAGCTGGGAGAACTTCCATATGCTTGCTCCGAAGGCAAAGGCTGTGTCAGCACCCACCACGGTTTCCCGAGACCATGCAGGGATGGAGTCAGAGAATTGATCTGGGTTGGAAATAACCTTTTAAGACCATTGAGTGCAACTGTTAGCCCAGGACTGCCAAGGCCACCACTAATTCATGTCCCTAAATGCCACATATCCACATTTTTTAAATCCTTATGGGGATGGTGACTCCACCACTGCCCTGGGCAGCCTGTGTGGGGGCTTGACAGCCCTTTTGGTGAAGAAATCTTTCCTAACATCTAATTTAACCCCTCCGGTGTTGCTCTGGCCTCCCTCTGTAAGCAAAGGCAGCAGCATCCATTGCATCCTCTTCACTCACTTTTTTTGCAAGGACTTGGAGCAGATGGCACCTTGGTGGAAGGACTTGAAGGGAACGGGATTAGGAGGGGACAGGGTGAGTTTTCAAAGTTGCAGTCCTTATAGAAGCTGTGGCTTGACTTTCTCCTATGCCCAGTGATGGTTTGGAGCACTCTGGCACCCCAGCTGTGTCCCCTGGGGTAGGTGTCCAGCTTACAGCTTCCTCCACTGAATCAGAAGGGATTTTGCTTCCAGGAAGGGATTTCTTGAGACCTCCCTGGGGACCATAGAGCTCAGCATCCCTCTGTCCTGAGAAACTTGCCCCAACTCTTCCCCCGTGGTCTGTTGCAGGGTTAAAACACATTCCCCAGTGCAGTCAGAGAGACGATTGAATGTGGAGCCAGGAAAGAGGAAACCTAATGGGTAGGTAATTAAAGGACATGCCAGGGATAGATGGATGGATGGAGCGGAGGGAGGATGCGGAGGGGCTATAGAAACACATTAATACATGTATGAGGAAGGGAGAGATGGACGAGGAGATTAATTTACGATCGTTCTCGTCTATTATTATTCTGAGTCAGACACTCAGATCACATTTGGAAAGTCTCCAAACCTGCCCTGGTGCCATAAGGTTAATACAAGGCCAATGGCTCTGCGAGATCCCCTGGGCTCCGAGCCGGATTAGGCAAACGCCAGCTGAAACCTAAGGTGGGCAGATAGAGGAGTGAGAGATAAGAGGGTGAGCAGAGGGGTTAGAGGGCTTCATGGCTGGGATTAGTGAGTGATGATACAGGCTGGCACCAGCTCGGGGTCACCAGAGGAGTGTTATCATCCGGGATGGCAGCAGAGGAGAAGCCCAGACTTATCTTAAGAGGGAGAAAGTAGTACCTTATTGTTTGTGTGATGGGATGAGGTCAACTTTGAGTTGGTTGTACTCTCTGCTTTCTGGGCTGGCTGGATTTGACAGCTGCTTCTCAAGTATTTTCTCTGTATCAATCAGAGGTGCTTCAGCAGCCTGTGGCAAGTAGGGGTTTTGGAAACTTTTGCTGCCCAGGGGCTCCTGACCTCCTGCTTGGGATTTTGATAGGTTTTGGCTGATTCTCAGGAGCTTGAGAGACGTTAAGGACTTTGTAGAGTATGAATCCAGAGTTCAGACTGAGGTTGTTTTGCCGTTTGCTGCAGCTCAGGGACAGAAGTTGCAGTGGTTCCCAAGCAGCGATACAGCACATTCCCAGCATCCCTGTGTGCAGGTTCTGTGCCATGGAATGGCCTTTTCTCCTTGTCAGGGTTAAACAAGTAGCTCACAGGCAAATTCATGCTTTGCCCTTGTGGCTCAGAGTGGGTCAGCAGCTCAGGAAAGACGAGCAGTACTTCACAACAAGGGGTGAGCCAGGAGACTTGTTGGAAACTGCAATCATTAGATGCGCTCCTCCTTAGAAACCTTCTGAGCATTTTCCTCTCTCCTCACTCCTCATCTGAAGCACAACTCACTCTTTGCTTCCACTCCACAGGCTGGGTGGGCTGAGCTGGATTTCCCTTTCAAATATATAGATGGGGCAAAGAGGACCCCAACCAGCTGGGGTGAGGCACCCCTGGTGCACAGGCAGGGAGGGACGAGGGCGCATCGCCGTTTGTTTATTCCTTGCTTTAATAATCAGCTGATTAAGTTGCATTTTTATTTGGTTTCAGTGGCAATCAGATTGAGAGCTGTAATATCCACTCACACCTCGTAATTACCATTAATTTCTCTCTCCTCTTGCGAGGCAGGGCTGGGGTTGGCAGAGGCAGCTGGGAGTGGGGTGAGTCGGATCCCAGCACTTGGCATATTGATGAGCTGAGGCAATGCCCGCTGCTTGGCTAGGGGCCGAGTGGAGGAATTGGAGAGGGAGAAGGGCTGAAGAATGGGGGAAAATCCACCTTAAATCCCAGACAAAGGCAAACCCGGCAAAGTGTCAGAGTCAGCACAACAGGCTGTGTGAGTCTAATTACCATAACGATGTGAAAGAGCCCAATCAGCAATCTGGGGCTAATCTTTCATGTATTACAGGTCTCTCTTTCGGAGCGCTCCACAGCTAAATGCATTTTTAATGAAGATATTCCTAGACTTGCAGATAATTTCCCACTCTTTACAAGGAGGGTATCAGAGCTCATTAAGTGGGTTGTTCTTCTTTTTATATATATATGTATCTCTGTGTATATGTGTGTGTGTGTGATATATATATATATATATATATGTCTCACATTTGTTCAGAAGGCCAACGTCAGTGCCGGCGGCAGGAAAGGGAAGACATTCCTTATCGTAGGGAGGGAGGAAGGGATGTGGTGGGAGGACTGACTCTCGCCAGAAAACTTTGCTGTCTGCGTCTCCTATGAGTTTGTGCACTTTTCCCGCTCTCTGGTACAGCCAGATAATCAAATATAATAAAAAAAAAATAGTGTGGATAAGGATTGGGGTGCTCAGAGCAGGATGGGTTGGGGTAAGGCCAAAGCCTCTGCAGTTATTGCAGCCTCAGCTATGGCTCTTGAGGGACTGTAATCATATTATTGCTCCGGTGGTGATTTCTCCTATCTCTTCCTAAAGTGCTGTCAGATGAAATCTGGCTGGAAATAAAGGGAGAAGCTGTGGCTGGCCTGCAGAGGATGAGATATTTGGGGAGGGAGAGGGGCTGTCTCCTCCCGCTCCCCAGGATCTCAGCAGATGCTTTCGGGGGGAGTAGGGAAAGGAAAACAGGGAGATTGCCTTTAAAGCCTCAGACAGCTGGCTCCTGACAGGAGGAGAACGCAGAGGGTGTGTTTCCAATTATCTCTGTAGATGGGGCCAAATCCCTAGAGGGGATGAGGAGCCGTAAGTCAAAATGAGATCGAGGAATTGCCGGAGAGAAACTGGAGCGATGACGGGTATCGTCCGGCGCCGCGTCTCCGAGACCGTCCGCGTGGGGAACGTCACGGTGCTCAATTATAACCTGCCCGAAGGGAAAAGGCTTTGAACTCGAGGGAAGAAGCACTTGCTGTGAGCCTGAAAGCAGGAGGGTGTCTGAAGTGTCTCTGATGCCGTTGGATCGTTGGGTTTTCTCCCAGGCTGCGCATTGCCAAGTCTTTATTTGAGCCTCGGCAGTAGTGCTGGGGGCTCCTTCCCATTTGGGATTTACCTTGTAAACCTAAAAATTGAAAGGTCTCTGGAGTTTTACTCTGGAGCGTAAAAGTCTTTGAATGCACTCTGGAGTTGGGCTGGAGCAGCGATGTGTTAGGTCTGATCCCTCACTTTTGGTTATGAGTCTTGCAGGAGCTCACTTTGTGGGTGAGCCAGACTCAGCTCTTGGGTCTGGGTGCTCTTTGGGTGGCCAAATTTCCTGCTCCTCTGGCACCTCCTTACAGCTTGCAGGGCAGTTTGGTTCCTGCTTGGACTCATTTCTGGCCTTGTTCATTCTTGCTATAGGGGTTACAACCATGCTGAGGAGGCTGGGGGAGATGAGGGACAAAAGGCTTCATTTAAAGGCAGGACCAGAGATTTCTGAAGAAAATGCCCTGGTGAGGGTGCTGGGAGCAGCTGCTTGTACATCCTGAGGGAATTGCTTCCTTCCTCAGCCTGTCCCAAGGAGCATCCAGCTGGACTGTGGGTAGCAAGGGGTTAAAGAGGCAGAGGAGTGAGATGAGGACAGCAGAAATCTGCAGGGGTGATAAACACTACTGAGGATGATTTTCTTTCCATGAAACAGGCCATTGATCTGTGATTAGAGGAGCTGAAGCTTTTGCAGTCTATCAGGTAGGAAATTGCATCATGGAGGGTTCAGAGGTCAGAGAAATGGGGGAGAGCAAGAGGAGAGGGAAGAGCTGATGGAGCCTCTCAAGGGTCTTGGAAAGGCAAGGAGGATGTGTGGATGCAAAGCTTTGAGGGTCCTCAAAACAGCCAAGGGTCTTCAGCTTGGTTTGGCTGCCCAGGTTGGGACAACTGAGACTTCCCTGACTTGTTCAAGTATCAGTCTGGTGTTTTTTGTGCTGTGGGCAGCTCAGGGTGGCCAGACCAGGTCTGAAGTCACAGCTGCGACATCGAGATGGTTTCTCCTGTTGGTCCTAGAGGTGCTGCTGCTGGACTGGATGTTGAATGCCATGAAAGGCTGAGGTTTGTCCCAGGAACAGACACGTGAAAACATCACCCTGGTCAATTTGCTAATGGGGCTGTGCTGTCTGGCCCCAGAAACACTGGCTTCAGGCAATCCTTCTGAGTCCGTTCCTCCACTTGGAGATGCTCCTCGAGCTGGAGTCCTTCAAGCACTGAAATTTCACTGGGTCTGGACTAAATATATCTCGTGGAGCTGTGCTTGTAGTGCTGTGCTTTGATACCGAGCTGAGGAGTGAATAGATTATGTGTGTGCTTTGGTGCCTGCTGTAAATAACTGGCTGCTGGAGCCAGGTGGGTATTATGGATTAATTCAGTAATTGGTCCATCTGGAGCATCTACTTACAATATCAATTTTTCTATGTATCTCTTAATATCTTGAAAGGAGCTTTAGGAAGATGCACACTCGTAATGAGGAAAGGAAAACTAGGGAGAGCTCGTTTAGCAGGAGGATGGAGAGGAAGGTCAGGAGATGAGCCATCAGGTAGGCTGGTAAAGGGTTACTCTCAAGCAGATCGATCACGTGTAATTTGGCCTTGCTCTGAGAGAAAAAGAAATAACAAAGGTAGGGCAGATTAAATAGAAGACAAAGGCAGAGCGTGTGATTACTGCTTCTGCTGTCCTGCTTTTCCCTTGCCCTGTGACGGCAGCTGTACCACTCATTTTCTGCCTGTTATTTTGCCTCTGGCCTCAGCCCTATGGCTTCTCAGCGGGGTGTTTTAAAAATATGATATGATTCCTTTGCCTTCTGTGTTTGGAGACCCATAGCAGGCACTGACCTTTCAAGTCTCTTCGTGATTAAAGCTCTTATTAATTTCCTGTGGGGCTGCAGACACTCTGAGGCAGTAAAGTGTTGGGAGTTCATTAACATGTGGGGCTTTAATTAGTCGGCAAGAAATCCCTCTCTATCCCGATTTGACCAAGGAAAAAAGAGGAAGGATGGCATAAAAAAAAAAGAGAGAAAATGATGTTGAAGTAAAAATAGTCGCAGCAAACATCTTCACAGTAGGAATAGATTTCAAGGCTCACGATCTATTTATCAGGCACTTTAGACCTGTGTGCGTGTCCCCCATAGAAACCATCAGCCATGGCTCTTTATAGACAGATGTGGGGACAATCGTCCCACTGGCACCCAGAGCAGTATATAATAGTGGCAGGAAGGGAATGAGCAGGAGGGTTTGAAAAACAAGCTAAGTGAGCCTGTGCAGCAGCCTCAGCACAGCCTGAAGCTGCAGTGGGGAGAGCTGCCTGTGCCAGTTCCACTCTCCCAAATTTCGCTGGAGGCATACAACGATCGCTGGAAAACCAGGTGCAATGAGCTTTGGTGTGATGGGGCTCAATCCTTCCCCTTTTTGCCCTTGCAGTCGTGACACTGGGCAGGCAGCACCCCTGTTAGAGGAGATTTAGGTGGAGCAGAGCCCAGTGCTGGGCACAGCAGCAGCCCAGAGGTGCTCCAGCCGTGGGAGTGCACCATCAACACGTGGTCCTGGTATTTATTTAAACCTTAGGTGGAATGATGTATGTTTGATTGCCCGGTTGATCTATTTGTGACAAGTGTTAAAACACATGTGCATTGATTTTCTTTGAGGAGCGTATTTCTAAGGGTAATTTAATAGTGGTGTTGAGCATAGCTCTTACTGGCCAGGGAAGAGGCGGGGAGGGAGGGAAGGGGGGATTAGATGAAGAAGAGAGAGACACTAATGGCGTTTTCACAATGCAATTGCTTAGGTCAGTGAAAAGCTGTCACAGTTTAATGCACTTGCTTGTTGGGGATGTTATCATATACAGGATTAAGCCATTCCAAAACATGAAAACAAGAGCAGCTTGTTAGCGAGGGAAGCTGTTAAAGAGCTGCTGTTGCAAAGTTATGATCTCTGTGTGGAGGGAGTTACGTTGTGCCTCTCCTGCTGCCGAGACTGCAGGGATGCTCTTGTCTTCTGGGGCCAGCTGGTCTTCATCTCCCCTTTTCCTGGAGGTGCTCCTCCTTGGCATTTGATCCTGGATTCTGAGAGGTCATTAGGGGATGGCCTTGGTGTGGGTAAATCCCTGTACATCTCTTGGCTCCAGGCTGAGCCCTGATGCTCTGACATGCCGTGGTGTTGATGACCAACAGCAGCAACTCAGTCTGAGGCTCTCTGGGTGTGTTCTCCCTCTGGCAGGGACAGTGAGAACAATGTCCACACACCATCTTCTCAGAAGGTTTGCTTTTTGACTCCTAATGAGGAGTAAAAGGTTTTCTACCAGCCCAGGCTGGAGTCTAAGAGTCAAGCTGGGCTTTTCCAGGTGAAATACTGTCCTTATTCATATCCATGCAGCCTGTCCTTGTCTTGCGGGGTTGCAGAATGAGTTCTTGGATGGCACTAACACTGTTCATCACATGGCAGTCGGGGGAGGCTCTGCTCCCTCCTTCCTGGCTGACTCCACATGGCTGCCAGGAGCAGAAAACATTACAAACTTGTCTGTGTCACCCAAAATCAGCAGCTCCAGCTCTGGATATGTGTGGGGAGCTGCTCTGTGGAATAGGAAGGAAAGGCTGTGCCATCTTCCCATTGCCACTTATCACAGTGGGTTGTATTTTAGTCTCTCCCTGTGCTAGCGTGTGAGCTCCTCTCCACCATATGTAATATTTAGTTCTCCATCCAGTCTAGTTTCAAATGTTGAAAACAACAGAGCATCTCCTCCTTCCTCCTGGGAGATGGTTGCACAGCCCTGTAGATCTTGGCATCAAGAAGTTGTTTCATATGTACTTGACCTAAATTCTCTCGCACTCTCAAATAGCCACTGGTTTTGCCCTCTGGCAATATCCACTCTCCCAATATCCCTCTTCTTTAGAGTGTTCACACCTGAAATACTTACGGTTGCAATAATACGGGTACCTTTATATGTATTTTAACCAGGCTATAAATCCTGCTGGTTGACAAGGTTATTGTTATCTGGCTGCTGCCATGACCCACTGTTAAAATACATGACATAAATTGCACAGAACATATCATACAAGCCATTTTTCCTCGTATGAAGCCTGATAAATATTAATGGCCCATTGCTGTAGCTTTGTACTGTGGTAGGATTGGAGTCAATGAGGTTGATCCGAGGCACGATAATTGCTGGTGGACATAGACCCCAGGCAGTGCTGAATTAGCTGTCTCTCCAAGCACGATGCTCTTCTGGAGCTCTGAATTGTGTCTCCAGGGGGTTTGTTTTGGCCTCTGCTTTTTCAAACTCTGTATCATAGAGGGAAGACTGAGGTTGGATGAGACAAATCAACCCAAAACTCTTCCTGTAATGATTTGTCCTCACTTGGGTTGTCTGTAATATTAAATACTTGCATTCATCCTTGCTGCAGATGGCAAGGCAGCAGTGTGGATGTCACCTCTGTCCCCAGGCCCATGTCACTGCTCATTCTCCTCACCCTTGGGACCTGTCACCCACACCTTCCCTTATCTCCCCAATCTGAGTTTTCAGCGCCTGCCAACTGTAAATGGCGCTTTATCCTCTGGAAATGTGAATCTGGTCGGTGGCGTCGGTGCCGTCATGCTTATCAGAAATGCATTATCAGGTGGGGATTAGACAGAACCTCATGCTCGTGTTGTTATCCATGCCAGGCGAATAATGAATAATGAAAATTCCCAGGACCAGAGACAAACACACTTGACAGGCAGGGAAGCACCTGTGCTGCCTTTCAGTCACTTTAATGTGACAAACGTGGCTCCTTCAGAAATCTTTCCACTCCATTCACCGTGGCATTTTTTTCCTTTTTTTTTCGCCTCCTCCTTCTGCCTCCCCACTCTCCCTGAGCCCCTGTGCCATGGAGGAGCATTCAGGAGGTCACTCCCACCCTGACTTCCACCCAGCCTCACGGAGACTGCTTTGTGTTCACACCGATGCTGTGTGATTTGGGTCCTCACCTGCTCTGAACTTTGCTGTTGCAGTGTTTCTCCCCTGTTGTTAGTGAAGCTTCCACAGGAGGACAGAGCGTGGCAGAGACATTGCTCTGCTCACACAACCCTCACTTCCGTGGCTGCAGTGAGTTTGGTGGGGATGACAGGGACAGGACTGTGTCTCCCAGGAGTCCTGCATCCTTCAGTGCTGACCTTCCCCAGCCCTTGTGGTTTTGCTCCCAGCTCCCCCAGGCACTCCAGACCTGTCCAAGCCTTGTCCTGCACTGCAGATACCCTGGTTAACTTGAGTCCTTGCCCTTTTCTCAGGGTCAGTGGATGCTAGGTTTTGTTCTGTCTTGTACCTGCCCTTCCTGAGCCATGCAGAGAGCACACACTTCCCTGGGGCTGACCAGCCACTCTTGGCTTTTGAACTGTGTAATGCAGGAGGACTGAGCTCCTTGTCACAGTTGGAGCAGGAGCAGCATGTCCTTCTGCAGCATTCCTAGGCTCAGAGAGAGGTTTCCTGTTCTGTATGATTCCACCTCCGGGTGGGAGCATCTGGGTTTCATAGTGATGCACACACTGGTGCAGGTGGCTATGCCTGGATGCTCTGATACATCAATCACTTGGGAGAAGTAATTGATGTGGATGGAGCATCCAGGAGCATCTCCTGGATGTGCTGTGGCGGACCGGTGGAGTAGGGCACTGCTCACAGATGATGGGGCCGCAGAGAAGGGGTTTGTTGCTGACCAGGTATGGGATTTTTCCCAGGACTCAGGTCTGGCCTGCCTCTTGTCTCACGTAAATCAGCCATGGCGATGCCATCTGTAAAGGCTGTCTACACAAGACACGACTCCAGCATGGGGTTTTTTTTTCCCTGCAGTTGTCATCTAGAAGCAGGCAATAAATTTTATGGACCAGGGTTTATTGAGCACAGAGGATGAGGAATTGAGCTGCCTGGCTTGAATCTGAAGCTGATGTTCTGGAGGGAACAAGCGCTTTCAGACGAATGCTTCGATCACTCACTGCCCACTTTTGGGAGGAAGTCAGATGACCGTGTCCCGTGTCAGCATTTCCTGGGGGAGCAGAGCCCCAGTGCCAGACATCCCCTTTGCCCTGTCTGTCAGGGGTGACATCTGTCTCTTTCCCAGCCTGCCTCTTTAAAAAGCATCCAGGCTGCTGCTGGGAGGGCGTCTTGGCTTGGCACCGGTGGTGACAGTCCCTCTTGACGCAGTCTTCTTGGCCGCGTTACACCAGCGCCGTGACTCCAGCTCTTCCTCCCATCCACCCGGCAGGGAGGGAAGGAGCTGTGAGCCTGCATCACATCTGCTGCGCAGTGTGAGCCTTTGCCAGCGAGATTCCTGCTAATTAATGTCAAACTTATTTTAGCAAATAATGCACATTATCTTGTCCTGTGGAAGGGGTTGGTGCCAGCAGTGAGCGCGGTGGCTCTGGAGGAGATGCAGCTCCAAAGCACTGGGATTTGGGCATTGGGTGGGAATGTGCTGGGCAGTGTGGGCATGGGGTTTGCTCCATGCATGAAAATGCTCCTGGAATTTCATGTCTGGGACTTGGTCAAACACAGAGTCATAGAATCATTGAATGGCCTGGATTGGAAGGGATATTAAAGATCAAGTTCCAACCCCCTGCCAAGGACTGGGATATCTTCCTCTAGACAAGGTTCCTGCAAACTGTGTCCAACCTGGCCTTGAACATTTCCAGGGATGGCACATCCATAATTCCTCTGGGCAATCTGTGCCTGGGCCTCACTATCCTCACAGGGAAGAATTCCTTCCTGATACCTCATCTAAACCGACTCTCTGTCAGTGTGAAGCCATTTCCCCTTGCCCTGTCACTCCACACTCTTGTAAAAGTCCCTCTTCATCTTGTAGACTCCTTTCAGTCCTGGCTATATTTCCACAGCTGTGAAACCAGCTTCGTACCACTGGGTCAAGGAAGAGCACGCTGTAATTTTGAAGGTCCCTTGTGTTCATGGTTTGTGGTCATTTGGTCTTTTTCTTCAGCAAGAGGTTTGTTTGCTTTTCTCCTCGAGCACATGGCCCTCTTCACGTAGGGAAGCTGGAGGAAGAGGCAGAGCCCTGTTCTCTCCTCCTTTTCCCTGTGCTGCAATATTCAGTAGTTGATGCTTGCGGGGGGATTTGCCAAATCAGACCTTTTCAACTGCTACCCCAATTCCCTGACTATCCAAGAGCAGAGATGAGCTGGTGATTGATTGCTCACGCTAGGAAAAGAGAACTCCATCTCTGGTGATGCTCACAGGGTCGCTTCTGTAAGCTGAGACAGCTCATCTGTTTTAGCAGAGCCAGTATTTCAAATATTGCCACTGTTAGCTGGCCATTATCATCCCCATTTTTCATACAAGTCAATTGAGGCACGGTGAGGAAACAAGAACAGTAGATAACAAGGAGCCAAAAAATAGCCAGAGGTCCTGGCACCAAGCCCTGGGATTGAACTGTTTTGACTGCGATGGCTCTTTGAAGGCATCTGAGGGGATCTCCTTTCTTCTTGTCCCATGTCAAGGCCATTGGTGATGGTTTGTGCCTTCACTGTAGTCTAGATGTGGTTTTATGCACTGAGTTTTAGGTGAGCGAGATCCTCCTATAGGTCTAACACCACATTATAGAATTAGAATGGTTTGAGTTGGAAGGGACTTTAAAGCTCGTCTCATTCCACCCCCTACCATGAGCAGGGACACCTTCCACCATCCCAGGCTGCTCCAAGCCCTGTCCAACCTGTCCTTGGACACTTCCAGGGAAGGGGCAACCACAGCTTCTGTAGGGTCTCATCACCCTCACTTGTAAAGAATTTTTTCTGTCTATCAATCCTAAATTTTTGAAATGTCTTTAATTAAGTACCTTTAATTCTGGACTCCTTTTACCTCATGGGACAGTTGCAGTTGACGTTAATGGAAGTTATTTATTCCCATTAATGACAGTTTCCATTATCGTGCTATTTTTGTATAAACTGCCATGAAGGTCATAAGCAAGGCTGGGTGGCTGCTCCAGGCAGATCGGTGTGCTGGGGTAACCCAGAGGACATTCTCAATCTTGTGCTCTAGCTGGAGCCACAGGAAGAGCCCTGGGAAACCTGAAGAAATCTGGGAGTAGATCTTGGAGGAAAAATTCCTTTGGAGTAGCTTTTACCCACCAGAAAAAGACTGCCTTTGTCAAGAGAGACACTGACGTGGGAAACATCTGTTCTGTGCTAAAAAAAAGGGGAAAAGGCGGATAGAGGGAAAAACTCGAGAATGTGGCTCCCCCTCCCCCCTGCTTGTTAAGCAGCAAAATGGAAACAAGAATAATTGTGAGCATATGGGGTGAAAAATAATAAACAGGCGAATTAAGTAAAATGATGTTCTGGCTGGGCAGCTGAATTTTTTTGGGTTTTGTTTCATTTGTGGATGTTGGAATTGGTATTGTGGGGGGATAGCGTGTTGTCAGTAAAACAGGCAAACAGAGATCAGTCAGAGGAAATTAATTGTGAGGCTGAACACACAGGAGGCTGAACATGGAAATAACATTGTATTCATGGGAACTGGGAGCCTGGGCTGGAAGAGGAGTGGCACTCATGACCTGCTGGCCTGGAGATTGTCCATGCCAGCCAAAATCACCCGCTTTGTGTTGGTGGAGCCTCTCCTACCCCACTCCAGTCCTGCCAGGAGGAGGGGGCGATCAGGGAGCAGCCTGTGGTTGGAGGCTTGCGTGAGAGATGAGCACTAGACTGGAGTACTCTTAGCAGATGCCAGGGCTGAACTGTCTGCCTCACTTGAAGTGAGCGGTGTTGTTTCTCCGCAGCCATAGAGGAGGGGGCTGAGCAAAGGCAAGAGCAGAGCTGCGATCCCGCGTAAGTGATAGCACGTCAGGCGGAAATGAAATGCCGCTTCCACTTCTCCCAGCCTGCTGCCTGAGCAGTGCCTGGGGATCATCTCCCCTCGCTTTGCTGAGCTTGTCTTTCCTCAGGGTTGATGCCTCACTCTGTGTACCCAGCCAGGGATGAGAGTGGTGGTGGCTGTGAGGATAAAGTGTGGTGATTGATCTGGGGTTTGGTGGGAGAGCTTTCTGCACCTGTTTGTCGCTGGTCCCTTCTCCCCCTGGCAAAATGGCCCTGTGTTTCAGTTGGAGGAGGAATCTGTCTTCACAGCTGGAGAGGAGAGAGGGAAAGGGAGACAGCGTAAATCCTGCAGGAAGCAGGTATGACGTGATGGGCCTCCTGAATTCCAGCATGGCAGTGACAGCCATTAGACAGATGACCTTTGCCAACCGGGAGCTGAAGCTCTGTCACCTCTAACCCATGTGCCAACCCTGCAACCCATTCATCTTGTCACAGGGTGTGCCCATGCCTGGTGATGGCCATTCCTCATGTCTCCTTGGAGGAGCAGAAGGCACCAGGGTCACTAGAAGGCACAAGACCCACGTGGCTGTGTGAAGGATGGTCATGGCCATGCTGCCCTGTGTGCACATGAGCATCGTGGTGGCCTGAGGACCATGTGTCCTGCAGGGTGCAGGTGTGGCTGCTCTACAGAGCCTGTGAAGGTGGGGCACAGAGCACTGCCCAGCCACCTTGCTCTCTGGTCCAGGTCTCCAAACACCAAGGAACAGGCTCAGTTTCCCCCTCATGCCTTGCAGGCCAGCTCTCCTCCCCGAAACCTCCACTCTCACTGTCCCAGCTCCAGTCCTGGCTTTGCAAAGTTTTCAGTAGGGATCACCAGTTGGGATTCTCTCCCTTCCTGGGGGCTGGAAACTTGCCTCTGGCCACCTGGTGCGCTTGCCTTTGGATTTGCAGCTTCTCCTGCTCATTAGCTCATAAATAATATGGACCAGCAGCGTTCAGTGCTAATTAATTTTGTGAACTGAACCAGGGTGAATGGGGTAATTGCCCGTGGCGCATGCGGGCCGCCAGGTGAGCCCTCCCGCTTTTGCCCTCCTTGTTTACCAGCTCCTCTCTGTTTATTTTAAGAAGCATTTGGTCCCTTCTCCATGTGCAGAAGAAAAGCCATGTGATCCAGCCCAGAGAGAGCGCAGCAGGCGCTGAATATTAAATTAAAACACATCCTCGCTTATACACAAAAAAACCCCAAGCTGGAAAGGTTAAGAGCTAACAGAGATCCTCAGAACAATCTCTGTCTGTTTGGAATGAATTAATCAGACCATTAAACAAATCTTTTAATCTAAAGTATCCCTTTCATTTCAGTACTCTGTAAAACAAAGTGACTGGAGTATTGAGGGAAGAGTTTGCCATCACTGTGCTTTATTTGTATTAGGGAGGTGGGTGGTGTAATGATTTTTTTCCCTCCCTGTCTTCCTCTTTTAGTAACAAAAGCAGGGTTAGAATGAGCACATGAGCTTGAGCATGGAAAAGGCTGGAATTCCCGTGGTTCACACGATGTGGCATCATGGGCAGAGGGAGTTTTTTCATCTTGGAGGCGTAACAAGCACAGAAAGAGGCAACATCTCAACTGGAGATGAACAGTCTGTGGAAAATATGAGGTGTTGAAGTCTTGGGATATCAAGGCTGGAGCAGGGAAGGCAGAGAGCATTACTGAGGTCTTGGAGTCCAGAACAAACAGGAGAATTGCTCCTGCAAAGGCTTAGAGGAGTTTCTCTGAGACAGGTCTGGGGAGTCACAGAGGCACTGGTAGATGCTCAGAGATCTCAGCTGCAAATTGTGCCACAGGCTTCCCTCAGCTGGAGCACCCTCTGTCTAGGGAAGGGTCTGGGAGGATTGTATGTGTGTCAAAGAGCTCAGAAACTCTGTGTGTTTCCTTGGACAGCTCATGTCTGCCAGGCAGTCACTTTCTGAAGTGCTGAGCTGCACTGGGGCCTCTCGAGTTCTGTTTTTAGAGATGTTTGTGAAGTTGGTGGTGCTTTAAGCTTCCCATTCCTGTTGGCTCAACTGAGAACCACAGCCTTAACATCCAGCTCTTTGGGGTGACACTAAAAGCAGCTCAGAACTCCGTGGGGATGCATTCTTCCCCCTATTCTTTTTACCCGTCAAACAGTGCTTGATGGGATTTTTAAAGCCATTCCTGGCTTTTTTTCCCAGCTGAATGTGCGCAGGAAGACCTAACCTAGGAAAGAGCCCTCTCCCCTGGGCACAGCTGATGTCATCCCCCTCCCTGCTCCCCCTCCCCAGCCTTGTGTTTTGGTTCTTGCACCCAAATATTTGAGAAAATGCTACTATCACCCTCACATGTACAGGAAGGGAAGAGGCAGAGAGAAAAGGAAAGATAAACCCAGGCAAAATCAGGCAATCCTGTTGCAAAATCAAATGTATCCTTTTTTTTCCCCCTTATTATTTTTTTCTCCCTTTTTAATACACTCTTCAAAGCTTGCTAAGATTAAGTGCGCGATTTATCTTCGCCAAGTTTGAATTTTAAAAGGAACAGCCAACTGTGTGATCGTATTATTAATATTTATACCTCGTCACAGAATGTTGACAGATTAATTATGCAATATGGTATAAAAATCAGCAGGCAGCGTGGGAGGGCGGTGGCAAAGTTCATGTATTAATAACACAGCGGGGTGGCTCGCACGCTCCCTGTGTGGCTCCCTGTTATCAGCACTGCATCCCGAGCCCGGCAGAGGCACCTTCATCCCTCTGAAGGGATGAGGATGCTGACAGAGAGAGGGGAGAGACAAATGGAAAAGGTTGTGGAATCCCAGCTGTTTTGTATTGCTCTAGTGGGGCCAGAGAGCAGGTGTGAGGAGCTTCATAACCCTTCTTGGGCTGAAGGGCACCAAGAGGTGGCTTTGTCAGCAGAGATGCTGGATCAGCAGCTGGGGGTTTGCTCTGAAGTTGTGGCTTTCATCCTGTCTCATCCTCCCACGCCACCAATTTTTGCCTTTCTCTTTAACGAGTGGTGTCAGTCTGTCCTGCTACAATTGTGTCTCCCTCACCTGTCCGTAGTGGCTGGTGCTGTGCCTCTTTTGGGGCCCAGACTGGCACCAGGCATGTTGGAGAAAGGTTTAAATCATCTCTAGTGGACAAATATGAGATGGATGGTTGTACAGGGAGAGACTTTTCCTTCCCCAAGAAGCCAACTGGGGTCATTGGGCACAGCATCTGAGAGATTTATATAGGGAAAAACAGGAAAATGAATATGGTGTGAGCCCCAGGGGTGGGAGCAAAGTCATCTGAGAGCACCCTGGTCTTGTTTGCTGTCCAGCCCTGGCTGAGGAATTGAAGTTTGTAGATGATGTGAGAAGCATCTATTGAGTGTTACCTCTCAGGATGTTCTCTGCTGGGTTTCTCCTAGAGATGTGCATCCCGTGAGCCTGATCCTGCCCCAGGGCCTCTATCCATTGGCATCTGCTTCAGTGAGATGAATGGATGGATGCTAAATTAGGGTCGGGTGTGTGGATGATTCATGCCAGCCAGCCTGGCTGGACAGCACAAGTCTGAGGCTGGGAATAAATCCTCCAACGTGGAGCTGATAACGTTTGCCATCAGTAGAGCTGCCTGTGCAGCTGGCACAGCTCAGCTGTCCCCTCTGGTCACCCTCAGTGTGAAGGAAGGCTCGCCCTCCCGAAGCCCTTTGGGGTTGCTATTTCCATCCCGGCCTCTCTCTGCATAAGTGATGCTCATTTGGATTTTTTTATTAATGAATCTTTTTCCTCAGTGTGTCTCGGGGGGATGTTTGACATGAAACTATTTGCCTGATCCTTCTCAAATAATCTCAAGCAGTGTCTGGGTTGGGCTGTGGGGATGAACTTGGGCTGGTTAGAGGGTTCTTTGGCAGAGAAGCCCTGGATTTTGGAGAGGACCATAGTACATCTCTCCCTCCTGCTCTCCTCTTGCATCCCGCTCCTGTTTGGCCCTGGCACAAGCTGTTTCCTAAAAAAACCATCCATGTGCAGCCAAGCTATGGAGAGCAGCCTTTGGGGAGATGTGCAGAGGCATTTCAAGACAGTTATCCCAGTTCCAGTGAGGTGTTTAACCTGCCAGACAACAAAGAAAGTCATTTAAGGTGGCTTTTGAAAGCCTTTCCGAGGATTTGGCTTCTCAATTTCCATTCAAATGAACTTTCCCTCTTCCCTTTCGTGCAGCTTCCCGATGCCTCTTTTTACAGCCTTGGCCTTTCAATCTTAATTAAAAAAAATGGAAAGAACAAAGGCACAATTGAGTGAAGCACTTCAACAAATGGTTGAAGTAACAGATTTTCCTGGCTTTCAGTGCAGGCTTAGAGGTGTTTCAGGACTTTGCTCTGTGAAATTGGGGTCCTAAGGCTACTGGTGCAAATCCCTCCAGCTTTTTCACCCCAGAAGCAAGTCCACATTGATGGGATATGTTTTTATCTACTTGGAGCAGGTTTTCCTCACAGAAACTTGAGTTATAAAGGGTTTTTCCCCCCATTTTTGTGGGTTTCTTTTCTAATTGGGATGGAAACAAAGGCAGAAGCCTCGGAGTTGTTTAGAAAATGGGTTTTTTGCTAATGGCAAAGTTGATCTCCTTCCGGACGGCTGGGCAAGATTTGTCAGCATTATCTGTCAGAGGCACAGAGAGCCCTTAAGTAGATGTGAGTCTGGAAATGCAAAGGATTGGCTATTAGTGAGTGAAAATTGGGAGCACGGGGTGAGGGGAATGGTGAGGAAAGTCCAAAATGCCAGCGGACAGAGCTGTTCCCTGCAGCTTCCCAATTGGAGCTGGAGCTTCCTCCGAGTTGCCTCCTGCCTTTCCAGATGATAAACATTGGGTAATTGATTTATTCCGGCCGCGCCCCACCTGGCTGTTTGCTGTCCCATTTCCCCCGAGCAAGTGAAGCCGCTTTCCCGCCCTGCTCCACTGCTCTCCCAGCACGTGAGGACACAGTGCCTTGGCAGGGAGCAGATGGACAACCCATCTTGTAGGCATCAAGTGAAGGAGGCTCAGTGCTGAGCTCTTTGGAGGCTGACGGCTCCCAAGACCCTGGAATGTTGCAAGGAGCAGTCAAGAGAGGGCTGTTTGTCGGTGGGAAGGCGACTTTTGCTGGCTGAAGGTCCTTTTCCAAGTAGCCCTCAAGGTTAAAGTTGGATGCTCCTTCCAGATGGTCTCCATCTGATGCATCTCATTACGGGCTTGAGCTGCCTCGTGTTCCCAGCCTCCCAGTGCCAAGAATAACAAGGAATGGAAGCCAGCAACAGCGATGGCTGCTGTTAGAAGAGCAGAAGATGATTTAAGGGTCAAGACAAGACCATATGGCCCGTCAAGGTCCCGTCGTAACAACCCGGAGGAATATAAAACACCTTGTGTTAGATCACCCTTCCCCCTTCCTCTCAAGGCTGTTTGCTGTAAGCTTTGTGAGAGCAGTTCCCCAGCTCCACCTTGCTCAGATTTATGCCCTCAGCTGCCTCCCAGAGCCCTGTGGGCTCCCTCGTGGGGTGTCCTCTCTGGAGGGCAGGCAGGAGGAGCAGAGGTATCCCAGGATCTGTGGCCACTCAGTCCTCCTGTCCCCCTGAGTGGTTTAGGGAAACCTGGGAGACCCTGCATGTGCAGCTGTGAAATTGGGTGTCATGTGTGACACCTTTTGGCACCCAAGGGTGTGCTGGAGCATTTACTGCTCCTGCCAGCATTTCTCATCCTTAGATCAGTGTGAAGTGGCCTCTTGGTGTTACTGATGGCTCACCCCTCCTCTGCCTCCAGCCCCCTTGGCCCTCAGCCAGCCCAACTGCTCAGCTGGATAAGCCACATCTGGTTGGTCTTTCCTTGAGATTTAGATGCATCTGGAGTGTGCTCAGCTTGTTGTCTTTTCAAATAGTCTGGGGCTCTGCCTTGGTTCCCCTGTAGACTCACAGCCTTCCTTTACCAACTTCTGCCAAAGTAACACTCATTTCCATGGAGGGAGCACTTCCCTTGATTGGGAGAAAGGTCTGCATCCCATCACTTTGATTCCAAGGTGAAGTGCAGCATCTCCACAGATCTAAGTGCTGTGTCTGCACAGATAAATCTGCATTTCTGAGAGTGGAGTCGATGCTTCCTTGGAGTGTCAGCACAAGGCTTGGCAGGCAGCGGGCTGGAGGCAGCAATGCTCCTGTTCCCGAGGCTTTTCCCAAAAAGGCAGTGTGTGTGGGTGTCTGGGATTGTGTGGGCAGCCACACCTCGGGGCCATGGCTCCTCACCCCAGTGCTGTGTCTCTGCCCCACTTTGGGGACAGGACAGCCACCATTCCCTGCTCGGCTCCTGTCCCGCAGTCCATTTCCCAATGGAACACTTACAGCGCTGACCTTAAAGAGCAATTTCGGGCAAGCACGGAGCAGCTCAATTGTTCATAAACCTGACATTTATGTCTCGGAGATTCTTCCTCCGCAGGACGCACTGCTCTTTATGATTTTATCAAATAAAATGCCCCTTTGCCCCCAACCAAGCTCTTTCTCCTTCTCTGATGTTTTTGTAGGGCAATCATTGTGAACGGAGAGCTTGGAGGCATCTGCTTGTCCTTAATGCTGTGGCACAGCGAGGGTTAGGGAAATGCTTTGCAGGCATTAGCGAGCACGGATGGGTAGGACTGAGCTCTGGTCCTCTAATGTCGGTAATTACTGAGCAGGGATTAGGGACTTGCGCTGCGCACACGGAGAGAAACTGCGTGTTAAATGCAAACAGATCAAACCACCTGACTGACCTGCAAAGTTTAGTCCTGTGATTTTTCACTGCTCTACCAGAATGCTTCCTGGGCTTTCAGATCATTTCCCTGCTTGTGACGGGGGTGATGTGGTGGGTTTGGAAGCATCAATTTGGTGTCATTCCAAAATAACTGCTAGCTGGGGGGCAGGATAACTAGCCAGGATGTAGGAGCGCATCTTTAGCTTCCTGCTTCCCGTAAAAAGCTGGAGCAAAGGCAGCAGCTGTGGCCAGAGGTCCCTGTGTGAGAGCAGCCTTTGGTCCTGTCCCAACCCCACAGGGACAGCAGTGACCTGAGACAGGGTTCTCTGCTGCTCTGTATCATCAGGTTGCCCAGAGAAGTTGTGGATGAAACATTCCTGGCACTGTTCAAGGATGGGTTGGATTGAGCTCTGAGCAACCTGGTCTAGTGAAAGGTGTCCCTGCCCACAGCAGGGAGGTTGGAATAAGATGAGTTTTAAGGTAATTTCCAACCCAAATTGTACTGGGATTCTGTGATTCCTGTCTTTTCTATGATTCTGTGATCTCCCCTTCCTTAGTGCTGGTCCTGTCTCCCACCTCCTTCGTCCTCACCACACAAGGAAACCCACTCGTTGAACAAACAGCACTTACTCTGACCAGGGCATCTTCTATCCAGTTTATTAATACCAGCTCCACATGGAGGGCTTGCTACCCTGGAAGTGTTAATTAGCTTCCCCCCTCCTCCCTCCCATTATTTTTCTGCCTCGCTCTTTAGAAGGTCTCTGAACCAGGAGATCAATGCCTCCTGCTAATCCGCTCTTCAGCAGCTTAGAGAGGCACCACAGAATACTCTGTTTAATTCTCCTCTAACACCTTTGCTAATCATCCTTTCCAGCCCCAGAGCCCCAGGCAGGCAGGGAGGGGAGAGGCTGCGTGGAAAGCGCAGCAGGAGCTCATTTACACCTGGCACAGAGACCCGGCAAGACCTGCAGGTGGTGGGAAGGCAGGGGTGCAAGGGGGAAAAGCAGTGGGAGAGAAAGGAGGGGAAGATCTCTTTGGGATGAGAAGCATGGGATCAGAGTGCAAACCATTTGAATGCTCTTGGAGTCACAGGATCACATAGATTGGAAAAGACTTCCCAGTGGTGCTGCTTCCCATCTTGTCCTCTCCCTCCATGCTGTAGGTACAGGTTGTGTTGTGAAGCTGTGCAGATAATAAGGATATTATTATATCTTTATATTACAGCTGCTCATCTTGGCCTCTCCACAGAGTGCCCTGGAGTCTGTAACGGCTTGTCAGTGGGGGTCAAGCCCCCAAATCCTGGGATCTGAGCCGAGCTGTCTCTCTGAGCAGTGTTCTCTGTTGGCAGGGACATGAGGGAGGTTCCAGGAGTGAGCAGTCACCTCCTGTACACTGCCACTGTCCTCTGCAGCAGGACAGCATGGAATCTTGGAGTCATTATGGTTGGAAAAGACCTCTAGGGTCAAGTCCAACCACCCTCAGGCTTTTTGGCTGACTCAAGCTGGGGGCTGTGGGCACTGGGAGCTCTGCCGTTGCCTCTCCAGCTGCTCAGCTCCCCATGCTTGGCCATCCTCTCCTCCATGGGAGCAGGACTTCTCCAGGGACACTTTGGCTTTCACACCAGAACTGCATAAATAGCTTGGGGCTGCTCTGAGGATCAGACAGAGTCACCCATGGGGGACAGTTGTCGTGCTTTGACTCCTTGTTTCTTGCTGGACAAGTTTACCAGAGGCTGTGTCTCCTCCGTGGAGAAGACAGTGACCTGGATTTAACTGTGGGGACCTTGCTGAGCTTTTCCTCCTCCGACTGCTGAGCTCTAGCTATAAATGGCTGCGAGCAAAAACCCACGTGGAAGTGCAAGTGCATGCTAATGAGTCGTGTTGCCAAAACCAGAAGGAACCAACTCCACAGGGATTTGGTACTTTTATTTTTTTTCCCTGCTACCCAAGTTCAATAGCAGTGAATTGCATATTTCTCTGAGGCTTCTCAACAAACAATTTACAGTGTAAATATATTTGTTGGCATGCAAATCACTCTGCATTATGAGTCTTGATTAATATTATAATGTGTTGATGAAAGCCTCTAAGTGGTTCTTGGAACTAAGGTTCCTGACAAAGATCAGCTGTTTGGGTGCCCAGTGTTTGCAAAACATCAGATTAGGATGATTTTTCCTTTGTTTTGGTTTTTTTCCCCCAAGTGTGTTGTTTAATGGGTTGTTTCTTTTCCCCCTCCCTCTGTTTAAGATGCTGAGTGCAAAGTGGTTGTGGCTCTTCAAACCAGGCAATTAATTAACACAATCAAGCTCTTCCCCGTGCTGCTGCCACCCCTTTCTGCTCCTTGTCCCCCACGTAAGAGGGATGCTGCTGTGGGGGTGGTTCTCAGCCCCTGCTCCTGGAGATGCTGGGGAGGGACAGGATAAAGGATACAGGGCTATCAGCAATTCCTGTGTGTGCCAGTAGCCAGGTCAGGACCTGGAGCAGCAAATCTGTGTGTGGCTGGAGCTGTTCACTGGGCAGCAGAGTAGTGAGGCTCGGTTGCCTATGGATCCATCCCAGGTGCTTCGTTCTCCTGGAGCCTCGCTGGTGTGGAGGAAAATTTGTGGTCAGTCCTGCAAATGTAGCACCATGAGGCTCCTTCCATTCTAAGGCGATGCCCAGGTCTTTCCAGGATGGAACAGCTTTGATGTTGTACCTTCCCTGCTGGAGCAGCACCACAAAGAACTGCAGGGTTTGTCAGGGGGTGCTGAGTGACCCAATCCCACCTTCACTACTCTTCTCCCAGACTGCATTCTCAGCTCCATCCTTTGTGACAGCTCCTGAGGCACCTGGAAAACATTTTCCTCTACCACCCCATTCTCCAGAGCAGGCTGCTCTGGGTGCTGGGTTGTCCCTGGAGAAGAGGATGTGTTTCCAGCCCTTCTCTGGCATTTGCTTGTGGAGACAGGAGAGCATGGCAGTGACAGGCTTTGAGCACCATCCTCCCCATTCCAGCTTTTGTGACGGCTGCTCTCATTGCTATATTCCTTGTACCCTTTGGAGATGAGTTCCCAAAGGTGTCAGGACAAATGCCACACTCATCAGCATGGCTGTGCTGGGTGATGCTGCCCAGGCCGGCAGGAGCAGGGAGAAAAGGCAAGAAAGGAAAAATAACCCTGTTTAGCAGGCAATGGAGCAGGCTTTAGTGACAGCCTCAAGTCTTGATCTTTGTTAAACTGCTGTTTTGCTCAGAGACTGACAGGGAGCACCATGAAATACGGAGTGTTCAGCTTGTACCACTGTGGAGAGCTGTGCAGGTCGTGTGTGGCTCTGTGGTGACATACCTGGCAGGGAGAGCACCAGAGGGGCACACCAAGCTCCTCTGCTCCAGGAATGGGCTGGTTCAGGACAGCATCTCTCCTCTTAGCAGCTTCCCATGCCCGAGCCAGCTTCTGGGTTTGCTTCCATCTGTTTCTCTGCAGTCCCAAGTGGTTTTCTGCAACAGCTCGTGGTTCATCTGGCCATCCCCGGGGAGAGCAGGATGGCAGAGCCATCCCCACCCTGCTCATTGCCCTCTGAGCGTGGCAGCTCATGCTGAGGTCTCAGAGTTGGAGCTGAGCTGGGCACGAAAAACACAGACACCTAAAGGAGAGACAAAGAGAAGGGGGGAAAGAGTGATGAGCACACGTGCTTTAAAAGAACACACTGCCTTTTTTTTTTCCTCTTCCTTTTCTTTTTTCTGAAAGCAGCTGTGCCTTTTTCCAGCACTTTTAACTGGTTGCCAGGGAAACAGAGCAAGGGAGAGTGGAAAGGTTAGATGGATATTGGACGAGGCTAATGCACTTGTTTCAACCAGGAATTGACAGGTGCTTAGGACACCGAAGGTCCTGATAACTCCTCATTTGCACGGCTCCTTTGCAGATCCTCGAGTACCTCCCTACCGCCGTTAATTGTGTTTTAATCATTTGCAAATTATAATCCATCTCCATCAGGGGATCTCTAATGGTGGCTTTATGGAGCGCGTCCGCATGTTCCCTAGCCCTTTTGGGATACTGGGGATGAAATATTGGGTACCTTGGGCCTCGTTGGTATGGGTGGTCTGGCTTGAAGGGACTTTGACTCCAGTGGAAATCCTGATGGAAAAGATGGGAATTGCAGCTGGGTGATCCAAACATGCTGGGAAAAGCACTGGACGGAAACTGTGCGTGTGTGGCTGGCTGCTTTTCCCAGGAAAGGGGCTGGCATGGGAGAGGGGGTGATGCACAAGTCCAGTGAGTGCATCCCCTTGTCCCCTGGGTCATCCCCAACCCTGGTCCCAGTGTTGGCAGAGCTCTTGGCATCTCCCTGCCCACCAGGAGCTTCTATCCAGCTCCCCAGGACTGCTGGGACACATGGTCCCTGTGTGTTTGCAGCTCCACTTGGCTTTTTCACCTTCCTCCGGGTTAAAAACCAAAGACAAATGCCTCACTATGTGTTTTTGTCACCATTGTGGTGCTCAGAGGGCTTTTTCCCTCTGCTTCTGTTTTAGGTTTTGTTTTTGTTTTGAGTCTGTCTTGTCTAAAATAGCAGCTCCATCTATGGAATAACCAAGGGGCCTGAAAGTCAGCTGTTCAGGATGATCATCACATCTGGTCTGTGCAAAACACAGCGAGCAAGAAATGGCTACAGAGTCATAAAGCTCAGGCTCTGGAGAGGCAGGGGTGGCTGCTGAGGCTCTTATTGGATTTGGGGTTTGTAGTGTGTTCCTGGGGAAGGCAGAAGGGCAGTGATTAAAAAATCCCCAGATAAACCTCACTGTGCTTTGGGTGAGAAGGTGGAAGGAGTGATGGGGTGGTGCTGAGGGCTGGGGGACCCCACCCAGCTCTGTCTCTGGTACCCTGAGCCTCATCCTGCAGCTCTGGGTGCGTCCATCACCTCAGAACACTGATGGATAACAGGGCTCCCTCTCCTACCTGGGGTGACCTCAGGGGACTCTGACTCATCCTGCCAGCCCTTCCAAAATACCTGGCTGAGTCCTCCCAGGCCAGCTCACAGCCAAGCTGTAGAATATGGCAATCCACCTTTTTCTGAGCCGGGGAGGGAACGGAATGCAGTCCTTGTCCAGGGCTGCAAACGGAGCTGCTCACTGCTCCTTCTTGTCAGCAGCTTCCCGATCCTGCCGCCTCTCCATCATTCCTGAGTGATGGGTACCAGGCCAGCACAGAGATGCACAGCACTCATATCCCTATTATGACATTGTCAGTGTCACAGCTGAGCGCGAGGGACTCGGAAAATGTCACTTCAGGTATTAGAAAATGACGGTGCCTTTACCACACTGTGGTTCCTGGTCCGAAGTGCTTTTCCTCCCATCAGTTCCCGCTGGAGGGGCCTCTGCCTTTGAGTAAGGTATCTCTGTTCTGGGCTTTTTAGTGAAAAGTGTGATTTTAGTCATGGTGCTAGGAGCCACTCCAGCTACAGCACAAATGCTGAATGAGCTCCACATTTCCTTCATGCAGGGTTTTCCTCTCCTCCCTCTGCTCCAGACCTCTGCCCTGCCAGGTCCTTCAACAGCATCTCCACTGCTCTGTGGGGAACCTGTACCAGTGAGAAGATGGGAGCTCAGTCCTAATCACCAGCTCTGTCAGGGGTGATGTTTAAACATCCGACACATTAATGCAACTGCTTTTCCCATCCCTTCCCAGTAGTACATGGAATTGTCACCACTACAGGCTGCTGTAGGGCTGCCTTGCCCCCGGGTGGGCTCCAGAATGGTGTGCTGGTGAGTGGTGACCTTATGAGCAGCTCGAGTGGCCCAGTCTGTCCCAGTCCCATGGTCTCATCCCCTCAGCAGCAGGAATGGCTCTGGTCTCTCTCAGCAGTGCCCATGGTGCCAGGGCAATGGGCTCCCCAGCAAGCTGGCATTGTGCTGCCTGAAAGAGAGATCAGGAATGGGAAAGGGAATGGAAGAAGAGGAATGATTTATGAGGCTTCGCTTGGCCAAGCAGGGCATTCTCAGCATATTCCAAAATAATTTAGCATCATCTATTGTGCCTGCAGCGGGAGCTTGTTGCGGAAAACGAAAGAGAGCAAAAAAATCCACCACATAAAGAACACAGAAAGCCCCTTGATGGGATGGTTAGAGCTTGAAGTTTCTTTTTTCCTGAGGGCTGCTGTCTCCTCTCCCCAGTTCTCTCTGTAAATCAAACTGCCAGTGTCGGATCGGCGGCTCCGTCTTTCCTGCAGCCGCTTCCCCGAGGCCTCCCTGTGCACCGAGGGGACGTAATCACCACCTAGAACAGCTTGAAGGACACAAGCGCGGGAGCCGAGAGGACGATTTGTAGTGAATAATTTAGTGGATGAATTTAAAGCTTTTGTTCTCGTCGCAAATTACCTGCGAACTGTACGGGAAGGTTTTGATCATACAAATTCATTTTACATCGTCTCTCTCTGCCAACAGACCCACCTACCCGCTTCGCTGGGGTTTGAACCAATGCGTTTTTCCCTGCATATTGGTGTGTTTTGGGTGTGGGTTGGACCTTTAATTAACCCATCATTTCAGTGGCTGTGGTTTTAATTACCGCCGTAGGATTGCCTGTCTGGGTTGTGCTGGAGATTGGAGAGCGATGTTTGTAAATAGGAATAATTTGTGAAGTTTGCCTGTGTACCACGGGGCGTTTGCACAGCCTTTGAGATGTTTTGCTTTTAGGTGGAAGGAGATGAGGATGGGATGCCCGGGCAGGGATGAGTGCCAATGTCAGCATCCTGGGATGCACTCCCTGGACACTGTGCAGTTGGGGTTGTCTTCCCCCTGGATGGACAGGGGCTTTTTATAAGGATATTGTAGTGACAGAACAAGGGAGAGTGGCTTTAAACTGACAGAGGGGAGGGTTAGATGGGATATTGGGACAAAATACCTCCCTATGAGGGTGATGAGGCCCTGGAACAGGTTGTCCAGAGATACTGTGGCTGCCCCATCCCTGAGAGTGTCCAAGGCCAGGTTGGATTTGGCTTGGAGCAACCTGGGATTGTGGGAAGTGTCCCTGCCCATGGCATGGGATTGGAATGAGATGATCTTTAATGTCCTTTCCAACCCTAACCGTTCTGATTCTATGATTCCCCCTCCTCCCCCTGGTATCTCTTTCACTCCCTCAAGAGGCTTTTCCCTGTTTTTGTGCTGGATGTGGATGGTCGGATCCGAAGCTGTTTACTTCCCCTCCACTCACTGCCGAGTTTGTTTGGGACTAGGGAATTCAGCAAAGTGCATGTGAAGGAGGCTGCAGCCTGCCCAGAGACAGCCACGTGAAATGAAGTAGTATCACTCTCTGAGATCAAATTATCCTTCTCAGCTTTCGGGGAGAGGACTCCGGCAGCCCCATGCGAGAGCTTGCTGCCTTCTCCTCCTCCTCAGCTCGGTTTATATCCCAGTCCCCCGGCAGGCTGCAAATGCTCCCTCATCAGGGCCTGCTCTCTGTGCTAATGGCCCTCTATAAATAAGCCCCAGGAACAGCGATAGAGAACAATCATAAAAGGCAGGCGCATAAATTAAAGCCGATGTTATAATAAACTAGACAAGCCCTTCATCGAGGGTTTTATGTTTCTCCTTGAGTCGGCAGCTTTGCCAGCAGAAAATGATTTCCGTGCGCCTTGGCCCAGTGCTCTGTCTCTCTGCTCTTTAGGTGCACACGAGTGGGTGGCAGAAATAGTTGGCATCACCACATCTCTTTTTTGGCATTCTGGGTATTAAAGCCACAGGGATTTCTTGGAACAGTTCTCAGCATCCTTTACTTATGTCCTTAGAGTGACAACAAGACCATGGATTTACTGGTGGGGTGGCTCTGGCTGCTTGCTGTGGCTATAAATGAAATGCAATGGCTCTGGGTGGCTGGAATTCTCGAGAGCTCAGCCCTGCACCTTTGGAGAAAGGTGGAAGTTGTTGCACTCACCCCAGTGAGTGCAACCTCCTGGAGGGAGATGCTGATGCATAATGGAATGTGTGGTACCTCTGAAATGCTGCTCCTTCCCCATTGCCCCGGAGCATCTCCCTGGTTGGAAAAGCACGCACCAGTGGCTGGCATGCAGGCTCTGGAGTGCCTCAGGAGTGCTGGATACACTGCGCCGAAACTCCTGCCTCTCCCAGCGAGTTCAGAGCTGTCTCTCCGAATCACATCCTGGATGACTGAAACTTGGCAGGGCGAGCAGGAGTGGCAGAGCTGCCTGCTCCCCAAGTACAACTTCCCTGTGCTGGAGCCATCCAGGAGACACAGCAAGTTATGCTGTGGGCACAGAGTCAGTCAGGAAGGAGTCCATCTCCGGTTACGTGGCACACTGTGGGGTTATGCAAAGTTCATGTCTTGGTCACCAGCTCAGCCTGCTCCCAAATCCCATTTGGACACCTTGGATCTGAGCTGATGACCCTGCAAGCAGGCAGTAAAGTGTGAACTGCTGCTCTGGGCTCTGAACTTGCTTTCATCCTGTCCACCCATCCTTTGTGGTCCGTGCGGTGAAATCCAGAGGCAGAGGGATGCGTGTTGACAGGGAGCTGTCACCCTGTGCTTCTTGCAGGAGACAGTGGGACAAGGAGGAGAATCCCAGGTATCCAGCTCCTCATTTGAGGTACAGAATGATTTACAGGCACATGTTCGACTCTGATTTGAATGCATGCCTGGCCACATGTATAGCTCCGTGCAAGGGAGGAAGATGGTGTGCAGAATTCCATCTCTCTCAGGCAGCTTGGATGCATCCTCTTGATGCTTGATCATATTCTTTCTCTGGAAGTTTAATGCAGCTGCCGCACATCTCACACTCTGGTGCAGGGAGGTGAAGGCTGTGCAGATTATCAGGTGGGAAGGGTGGAGGGGGAGGAAGGAGAGGAGGCAGAAAAGGAGGGATGGAGAGAGAAGGTAAGCTGTGGGCTCTGCTCTCTGCTCCGTGCTCCCCTGCACACTCTGGCCTGAGCTCCCCCTCGTGTTCAGCCACACATATTTCTCCATTGCTCTCCTGATTCTCCTCTCTCAGTTATTGTAGTGATGTTCTATCTTTCCTGCCACGTTTGCACTGAAGAAGCTGGAGCCCCATCAGGCAGTCCAATAGCTGCCAGCTTGATTTCCCCACAACAGAGGTATCCCCCTTCTCTGTGCTGTAATTGCAGCACTTCCAGCTTTCCCAAACATTCAGCCCAGAGCCCGATGTTCAGACAAGCTGCATCAAGAGCCAGAGATCCATAGTTTTGATTGTGCAAGGAGTGTGGCGTGTGCCACAGACATGCCCTGGAGTGTCTCTCTCGCTGGGTTTGCTCGAGGGAGGGAGGCTGGGACGTGCTGTGCTGTGCTGGTGCAGCATCAGTTCCCTCCGGAGGCTGCCAGGCACTCCCTGCCACTGCCGCCACTCATCAGCCCCTCGCTGGTCTCACACAGGGTCGTTTTCTGCTCCATTTCCTCCCCCAGCCTCCGGATTCCCCCTCCAAGCTCACTGCTTCCTTCTTCATCATCCCAGCTGGGATAGAATATGACTGCAGCCACAAAGAGCTGAGATCGCAGCTGCCCTCGGGGCCTGTTTGCCCACATCACCTGTCGGATGGGGAGCCTGCATGTCCTTGGAAAAATATGTATTTCAGGCCGCCAGGGTACTAATTTGCAAGGCCCATTACTCAAACGAAACATTAAAATGGCCGTCCATAAAGCAGAGCCTTTATCCGTGCCTCCCCCTCGGTCTGTACTCCCCGCACCAGGTATAGGCTTCCTGTCAAGCCCAAGAGCCAAAGCAAAGATTTATCGGAAGGTTCCTCGACTCCGACCTGCATTTTAATTATGTTGCCGCCAGCCTGTGCTGAGAATAAACTCGGTGGCTATTGTGTTACCCTCGCTTCGCATCTCCGGATGAATGCACCGGGAGAGACGCGGGTTTGCGGTGTCCCCACTGGGGACCCTGTTGTATTCCCGTGTCCTTTCCTCACCGCTCGCTTGCACGGATCAGCAGAGTGGCTGCCTGGTGCTGAAACACTGAGCTTGGGAGGGGAGGATGCAGGGAATGAATCCTGTGCCTCAGTTTCCCAGCCTCCCCCAGCACTCTGAGTATGCAGGGAGAGTGAGTGCAGGCCCTGCCATAGCCACCTCAGTGCTGCCGGGGCGGTAGGCAGCGAGCAGGGCTTGGAGCGGTGCTGGAACCCAAATTGCTTTTTGGAGAGCTCGATTTCACGCTGGGAGCGGAGCTGTGGCACCGTGGGGAATCGAGGAGCCACGCTTGTCAGGAAGGAGATGCGCCGAACTTCAGAGCCAGCTTGTTTATTTTGCCTGTGTATTTATGAGTGGGGGTGTGTATAAATATTGCTTGCCCGTGCCAGACGACGCTGGTGTCGTGCTTCGTGCGGGTGCAAAGCTTGACCTGGCACTTCCCAGCAGGAACGATGCATATTTATTAGCGAGGCGATGGGTGGGAACGGCTCCCTTGCTGGTGTGGCAGACACCAGCTCAGCAGAACGGGGGTTATTATTATTATTATTATTAAAATAAATAAAAGCAAAAGCAGCTTGGCCACCACCGCGTCTCCCGTGCTGACTTCACACTGGAGCTAACTTCTCCTGGGGTAGGAGAAGGCATCATGAGAAGATGATCTTGGGAAGCTCCTGGTTCATAGGGATTGACTCTGTGAACTCCAGGTGCCAGAACTTGTCCCCTGCCTCAGTTTCCCCATCAACAGCAGTGACATAGTGAAGTGATGTAAGTCTCAGTCTGTCAGGGAGTGCAAAATTCTCCCTTCGTTAACAAGTGCAAAGTGGTTTGATATTTTTAGATGGAAGTGCCACGTATTGATATAATATTACTCTACCTCGTTTGACTTCTTTTTCGATTGCAAGCCCCCTCTTGATCCCGTTACCTGCAGTAACAGTTATCTGGCTATATTTTATCATCTGAATATTTCAATTAAATTACTTTAAGGGGAAAAAAAAAGTAGCAGCCTAGGCTGAAGTTGGAAATGATCACTGTATCACTCCAACTTCCCTCCATTCCCAGAAGGTTAATTGAAAGGCAGCCATCTTGGTGACGTTTAGACAAATGAGGATAATTATGTGTTCTCCAGCTCTTTGAGAGGTTAATTGCTTAGATGTACGAAGACTTGAAGAACAAAGAAGGAATAAATCAGAAGCAGGACTATGATCTGATAATGTAATTTGGGATATTCACGTGCAACTCAAACAAATAAACCCCCTAATTGCATGCAGTTGTTTGGCCCCGTGGGTTTACCAGGATCAGGCTGCCAGTTCTTGGGGGTGCTCAGAGCGGGGATGCTGGCAGGAGAGGTCTTCACCTGGCTTGTGCCCAGGAGTGTCTGTTGTCATCTCAAGCTGATGACGACTTCTTTATCTGGCACTGGAGATGACTTCTTCATCTCCACAGAGCTGTCACCCGGCTCCTTAGTGCCTGAAGCATCCAACCCTCATCCCGGCAGAGCAGCGGTGGGTGGAAACCAGATGGGTCAGGGAGACGCGGCAGCAGCAAGCAAAGGATTTCCTCTGGTGGGTTATTTTATTTTGCCTAATTGCTGGTGAAATTCCTGCAAATTGGCAATTATATTCCTGAGCTGATGGTGCACCCAGGTCGTTTACAGAACTCGCATTTGGCAGGAGCGCTTTACGGTGTTCGCCATGAAATACGGCTTCACTCTCCAGTGGCAGAATTTCCCTCTTTTTAGAGGTTATTAATTCTGTCTGCAAGGATTTTGCACCTAAATCTTGTGGCAGCACCATCATGAAGGTACCTGATTTTTTTCCTTTTAATTCGCCCTGGTGGGTCAGACTAGGAGTTGGTTTGTCCATCTGTCAGCCCCTTCAACCTCCTGGGATGGGATACCCAGGGCAGTGGGAGTGATTTCCAGTGTGAGGGGTGCAGATGGAGTGAGCTGATTTGCCCCTCGCCTTTCCCTGCCCACTGGCACTGCAGTGAGTACGGTGGTGTGGAACCAAGACCTTTGAAAGTTGGAGCTTTTATGGAAGTCTGGGGGTTGTGTGGAACACCAAGCTGTTCATCCAGGATCAAATACTGCTTCATTTTTCAGCCACGAGGGTCAGGAAAACAGTGCTTTTTTTTCTCCGCTGAAAGCTTGATGGTGAAACATCTTCATCCAGCATCTCTTTCCCCCTCCGCTCTGTCTCTGGGGAAGTTGGAATTGATTTCAAATGAGCAAATGCCTCCCCACCCCTAACGTGTGAGCAGCCCTGAGCCTTGGCCTCTGAAACACCAGTGAGAGGTTTTTCTGTCGATCTGTCTGGAATTGCGGTTTAATTCCCCACGTTTGCTCCCGTATTGTGCATTAAGATACAGCAAGTTTATCCAGCAGTCCAGCTGTTTTGAAGATAATTACTACAGAACTCAACCTGATGTAAAATAATCCTCCCGGGCAAGCAGCCAAGAGCTTGAGACTTATCCTCCAAAGACTGAAACCTCTCCATTACCCTTAAGAGCCACAGAGATAGCGGTGGGCATCTCATGACAAATATATTTTTGGTGGTAATCAACGGCAGGATGTGAGAAGAGGTTTGCTTTTACCCCTGATTCTTGGGGAGGGTGGTGTGACCAAACAGACTGAGAGTGTGAGGCCCACGTGTGATGGAGACATGGCTGACTTTCCTTCCAAAGGGCCCTATGTACAGTTGTTTCCCCCAGAAACCCCTTTTGGGGTGACAATGCTATCCCCTCTCTGCATTGCCACCCTGTCCTGCACTGGAGTGGCTTCAGACCAATTTTCCCTTCTTGCAATGCAGGCACACGTGTCGGATGGTTTTGCCACATCTGGCTGCTTCTCCCATGGTTGTGCGCTGATCCAGGTTTTAATCAGCCTGCCAGCATCTTCTTTTGCAACTGTGGGATGCATGGCCACATCCTCCTGGGTTGAAAGTTGTCCCCTTTATCCAGCTGAGATGGAGATGGTCATGGGTCCCATCAGGATGGCTGAATCAGAGCAGTCAGAGCCTCATATTGCCACGCGCTAATTACCACCACATAACTGCGTGTCAGACTGTGACAGCTAAAGTTATTCCTCTCTCTCCCTGCCAGGGCAGGTGAATGAAAAAACCTGGCAAAAAAATCAATAGCAAGGGAAAAACCCAGCCCCACAACTCCAGTGCAGGCGTGGAGGACTTGAGGTTCTCAACTGCTCAGCTCTGCTAGGATGAACTCGGTGTTTCTTTGCTGCTTTTGATTGAAGAACACTGGAAATCAGCCGTGTTCAGGTGCTGCATTGTGTGAGATTAGCGCTGATTGAGGCAGGGTGTGGGTGCTGATTGAGCACAGGGCTCTGCTGATGCTGGTGTGTGAGGGCAGGGGGATCTCCAGGTTGTATCCTTAATCAGCACCCTTGAAGGGTGCTGATGGCATTGGCAGGTGTCTCTTGTTGGGTGTTTCCCTGCTGGGATGTAAGGCAGGGCTTGGTGTAGGAAAAAGGGAATTTGGCTTTCCTGGTGAGAAAGCAGCTCTCTGTCCGTGATTCCTGGGACAGGTAGTGATACCTTGATGGCAAATGCTGCTGGATGGTGATTATCTCTTTGGAGAGGAGCTGGGAAGATGTCCCAGCCTTCTTCAAAGCACAGGATGGCCTGGTGGCCATGGGGAAGCTGGAAATGAGTGCCTGGCTGTGTCAGGGAGAGAGTGCAGTCACTTAGGTACTATTTGGGGCAAGGAAAGATGCTTTGCTGCACTTCTTCCAATTTCTGTGGTTTTCCTGGCCTGGCTGCCTGTGCTTGGTGCCTTCATTTTCATCTCTGTCTTTGGGAGATGAGGTGTGGCCGCCAGCATCGACTGACTCTGACGGAAGCATTTACGTGCCACCTGCTCTATAAACATTCCCATTGATTTGCTCTATCCAAAGGCCTCCTGCTTTACTTATTTTGCTGCCACCTCATATTTCCTTATGAAGACTTTCTCTTGAGCTAATAACAGCTGTTGGGGCTTAGGCTGATGCCTTCTGACCATCCCTCCCGTGTGGGGGGAGCATCCTGGCATGTGGACATGGATATGGATGAATTGTTGTGTCAGAAACAAGGCAAAGGCAGGTGGGAGCTGGGAGCAGTGTACCTGAGCACCCAACCTCATCCAGCCCCCCTTCCCCTTGCCAGTGATGTTGTCAGGGTGATGTGTGTCCCCACAAGCTGGAAGTAAAAGCAATGAGGAGTGAAAGAAGGGCTTTAGGAACTGAAGGGAAAGCCTGGCTCACTTTAACAGAGCTGACTGTTTCTGGATTTGCTCGATGTGGAGCATTAATTCAGAAAATCCCGTGAATGGCTTTGGGGAGAAGATGTGATCCATCAGTGGGGGCACCGTGCAGCAGCTCACCTTGCTGGGCATCCCTTCCCTCTTTAGCTATGATTGCTTTCTAAGCCACTTGCAGCGCAGCTCTGCCTGTATCAGCTTTAGCATCACTCTATGCCACCTGCAGTGGTACTCAGGTCCACCCCTGACTCCAGGGGGCTCAGACCCACCCCTCTGAATTAATGTCAACTCAAACTTGACAGTGACCCGGCACCAGGCTCAGCTTTTACATGCCCTGGGTTGTCACAGAGGCCACCCAAAGCCCTGTGAATGCTGGGTGCAGATCAGCCAGTGTTTCGTGTGGCATGGACCCCTCGGGCACTGCACATTGTCTTGACTTCTGATGCCTTGTGCAGACGGCTCCCGCCCTCCTCATCATCTTGTTATCATTCTAATGTCTGGGAGCTGCAGTCATGGACCAAAACACCATTAAACTATCTGAAATGGAGCAACTCGACAGCCTCTGCCCTCACAGCCTTATTATCTTTGCAGATGGATATTTTATATTTAGCAGTCTCTAATGTATCAATTTGGGCTTTGATTTTTCATGGGGAGCAGCTTCTATTCTAGTGCCTGGTGGTGAGCAAACCACCACCGCAGGGGAACCGATGGGGACAAACCCTCCCCAGCAAGCCCCAAGCCTCTGGGGAGGGCAGGAGGGTCCTGTAGCCCTTGGAGGGCTTTAGAGGAGGGGGGTTGTTGGTGGGGCACAGGTTTTCTGGTGGTCTGGAGTGTGTTTGAACAGCATTGGGAGCACCTGGGAAATCAGAGCCACAGCAGTGGGGCTGGGAAATTAATTAAACTTGCAGACAGTGAGAGCTGGTGGCAATTGGCTTTGCAGGAGGCAGTGGCTGAGTGGCCTACAGTGGGGTGGGAGGAATATTATGGAGAAAAGGAGAACTGTTTAGGCTGGCCAAGCTCTTGGACATCCCATGCTCCTTGTTTTCCCACAGAGGTATGGGTGTGGTGATGGATCAGGACTTGCTGAGTGGTTGGTGAAGGCTGGATGGGAGACGGTGGTGCTGAGTGATGCCATGTGGTGCATCCTGAGTGTTCTTTGTCCTCAGGGCGCTCGGGATGGCATGGAGTTGTGCCCTCTGTCCTTGGGGTGTGGGGATGGCATGGGGATGGCATGAAGCTGTGCTCTCTGTCCTCAGGATGCTGGGATGGAGTGAGGATGGTGTGGAATTGTATCTCTGTCCTCGAGGTATGGGGATGGCGTGGGGGTGACATAGAGCTGTGCCCTCTGTCCTCGGGGTGCTGGGATGGTGTGGGGATGGCGTGGGGACAGTGTGGAGCCCTGTGGAGGCTGTGCACTCCACATCCAGACACCAGGATGGATGGGAGAGAGGGGAGAAGGAACACTGCAGGTGCCTTGGAGAGGAGACAGAATGCCAAGTGGACAGGATCATGATTAAAGATAAAGTGCCTCATGCATTCCACCCCCAGAATAAATAGCATGGATGGCAGTGACGGAAGCCTGGGCAGAGCAGTCCTGCCCTCAGGAGCTGCCGTGTGAGACCCGCCGTCACACGGCGCAGATGCCATTGTCCCCGAGGATAATGTGGCGAGTTACATTGTTGGGAGAGGATTAGAGGAGCTGCTGTGTTTTGATGGCCTGCTTCTCATTTGCATCTTGAACGAAGTGGGAGCACAGCCAGGTTCTGTTCTTTTGTGTTTACTTCTGAGGAAGTGTGTTTATTTCCGATGATTACAAATAAATCTCCTCTGCCTTTGCTCCAGCAGCCCAGAATAAAAAACATCCAACGCCCCTTAACTGTGTAGCTGGGGCAAATATTGGAAGTGAAGGAGAAATCCCATTAGGAGTCCCCGGCAAATGTAATTAACAATTTCTTCTCAAAGACAAGGGTGCAGAACAATCTGCCCCTGTGACAGGTGTTTTTGGTTGGAGGTTTCCTAGGGTGAAGCATCACCTGGTCACTGTCGAGGGGTTTCGCTCCTGATGTGGGTGAGCTATTTTAGCCACTGAAAACTGGGTCAGCTGGCATGTTTGCAACTGGTTTTGGCATCTCCATTTGTCATCCTGACGAGACACGTTACCTACAGGAGAGAGAAGCAGTTTGGGGTTGAAGGGCCATAGAGGAGTTTAAAGGTAGAACATTTTTGGTTTGAATAAGGAAACAGGAGGGGTTTGAATCATAGAATCATCAAATACCCATGGTTTTAAGGGACACACAAGGATCATTAAGTCCATGTCCTGGCTCTGCACTGGACAATCCCAAAAATCTTATCATGTGTCCAAACAGGTTTGGACAACAAATTTGGATTGATCCATCTCCCCAGCCTCTCAGTAGGGACAGGGATTGGTGGTCTTGGCTCTGCAGGTACAAAAACGTCACCTGGATTTCTCAGGATGTGCATCAATGTTTTGGGGTCCCATACATCCCATTCCTCACCCATGGAGAAGTTTTTCAAGACTTCGTTTATGCATCCAACTCCTTGTGTGCTGTTTGTCCCTCCAAATTACTGCCAGAAAACTTGTGCTGACCCCAGACACAGGATTTCCCTCACCATGGTGGAGGTGTTGAGGGCAGCCCCAGGCTTTGCCCTCGTGTTCAGCTGAGTCAGAAATGCAGGAAAGGTCCGTGACATGGCTAGGCATGGCAGGGAATGAAGGTGAAGGGTGTTATGGTTCATCCCACATGTAGGAGAGGCACTGTCAGTGTCATTGATGGGGCTGGGAAGGAACCTGCTGTGGGAGCGATGTGGGGTCTCTCCTAATAGGTGCAGGAGGAGGGAGACGGTCACCGCGTGCCACCAAACACGAAGAGCGCATCAGCCGAGTTATCTGTATTGTTGACACTAAGAGAAATAATTCCACAGCAAACTTCAAAATTAGCATTTAAGAATGAGGAATAGGGGCAATTAGAGGGGAAGCAGCACAGTGCCAGTGGCCCCAGCTCCCACCCTCATGCATCTTCTCACACTGCTGCGTTCAAGTTCATTGCCCTCGTCTCTGGTGGAGTGCTGGGATCTCTATGGCAGCTCTCGTCCTCCCACAGAGTGAGGGGATCAATATGGGTCTCAGGAGATAAAGCCTTCGAGAGGCCACATGTATCACTGTGAGCTCTGTGGGGGCTGCAGCTCCAGCAAAGCCTGGCATCCAAAGCTCCCCAGCTGCTCTGGAGGGGAGCAGCAGTGGTTGGAGGCAGCTGAAGGGTTGCAGATGGTGGAAAGTCTCTGCTCAAAGGCAGTGAGGGTGTAAGTGGGATGCAGAGATGGAGGAGCTGGTGGGATGGGGTCACGTTGCACAAAGAAGGGAGCTGGGATGCAGTGTGTGCAGGGGGCTGATGATATCATTCCTGAAATATTCCCCCTGCCTTGCTCAGGAGCTTTCTCCAGGTGAACCGCCGAGCCAGGATAAGTTTATTTCCCTCCCATGTGACAGACGCTTTATTGTGTTTTGTCCCTTCTGGACTTGTAAGGCAGTTTCTGGAGATGGATACGGTGCCTTCAGGAGACTGTTAATGGGGGTTTGTCTTTGGTTTTAATTAGATCCCTTCAAGGGAAAACCTCCTGGCCTGCTTTATTATCCAGCTTTGTCAGAGCTTGTCTGCTTTATCTAAACACTTTGCAGAAGACTCTTTACCTGTTTGCTTACTGGAGACATTATCATAATCCTGGTCAATTGGAAATGGGGAGCAAAGACGGCTCAGCAGACAAGTGAGTGCCGTCAGCTTAGCAGCTAATGGAGATCACTTTCCCAGACAGGTAAAGAAGCTGATGAGTAGCTCCTTGTGCCAGGGTATTCATCAACATTCTCTTTGTAGTGCCAAATGCCAGGGCACAGGAAACCTGGCGGTGGGAAGGGGAAGTCAGCTGAGAAGGTGCCTGCAGAAATGCCATGTGCTCTGTGCTAGCTGATGGATGGGGCTTTTCTGCTTGTGGTGCTTCTGACACATTCTCAGGAGGGGCAGGAGGGCTGGTTTTTGAAGGAGGACGGTTTGTCTGTAGCTGCAGGGGACAGTCTGGGCTCTGGTGGAGAGGAGCATGATGCTGCACAAAGCCAAAGGGACTTGGTCCTAAATTAGCTATTGAGTGGCAGCAACTGAGGACTGAGCTGGAGGGATGGGAAGGAGGAGCCTTTGCCTCCCTGCTCTTGGCATGAATTTGTTACAGTGGTCTCCAGTTGCTGCTGCCTGCTCGTTCCAAGTGGTTTTGAGGGCAGTACTTGTCACCAGCACCACAGACAAGGGAGGGTTGTGCTGTCCTTGCCCTCCCCCCATGAGCGTGTCCACCTGGGACATCCCTGGGTGCTTGTGCTTGTATAGCTCTGAGGTGTAAATGTGAGCCACAAATGCAGAATGAACCACCCCAGCTCTCAGGTATCCCAGACCAGCCCCAGATCTCCTCAGGAAGCACATCCTGAATGCGCCAACTGAAGTTGGGCAGCGACAGTGGAACGTGCTCAGCGCCAGCACAAGTGTCTCATCCCTGTCACTTCAAACCTGAGTCCTTGTGCTTCACCCCTAATGAGGGGACCCGAGAGTACCTTGCAGGGCTGTAGTCTGGATATTTATATGAGCGCAGACATGCAAGTTGTCTGTTTTACATATTGCTGCCCTGATTTTTCAGTGCACGCAATGAATAATTTACAGAAGCCATGTGTAAGTATCTCTTTATTATTCATTATAATGAAGTGAGACAGCAGTAATAGTCCACTAGACTGGAATCCCCCAGGGCCGAACTTAACTCGGCTGTGCTTAGCTCTCCCCCAGTTAATTTGAAGGAAGAGAGGGCTCGGCTTCCCATCAAGGACGATGCCGTCTGCCGGCACAAGACTGCCTTGGTCCGGCAGAGCCGAGCTGGCGCCGGGGAATGTCTGACACTGGCCAGGCTCCTGGTGTGCCGGCAGTGCCGCGGCAGGCGTGGAGGGCCATCCGTCTTTCCCGCCGTCTGTACGTGATGTGGCTGGTGGAGATGTACGGCTCCTGCAAGGGGAAAATTACTTGTTTGTGGGAGGATATATGGTTTGTTCCGCTGAACCGAGCACCCGGGGGGACCCTCAAGCATGCCAGGTATCACCCCTTCCCTCCGCCCGATTAATAATCTCGATCGAGGTGACGCTCTGCAATCTCAGCAAGGGAGGCATATAACAGCCCTGGAGCCTGGGCAGGTGAGGCACCGTGATGGGGACAAGGACAGAAACAGCCTCCCAGCCCCTCTCTGAATTTACAGGTGTGTGGAGAGGGACTTGCATGAGTTTCTTGATTGACTGTAGGTGCATTTTCCTACGATCTCAGCTGCGCAAAGCTGTGGCAGCTCTGCTACCACCAGCACTAGCTCATATCTAGCTTGGTTTTCCATTTTTTTTTTCCATGCCAAGAGAAAACTTCCCTATTGAGGTGGCAAAGGCAAAGATCCCTAGAGATTCTGGACTCTTAATTTAGCCAAACGCTCAGAGCTTTTGCTGCAGGTGCCATGGAAGCAGCAGAGAAGGCTGCAAGTAAATAGATAGAGAAGAAGCTATCAAACAGAATGAAAAAGCCATGTTTTCCAGGAACATTTTAATTCCCTTCTCCCCATCTCCTCCTTTGCCAAGTGTAGCTCAGCGCCATGGACCGGAGCTGCCGAGCTCCAGCACGTCTCAGAGCGGGGAGGGTGGGAGCCAGGCAGGAAATAAATAATGGAAACGACCGCGTTGTGTTTCCAAGGCACTTGTAGGATTTACAGCTGCTTATCCAAATGTTCCCTTCCCTTCCCTGTGTGCTGGCTTGGCCATCTCCGGCTGTTTCTCTTCTTCCCCTCTCCCCATGCGTGTGCTGTGGCCCCTGTCCCTGGCAGCAGGGGTGTTTATCACCCCGGGGATGGCTCGAGGGCCATGACGACAAGCCGAACTGTCAGCACATTTTACAGCTTCATCTGGAATTCTCAGCACACAGTGAGAGCAAGGGGGCTGTGGAGATGGGTGAGAGGGGGGTTAGGGATGTTCTGGCTGGCTTGCAGAGGTCAAACACAATGGGAATTTTGTCTGTGGTTCCCTGGTTGTGTGTAAAAGAAAAAGGAAGGTTTTATTTCTGGTGAACCTACTGTTTATGTGAAATCTCACGTGATGGGAGGATGTGGAAACGGAAGCACGGCCATGGCATGCACCATCTCCATGCTGGCAGTGCGGGAGAGCCACACTGCCCCCATCCCCTTTTGGGAGCTGGGATGCTGTCTGTGTGTGCTGTTCCAGGTGTGTGACATCTGTGTGTCCCCTGCAGGTGTACTGTGGATGACCGGGTCACGCGGGTAGCGTGGCTGAACCGTAGCACTATCCTGTATGCCGGCAATGACAAGTGGTCTATAGACAACCGCGTGGTCATCCTGTCCAACACCAAGACCCAGTACAGCATCAGGATCCACAACGTGGATGTGTACGATGAGGGGCCCTACACCTGCTCTGTGCAGACAGACAATCACCCCAAGACTTCACGCGTCCACCTCATCGTGCAAGGTAGGTCTGAATGTGCCTCGTGTTGTTGCTGGGGTGCATCAGTTACTTCAGGGGTTGCATGGTGTGAGAACAGTGGTGTGGACAAGTGCCCACCATGCCAGGGAGGAGATGAATGTGTGTTGTCTCAGCCTCGCTGTGTTTTACGGTCCTCACGTGGGGCAGAGGACACCTGAGAACTGACAGTGGGGCTGCTGAGCTCTTCCTTATTCCCCCTTTGCCTGTCCCTGTTGTGAATTTACCTGTCTTTGCTGCTTGGAACCATGTTGCTCAGCTTGCTCCATCAGGGATTCGTTCGTTAGGTGCTCAGGCAGGTGTTTGCAGATGCTTCAGGAGAGCCAAAAGCAATGTGCTGCCAGGCACTGAGGAGATGCAGATCCCAACAGCACAAAGCTCCATGGTTTTGGGAGCGAGGTTGAAGTCACTGTGGGACCATGAAGGGCCTTTGGCACAAGGCTTCATAGGCAAGTTTATCAACATAGCAGATGCTGCTGGGTTGCACAGCAGCATCCTGAGGCTGTTGTGATGGGGGATCCAGGTGCTGGCAGATCAGAGGGGCCCGGGAGCACTCCAAGGGATGCTGCCTCCGGATTCTTGCAGCTCTGCACCAGCTACTGGCTTTTGTCCGGTCTCTAGATTAATTTTTCAGAGTTAGTGTTAGTTCAGGTTAGATAAAGATAATGAAAGTTTCCTAATCCTCTTAAAGAAGATTTATTTGGCTGAGTAGAAAGCTCTCGGAATACAATAAAGCGTGTATAAAACCAGGACCTAATCTTTCCTTTAATTTCAAACAGCTGATGGGTATTGATTTTGCAATGAGCAAATCTGAAAACTTTCTCAGCCTCGACACGTCTCTGAGAAGCCCCCAATAGAGTTATGTATGTATTTATGTATCCTTCTCATTGGCAGGAGGCAGGGTTTGATTGTGGTCACCTATCCAAGAGGTTTTCCTGCCTGATGGTTGTGGGAATGTGTTGGAAAACCCCGGATTGTGTGCATCAGGCTGTGGTGGAAAAAGGGAGTGCTCACCTTAGGAAGAGGGGAGCAGAGATCACTGGAAGCATCCATTCATCCCCTTGTTCAGAGCTCTCCCTCTGCCTGTTTCTGAGTTGCGTGCGAGCTGTCCATCTGTGAGGTTTAATCTGTTTATCCTGTCTGCTCTCTAATCGTGCTAATCCATCAAGTCAACACCGGTGAAGTATCCGAGTGCTTTGCACCTAATGAAATCAGCTGAACTGGCAGAGATGCTCAGTGCCCACCACCCTCACCCCTTTTTCAGGGTGGTGCAGGCCCTTGCCAGGCTTGGGCAGGTGAAGGTCAGGCAGAGTTTCTGTCCAGGGTGGCTGTCCAGTGCTGAGGCATTCCTAACTGTGCCGAGGAAAGGTTTTTTCCTGGTGTGAGCAAGTCCTGTTGAATTGCTCCCACCACAGCAATGACTGTGGTTCTCAGCAGTGTCACTTCTCCACAGCTGGAGGGAAGTGTGAGAGGAACTGGGGATGCAGGCACAGGTCAAGTGGTCCATGCTGAGCAATGTCTGTACTTCCCTTTCAATGTGTTAAGCTCACGCCTAAGCTGGGCTGCTGAGAAAATCCATCTGTAGGTGTTACCTTGCTGTGCCTTTGATGGTGGTGATGAGAGAGGCAAAGCCTCCTGTGTTCTGTTCCTGGTTCTGCCTGAGGAAGAGAAGATTGTAGGGAGATCCCACAGCAGCCTTCCAGTATCTGAAGGAAGTTGGAGATGGACTCTTCATCAGGAACTGTAGTTAAAAGGAGTAATGAGTTCAAACTGAAACAGGGGAAATTTACGTTTGATGTAATAAATAAATTCACCCTGTGAGGGTGGGGAGACCCTGGTACAGGTTGCCCAGAGAAGATGTGGATGCCTCATCCCTAGAAGTGTTCAAGATCAGGTTGGACAGGGTTTGGAGCAACCTGGGATAGTGGAAGGTGTCCCTGCCCTTCAGGGGGTTGGAGCGGGATGATCTTTAAGGTCACTTCTAACCCAAACCATTCTGTTATTCAGCTCCACTGCAGTTCCTTGGTGGCTAAATTGCTTTCTATGAGGGTGAATAACACACAGTCCTTTGCTCAGCACTGAGAGGAAAGGAGTGATTTTCCAAAGATGGATTTGGTCCTTGCTGTTACTGCAAACAGAGCACACACTTTACAGGGATGGGAGCAAAGCACTATTTCTGGCCTCAAAAATGAGGTTTAGGTCTGTCCTCTGTTTGTTGCCCTCACTGTGCCAGCAGGATGACAAACAAGCAGTAATGACCAGTTAGCAACTATATTCAGGTCAATTAATTTCTATTTGTATTTTGCAAAACTATGAGTTGGCCGGAGAGACTATTGATTCTTTGTGCCCGTGTTCAATTGGGTTTTAATTGTGCTACTGCGGGGCTCAGCCTTCCCTCCCAGCAACCCCGCGATAAATCTGCCTGGGAATCGCCGTCAACAGTAAATGTGTCTCTTAGTAGCACTATTAATATGTCTCTTGCATTGGTTCATTGCAACAGCCGTTAACAGGGTTTATAAGAGCGTAGATGGCAGGAAGCCAGAGGGGTTTTTTTGTCTCCCTTTTCCTCTTTTTGTCAGGAGCTGCCTCATGACGAAGGGATGGATGCTTTCAGGGATATGCGTGGTGCTTACGGCACGCTGGCGTGTTCTGGGGAGAGTTTGGCATGCAGAGAGAGCAGACATTTAATCTCATATAAGTAGAAGATGAGCCAGCTCATCCTCCTCTTGTCATAAAGGCTTGAGTGGAGCTGGAGGGGGGTGGCCCTTGGTGAGCCCCCTGCCTCTGGGGTGAGCACTGAGAAGCCTGACTCTCAAAAACAGGGAGAGGGAGAGCTCCTGGGAGGTGCAGGCTTGAGAGGAGGAGCCAGGAGTCTTTAACAGCATGGTGCTGCAGGATGGTTTTGGTGTGAGGAGTGTGGTAGATCATAGGCAGGACACAGCTCTGCCTTCTCGGCTTGGTCGGCTTCAGGGTGTACTTCAGTGTGAAACGTGAAGCTCAGAGTCATTGTTTTGGTGGAGGCTGTGAGCCTGGTAGAGATTTTGATGGTGATCATTGGTACTGGCCATCCCTACCTGATAGTCTTTGGTATTTCTCAGATGTCCTCTGTTTCTGATTTATTTAGATAAGCCTTCTTGGTTAATCCTTCTTGCCATAGATTTTCATAGATTTTTCACTGCAGCCTTTCCCAGCTGTTGGCATTGGTACTGTTGTTTCTGCTTGACACAGTCCTTTTCCCATCTTGGTGTTTGCTGCTTTCCTCACCCTGGGAACCAGAACAGGTTTTGAAGGGCCATGGCCTTCATTTCCAGGTTGTGGTTGTGTGGTGTGTTTTCCAAAAGCACCTAAGGATGCTCTCCTGGAGCTCTTACCTGCTCTCCTGTGTCTCACCTGCTGGTCTCTCAAAGCAGGACCAGTGCAGACGTAGCTTTTCAGTGAGTGTTTCAAAACCAAACTGGGTCTTTTATTTTTCCCATTGAGATATTTTCCTCCAAAGGGAAAAGGCTGGATGGAAAGGAGCAAACAGACCCCTATCTCAACCTTATTTCCTCTCTGAAGAAGCAGAGGATGGGCAAGAGACTGAAAATGGCCAAATGAAGGTGATGCAGCAGCAATGTAGTGGTGAATTTAAAGCTAGAGCAGCCCAGAGAAATTCTGGAAGGAATAGCAAAGATTGAAGAAGGAAGAAACTGGAGGGGGAATAAAAACAAAAAGAAAGGATGAGAAGAAAAGCCGAGACCCTAGAACAGAGGAAAGAGAGAAGGAAATGTGCACACGCAGAAAAGCACCAGAGCATTGAAAGGGCAGGAGGCAGCAAAGGGGAGAAATGAAAGAGTAGTGAAGGAGTGAGGGCAGGGAGAGGGGGAAGGTCTGGAAGGAGTCAGACTCGCAGGCAGAAATCAGCAGGTGGGAACAGACACTGCCCTTAAAGTGGCTGCCATGACTTGCTAACCCAAAATCCGGGTGGAAGAATGGAGAAGGGACAGGATGGGTTGCACCCAGAATGTGTCCTTGGGCTCCCATTCTCAAAGCTGCTTGAAACTGGTGAAAAGGAGCCATCAGGATGTGCCACAGGGACCAGCAGCATCAGATGATTAATTACTGCAAAAAAACAAAACTGGGGAAGAGGGGGGAGAACTGGTGAAGTTGTTTCCCCATTATATTTCCGAACAGAAAGAACGTTTTAGCGTGCGCACAAATAGCTCCCTGGGAAGCACTCTCACTTCCTAATTGTTCATAAATTTACTGACAGGTGGTTACACAGTAGGTATAACACTGTGAGTTTCGGTTTTATTGCTTTCCCTGTCTCAACGTGAAAACTTGGAGAAAAAGGATGCACAACGAGCAGTCGGGTGACTCTGCCTGGCAAAGGGTGCTCAGTGTCTGTATTTCATGTTTGCTGTGTTCCTTCCCATAAAAGGATCCCACAAAGAGTGTTTTACTGGGGCAAGGCTGTTAAAAGATGTTGTTCAAGACCTAGCAAATGGAACGGGAAAATATTCCCTAAATGTAGTGTCTGTAGAAAACGTGAGACCATGACACGCCACTCGCTTGGCAGGGAAATTTGACAAAAATCATTTTGTTGACCAAACTGTAGCTTTTAGATGCACTTAATCCATTATCTCAATAAAATCAGCTCTGACGAGCCTCTCAGACTGGGCTGTCACCAGAACACTTCGATCAGAGATGATCATCATCGCTGCTGAGGAGCAACATGTTGTTAAAATGATGTCACCGCCTTGCCCCAATTGCTTCCCCTGTGGGAACACTAAGGTGCATTTGCACAGGCTTACTCTGTGTGTCCTTGCAGGTGTCTCCTGCACCCCGAAAGCAAAGATGAGCTGCAGAGAGGGAAATCACCCATTTCTATCTGCCAGTCAGGTCTGGCTTGCAGGTGCCCCATTTCATGGCATCAGCCCCAAACAGGAGCTGTTCTAGAGAAGGTCTCGCATTGCTGTGCCTTCAGCAGACACAGAGGGACAGGAGGAGGCCCTGGTGCCATCCCGCTGTGCTTCTCATCAGTGAAAGAGATGGAAAGCACAGGCAAAATGTGAGCTTTCAGCATATTTGCCTCCTTTGTGCTGACTTTCTGTTCGCTAATGAGACCTTGCACAGTGACACCTCTGACAGCCCCATCCTGCCTGTGCCAGGGAGGCTCACGCAGAGCTGGAGGCGCCTGGGGCTATAGGCAGCTGGGGTGCTGGGAAGGGAAGCACTGTCATCTCCTGCACGCATCCGACCCCTGCTAGGGTGACAGTCCCTCTCCCTGCCGGTGACAGCATCACCTGTCACAGGACACAGCTGGACACTGCAGCTGGAGAGCTGCATGAATGCTGCATCTCACCAAAACGGGAGATGCGTGGGAGGGGGTGGGAAGTGAGGTGCCAGGGCAGGAGCACAATGTGCTGTGGGTGTGACAGTGTCCATGGAGGCATCAGAGCTCTGAAGATGAGATGTTCCTGACTGTCCCCTGAGTAGAGATGGGCAAGTGGCTGTTGCTGGCAGTTTGAAGAACCCATAGGTATCTATCTGTCATCTCCCCTTATCGGCAGTGCAGGAAGAGGTCTCTTTTAATGGATTAGGAGCTAATGATGTGGAGGAGGGACATCAGTTGCCTGTGTCAGCCGCTGTGCTCATGCAGGCTCTCGGCTCCGAGGCGTGCAGCAGTAATGATCTGGCAGCTAAAAATAATCCAGGGCCACGGCGGCGAGCGCCTCTGGTAGGGATGGGCGCTCCGAAGGGCCGGGGATGAGTCAGCCTGCACGCGGTGTGTGCGTCAGCGTCATGTGGAGTCACTGAGCACGCAGTGTGTCCCGAGGTGCTGCTTCTTCCCGCATGGTTTAGCAGGGAAGAGGTGTCCCTGCCAGCAGTGACCATCCCTCCTCACCCTTGGGTGTCTGGTAGGTCCGAGCTTTCCCATTGCTTTTGTCCCCAGATGGGACAAGTGCGAAGCCATCACTGGTGCCCAGAGCAGATGGCAGGACTGAAGGTGTTTGGGAGAGTCCTGCAGATATCCAGAGTATTGCACATAGTATCACAGGACATGGCAGTGTCACCAAGGTGTGATGCCATGGCCAGCCCCGCAGGGCTCTGTCTGGGAGGTGAGGGGAGGGATGGCACCTCACGGTCCCCGTGGATGGTGGCAAACACCAGCCTGGGCCCCATGGAGAGAGTGGATCAGTGCATCAGGCGGTTCAGGTCTTGAGTGGTAAAGGAAGGAAATAAATCACGAGCTTATTGTTATTGAATTTAGTGGCATCGCTTTCACATTCAATTTCTCTCACCGGCTTTCCGAACAAACAAGAAATTACAGTGCAAATGTATTTTTTGGCTTACCAAACCTTATGCATTAACTTCCCTGTGATTAATATTACGCAGGGTTGACGAAATCCTCCGTGTGCCGCTCGTCTCTCCGGTGAGACCGCAACACTCCTCGCTTCCTCGGGATTTATTCTGTATTCAATTTGCTTGTAGTAGCAGACTTTTGCAAGGAAGGACTGTGGATAAAAGGGGATAGAGATGGTGTTCTGCCCTGTTTTTCTCTCTGCAGCTGTGTAGAGCAGGGGGAGGGAATTATAGAGAACCAAAGGTAATTCAGGGAAAGGATGCTGTCAGCAGGTGAAGGACTAGGAGCAGCTGAAGGGCCATGCTGAAGGGCCACAAGGCATGAGCAGGGCTGTCTGACCTGGGAGGGGACCAAGAGGGATCTATGGAGCATGGGAGAGCCTTTGGGCTCCACGTCCAGCACTGGTCCCAGGCTGTCACCACCTTAAGGCAAGACCGCTCTGGTGGGATGTCCTTGTCAGGGCAGCCATGCCTTGGCCATTCCTGTCTCATGGTATTTACAGGGTGTGGCTGCAGGTTGGTTTTATCCACACAGTCATGTTTGTCACCAAACGCACCCTGCCTGCCTCCCTATGTGGCCCAGTTTCCATCAGCTCCTCCCAAAGGATTACGTCCTCCCATGGCAAAGCCAGTGCGTCCTTGAGATGCCATCCTTGACAGCCCAGTCGGTGGGATCTATAAAAATGTAATCAAGGTCCTTCAATGTCCTTCTCCAAGTCCTGGTAACCTCGTAGGCAACGATTGCAGTCACAGGTATCGAGCTGCCCGGTGGAGTCCCCCTGCTGTCCATGGGTGTCCCTGCTGGCTCTTGAGGCATTCCTGATTGGATTAGGGCAGGCAGTGACAGCACGGCCTTGCTTTCCTGGCCTCTGGGTGTTTGGGAAATACAGTTCCCTGCTGTGAGACCTGCTGGCATGTCTGTGTCAGCATCCTTAGCTAAGGGAAGGGCTTTCAGGCTGATGTGTGGGTTTGTGTGGCTTGGGGTTTTCTGAATGGGAGCACTGGGACTGTAGTGGTTATGGGTAGTGGTAATTTTTTCCACAGGAATGAAAGTACTTCTGTGCCCAGGAGAGGGACAGGCTCACATCTGGTCCCAGAGCACCAGTTTCTGCATCTCAATTTGTACTTGTGGTTTGGGACTCAGGGGATGGGAAAGGGATGTCAGCTTTGAACTGGAGGAGGCTGGGAGGGCGAGGATAGAAGGATGACCATGATTTTGCTGATGTTCTGCATCACACACCATCACTCTAGTCCAGCTCCACAGCATCTGCAGACAAGAGCACACAAGGAAGAGGCAGGCAGGGGTGGCATCCCAAGGTCTCAGCATCCTCTAATGATGGTGCTGCCATCTTGGACCAAAACTGCTCACGAGGATGGCTGGTTTGCAGGCTCATGTGCAGGTGAAAAATGCCCAGTTGTGGAAAGCCTTGTCCAGGGCATTCTTGTAGTTTTTAGATATTTCTGGTACCAGTTTGAGATGCTGTTATTGGAGGGGAGAGGTGCAAGGATGCTTGTAATAAGAGTTGGTGTCATCTTGTCTCAGTGAGGAAGGGCCATTTGCCGCCTTCCCAGAGCTCATCGTGGCTGCACTGTCGGAGTTGGCCGGCTCTGCTCCGAGCGTTAACTACATTTTCCAGCAGTTGCCGGCACACACTTTTCATTTTTGGATTGCTGCTTTCCCCTGAAGGACTCAGACAATCTCCCTCTGCTATAACAGACTGTACTTCTATATTAATGTGTCAAGTTGCTGGGAAATTTACTGCTTTGCAGAACCCGTTGGGCTGCAGAGCCTGCGCCACGTCTTTGCCATGGCTCGTCCTGCTGTGCCGCCTCTCCCGCTCTGGGAGAGAGGAGAACCTCCCCAGGGGTGTGAGGAGAGCTTCCCTGGGGTGCAAGGAGAGCCAGGCAGCCCCACTTGCCCTTGCAGGCTGTGCTGGCGTTGGCCACAGTGGTTTTCAGGTGATTATCCGGGAATCCCAGAGCTGTGGGAGAGTGCTGGGTACAAGGGTTGGGCATCTAATGCCACCTGAGCTGGGGCTCTCAGCAGGTCGTGTGCTTGGGGAGAGGGCACAGGGCATCCTTTCTGGTATCATAGGTGTGGTGTTTCATTTGAGGAGGGTTGTTTTATATGGCCTCACTCACTCCCTTGGGCACAGACCCTCTAGGGGGTTGTGTCCGACAGCCCAGAGCACAGGGAAGGGACATCGGCAAGCGAGCTTTAATTGCTTTTTGCCACGGCCGGGGATATTTATGGGTACGGAGATTGCCAAGTTATTTATTAGATGAAGTATCTGGGGATAGAGTAATATAAATCACCCTGGCCAGTATTGAAGTAGCAGACGCTCAGTAATTTAAACAGCTTTAATAAATATGCTAAAATATGAGCCTTGTCGCCGGCCATACCGAGAGCTAGTTATCGGGGTCTCAGCCGTGGAACAGAGGGGCTGGAAGAGGGAATGGACCCTTCCACACCCTGGATCCATGCTTGGCTCCATACCAAGATACTGATTTGGAGACATGGAATTGGTGACTGAGCAGGGCAATGGAGTGGACACCACATGATGGGACAGGGCCAGGGCTTCCCAGCAGGGCCTGGCAAGCTGGTGTGCTGATGGTGTGTTTGGTGGCCTTTATGTCTTTTCAGTGCCCCCCCAGATTGTGAACATCTCATCGGACATCACCGTGAACGAGGGCAGCAGTGTGACCCTCATGTGCCTGGCCTTCGGGAGACCGGAGCCCACCGTCACGTGGCGGCACCTCTCTGGCAAAGGTGAGCCCTGGCCTGGGGGACGAGGAGGGGTCTTCCTGGCCTCTATGGGATGGACAAATGTCCTTGTAGAGGCAGCTGGGGTGGCATTAAGGTGACTCACAGTCAGAGGTGCTGATATGTGATGTGCCCTAGAATGAGGGTGGGGATGCTTGTCAAGTGCTGTCCCAAGCTTCCTGGGCAGAGGGGATAGCAGATGCCGAGGCAGGGGCACAGGGGAGTTCCTGGTGTCACTGTCCATGGGTGACAATGCCACATGTTCGTTGCATCCCCCAGGGCAGGGCTTTGTGAGTGAGGACGAGTACCTGGAGATCACAGGCATCACACGGGAGCAGTCCGGGGAGTACGAGTGCAGCGCTGTCAACGACGTGGCTGTCCCGGACGTGCGGAAAGTCAAAGTCACTGTCAACTGTGAGTGCAGGTGACGGGGGAATCATGGTGGGGTGGGTGCACATGGCCCAGCGTGACACAGCATGATGTCCCCACAGACCCACCGTACATCTCCAACGCCAAGAACACGGGCGCCTCGGTGGGCCAGAAGGGCATCCTGCAGTGCGAGGCCTCGGCTGTCCCTGTGGCAGAGTTCCAGTGGTTCAAGGAGGACACCAGGTGAGGGGCTGCAGAGGCAGGGGGGCATGGGGAGAGAGCCACAGCCTTGGGGTGACAAGGTGAGGAGGTAGAGGGAGGTGACAGTGCCCGGGGCATCATGGGGAGGAAGGCTGGGATCAACACATTTTGCGAGGTGCTCAGCTAAGGACTGAGGGAATACCACAGTTGTTTCTCCCAGGGATGGTGGCTGTGGGACACATGGGTCAGGCTGGGTTATGGGATGGAGAGTGGGATGAAGAGTTTGTCCTAGTGAGATGCCCAAGTCCGGTGGGAGAACGTGTGGGTGTTGGCTGGTGGGGACTGAAGGGGTGCCCAGGGAGGGGAAAGACACATCCCAGAGCTCCCACCCTGTTCTCCTACCACCTCTCTGTGTTTCTCTGCAGGTTAGCAAACGGCCTGGAGGGCGTGAGGATCGAGAGCAAGGGCCGCCTGTCCACGCTGACCTTCTTCAACGTCTCGGAGAAGGACTATGGCAACTACACGTGCGTGGCCACGAACCAGCTGGGCAACACCAACGCCAGCATCATCCTCTACGGTAGGTGATGGTTTTTTGCAGTAAGGTGAGGTGACAAGGAGGAATAAGAGAAGGAGGGTGAAGAGGAGGCATTTGGAGAGGAGGAGGATGAAGAGGAAGAGGAGGAGGATGAAGAGGACTTTGAAGAGGATGATGAAGAGGAGGAAGAGAATAAAGAGAAGAAGGCTGACAGATGGCCAGTGGTGGAGCGATGGAGCAGAGCTGGCTGTATTTAGTGTTCCTGGTCCATCAAGGTGCCAAACGGCACAAACCCCAAGCAGTGAGGTCCTGCCAGAGGATGAGATCTGTGTCACCCTGACACAGCACTGTTGGCCAGCAGTCAGCTGAGCCCTGGTGTTGCCGGAGAACAGGGGTGAGGAGGGAGCCTGGCACAGGTGAGAACGCGCTCCGGGTGCACCCTGTGGGGTTTTCCCATGTTTTCTGCTATCAGAACTGCCAGCAGTGATCACGTTGTACTGGCAATAGCAGGATGGGTGACATCAGCCTGGGTGATTCAGGTGGCCTGAGCAGGAAGGTGTGTGAGGAATGGTGTCATCAAGGACAGCTGTTATTGAGGAAGGTGCTGTGTATCTGTGGCATGTCCTTTTGACATTCTGACAAGCTGACAGGGCTGTCACGATCCAAGGGTGGACAGCAGGATCTGCCTTCCCTCAGCAGGGCTCCAGCAGGAGGGAGAGGGTGGAATTCAGGCAGCAGGCTCAAGGAGATGCTGAGAGGGAGAAGAGTTTGCACACCAGCCCGGACTTTGGCAGCATCGGGGTGGACAGTGAGAGCAAAGCTTTGCACTGTGGTGGGAGCCTGGGGATGCTTGGTGATTTGGGGTGGTGGGAGAGGCACACCTTTAGCTTTGGTTGTGGTGTTGGCCAGCCCACTCAGGTGTTTTTGGCTCCACTTTGTACTGTTGAGTTCTGTAGGGTTGTGTTTGGGTCTGGTGAGTGCCAATCTGTGGTGTTTGCATAGGGTTGATCCAGGCCTTTCTATTCTGACCAGTTCTCCTCTCCCCGGCCTGATTTCTTCTCTTTGGGTCAAGGCTTTGGGTTCTGTTTCTTCTCTTTGGGTTCTGTTCCCTCTCCACTGCTCTGGTCTGTTCTATCACCTTTTTGTGAAGAAATTTTTCCCAATATCCAGTATAATGCAGTGTAGTATGATAGTCTATATATAATGTAATATAATACAAATGTAATACAGTGGAGAGTATTTATAATGATATATCAATAATATAAATATATAGATATGACAACATATAATATTAATATATTACATTTAATAATAGTGTCTTGTTGACATATTGGTATATATAAGCATATTGTTTTTTATTATATATTATGTATTATACTCATTATATATAAATTATAGTATATCTAGTATACATTATTAGTTTTTATATAGTAAAATATATAACTTACAATGTACATGAGATATTTTATATATATAAAATATATATATTTTAGTGGTGTACATATATATGTACATATATATATATGGTTCAGTGGTTTAGGGATTACAGTGGTAGTGCTGAATTGATGGTTGGATTTGATGAACTTAAAGATCTCTTCCAACCTTGACGATTCTGTGACTCTCTATAGTGAATATCATATTTATGATTTTTAATACATAAATAAATACATTAAGTTTCCAATCCAGTTTTCCCAATATCCAGGTTTTTTTCTGTTTCCATGTCCTGCTGGCATTCTTACACTTGCTTTCTCTCTGATGTGAGACAAAATAACATCACCCAAGTCTTTCTTTTTTCCATGACTTGAAACCAGACTAATGAAAAAGTTTCAGTGCAGGTAATTCCTTCTATTTAAAAAGGGCCTGGATTAGGGATTTTTGGGGGTTTTCCACGCTATCGATAAGTACAGCTATCTCGTGGTTATCTTTGATTTGACATCATCTGGTTTCAGGCATTTTTCCTTCCCTCAGCAGTTCACGTTGCTCTTTCCACACCTCTTCCATGACAGCACAGCAGTCCTCTCACACGGGTTATTAATTGATGCCAACATGCAGAGAAAACAAAATTTCACCTTGTTTTAATAAATTAATCCCCCAAACAGGTCCAGCAGGCTGAAGTACATTAAGAGGTGATTCCATAGCTGGCAAAGCAGGGATATTAAAAATCAAACATCTATAAAAAGTGAGATGTAGGAGCCCAATCCTGTGGCTGAGTTTAGCAAACTCTCCCTGCCTTGTAGCAACTCCTGCTAGTAATGGTCTGTTCAGTGGACTATTAATATTCCTCTAATCCTAGTTTTATATAAGGAAGATTAGGAAAATATTTACTAGTGAGACAGCAAAACAAAAAGACCAAAAAGGAAGCGTTAAAAGTTGAAATGTTCCATTTGTTTTCATGTGGTTATTTACCTATACCAACACTGAAGCTTACATTTGTTTTTGAAAGGATATTGGCACATCCTTTGGATATTGCTCTGTGAACACTCAGGATACCTAAAGCTATTTTAATTTCATAACTTTTAATGGAGAAAAAGGCAAACATTCATATTCTATTTCCCCCCCATCTTTCAAGTGTGTATTGAGTGAAACGCACTGGAGCAGTGAGGAGCACGGAATGGGCTCAGAAAGGAATTGAAGCAGGTGGGATTCCATCCCTCCTCGAGGACTGCGCTTTTTTCGTTTTGTGAACATGTTGTGAAATTCAACAGCTTGTCAGTCACACTGCAGCTTCTTGGAAACACAGGGGAGAGTGGAAAAGATGGACCCTGTGGAGAGCTTTATTTGGGTATGTGCGTGGTGTTTCTTGGACAGTCTCTACCAGCCTTTGCCAAAGGGGAGAGGAGCACAAGTGGTTGGAAGTGTGCTAATTTTTTTGTTTAAAAATTTCATGTTTGGGTTCACTTTTTGATGAGCATGTTGCATTTTGTACTTGCTGCTTATGTCTAGAGATAGGGGGGAAAAATCATCCAAACCTGGATCTTTAAATCTCTTTCAAGTGCAGCATGTCCCTCAGTCACCAAGGGAAATTCCCCAGTTCCAAACTGGGAGATCTGGGACTTTTTATTGGCCCTTTCCACTGAAGATCTATGGGAATAAAAAGAGCTATAGATGTCTTATAAAAGATGCCATCTGCATTTTTCCAATGTTCAGGGTCTCATTTCTAGTATGTAATCTCTTTGATTGATGATTGGGTGAGTTAACTGAATATAAGTTAAAATAACAAGTGTTAGATGTGATTTAAACCAATTATTCTATGGAGAGATAAAATCTTTTCATGCTTTATTGTGCACTCTCTTAAGACTCAGCAGCTTCAGACTAAATACATAAAAGCACGGGAAAGCAATTATGTCTTTAAGAATAAGAGCTCTGATTCAATATTTAAAGACTGCTTGACTTAAAACACTTAAAACACAAGTCACAGAATCCCAAAATGGTTTGGGTTGGAAGGGACCTTAAAGCTCATCCAGTGCCACCTCCAGCCATGGGCAGGGACACCTACCACTGTCCCAGGTTGCTCCAAGCTCTGTCCAACCTGGCCTTGGACACTTTTAGGGATCCAGGGGCAGCCACAGCTTCTGGCTGTGCCAGGGCCTCACTACAAATTATTTGAGTTTTGCAGGAAAAGAATCAATGCAAAATATATGCCAAAAAAAAAAAAAAAAAAAAAAAAAAAAAAGGTGAGGAATAGCACTTTGCCCTGTTTACCCATTGCTGTGCAGTGTCTGTGATTTCAGTGATTTTGTGTGTTTATTTGTGCACACAAACCAGTAATCTGGCAAACCTAGGAGATTTTAGGAGTGGAAATTAGTAAGGAGAGGAGAAGGAGGCAGTGCTGTATTCAGGGAGTATAAATCTGAAGCAGGTCTTTTGTAAGGAGAGAAAGTAATTACCCCACATCTATTTTTGTGCATTACAGGAACTTCGAAGGGCAGGTGAATCTGTGCAAACGCTCTTTTGTGTCTGCCACCAGCACTGCTTTTGGGGTCAAGGGAGCAACTCACACCTCATTTCATCATTCTGCAAGTTGCCACCTTCCATTATTAACACCCCACAAAAAGTCTGAGCCACGTGAGCTCCAAAGCTGCTGCCAAAGAGTCTGGGGAATCACAGTCCCCAGGGTTATTTTGCTTCAGGAGCCTGCTGGGGACATCTTGGGGATGGGTGGTGCCACAGCCAGCTCGGCTGGAAGCAGTGGAGGGAACAGAACACTGTTGGGTGGGGAATTACAAAGCCTTCTATTCTCCCTGGTCAACAATAAAGTGATTTTTTTCCCTGTTAATGGAGTGGATTATGCTGTGTGGCTGTTCTGGGTGGGAGCAGGGCAGATGTCCGTGGGGTGGCTGGTGCTGGGGTGGCTGTGCTGAGTCCTGGCACTCGGGGCTCTCTGGGCTGAGCCATCCCTGCCCTCAGCATCTTCTGCTCCAAACTCCCCTCAGGAAATGGCAACTCCACTCAGGAACCAGGCTGGGAGAGCTGGGATTGTTCACCTGGAGAAGAGAAGGCTCTGGGGAAGCCTTAGAGCCTCTTCCAGAACCTAAAGAAGCTCTAAGAGAGCCGAAGAGGGATAACTCTTGGGGTTGATTTAGATCATTGGGTTATTTGACATCAGTCAAGTAGCTCTGGGGTTACTATACGTCATTTGGGAAACCTGGAGTCAAACTCAATTTCTACAGAGTACTTTATGGTTATTTGGGGTCAACCAAGTAATATTTGGGGTTACTATAGGTCATTGGGTTACTTGAGGTCAAACACGCTTTTTCCAGAAACTTTTGAGGTTATTTTAGGTCATTATGGGGGTTATTATAGGTCATTCTGGGGTCATTAGAGGTCATTCTGGGGTTACTTTAGGTCATTGGGGTTACTATAGGTCATTGGGTTACCTGAGGTCAAAGACAGTTTTCCCGGAAAATTTCAGGGTTACTTTAGGTCATTTGGGGGTCATTAGAGGTCATTTCAGGGTTACTATAGGTCATTGGGTTACTTGAGGTCAAACTCAGTTTTTCCAGAAACTTTTGGGGTTATTTGAGGTCATTGTTTGGCATTATTATAGGTCATTTTGAGGTCATTAAGGGTCATTTCAGGGTTACTATAGCTCATTTGGGTTACTATAGGTCATTAGGTTACTTGAGATCAAACACAATTTCTCCAGAAACTTTTGGGGTTACTATAGGTCATTTTTGAGGTTACTGTAGGTAATTTTGAGGTCATTAGAGGTCCTTTCAGGGTTACTGTAGGTCATTGGGATTACTCTAGGTCATTGGGTTATTTAAGGCCAAACACATTTTCTCCAGGAAATTTCAGGGTTACTTTAGGTCATTTTGAGGTCATCAGAGGTCATTTTGAGGTTACTATAGGTCATTGGGGTTACTATAGGTCATTAGGTTACTTGAGGTCAAACATAATTTCTCCAGAAACTTTTGGGGTTACTGTAGGTCATTTTTGAGGTTACTTTAGGTCATTTGAGGGTCATTAGAGGTCATTTTGGGGTTATTATAGGTCATTGGGGTTACTATAGGTCGTTGGGTTATTAGAGGTCAAACACAGTTTTTCCTGATAACATTGAGGTTACTTTAGGTCATTTTGGGGTCATTTGAGGTCATTTTGGGGTTACTCTGGTCATTTGGGTTACTATAGGTCATTGGGTTACTTGAGGTCAAACACATTTTCTCCAGAAAATTTTGGGGTTACTATAGGTCATTTTTGAGGTTACTATAGGTCATTTTCAGGTCATTAGAGGTAATTTTTGGGGTTACTATAGGTCATTTGGAGGTCATTCAAGGTCATTGTGGGGTTACTATAGGTCATTGGGGTTACTGTAGGTCCTTGGGGTTATTAGTGTTCAAACGCAATTTTTCCTGAAAACTTTGGGGTTACTTGAGGTCATTTCTGGGGTTACTTACGTCATTTTGGGGTTACTCTAAGTCATTGGGGTTACTATAGGTCATTGGGTTACTTGAGGGCAAACATGTTTTCGCCAGAAAATTTTGGGGTTACTCTAGGTCATTTTTGGGGTTACTCTATGTCATTGGGGTTACTATAGGTCATAGGGGTTATTAGAGTTCAAACTCATTTTTTCCAGAAAATTTTGGGGTTATTTCAGGTCATTTTTGAGGTTACTTTAGGTCATTTTGAGGTCATTAGAGGTCATTTTGGGGTTACTCTAGGTCATTGGGGTTATTAGAGTTCAAACTCTGTTTTCCCTGAAAGCTTTCAGGTTATTTTAGGTCATTTTTGGGGTTAATATAGGTCATTTGGAGATCATTCAAGGTCATTTCGGGGTTACTATAGGTCAAAATTGGGGTTACTATAGGTCATTTTTGAGGTAACTTTTGGTCATTTTGAGGTCATTAGAGGTCATTTTGGGGTTACTGTAGGTCATTGGGGTTACTTTAGGTCATTGGGTTATTAGAGTTCAAATACAGCTTTTCCTGAAAACTTTGAGGTTACTTTAGGTCATTTTTGGGGTTACTTTAGGTCATTTGGAGGTCATTAGAGGTCATTTCAGGGTTACCATAGGTCATTGGGGTTACTTTAGGTCATTGGGTTACTTGAGGTCAAACACATTTTCTCCAGAAAATTTTGGGGTTACTATAGGTCATTTTTGAGGTTACTATAGGTCATTTTGAGGTCATTAGAGGTCATTTTGGGGTTACTATAGGTCATTGGGGTTATTAGAGTTCAAACTTTGTTTTTCCTGAAAACTTTCAGGTTACTTTAGGTCATTTTTGGGGTTACTATAGGTCATTTGGAGGCCATTGAAGGTCATTTCAGGGTTACTATAGGTCGTTGGGGGTTACTATAGGTTATTGGGTTACTTGAGGTCAAATATGCTTTTCCCAGAAATTTTTGGGGTTACTTGAGGTCATTTTTGAGGTTACTTTAGGTCATTTTGAGGTCATTTTGGGGTTACTATAGGTCGTTGGGGTTACTCTAGGTCATTGGGGTTACTATAGGTCATTGCAGTTATTAAGGTTCAAACTTGCTTTCTCCAGAAAATTTTGAGGTTGCTTTAAGTCATTTTGGGGTCATTAGAAGTAATTTTGGGGTTACTCTAGGTCTTTGGGGTAATTAGGGTTCAAAATTGCTCTCTGCAGAAAACTTTGGGGTTACTTTAGGTCATTTTTGAGGTTACTTTCAGTTGTTTTAGGGTTACTAGAAGTCAACAATTCAAACTTGGGGTTACTGTAGGTCACTGTAGATCATTGGGGTGACTAATGGTCAGACTTGTTCTGTACAGAGCACTTTGGGCTTACTAGAAGTCCATGAGTTAATATTTGGTGGTACTATAAGTCATTTGGGTTTTTCACGGTCAGTCACGCTCTCTGCAGAGCTCTTTGGGGTTACTTTGGCTCATTAGGGTTTACTGAGGTCACTCTCCATCTCAGGGGACCAAGCTGGGCTCTGTTGTGTTCAGCCATTTTCATGTGCCATTATTTGAGGTTACCAACCCCAGCAGTGACAGCAGAGCTTGAACCTGAGCTTCTGTCCTTGTCACGACTCCTTCTGTTCCGTTTCACACCAAGAACCCGCCATGTGCTGCTGCTGTGTCACTCCTGCCTGTCATGGTGGCACCGTGGCTGTCATGTCATCCCACCCTCACCCGAGCTTGCCTGGTGACTCTGAGTTCTTTTGTCACCATGAGTTGCTCATCCCCTCTGTCCCCTGTCCCCTGCCCTGGCTGTCCCAATTCCGTCCCTCCCACGCCCTGTGTGCCCCAGCACCTCTTGCCTGAGTTCATCCCACATCCAGTTTGGTTGGGAGAAGATGCAGTTCCCAAGCATTTGGAGCAGAGCAAAGCTTTTCATCTCCATCTCTTCTGGCTGTTACCCCTGAATTGCTCTGTCTCTCTGTCTCTCCTCCTTCACTTTCTGCAGCTGTAGATTTGGTGAGATGTTCCAAAGACACCAACACCATCTGAAATGTTAAACCAGGCTTTATTGGACTGACAGTAGTTAACAGCACACACAGCACCCAGGGTTAGGCTTTAATCATCATCAATACACAGGTGAATAATTAGTCTTTAATAAGCTTGGGCTAAATTAACCGTGACTCTCAAAGGGGAGCGCTGGTTTCAGGGGGCAGAGGTTGTGCTGTGGGGCTGTGGTTTGGGCAGCTTTGGAGGTGAGGGAGAAGAGTTTCCTTCATGTCTTGGTGAAGGAAGCCAGAGCTGAAGTGGAGATCTTCCTTTTCCTCAGTATTTGTTGGTGTTCTCTTCTTCTTCCACCTGTGAAAGGACGAGGGACAAGTTACTCTTCTACACTGAGTTGTTTTGTTTTGCAGGGTTTTTCCTAGCCTATTCCCAGTTATCCTGTGGGGTTACTTTGCCTTCACCTATTATCCTCTCTACCTACTATAATGTGGGGTTTTTTTCTTTCTTTTATTCCCACTTGGTCCCTATATTTCACATACGCAGTTGTCTCCCTGTGTTTGGTACTTACTCTGTGTTCTCTATTATTTCATGAAATGCCAATTGCTGACTTTGCCATTAGATGCTATAAATAATATATATATTATACCATGCTATAAAATGCTTACCTACACTCACTGCTCACATTACCATAGTGTTCCTGGGCCTGGGTGTGTGACAAGCCTTAGATCTTGCTCAACTTGTGACTCCTTTTTGTGTGTAAGAAGACACCACTTTTCCTTGCTCTGCACTGAGGTGAAGATCCCTTTGGAGTCTTCCTAGAATCATGATTTGAGTTGGGAGGGACCTTTTAAAGGTCATTTAGTCCAACCCTTCCATGAGCAGGGACAGTCCTTGAAGGACCATGTGTTTACCTGAGGGAAAATATCAGGAAAAATCTCATCCTGGGGAGGTTGCCAAGACTTAATCTAGCTGCTTCTGCTGTCAGACATGAGTCACTGGATAGGCTTCCCCCAACAGGTCCCCAAGACTTCCTCTCATTATGTCCTCAGAGATGAAGAATTGGACAGACTTTCCCCCACTAACTGCTGGTGTGGACCATGAGAACTGGAGAGCAGCTGTTGTCTTTTCCTGAGCCAGAGAGGCTCCAGCAGCACCATGAATATGGGCAAATTCCCTTCCTGTTTGTCCTGAGCCCTGAAAATGAAAAGCAGTGAGAGACACATTCTAAATTCCTCATCTCCATGTGTCTGTATCTCACTTGCAGAAAGGCGAATGTTGCAACAAATTGGGAGGAGAGAGGTGGAAGGCATGGGACTTCTGTCTGGGGCAGAAAAGAGGCAGGAACAGGAAGGAAAAGCTATGTTTTGAGTGCATGTGAAGGGAGTGCTTGGCTCTGTAAACATTTGTGTCATTCCCATGGCTCACACTGGAGCTGAGAGTGCCTACAACACAGGCTAAGAAAACCCATTCACCATAGACCCACTGATTCCTTCTGACCTTTCTAGTCAAGATCTTACGAGAGACAAAATCCCAGCCTTGCCATCTTTACTCAATTCAAGGTCTCAAAATCTAAGGTTGCCTTATGGAGAAGAACAGAAATAGCCAGGAAAGGAAGGAAATAGCCAGGAAAGAGGACAGAAAATAAATCAAGAAGAAAACCAAAAGCAAGCAAAAATACATAACTGCAATAACAGAGCTGACTAGGGGCAGCCAGAATCCAGGTGCACTCACACCTCAATGCCCAGACACATGGGTTTGAGCAAAGCAGAGCCAAAATATTTGCTGGGATGACAGGGCTGGGGAGCCTCAGTTGAATTCTCTCCCTGTCCTGCTGGGAGCTGTCCTTTTCCCATAGAGAGTGACAGTTCAGAGAACACACAGGAGTCACAGGCAGTGTGTGATGAAAAGAGCCATCTGCCCTGGTTTCGTGATCATATCTAATTACTACTCTATTTTGTCTCTGTATCTTTATGCTTGTCTCTTCTGTGAAGTATCTTTACAATCTTTACAAGACCAAGCTGTCTGATACCACAAAACATTCTTCCACAGAAAAGAATAAAGGAAAAGTTTAAGAGAAAATACTTGTTTCATTTTTTTCTAGTAATGACCCAGCATTTTTAGTTTTATTACCTCTCTGTATTAGGTGACTTATGTATTCGGGAACTCTCCAATTCAACCACAATGCAATTGCTCTAGGATAGATTATGAAATTTCTAAAAGGTGTCATTAAATCAAAGCCAATAACCAGTGCAGAACTGTGAACTAGAAAATAGTGATAAGAATTAGTCACACATTAAAATCCACGTCTGTAGATAGAGATGCTAGAGAAAGGCATCGATTTAGCAGTGTTTGGGCAGGTGTAAATACATAAAAGGTTAAAGCTAATCAGCATTTAGTATTAAATCTGCAGAAATTATCACTATTTTTATAGTTTTGTATGATGTGCTGAGCAGCTGCCATTGGTTTAAGGGGTCAAAAGCAGAGGGAGCAGTAACAGGTCTGAGGGAAAACCAAGCTCAAAATCCCTTTCCTTTCTACCTGCAAACTCTCTACCTGCCCCTAACAAATGTCTGTGGGTTTTATATCACGAGATCTATTCAGCAAGGAAATGTCTGATTATGGCATAGCAGTTTTACCTCTCTTGGGTGATCATGTGCTCTTACAATCAATTTTGTTTGAGCATGGGCATGACACAGCTTCTTGCTCATCACTCAATCTTCCCATCATTTCCTTCACCTTCTGGCAGTGCTTGGATTTAACATCCTGGGCTCTCCTTTGCCTCTTCCTGAATTAAGATAAATGTTCACAAAAAATCAGTAGACAAAAAGAGAAGGAATAACAGCATCCTGAGGAAATTACTGTAACTGGATATGATTTCATAGAATCACAGAATGATTTCGGTTGGAAGAGGCTACAGGAGAGCTGGGGAAGCACTTTTGATAAGGGCATGGACAAGGGGGAATGGATTTGAACTGAAAGAGGGTGAATTCAGATTAGATATTGGGAAAAAAATTCTTCACTTTAGGAGTGGTGAGGCTCTGACATAGGTTGCTCAGAGAAGCTGTGGCTGCTCCATCCCTGGAAGTATCCAAGGCCGGGTTGGACAGACAGGGCTTGGAGCAACCTGGGATAGTGGAAGGGGATGGAACAAGATGGGCTTTAAGGTCCCTTCCAGCCTAAACCATTCTGGGATTCTGTGATGAACCCATTCCAGGTGACTGACTGCAGGCTTGAGAGCAAACTCAAAAAGATGTAAGAATCTCACTAACTTCACACTTTGCCCATGCCCTGAGTTTTGATGCTAAGACAGCTGAACACTTATTTCTCTATTTCTTCCCTTTCAGAATGCCAGTACTGCGACTCAGACCTGCAGCTTCCCCAAATGCTCCTCCACGGCCATAGGGAGTGTGGCAGAGCATGTGGTGGCTGCCTCTGCTTCCCTCACTCTGTCCAGCTGTTTCATCCCATCCTGAGCAGCCCCCTGTGTGCCCTGCAGCCCGAAAAACAGCCCTAACACAAAAAATAGCAACAAATCTCCTCTCCAGCCATGTACCCAGATGACCAGCCTCCTCCCTGCCTGGTCTGCCTGCCAGGAACCCCCAGTGATGTGACCCCAAAATGTGTCTGCATACCTGAGACTCCACATCTGGACAATGCCATTTCCTGAGCCAACGAGCCTTTGTTTTCCAGTCAGGAGTTGTGTCACTCTGGAGCACCAAGGTCTCCAGTCCTGGTGGCTCTCACGTGGTTGTTTGCATCAGGACTCTCCAAGGAGGGCAACTTCCAAGCATGGTGGGGCTGGACTGACGCCTGCCCAGAGCATCCTCCTCCTCCTCAGACAAGGACTGTGCCTCTCCTAATCATTCCTCAAGCTCTTTGCCTACCTCCTCACCTCCTCCTCAACTCTCACGATGCTCTCCAAATGATGCACAAACCTACCACTCCTCCAAGGGAGAACAAAACACCTGGTCAGCTGCGGGTGGGATGTGAAGGGGAACTGTAGGGACAAAGGGAATATGGGTCCCCTTTGCGCTATCGCATCATCTCAGCACTGGCCCTAACGCTGTCCTTTGTCTTTCTCTTGTCTCCTCTGAACAGGGCCCGGAGCAGTGCACGACGGTGGCAACGCAGCGTCCCGGGTGGCTGCTGGCCTCTGCCTCTGGGCCACCCTCCTCGCTCGCCTCCTCCTCGACTTTTGATAAGGGAGCGGAGGGTCCCGGGAGGCCTCGCCGCACCTCTCCCCCGCCGCGGGCTCGGCCGCCGCGCCGCCCGGGGACTCCTCTGCGTCGGACGGGCGATGCACCGGAGGATGGGCGGTGGTGCCGAGCGTCCGAGGATGGCCCCGTCTCCCACGTGCCGGGATCGTTCTCGCCGCCGGTTACGCTGTACAGACCCCACCACGTGCCACCAGACTGTCACCCGCCACCATTGCCCTGGGGATGTGGCCCGGCACGGACGGTGCTCCCTGTGGCTGCCTCATCTCCAGCGCTGGGGGCACGGAGCCGTCGGGGGCGGGTGCCGCCCAGAGCCTTCACCGGGATGTCCGTCTCGTCGTCTCACTAAGCCGCCTATGCCCAAAAAGACCCCAAGGCTGAAGCCTCCTGGCTCTGCCTTCAGCCCTCTTGGTCCTGAATGTCAGTTCTCGTCGCCAAAGCTCCTCCCTAAGCACCCCGATGTCACCAGCCCCCATCACCTGCCTCTGCTCCCGACAGGACGCTTGCTGGCCCTTTCAGGGAGGGTCACCCGACACAACCAGTTGTCCTTCAAGGGTCACGCACTTCCCACTACTCTTTATTCCAGCTGACATCATACCCCTGCACTTCCCAGCAAAACCCCCTCGCCTTCTGGAGGACACGAGGCTGCTTTCCCAGGAATGTGAGCCCTGGGGACTGCCACCAGCCCTCCTAGGGACTTCTTGCTGCATCGGACAGCCAGGCCCTCACTCCTTCCTCCGGATCCCTGCCTGCTCTGCTGCTTCCCCCCTGATGGCAGGGGCTGCCCCATGGTTCTCATCCTGATGCTCTGCCAGCACTTCTTGGGGGAGGTTTCTCTGGGCTTGTTTTCCAAGCACTTTCCAACCTGCACATCAAAAGCACAGCATCACCAGCACGGAGCAGAGGCTCTGCATGACAGAGTGAAACACCAGCTGACAAGGCACTTTTGCTACGGCTCTGACGCTCATGACCGTCTGTATCGCTGCCCCTCTGAGGGCCCTGAGCTGCAATGTTCTCACTCTGCCTTGTCTCATGCTCGTCACGTGCCCCTGCCCGAGGAAAGTCTGATGTGTCTGACCCTGTGGAGGAGGCCTGGGCTCTCTTCATTTGCTGTGCTGGCACAGCAGGGACAAGGATGGCTCCAATGCTCCCTGCTGTGACTTGCCTGTGACACCAAAACAGACGCACCCAGACTCTGCCCTCTGCCTCTTTCAGCCACCCTGGGAGCTGCCATCCATGGTGGTGGTGGCCGTGTTGTCTCCCTGCATATGGAATTGTTCTCCTGATGGCATCATGCACCATGGAGCCCCTTGCCTGGTACATTGTGGCAGCCCTGAGCCTTCTTGTCACTCCAGACCACCCACGAATGCTTTGGGGCCACAGGCTGGGGATGGACACTCCCATCCTGCTCCTGAAAAGTCACACGTGGCACTAGACCCTGTTGCTGCAACAGAGAGACTCGACTCCAGCGAGGCACTGAGCAAGCACACAGAGCATCCCCTGCCCTCACCCAACGCCTCCCCGTGCCTTGTCCCTTCCTTCTCCCTCCATAAGTGAGATGACTTAAGAACAACGGCCACGCACACGCTGTCTTCCCCATGCAAACTCTGCTGCTGCCCAAACCTGCTTTCTGTGGCTGCAAGGAAGCCGGGGTGCCAACCCTCAGCACACTAGATGGAAAAAACCACCCCAAGCCAGAGGCCATGATGGGCCACCACCCTGTCCTCTATGCAGCCGTGCCCGTCCTCATTCCTGCTCTCAATGGGCTGCCCAGGACCTGCTACAAAATCTCAATGGATGCTCCTGCCCCCCATCCTGGATGTTCAACATGTACCATGGCTGATTGACAAAATACACCTGGCCCCAGGTTGGGGGCTGCCCCAGTGCTGGCCTGAGGCACTGGCTTACCTGTTGGACGGGGATCCGGCACTGACTGGGTGAGTCCGCGTCCTGCGGTCCCTGCGGTGCTGCTCTGCTTCTCCACTGGCATCCCAGAAAGATGGCACTGTCAGTGAGCTGGGTCTTGTCCTATGGTCCCAGGCATGTTTATCAAGAGGGGATGGCACTGTCTTCAGCCTGCGCGGCAACACGCACATCCTTCCCCACGTGCCAGCTCCAACAGTACTGTGGGTGCAGGAGACACCTTGCCCTGATGCCTTTACTGGTCCGCACTACCCCACAACAGCCCCCCGCTGCCACCCCATACCCTTTCCTCGGTCAGCCCCAAATTTCTCTGTCCCCACAGCAGAAATGCTGCAGAACCACAGGGCCAGAGGCCGTGGCTTATCACAGAGTGGCGGCGACGAGACGCCACGACGCACACTGAGGCTGGCGGACCTGGCGCCAGGACTGCCTCCATCCCATCCTTCTCCCCGGGTCGGGTGGGCTCCCCCTGTCCTCTGCCGGGACGGCATTCGACTTTCTCGTGCCATGTAACGTGCCATTGTGAGGAACGTGTTGGCTGTCTGAGGCCGGCCCCTGCCGGGTGGCAGACCCCTTTGTGACCACTGCTCTCCATGTTTGGATGCCCAGGGGGTGGCCTGGCACCCAGGGCGGGGGCAGTGTGGCTCTTGGGTCTCTCCTGCCGACGGCCGTGACGGCCGGTCTTGAGTTTCTGTCGATCATTGTATTCCAAGGGTGGCTATACTACCTGAGATTTGTGCATGTTACATTGTAGTTGTAACCTTTTCTAATTCGGCAAGAATAAGAGATGGTTGTGATTGTGCAGTGTATCAATAAAGTTTGACGAACTTTGTACCTTCGGGGCTTTGCTTCACGGGCCCCGCGCACCCCAGGGAAGGGATGCGGTGCTGGGCACCTGCTGAGCTGAGCTGGGAGGGCTCCCGAGTGCCTGGGACCTCCACCACTCCTGTGGTCTCACCCAGCACTTGGTTGGACCCTCTTTTGATAATCCCCTGCGATGGTGATGCTTCAAGACCCACAGCTGGGGTCCAGCTGCTGTTTGGGTCATCCCTCACCCCATCCATGCATCTCCCCTGGGAATCCACCCGTGAGTCTCAGGTTCTGCCCACCTCTGAGCGATGAGCACGTACCTGTTGATGGAGTCGCTGCAGGGTAAGGACTGGCTTTGCTCTCATCACTCACCTACCTTCAGTGGAAGCAGCATGATTGGGAGCCTCTTTTCCACAACTGAGCAATTCCCAGCATCTCCTCCATTGTCTTGCAACAATGCTCACTCTGACAACTAAACCTACCCCCATGAAGGGATGCCTCTGCAGACAATGTGCTCTCAAGGTTTGCTCCTATCACGATCTGGCAGTGCGTGACACAGCAAATGTCTTCATCAAAGGACAAACAACTTGAGGACCAGGAGCAGAAGAGCCATGACCCTTGGTGTCTCCCTGACATGGCTGTATACTCCCAGCAGGCTGTGACCTCCACTCCCAGGGGATGCCTCACCTTTCCACAGCATCAGCCAGGAGAAAACATTCAACAAGCTCCTCTAATGTGAGATCTGCTGCCAGGAGACTGGGGGTAGTGGGACTGTGCCAGAACCATCAGTCTTGCTCACTTTGAGACCTCCCTTTGTCTTCCCTGACGTGGGAATGAAAAGCCCAGCCCCAAGATTTTTTCCCAGAACCCCACAACAAGCAAACAGCTCCATCCCAGCACTATGAGCTGCTGTAACCTCGCACAAGAGGGACACCTCTGCTGTCCCCCTCGAGTGACCCCAGCAGAAAGGTAAGTGCTTCCCAAAACCCAACAACCTCCTGAGGGAAGGGATCTGGGAGGGATGTGCCACCTTGCCTGCTTTCCTCAATGTCACCTGCAGTGAGTCGAGCATAGGTGACCACTGTGGGAGACTCTCTGCCTTGAGCCTCTTCCAAAAACCCCAACCTACAAGAGAGCCAGGGCTGATTTGATGTAACTACAAGTGCCACAAAGCAACACTCACCCCTTGCATGTGGCCCCTGAGGATCCTGCCACAATCTGAGCCTCCCTAATGCTTCTGAACTTCCCATGCCAGTTCTGCAGAGTACCTGGTGCTGGACCTGCCTCCAGTGGAGTGAACACCTACAGATGCCCAAAGGCTCCTGCTCATGGCACATCCTGGTGCCCTCGCCTGTATTGTCCCCATCACAGAGCACGGGGAGGTGAGGTGGCACCTCTCCTCTGCCAGCCCAGCCAAGGGATGCCCTCCATCTCCCTTTCCCAGGCTGAGTGGGATGTTTCTCCAAGGCCCTCAGCAACTCCCAACCTGTGCCTAAGGACAAAGATCTCAGCTGCTACATCCAGGGGGAGAGAGGGCATATTTCAGGCCATGAGCTTCATCCCTCCTGAGCACCAAGAGACACCCTTACCTATGTCAATAAATTATTACATAAACGCATCCATCGAGACGCCTCTCTCTCTTTAACTTCCTCTTTGTCTGCTACTTTGGCACTCCTTGATCTCTCACCTAGAACACCAAAAAAGTTACAATTATAGACAGGAGGTGAGAGAGAGAGTCCTGTTACCTCCATACCTATACCCAGATCCCTCCCCATAACCCCCAAGCATCCAGGCATTGCCCCTCCTACCAGGTTTGCTTTACTGTGGCTGGCTGGTCCAACCTGGGAGTTCCAAGACCTGCACAAAGACAAACACCATCATCTCTGCCATCCTCACCCTGCTGCCTGTGCCCAGCTGTCCTGTCCACACACCCTCAGTACCCTGTCCCTTACTTGGGATGTGCCACAAAGCCTGAGCACAGTTCTTCCCTCACCCCACATCAGTATCACTTGGACACTGCATGTCACACCTCAAGGCAACACCTTCCCATCCCTCTACTCCGTGCTCATCTCTTGGGTTACATCATGGGGTCAAGAAATAAAAAAAACCTCACACAAAACTGTCATGCCATCAATAGCAACCTACTTCTGATCCTGCAAATGTGCCAGGGGACCTGAAGAAACCATCACCCCGGAGGCTACAGTTGAGGCTGAGGACCAAACTCACAAAGCAACCTTCCAGCATCACCAAAAACCAACTCACCGACCAAGACAAGGCTCCACAAACAGAAAGATGCACCTATACCCAAACTATCCTCCTGCTGTGCTCTGCCTATACACACAGTTGCACAGGGGACCCTGTTCCCTACACCCACCTCACATCACTGTCTCACCTTCCCACGTGCAATTAGCTTCAGCTGCTCCCTGAGCATCTCCTGCAGTGCTGTGCAGCTGGAGCAGAGAGCCACACTGAGCTTAAAGGCACTGATTGGGGTCCTGAGCAGGGGAATAAGGAGCAGCTGTGCCTCATAGCTTCTTCATCTACTCACCAAAGTCTTACCCGTGGCAGCATTCCTGCTGGGCTCACCAGTGAGGTCCAGGTGTCATCTTTCCAGCGCTCTCCTGGCCCATCACAATGATTCGTTGCTCCCATCTGCCATCCCCCCGCCGGCATCCCTCCCCACATCCCTCCCCATTCCCGGTGGCGCACGGGGAGAACGCAGGGTGGCCCTGGCCCCCGCGGCAATGAGCACCACAACCAGACGGAGCGGCCACATGGAACAATCGTTTTAATGGATAGGCAGAGAGAGCCCCCTCGCCGCCCGCCTGCCCGCGCCCGGGCCCCCCCGCGTGCCCCCCACCGCCGGCCGCAGGGAAGGAAAGGAAATCGAAGGAGGAAAACTAATCGCAGGAGAAACCCACCCCGAAATGGACGGTGAGGCAACAGGTCCCGCACCTTGGCAGGGACCAGTTGCTTCACCTTCCTTTACTTATTTCTCTTGTGGTTTTTTTTTATATATATATATATACACACACACACACACACACACGCACACACACACATATACATACACAATATATATATATATATATATATAAAAATATAAAACTGAGCTATATAGATCTCCCTCTGTCCCTCGGCTCGCTTTATTCCACCGCGAAGGGGCCGGCAAAAAGCGACGGAGAGGGGCACAGTCCCCCATGACCCTTTGTCCCCAGTGACCCGAGGGTGGAAAGGCAAGGGGGTTCAGGGACGTGTGGACCGAGACGCTTGTCTCGTTGAGAACCGATACACACCTAACTCCATATACAGCATGCAGTAATGGCAGCGGAAGGACCCTGCTGGGAACCGTGGCTAGAACTCTAACAAAAAAAATTATATATATATATATATGTATATTTATATATACTGTATATATATATCCCATAAAAAGATTCAGCGTCTCCCTCCACCTCAACACGCGGCGAGTGTCGCCCGTGCCCTCGGCAGGAACTGTCTGGACGACCGCTTTTGGGCCGGTTTTGGGGGGTTCAGCACAGGACTCCTCCTCCTCGCCAGGCTCACAAACCTCCTTGGCTGGTCGCCTCTTCAGCAAACAAACTTCTCTCCGCTTGCTCCCCCTCTCCTGGATTTTCCTCTTTTTTTCTTTTTTTCTTTTTTTCCCCTCTTTTTTTTGTTTTTTTTGCATTTCTGTTTTTTAGGAACTAAGAGTTCTAGGCTCGTATCAGAAAATACAATTAATAAAATTAACCATGACTCAGAATCCCTTATCATTCACGATGTCCGCGGATGGTACGATGAAAACGTGGCTCGACGCTGGTCTCCTTCCTCCCTTTCCCTTCATTGCGGTGTGGTAACTGTTGAAGATCTATATATCTATACATACATATATATATATATATATGTATACGTAGATAGATATATATATATATATTCTGAAACACAAATGGCGGCACAGTCCATGAGAAGACGGGGAAATCTCAGCAAAGGAGAAAACCGGTGTGTCTGGATGGAGGGTCCCACAGGAGGGAGCAGGCGAGCAGGGGCAGTGAAGAGGACAGGGCAGGGGGCAAGTGCCATGCTCCGATGGCCCCGTCCATCCTCCGTGCTGGCCCGTGGCAGAGAATGGTGAAAACGGGGAAAAAGTGGCAGGGGACAAAAAAAAAAAAAATTGGGTGAAAAGAAAAAGACTCAGTCGCATTGCATCTTCAGCAGGAAGCCTTGGATTATTAATTTTTCCCCTTTTCTCTCCATTCCAAATTCCCGTTGTGGTTTTTTTTTTTGCATGTTTTTCCTCTTTCCCCCTCCCCCAGGTGGCCTGGCCGGATACTCTCTCAATTCTTATGATTATTTTCGGAAACGGTGAACACTTCTTTCTTCTTCATCTTCTTCTCTTCCTCTCCTTTCTGCTTGCACTCGCTGGCCGTGGTCGTCGCCGCCGCTACTCCGCGGTTCGGCTCTCGGGTCAAAACTGGCGGGCGAGGTGGGCGAGCGGGAGGAGCAGCAGCCACACACAGCCACTTCGCCGCCACGCGCCGCTGTTCCCGTCGTGCACTGCGCCAGGGCCTGCGGAAAGGGACAGGAACGCCCGCGTGGTTGGTGACAAAGTCAACAGATAACAGAAACCGTGAAATAAAGAGTAAAACCAACAAAATCGCTCTATCTGGGGCCCCGGTGGTGTTGCATGTAGTGGGATTGCTCTGTGGTGGAGCTCTCCAGGTGTCCCACTCCATCTGTGCTGTCCTCAAGAGCACAGGAACAGCCATCCTTGTCCCCACTAATGCTGGTCTTTGGGACAAGATCCCCTGTGGTGTCTTTTCAGCCCTAAGTCCCCATTCCAAGCCCACCCCCTGCTCATCACCACCACCCAACTTCCCTCAGCCCCCTTCACCCTCCTTCAAATCTGTCTGTGTTTCCAGCCACACTCGCAGGGGAGATCAGAGTTTTTGCCCAGCACACTCTGCCCACCCCAGGGTGACCATCCTGTTCCCCACTAGTGTCCCTTGGGAGGGACAATAACTACCTGTCCACCCTGCAGAGACATTGCCAGCAGCACTACATTGAGGACCTGGTGTTTTGCACCTGTCCGGAGTCTCTGTAGGGCTCAGCATGGGCCCAGACCTCCTCAAGGAGATGGGATGAGGAGGGTGGTTAAGAAGAGCCAAGCCCACCTAACTTTGGGGATCACAGGGGGTGAGGAGTTCAAAGCTCACTGTGGGAAAGGATGTGGAGGGCGTCTTAGCCAATGACTTTCACCAAAATGCCAATTTTTTCACCAAATAGTTGGCCCAGAAGACTAAGGTGGGAAAAGACCTCAGGAAGGCATCCACGCTGGTGTCCTGCAGGAGCAGGGCTGACCACAAGGTCTGATTCACAACTGCTTTTGAAACCCCAGGACATGTCCCCTCACTTCAAAACCTGACCAGGGCACTGAGCACCAGGAACCATCTGGTTTCCCACCAGTAACACTCTCCAGCACACTCAGACACCTCACAAATCCAGGCACCAAAATCCAAGTCTCACACACTACCTCCACAGACATCTACAAGTCATTCCAAGGACTGACCACTCGATTCATCACAAATGAAGCCACCCCAAAATCAAGAATACACCAAGGCAGTTGACTGGACAGTAAGATTGCACAGCAGAGAGCTGGGTGTGCAGGAACAACACCAGGAATGGGAGCAAATGCCTGTCCACCCCTATCTCATCCCATAAAAATGGCACTGGAAGCATCCCAGAGGAGGAAGGACCTACCACAAACCCAGTTACACCATAGCACTGGAAAAGCAGCCCAAAGACATCCCTGCTTTTGCCCTGGCAGTGGGGAGGGAGCAGGACACCATGGGATGGGGACAGGCATGCAGAGGGCACAGACCACCACCAGACAGGCACAGCAGGCTGGCGGGGAGGGGGCAGGAAGGGAAGGCAGCTGAGAAAGCCCTAATTCATCCCTACACCAGTGAAAGCAGTGGGGCTGTGGGGCAGGAGGTCCAGGTAGTGGGTGCTGCGGCTCCTGCTGAGATGAGCTGTGGTGGGAGCCAGAGGGGCCCAAGGGGAACAGCAGGGGAAGCACTGGCATTGTGGGGAACCCCCAAATTACTGACCTTTCCAGGGTGTCAGAGCGGTAGTTGTCTCTTCTAAAAATTAAAGAACAAGTGAAAGTTAAGGCAAAAGGGCAAAGGAAAGCGCAGGCTCGAGACATCTCCCTCAGCCTGCCCTCGACCTGGGGCAGGAAAACCAGTGGATGGGGTAGAAACAGGACCTGCTGCCCAAATCACACCACACTGCTGTGGGGCCATGGTGCCCTCACCTCGGAGGGAACCTGAGATGAGCTGAATATGGGACCTCAGACCTGGCAAAGCCTGTGGTAGCACCCTGAGCAAAAGGCAGAGCACAGGGGCTGGGATTTGGGGGATGCAGGGGATTCACCTCTCTCCTGTAAACTCGGAGCCCATCCTTCTTGCTAATCCTGCAACATCCCAAATGGATTTATTGCCTGACAGCTGCCTCTGGGAGCAACATGGACTGTGTGATGGGTGAGAAGCAGAGGGTTGTTTTTTTTTCCCCCAACTCCACGTAGCGATGTGGTTTCCCTGAGCACTCCATCACATCTCAGACAGCACCAAATGAGCCGCTGAATGAGGCGGCAGGTCTGGAATAACGAGTGCTACACATTAAATAAAGCACTAGTTGACCTCCCTGAAAAATTAGATTAAAAAAAAGGATTAAAAGATGAATGCTACATTAGCCTCTTGCACAACCCCCAAAAAGGCTCATGTCACGGTAACTGCATGGATTAATTTTCCATTTCTGGGGGAAAATCTCCAAAACACTCAGCTTCATGGAAAAGGGACCACCCACAAAATTGTCCCCCAAAACCTCACAGAATAGACATTTCTTATGAGCAGGGAGCACAGCCACTGCATCCACTTCCCTCTTATCTTTCATTACGATAAATAAAGGCACATTAATCCCCAGATTGCAGACACTGGTTGCTTAGGGACGGGTGAGCTCGGCCCTAGGATGCTTGGGGCCATCACATTGCTGAAAATTAGGGAGGGGTTGTTCCTGGGGGTGCTGGGGAGCCCTGCACCAGGAGATGGGGGACCCCTGCATGGCAATGTCCCCTCAGGGAGCTGTCACCCATCCAAGGGGACTCAATTATTAAAGACTAAACAGATCATTCAATCAATGCGGCTTTATGGAAATTACGGGAACTGATTTTGTTCCCTGGTGGGATTCACAGTCAGACCACAAAACTAAGGGGTGATCATAAAATAAGCTTAGACTTTCATGGGATGCTTCCCTGCCTCCCACCCAACACTACCGTCACAGCATGAGTCCCACAAACGGGTTAGAAACAAAGGGACTAAGAGCTCATCAGCAGGGAGATGTCATCTTTACTTCTGAGCTGTTCATCCAGCCTGGGTCTGCAGATGCCAAACTGAAGGCCCCCACTAATTAGGATTTTAACCTCATAAACCTATTGGAAGGCTGCAACATCATAGCTAAGGATGTGGCTCAGGCTATGTTGGGCACCACCCTGTGCCTGCAGCACAGATGGAGCTAGGCCTGGGTGGCTCTGCAGTGCCAGAGGTGTTGGTATCCCTAAAACATGGGGTTATTGGATTACCAAGAAGGCTGGCAGGGAAGAGAACTGAGATGGTTCCTAAGCAATGCTAATGATGGCTTAGCACAGGTAAATGTTCATCACATACAGCTTGGACTTCATTGGGGGAGCAAACGGGTCCCAAGATGGGATGAACTCTGTCACAACTCAGGGAAGGACAAGCCTCTCCTGCGATGCCACCCTGACCCCATGGCTGTGGTGTGGCCACTGGCAAAGTCCTCTACCATTCTTAAACAAGCTGCTCCCCTGGAATCCATCCAGCTCCTCCCCAAGACGTGGACAGTACTTCCCAGGGTCTCCACATGCCTCCTGAGCTCTGCTGCCCCAGCTCACTCCAGAACCCAGCACAGACTGGGATTGCTCCCTATCCTGGGGCATTTTGCATGGCCAGGGTCACAGCCTGCCCTGAGCCATCCCCAAGGGGTCTGGGGACAAGGAAGCTCATCTGTCCCTCTGCTCTGCTCCCCTCTGACCATATGAAAACAAGAGCCAAGGAGATGACCAGGCACAACAACCGGGTGGCAAGGAGGAGGACAATGTTGGGGTGAGATCAGGAGAGGCTGGAGGTCCCCAGCCCCCACTTCTCCTGTTTGGTTCAGCTGTGAGAATCACACACCCCATACTCCAGCAGGAAAATATCCCCAAGCAGGGAAATATCCCCCCCAGTGCCCAGGGATGAGATCTGTTATCCATTTCTGGCTCCTGGAGAGCTCAGCCCCTGCTCTGGCTTTGCTGCCACCTGAAGAGGCTTGACAAATATGTCAATCAATCACAGCCCTTCCCAGCCATGAGCAGTGTCAGAGGGATGCACTGCTCTCATCTCAGCTCCACCATGCAGGGAAAAGTCCTGGGACAAGGACAAACCTGCTCCCCCTCCCTGCCCTCCACACCTTCCCATCTCCCTTGGCACTGCCAATAAGGATATATCTGCTTGGCAGGAGCAGAAAACACGCCCTGGCAGGTGATGGAGCAGAGCCCCTGTTTATTCTCATGTGGAATGGGGCAGCAACGACCCTGAGCATCATCTCTCCTCCCACCCATCAACACGGAGATGCCTTCACAAAGAGCCTCTCCTAGGTACTCATCAGAGCAAGAAGATGGAAACCTGCAGCCAACACCTAACTTTGCGTTCATAGCAAACCCCAAACACCGTGCCAAACACCCCTGAATGGTGGGAGACACAGGACCTGAATGAGGAGGTAGGTTTGGAGGCTCTCCAGTTTCCCTGGACTCACCACAACCTCCAGCCCACCTGCCAAGGGCAGAAAGGATCAACAGCAAATACACATCTCCCCCAAAAGACATGGTAGACCTTTCCCATGTCTCTCCCATCAGTGGTGTCACTGTGAAGCCATTCCCCCCTCCTGGCTGATTCCCTCAGCCCTACTCACCGTAGAGGATCATGCTGGCGTTGGTGTTCCCTAGCTGGTTGGAGGCTACACAGGTGTAGTTGCCATAGTCCTGCTCAGAGACATTGAAGAAAGTCAGTCTGGAGAAGAAGGCTTTGTTCTCCACTTTCAGCCCTTTCTGTCCTTCAGACAGCCTGGAAGAAAAGAGGAATGGGAGGTCATGGGGGTGGAGTCAGGAGGAGAAGTGCCCGCTGTTTTCCATGCCCACTTATCCCCTGGTTGTTCCCATAAGTGGAGACATTGAGCTTGGGAGAAGAGGGAGAAGGGAAGGGATTGGGAAAGATAAGGGAGATGGATTTGCTCTGCTGGGTCTCCAGCTGCCAGTCCACACCATCCCCATGCTGACCAGAGGCATCCTCGCTGCTGCAGAGGTGCTGGGTGGTGCTGGGACTTGCCAAATGCTGTGCAGAGAGAGGGATGCTCCCATGCCTGGGGGTGGAATCTGGGAAAAGTTCATTCCTCCCTGCTCTGCAGGATGCCCTCTTTGACCTTCCTCTCCCCTCATCCCTGTGTGTGTGTCCCTGCTGGGCACCCACCACGGTGGGGAGGCTTCTCAGCCAACACAAATGCCAAAGCATTAACCAAGTGCTTGGACTCCCCTGTCCCGGTGTCCCTATCCTGCTTAGCTCCTGCAGCTCTTTTACATGCTAATTCCTCCTGGGAAGTGCTGGATTCCCATTCTGATCCATGATGGGTGCTGATCAGGCGGGCTGAGCCCATTCCTGCTGCTGCTCCGCAGGCCCTCGTGATCTGACCTAGTTCTGAGCAGAGCCTTTCATCTGCCACACAAACATCCGCAGCTTTGTACACTCTGCTGTTCCTTTCCTCCCAAACTGGGTGAGGCAGGCAGACCCAGGCTCCCCTCCAGCTTCTGGTGCATCCTTTTGGCTAAAACATCTGTCCTTGTCAGTGACTGGCGTGGTTTGTCCTGTGTTTGTCCACACCACGGCCCCTCTGGGCTTTCCAGGGATAAACAATGCAAAAATTGGTTGAAACCACTTTGCCTGGGGTCAGAGAGAGGCATTGTTTCCAGAGTGGGACCTACCCTGGGCTATGTTGCTCCACTCCTCATTCCCTAGCCATGTTCCTGTGCTGTTGCTTTGGCAGGACACAGAGGTTGCTGGTTGACCTAAAAGGTCCATTTTCACCCCAAAGCAGGACAGGCTGTTTCTGGGGCATAGCAAACCCTGTCTCTTGACTGACACCACATTTCTTTTGCCTTTCCAAGAGCTGCCTTCTGCCCAAAGTGTTTAAAGAGATGACAGAGGTTTCATCCACTCTTAAGTGCCTGGATTTGCGCTGCCAATATCCATTTTGGCTGTTATGCTTCACCCAAACAGGGATTTACCATGACACCTTCAAACAGAGGCACAGGCAGCAGCGATTTTGTCCCAATGGAGGCTGAAAAAGGTTCCTGGGAAAGTCTCCTTCCACAAACATGATGAGTTTAACATAAAGCTTTTAACAGATCCTGGGGGGTGGCAGCTCCAGCTGTGGATGTGGCTGCCTGCTGGAATGCCTGGATTCACCCCGGACAAGCACAATCTGCTGCTAGGGGGATCTGCCTCGGTATCCAAACTTGTGCCAAGGGTTATGAGCTGAAGCTGCTGGCACTGGGTGCAGCTCACATGGGATCAGTGTCCTCCCCTCCTTGTTGTTCCCCCCAGGCTCTTACCGCTTGTCATCTTTGTACCACTGGAAGTCGGCGGAGGGGACAGCAGAGGCTTCACACAGCAGGATGCCCTTCTGCCCCACTGGCACCCCGGTGCTCTTCGCATCCGAGATGTACGGCGGGTCTGCGGGAAGATGGGAAACCTGGGGTCAGCACCCAGCAGCCTTGGAGATTCCTACCCCTTCCCCTTGCTCCTCAAGATCTCCTTTCTCTCCCTGCATGTGGGAAGGAGCCAAAATCATCTCGGAGCCAGTGCTCAGCTCCTGACACTCTGGTGCTGCTGTTCAGAGATTTACAGGCTCATGGGGATTCTCCTCCAAAAATAAGAGCCACCCAACTCAGGGGTGCCACATGTCCAGCTAATGGAGTGACCAGAGAGGGGTTTAGGAAGGTGTTCACGTCTGTCTAGGCATGAAATATGCTGCTTTTTTCCTCTCTCTCTTTTTCCCTAACGGGAAAAAAAAAGTTCTATTTACTGCTCACTTCTCTCCTCTCCTCAGAGGTTATCAGCACAGCATCTCTCCATGGGCGGAAAACCCAGGTTGATGGAGACAGCTGAGGAGGAGGTGGTGGTGGGAAAAAAACGGAGCTTGAAAAGAAGGGGAAAATAGGGCAAAACACCACCTGCTCAGAAAAACTGCTGCTGCCTGTCTTGCTCTGGGGTCTTTGTGTGCCTCGCTTCCAAGTGCCACTCCCTTGTGGGGCAGCATGGTGACCCTTGTGGGGCAGCATGGTGACCCTGTCAAGCCCCACCCCTGTCCCCTGATGGCCCCAGGTACTCACAGTTGACAGTGACCCTGACTCGCTGGACGACAGGCGCTGAGACATCGTTGGAGGCGCTGCACTCGTACTCTCCTGACTGCTCCCGTGTGATCCCTGTGATCTCCAGGTACTCATCCTCACTGATGAAGCCCATGGCTGCAGAGGCAGAGACAGAGGGCCCTGAGTGATGGGGAGGCACAACAAATCTGCGCCCATCAGCTGGTCACCGTCTGTGAGCACGTCAGACTCCACTAGGACACCCAGCCTGCAAGTCCCAACCTGGAATTCCCTTGTTCTTGTGCCCCTCCATCCCAAGAAAATCCTTGCCAGAAAGGTTTCTGCAAACACTGCACTGCTGTGGCAGCTCTGGCCTCACTGAGAGCATCACTTGCTGAAGATTATGTCCCTGAGGTGCTCAGGGTGGGCAGAGTGGGTGAAACTGCACCCTGCAAAATGACCTGAGGTCACCTCGGCACATCCCTCCTGCTGGGAGGTACCTCCAGGCTCACCCAGCTCACCCTCTCTAATTTTTCAGCTTCAATTAATTCACAGTAAGTCTGCTCCCATTAGTGGTGGTGCCAACACCTCCCTTTAGCTCAAACACTTCATCCCTGTGCCACTCCAGGCTCATTTCTGGGGAGGCTGCACTTGTCCCCCTCTTCCCCATCCAAGCTGCTGTGCAGCTCCTGGTTTCACCCAAAGCCAGAACGATACAATTGCTGGCATTTCCTCCACTCTGGCATCTTGCAGCCCCCACTCCTTGCAGGAGCTCTCTTTATTTTGACACGCTCCTGGAAACACACAGTGCTTGGCTGGCCAGTAGCAGGGTGGGGCACAAGAGCCCCCAAGTTCTCCCCCTAAACAAGCAGCAAAAATGACTTTTTGCAGCCCCCAAAACAGGGACAACTTCTCCCTTTCCTGTTGTTTACATCTCCCCACTGGATCTCCTGCAGCCAGGATGCTGTAATTACAGCACAGAGCATCTCTGAGCCCTGTGTCACACTTAATATTCCTATAAATTTTAAACGGTAGTCCTTGGTACATATGTGTGGCAATTGGTGTCATATTTTAATTAGGCTTGCCCTACACCATCTGAAATTAATAATAGCTCGAATTACCAGTGTAATTTATAAATTAACATTGCTGCAGCACTAGGAAATAAATTAGCTCTGGACAGCTGTTTCTGGGAGTGAGTGCCAGTGGCAGAGAGGCCAAGCACAGGTCCCTGGTCCCCAGGGGGATGCCGTGAGCTTGGCCAGCCCTCACTTCCCACCCAGCTACCTCTGTCTGTGCTGGTGTGACCTGATGGGCCACAAGTCACTGCGCTTGACTGGCCAACCGTGTGCATCCTGCTCCTAACAAATGCATGCAGAATCCACATGTGGGAGGCTCCCAGCGGGGCACACACTGCCTGCATCCCACCGGCTGATGCTTTTATGGCATCTCTTCCCGCGCTGCAGGAGTAGTGAGGTCAGACTCCACCACCCACCGTGGAAAGACCTAAGCCAGCACTGACAGTGTTCCTGTAATGCCCTGGAACAGCTGGACATGGTGAGCACTCCGGGCATCTGCCAGGATCCTGCTGCTGCAGTCCCAGGTGTTTGTATTGTCAACTCAAACTAGCACAAATATGCTCAGCCGAGATGAAATCACACCTTGGCTCTCCCTGCCTGCACCAGACCTTGCAGCTGCCACCTCCACACAGCATCCCCGGGACTTTGCATGTCCACTGCTCCCAGAACTGAGGACACCAAGCACATCCCACCTTCCCAGCCTAACCTAACTGGGAACCTAACCTCACTTTCCCGTGAGCTTTGGAAAGGGGTGAAGTGAGTTTTCCTGTTGATGAATTGCTGACATCCACCGGTGTCCTCAGCCCTGTGCTGAAATTCCCACCTGAGTGGCTCGCGGTGCAAACCGCTGAGCTCATCAGTACTTAGTGCAACTGAAGGGTGAGATATGAAGGCGTTACCCCAAAATCAATATCCTTTGGAGACACACAAATTACAGCGTTACATCCAGCGGCCCTGCGGCACTGCGAAAAAAAAGGAGAGAGGGGAAAAAAAATTTCCTTTTGCGGCTGACCTAGAATCGGCTTCTCTGTAGCACAGCGCTGCCTGCTGATAAAGTAACGACACAGCCGGTGGCCTTCAGATGCTCCGTGCACAAATCTGACTCTGGGTTGTGCAAAGGCTCAGATAACACTGCTTCCCAGCTAACCAAAGGCCCTTTCCCAAGTTCCGGAGTTGGCTCACACACGGCAAGAATTAGCTCTTGCCATAGTCAAGCCATAATTTGTGTCTCTGGTTTGATCAGGGAGCAAAGCAGCTCGAGAGCATTTTGTTCCCGGGCAAAAGACTTCATTAAAGTAACTGTGAGGGTCAGATTTCCACCTGCAAAAGCTCAGAAAATTGGGGGATGAAGGATTCCTCCGTGCCTGCGTCGCACTGAAGTCTGAGATACGTGCAAAGTAATCGACTGATGGAGAGGCAGAGCATGAAGCTCAGGGACTCAGGGTCTGACACTGGTGGGAATTTGGCTACAGCCAAACAGAGCCTGCCCCAGACTGAGACAGGATGCTCTGAGCTGGAGCTGACTCCTGCTTTTGCCCTGCACAGCCTGATATAAATCATGCTCAGATGACAATAGCATTTAGGAATACCATCCCTGCTAGAGGCTCTGGCCAGATCCTGCTTCCTTAGTGCCAGCTACAGCATCCTAAAGATTTAGGTGATGTAAAGGATCCTTGCCCACCAGTGAAGCAGGTGACACCAGGTGACTGAGACACCATCCCCCTGTCCTCTCCTACAGATGTGGCTTTGTAGAAAACTGGATCCATAAAGCTGATTCCCTCTGCAGAATCACCTGGAGCTTGGGGGTGCTCAGGATAAGGCTTGGCCAGAACCCTGCAACTCCAGGAGCTTTCCCAGAGTCCTTCTCTGCCTGAACTGATGGTGGGAACTTTCAAGGCTGTCTCTGCTTGAGCACAATTAGGAGCTGAAATATTGCAGGAATTAATGGAGAGCTCTCTCATCTCCTCAGGAGCTAGAAAACCAGCACAGCCAGCACCCATCATTATTATTATTAATACTAATAATATAATACAGGCCAGAAATGGAACTGCCACGGACGAGGCACAAGTGTAATCCTTGCTCATCAGCCAAGGATGATGAACTAACCCAGTGTGAGCCAGGGAGATGGAAAAGCAGGGCCTGAATCCTTGTGCTCAGCGAGCAGGAGGCTGTGCACAGACCACCACACACTGCTTAGGACCTGCCCTGCAGATCTCTTTAAAAGCCTCAGGGAAGGGAAGCCTGGTTGTCAAAGCAGTGGAGGAGTCACAAAGGGAAGGTCCTGGTGTGGCACAGAGCACCAAAGCAAACCCAACAGATGGCCAGCCTGTGCTTGGGGTCCCACACAGCATGGATGCAATGAGGTGTGGGCATATGCTTCCTGCATCCCTATTCCTCCCTCCATGCCTTTCTCCTTCTCTCGCTTCTCCTCGTTTTCCCATCCCGACTCATCTCCTTTCTGACTCCTCCTCCCCATTTGCTTCCATTGAGCCTCTGACAAGATAATAACTCACCAGAAAGCGAACACATGTTCCCAAATTAATTACATGCCACTGTCCCCTGGCTCACTGTTGCAGCCATGTTCAGGTCTCTAGGACACCACTCACAGCTTTCCCTGGCTGAAGGCTGCCCGTGATGCCATTGAAAAAGCTTCCTTGGAGCTCTTTCCTGTGTCCATACCAACTCCCTGCACCTCAGATCAAGCTGAGTCAGCCCAGCCACCCAGGGCTGCAACATTTGCACCTCTAAATCCCAAAGACAAAACCTCAGCAATGGTCCCAAAACAGATTTGGTCTCTGGGTGACCAAAGTCCACTGATCTCAAAGCACTGCCCTGCCCACTACACCGTGCTGCTGCATTTTCCAGGCACTGATCCCACTAGCCAGGATCAGCCAAAGAAAGAGAATATTTTATGGAGATAATTTTATTAAAATGTTTACAACAATGCAGATATTGACATCTCACTTCAATCAATAGCACAATTTATTGTCCTTCAAGGTGAACATTAAGCCAAGCTGCCCATTAGTCAATATTTACCTCCAAGGTCTATAAATCTTTATACGGGCTTCAGCGGATGTTGACAGCAGCTGATTCCAGATAAGTAAAAGTAAGAGCGTGAAACATTGCTCCTTTTGGAGGTGAAATAGTAACTAGTTAATTACAGTCCCTACAGCAATTCTCAACTATCAATTTATGGCTACTTCTGGCAATAAAAATTAACATCGTGCAGACTCCCGGCTCTGAGTGACGCACTAAACCCGAGAGCCATATATTTCAAACGTCACCCCAATGCGGTGCTGATGGCCATCCTATAACAGTTTATGGTAAATAAATAAAACACACAAAAGTAATAAGAGAATTGCTGGCATCTGAGACCTGCTTCACCTCTCCTTCACGCGGCAGTGAGAGGGAAAGTGCAGGATGAGGGATTTAGTAAAATCAGAGCAGATGGGGAAGGATGTGGGGGAAGGAATCACCCGAAATCACCCCAAATCCTCCCAAAGGAGGCATGACACAGCCCCAGGTATGTGGGTAAACAGGAGCTAAGGCTGTCTCCAGCACACACCCCAGCCAAACTGGGGGATGTACAGCTTCACCTCTTATTAACCAGTATTACCCTCTCCTGATGGCTCAATTAACACATCAGGAACAAAGTTCAGGCATTTATGAAATTCCCTTTCCCATTTTTGTTTGATCAGGTGAATGACCCCAGCTAGGGCAGCCTCCCCTCCCTGCACCCCCTCTTTTCAACTCCCCCTTGCCAGCTTAATGGTGCCATGCTCCAGCGGACAAAGATTAGGGGTAATTAACCTGCTGGAACCCATCCAATGCAATCATTAAAAAATGATTTTTTTTAAGATTACCCTATCGACCCAGACAAACTCCTGTCTTCCTCTTGTGAATATTGCATCCCTGAACCACAGGCTCCAGCCCATTTCCATCTGTGACCCCTTTAGATGAGCAATCCCTTTAGGAAGCACACCTACATGAGGTACAGGGTACAAATCTCCTGTTCTTCATGTTCACAAGCCTTCAGAAGGACTGTCACCCCAGAAACGGGCATGTAGCATATCAGAGTCTGTGTTGTGCTTACACAGGGCCAAGCCACCCTGTTTTTGAAGTTTCCCGATGACAAGGAAGGAAATCTTCCCTCTGACATGCTTTTCCACGTTAATTAATGTGTTTCAATGGCCTGATGTTGTGCGAAGCCCCAGGGGATGGAGCAGTAGCTGCCTGGCACTGCGTGGCGCTGAGGGATGTGGGAGCTTGGCAGGAACTCCTTCCACTGCTGCAGTGTGGAGTTCCTCCTCATCCTCACACCCCAGGGGTGGAGACCATCACCAGTTGTGCCTGGTGTCACCAAAGAGAGGGAAAACATCATGTTTTCCTTACTTGGACCCTTTATTACATTGGATCTGGGGGAACTCTCACAGCCAGTTTTGCTCCTCACAGGCTGTGAGGGAGAGGTGGCCATCAACACCTCAAAGTCCTTCTCCTGCACTGGTATCAGTGTCTCCTCCCCCCTGGAGCTGTGGAAGCCTCTCCTTGCATGTGTCCATGCAGTGCTGCACCTTCTCTCCCCCTTCCTCCCCCTTCCAGCTCTTTGGGGCATATGTGAGCTGATTGTGCCTTGAGTTTTGCCTCAGGATGTGATGGAGCACCCTCCCAAGCCTAATTTTGTGCTGACATGAGCACAGGTGACAATTTCTGAAGGTCCCATCTCCTGCTGCCTGTGCCCACAGGGTCAGGACCATGGGGATTTTGGCAGGCACATTCCTGCCAAATGGGATTCCGTCACAAAGGCAGCAGCTCTGCAGCCAAACCTCCACTCTTGGCTGCCAGCAAAGATATTTTCTTTAAATTCTTGCTCAACACAGAGCTATAACTGAGACAGGACCCATGTTTGTGGCTCCATTTGCTCAGTGCATCCCTGAGATCACCCTTGGGGCTCACATCTCATACAACAACCCTGATAGTTAACTATTAAGTGGGCACATGAAACACATCTCACTAATCCCCACAACATGTGACCTGCAGAGACCTTCCAGATGCCACCACATCTCCTGGTCACATATGGTCAATATATTGGCATCAACTCCAGAGACAGCCAAAGCAAGGCACAGGGGCCCTGAGCAACCTGGTCTAGTGGAAGGTGACCCTGTCCATGGCAGGGCATTGGAACAAGACGGTCTTCAAGGTCCCTCCCAACCCAAACCAGTCTCCAATTCCCTGCCATGCTCTTCCCCACGGTGTTCTGGGGACATCTGCCCACTCTGCTCACCCCACCAATGCTATGCAGCACAGCCGAGTTGCCTGAGCTGTCCATTATAGCCCTATTGTGAAGAGTTTTTAGCTTAAAAGTCCTTGAAAGTTTCCCACTGTGACTCGTTAAACAAGATCTTTTTCACTTTCCCTCTATTCTCCGCTAACAATATTTATACTCATTTCTTTTATTGAAATCTATCTGCCGCCTGTTCTATTAAAGCCACCTGAGTGGCAGCTCCTATTCTCCGGGAGCCTGCAGCCCATCTATTCTCCAGACAATGAGGTACAAGCAGTCTATCTTCTATTGTGCTTCCCGGCCTTCGGCTCTCAAATCTTCCATCTCAAAAAGGCATGTCAGAGACGCCTCCACGCAAAAGATTGGAATCCCGGGTTGTGGGGGCTTCCCAGTGCTAGCCGGGCTTGCTGCCCTCCCCCTCTGGGCTCACATCTCCAGGGAGATGCTGCTGTGGCACCCGTGATCCCTCAGGGATGCGTCTCCCCCCATCCCTGCGCATCCTTAGCGCGGTTTGTGGCGTCAGCCGGCGCACAGCTCGCTGCTGCCAGGATGTTTGCACGTCTCAGACAACTTATTTGTTACCGGGAATAAAAGAGGAGCATTAAACCTTTTGTTTGCGAGAAGTAGTTCCTTGGGAAATAAATGGATTATGGAAATTAATATTTAAAGAAACAAAACAAAACAACTCGGGGACCAACCACCCTTGAACGAGGCTCTAACTCAGGAGTAAATGAGTCGAATAAAGAATGAGCCCTTTTATTTCGGTGCGACGGAGAGCTCAGAGGCAGCTCAAGGCTCAGCAAAGTGGCAGCGACTGTCTTCAGCCTCTCCCAGCCCCTGCCTCCTCCTGGGGTGCTGGTAAGGATACTGAACCCCAGGAAAAGGTTCAGAGGGCATGTGCCACCCTGTTAGAGCAAATTAGCAATGGCTACAGTTCACAAAGAGCTTAAGTGGTGTCAGATCTGTGGCAAAGATGGGTGCAGGGCTCGTTAGAGGGCTGCTGTTCTTAATGATACCCACCCATTATCAACAGCGTGAGCTGGACTCTTTCTCCTTGGCCCTGGAAAGGCAAGGGTGACCCTTGTGGTGACACGGGGAGGGACTGATGCTCGGCAGAGGCTGTGACTGGCATGGAGCCACTTCCCGTGGAGCTTTTCTGCCTCCTTGCAGAAACAAATGCAAAAGGTACATGAAAATCAATGTTGAGGCTCCCACAGAGCCAAGCCCTTCCCAGAGAGCTCCTGAAGAGACAGCATCTCCCAGTAGCTCTGTGCTCCTGCTCGAACACCAGTGCTGCTCTGGGCACCGCTCTTCCTCCCATGCTCTCTCCCACAGCCCAGGGCATCCAACGAGATGCCCAACACAAAGTCCTCTCTCCTTCCTTTCCTTACTCCTCCTTCCTCCCTGTGATTTTTCCCCCGTAGCCGCTTCCAAGGTGAGAGAGGACAGCGTTGCTGGAATGAAAGATTCTCCTGCGTGCCCTCTCCCAGCAGCGGCCCTAATTCATTTTTCATGGCCCCTTGCAGTGACAAAAGCCGCTGCTTCTCTCTTGTAAGCGTGCGCCATGCAATAAGTCAAAGCTGATGTGCATTTTCCCCCTGGGTGCCGAAGCTGTGCTTTTGATTTAATTTGTCCTGTTGTTTGGCGCTCAGCCTTTGCCGGTGAGTTTCTCTGGAAAGGTGGGAAGTAGGGCCCCATCCATGTGGAGGGGCTGCCTAACAGATGGGGTACAGTGGGTAGTGGTTAAATAATTTGCTGCAATGGTACCAAGATGTTGGAGAGCGACAGATGCTGCCAGAGAAAATCGCTCAAACAGGCATCCTGTTTGTGGGAACGCTGCTCCTCCATTAAATCCTGTCACAACTTGGCTCCTCTGGAGCTCATCCCATTTCTGGCAGCTTCCTCGCTGGCTCTATGAGAAGCTGTGGTGCACAGGGCTTGGCGAGGAGAGAAGCACCAAGAACTGAGGTTGTCCCTGCCTGCCACCTGCAGATGCCTTGCAAAAAACCCAAAAAAATTCCACAGGAAGGGAGATCCACCACATCCCTTCCCAACCACTCCATGCGACCGCATTGCTGTGCAGGAGAAAGCATTCCCAAGCCCTGCCAAACTCCAGGCACCCTGCTTTCCTCTGGATTTGTGTGAAAAAGAGCTGCTGGCAGCCGGGACCGAAGGGTCCCTCCGGCTGGAAATTTAAACCCCAAGGCTTTCTCCGCAGGACAAGCTCTTAAGAAGCAATTGCAATGCAAAGCGTTAAATGGCTGTAACCTCGGTTAAGCTGTATTTCAGCCGCATTAGGGAAATATCCCTCAGATGGGAAGCAAGTGACATAATGGCATTAGAGTAAAAAAATAAGCATCAAGTGCCGGCTAAATCCATCCCCAGTGCTGGCAAGAAGTCATGGGGATCTGGGAAACTTTCCCTTCTCCACACATATCCCTGCAGGCAGCTCATGGCAAGCCTGGACTCTGTCATTGCCACAATTTTCTGCAAATTCCCATCCCTCCTTTTCCCCTGGGACCCCCTGACCACTCTTCACCCCCCAGAGCCATCTGAATCATGGCAGGGTGAGACTCACTGTCGCCTCTCCATCATCTTTATCCCGTCTTTATTTTTTCAGACACGCTATTTTCCAGCCCAGTGGCCTTGCTCTGTCCCTTGTGTTTTATGGCACTGATGTCTCCATCTCTGCAGGATCACTCGCAATATTGTGGCTTATTGAGAGAAGCCAGGGAAATGCAGGGGTGATGAGTTGGATGGGTTTGGGGCTCTTGGGGGGTGGTGAGGATGCCACGAGCCTGGGGAGGGGGAATGGGGAGGTTGAGACAGGAATTTCAGGGATGGATGATTCTGTGTGGCTGAGACTGGGGGACAGGAAACTGGGCTGAGCCCCCTTTCTGGAGCCCATCATCCCCTCCTCAGGCCTCTGTAGGTATTGGCCCTGCTACAGGAGCCGAGAGGGCAGCGAGAGGCATTGCTCTGCAAGGGAAAAGCCATTTTAAATAACAGCAGTGTGTCACAGGAAGGGGAAAAACCCATGGGCTACAGCATTGCTCTGGCTTTAAATTATACTGTAGCAGAATAAAAATAAAAGAGAGGAAGACAGAGAGAGAGGCCAGGAGGAAAAAGAATTGCCATTGTTTTACCAAGCAGATGGGAAAGTTCAGGGGATCAGAAAAAGACTATTATTATCTTGACTCAACTGAGAGAAGATGGGAAAGGAAGAGGCATTTTTTTCCCCTGCAGTGAGGAATGCTGTGGCTGAAGCAATTTCAGCAGAGCCGGAAGGAAACAGTGCCATCAGCTCCTGGCAGTGCCCGAGTTACCCCCAGAGCCTGGGCATGCCACCACGATTTGCCTTTTTGTCCCCTTTCCCCACATCCTGACACCACATCCTGCACTGTGATTGTAAGGCTGGAGAGAGGGTAAGTGGGGCACACATCCCTCACCACCTCCAGCTACAGCAATATGCCAGATGTGCTGCCAGATGTGCCCACTGCCAGTGGCACTGCAGCTGTGGGCACCCCTCCATGGCACTGCTGGTCCTGCCACCTTCCCAGCCTCGGGGCATGACCACCTGCCCCAACAACCCAAATTCCTGCTGTCCTGCCCCAGAAAGCCACTGCTTGGCTACAAGCCATTAAATACCCTAAATACAAAACAAATTTCCTGGTGGCTGTTAAACATGAGCCGAACGCATTTTTTTAATCCCTGAATTCATGTGAAAAGCCCTTTTTTCTGTGTCTGTGATGGTGCTACAGCTCCGTGGCTGCTCATTGCTTTTCTCCAGCTCAGCACGGGGCAGCTGAGCCGCTCCGGCTCACCAGCACGTTCCAGCTCCTTGCCCTTACAAGCACAGCAGCATTTCTCAGCCTCACCAGAGACAAGGAGACTCCTTTTCTACCCATATTCAGGCCAGGGGAAGGGCACAGCCCTGAGGCCCATGGCAGTGACCGCGCACAGACATCAACAACTGATTTACAAACTGCGGCAAACACTGGCGCAACATCTTCCCTGACAAGTGCCAAGGTCGCGGGACAGGGAAACAAGGAGGTGATGTAGGTCAGTCCTGTCAGAGCATCCTTCGCCCACCACATCCCTCCCTGAAGCCACCTTGCCACTCACTCCATTTCCTCCCTTTCCCTCTGTCCTCACTTTCTCTCTCTCCTCCTCTTTTCCCTCTTCCTCCTTCCACCTTCATGTGGTGACATGATCCTTCCCTCAGTCCCTACACTTTCCCTTGTCACCTTTCCCTCTCTACACCCACTTCTGTCCCACACCCCTGGGACACAGAGAGGGGCTGGCAACCTGCCCTGCCTAATCCCGGGGCTACTGACTCCTTGGGCACTTAATATTCACGACAGAGAGAAACATTTCACGGCGAATTGGACGCACATTCAACTGGAAATGGAAATTTTATGACTCTTCTCACTCCGCGCAGCAGATTACACCAGCTGAGAAAACATGGAAGCAAATGAACAACCTGTGAACTGTAAAGTATATTAATAATGAAATCACAGCCCGGGAAATGAAGACTTTATTCTGTTTATATTCTGCTCCATTAATGGAGAGTGCTCGCAGTAGCTCCGCCCCATTAGCCGGCAATCTGCGCCCCAGGAAAAGCACAAGGATGGAGGGGGAATGGTGGCACAGGGCAAAAACCTCCTTCCCATTGGGAAGTTTGGCTCAAAGCATTTCCTTGTGCTGCTTCCATCTATGGACAGTGGGGCTGGGGGAACATGGGGGATATCTTTGGTGCCCTGCCATGTGCAAGCTTGGGAACAAAGTTATAAGGCAAGGAACAGAGCGCAAAAGGTGATGCCAGGAAAAAGAAAGAATAAATTTGGGTGGAAATCAGCTCCAACACCACCAGGAACTCCCCAGCAAGGTACCAGCACTGGGAAAACCATCCATGTACAGCTCTCATGTGCTTCCTGCTGGTTCTGCTCATTCCCATCTCCTCCCTGCTGGGGTGTGAGCATCCCCACCTCTCCAGCATCCTTCCTACGCCTCATCACCACACCCCATTTCTCCAGGGATGGAAGTACTTGTGCACCCACAGCCCCAAAGCCACGTTGATGGCCACAAAAAGAGCCAGGCCAGCAGAGCTTGTGTAAATAAATATTTCAGTGCAATTCTCCTGCACACAGCCCTGTCCTTGGCTCAGCAGACCTGGGCCACGTGTGACACAGCCCAGCCAGGCTCTCTCCTTCCCGAAAACAACAGCAGCAGCTTATGCAAAGCACATCACGGGAGCTAAAAGGAGCCAGAGCAGAGTTTTCTATAGCTGGAGCGACCTGGTGTTGACAGAATGGGGACGCATTTCCACAGCTCAGATTTTTATAATAATACCTCAGGGGAGTCACTGGCAAAGTTTGGCCCAAATATAATTAGTTTGCACAGCTATTAGGGGCTGATAAAAGATTTTAATTTGTGTGGAGATCTCTGGAATCTCAGACACTCCCATCCCTTGCTCTTCCCCAGGCCAGCTGAATGAAAGGAGAGTCCCAGGAAGGGAGTGACACAAAGCCATGCATTTATCAGGGAAGGAGGGAGCTGTGTTCAGCAGTGAAGAAGAGATGGAAAATCCAAGAAGCTGACACTGCTGGTGTGTTGGGTTTTGTCCGCTTTGTTCCACCACGCCAAAGAAATATTAACATATCCCATTCTTCCTGAGGTTTATGCCATGCAGATCATGGATCAGGATATTTGCAACTCCTCAGTGGGTCTCACTTTCATGAGAAAGGTGGCCAGGAACCAGAGGGATAAAGACAAAGGATAAAATTTGGAGGTGCAGACAGGATTTCCTGCTTTTGCCCCCTATTAGGGCAGCAGAAAGCTGCTTCCCCAAGCTGCAATGAGGAGCAGAGTCTGCTCTGCCTCTGGCAAACAGGGAAAATGTGACATTGCAAAGATGCATTTAGGGAATATCTTGAAACCAAGAGGGTTTTTTCCCCCCCTTTTCTTAAGGGAAAGACATTGCCTCATTTGTAGCTGGAAGGGGTCTTGTTATTTTTGTACCATGATGCATATTTTAAAGGTAGCTATGCCAAATGTGCAAAATCAGCTCCAAGAGTTCATTCCCACCATGCAGGGAATCAAAAATATCACTTTTATACTCCTAAAAGTACATAATCTCCCATTGCTTTGGAAAAGCAGGAGGAACCAGGGTGCATCAGGAAGGGAAATGCTAAAAGAAGCTTCCCACATGTCACACTAACTGAGTTTTAGTCATTCCTTGGGGAAAGCACAACCTGGAGCCCATGACATTATTCCACCAGATTCTGGCTTCCACTGGGCCAGATTCCTCTCCCATTGGAGCTGATGGAGAAGCTGCTGGCACTCGACAGGCTAAATATTCCCCCTGCTCCTGTCAGGATCTTGCTGGTGGTCACACACATCCACGATCTTCTCAAGCAACCCATGGCAATGCCAGCTGCCTCTTTCACCACAACCACACACAAAACCAGTGTCCATCCCTAAGTCCTGCTTCTCCATGGCCACTTCAACCTATTTATTTCCCCTGTTTGTATACCCTACATGATACAAGCAGAGCTGGACCACTGCTGACCCTTTGCCCAGCTGCTCTGTCCAGCACACACTGATTAAACGAGTATCAAAAGCGGTGGCAGATTTACAGGTTAACAATGATTTAGTGGAGAGCACCGCAGCCAAATTAATGCTGGCTATAATGTAGTTTACCTCATTAAACAATGCACACCAAGATCCTGTCTGTTGTAAAACAATTGGTCTCTGAAGCCTAGTGTTCATCTTCCAGGGTTGCTGGGAGATAATAAATGGGTAATATTCCGGCGATAATGGTAATGGAGTCACGGCTCAGAGCTAATATTATGGCAAAGCAGTAATTATTTCAACAGTAAACAAGGGGACGGTTGAGCTGCCGACAGGATTGGAGCTGGTTGAAATGCTCCAGTTAATGCAGTGGAGCCCAGGCCTGCAACTGCCTCTTGGAAGGAGGATGAGGTGCTTGGCCATCAAGTGGGTTGCTTAAACCTCTGTTGAGTCACCAGCCAACAATAGACAGGAGGGACACATACAATAAAGTGAGGTGGGACAGGATGTACAGTATGGTGGCCATCCCCCCCTCCCATCCCATCCCATCCCATCCCATCCCATCCCATCCCATCCCATCCCATCCCATCCCATCCCATCCCATCCCATGCCAGCAGCTCAGCTGGGCTCTGTGTTCCATCACACAGCAGGACCACTCACTTCCCTTTTTTAACACACCACTCGTGTTGGCTCAAACCAAACCTCTGAAGCAGACAAGAGGCAGAACAGAGACACAAGACCTGGGATGAACACAGAGGGAGCCTTACAGAAACCATCTGCTCCCTCCGAGAGGTATTTCCCTGCTAAAGGGGCAGCAGAGGATACGGCTCTCTGGTCATCAGTTAATAAGGTGACACAAGGCCAGGCTAACAGGAGCAATCTCACAGCACGTGGAGCTGATCAGGGAGGAACAAAGCAGCACAGAAGCAAGCAGAGATTTTCCCACCCATGTGGCTCCCCCTTCTCACTGTGCCTCCCAGCTGGGCTCCAGATCCAATGTCCAACCTACAAATATCCCCTGCCTCCTCCCCAGGAAGGATGAAGACAGCAGGCAATGTGCTAATGGACAAACCTCTGAGATAGGAAGATGTGTCCCCTTCCCAGGGACAAGCACCTCTTCAAGCTGGATATATTTTGCAGATGTTTGTCCTCTTGTTTTAAGCCTTGCCAAGAGCCAGGGAGAATCAATATATCCAAATATACCAGGTTTCTCCCAGAGTCCCCTTGCTGGTTTGCTGCTGATGTATAGACAGATGATCTCATGAGACCTCTGCCACATCAGGCCACCGTGTCTCATCTATCTTAAGTGCATATACGAGCTGTGATTACTGCTGCATCTGAGTGCCTCACGTCTGGAATGTATTTATCCTCCCGCAGTTCTGGGAGACAAGGGATGTGATTGTACCTCTTCCAGGGAGGCCGTGCGGGTTAAACGGACTGATCATGGGGGATATCCGGGATGTGGCCACATCAGGATCCTCCAAGCATCTCCTCAGTCTCTGCCTCATAGCACTGAGGCACAACTGACAGCTCAGCCTCAGCTCAGGGCTCTGGCTCCACACAGGATCCAGCTTTCAGCACCCAGCTTAATCCTGAGATTAATGAGGGATTCCCCCTACAGAGACCTCTCGATCAGACCTCTCACAAGTAAATACACCATCAGCCAAACCATAATGTTTTCCTACCCTGGCAGCCGCTGTCTTAAGCCTCACACCAGAATCCATCATACTACAGCAATAATCAAAAAGCAATTAGACAAAACCATGGCAGAAAAGTCCATCAAGGGTCATTAAGGATGACGACTTGGATGCAGCCTCTGGCTCAGGATGTCTGTGTGTGGCAGAGAGGTGCTGGATGAGCTAGTGGAGGGATCCACATGTACACAACCCAGTTTTACACCCTTTTGTCATGCTCCTGGACCTGTCATGGCACCATAACCCCACTTTCCTGCCCACAGAGCCCTCCTCATCATCAGTGCTAAGCTCTGCCTGCTCCTCCTGGGACAGAGGCTGCTGAGCCTTCATCCCTCCTGGAAGATCTCTCACTTCAATTCCCTGGTGCATTTCCCAAGCTTAGGGGGAGGTATGACAAGTCTGCAGCATGGACAAATATCCCCTGGATAGCTCGCCATAGTGCCACTCTCTCTGCCAGTGCATTGTCGTCACCCTGAGCCCACTGGCCTGGGATGGTGTGTGTTTCCCTAGCCAAGAAATCCCAACCTTCATCCTCTGAGAGATGAAAACTGGCCTGACAATATGACAATCACCATGACAACATCAGAGTTACCCCTAAAAAATAAATAAAAACCCAGTAACTATGGAAACACCTGAGTGACCAAAACCAGGCTGTTAACTAGAAGACTTCCACAGTTTACAGACAGCATTGGCACCTCAAGGCCAGGACTGTAATCCAGCCAAAGCCTTGGAAACAGGGACATGCTCAGCACCCAAGGGTGCCAAATGAATGTTAATGGGCACACAGAGTGCTGCCTTTCAGACTCCTGAGCCCAAGTTTATGCAACTTCCACCTCCTCTGGGCAGATGCTGCTGCCTTCATGCTGGGTGTTACACCCAGGCCACTGTGATCTGCATCATTCTCTCCCTCTTTGCCTGCTCCCTCCCTTCATCCTGCTGAAGGTGCCTCTCTTAATTGCCATCCCAAGGGGCTGGGCACCACAGGGGTGCCAAGAGGGGATAGAGATGCCCCATCCCATGCCAGAGCTTGGCACCTTGCTGTGGCTTCAGCGAGCTGAGTTTTGAAGCCCCAGTGCCTGGCAGCTCTGCTGGCACTTGTGGTGCCAGTTGGAACATCCAAGCTCAGGATGGAGCCTCAAAGCTGTTAAGCCTCCTCTGCTGAGGCATAAGAAGCTGTGACTCCACGAGCTTCACTTCTTTTTCCATCTCAATCTGTTCAGCTGCCTTAACAGGAGCTGCTGTGGGTTAATACAGCATTACTGAGAGGAGAAATAAAATAGGACAGAGAGAAGTGAGGCAGAGGGACAGAAGATAGGCTGTAGCACACCTTGGCTGGATTGTCCCCAGGTTCACAAAACACTTTTCCAGGGCCAGCAGCCTGCTTTTGGTCATGCAGGAGGATGAGGATGGGCACAGGTAGGACCAAGGTTCTGAGAACTGATGGAGGCACCAGTGGGGCCAAGACTACCGTGATTTACAAAATCAGAAGCAGAAAATTATCTCGCTCAGGTTCACTCAGCTCTTGAGTAATACCATGAAAATGTTCTCCTCATTCCAGCTGCAGGAACTCCTCCAACCCCCAAACTGAACAGAGCCTCCAAAACAGGATTAAGGGCTCCCAGAACATGGCAACAACTACAGACAGGAAAATTCAGCAGAGTTCACCAGCACAAGTCACTGAATGTGAATTCATCGGAGCAGAGACAGAAGAGCTGAGCAGATAGAGGAGCCTGGAGTGGCTGGAAAAGGGTCTCAAGTGAGATCAGTCACCAGGGAGCTGGGCTGCTCTCGGTGTAAATCCTCTGAAGGGCCTGCCCTGCACTCCCTGGTGAGCAAACACTCTTACTTGCTCCATTTCCCACCAAGAGGTTCACATTGGGCTGCCAAGGAAATCATAAGACCTGTGAAGTGCCTTTGCCCAGAGCAGCACTCGCCAGTGTCAGCACAGGGACAGTCCTTCAGCTCCCAGGGTGGCCATGCCTGGCACACTCAGCACTGTCACAGCCTGTCCCAGGCAGTGCCACTGAGAGCCACGTTCCCACGGGCTGTGTAAACCCTTAAATTATGCACCAGCACTCCCTCAACCTATTCTCCCTCACCCCTTTTCTCCACCACTTCAGGAGAGAGGGACAAGATGGTGAGAAGGAACAGGAGGCAGCTCACTCGAGACTTCCCATGGGATGAATAACAGAGCAGCAACCAAGAGGGGCCAGCAGCAAGCTGTGGGTTTTGCTTGTCCCCAGCTCTCTAAATTAGAATATATCCTACCAGGAAAAGGGATACCATCCCAGCATCTGCTATAGCACCTCTATGCATTTTCCCTGACTCTCATTTCAGTCCTCACACTCCCAATCTTCATCTTTGCTGTGTGTGGTGAATGCAAAATGGAGAAGTAGAGGTTCCCCTTGGTGGCCTGGCAGACCTAGAAACAGAGGGGGTACCCACAGAGATAGGCAACCATGGAAGTTGTCCTGGGCCACCTCTGGGCTCAGCACCCTCCATCAGCAGGAGACCAGGCTCTGGTAAATCTCTGTGATCATTTGTTCCCTTTGAGTTTTGAAAGCAGAATGCCTAATCATGGCCAAAATCAGGAAAGAGCTGCTGCTGCAAATTACACAGCGCCACAGGTAATTTCTGATTAGCTCACTCTTCCTCTCCTGGTGCATCCTCAGTTTCCATAGCAGCTAAGTCCTAAGTAAAATGGAAACATCTGGTTCAAGCGCAGGTAAAGATTCCCTGGGGGAAAAAACCTGCTGAATGGCAGCAAACACAGAGAATAGCCCTTGTGAAAGACAGAGGCATCAGGAGCCAGGAGCCTGGTTAGGAGAGGATGGATGGTGTGTGGGAGAAGGCAACGAGGGGCATGGGAGTGGGAGACAAGGGTTCTGGGGAGCAGGAGGGGATGTGGGAAGGAGAGTGGGGCTGTGGGAAAACAAGATGCCTGTGAAAAACAAGTGCTGAGGAGGCAGAGCAAAACAAAAACAGGCTGTCAGGGTAGACAAGGGGAAGAGTAGGAAGAAAAGGCTTCAAGGTGGGAACACATGGACTGCCTCGACCATAAATGCTGCCTGGTGGTGACACACAGTGACAGCAACTTTGGTTCCATAGAGAGATGCTCAAGGATGGGGAGGAGCACGTGGATCCATGCACAGACCCTGACCAAAGCCACCTACAGTGGATAAGCCAACTTGTGCTCTGGGGGAATGGTTTTTAGAGGCTGCTGTCAAGGGAAGGGGCTGAGATGCCGCCAACTCAGCTCGCTCTGCCTGGGCTCTGGAGAGTGATGGATCTGGCCCAGCCCTTCGCTCCAGCGCAGACAAATAGCAAAAAATCAATGGAGCTGCAGCGAGACACCGCAGCCCCCGTCAGGAGCTGAGCAGGGAGAGCAGCCACGGCGCCATCCGTCACTGCCGCCCCTGCCCGGCTCCTTCGGCTGCCGGACAGCCTGGCCAGGAGTCCCCGAGGAGAACTCAAGGCAGTTGTCTGGAACAACAGCCCACGTTGGTAAAACCTCCGGGGAAACACGACTCTGAGGTGGAACTGAAGCGCTTAGACAGGATCAGGGGATCAGAGGCAGGCGTTGCCGCTTGGCCGCATGGCTCATCCCACCCGGAGCCTCCGGATCTCACCCCCGGCTCACCCACGAGAACCTCGCAGCCACCTGGGAATCACGGGGCAGCAAAATGCAAAACAAGTGCCAAAAAGCAGCTGGGAAAGGGTTTTGAAATTACACGCTCCTGAACGCCTGGGATTTTGCTTCCCAGCAGTCACACCCACACAGTTCTGCTGAGGGTTTGCTTACCAATTAACAAGGCCACCAATTAATGCTTTGTGTGTTTTCCTGCTCATTTGCACTATTTACAATCCTCCTTTGAAGCAACCTGTAAGAATTGCCTGAAAACCTTTCAAAACATGACCAGACAAGCACATTCAATGTGCAACACAAGTGGCCCATGCAGGAACTCCATGATCATTGTGTGTCCCTTCAAGCTGAGGATATGAATCTGATACATGAATCTGATATATGAACCTCTAAGCAAAACAACCCCAACCTGGAACCTACAGCCAGTCCTCCTCACAACCAAAACCATCAGCTCCTCTTCCAGACCACCAAGGTGGATGTTCCTCCACCAAAATCACCAAGTCCTCTGTTAAGTCACATTTTTTCGGTGCTTTTCACCTTCTCTTTGCAACTGAATAAGCCACCAACGCCTCCCCAGCTGCTCACAAAGATGCTGTGCCCTTCCCAAAATATTTCTGGTAATGTTTGGTTCTTACCTTTGGGTGAGATGTGTCTCCAGGTGATTGTTGGGTCTGGCCTGCCCGTGGCTATGCAGGTGAGGCTGACGTTGCCGCCCTCGTTGATGGAGATGTCGGAAGAGATCTCGGTGATTTTTGGAGACACTGCAATGACACAAAGAGGAGAAGGAAAATGAAACTGGTTCTGCTCCAACTCAAATCTTAAACTGTGGGTGAAGGAGGCTGAATTTCCATCCTCCCTCCACCTTGACAAGCTATGCAGTAGCCCATCAGTCTCATCTGACTTGACAGGAATGAGCAAGGAAAAGAGTGGGCAGAGAAGGCACAGCTGAAGTGGGAAGAAACTGCAGCCAGAGGGGATGCAGTCATTTTAGGGAGGCTTGAGAAGCTCCTCTGTGGAGTGAGAGACAGTACTTCTTCCTACCCTACTTCCAGCATTTCTTTTGTCCTCTTAGCCATGACAAACCCTTCCCAGCAGAGCTGCATCTTCCCGAGAAAACACCTTTCACCCACTTCAAACTCCTGCAGCTTTTCCTGCAGCTGTGCAGCCTCTCTGCCAGGCCCTTGTAACCTCAGGAGCACCCAGAGGAGCTGGGCATGAAGGCAGAGCCTGCTGAGGAGCCTCTAAAATGGACCACCATGTGAAGGAAGGGAAATTCCATGGGGATGAAAGCCACCCCACTGCAGTGGCACTGCCACCCTGAGCACCCAGGAGCCAGTCAGACCCAGGAGGGACACAGGTACAGCATGGGGTGATGAGGACGGGGCTGGGAAGGGGTGAGGAGCAAGCAGGGAGCACTCAGCTCCTGCTGCTGCATGAGCAGATGACACGATGTGGCTGCTGGGGAGGGCTGGGGGTTCTGGGAGATCTGCGGTGGGGATGGATGAGGGAGAACCATCAGCTGCTGTTATCAGCCTGCACCTGCAGAACATAATAAACACCAACACCTTCCCGGGTTTATTCCCAGGCTTTTCCAGAGCCTAGCAGGGATTGGCACCCTGCTGCAGCGCTCTGCAGGAGAGTCACAAATCACCTCCCACCCTTGCTGGGAGAGCCCCATTCATCACCCCACTCGGAGCTGCAGCCCAACACCCCAATTCCTGGCTTGGACCCCATTGCTGAGCATCCCTTCCCTGCCTCTCCCCACCTCCCACACCTTCCCAGGCTGCGCCAAGGCGGAATGACTGCAATGGCCTTGCACGCAATGCCTCTGCTGTGCAGGTAAGTAATTTATTGATCCGTAAAGCACTCCAAGACGCTCTGGAAGGGATTATGTCATGCCAGTGCCGTGCAATAAAATAAAAAATGATGGATTTTTTGTGAACATGATGGTGATTTAGGGTTTGTAGTTGGAAGTGTAGTTAAAGTACATTTTAAGTGGAAATCAAGGTGGGTAATGAATTATTCTCTGTTTTGAAGGGCTTCTGGGAGTTCATTTTTTTGCTGCTCTGGGCATGATGGCTAATCTGCTAATCATGCACTGGAGAACAACTCTGGATCAGATGCTCCCAAACAGAGGGGCCTTGGGGCAGGACAGTGGAGGGCACAAAGACAACACCTAAAGAATTATTAATATGCTTCAGTGTCACTAAGGGGACAGCACATGCCTCGTGGGACCACCCAGAGCTGGGAATGCTCTGCCCATGGCCAGGTCCGTTGAGGAGAAGCAATTAATTACAACGTCGTTATGATTGCTCTGCTGTGTTCCTGGGGAGGCTGGGACTGCCAGCCAGGAAATCCAAGTGTGCTCTAAAAACACAGAGCTTACGGTCTGGACAACAAAAATGGGCCAAGGGGGTGTTAGCATTGCCATTTTGGAGAGGTGGGGAGAGACAAGCGGAGGTGCAGTGATCCCCCAGACTTGCCTGGGAAGCAGCAAGAGCTTGCAGCTCTGAGTCCCATGAAAACTAAAGCAGAATCCAGCATCTTTAATGTGCTGTTTGCTGCATCACAGAGGAACCTTTCTGATGTTTTTAACTGCTGAATCCACATCGACCCAATTCAGCTTGTTTTGCAGAGGCTTTAAAAAAAAAACAAGTCAGACTTTACACTGCTACTGTGGGACTGCACAGACACATTTGCACCCACCCAGGTGAGAGACAAAAATCTACTGACCAGGTTATAAAACATAATTAAAACAACTTGAACTTGGGTTTGATTGAGAGGACAAAGGGGAATGGCTTTAACCTGAGGAAGATTGATTTAGAACAGATATAAGAAGCGTTTTACTGTCAGGGTGGTGAGGCCCTGGCACAGGTTCTCCAGAGAAGCTGTGGCTGCCCCATCTCTGGAAGGGTTCAAGGCCAGGTTGGACAGGGTTTGGAACAACCTGGGACAGTGGAAGATGTCCCTGTCCATGGCACGGGGTGGAACTAGAGGGTCTTTAAGGTCCCTTCCAACCCAAACCTTTAATTCTACAAAAAACAGCTTGAGCTGCTCATGCCACAGGGAAATAGTTCACCATACTCTGGCAAGCTTGGGACGCTTTGAGAGAAATGCAATTTACTGTGTCCCATCTGGAATGAGAGGAAGCAGGAACATCTGGGAAGCAAACCAGAGAAACGTCACCGAAGCTGTTAACTAACTCTGGAATTGTCTATGCAGTGGTAGGATTTAACACGGTGGTTATTGTATGCTAATTAAATATTTGAATATTTAACCACACAAACTATTCCAAATGCCTTTCTGGAGACCCAACAGGTGTGTTGTAAGTCTTTTACTAGACTGGGGAGGGAAAACTTAATAAATAAATGATCCAAGTGTATTATTTAATATTATTTAACAGTCACCGGTGCTCCCATTCCCTCTGCATTAAAGGACTTCCACCAGCACTTGGCATTTCTGCAGCAGTGGGGCAGAGGAGACATTTCCTCTGCCGAAAGCAGGATGCAGATGGAGCTGTGCCCCTTTGGGAATGAATAAATAAATAAAGCTAAGTAAATGCAGGCTTCCCAGGCGGGAACCTCTCCTTGCGGGCAGTCCTTTTGTGTTCAGCATCTCTCTTGCTCGTGAGTGATTAAACATGGCAGTGTTGGCCAAGCTGCTCTGGTGACACAGCACAGATTTCCCCAGAGGCAGGTTGGTGCTTTATTGATCCAAATCCTTCTTTTTCCCCCCTCCACCCTTGCCATGGTGCTGGGGGAGGTCTGTGGGTGCTCTCAGCCTCCAGGGGATGCTCCCAGTTTGCCCCAACGCTGTGCCCAACAGACAAGGAGTCCCCGGGACAGAAAGCAGCTTGCTTAAATATTTAACCAAACCATATGGTGAGCTGCACGTTCGAGGGTGTTCAGTCAGGTGATAGATGTCTTTCTGGATCCAAGCATATGTGCTTGCCGACACAGATCTATTCCCTGGCGCACAGACGCCCTCCTGCCACTGGCACAGACAACATCCCAGCTATGCTTTCACCTCCAAACACCACCTCCCGAGCCAGCACAGGTGTGCACCTCACTGATTCCATGCCTGTATCCCATGGCAGATCTTCACAGCCAGGGAATGTGGTGGGACTCCCCTGGCATTTCTGCCACCTCCTCTGCTGCCTCTCCCATGGCACCTGCTGCAGCACTGATGCCTTCCCTGATTATTCCTCCAGCTGCCTTTTATAGCTCATCCCAAATTGCACGAACATCCCCAGCTTTGTCTCCTCACTCAGGCCCTGCCATCTCCATCCCCATCATCATCACCATCTCCCCATCCACATTCCTGGAATGCACTGACCGTGCTGCTTGCCTGGGCTTTCCTCTCCCTGACCCTGTGTCCCCTCCTCTCTCCTGACACCCAGGCACCCCAAATTTCAGCCACGCATCAGGCTGAGGGAAGGGTGCATCTGGAACAGCCTCTCCACCTCAGACTGGCTAGGGGACTTCAAATGAGCCTCACCAAGTTGGTTATTCCTTCTACAAGGGGCAATTATAATTTTTTGCCTTAACCACCCCCTTTCTACCCACTTTTGGGAGCCAAGAAAGTAGTTGAGAAATACATCTGTGACCTTCCAGATCCATAAACCCCTTTTGGTGCGGGACTGGGAGCAGGTGTTTGTCCCAGCCAAGGGGTCTCAGCCCCTGGCACAGCCTGGGAGCCAGCAGGCTCTCCCAGCCCTGCTTCTCCCTTCATAAAACATGCAAACCTCCATCTTCCAGCACGAGCAACATCTGCTCCAGATCAAAGGCAACAACAAAGAACAACTATAAAAGTGTCTGAAAGAAAGAAAAAGAGGGAGAGTCAGACTTGCGTTCTGCAGGCGATCTGTGATGTGCACTGGCAGCTTCCTGAGCATCAGCCTGACGCTGCTCCCGCTTTTAATAACAGCTTCTTACTGCTGTCACACACAGACTTCCCTGGGTTTCACAGAGTTTGCTGCCTCTGGGATTCACTGAGGGGGACTCCTGGGTGTCCTATCCCTGCACAGCAATGCTGTGAATCAAACTGAGCCCACCCTCAGCAGGTGAGGGGCTGTCAAAGCCAGCCAGGGTCTGCCAAAGCCAGCCAGGATCTACCAAAACCAGCGACCCCAATATCAGGCTCCAAGACTCCTCCAGGTTGTAACCAGAGCACTTTGCAGCTGCCAGGACAGGAGGAGGTGCAGTGCTGACTGCCACAGTGCCAGGCACCTCCATTGTGCCTTCTCCCTCTTTGTTTCCAAAGCTTTCTGCCTTCAGGGAGCAAATTGAGAGCCCTGCGCCTTCAATTACAGGTGTATCATAATGGGCTTTTAAATCAGTTTGTGCTGCTCTAACACAATTATATCTAAGAGAAAAGCAGAGAGGGCTTCGTCCTTCTGTCATATCATCCTTTCTTTGTATCATCCTTCCTTCATATAATCCTTCCATCATTTCAACCCCGCTCAGGAACCGTTTTGAGCCTGTCCAAAGGTGTGAGAAAGGGCAAACACAGTCTCAGAGCCTGCTCAGTCACAAAGATTTATACAAAAACCCCTTTTGGGTGCCTATCCTGCTCCCCAGGGCTGCCTAGACCCTGGGTTGGCACCATCACCCCCTTCCCAGGTTCAGCACAGCTTTGCTGAAGGATTGATCCCCCTCTTCACGAACCTGACAGCAGCCAAAAGCATGAAGAAAGAAGGCTGGAAACAAAGAGGACATACATAACGACCTTAATAAGCAATTAATAAATAACTAATGACAATTGCTGGTTCTAAAGCGAGGTGTAATGAGATGTGTCATACGGCACCGAAATGTGTCTAAATGATTTCCCAAATAGGTAAAGAGCTCCTGTTGCGGGGAAGCTTGGAGGACACGAGATTTTTTACGCCCGTCTCTGCAGCAGGTTATACAGCACAGCATCATAATAATTCAGAGGAGGAGGGGGAAACAAGACGTTCCCAATCATTCATTAGTAAAGTATTTGTGAACGCGAGTATAATTCACCGCATAAACAGCAGGGTTTCTGCAGACAAACTTTATAGCTAAGTGCCAAAAGGGAGCCCAATCTGATTCCACTTACGACAGCATAAATCAGCAATACTACTGCAGTCAACAAGGGATACACCAGAATAAATGTGGCACAATAGCAGAGTCAGGTCTCAAGCACAAGGATTTTTCCCTGAATTCTGGCTTGGTCCAGGTCACCAGCCTGGATCAAGAGTGGCTCCATAAGGAGTCAGGGTGCTGCCACACTAGATTCTCTCCCCAGCTTTTGAGACTCTAGAGAGATCTGCAGGCTTTTTCCTACCACAAAAAGGAAGACACCAAGCCCCACACCAGTGGGGAATCAAACAGGAGTTCCTTTGCATGACAATTAATAAGCAGGTTTAAGAGGAGGCAGAACTCCTCCCTCAGGTTTGGGAGTTCTGCATTCATGTTGCAATGCCCAAAGGAAGTCGTGGCACTGCTCTGGACTTCATTGCTTCCTTTAGAATGAGTCTAATGATGCCGAATGAAAAGAAAACAAGAAGAAAGACATAAAAGCAAAGTTCTCCCATTATTATCCACCAAGAAATGCAGCCAAACAAGGAGTGTTTGGCAGTTCAGCTCCCTGTCTAGACAGATCTCATTTTCAACTCCACACACGCTGCACAGATCTAGTTTCCAGTTTTTGCACCCTAAGCCACCTGGGATTCCCCCTGCAAGCCAAGCAACGCCTCATGAAAGGCAGAAAATTGAAGGATCTCAAACCCTTAAGACACCTGCATCATTTTCCCAGCATTATTGACACCTCTCCTCAAGGCAAGACAGCCACTCTCACAACTGCCTCCACGGTGACCATCAAAGTGACAGTGACTCTGTCACACCCTGCTCAGGGGACTCAGGGTCCCCAGCTCCTCTCATTCCACTGGGAAGTCTCCATCAGACCCTTGGGAAAATCCCAGTGTGGGGACAAGCCAGAGCGAGCCGACAGCACCCCAGAAAGTTTGAACGCGACTCGTGGTTAATACAAAGCTTGTCAAACCCATCACCTCAAAATGCTGAATGTCTTTATTAGATTCCTTTATCTCCCCCCGAGATCGGAGGGACACGACGAGATGATTCTCGGCGGAGATGTCATCATCCAGAAACTAATTAAAGGCTGCGCGGGAAGTCGGGCCACGCACACTCTGGAGAACAAAACGCATTAGCAACCCGAGTCGGGGAAAATATTACAAGTGAACTTCGGATCAGAAAGGGCGACTGAGGGATTTCACAGCAGCTCTCCTCTCTCTGTCTTTCCTCAAAGCCATCCCCACATTCCCTCACCCTCAATAGCTGTCCCCCAGCTTGGGGCTGGTTATGACCAGCGTGGGACCTGAGGGATGCTGGCTAACAGTGGATCCTTTCCTCCAGCGAGTCACACCCTGGGAGAAAATCATGATTTGTGGAATTTCCTTTATTTTTAATGACAGAGACGGCTCCTTGCTGCGGGTCAATAAGTGCAGAGAAGGATGGATGGATGCTGGCTCCGCCAGAGTGCTCCTGGCAAAACCCTCAGTCTCGTTGGGTCTCATCTCTCCATCAGCGTAATGACAAGAATTTCTCATCCTTGCAAGCTCATTAAAAAGACAACAACATATGAAATTATAGGATACCCAGAGCCTTTGGCCACAGGAATGGAGGTGGGGGGATTTCTGTGTGGGGACAGTCCTGCCAGCCATGAAATGTTTAGGTAGGACTCACTTTAGATGAGATGCACAGATCTGGTTTAGGACATGTGTCTCAAGTGGATGTACCAGCAAATGCCCCTCCCAGCCAGCCCGGAGTCTCCCATTCCAACCAACAGCAAATATCCATGATACGGCTCATCTGATCCATCAGCACATGCTGTCCTGCTAGAATCTGCACAAACCCCCAGCTCCTCTCCCCCAAAGCAGCCAGAGTGGCCATGCCTCACCCTCCTGCTCCCCACCCTGCTCTCCCTGTGCCCATCCAGCTCTCTGTCCATGCAGAGCAGGCATCACACCAAGGGCCGAGCTCGCCAAACCACCCCTGTGCCACTTTACTCCTCAAAAGGGACCTGACAGGAACAAAGGAGCTCAAACATCCTTTCCAAAGATAAATCAGATGCTCTAATGCAGCCTGCATCTCCAATGAATATAGGGCAGGTGTCTCTGAAGTGAAGTATTAGTTAAAATGATGCTCTTTAAATTACATTTCGGCTATTTCAGGCAGACAGGTTGTGTGTGGGTTGGGCTGGGTTTTTTTATGATCTATCTGGAGGCTTAAAAAGACACAGAGAGAAATAAATCTCCCTTCCATTAAAAACACACTACGCTCTTGCATATTTGTTCTTATCTCAGCGCTCTCACGCTCGTGCTCCCTCTCCCTGGGCTGAAGCACAAAGTAAGTGTTTGTGATTACACTTCCATGCTGACACTCAGCTAATTCAAGGAGCCTCCAGCCTGTGCCCAGGCAGAGCACACAGCTCTCCCACCCTCGCAGGAGCATGAGCTGTGCTTCCCAAAATGCCACGCTGGACCTGGTGTGGTTTTACTTCAAAACCCATCGAGATTCGTGGTGTTAATGTGGAACCGAGCAAAAACTACGAGTTATGATTTAATTTATTTGGATCTCTGAGTCTATCCATGCTCTTTTTGCCTTGTTTATTTATTTATATCCCTCCATTGCCATCACTGCCTGTCCCCAGACAGCCCTTTCCTCCCATCCTTCCTGAGCTCCATCTCTTCCAGGTGCCCCACATACTCCAGGACAAGGCTTTTACTTCTGCTCGGGCTTCTTCCCATCTTTGCCTTTGATTCCAGTTAAAAATTAATGGATCAGGCAGGGAGCACAGCCCAGTTATTGTCTGATTAGGTGGTCTGGAGGCTGCTACTTATGACCAGACTCTGTTTGTCTGGGAGAACAGAGTGGGAGAGCAGGGCTTGTGAAGTGGGAGAACAAAGCTCATGAAGTGGGAGGTCAGCAAGGCCCAGCAGTTCAAAATGAACCACAGGTGAGGTGATTCCTGCCTCCATATGCTGCCACTCCTCCTACCCCCATGGGAACACATCTCTTGTGATATCCATCACTCCAACAGAGGCAGATCTACCTTCCCAAAGATGCTCCAGACCATTCCTTACTCCCCTAAATAATTTCTTTACACACCCCTGCTCTTTCAGGCTCTCCTTCTTGGGCTCCAGGAGCCCCCAGCCTTCCTCATCCCTCCCACAGAATATTTCTGGTCGATCACCCTATCCCAAGGCTAAATCACAACATTTCTAGGCCAACTCACAACTGCCCCAAACTCAGGAGACCAAACCAAAGCTTGGCCAAACTGCCAGGAACAAGCAGGAGTGCAAACACCAGCAATCCAGAGTCTGTGGGATGACGCTCACCATCATTCCCACACATTCATATGTGGTTTATCCCTATCATCAGCACACCCTGGGAGATAAGGGAGCATTATTATTCCCATTTTACGGATGGAGGAATGAGACCCAAAGATCAAATGGCCCAGAAGCACCTGTTCGGATCAACGCTCTGCAGCACCTGCTTTTCAGGCTCTGTGGAGCTTGGAAAACCATGGAAAAAAGGCACAGGGGGAGTGAGGGTGGCTGCCAGGGCAGGTATTTCCATTGGGCTGCATGGAATGAGAGCACCACAGTTAAAAATCAGTCATCAGGCCATCAAGACACAGCTGCATATCCCTGTACACAGAGGGGCGATTAAAATTCCAATACCCAATTTCAACCCAAACAAGCAACATTTGATGGAGCTAAAAGCGAAGGGAAAGGAGGGAGCGATGCTCCCACAAGGGAAGACTAGGGATGCGCCTGGAGAACGCGGGGGATGCTCTCCTTTCCCATTAGGACTGCTCCTTCATTTCCTGCTTCTCCTAAACAAAGCCCTTGAGCCTTCTTCTCGGCCACACTCGTGCCTCCGAGAATGCCAGAAAAGCCACAGGGAATTATCCCCGCCAGAGCATTCTTAATTTCCCTATTTGTCTTCCTAATGCCCAGCCTCATCACCAGCACCGTCTATTCCCCATGTGCTCCTGCTTTTCATGGAAGGACTATTTTTACCCCATTCTTCCTATGCCTCTTTTTCCTCCCATTTAATCATTTTGGAGGCTTTTTATCCACACTTTCCTTCCCTTTCTTTCCTCTTCCCCTTTCATTTTTAATACCTGTGGTTCTCCGATTCAAAATCATTACTGTTTTTAACTTGACTCGAGCCTCTTAATTAAGTTACTTTCCATTATTTTTTATCTAGTCCATTTGTCTACATCCCCCGCACCCTCCCTAATTCTCCCTTTCCTCCCCAAGGCAGGCTGGGTATGAAATCTTACATTTCCATTTGGCTAACAATCACTTTGAATTTTTAAATGCTATTAAATTGGATCACACCAGTCACTGGACTGGAGTTGTCGAGCTGTGATATTTACTCGCGCCAGTCAAAGGGAAATGAAATTGTGGCAGCGCAGGGGGAGGCGGTGGGGGAGCCCAGATTTATTCTGCCCGCGGTCCTCGCAAACAGGCACAATCCCCTCGGATTTCTGAGCGAGTTCAAAGGAAACTCTTACGCTCAACCATGAATGTATTGTAATGTCTTTAATAAATCAATTACTTGTTGGCAGGGAAGTGTCGCTGCATCTCCAATCCTTGTAATCACCTCAGCCTTGCTGTGTTTTAAGTGTGGAAAGCCCACGGAGGCAGACGGGGAGCCAGGAGCATCGTCGGTTGAAGGGGAAAGCACAGAAAGCACCACTTTGTCTTGTCAGGAAAGGCCGAAAGGTGCAGGAAGGATTTGCATCATGTGAAAACACACATGGTGACCCCCAGCTGTTTGTATCACATAAAAACACACATGGTGACTCCCAGCACCATTTGTGTCATGTAAAAACACACACAGAGTGACTCCCAGCTCAGTTTGTGTCATGTAAAAACACACATGGTGACCCCCAGCTCTGTTTGCATCATGTAAAAACACACATGGTGACTCCCAGCTCTGTTTGTATCATGTAAAAACACACATGGTGACTCCCAGCTCTGTTTGTATCATGTAAAAACACACACGGTGACTCCCAGCTCAATTTGTATCATGTAAAAACACCTATGTGGTGACCCTCAGCTCCGTTTGTATCATGTAAAAACACTCACAGAGTGACCCCCAGCTCTGTTTACACCATGTTGAAACACACACAGAGTGACTCCCAGCTCTGTTTGTATCATGTAAAAACACTCACAGTGACTCCCAGCTCCAGCACAAGGACACCATGGTGCTGGAGGGACCCTGCCAGTACTCCACGGGGCTCATCCTTCCCAGGGCAGCTCCTGGGATGCAGAGGCTTGGAAGGAATGACCACAGCAGGTTCACTGCGAAAGGTGGTGTGGTAATAAATGGCTATCCCAGGAAATCAGCCTGTGGTGATGGAAGCAGCCTCTGTTCCTTCCTGCCCAGTGCTGAGCTGGGAAATATTGCAAAGCAGCATTTTCCTGCTGCCCCGAGAGCCAGACAACCTTTTGCTGCACTAATTCAGACCCTGAGTTTTGTGCTTCTGCTTCAGGAGGGTACCATATTTCAATTTTACTAAAAGAGGTCTTTTCCACTCAAAGATTTTCTAAAGGGAGCAGGATTTGATTACAAAGCAGCCCTGGCCAAATCCAGCCCCTCCTCCTCTCTCTGTGCCGACAGCATCCTCCCCTCCACAACAACAATCATCTGAGTGCAAACAGACAACAGAGCTTTTCAGAAAGTAATGAACTCCGGTCGGAGCCGAGGCAGGAAGGGTTTAATGTTCAGCACAGAAAGCTTGGCGAGGCCATCAATTATATAGCCCTGCTGCTGAAGGAGCAAAAAAGAGAATATTTCAGACAGACTTGGCCAAAAAGAAAAGATAGGGAAGGAAATCACTGTGAGAGAGATTTAATTTCACAAGCAGGGAGAAGTGTTTGCAAAAGAGGAGGAGGATCAAAGGCTGAAGCTCTCGGGCTGGCTGCGGGGAGGAGGGATTACAAGGAGGGCAAACCATGGAGGAGACATCTCTGTTGATGCCTTGTGTCAAAGCTGGGCCAGGCAAGGAGAGCCCCAGGCACAAACTGTGCAGTCTGTTGGCTGTGGGGCTCAGTGATTGGAGATTTTGGCAGAGAGGTGGGTGGATTGAGACCTGTTCATCTCATGTCACACAGGACAGCAAACCAGCATGGGGTCTGTGGCCTTCCCTACCTCATCCTAAATCCTGCACAGGTAATTACACAAGATCCTACCAAAAAGGAGAGCTGAAATCTTCTGGGCATCTCTACTACTGGGACCAATAACCCAGAAAAATCACAGAATCATAGAATCCTAGAATGGTTTGGGTTGAAAGAGACCTTAAAGTTCATTTCATTCCACCCCCTGCCATGGGCAGGGACACTTTCCACTACCCCAGGTTGCTCCAAGCCCTGTCCAGCCTGGCCTTGGACACTGCCAGGGATCCAGGGGCAGCCACAGCTTCTCTGGGCACCCTGTGCCAGGGCCTCCCCACCCTCACAGGGAAGAATTCCTTCTATATGAGGGTACAGATCCACCCACAGCAAGCAGACCTCCCCACCCTGTCCCCTGCACCCAGTGGGGCTGTGCTGATCACTTCCACAGATCCAGTTATGGACTAAGGAACAAATCCACCTTCTTTCTGAAGGACAGGACAAAGGGATTTCACTGTTGTCTTACAGCAGACCCAGCAAACCCAAACCAGAAATCTTTCAAGACCACATTTCCACATCTTTTACAAAGATCCTTTTCTTTTTTCTCCACTTCCCACTTCTCCTTGTCTTTCTAAATCTCTTTCTTCTCCATTACAGCATCAAAACAGAAAGGAAAATAAAATCACAACTCTCCCAATGTCTCAATGCAGCTCCTTCTTCCCAACTTCCACCTCTCCTTCAAAACCCAAGAGAAAACAGTGTGGAAAAAAACACGTTTCCCACCCAGTTTCCCCCTTTATTCTCCCAGTGACCTCCCCCCAGCCTGTCCTCAAGCCTGGGGACATTTGCTGGAGGTTCTCTAGCCCTCGGAGGCAGCAAGGCTGGGCAGCTTTTCGGCAGCTGTTCCCTTGGCCTCTCCTTTATCTCCAGCATTGCGTTCACATCTGCTTCCCCCTCTGCCTCTTTCCCTGCTGCTGGGATCCTGCTTTTAAATCACTGCTCAGCACAGCAGCTGCCAGGCACAGGTTCCATGCCCCATTTGGATGGGGGATACAAAAGCCATTTGCAAACCTCCCTCTGCTTCTTCTCTTTTCTAATTTTCTTAATTTTTTTTTTATCCTCCTGAACCTGCCGGTGCTGCCACACTGCTTTCCCCTCCTCCCTTTTGGCTGTGGATCTCTCTTGGCTCTGGAAGCATGTTCAGACACCTGGTTGCTGGCAGCATGGGGTTTGGCAGGGCTGGCAGTGTGCAGCTCTCTGATAGGGAATGGGAGGAGAGCAGGACTGTGGTGAGGGTCAGTGTGACCCACCGTGGCTATCAGGGATGTGCTGGTGGCCACTTGCACTGCTCCTGCCTTGCTGGTGGCTTTCCACCACCCAAATCCCTCTGGCTCAGCCTGCAGTTTTGGCCAAGGCCATTTCTGGTTTCGCTGAGGATTTTTAGGGTGGAAAAGCACAAATTTGTGCAGCACCGCCCAGGAGCTGGGAACGCATTTAGGACAAGGCACTGCCATCTGTGGCTCCCTTCCTGGGCAGAGTCCTGCTCCTGAGCAGGGCAATTTTGGCAGAGCAAGGCAGAGAGCCCTAGGGAGCAGAGCCAGGCACGTGGAGGGCTGGATGCCTCACTGCCACCCTGCCCACGCAGTGGCTCCAGGCTAAATTCCCATTCCAGATTGCAGTCTCTCCATGCTACCAAAAAAAGAGAGCTATATCCTTCCTACAGCCAGTCATGTACAAAATTCCCTGAAAAAGCTTGGCTGATTCCTCCCCAACCTCCCTTCACTCAAGGTCTGTGCAGGATTGCAGGCCAGGATCCCCACGGATGCCACCTTCATGGCAAAGACTACACCAAACAGACAAAAATCCCTTGGGAAGAGCCCTTTGCCTCGTCCTCTGACTCCTCAAGCCTCTGCAACAGGTTTTTGCTTCTGGAATCGCCTCCAGAGAGACTGGCCAGAAAAATCAGTTCTAAAGGCCAAAAAGAAGAGCCAGATTAAAGTATCAACTCTGAATTTATGCTCGGGACTTAAGGTTTAATAATGCAACAGAAAATCAATATTTAATAAAGCAAATGATGGAGAAAAACAGTGAATGGGAGATGAGCTGCTGCTCGTGTTTTCAAACATGTAACCCCCCGGAGGAGCCGGGTTGGCAGGATGGATGTGGAACCAGATTGCCACAAAGAGCTGGCATGCAGGACGCCCCAGGTCCCAGCGATTCCAGCTCCGGTGTCAAGGGGAGCTCACGGGTCTTTTATTAAAGGACAAACAAGGAATTAGTGCGGTGGTCAGAATCCAAATACCCACGGAGAGAGATCAAATGCTGAGGCACGAGGGGAGCAGAGCAGCTGCTGCACTGAGCAGGCCCAGATTGGGGCTGGGCTGGGTGAATGCAGGGAGGCAGCAACAGCCCTAAATTCAGTGACAAAGAGCTGCCTGGGGATGGAGATCTCCTGAGAAGCTGGGAGGGAGCACAGAGGCTCAAAGCAGAGGGAAAACTGCTGTCTGTTGAGCAGGAGAGGAGGTGGTGTGGGTAGTTCAGGTGGGCAAGTGGGCAATTGGGACATTAAGCCTGGCTGGCAGGTGTGGTGGCACAGTGAGTGTGCAACCCTGGCTGTGGTAAGGATGCATCTCTGGGCACGGGAAATGTGCATCCCCCTGGGGACAACAAGAGTGCATCCCTGACTGTGGTAAACCTGCATCCCTGGGCACAGCAAGAGTGCAACCCTGGGCACAAAGTGCCCATCCCTTACCATGGCAAGAGCTCACACCTGGGCACAACAATCATGAATCCCTGCGCACTGCAAGAGTGCATCCCTGGGCCAAACACACACATCCCTGGGCCAAACACACACATCTCTGGGCACGGCAACTGTGCATCCCCAGGATCGTGGGGTCTGGGCAGGATGAGGGAAGCTCCGTGATGCTGGGGACAGATCAGCAGCTCTGCCTCCCTCCCCTGGAGGCTGGAGAAAACTGCAGCGGGCCCCTGCATGGCACAGAGATGTCACCTGCATCTTGTCCCCCCACTGCATTTCCAGCCCTGATATAAGCTGAGCTGCCAGCTGGGAACAGGGGAATTTTGCCCATACCCATGCCAGCGATGGCAGGTGCTTTTTGGGGTACATGGCTTGGGGTGCATGACAATCCCTGTCCCACCTCACAAAGTTGGGGGACTCTGGATAAATCCTCTAAGCAAAGGATCCTCTCACTCGCACAGGAATCAGTGCCCTTGGATGAAACCCCTCCTCTGGCACGCTGCGTGTGCTGGGTTGTCTGCCTGGCCCTGCAGCACGGCAGTAATTTGTAGCTTGTGCTGGGATCCTTCACATTGAAAGATGACATATAAATATAAAACGTTATCACTCCATAACAGCCACATGCTATAAAACGCCAGGCAGAAGGATCTGGAACTAGATGGAGGCAGTGCTTTAAATCCTTCCCTGCAGAGTTACTGCCGCTAAAACAACAGACCCGCTCCAAAGAGCTCCAGCAACGGAGGGAGAAGAGGACAGACCCCGATAAAAACACCACAACTGAGGAATTAGATGAATAAGTGATGGGATTACAGCATGACCTCCCCATGCTGACAGCCCCAGGGTAGCAGTAGCACCGGTGACGTCTCCTCCCATTCATCCCCTGCTGTGATTTGCCGCGGATGCTCCGTGTTCCTGTAGTAACAACAAAGCGCTGGTACCAATGTTACACTACAACGGGCTGACTCCGCTCCCGCGGTTACGATAACAATGCTGTTACTGTAGTAACATTACAGAGTCGAGGTCTCACTGTTCTAGCCTTAATTTTATTGTCGTAAGATTAAATTGCAATAATGTTATTGAGCTGCCATTAGTGTTGCCATGGCAACAATAACATTAAGGTAGCGATATCACATTACAGTGGTCCAACCGTTCCACCACAAATATTTTAATGTAGTAAAACAAAAGAGATTACTGCAGTAACATTAAACTGCAGTGACCTCATTAAACCCCCACCGGCTTTATCACGCTGCTGATAACAACTCTCCTCTGGAAACCACACGCGGCGGTGGGAGATGCCTGACGTGCATCCTGGGTGCTGCTGTGCCACCCTTTGGCTGGAAAATCCACCGTGAAGAACGGGGACTTGCTGTGCAGCTGGAGAGCCACAGGCAACTCCAGTCCTGCCTGCCTGGAGAGCTGCCAGCACCGCTGGCCTCCCAGATTCACCCGCTCCGCGGAAGGGATTAGCGGAGTCACTCTTGAATGGCTCTGGGTGAGGCGGGTGACCTCTCCCTGAAAGCCTTTTGGAGAGGATGGGTGAACGGGGCTGCTGGGAGCTCACTACTCCAAAAGGCTCAAAGAGGAGCAGACTCTTGTTTTCTAGAAGAGGGGTGATGCGAGGGTGACCTCCGCAGCTCTGAGGGAGTAGCAGAGAGAGTTCCACTGAGCTCTCCTCGCTGCCACAAAAGCGCACACAGCTGAGCCAAGAAGGATGGGAATAGAGGAGCCACCGGGATGTTGGAGGTGGGAATGTCCCTGGCATCTGGAGGGGACCACAAAGGACTCCTGTCAGCATTGCCTGAGGGAACCGAGTGACACATGGGACTACAGCATTAGAACTTCACTGGGGAGACAAACAGGAATTAGCCACAGCCTGGGTGCACGCAGGAAAGAAAAACAGGAAGGAAATGAAACTGGTCTGTGTGTCCTGTGAATCACTGGATCTTCCTCCCCTTGGCTCCATTCTCCTGCCAGTTATTTCTCCTTGGGAACAGGATACATCCTCCCATGGGCCTGGCAATGCCTGGCCCACTTGCATTGCTGGGGTGCCAGGGAAGCACAGAGGATGCCCTGAGGAAATGGCTTGAAATTGAAAAAGGCTGATGTGGAATAGATACAAAGAAGTTTTTTACAATGAGGGTGGGGTAGCACAGGGTGCCCAGAGAAGCTGTGGCTGCCCCACAATCCCTGGAAGTGTCCAAGGCCAGGTTGGACAGAGCTTGGAGCACCCTGGGAAAGCGGAAGGTGTCCCTGCCCATGGCACGGGGTTGGACAGGATGAGCTTTAAGGTCCCTTTCAATGCAAACCACTCTAGGATTCTGTGCCTTCCCTTCATCCCAACCTCTCTGTTACCACGTTGTCCTTCTTCTAACAATATTAACTCACTCGAGCACTGCTCACCTCCCCATCCCTCCCACTCTTTACACCAGCAGGCTCCAGGAAGGAGCAGCACTGTGGGACACATCCCCAGTGGGATGCAGCATGCCTGGCTCCCTCCAGCAGCAGCACGGACATGAAACTGGGGCAGCCCAAAGCTGCAGCAAGGGCAGAATGTGAGCCCAGAGCAAACTCTTCCACAGCACAGACTCTGGAGTCTCTTTTCCCCCCTGCTCCCGCCCCACGATATAATTGCTAATTAATAATAACGTTTAGCTCTCAGATAGCGCGTTCCATCTTCAAAGACCTCTGTCGACATTAATGAATTAATCCTCACCAACCCCCCTGTGAAGTAGGTGACAATTATTATCTCTGCCTCACAGATGTTAAACTGATTTGCAAAGAGGTCAAGTGACTTTGGGGAGGCTGGAGGGAGCCTGGCCGGGTATGAGGCCACTCCACATGGGAACGTGGACAAGCACATCCTGGAGAATCCAGGGCTGGGATCCGGGGGGTGAGGGAAATGGAGAGATCCAGGGGCACTAATGGATGTGGGACCTGCAGAGATGCTCCCCGAGGGCAGAGCAAAACAAGGATAAAGAGCCAAAAACTAGGCCAGTGCGTGAGAGCGTGTGGGAGACCTTCAGTCCTCCACAGCAGCCCTGATACAAAAGGCGAAGATGCTTTGACAGAGGGACTGTGATTAGCAAACAAAAGAGAGACGGGGAAGGAATGCATCAGTCAAAAGAGCCGAGAGCGAGGGTGAATCGAGGGAGGATTTCCATCCTGTGCCGCTGGTTTCCTCCCCTCCACCACTTTGGGGAGGCTCTCCCAGCTCCTCCATGCCTTTTAGAAAGTATTATCTAAACCTGGTTTTGCTTCTGGAAGGAACTGCTGCTCCCACGGGGCAAAATGTGTGGACACACCAGTAAATCTGTGCCAGAAGCAGGGGGAGCATCTTGCCCAGTGTGAAACTCCAACCCATGGCTTCAAACGTGACCAATGTCTGCACATCCTCTGACACTAGTGGGCAAATACCTTTGTCACTCCTTGCTCCCAGACCTGGTGGCATTGGTGGCACAGGGGACATGCTCAGCCCCACAGGTAACGATGACTACAGGGACTGAGCCTTCCTGGCCACTCTGCTCACAAGGAAGGCGTTTCCCATGCACTCAGCCAGAAAACAGCCACAAAAAGTTCCTCTTGTTGTCCCACGAGTGAAAGAGGCTTGTGGCATCAAAGGAAAATTAATTGGGCAGAGTTTGGTGGTTGAAACAAAGCCAGCTCGGGCACTGCAGCCCCACTGGTGGCTTTATCTCCCCGGCACAGACCTTGGCAGTGCTGCTCCCTGCGTGGGGACAGGTGCCACCGGCACTGCCACCTCTGCCCCCCGCCACCCCCTGCCACCTGTGCCCGCAGCCCCCCGACTCCGCCGAGCAGGTAATTAACTCCCAGACAAAGGCAGGGATTTGAAGATTAACCTGGGCTCGGGAAGGAGTGGGGAAAACTCATTTACACCAAACAAAAGGGGAGGGGTGATTAGTTGCTCCAGTGACAACAGCAAGAGCCAGATAGGGCCAGAGAAACTGATAAAGAAGCAGGGAAAGCGCTAATATCCCCCAGTTGCCTGCTTTTGCTTTTTTTTTTTTTCCCTTCTTTCTTTCTTTTTAAGCACTAAAATTCCACCATTTTCTATCATGCAAATTCGTGTGCCTAAGTGAGATTAAACTCTGGCAGGCTCCGTGCCTCCTTCCCCAAGTCCATTTCCCGCGCTGAGATAAGGCCAACTTCCCTTAATGCATCTTACAAGGCAGTGGGAGTGTTTTGCAGGCACGCATTGGAGACGGCTTATTATCAATACAAATAAGAGCCTTCCAGATATCGTCCTTCTCCTCCTCCTCCCTCCCCTCTCTCCTTTAAACCCAGGAACCCAGAGAATGGCTTAAATAGCTGAAATGTCCTGCAGGGAGCAGGGAGAAGGGGGAGGCTGAGCCTGAGATGCTGCTGCAAGAAGTAGGACTCGCTAAGGAGACCAGAGTGGGACACAGGAGAGGAGAGGATGGGAAAGCATTGCTCCTCAGAGGTCAGTAGGGCATTAATCCTCTTTTTCACTCAGGATTTCTGCCTCACTCCAAGTTCACAGCTTGCCTATTGCAAGTAGGACTTCTTGGATTTTTTTCTTTGGGATTTATGCCCAGAAACACCTCACTCTCCCCAAGGTCCAAAGCAGATTCCTGCAAACACAGGCAGTGCTGCTTTGTCTGGTCTTACGGCAACTCCTCGTGAGAAGGAATGAGTGCTGAAGGAGCAGGACCACCTTCCAGACCCTGCAGATGACAGGGATACTCCCTGAGCTGCTCGTTTGAGGTCTGTCTGTAATCTGGGAGCATCTCTCCAGGAGAGATCCAGGTGCTAAGAACCTCCTTGTGCCTTTGGCAGCTCTGTTGTTGGCTCACATCAACTTGGCACCACCAGCCTGACCCCATTTAGAGCTGTCCCCAAAATAGCAGGTCTGAACTTTGATGCATTCGGTGCCAAGGGTCTGTTGCCTCACTGCTGAGCTCATTTGTCCCACATTAGCACAGAGGCACGGACCTGCTATTCCTGGATCAGCAGCAATCACCTTTTCCCTTTTGTACCAGGATTTCAAGACTGACAAGTGTTTCTGAAAGCCTGGCCAATGAGGAAAAGTGGGAGAAACAGAGCTTGGATGGTTTCAGAAAGAAGGTGGCTAAGGGGCACCAGGATAACAACCTTCCCAAAAGCAAAAGGTTATTACAGAGGACACTGATCAATTGTTCCCCACATCCGCTGGGAATAGGCTGAGAAAAACTCCACTTCATTTGCAACAAAGAAGGTTTAAGTTAGATATTAGCTATACATTTTCTAATTAAAAAGGTGGCAAAGCAGTAGAATAGATTGTCTGGGGAGACTGAAGAACCTGCTTTGTTAAAGATTTTCAAGAATAGCTTTCACATGTGCTTGGCAGCAGCTCTGCCTGGTTGCAGGGGGATGGGCTAAATTAGCTCTTGAGGTGCCTTCTCCCCACCTATTTTGGGATCTTGGCCATCCAATGGAGCCAACCTAGAAATAAATGTGCAGCTCTCCCCTTGCTGCAGCATGGGCATCATCAGTTCCGGGTGTTTCTACCTGATTCTCTCCTTGGGGATCATTCCCAACCCTCATACCCTAAATGAAGCTCCATTCCCACCCCATCCCTCTCCTGTTTTCTGCTCTTTTCCCCTCCCATAGCTCTGCTTCCCTCCAGCAGCCCTTGGCCAAAACCACAGATACCCTCCATCCATGGATGTTTCCCAGTGATATCCCCTGAACCTGGGGAGAAGGAGGGATGCAAGCACAGGCTGAGAGTGTCTGAGCCTGGCTGATATGCACCCATCCTGCTTGCCTGGGGCAGCAGCAGGCTGCTGGAATCCTGGCTGGAAGGTGAACAGCTCCTTGCCCCCCTCAGCCAGTCCCTTTGGAGAGCGCAGCCTGCCCCAGGGCATGATTTAATTGCATCCTGAGAGGCTGGAGTGCTCCTGCCTCCAGAGCTGTGCCCCCAGGCCCTTTCCTGGTGCAGCAAGGGGAAAGTCAGGACCTGCTTGGAGCAACATGCACACCTCCCTCTTTCCTCTTTAAAGGGGGCATCCCTTTCCCACCTCGTCTCACCACTTCTCCTTCCCTATCAGGCTGCAGGAAGGGGCAAAATGTCCCAGAGCCATGTGCTGAACCTGCATATCCCTGAAATCTGCCCTGCTTCCTCCTAGGAAGGGGGATAAGCACCACTTCCCATAAACTGAATGTCATTTCGGACAGGATTACTCCAGAATACATATTTATAGGGCCCATTTTCTGAGGCAGGAGAGTTAATCCTGGCAGCCCAGTCCAATTTTCATCGAGGTCATTAAGGCAGGTTTCCCTTTAATTGGACATGATATTCACTTTCATGTCCTGCTCTGAGAAAGGGCTGGGTGAGCCAAAGAACAGCTCTTCAAATTAGGGGGCTCGCTCTCCAGAGCCGGAATTTCTGCCGGCAGCACGAGGATCTTCAGCACATTATAGCACTGAGCCCATCACTGAATCATCCCGTACTTAACTGCTGCAAGGAGTTAAGCTCTGACCTTTTCCTGCAGCACCCAAATATCTCTTCCTAATGATAGAGCAAGACACAGGAGGGATGGGCCTGGATGTGTGGTGATTCAGGGAATTTAGGTCAGGAAACGGGAATCAGAAGAGAACAGATAGAAATTGTCCTGCATCACCCCAGCATCTGATAGCGACTTCAGAACTTGCTGGTGATCGACTTTGGCTTACGAAAGTCGGGCAGGTAATAAGAGATTGCAAGATAAACAGCCAGAACCCGGGCTGGCAATGCATCCGCTTCCCCTCCGCAGCTAATGGAGATGGAGAAAGTCCAGCTCTGGTTAGCTGGCTTGATTGCTTGAAGAGGAAAGGGAAAATGAAAAGGGAGGGAAGAGGGAAAATAAAGGCCCTGAGTCTGGGTTTTTTCCCCACTTCTATTCATTAGGCTGTCAATAGCGCTCAGGCCTGGAATATCGACGGCGGATTAGCTCAACCCGACTATGTGTACAAGACCAATGCCTTTTTAACCCAGCTTGTTTCCAAATCAATACACCCATCAGCATTCGAAAATTAGCCCGAGACGAGATTCCAATACTCAAGCTGGTGTGTCATGTTAAGAGGGCTCCTGGCCAAATCACAGAAGAAGCAGCAGGGAAAAAAACGGTTGCTAGCAAGGGATTAGAAATTTTCCATTAATCTTCCCCCAGGCTAAGAGCTCATCAGGCTCCGTGTGTCCCTCCACGAGGTTCCCCCTGCCCAGCTCATGTCCTGCCACATGGGATCTATGTTCCATGAGTGTCCACCTGCTTGGCCACCACAGGTGGCCATACCTGTCTGTCCCCCCTCAAGAGCCATGTGTGCTTGCACATTTGCTGAAGAGCACACCTAGGCACCCCCTTAGCCACCAAAAGTGCTCCAGCACCCCGTGCTGGCCTTTTTCCTCCTCTTCCTCCTCCAAAATTTCAACACACAAACACATATTGTTGCTAGGCACACACACACCCCCACAAAGCACACAAATCTGCCAGCTCTCTCTTTTCCCCCAACACAAGTTTTACTTCAAGCAATGCCTCCAGCTTGGAAAACAAAAAAACATCAAAAAACAACAACAACAAACAGCGCCACAGCTTTGCCAGTGAATGTGTCAGGAGGCAGAGCTGCCTGTACCAGAGCCCTGGGATTATGTCAGGAAAGCTGCATAAAACCAAGCCTGACAGAGTTCAAGAACCATTTGGAGAGTAGCCTCGGACACATGGTGAGACTCTTGGGGATGGTGCTGTTCAGGGCCAGGAGTTGGACTCTGTGATCCCTCTGGGTCCCTTCCAACTCAGCAGGTTCTGTGATTCTGTGAAATTCATTACCCAGCTTGGGACACTCCAAGCTTGTAGATCAACCTCTACATTTGCACCAAGACATGTCACATGTTCAGCATATGAGCAATGGGAGGAGAAGACACCAGGGCTGAAGAAACAGAAAGCAAACTCCCCAAGCCCAACCCCTCTGTAAATCCCCTTCCTCTTACCTTGCACGATGAGATGGACACGCGATGTCTTGGGGTGATTGTCTGTCTGCACGGAGCAGGTGTAGGGCCCCTCATCGTACACATCCACATCCTGGATCTGGATGCTGTACTGGGTTTTGGTGTTGGCCAGGAGCACCACCCGAGGGTCCAAGCACCACTTGTCATTGCCAGCATAGAGGATGCTGCTGCGGTTCAGCCAGGCCACTCGGGTCACCCGGTTGTCCACGGAGCACCTGGGGAGGGGCAGAGAGGTGACCCATCAGTGTGTGGCTCTTGGGTGCTCTTCCTCCCTCCCTCCCAGCCCTCCTGGTCCTCCAGGCACTATTTTTAGCTTTGCTGTCAGCAGCACTTTCAGAGACCAAGTGCTTTCAGTGTCCAAAGAGGACAAGGTCAGCACTTTCCCTGCGGTGCTCAGGGCACCGATATCCATCTAAACCGGTGGCTCCGCAGATTTGCCCAACAGCTTCACGGTTTTCAGATGCAGGGAGGTCAGAGCCACACAGCACCAGCCTTTCACTCTGCCATTCCCATTTATTCTTTTGCTTGCAAACTCCCAGACAAACAGAGCTGAGCCGAAACCTCCATCCTGAGCCCACTTTTTTTTTGTGGGGTGTAGGTTGTTACCTCCTGCCTGAACCCACCACTTGTCATTATCTCCACAGACCTTCACATCCCTGCAGCCAGACAAAGAAATGCAAAGTGGTGCCGGGAAAGCAGCTTGTGCTGCTTCATAAAGGAGCGAGGAAAATTTATCTTTGGAGAAAGCCAGCTCTGACACACACCTCTAAAAAGAAACCTTGAGCATCCAACCATTTGTCCCCTCTGCCAACTCTTCCTTCCATACCCATCACCTGCACTGCTGTACCTCCCTCCCTTTGGACTGGGACTCCCTCACCTCACCCCAACTGAGCATTTCACTTATCCAGGGATGTTTTGGAGGTAGAAATCCTTTATATTCAGCCTCAATATTGCCATTCAATAATCCTTTCTATTCAACCTGAGTTCCCCCTGGGAGACAAAATGGTGCAAACCTAGAAATGATTTTGATCCTGAAGGAGATTATTTCCCTGTCAGCAATTAGCTGGGATCAGTTTTGCTCCTCCCAAAGGTTTCTGCCAGCCCTTTAAACCCCAAGCCAGGTTTGAATCCTCCCACTGCCACAAATCATCTCCAGACAAGCATCAAGGCCTTGAAGCAACAGAAACCTGCAGCCCCCACCACCAGCTAAACCCCTGCTTCTCTCCCAGAAAGAAGTGAACAATCCCCAGAAAGTTTGGGATTACGGAGCCATTGGGATTTAGCTGTGCCTTGCTGGATGCCAGCTCCAGAGGATAATGTCCCTGCAGAAAACCACTCAGCCTCAGATCCACTGTTTACATTCTCCCCCCAAACCACTTCATTACTCGTGCAGTCGCTGGGATGCAAATTAACTTCAGAGGCACTGAGAGAGAGCCCAGCAGCCTCTGGCAGGTCTCACATGGGGTGACTTCAAGGAATGTAAGGGACTTAATGGGCTCCACGTGCCAGACTCCACTAACAGGGGAGGTAATGGCAAGGATGGATATATCTGTGGTGTGTGGACTTATCCTGGACACTTTATGGAGTGTGCCCTTTCTCTGTGTGAACTGTCTCCTTGCTGGGGTCCTTATAGCCTCCTTTGGGTGGGGATTCATCTTTTCTCCCATGTCACAAGTGATAGCACATGAGGAAATAGCCTCAAGTTACACTAGGGGAGGTTTAGATTGGATATTAGGGAACATTCCTTCACTGAAAGGATACTCAAGGCCTGGGACAGGCTGCCCAGTACGGTGCTGGAGTCACTGGAGGGATCTAAAAGCCACATAGATGTGGCACTTGGGGCCATGGGTTAGTGTAGAGCCTGGCAGTGCAGGGGAATGGTGGGAGTGGATGATCTTAGAGGCTTCTCCAACCTTAATGATTCTGTGATGGGAGACTTCTCTTCCTGTGTCCATTGCTGATGCCAGGGAAGACACAGTTACCCACCTGAGGACAAGTTGTCTCCTCTCATTCAGTCTCTTTTTGGAATCTCTGTGACCTCAGTGATTAGAGGAGAAGCCAAAATAACCCACCTGGCCTAAACACACAACTTTTGGGGGTTAGGGATGATGGAGGAGATGTGCCCAAGGTGAGATATGTTGAGCACAGGACACCCCTGATTTGCCAGTACCCAACTCCTGCTCCATCCTCCCTCTCTGCTGTGAAAAACATGCAATAAATTAAACAATTTTACTACTGTTCCATAATGATATTACGATAATGATAAATTAAACGTGAGCAGATTTTTATGATCTGCATTAAAAAAAGCAATAGATTCAGTCTGGGCTGAACACCAAGAACTCAGCTCTTGCTCTCAGCTGCATTACAACTTGAGTAAAAGGCCTGAGAGTTGAGTTGCACAAGTTGAATTAAACTGGAGATTTCTTCCCAGAGGATGGGTTTAGTCTATTGAACTCCAAATCTCAGCTCTGCTGGTAGCTCAGACCTATGGGGCACGAATAAAATGAAGTGGATATTTGGTGTTTGGCTCTGGTACCATGAAATAGGCTCCTGTGGCGGTGGTTCTGCACAAACACAGGGGTGTCCAGGGCTGGGTGATGAGAAACCAGACGTGACTTGAATTTCTCAACCAGTCCCCTCTGCAGACATTACCTTGAGGAACTGTAAGCAGGCTGAACTAAAAATATATATTTCCTCTCTCGTCCTCCACACCAGCTTTCTTTATGAAATGCATCAGCTTGGAGATCCTTGGATAATAATGGAGCCAGACAGTGTGCAATCCAAGCATTCCCTCTATCATATGGGCATTTAAGTGCTTTTGAAAAGCAACGGGGCTCAGGTAACGCATGAGGCAACAGTGAAATAAGTGCTTTCGCCCTTCACAGCACCCGGGCACAATCTCTCCTTATCACCCAGACACGCTTCCCGGTCCCTGGGATCGGCAAGCTTCAAGCTGTTACTTTATATTCTTCCCTGCCTCTTAAGGCTCCTGAGCCAATATATATATAATAAAGCACAGGAGCAGCTCCTGGGAAGGAGGAGCTCTGACCTCTGGATGCGCTGGGCTATTTAGGGATTGGCAGTTGTGCTTCCAACCACCACACTCCTCCTGCTGCTCCTCGCACAAGCACCGGTCGGGGTCCCTGACCCGATGCTCTTCCAGCCCCTCCATCTGCTGCTCCTTCCCTCCTCCAGCAGCTCCTCTCTCCAGCAGCCTGGTGCAGGGATGAGAAGCTTCCTCTCCCACACACAGGCAGCCGAGCGGAAAGCCTTTGGCTTTGGCCAGCAAGCCACGCTCCAGGCACAGGTGGAGAGCAAAGCCTCCACAGCCTCCCCTCTTCCCACCCCTCTCCTGGCAAAGTGCACTGCCCTGGGATGCCTCCTCCACCTCACTGGAAGCTCTCACTTTCCCTCTCACCCCATGATGTGCCAGGGAAGCAGGGGAGGGAGCAGCCCTGGGGGTGCCGGAAAACAGTGCTTGCCTCCAAAAAGATGATCTAAAAACAATTAAGCACAGATGAGGTAATTTTCTCTCTCAAGATGCTTAATCCTTGTTCCATGCCTGCTCAGATAGCAAGGACTTCTCCTCCAGGAAGATGAAAAACTGCTGTGTGCCAGCAGAAGGAGGAGATGACACTTCTCTGGCCACTGCTGCCTCTCTCTGCTGTTTCTTTCCCAATAAACTCAGAGTCCCAAGGCTCAGGGTTTCTCCTCTGGGAGATGGGAACTCTGCCCAACTCACCACTGCTGCATCATTCTGGGGCAGGCAGGGATGGTTTCTAGGGAGATGCAGCTCCTCACGCTGCACCAGACCCTCTGCTCCAAGGGCACCTCAAAATGGGCACAAATTGGGGCTTTTTAATACAGGAACATGCACTGAGCAGAGGTGAGAGCTGCACATCTGCATCCTCCCTACCTGTCCTAACCCACCTGCTCATCCCTTGCCCTGCACTCCCTGATCAATGATGTGTGCTGGGTGCAAAGGGATGCAGGCTGGTGCTGCCCCTTCCAGATCTGTCAACATCTCCCACAGCCAAAACTCCCTGGCTTTGTTATCCATCGAGTTGGTCCATCAGGGATGGCTGCTCTCCCCCAAACCAGCATTCCCAAGCATTCCCACAGCCTGAGGGCTGAGCTCGAGCAGCCCAAGTGTCCCACAGGTGCAGCCAGCAGCCCACCTGCCTGCAGGGACATCCCTCCAAGACAAACTGGAGGAGGGAGAGCAACACCACAAGGATTCTGCCAGCAAGGACAAAGATGAGCCAGGATGAAAACACCAACAAAGCCCTCAGTGGGGACGAACCAGCCTCACAAACATGGATCAGGAATAAACAAGCACCAGGGTGCTGATGCCAAGTCCCCTGACCACTGATCCCACCCGTGCCACATCCAGGCCCTGGCACCTCCCTGTGACACCAGAGCAGGCACAGATGGCACATGCCAGCAGTGATGTGACCTCCTGAATTTCTCCTTCTCCCTTCTCGAGTTTGCTCACAGAAAATGACGGAAGAGGAGGTGGGCAGGCAGTGGGGGGAAGGAGGTTTTTAATTACTGAAGTGTAGTAATTGGCACACAACACTTTTTTTGTTGCCTCTCATGCAGATTGCTGGTGTTCCAGAGGGCTGGGCTGGAGAGCACAGATTGTCTCAACCCAGCAGGACACACAAGAAATGAATAATGTTAATTAGAACTGAAAAGAGCTCAGCAAAATTACCAACCTGATTGCTGCTTTCATTGCAATTATCAGGGTGCAAGCTCCATCATGGGGAGGCAGGGATGGGGCTAAGCCTGGCTCACCCCAGCAAACATGGAGGCCCAATCTGGGCTGTGACCAAACTGAGCCACCCCAGGCTCACTTCGCTTTCCACCACCACCTAATTTTCATGGCATGCCCACCCTAGAGAAACCACCTTCCCAAATCCAGGTCTCTTGAAGGAATTTCACAACAGCACCAACCCATTATAGAATTCTTTAGGTTGGGAAAGATCTTTAAGACCATTGAGTCCAACCATTAACCCAGCACTGCCAAGGCCACCCCTACACCATGTCCCCAAGTGCCACATCCACCATCAAGCATCTCCAGATGTCTTTTCATTTTTTTCCAAGTCTAACTCAGCCATTCCCACACACTTCCAGATTTTTGATCAATCCCAGCAATGTTTTGTCTCTGCTATGGGTTAAACCAAGCTGGAAATCAGGAATAATCTCGGGTTTAGCTTAAATTGGGTGCAAATCCTATCACTGAGGCTGGGTAAGGTGACAAGCTGCTCTGGCCCTGCCTTGTCCCCAGCATTTCATGTCCCAGACATCACCTTCCAGCCTCTGCACCGTCAGCCGAGCTATAAATGATCAACTAAACCAGCCTGCCGCCGGAGGCAGAGCTCCACATCTCAGATTTATTTCTGTGATTATCACATTTTATTGTTATTTATTAGGATTAATTAAAGGCCGGGCTGTGAACAACTCAATCCCAGTCAGGCACAGTCTCACAGACTTTCCTATGATGTTTAGAAGAAAATTTTTGCCATCAATTCCTGAGTAAAAGGGAAAGCTGGGGTCTGACTGTGCTATGCTCCTTGGGACTGGCACTGCCCAGGATCCTGGAAGGCTGGGATGGGCATGCCACGGACAGCCTGAGGTGTGAATATCACACAGAACATGGTTTGAAAGCTTTTTAACTATTAAATATTAAGCCAAACCTCTCATTGTTACAACCCAGTCTGGTTTGGCTTTTTGCTGTATTGGGCTAAGACATGCAGCAGCAATTTCTCCCAGTCCAGCCCTTCTCCAGCAGGATTTACAGCATTTCCATGCACACCCAGCCTGTGTTTGCTCACACACCCTCCCTGCAGTGCTGTCTGCTCCCCTCCACAGAGCCCTGCAGGGCTGCCCTGCACACCAGCCTTACACAGCACACACCAAGAGCACGCGTGTGCATCCACACATGTGGGGAGTAGCGTGTGCTCCTCCAGTGATAACCCCATCCTGCTGGAGCAGGGACACCAGCTCAGGCTGTGGAGCTTGGATGACAAGGCTGGATGTGCCAGTCACAGGCTCTGTGAAGGAGACACTCGCAGTGGGAGTTGGGCTGTTGGATTAAAACGTCCATAGGTTTGGTGCTGCTGAAAGCCCCCAGCACTCAGTCAGGGGCTCTAAAGGGGGTTGGGGGCTCTAAAGGGGGCTGGAGGCTCAGCCCTGCTCAGGGGGATGGCTGTGATCAGGTTCTTGGCATTCCCACCTGCACCCCAGGAGCTGCCCAGCCATGCTCGCCCTCACTGCAATATTGGCTGGAGGGCATCCCTGGAGCTCCCACTGATGTGATACCACCAAAGACACAGCCTGAGGAGTTTCTCACAGCACAGGGCAGCTCACAGCATCGAGAAACCTCTTCCCTGCATGGGAGGCCTGGTGCCTGGCAGGCAGGAGCTGACCCAATGATTAGCTCAGCAGCAGGGTCCGGCAGGAAAGGAGGAGTCCCTGCTGGGGCTGGCGCCTTCCTCCCAGCCCCCTGCAGCAGCCAGAGCATCTCCAAAGGCTGTGGGGTGAAGAGGTGCCCTCAGATCAGCTGCCACCCCAGTGCCTCCTCAAAATCACACTGAGCTGGTCAAAGGCAGCACTCAGAAGTGAAAAATAAAACCCCGTTGTGCTTCCCCCTCTCTTCCCTGCCCAGACAGTTCCATGTGGGTTGTTGCAGAGGGAGTCAGGGCTCTGGACTGGGAGGTTCTGCCTTTTCCATTGCCTCATGCAACTCCCTGCCCTTCATTCCTGCCCTCTGTATGGCTTCAAAGATATCTGGCACCTCCCTGCCAGGGAGTGTAAGTTAACTCATGTTTATAAAGTACCTGATCTCCTCAATTGAAAGTTTATACATGCAAATGATTCACACTAATTACATTAATAATAATACTGGGCTCGAAAAGATCCGCCTTGGTTCACTGCCCGGGATTCGCAGAGCTGCAAACAACTCCCAGTGTGCTGCCTTAGACACGGATATTGGCAAATGCCAAGGAAACAGGAGGAAACCAGACTGGGAAGGGAAGAAGAGCTGCAAAAAGAGCTGGAGCTCCTGCAGACCGAGCACCAGGCAGGGTGGGGAGCAGGCAGAGATCCCAAGAACACCTCTGTGTGCATCCTGATGGTCCTGGGAGACCCCTGTGCTGAGCCTGAGGGTTGATGCACAGCGGGCAGGTGGTGATGCAGCCGGCAGGGATGGCTTGTCTGGAAAAGTCTTTATCTCTCTGCAATGCAGCAGTGCACCAGCACCTTTCCAAGTCCCGTGCTCGGCTCATCCAGCCTTTCTGTTTATCCTCCCATTGTCTCTGCTAACAACAGGGCTCTGCACATCTACAGCATCTTCCATCTCGGCATCCTGGAGCGTGCCACAAAACATCAATGAGGGCAGCGTGGCTGGAATGTGTCCCTAACTGTGGCTGGCCCCATGGGCCACCACCCGAGCGTGTTCCTAGCCCATCTGCTTGGGTGCCCTCCAGAAGTGCTAATGGCACCCGGGGAGGGGTGACACCAGCACCAAAATGCCTGTGGGCAGCTGTGTGGGGACACGGCCAGTTTACAAATGACATGGATCCCACCAGGGAACTCCTGCTCTGAGCTGTGGGACAGTTATTCCTCAGGGTTTTCTCCTTTTTCGCATTCCCAAAGCCCAAGTAATGAACAGGAGGCTCCTGGATGCCAGCAGGCAAGCAGCCCCCAGTGGAAGCCACCCCTTCCCTGGCTGTATTCCAGGGCTGCCTACGGAAGGATCCTCACTCCTGCAGGGAGGGCATCAGCCCAGCCCAGGACCAGGCTCTGGCAGCTCCAGAAAGAGGCGTGGAAAATGTCACAAGAAGAAAATAACTCCCTAATGATCTCATCCTCTCCCCCCAAGCATTACAGAGCAGTTTAAACCCTGCAAAACAAGGTCTCCCCATCAGAGGAGGTGAGAAGTAATTTCCTCTCTCTGCCTCCTAAAAAACAGGGATCTCTCTCCTCGCTCTGCACTTTTCTCTAGAAAAATTCTCCTTTGCCACCTACTAGTCCCAGGTTGAGCCACTCGAGTCACCCCAACTCAGCATCCTTCAGCCCCTCCGGCAGCTCCCAGCAGTCAGTGCCGATCCCCGGCGCTGAACTGGCTCAATTACGAGCTGTGCCCCGGAATAAATCCCGGTTCTGCTTTGCCAAGTGACACTAATGGCCCCGGAATAAAGCGATGCCATCCACCCCAACGGGCTGCAAAGGAGCGCGTTTAACTACGAACACAGGCAAGGGACTGCTGAGCTTAACTGCACTGAAAATGTATTCCAAAGGAAGCGATGCACTTAACTTATCACAAGTGGGAAATTATCACTGAAGTGGCTTTTCCTTAGAAGTTGAGGCACAAAACAGGAACGGTGAGGGGTGAGTGCTTTCTGCCAGGACTGCGGAGGGAGAAGGAGGAGGGAATTGCAGGCTGCTGGAGGATGCTGCGAGTCTGGGGGCTCTGTGAGGAGGAGCAGGGGACGAGAGGGAGGGAGAGGGGCTGCAAACAGAGGGCTGGAGGGCACTGGTGGGCACAACACAGGGAAACCAGCCCAGGGAAGGGCACAGGATCAACAATCAGGTTTTCAAGGCACTGGCAGAACTGCCCAGGACACTGGGGAGCTTGCACTGGCACTGCCTTCTGCTGACCAGCTGGGTCTACATAGGATCATGGAATGGTTTGGGTTGGACAGGACCTTAAAGATCACCTTGCTCCAGCCACCTGCCATGGCAGGGACACCTTCCACCATCCCAGGATGCTCCAAGCCATGTCCAACCTGGCCTTGAACTCTTCCAGGCATGGGGCAGCCACAACCTCACGTAGCAAAACCACTCTGCTATTCTACATATATATACCATATCTATATATATCCATCTATCTATTCTCTATCTATATATACTATATCTAAATATTCTCAATCTATATATACTATATCTATATTTACCATGCCATCTCTATAATTCTAGCCTGGGAATAATTGCAGGTTACCACATCACCTTCCTACACCAGCTCTCCCTCACGCTCCTAATTGCATCTTCACCACGACTCCAGAGCTCATCGTGCTTCTGCTGCCAGATGGGGAGAGATGGGGAGAGGCAGAACAAGGACAAGCAGCAAATCCTTAAAATTAAAGTAAAGAGGTGGTCCTGACAACTCAAGGCTCAGTAGGAGGAGTGGGGCATCCCAAACCTTTGGAGATGAATCCTGAAGCCTTGCAGTGCTGTGCTGCATTACAGGGTGATTCTGCTTTGACAGAAGAGCACAGACAGCCAAGAGAAGGAAAACTGTGCCTCCTGCTCTGATACCTCTCTCCTCAGAGAACCCACAACTTCTTACAGGCACAACAAAAAACCTACACAACTTCTTAGAGGCACAAACCCCACCAAACTGCCAGATCTTCTCCCATCATGTAAGGTTGTTTGCTACATAAACAAAGCTCAACTGTTCATCTCCTGGCTCCCATCATGATGGGATGGGGATTTGTGCCTGGTAGAAGAGGCTGGAGAGGCATTGACTTAGCAAGGGAAGTGGAGAACCAGAGGAAGTGGAAGGGAGGGACAGGAGGGATGTTGAGGAAGGAAAGATGATGGAGCCAAAAGCAATGGGACCTTCTCCAGCCATGCAATGGCACCAAAGGTCTCTCCTCATTTGTCAAATAGCACTAATGAGACCAGAAACAAAAGAGGGAGTGAGGGAAAGGACCCTTCCCAGTAAAGATCCCCCACATCCTTCCCTCTCCCCTTGAGGACATCATCCTTAAAATATATTTCATTTCACAGCTGCATTATGGTACCACAAAATCCTGCGAATCCAATTTAAGAACAGATTACCTCCTCACTTACTTCATTTGAAGCAATTACATGTTAATTTTCATTGAGACCAGCCTAATGCATACCAATCTGATGCTGCAATCTCATTTGAATACTTGAGGGAAAGCTAGTTGGGCTCTGGGCTCTGGAGGCTCATATTTAAAGGGCCACTTCACATTTCCTTTCCCTTTTCCCCTGGTTGTTTACGTTCTCATCACACTTGTGGCTCTCCCTCCCTCCCCTCCGGGTGTTCCCAACAGCTGCTGCCACTCCCGAGACAAAATAAAAATGCCCAGTAAGTTTTGCAGCAAACCCTGTGGAATGCTGCTGTGTCCATCACCAGTCCAACCCCCAAGGCACGACCTTCCCCAGGCCAAGATTCAATATGAAAAAAAAAAAAAAAATCAATGTTTTTCTCCATCAGTAAATAACATTCCAGCGTCCAAGTCACCGGGAAACACGTGCTAGTCTCTACAAAGACACTCCTCCTCCTCCCAGGCCAGGAAGAGCCTCCACCACGTTTCTGGCAGATGGTTATCTCCAGCTCCCTCACACTCACTCTGTCTCCAATCCATGCAGACCTGCAGTATCGATCGGTGTCTCGGACACCAAGCTTTGAGTAATTAATAATGCCAGGAGAGTGTGGATCTCTCTCAGGTTTGAGGCAGGGAGGCAGCAGCCCCTGGCTGGCTGCACGCAGCCCGGTGATAAGCATTCATGTTGGAGGCTGCACCTTAATTAGATTTTTCAGATTGCAGAAGCCCTGAGACACTTGTGCAGACACCATATAAATGTATATTGCATTGTACTGTAATTAATCCAAGGTGACGGAGCAGGAGCCAGGGATTCACAGTGAGACAATCAGCCCCAAAATTTTGGCACATCACTGGGCTCAAGCCCAGCCCGTGGCCCAAACCACCAGCTGCAAAGCAAGAAATCTCCCTCTTCACTCCACTGGAGACATTGGACAACAGGAGCACCCCAGAAGCCACAGGTTTCCTGGTGCCTCCTTTAGGTGGACACGTCTCCCTCCACACAAGCAGTTTAACAGCCAGAAAGACAACAAAAAGCACTAAAGACAAGCAGAGATTAATTGCAGCTCCTCCTCCCCAAAAGAAATAATCGATTGCATCAGGCAGGTGCCTATGCTGTCGCTGAAAGCACTTGGATGCCACAGCCTTAGGATCCAGACGTTTATATCCCACGTTAGACAGCCAGGATGCTCCATGAACACTCAGGGAAGTGATGGGGTGAGGGAGTTTTGCTGGAGAAAATATTTGGGAAAGAAGTTTTCACTGGGGATAACTCAGGGAAGGTGCAGGAGGAGATGAAGTGACAGATGAAAAATTACTGTCGAAACATCACTCAACCTCTTAATGCCTCCTGTGCCTGTGCAAGTCACCTGCCTAGAGCAGTGGGGAGCTTTTGCTTGCTAGGAGCTGTGGGATGTTTTCCTGGCTGTTCTGAGCTTCCCTAGAAAACAGAGATGTACAATCCAGGCTGGGATAGCACAGGGCTGCTCCCTGTGCCCACAGATATTTACTTGCAGCAAAGATGCTCTGCTGCCCTTAAATACACCCAAACCTGGAGCTGCACTGGGTTTGCACCCGACTGCCTCACCCTGACCCTGCTCCCTTCATCCTGGGGCAGCCAAAAGGTTTCACACACATTCAGAAACTCCTTTAATTTCAACTAATGCAATGAAACTGCTGCTGCTCGAGTCCAACAGCCTTTGCCTGCAGGAAAAAACCACCAGCAGACTGAGCCGTTTATGTAGAGTCACTGGGCTGGATGAGACCCCTGGGGAAGATCCTGGCTGCTCATACAGAGGGTCCCAGGACATGATGGCTCAGCCTCCACTGAGCCCACAGGGGGATAAAGCCCTCTGGGGAGGGAGGGAGCTGAGCTGGGAACCTGCTCTGCTACAGCACCAGTGGGTTTGGGAAGGATGGAACGAGTCGCAGGGCCCCACGGTGTGTGGTGAGAAACCAAATAATCAGGATTCAGAGGAGGAAAGGCAGTTACCTGGGCAACAGTGAGCTGCTAATCCATCTGCCACCCCACAGGACTGCCCAGCTGCTTCTCAGCTGCCAGGGGAGCCCCCAGCCTGGACTGGACTGCAGCTCCACAGCATCACGGGGTTTTTCCCAGTCTGCTTCTGACCCCAACACTCAGCCCTGCCCCGATGCAGCCTCTCCCAGACATGGGCATCTCTCAGCAGTCAGCAGCTCTTGCTGCCCATGTTCACAGCCCAAATGATGGTGGCCATCACCGAGACAGAGAAGGAGCTGATGTCCCATAGCTCTGCTGTCCTGTCCTGGCTACCATCCCTTCCCACCAGACTGGCCATTTCAGGTTGCAGAAGCCCTGAGATGCTTGTGCAGACACCATATCAATGTATAGTGCATTGTACTGTAATTAATCCAAGGGGATGGAGCAGGAGCCAGGGATTCACAGCAAGGCAATCAACCCCAAAACTTCAGCACATCACTGAGCTCAAGCCCACCTCATGGCCCAAACCACCACAAAATCTTCCTCTTCATTCCACTAGAGACACGTTGGACAACAGGAACCTCCTCCATCTCCCATCACACCCAAAAGCTCCTCTGCAGTGAGCAAGGAAGGAGATGCCTCTGCTGGCAAACACAGATGCCAAGGTGACACAAGGACACAGCAGATGTTGGAGATGCCAGCACCCAACCACCCACCCACCCACCCTGTCATCCCAAGTCCACCCCCACCCCTCTGTGGTGACACAGGGACTTCAGCAGCCTCTGCTCCCCATCCAGCTGGTTTGGCACGTGAAGAAGCACCAGCACTCCAGCTAAAACAACACAGTTATGGTGGCTTGGGGACAGATTTCAAAGCACCCAGAGAGACTTTGCCTCTTTCCTACTGATCCAACTCAGTCCCTGTACAAGTCTTTGAAAATATGTCCTTTATAGTTTCCCATTTTGATGTCACATCTGTAAGAATATATGGTGGAGCTTTTTTCCTTCTTCTTACCCTCTTCTTCTTAAGAGGAGATATCACACTTTGAACTCTAATTTTTATTTATTTTCTTTCCCTAGAAAATGACTGATTCCCCACCGAGCAGGCATGGAGGAAGAGAAAGGGGGGTGGGGAGGAAGCCTTCAAAAAGTGCCCAGATTTAATTTTTTATCAGAGGAACAGAAAGAGAAATTTGTTGATGATCAAACAGATTCAAGTACCTTAAAAGAAAGCGACCGCCGGTAAATGGAAACTGGTTAAGGAATTACATGAAAGACATGGGAGACGCTCGAGAAGCAGAAGAGATGCTGTAACCAAGTGGAAAACCAAACCCATCAGTCCCAAACCACTGGAGCAGCGAGAAGCAGGAGGTGAAGTGTTTGCTCTGCGGCAGCAGCAGCAGATGATGGGAGAGCTGGAGGTTTGCAGAGGTGCTGAGCCAGAGCCCAGCGCCTGGAACCTGCACCCTGCCAGCTTTTTACCTGCTTGCCTCCCTGGATAGCTAAAACAAGTGAAGGCAGGAAAATCAAGGGCTGCTTCGCTTTGAAAAACAGCACCCCGGGGGCTCTGTGTTTTCCTTTTCCTCCTCGGCACATTCCAGCTCGAGTGCGCTCGCTTTATAAATTCGAAGAGAGTGGGATTGTTTGGGTTGAGTTTTTTTCTCCCTTTGCTTTGGTTTTAATCCAATGGCAGTGCTTTAACACTCGGGCTGGGAGCTGAAAAGAGGCAGAGCTGGGCAATGGGATGTGGACAGAGAGATTTAGGGGAGGGAGGAGTGAGGAGAAGAGGAGGAGGAGGAGGGGGTGAGACCATGGCAGCACCTAGCTGGCCGGCAGGAGTCAGAGGTGGACAGGGCTTGAGAGATGGAGCCAAATCCATCCCAACCCTAACAAGCCTTCCCAAACCCCGAAGAGGCCAGATCCTATTGCTTCCTGAACTGTGACCCGCCTGGCTTAGCTCGGAAATCTTTTAAATAGGAAAACAGAGCCGGCATTTGCTTTCATGCAGAGTCAGTGGTGAGCAAAGCCCAAGGGTTGCATTAGATTAGCAGGCGGCTCCTCCGAAGGCATGGAAACTTTGATCATTTAATATGTATGCGCCGTGTCGGAGCGCACAGGTCTCCAAACCCCAGTAAATGTTTTATTAGGGCAGCTCTGGCTTTTATGCCCAAGCCTCGCTCTTTTTGGACTCTGGGGATCTTGTTGTGATTGGAAAGACACTGCTCATCATCTCCCTCTCTCCCAAGAAGGGATGTGCAGCTCCTGCCTTGCTTTTCCTTTGGATCTCATTGAAAGAGCATCCAGGAGCCTGGATGATGGCAGGAATATCCCAAAACCACCCCTGCCTTCCTCAAAGCATCTTCCTGCATCTTGCAGTGAACCCCAATACATGATCTCTGATGTCAATGCTGATCTTAGTGGGAGCAAAGGCTCCGCTCTTCCTCCTCCATCACCACCTTAGGGACATGGTTTAGTGGTGGAGCTGGCAGTGCTGGGTTAATTCTTGGGCACGATGACCTTAGAGGTCTTTTCCAACCTTTAAGATTCTATGGAAGTGGCCACCAGGACTGCCCAGAGCTCCCAATCCCACTGGGACATGGCAGAGCCTGTCACCCTCTCTGGGAATCCACCAGGCAGGAGCCTCTGTGGAGAGGAAATTTCTGACTGAAGCATTCCCAAGCTCCCCTGAGTGCAGAGGCAGGAGCAGAACATCTCATTGTAATCAAAAAGCACTCTTTGATTTTAATTTTTTAATTCGCAAATTACTCGTAGTTGCCAAAATTTGGAAATTATGTATTCCCAAAGTGATTATTTGTTGCTGAAAATGTCATTTTTGTTGGAAATTTAGAAAAAAAATCCCCGCTAAACAGCATAGTTGGCCCTCCAAGCTGCCACAATCAACTCAAAATGGATATAACCCTGCTCAGTACTGGATTTCCTGCTTCCCAAGGGCTGGGATCCCGATCAGTGCATGAAGAGAGAACAGGGCAGATAAAATCTGGGTGTACAAGGACTCTGCTTCAAAGGACACTGGGCCAGGACCATAAATCTGAGTGCACAACCCTACAAGAGATGTTCTAGGGGGAAAATTACACTGCTTGTGGAATTAAAGCAGCCCCTTTTTTTTTCCCCGATTGTAAAAAATATTTACATCCAAAATAGACAAGAAAAGCCTAGTGCCAAGAAAATAGGGGATTTTTATAGATCCTGTTTCTGCAAGAAATTACCAAGACAACAAGTCACTAAGTTCTGAGAAAGGATTTGACATTTTCCTGAACAAAAATAGCACCTGAAGTGGCATCATTTAGGATTACACCTTATGGGCAAGTGCTGCCGAAGCAGCCAGAGAATAAAACCCTTCCCATGGGTGGAAAAATTCACCCGTGGGATCCCACCAGGGATGCTTCATTGTCTCCCCTTTTCCATAGGATTTCACACTAATTTCCACAGAATTCTCTTGGTTTTGTCACTATTAAGCTTGATTGGAATTTTTTTTTTGCCATAAAGGAATTACAAGGAGAAGGAATTGTCCTGCTTTGAGGCATCCTCACATCCTCGTCTCGGAATGACAGTGACCCCACGGTGCCATTCGGCACAGCGAGGTGTTTTAGGGGATTTCTGGATTAAGCAGGAAGCCAAGCTTTTTCTCTCAGGTGCAGCCACTTGTGCTGTGAGATTTGCCTATAAAAGCACACTCCAACCCACTGGGCTATTGCTGCCAAATCCAAGAGCAAGAGGGATGGGGGTGGACAGGTAGCTGGTGGGAAGGGAGCACCTGGTCCAGGCAAGGATGACTCTCCCAAAAAACATATTCTCTGGCTGTTCTCCCTTTCACTTTTCCTCTTAAAAGCACAAAAAGCACCCATGTGCACACAGTATCACACCATGACAAAAGGAGACTGGAGGCCAAGAAATAGAGGGGAAAGCTTGGACAGGGAATGACTGAATGGGGACACTGGGATTTTGGATAAGCATTATGACCATGACAGCTTTCTGCATTTTCTACCTCCAGCAACAGAAAGGCCTGAGGTGCGTGGAGAAAGGCAGATGATGAGGTGTTTCCAGTGCCACAACCACCTTATGGGAATGCTGATTGCCTTTGGATGGGATCTGAGCTCTGCCAAGAACAGGGAAGGGAAGGGAAGGGAAGGGAAGGGAAGGGAAGGGAAGGGAAGGGAAGGGAAGGGAAGGAAGGAAGGGAAGGGAAGGGAAGGGAAGGGAAGGAAGGAAGGGAAGGGAAGGAAGGAAGGGAAGGGAAGGGAAGGGAAGGGAAGGGAAGGGAAGGGAAGGGAAGGGAAGGGAAGGAAGGGAAGGGAAGGGAAGGGAAGGAAGGAAGGGAAGGGAAGGGAAGGGAAGGGAAGGGAAGGGAAGGGAAGGGAAGGGAAGGGAAGGGAAGGGAAGGGAAGGGAAGGAAGGAAGGGAAGGGAAGGAAGGGAAGGGAAGGGAAGGGAAGGGAAGGGAAGGGAAGGGAAGGGAAGGGAAGGGAAGGCATGAGCTTTCTGCCACAGGCTTTGAGCTTTGCACTGTGCTCTCTACAGCTCCTCTGGTGAGGCCAGGCTGTCCTGCTGCCTCATCCCTGCCAACACCGAGCTTGACCCTCTTTATCCAGATGGCCCAAATCTTCCAAGCACTGAGGCTCCTGCAGTTTTCCAGGAAAATGCCCAGTAGTCTCATAACATCCAAAGCCTCCTCTGCCACTGAGCCCAGATAATTCACTCCTTCCTCCCTGCCCGTATGAAAATCAGGGAAAGGAGGGACCAGAAGGTGGGGATTTCATCTATCCAGGGGCTTGATTTCTTCAAGTTTGAAACCTAGAATATGAATGTGTTTATTTTTAAATCGAAATTCAAACTAATTATTAGCAGGAGGCTTTCAAGTCAAATGTAGGTCATGCAATGTGACAGGGGATAATAGCAATTGTTTCAGCTTCAGGAAGCACAGAAGTAATGGATACTCAGGAGTTGTCCAGTTTGGGTAAGCAGTTTTAATACAAAATTTGGCACCTTTTTGATTTGGCCACCCTCTTCTCCATCACCCATGGAGTGCTGAATTGAAGTCATGGGGTCCCCACTCTAGCATCCAGCAAGGGCTTTGCAGAGGGCTCAGTGCATAGGGCTGAAACACACCCAATTCAGCTCAAAGGACGAGCTGGACATGATAATTATATTATCTACAAATAATAATTCCAATTATTTAAATGCAAACTTCAAAACCAGGAGTTTGGGTGTACATTTTATGCTACTCCTTCAAAGAGAGGTGGGAGAATAGTGTCCTCCTGCCTGCATCTCAGCCATCAGAACTGACTTAACCCATTGCACAAATGAACCAATCTTTGCACCCCTTTCTGCTCTAAGAAAAGCCTGGAAAAATAAGAAAATCTTGGGATGTCAAGAGCTGTGAATCCTCAGCAGCTTTCCCCCAGCGCCAGGTGCTTGTGGGCAGCAAATATCAAAGCCAAAGCCTGGGAAAGCAAAACGTGGAGTTTACACATTAGAAAATGTTTGGCAGCAAGAAAATCTTTGTGCTACACCCGGTTGGAAGGAGCAGGATCATGAGGGAACTTCTCCAAGCCAGCTCAAGGTGCCTGAACGAGCTCAGAGCAAACCTAACCTACTTGCAGTCAACCGCGATCAAGGCGAAACAGAAAAGCTGCCAATTAAAAACACAGAATGATTTCAAACAACAAAGAAATCCGTGGACATTGTTTGATCACGCATATTCTGCAAGAGAAGAAAGAAGCATAAAAAAAAAGAGGCTAAAAATAGGCTGGGTGCTGTGAGCCAGATCCTCAGCACTGCAAAGGCTCCGGGAGTTATGCAGCTTTACCCGTGCAGCCGTCATTGTTGCTAAGTTCTGAGCTCTATTCAAACTTGCAAAACGTTTTCTTTCCCTGCAAAAATACAAGAATCTCCCCCCCACCCTCCCCATCTTGGAGCTCATCTCTCCTAAAGCAGCTCACATGATGATGATCAAAAATAAGCCCTCCAAGCCTAAGCTCACTAACATTCATTTCTCTCCTGCTAATGCTGGACTTCTTACTGTTAATCCTTAAATATATCCTTAAATAAGAATGACAGTACCTGAAGCACCTAACAACCCTGTATCATAAACAGAGACAGCCTCTGCATTCCTAATTTAGCTTGCCACAGAAGAGCTGACACTAATCCCAGATCCTGAGTCCCGGATATCTCCAACGTAAATGCCATCGCCTTGCTCACCTTGACATTACAGAGCAGCCTGAACTTTCCTTGTCCTGCTCAACTTTCAGCTGCTTGTTTGGATTTTTTTTTTCCACTTGTTTTGTACAAAAGCTGACCCATGTCCAGCTCAACCTCTGGGGCTGGGGATTAAGGGGAAGTGTCGCCTTCACCCTGTGTGGCTCATTGCTGTGGGGACACCAGCCACCAGTGACACCAGGTATAGGATACTGTGGATGGACTCTGCATCAGGCAACAACCTGCAGTGAGAGGGCCCAAATTTCTGAATTTTTGAAAGGGCCAAGAGCTTACTGTGACAGAAAGCAGAGCAGTGGGTAAAAGACAGGGTAATGGAGAAGACCATGCTGGCTCGTGTTGGCCACTGCACCAAAAATCACCACTTTTTGCAGTTTCTAGGTCTGAGGCTCCAGCCCTCAAAGGACTCCAGACCAGCACTGAGAATAAGGCATAGACTCACAGAAACCCAAAATGGTTTGGGTTGGAAGGGGCTTTAAAGCTCATCTCATTCCAAATCCCCCAACCCCTTCCACTAGCCCAGATTTCTCCAAGCCCTGTCCAACCTGGCCTTGAGCAGTTCCAGGGATGGCACAGCCACAGCTCCTCTGGACAACCTCTGCCAGTGCCTCCTACTCAGCCTCTGAGTAAATGGGTTTGCTCCCAAAATACCAGGGACCTGGGTAAATGCGTGCACTTAGGAGGCAGGAAAAGAGCATTTGACATTTTACAGGGACTGCAGAAAGAAAGGCGAGCGAGGCTTTACAAAGCAGAGCTCGCCCATCATCCCTCCGTGGATTTTCCTATCGCTCCAAAAAGGCAATCTGAAAACAAAAGGCTACGAGGAACTGCAGCTGGCTCCCACAGAGCAGGCACCAACCCCAGCCACTCCGTGTGATCTTTAACAGGGAAAGCACAGAGGAGGGGGAATTTTAGCAAATTGCAGCAAAGAATTAACTCTACGCCAATTTTGGGGGGCTTGTGGAGTAATTTCCCCCCTCAGCATGAGGGCGAGCACGCTGCAGCTGCAAGCCAGCCACGAGCCAGGGACAAGAAATACCACCAGAGCAGTGAGAAGAAGCATCAAGTGCCAACAATAAGCCAGGCACGAGCCCTAAAGTTTACTGCAAGCCCCCGTGGACCCAGGAAGGCACCGTGGGCCAGCTCCAAGCTGGTGATGGGAAGGTGCCAAAACCCATCATCCTGTCACAGCCATCAGCTGGCAGGGCTGCTGTGCCACACCAGGGCTGGTGGCCCCATGCCACGGGCAGGGGACAGGCAGTGTCCCTCTGCAGAGCATCTGCTGTGGTCGGAATAATGAGTCAGAGCAAGGGCTTTGCTCCTGCTTTCTGCAGATTTGCATTGCATGAGCTCTGGGCATCCCAGAGCTGAGTGGAAGGACGGAGCTTGGCAGGCCAAATTGGCTCTGCTGTGTTTTTGTGCTGTACTGGGAGCACCTGGAGGGGTGGTGCCCACCAGGGGCTGGGCAGGCTGACACCCACAGGGTGCTCAGGCACTGGACAGGCTCCCCAGGGCAGTGGTCACTGCCCCAAGGCTGCCAGAGCTCAGGAAGCATTTGGACAATGCTCTCAGGCACAGAGTGTGACCCCTGGGGATGGTCCTGTGCAGGGCTGGGAGTTGGACTCGATGATCCTCGTGGGTCCCTTTCAAGTGAGCAGATTCCACAATTCTGGAATCCTAAGTGCTCTCTGCTGGATGCTGGGGAGCATCCCAGGTCCATGCTGGCCTCAAAGCTCTCCCCACCAACTCCTCACATAATGGGGATAACACAAGCATGTCTTGAATGGCAAAACAGGGCTTGGCACTGCTTCGCCTCAAAGCCCTGCTTTGATTTTCAAGCCATGGCAAAACCAGAAGGATAAAGCCTGCCTTGCTTCCAGTTAACTGGAGAGACTGGGAGTTACACAGTGCTCAGTGCAGAGCATGAAGTGCTCCAGCCCAGAAATGCTCAGATTTAGAGACAGACGGATGCCCCCGAGGCTTACACACCTCTGTGGGACAGGACAAGCATGCTCCAAAGGGCTGCTGCAGCTCCAGAGCAGAGCAACAGGTGTCCAGGTTTGATTCCTATCACTGAGATAAGCAGCAGCTGCAGGCTGGGAGCAGGTTCAGCTCTCAGGCTTTAGCTCACAGCCGGGATTTTGCTTTGGGCCCATCCTCAGCCAAGAGTGAAGTGGAACAAAATCACTACAAGGAAGCATTTGGCGTCTCTGTTTCTCTGGACAAGGTCTGGTTCCTCCCTGTGCACACTCCGATGGCTCCGGAAAACAAAATCCTGCTCCTTCTCTGTGTCAGATCCCACAGGCAAATGGGAACTGGCAAATGGCTCCAGCTCTCACCAGCAATTCCTGCTGCAGGAAGGAGACCCAGATCTAAGTGTGTCTGTGCTATGGACAATTTACATCCCACTTAAAGACTCAGAGGAGGAAAATGGGGGACTGGATTGTGCTTGGCTTCTGCTGGAGTTGCTTTCATCCATGGATGAAGCCTGAGGAGCTTTGTTCTATGCAAGGGCACATGAGGATATTTCCCGGTGCTGCCAAACTTTACAGTATGACCAAATATTCCATAACCTTTTTTATTTTCCTTTTAAACCCCAGATGTCTCTTGTATATCATTATATAATAACCCCAGCTTTCATTGAGGAAAAAGAGATCCTCACTCTTCCCATTCAAAAATATAAAAAACCCACAGGAAAAAAAAAACCCACCCAAATCAAATAAAAATAACCCAACAAAGCAAAAATGAAATGCTTCAGAAACCACCTCCACTGGTCAGGCACACGGTTTGAAAAGCAAGGCTCTGGATTTGGAATCTGTGAGTTCTGCTGTGCTTGTTCTGCACTGCACAGGAGCCCCTAAGAACAACTCTCTGGCTCCTTCCTGTCTTTAATCTGCCTCAGCAGGCACAATAAACAACTACAAATGGAATAACAATATCGGAAAAGGGGGCTGGGAGGACGGGAGAGGGGATGCTATAATGTAGAGAAGGTCTCAGATACTGGTGAAGGCTTTTAAGAGCCACACATGCTAATTATGGTGTTAAAAATCTGTCAGTCGAAGGGCTGGATATTAAATGGAATTGGCTTGAGATGACAGGGCTGAACTGGATTTTAAAAAATTATTTCTTAAAATGCTCTGGATACAAATTAATGTTCTTAGTTCAAAATGTATTATTGTCTCTCTGGCTTTGATCTGCGGAGCACTTTGAGCGATGAATGGGAGAGAGGTTGTCAAATTTCCCTCTGCACCACACTCCAAGTGACTCCAGACCCTCACTGAGAGGCTGCTTTACAATTTCCTCCAGAAATATCTTTCCTTACATCTCCTGGAAGATCTGTACCACCAAAGCCATGTGTGCTCTGTGTTCTGAGGGGAACCATTTGGGAGAAATCACCAACACCTGGATGGGGTAGTTGGCCAATGCTTGGGATGGATGGAAAGCTCGCTGAAGTCAGGGACAAGGCTGCTGACAAGCTTGGGATCTAAGAGCCAGGACTGAGGGTTGCCCAGAGAAAAGCAACTTGAACAAGGACTCAGCTCTCCCCTCCCTCTGGCTGCAAGCAGCCACTTGGTCTATGCACTCCAGTCCAATGGAAAATAACCACCCTATTTAGTCATTTAGGATCTAATTTCCTTGTCAATAGGAAAAGGGAAAATGGCTTTAAATTGAAAGAGAGCAGGTTCAGATGGTATATTAGGGAAGAAATTCTTCCCTGTGAAGGTGGTGAGGCCCTGGCACAGGGTGCCCAGAGAAGCTGTGGCTGCCCCTGGATCCCTGCAAGTGTCCAAGGCCAAGCTGGATGGGGCTTGGAGCAGCCTGGGACAGTGGAAGGTGTCCCTGCCTATGGGGATGGAACCAGATGAGCTTTTTAAGATGCCTTCCAACTCCAACCATTCTGTGATTCTATGATTAGGAAATCAGAGGCTGAGGGGTGTAGCCCATTCCCAAATCCATGAGGTGGAGATAGCAGGAGCAGCAGCACTGCACTTCTCCTTCCAGCAGCCTGGAGGAGGTAGGACAATGCAGTGCTGATGTGCAGGATGTCCAGGAGGCTCCAGCTGTGCACAGTGATCCCTTCCTAACAACAAAGCCCTGCAGTATAAACCCAGGTAGGTATTTTTGGACAAGCCCATCTCTGCTCTGCAGCCTCACACCACGCCTGGGAATCACATTCCTTATGACAGGGAATCTCTCTCCTCTCCCCTCTGCAGCTCATCCATCACATGCAAATTCACCCATGGCCTCCAGCAGCCACCACTGGCCACGTGCCTTGGCTCTCCTACACAGTTCACTCCACTTGGCTCCCAGGTCACCTCCTTCCTTCCCACTTTATCTCTTCCCAGTTTATATTTTTTAGTATTTTTTTTTTTTAACAATGTCTGTACAATTTCGCTCTCGATAACACGCGAGTTAATTAAGCCGTGATCTCCTGGAGACAGGTTGCTACAAGGAGATAAGCAGCGGCTTCTGTTCGCCATAAACAGCTGTGCTCCTCTCCAGCTTCTGGGGATTTGCTGCTTTTGTACAGAAGACAAAACAATCATTGCCAATTAAACCTGGACATCGTATTTTCCCCACCACCGGTGAGTCTCTTGACGTCACCTTCCCCATGATCCTTGCAGAGGAGAGAGGGTGCAGCGCTGTAACGTGAGGCTTAGGGGAAATTAATACCTGAAGTTGTAATAGGCCAGATAACGGCGTGAATTCAACGCAGGGCACGGCTTGAAGGACAAAAGGCACTGCAGTGCCAGCAGAACTGTGCTAATGGGGCTGTGGTGGGCGGGTGACACCGAGCCGATGGGTTTGCAGGGGCTGTGGAGGGATGGGTCTGGAATTTCAAAGCTCTCAACACACTTTAAGATACGGTCTGATGTGAAAAAGAGGAAATTCAATGAGTAAAAGTAGGATGCTGAAGAAGGGAAAGTCCAAGCAAATTAAAGCTGGAACAAAAAATGTTGTTCTGCGCAGTGTGGGAGATCTTTGCTCAGCCCTTTACCTGCCACTCCTTTCTCCCTACAGGACCACTCATTTTTACCAGTTTACACTGATTTTGGCAGCAGGACAACCCCAAAACACCAATATGGATGCAGAACCATAAAATGGGGACAACCACCTCGAGATCACTCTGTACCCAGGAGGACACTGAGATCCAGCGGTAAGGAGGGACCTGGAGATGCACAGAGCTGCACTCCTGCCTCCCATGGCTGAGGCAGGGCTGGGTGCCAGACCAGAAAAATCATCACAATGGCACAACCTGAGACCTTTTTACTGAGTGCTCAGTTAGCTCCTCTTGGGCTGCTTGTTGTCAACACTAATGTTCTGCCTCCAGACTTATCCTGGAGCCTGATTTTATTCCTTTACTCCTTCAAATCTAATTTAAAGCTCTTTCAGTGAGACCTGCTGACAGAGATCCTTTGAGACAGGGGTACCCCATCGTGGAGACCAAAAAACCCCAAATTCTGCCCATGGCACCAGGCTCAGAGCCAGGTATTGATCTGGTGGCCCTTTCCATTTCTTGCCTCAGCTTTCCCTCTGACTGGAATGACGCAGGAGAGCTCTGCTTGTGCTCCTGATTCCTTAACCAGTCATCCCAAGGCCACAAAGTCTCTCTTGATTGCCCTTGGACTTCTTGCTGCAACTTCATTGCTGCCTATTACGAGTGACATGCCAGGAGTTGCTCATTAAACACAGTCACTCAGTCTTGGGGGGAAAGGAGGTGGGGGGGGTTCCTTTTTTATTCCCCCTGAATGTGGCTTTAATGATTTTAAATCCCTTCAACCCAATTACAGCTCTGTCTCCTGATTAGGAACTGAGCTATTGTGCACTGGAGCCATTATCTGGCGGCCCATAGAAAAATTAGTACCTGGAGAGGCTGCACTGGGAAATAAATCTTTCCCTGACATTTTAGGACCAATTCTTGGCCAATTAGAGCACACTTTGCCATGTAGGTAATGTGTATCCAAACTGCTCTCCCTGCTGAAAAGGGCAAGCAGAGAACAAGTGTAATCCATGCAAAAGAGAAGGAAAAAATCACCCATTACTGACAAACTCTCCAGTTCTCCCCGACAAGTTGTCTGCCCTCTACAGAGCTCCCTCTGACCCCAAAGCCATGGGGAAAGGAGCAAAAAAAGCTGCTCTTTGTTCAACCAGCCCCATCCCACTCCTCTCCTGCTGCCTCTCCCACCTCAGAGCTCTGGGCTTGTCCAGAAAATTCCCTTTGCTTGCAAATCCTGAGCCACAGATGGGGGAGGATAGAGAAGGATGGATGCAAAGCCCAAGAAGGGGATGTGGTTTGTGATGGACATGTTCAAGCATAGCCCAGAGGCATTTGGCTCTGCAGTGGTAAAGATTTGGACCATCCTGACAATGAGGACTCAACCAAAGGAGAGGAGAGACTTTTCACAGGCTGTGCAGGGAGTGGTGATGCTCCAAGACACCCCAGAGGGGACAGGAAAGAGCTCAGGTGGATCTGAGGATGTTTATGTCCAAGCTGGGGTGGCATGGATGAGAAACCTGCTCCACCAGCCCTGCAGCCCCCACTGCACACAGGACTTGGATAAGGTGGGCAGACAAGGAGGACATTAATGGAAATACAACTTCCCTCTGAGCTCCTTCTGAGCCATTTCTCCTTCACTAGCACTTGTTCAGTTGGTTTTGAACTTTTCTGTCCTCTCCTCCTCCACCCCTTGGCAGGAGCTGCCCTAACAGGGATTCCCTAATTGCTAAGAGTTGCACAGAACCACTCACTGAGGTGTCCCTGTCCATAACCAGTGCTGTGTGTGACCCTCCCAGTTGTCCCCATGGCACAGCATGAGATGCTCCCACTGCCCCCCTGTGCCCTGGAAGCACCAGGCTCTCCCTTCTCCCATCCCTCTCCTCTGCAGTGTTCCCAGGGCAACAGGGAAAACACAGATTTAAACAAAACTGAACCCAAGAACTAGAGGATGCCAAACCTACAACCTCTCAGCTCAACAGAGGGATCTGCTCATCCCAAAGAGCTGCCATGGGAGCTCAGACCAGAGCCAGAGGGCAGGTGAGCACCAGGCACAGCACTGTGGGATGCTTTGAGGATGGATCCATGTTTCTGGGGTCAGAAATCCCAATCACATGGTGCCTCTGGGCTCTGGGAAGGTCTCATGCTACGAGACTCCCAGAGCAGGTCTGGGAACCTCTCAGTTGGATAAACCCTCTGGGCCACATCTTTGGTGTCTTGGCAAGGTGGGAAAAGCCTGGCTCTACCTTACAGATGAATTTGGAAACAGCCATTAGTCCTGACCACCCCTCCAGAAGAAAAGAACTAAACACAGAGCTGAAAGCACAGCAGAAATCTGGTGCCAGCATGTTGGGACCATCCTGACCTCCCCCACCCCAAAAACTGAGCTCAGCAAAGGCCCAAACCCCAAAAATTCCCACCCATTGCCAACCCTGAGACAGAACCTCGAGCTCCAAAAGGCAGCTGAGCATTTATGATGTATTTGCACTTGGTTCTCCAGCGAGATCTCAGCAGGCAGTCCTGGCAGAGCAGTCCAGCTGTGCAGGCACTAATGGCACAGCTGGACTGAGCCAGTCACTTGGCAAATGAAACTGGTGCCTCGTGTAGCCTTTTAACACCTTCCCTGCTCTCCCTCCTGGGGAGGCAGCAGGAGGGGATGGAGGTCTGTGGGACCATGGGGCACCCGGGGAATGTGCAAATCCAGGGTGGATCACACCATCCCCGCTCTGGGGTCGAGTTAATGGCGTGTGGGCCTCTCGATGCAACTCTCTGTCTATAAAAATACTAATGGTGAGCAGTTAAATTCATCCCTGGTGAGAAGATGATCATAGCTAATGGAATTAATGCAAGGTTTTAATTTGCCTCTCGCTGCTCGGTCCTAGCAACTCCCCAGCCTCGAGCAGAAGCGCCAAAGAGATGATGTTTGATCTTCCCTCCCCTGGTACCCATGTGCTTCTCATCCTATTCACCATCTGGAGGTGGGAAAACCCATCAGGCCTCCCTGCTCTGCTGCAGGACTGATAATCAGGAGTCCTGGTGCTGCAAACCCCAGCTCAGCCTCACCTCTGCAGGTGCAGCAGCAGAGGTTCCATTTGGGGACCTCAACATGTGGTCCAGCAGCTTCTGGGAAAGGACTGGGATAAGGAGATGTCAGCAATGAACATCTAACCCTAAACCAAAAAAAAATCCTCTTCCCGTGGCCACAGCAGTTACCAGCATCTCCTCTTTGTGCAGGAGCACCCAGGGGTGCCACCAGCCCTTGAGCAAATAAAGGAGAAATAAATCAACATAGTCCAAATTTTGGGTTGCAAACTCAAACACAGAAGAGTTTGGGGCTGCTGGGATGGCTGAGCCACCAGAGAGCACACAGGGCAAGGTAAAAAAATAATGGAAAACCTGCAAAACCAAGTAAAGAACCAGCCAGGAAAAGCATGATTCAAATAGACTGCAACAGCAGAAATGGGGGGAAAGGAAAACAGTATTAAAAAAAGCAGCGGTGTGTTGCTGAAATGAGATTAGAACAGTAACAGGTTCCCTCCCGTGCCAGCTAAATCCCCATTAAATCAGATTAATGCAGATGGTCTTTATGTAACTGACCAAGACGATAGATCAATATTGTTGTTTCAGTCAGGGAAGGAAAAAATTTGTCCTGTCTGACAAAAACACATCATTACCTACCTACAGCAACCTGCACCTTGCTCAGGACTGCCCAAACCAGGCTGCCTGGGTGGGTCTGGAGAGGTCAAACCACCACAGATGGCTCATCCAAATAACTACTGCCACTCTGAGGGAAAAAAAACCGTAAGTGAGGTTTTTATTCTCTTGGAAGGAGAAAATCTGGGGTTCTCCCTTTGCCAGGACTGTGAAGCTCTGCATCCCACAGCAGGACCTTGCTGGGAAGTCTCCAGCAGCCACACTTGTAATCCATCCAGAAATTTTCCTGTGTCAGCAGCACTGAAAAGCTGCATCCCACCCAAGTGCCATCTGCAGCGACATTTTCCATTACTCCCCACTCCTACTAAACCTGCTCCCACTTCTGCTGTGGACAGAATTCCCTCTCCCTGCAGGGCAGGTTGGGGACATCAAAAAACTCTCTCTTCCCAGTCCTCAGATCCACCAAGTGAATAAAAAGGGGGAAAAAGAGGATGGAGAACAGAGGAACCTGGGATTATTTTCTCCTGGAGACATTATCCAGGGGCCTGTGGCACAATTAGCACCTGGAGAGGCTGCTCTGCGATATAAATCTTTGTGACATTTCAGGACCGATTCCCTGCCAATTAGAGCACCCTGGCTCAGCCTCACCACCACAAAGGCTGAGCCCAGAGGATGGGAAAATCCATCTGGAGAGAAGACAGGGCAGGGCAGGGGGGCTGGAGCTGAGCCTCTCTCCTGCCAGCCTGGTCCATTCACCCTCCATGCACCACAGCTCTCCTCTATGCTCCTGTATCACACTAGGCAGTGAGAATCACCCCCTGTTCACCCAGAGCTCAAAAACCAACCCAAAATCCCAGCCCAAGCTTTCCCCACAGTTTGGAGAAGCACCCAGGAGCTCTGGCTCCCTCCCTCCATCTCATCATTAGGGATGGATGAGATGCTCTGCAGAAAGCACTATTTTTGTCTCTCAATCCCAGGTTTGCAAGGGAGAAGCACCGTGGACACACCGTGAACAAAATCCTCGTTTTGTTCTGGATTTTAACTCCAAACTCTTCTGTTTAAAACAGTCTTTCCCTGCAACCTTTCCTTTACATTTGCTTTATATCAGCCACAAATCTGAAAGCTCAAAAGCAAACACCAGACTACTAGGGTTTTGCTGAGGCAAAAGAGTGAAATCCAGTCAGAATATTTTCCCGGATTTTAAATCCACTGACATTTTGAAACATGTCGTTTGTGAGCTGAACCCGAATGATTTTTTTCAATACCATCAATCCAAGCACCACTTCCAACCTCAACTGCCTTTTCCAAGCTATTTGCTCTGCCCTCTACAAGAGCAATGCTCCTCCATCCCTCCTCTTACTCTGAATTGCTGCCTCCAAGTGCTCTCTTGGGGAGATTTCTCTTGGATCACAGCTGCTTAGCCTTGAATCACAGATTCCCAGAATATTTTGGGTTAAAAGGGACCTTAAAGTTCATCTCATTCCACCCCCTGCCATGGGCAGAAACACCTTCCACTATCCCAGGTTGCTCCAAACCCTGTATAACCTGGCCTTGGACACTTCCAGGGATATCCAGGGACAGCCAAAATTTCTCTGGGCAACCTGTGCCAGCGTATGAGGAGACTGAGCTATAAGGATTCCCTAATTTTATAGCAGTAATCCTGATTTCTTAGCTTTGACATCCTCCCACCAAACCCACGGCACCGGGGATGGGCTGGGAGAGGTTCAGGCATGCAGAGCTCAGCCTTGCTGTGGAATCCCCTCCGGTGCTCACAAAGCTAAAAATAATCATAAATTGCTTCCCCAGGTAGTGTTCTCCCATCCCTGGGGGAATCAATCACAGCATCAAAGGGAAGGCAGCTCCAAAGGGCTCTGGCAGAGCCTCACGTGCTCAGAGAGAGTGTGGATAACAGCAGCAAACCCTCTAGTCAGCAACCCCTCCCCACCTGCTTGTTTTTCTCTCTTTTTTTTTTTGGCTTAACTTTTAATTATTTTTAAAGGTTGTTTGGTTTTTTTTTTTTCCAGATTTACTCAGGATTGAGTGGCAGAAATCTGAAATTTAATTTAATTAGCACCTCCTCCCTGCCTGGAAATGGCTTTTCTTCAAGTCTGACAGTTCCACCCTTTGACTGCCATTGCCTCCTTCCCTCTGTGTTTCTAAGGGACCTGGAAGAGTCTTGTTTCCCAGCTTTATTTGTGCTCCAGCCCTAGCAAAGACACACTGAAAGCTGCTGGGATGGCAAAGAGGAGCAGCAAGCCCAGCAAGACTAGAAAGCAGCAGCACACACATTATATTTTCCCTCTCTCCATCCTAAGGAGATGCTGATTTAATTGTATTTATTCTTTGGCAATGGGTGGCAGACGTGGAAGTGACAGTGCCATCAGATGGAAGGCAGATAATAAATACCAGCATTAAAAACAAACTCATGTGTGGGTGCAGGCGCTGTAAATTGGCATCTGTGCAGGACAAGAGCTGCATCAGACAACATCCCATGGCAAAGCTCTCCATCTACACTGTCAATAGAGCAGGAAAGGCACATAAAACCCAAAGATTCCCACTGCTTTTACAAGCCCTGTGTGTTCAGGGCACAGGTAAAGCTCCCAGAGCAGCAGTTCAATGTGCAAATCCACTTGAATGAGCACAAAAGGAATAACCTCCCTGCTCAGGTGTCCTTTTTACCAGGCAAAAACCATCCATGCAACCCTCTCCTTCCAACAAGGGGCAGAATTGGCCCTGAATAGATCCCTCCTGCAAGCCAGGAATTTGTTATTCTAAATATACACTAATTACACATCAGTGGAGAGAGCAAGAAGACCCTGCACAGCCGCATGAATGAGCCTTGATTGGCATGGCAGGCTCTGTGCACTGTGTCCTAACAAGAGTGCTGTGTTTGCTGATGGGGAGATGGGCTGGCTTTGGGGGGAGCAGGGAGCGTCAGGCTGGGGATTAAAGTGCCTTGAGGCTCCCTGGGAAATCAGCACGGACCTCGCCTGCAATCAGGGACACCAAGGTTACACTCGTGATTAGCTCAGAAAAAACACTGGTGTAGGGAGGGGAGCACTTCCACCTGCCTGTGTGCCTGGTCTGCACTGGAGTTATGCAAAGGGATTTTGGAAGCAATATTTGATTTCTCGCTGAGAAATGGACTTCTCTTAAATCCTTCTGCCTCGGTTTTGAAGCGGTTTGGGGAGTCTGGCATTGTGCTGGGGAGGAAGGCTGGAGATGTTTGATGGTTAACTTGCATTTCTAGGGGGAAATTGGATGTTTTAAAATGTCTGCTTTCAGAGATGTTTTCTTAAGAGAAAGGGAAACCCCACTCAACCATGCCCTTGGCCCCAGCAGGCACTGTTTAACCCCTTTGCCACCCATAGTGTTTTGCTCTGGGGTAGCAGAGTGCCTTGTAGGTGTTATGGTCATCAATAAGGGTAATAATCACACATCACAGTGACTTTCCTGCTGGCAACCACTAGGCTGGGACTGGATTGGCACTGGGAAGCAGGAAAACACCTGGATCAGGGACTGAACCTCATCACAGCATGATGGAGGTAAGGGACTGCAAGTGGGGATTGAGCCTGGATCTCTTCCAGGCAGAGCCTCCTCCACCAGACACTTTGTGCCTCCCCAACCAGCACTTAAAATTAGCAGAGGGACAGGTGATCCCTTCATGGGCACAACAAGGGGAGCCAGACCTGCAGCTGAGAGAAACTTGTAAAATGGGGAAGAACTTCTTTACTCTGTGGATGACCACCTGGAACAGGCTGCCCTGAGAGGAGTGGAGTCTCCACCACTGGAGATATTCCAGAACCATCCACAGTGCTGTGCCATGTGCTCTGGGATGATCCTGCCTGAGCAGAGAGGTCGGAGCAGGTGACCCACTGATTCCTTCCAACCTGACTCATTCTCGGGACATCCAAAACCAGAGACTCCCAGGCATTCCCAGCAGGATCAAAGAGGACACAACCACATCTCTCTTATCTTCCTCAAGCAACTTGGAAACGTGGTATCCTCGCTTGCCTCCTTCTCGCTTTGCTCTCCAACAGCCCACCAAGCCCTGACCCTGCTCTCCTGCTGCTGACCCTCCCACGCCCTGTTATTCGAGCACACACAGAGCATTGTCCTTTCCAAACAAAATCTACTACCCTGCAATTACTGAGTGAGGAGAGGAGGACTGGAGTTGTATTGACTTACAAAGCCCACACGGTTGGAATGCAGCCCAAACAAATCAATGGCATATTTAGCCAAATAAACTGCTCTAGCAAGCTGATGACTCCAGACCTCCACTGGTCTGGAGGATATTTTACTGGAGTGCCTGGTGGTTTGCAGGTAGAGCAGTTTTAAAAGCATGAGGGAAATTAATGTAGTGACAGACAAGGTGGAATGGTTTGACACTGAAAGAGAACAGGTTTAGATTAGATATTGGAGAAAATTTTTTCCCTGTGAGGGTGGTGAGGCCCTGGCACAGGGTGCCCAGAGAAGCACCTGGATCCCTGGAAGTGTTCAAAGCCAGGTTGGACTGGGCTTGGAGCAGCCTGGGACAGTGGAAGGTGTCCCTGCCCACAGCAGGGGATGGAATGAAATGAGCTTTAAGGTCCTTTCCAACCCAAGCCAGTCTGGAATTCTGTGATAACATCAATGCTATGAATGCGATTTCCACATCAGCAGAAGGTGATGTCCAGGAAGTCTCATCAAACTTGAATTACTACAGGACTCTGTCCATGTTGGCAACCACCCACAGTAATTTCCTCTTTTCCATGAAAACGTGATCACGAGAGAGGATTGGTGACACTATTCTGGGGTCACAGCTCTTGGAGAAGCACAGATGGGAAACTAAGGGTGTTGAAGAAGAGACGCTACCAGGGAAGAGAGATATGAAAGGCACAGTGGAAACACAAGCAGTTGTAGCTCAGCTCTTCCAGAAAAGCCAACTCCCTTGGAAATAGCAAACCCAGTCACTTTTACACCCCGTGGCTCACAAATTCAATCTTTAAGAGCTGGAGCAGATGTTGGATTATTTGCATCCCAAAACTGCCTCCCTTCCCCAGGAAAGTCAATCCCTCCACACAGACTTGTACACCAGTCCATGAATGAGCCAGGTTGCAATAATCACTGTACAAGCACCAAACAGGTCCTTGAGCAGACTGGATCTGCTCATCCCATAGCTTTGTGTCCAGGGAGCAAGAGCATTTCCCACACAGAAACCACAAATCAAATAACCAGAGTACTTGAGGTCATCTTCTCCAAACCTTTTAAAAATACATATATTATTAAACAGACACATGTCAACAGGGGATGTAATTTGGAAAGAAAGACCTGAAATGTTTGTTTTGCAAAGTGGTTTTGGAAATGGACATTTTCCAGGTTTTTTAATTTTTCCTTTTCTTTCTCTCTTGGCTGGAAACCCTTCACCACGTTTGGCAGGGCTTCACAGATGGCGCTGGCCGACCCACAACTGAATTTTTCAGAGAATAAGCTATTTGTCCAAAAGAAGAAAACATGCCCAGATTTTCTAGGTTCCAACCCTCTCCCACGCTGCTCTTCCTGCCGCTGCAGCCGTTTGCTCGCCCACCCCATGGCAGGATGGCTGCATGGAGGGAAACTCCTCAGGGAGGTGAGGAGTAATTCCCTCCTCAGGAGTGTGCAAGGAGCATCCCTGGCCAGGAGCATCTCCTGCAAGGCTCATCCCTCAAAATGAACATTTCTGCCCTGAGCAGGGGATGACACAGCAGCACCTGACGCCTCTCTGCGCCTTCCTGCTCCCTGTGGGAATGAGGAGGGATATTTGCACCCAACAGTGTTGTTTCCTCGCTCAGCAAGTTCTCTCTGCCCACAAACAGGATGCAAAGCTTGGCCTGGCTGCATGGGAATGGCCGTGATCTGCAAGTAAACAAATGTGCTGGGTAAGATTTGCTCTATCGCTGGGCAAAATCCTCTTTGAGTCTGAGCCACTGGAAGCAGAGCCAGGGGAGGAGATTAATCCCCAGAGCCCAAATTCAGCAAGCTCAGCACTGAGTCAGAGTGAGCTTGCAGGAGATGGGGGTGCTCATCCATCGGGATACATCCCCCTGATCCCTGAGCACCTCCAGGAGAGCTGGGAGAGGCTTTTCAAGGGCGCTTAGAAACCTCTTTGCAGCCCCCAGCAGGGAAAGGGAGACAAAGCGCTGCTGCTCAGCCCACGTTTCTGCAGGACAGGGATGGCAGCTCCCTTTCCTGCTGCAATCCCAAAGGCAGCACAGCTCCCTCCTCACCCTACAAATGCCCCAAAAGGTGATGCCACCACCTCAAAAGGACCATGGGGATGGCTGGCACAGGGCAGCAGAGGGACAGTGCTTTGCCCTCTGCCTCTCCTCAGCTCCAAGACTCTCTGATGGACAAAACATCCCCCAAACCGAATCCAAACCTCCTTACTGAGACAACAATCAGCCCCTGATCCCCAGCCAGGAAACATGGAGTGTTTATCCATGCTGGTGATGGGAAGTCTGGGTCCTACACACACCATGAAATCCCTGCTTAGCTTAACCTCCCTGCAGTTTTGGGGGCAAGACAATGAAAGGAGGCAGAGATTTAAGCCCCTGGAAAACCAGGCAGGCACCATGGGGGATTTTCCAAGACATGGGGGAGTGGGGAAGATCATTCTGGAGCTGACCCTGAGCTCCACCAGCACCCCAGAGACACAGCCCTGCCTCGATCCACAACAGCATCGTCGGGAGCAATACATTCCTAGCTGATAACACAAAGAGGAGCAGGGATTTTCCAGAGCTGGGGGGAAGTCGCCACATGGCCGTGTCTGCAGCAGCTGAGGAGCGAGCTGTCGGTGTTTGCTCACAAACAATATGCTCGTCAGGATCTGGCCTTGTCTCTCAACTAGAAGATTTCCTTATGGAAGTTTCTCCACGGGGAGCAACGCTACAGAACACGCACGGCAGGGTCGGTCTGGCATCCACAGCTCCCAAGGAAAAGGCATGGCTGGGGTTCTAAACACCTCCTCCCCATCAGATCTGTCCTCTAATTAACTAAATATTGCTTAATATATTAAAATAGCTTTCCCTCCTTGCCTGCAGTGCACTGATGGTGCTGTTACCCTGCTGGTTTTGTTCTAGCAAGGACCCAAAAGAAGTTTTCTCTTTTTTTTTTTCATACTTTCACTTACCAAAAAAATCGAAAAATAAACTAAAAATCTATTTCTGGTTATTTGTGGCTTTGCTTCCTGACAGGTTCACACCTCTGCTGTCCCTTCAGAGGATGCATCAAACACTTGTGATGTGCCAAGTGACCTGGAAGAGGCCCCAGCTGGAGCTGTGACATGATACCCAGTACTGGAGAAGCAGATGCCACCTCATTTTCCCAGGAAACCCAATGGATCCTCAGTCACCTGGAGAGAAGAGCTCCCAGAGCTCCAGCAGCCTGATTTTATGACTGGTACAACACAGAACCCGAGGAAGCAGGATGGTTGTGGGAGGTACCAAGCAATTTAATATATTTTTTAAACCTACAGGACAGCTATAGCTTGGCTGTGGAGCGTGAGCACAGCCAGGAGCTCAGCCTGGAGCTGAGCACCCCCAAACCTGCAAAGTCAATTCATTTGTTGGGGAGATAATTCCCCATCCACGGAGGCATACAGGGAGAAGGATGATAAATCTGCCAAGCTGCTGCTCCTCCCAAAGCCTCCCCAGGGCAGCTCACAGCCGGAGGGGCTGGTGCTGCTCAGGGAGCCACATGCAGCTCCTCGAGTGTCTGATCAACTGTGCAGTTTGCACAGCTTGGGAGGAAATGAGCTCTTCCAACCCATCCCTGTCATTGCCAGCTCTTCCTCTCAGCCCCCTGCCTGTGCTCCTTGGAAGACCTTTGCCCATAAAAGCAGTGGAGCAGTGATTGTAATATCCAGGGATCCCGAGTGTTGCTATTTCCAGCAATGGCAATAAAAGAGGTAAAAAAAGATGCTCCTGTGGGTGCTGCAAAATTCACCCCTTGGGGCTGCCCACAGGGAATCTGAATTTCTGAAGCTCCCAAGTCTCCAGCCACCTTCAAGCCAGCCAGTGGCTTGTTCAACCTCCAGTTTAAAAGAGGAATGGTGATTCCCCTCAAGCAGAAACATTTCTGCCGCTGTGAACCACAATCCACACAGGATGGGTTTTCCTCCAAGATATGGACTTGGATAAGCCAAGGGACCTGGGGAGCCCAAGGCCATGGGCTGTCCCTGCCCTGCTGCTGTTGTTCAGCATCCCATAATGTCATGTCCATTTGCAGATTGCACTTTATTGGTTTTTATTTGGCAGCCTCGCTTGACTCTGCCCTTTAATTTATCCATTATACATCCTGATTAATTGGCCGATAAAGCTCCGTCCAGTTTTTTAAAACAAATTCCCAGTCCATTTGCTTTTAGTGGAACTGCGAACAAGCAGTTTAACTCATTACAATATAGCTCTCGTGCCTGGGGTTCGCTCTGGAAGCAGATATTTCAGGATCATACATATGGAACACAGCTCAGATCTGCATTAATAACCCTTCTGAGGGGCTGGTTGAGGAGAGATCCCACAGCTCTCCTGCAGAGCTGCACAGGGACAGACCCTTCCTCCTGGGGGTTCTTCTCCCAGGAGAGTGGAAACCTTTCTCTCCATGCCAAGTTGATGATTAGTTCCCACAAAGCCAACTTTTGCACCTCTTTTATTTTTGGCTTCATTGCCCACCTGCCCCGTTTTATAAAGAGCCATCTCCAGGCTCCTTTCTTCCTATGTACCCCCTTTGAGAGTTGAGAAAACATCTCCAAAGCCATTGCTGGAGCCTCTTTCCATCCCTCTGCCCTGGTACAGCCCTCGGTGGTTCCTCCATCAGCAGATTCCTGGCTGCAATCCCTCATTCCCAGCCATCGAGCACAAACACCTCCGCCTGAGCAGCACTTCTGGAGGAGGATCCACGTCACCCATGGCAGATTCCTCCTTGGGCATTCCTTGCTCCCACACCGCTCCTTATTTTGCCTGAAAGCCCCCAAATCCCTCTTTTCTCAGCACCCAAAGCCCCCAGAAATAAATCTGCCAGAGCCTATTCCAGGTGCAAATGAGGAATGACACATGCAGGGATGGGAGAGAGGGGAGAAGGAATTAATTCTGCTGGGTTGACTCTTCAAAAGCATGAAAGGAAGAAAGAAAACTAAGGGGACAGCAAACACCATTTCCCTGAATATGAAACCAGGAGCGAATAAGAGATGGACTTCCACAGGGCACCTTAATTCCTGTCCATCAGCCTGGCTGCCTTTTCTCCCCTCCAAACATTATTATCTCTCCCTCTCCTGGCGTGAACAGCACTGGGTGCATCTCTCCGTCTCACCAGCTCAGCTGATAAGCTTGACAGACCTGGGCACTGGTGACAGCATTCACATTTCCAGTGGATAAAGTGCCATTTACATGAGGCAAGTGCTGGTGATTTTCCATCAGCCAGGACAGAATGAGGATGGGAACAGCTTGTAAGCTTCCCTCTTTTTTTTTTTTTTTTTTTTTTCTGGTTTGCTTTTTGTTGTTGTTGTTGTTTTTCTTTTTCTTTTCATTTTTTTTTTTTAAGGGCAAAATCTGGACTTTCTTCTCCACTCACATTTATAAACATCACCACGAACAAGGCCCTGGCCCTGATTAAAATTCCCAACATGCCAGAGTTTGTAAAAATCTCCGGCCCAAAGCAAAACAAGCTCAGGGAAAAGTCTGGCAACCCATTATATCTGGCTGTTGTCGAGGGGATTAGAGGGGAATTTGGCATGCTCCCCTTTTCCTTCCCTCGGACTCATGCCTTATATTTTTCAAGGATCCCCCTTTAGCCCACACCACCTTTTTCTGGAAGAGCTGGGTGGTTTTTAATGTTCCCTTTTGTCTTCCCATCACTGGCGTTTTCTTTGCCTTTTAGTTGACAAATCGTTGCCTTCTTTAGGCAGGAAAACCAGGGGCCAATTCCCACCAGGAAAACTGGGGGGGGCTGGGAAAAATGTGGGGTTGAGATGCATTCCTTTGCTATCAGTCTCCTCCCACCAAAGCCTCCATCCTCCTGCCCCTCCTCAGTCCTTCAGTGGTCCAGCTGACCTCATGTTGTCCCCTTCCATCATGGATGAAGGGAAGAGGCTCTGCCAGGCACGGAGTTATCCCTAGGGATTGCCTGGGGGATTTAAGGGGGATGCAGCTGCAGCCCCAGCTGTGTGGAAAAGCTGCAAACCTCACTCCAAAATCCCTGCTTGGTGTTTTGTCCCCTCTCCAGACAAGTCCTACCACCAACACAAGGAAAACTCCATCCCTGGTGAGCAGGATGGAAGCAAAAAAGATCTCTGACTATCTATATCTAATCTATCAGTCACTGGCTGATAACACCAAGGTCACCAGTAAAGGGCATGCTCTGCTCTGACAACCCAGGCTTTACTGACTTAATTAAGAAAAAAAAAATTTTTTTTTTATTTTTAGTTTATCCACTAACTTCTTTGCCTGTTCCAAACCAGCAGTCCCAAAGCCAGGAAGGTGGATCCCCATCCAACAGCTCTGTTAGGTTATCACTGTCGTGCTTAGAGGACACCACAGCCCTGCCATGGATGGAGCTCCATGGAGATGACAATCAGACTGAGCTCAACAGCAGCGGCCTTGGAAGTTCATGCAGGGAAATGCTGGAGATAAGGGCGATGCATGGACAAAAAAAACCCTGGCAAATGAACAGCATGACTGACTAAAACATGGGAAATCCTCTTAGAATCTTCTCTTTGCATTATATTTGCAGGAAGACTCTACTTTTAGGAGTTTTATTAGCAGAATGCTAAACCTACCTATTGGTCTACATCTCCACCTGCCTTCCAGATAGGAAAAAATATCCAGATAAGGGGCAAATCACACACTTTTACCATTGATACTATTCTTCTTAACTGCCCACAAGCAGCAACTAAGCATTTACATGAAGGACAAGAAGACAGAGCCATGCCACAGGTGATGAATTGTGGAAATGGAATACAACCTCGGGAAGAGGAGAGGGAGTAGCAACAGTGGAAGAGGGGGAAATAGGAGAGGTTTCACCTTGTTTCTGCCCCATTTTATTTAGGGATCTGCCTATCCCTGCTGCAAAGTCATCTGTTTGGACACCTGCCCAGCACTGGGGACAGCATGGATGCTCCAAGAAATTTTCCAAGGCATTCACCCCCAGCTACAGCCTTTGAGCTGACGAGACAGCCCTGATTTCACACCTAAATCCATGCTGGAAACTGCAACATCTAATTCCCAGCTATTCCAAGGGATGCTGCTGGGTTTCCAAGGATATCATCCAAAGACAAGCCCAGGTCCCTTGTCCAAGCAGAGGCTGCCCTCGCTGGGGTCAGCACAGCTTGGGTGGGAAGCTGCTGCCCACAGGAGCCAAGCAGCAGCCGTGGTGTCTCTCTGCTTCTGTCATTAATTATAAGGACACAGGGAAGGGTTACAGCTCCTCCAAACAGGCAGTGAGCCAGTCGAGGAGGAGGGAAACAGGAGACCCCTTTTGCCTTCAGGGATACTCCTGGAAATGCCACAAGCCAGGAGAAGTCTTTGACTCCACCCCTGGCTCCATCCCCTCCCTTGAACTGCTCCAGCAAAGCCCAGGAACTGCAGCTACCAAACCAAAAGTGGGAGAAATCTTCCTCCTTCCTTCATCCCTGCAAAGCTCCTCCTGGCACAGCAGCTCCAGCCTGGCAGGATGCTGCACGAGGAGGAGCCTGAATGCCTTCACATCCTCCTCTCCTAAACCCTTCCCAGGCCAGCCCCTCAACATCTGCCGTGCTGCTCCTCCTGCCCCTCACCTGCTGTTCACACAGACATTCCCACCCGGCTCCAAGCCGCCAGCTGCACTGGATTTTTCCAGTACCTCCTCCATCCAACCCTGCAGAGCATCTCCATCCCCACATCCTCCCACTGCTGGACACAGCAAGATCTGGAAGCACTGCAACAACCTCAACTCTCTTATCCAGCTGCACACCTGGGATTTGGGAGACAGGATGCTCAAGCTCCTATTTAATTCATCCTGAGATATGCACAGAGCCCCTGCCTGGCAGAGGGATGGTGCCCTGATATCACAGATCCTAGGAGAAAAAGCTCATTTACTACTATTTATATTAATTCATACAATCTGCTCCTCAAATCCTAGCCTATGGAAAGGACGCCTTGGGAATTCACAAACCTTTAGGGACACAAATATTGCATGGAGCACGACAGCCTCACAAAATGTACATGATAGGTAAGAAAATCAACTCTCAGCCTCATCACAGAAGACTCCAGAGCCCAAGTCAGCTCTGAAGCTCCAGTTTTCCGCGGATTGCACTGCAAAAAATAACTCCCCAGAGTCCAAATTCACAGCCATGCCCCCAACTATCTCCCCAGCCATTCCCTCACAAAGTCTTTCTTCTTGTCCTGGTGCTAAGGAGGGTTATTACTCCTTCCTCCCAGCATGCGACAGAAATGTTTGTGCAGAGAAAAAAAATCCTCCAAGTCAGTACATTAATGTCCTGCAATGAAAAATAGATCTGTCTAAATATGCTCAAGGTAATTCAGAATACATTTGAGGTGATTTCAGGCTCTAAAGTCTGCCTGTAACAGCATTTCAGGCTGTGTTTATCAGTGCTTTCCCCCTGCACTTGCATTTTTTTTCTCCCTAGTTATTTTTAAAACATTTGCACAACAACAGAACCTAATGATCATGGCTGAGGGTAGAAATCAGCCTCACAGCAGCCTCTCCCAGCTCTGGAAATTTTACCTCCCCATTTCCTCAACCCCAAGCTTTTCCTGCTGCAGGCTGGGGTTGAGCTTAGGTCAAGGCAAAGAGTCCAATCCCCATCCTACAGCCACAAATCTGCAAGGAGATTCCTGGATTCTGCCAGATTTAGCCTTGGAAATGTGCAGTGATCCAGAGTGACAGCAAAGGTCGGGTGGAAACTTTGTCCTACCAGCTCTGGCACAAACAAAGAGGGAACACCTCTCCCAACAGCTGAAGCTGAGGATGCTCCCTGAGTTTCTACAGGACCAAAACCTCCTCTGGTTTCAACCACATGTGCTGAAGGATAAACTTTCCTGAGCCAAGGGGTGTGCAGGGTTAGGATTATCCCTGATATTCACTGCTGGGAAACATCCCATGAGCTGCTTTGGAGGGAGAGCTCTGAAAAGTCCTCCCAGCCTTCCCTGCTGATTCACCACAAGGAACTGGGAGCTGGAGAGATGACCCAGAGTGACAATCCATTTGTCCTAGACGTGACCCATCAAACCAGTGTCCCCAGAAGCAGATCCCACTGCAAAAGCTCCTGCAGAGCTTTGGGGAACAGCTCTATGGTCTCCCCAAGCTGCTGAATCTCAGGATTTGGGAGAGGGGCAGAGTTTGGCTGCAAGGCAAGGAAGCCCAAGCAGAAGCAGACATGGAGACATCTGCAGGGGGATTGTCCCTGTAAGACAAAGAGAAATGGGGAGCCTTGGAGCCACTTCAGATGTGTTACCTGGGGCAAACCCAGCCTGTGCAGATCCCACCCTGAGAACACCACCCAGGCACACTCTGAAGTACCAGCTTGGAAAAGAAACAAAGAGACATGGCTTTGGGCTCAAGAGGACCCATCTGTTCTCGAGGAGTATTTATTTATCAATTAATGTATCTATTTTACCTTGTGCTTTTGCACCATCTTGAAAACAAGGAGTCATAATATCCCTCAAGCAATTCTGCCCCTCGTCCATCTGGTAAACAGCCATTCCTTTTTATTTCCCTGGCTTTTTTTAAAGCTTTTCAGTCTCTAACAGAGCTGAAATCCACAATTCCATGACAAGGACATCACCATTAATGATGATAGCAGGAATAATGACACTGCACTCTCCTAGTGCCTCTGCTGGCAGATTTCAACCCATTTCCCAGTCACCTGCAAGCACCCATCTGAAGAGCCAAACATGAGGCTAATTTTAGGAGGAAAAACTTGTAGAGAGAAGCTGAGCTCTCCTAGTCCCAAGACAAGCTTTTAGCAGGGTTATAAATAGGAGGCAGGGTTGCCAGCACCTTTTCTGCCGATAAATACAGGATGTCACATGTGTGTACACGCGGTGACATTTTCCCAAGCATCTCGCAATTAAACCCTTTTCTCTGGCTTAGCCTGGCTCAGTGTAATCACCGAGAGCTTTTCCAGGGCCAGAGTCTGGCATTTGCCAGCAGAGGGAACCTTCCCATTGCTGGGAGAGGAAGGGACCCTTCAGAGCTGCTCTGTGCAGCCAACACTGCTCTGCTTCGCCCAGCTTTGGGATCACAGCCCACACAGGGATCACTCACGACTCTTCCAGACACCCCAGTACATCTCGAGTGGGGCAGAGTGTCTGCCCCGCTGCAAATATTCCATTTTCTGGGGTGTGCACTGGTGACAAATCCACCCCAGGGCCTAAATCTCGCCATTGCAAAAATCCATTTGCATCTCCCTGGAACGCATTCCTGCAGATCCCACCTATTGCTCAGCAGGAATTGGCACCAAGACCCCATCAGGAACACCAAAAATCAAATTCAGGCTCTCCCCTGGGTCAGGGAGAAGCTCACATCCCATGGACAGGGTGGTTTCTGCCCACTGGGAGCTGCTGCTCAACCCCAAATGGATACACCTCCAGAGCATATCCCACATCCATTATTCACACTGCTCACCCCAGGCTATAAAACATTCCTCCTGAAAAGTTTTCAAATAAAATAGAGCCTCTAACCAAATGACACACGGGGTTAAACTAGATCTATTTCCCAGCAAAAAAACCCCATTAAATTATAACATATCTCTATTCCCCCCTGGATGAGGGAGCTGGTGCTGCAGCTGGAGGCAGAGCCTGAGCTGGAGACACGCAGGATTTATAGCCACAAACCCTCCAACAGTTGTTCACAGCATCAGCTCCCTGCACATTAGAAACACTTCCCATTCCCATCTCCTGCATGGATTGTACTTTGCAGTTATGAAGTTGTTTCCACTTTCTCCTCCCCCCGCTCCCTCCTTCCCTACTATAATATTTAGTCTGCAGCTCTGCTTATTTACATACTTAATTTCAGTTCTGTTTGCAAACACAAATTAGTTTTGTGCAATTACTTTGTGCATGGACATGGAGTTTATCCGCTTCAGCAGTTTAACAACACGGGAAGTGACTGCACAGGACCATATGGCTCCTGATATATAATCACAATATTACCTGCAGATTAGTTACATAACGGCTGCCGGAGCAGCAGGGCAGGGCAAGGAGGGTCAGAGGGAAAGAGAGGGGGAAAGGGGAAGGGAAAAGGGGGAGGGAAAAAGAGGGGGAGGGAAAGAAGAAGGAAAAGGGAAAGAGGGGGAAGGGAAAGGGGGAAAGGGAAAGAAGGGGGGAAAGGGAAAGAAAGAGGAGGAAAAGGGTAAGAGGGAAAGGGAAAAAGAGGGGAAGGGGGAAAGAGAGGGAAGGGAAAAAGAGGGGAAAAGGGAAAAGGGGGGGGAAGGAAAAGGGAGGGAAAAGGGAAATAAGATGGGAAATGAAAAGAGAGGGGAAGGGGAAGAAGGAGGGAAAGAAAGAAGGAGGGAAAGAAAGAAGGAGGGAAAGAAGGAGGGAAAGAAGGAGGGAAAGAAGGAGGGAAAGAAGGAGGGAAAGAAGGAGGGAAAGAAGGAGGGAAAGAAGGAGGGAAAGGGGGCAAAAGGAAAAGAGGGGGAAGGGGAAAGAAAGGGAGAGAAGGGGGAAGAAAGAGAGGCAGAAAGGGGAAAAAAGGAGGGAAGGAAAAAGGAAGAAAGAAAAGAAAAGAAAGAAGATAAGGAAATAAAGGGGAAGGGAAAGGGGGAAGGGAAATAAGATGGGAAAGGAAAAGAGGGGAAGGAAAAAGGGAGGGAAAGAAGGAGAGAAAGGGAAAGAAGGGGGAAAGGGAAAGAAAGAGGGGCAGAAAGGGGAAGAAAAGGGGAAAGGAGGGAAAAGGGAGGGAAGAGAATAAAAGGGGGGAAGGAAATGGAAAGAAAGGAAAGAAAGAAAATAAGGAAAGAAAAGGGGAGAAAGAAAGGGGAAGAGAAAGAAGAGGGAAGAGGAAGAGCAGGGAAGGGGAAGAAGGGGGAAGGAAAGGGTGGGGAAGGGGAAAGGCAGCAAGAGAAAAGAAAGGGAAGGAAAGAAGAGAGGTGGGAAAGGGAAGAAAGGTAGGGAAAGGGAGGGAAGGTGGGGGAAGAAAAAGAAAGGAGGGGCAAGGAAAAGAAGGAGAAAAGAAAAAATTAGACAAAAGGAAAAGAGAAAAATTCAAACAAAAATGAAAAATAGAAAAGGGAAAAAAGAGAAGAAAAGCAAGAAAGGAAGAAAAGGAAAAAAATGATACAAAGAAAGGAAAGGAAAAAGATTCCCTGACTCCACAATGCTGGCAGCGTGGGAGAACAGAGCAATGCAGGAAATTGATTTTATGACAAAAGTGAAAAATCAGGTGAAAAATTGTTTGAGTCAAATTAAATATTTTGTTCAACCAGAAAATAAAGGTTTTGTTTCATTGTCAGGTGTTCTCTGGTTTAGGTAGCAGGTTTCTCTGACCTTAATAACCACAGTTTGTTACATTTAGCTTAAAAAACCCCCAAACAGTAATTGAAACAAAAACCCAAATATTTTCCTGGAAAATGAAACAAGTTTTCTAGATGGTTTTTTCCTTTCCCTGACTCAAAATTGGTGGTTTAAGCTCAGTTCAGTAATAATTCCAGTCAACCCAGACCTCCTTTTTCCAGGGAAATTATCATGACCATGAAAACCTGTGATGGGATGCAGCAGATGGAATTTTTTAAGCACGAATGTGAGCAGCTCCTGTCTGCAGAGACACACAGGGAGGTTTGCAACTATTTCCCTCTTTTATTCAGGTTTTTTCATGGGTTTCTTTTCAAGTCTAATTGTGAATAGGCAGTTTTCTGGGAAGGATTTTAACCACGTGAAGACATCAGTGATCCCAAATGCCTCCCAAACGGGGTCAGTCAAGGCCAGGTTGGATGGGACTTGGAGCAACCTGATCCAGTGGGAGTTGCCCATGGCAGAGGATGGAATGAGGTGTACTTTCAGTCCATTCCAACCCAAACCATTCTGGGATTGTAACACAAAAACCTCCCAGAGTTGGTGACCCCACAAGGGGCAGCGGGATTGTCTCATTCATCCTCACTCCTGGTGCCATGGGGACAATTTGATATGAGAAACGTGGAGATTTCCTAGGGACAGAGGGGTTCCCATTGCTGACTGAGTCTGAGGGGTGCTGGCTGCTCCACAGCTCCTCCACAGCTCCTTCTCTGCCACTCAGGGATGAGGGGATGGAGACAAGGACATGGGGACAAAGGACATGTTGATCACAGCACAGTCCCCTTGCAGCAGCATCTCCACCACAGCTCCATCCCCACACCCCATTCAATCACCAGTTTTCCCATCCAGGCTCTCAAAGCCCCTGCAATGCATTTCCTGCCCTGCTGGGACCTGGGATGAGAACACAAATTCACTTCATGTGCACTGAGCAGCCTCGGAGTGCTGGGAGCCTCTGACCCGCACAGGCAGCATCCCAGGAGATCATTCCCACAGCCCTTCTGGGGGCTGGGCATGCTGAATCCCTTCCAGCCTCACCTTTTCCCACGAACATTGCAGAAACCTGGTTTTTATTTAATTCCCCTCTTCCCCCTGCCGCTTGCAAGACGGTCTTTATTTATATAATACATTTCACATCCAAGACATCGCTGAGAGCTCTACACAAATATTAATTACCAAGCCCTAGGTGGTAAATTATAAATATCCGTTCTCTCCAGATTAAAAAAAAAACCACCAACGTTTAATAATAATAACAATAATAAAAAAGAGTGCACTGTGGCACATAAAGTGCTACATGAAGGAGCACTCCTTTGCTCCAGGGCTGCAATAAAACACACCAGAGGCCAGAAAAGTTGAAAGAGGGGATGACTGAGGGTCGGTCAGGACACCAAGCTGGTGATGCACAGGCAGCTGGGCATTTGCAGCCTTGGAAACACAGCAAGAGCATGCAGGGAATTCAGTGCTAATAATGATGGGTGGGAGCAACCACTGGCAAACATCTGGCTGAGGGGAATCTCAGCCCCTGAGCCTCTCTCCTCTGCCTGGCCTTGCTGGAGCAGCTGGAAAAGGCTGCCTTGTGCCATCTCTGCTGATCCCATCTCGCAGGCAGAGCAGGGCAGCATCCCCTGCTTGTCTAACACGGATTATACCCAGCAGGATTTCTGCGCTACACGAAGTGTCAGAGTCCCGACAAGGCGATGATGGACTCGCCGGCTACAAGGCCAGGTGTAATAAGGCAGCAGCTGCTTTTTGATTCTGCTCTGGGATCTCTCGTCCTTGCAGAGCACATTTTTGGGGGATATTTGGCACTCCCTCCCCATGCAGAAGCTGCCACAGCTGACAGCAATGAGCAGGCATGGCAGAGATAAGACCCTGGAGTGATAAGAGGGTCAGTTCTGCTTGGCCACAGCATGAGGCAGTCCCGGTCCAAACACAGAATCACAGAACTGGAGTTGGAAGGACTCACAGGGATCACCACATCCAGCTCCTGGCCCTGCCCAGACACCCCAGCAACCCCACCCTGTCCCAAGAGCATTGTCCAAACACTCCTGGAGCTCTGGCAGCCACAGGCTGTGCCCATTCCCTGGGCAGTGCCCAGCCCCCTCTGGGTCTTGGAAGAACCTTTCCCTGATCTCCAGCCTGAATATCCTTGGACAATGCAAAACCCCAACCAAGAAGAATGCCACACACATCCAAACCCCAAATCATCCTGGCTGCCCTGTAGTGACAGAGCAGGACCATGGGAAGCAGCTGGACATCCAAGATATATCTGCACCCTCCACAAGATAAGGAGGAAGAGGTAAAGTTCCTTCTCTTTTATCTCCTACCACAAACACACATCAGGCCACACTGATGCTGCCAAATCCCCAACATCTCCATTCTCCCCAGATCTCTCCCAACACTAAAGCAAATCCTGCAGGCACAGTTCACCTCCCAAATCCCAGAACAGGAGCACTTTGTGGCTCTTTGCATCCTTCCCAACCCCACTCAGCTTTGGAACAAGTGCTCAAATACTTCACTTCCAAGCTGTGGATGGCACAAACAGGGCAAAATATTCAGGGCTTTGAAAGATTTATTTATGAATACTTTTTCTGTTTAATTTTGATTTTCTTCATTGCTGCCTATTGGCCTCCCCTATTTTTATTTTTTATTTTTCTGTTGTATAGATCAGAGCAATCACAGAAAAGGACAAAACCCAGCTTCCCAGAGTGGGAGAGGCAGCAATCAGAGGCAGTGGAAAGGACACGCCAGGAAGTCAATGAAGATGGGAAATAACATTTACCAACGTGGGGCTCAGCAGGGCCAGGGTACTCTGCCTGGCTCTTTGAACAGTGTGTGCTCCTTTTTCCCTTTGAGTGCAGCTGCTCCCTCAGGGAGGGAACCTGAGGATAACAACACTGCCACCATCCCTGCAGCAGCCTCACGGTGCTGTGATTTCTGCTTGCACGGCTGGCAAAGTCCAGCTTTAAACACAGGGGGTGTTTAATGACTTTTTCTGGCCGCTACATCCCTCTACACCAAATCCTGGTGATCTTTTAAGGCTCAGGAGCAGATCCCTGGCGCCACAGCTGGCAGCAGGGACAAGTGCTCTGTGAGGGACAGGCAGGATGCTGGACACAGCACTCTCCTCCTGCTGCCCTCATCTTGCACAAAATATTAAGCAGAAAGAGACAGTGGCTCAGTTTGCCACCTAATTTCAAAGGCTGGTGCCTCCAGCTGCCTCTTCAAACCACCCTCGAAGAGCAAGGCAGCTTCATTTGGCATTTGTTTAGCAAGAAAAAGCACAAGTCCTACGAAAAGCCATGAGCAGGATGTCATAACTGTTTACTGCTCACCCACACTGGACTGCTGCAGCAGCAGCATTATCCTCCCCAGCACACACATCCCATTCCCGAGGAATCAGTGAAGCACAGCACATCTTCAGAGGAATGAAAGCAGAGACACAGAGAGGAGGACAGGGGAAAAACATCTCCAGCTTAGGAGACTGATTTTAAAAGACCTCTCATCTGTGCACACAAAAAGTAACTATTGATTCTCCAACATATTGGAGGTTGGATATGGAAAAATCTCATCCTGTCCCCCTTTCTCTGCCTCAGCTCAATGCCTTGGAGGAAAGGAAAGATTTTGGTGATTCTGGCTACCACCACCATGGCAGAGGAGATGGAGCACGCTGGGCTGCCAAAGTGCCACCTCTCCCTCTCCTCATCCATGCTCCAGCACCTGGACAGCTCCATAACTCCCAAGCAGCAGAGCAGGATGTCCTACAGACCATGGTACATCAAGACATACAGGGAGCACCAGAACCACCCGTAGACAGAATGGTTTTCTCCCAGTGCTGATTTCCCTCCTCCTCCAGCCCCAGCTGTGGTCAGTGGGTCCAATTTCACAGCTGCTCAGTTCCAAATTGGACTGGTGCTTCCCAGCTGTCCTCCCACTCCTGCACTTGTTTGCTATCAGCTTTAATTAGGAGAGGTTTCACCGCCTGACACATCCAAGCCTCTGCTCCAGCTCCTCCAAGGCCATCTCCCTCACCCAGTCCATGCTGAGGGGTTGGAAGGCTTGCAGCCTCTGCCTTGGATCCACCTCCTTGTCTGCTGCCCTGCCAGCCAGGAATCAGTGTGGAATGAAGGGACACAGACCTCACCCCAGCCATGGGCACCTCGGCCAGGTCTGTCCCTGCCTGCTCCTGCCGAGCCGTGATGCAGAACTGAGCTGGAAAAATCAAAGTTGATTCCAATCTTATTATCCAACACGGCCCTATCAGCTGAGACAGCGACATTTATCACATTAATAGGAATGATAGAAGAAAACTGGGATCCTGTCCAACAAGAGCACTTTATCACATGTTGCACTGTCTTACAAATCCAATTATCACCAGCCGAAGGTCTTAACGGCCCTCCAAGAGTGGCTCTGGAAATTTTAAAAGACTATAAAAGCACTTGTCCAGAGCCTGTAGCATCACCTCTGCCAGCTTGGGGAGAAGCATCACGTCCTGCTCAGGAGCAGTTTCATCCTGGAAAAGGGTGACAGTTCTCCCCAGGACATTGCCACCACAGCTTGGGAGAAGGAAGGAGAAAGCCAAGTGCAGCCAGCCTGGCTACAAGACACAAGGAAGGGAAGCCAACCACTAACAGAGCAGGGATGAAAGCAGTGCCCCCCTGCCAAACCACATCCCAGGGCATCCCAACCTCAGGATGCTGCCCAAAAGCTGTGGGATTTATCCATGCAAAGCCTCAGGTGCCATCCAAAGGAGAGGCAGCAAGAGTTTGCTCTTCTCTCTGGCTTTCCAGACCAAGAACAGCAGCAGAACAGACCTCTGCAGGCACAATCCCAGAGGATTTTGCTGCTCCTTTGGCCTTCTGGGCTGTCTCACTAAGACTTGAGCAAAGCTTTTCTCAGCTCTCACTGAATGAGGAACAGTCAACTCTGCATAAATTCCCTTATTTCCCTTCAGTCTTCAGTTACTAAGGTTGAATTCCAGCTTGATCCTAAATGATTTTTCCCCCCATTTTCAATACTGCAAGCACAGCAAAAAGCAATAAAATTTACTTTTTCCTCTCCCCCCATTGCTCTAATGATCATATCTTAAATAATTTATCCACTCCTCTTCCACACTCCCACCCTTCCCTCCCCATCTCCCAAGCATGCTTCAGCATTCTGCCCCACTTCAGCAGCTCAGGAGTGATGACCAGGGGAATTTGTCACAGTGGGACAAGCTTTTCTTGTCATTCTACTCCACTGAGCAGCCAGAAACAGCTTCTTCTTGCCATCTCAGTCATTCTGCAATTCCCCAGGTCATGCATGGCACGGAGACACCTCCAAAGGCACTGTGAGTTAAGCATCTGGGCAGCAATCATGCCTTCCAAAGGCTATTTTGAATTTCAGCAGGATGCTGGGACCAAGCGAGCGTGATGACAGGAGAGGGATAGACAAGGTGCAGGGCAGTGGAAAATCCCAGAGCTGGCTTCAGCCACGTGAGGAGCAGCAGAGAGGAACAAATTCTGCTGTTGTTCATGCTCTGCCAGCACAGGGCTGATGTGACACAACAGGGAGGGTTTGACTCATTTTGGCTTCTGCAAGGGAGCTTGGAGAGGTTTTGGAGGCACCTGAACCCACCTGATGGGGACAAAACCACCAAACCACCCTGGGCAACAAGAACCAGGACACATTTCCCCCTCAGCTGCTTAGAACCTTGGAGGTCCAAGATATATCTCCACCTTCCACAAGATAAGGAGGAAGAGGTAAAGTTTCCCCTCTCAGTCTTTTAACTCCTACCACAAACACACATCAGGCCACGCTGATGCTGCCAAATCCTCAACATCTCCATTCTCCCCAGCAGCTCCTGGGGCCTTTGCAAGACTCCCCAGATCTCTCCCAACACTAAAGCAAATCCTGCAGGCACAGTTCACCTCCCAAATCCCAGAACAGGAGGATCTTAACAGGATCTTAACAGCTCTGCCAAAATCTCTCCCTCGTCCTGTGGTCATCAACAGGGGCAGGTTTGTGGGATAAAGGCAGAACACCAGATAAAGGCAGAGAGCAATGGGGTTGGAGCAGAGGTAGAGGTGACACAGACAGGGCTAAAGCATCCCTTGGACCCTGCCAGAAGAGATGGACCTTCATCAGGGCAGAATGAGGGGACAAAAGAAGGGACAAATTCTGTATCTCTATTTTTATCTCCGTATCTGCAGATAGATGCAGCACAGACACCAAGTTTATGGGCACAGAGGCTTTCCTGCCTGCTCAGCAGCCTCCACAAGCACAGCAGGTCCCTCTAATCTGGATTATTCCTGCCTGCAGGAATCAAGCTGCCACAAAACGAGCTTTGCCCTGGTGGAGCCCACGGAGGACGAGCAGCTGCCTCCCCACGTAATCCCTGCCGCGCCGCGATGAACTGCTGCCCCCCCGACCCCCAGAGCCGACGTGGGAATGCCTCTCCTCATTCCATTTCCAGGCAGCACTGCTAAATAAAGCAACAACCAGGCAAATTACCCCGCTTCTCTGCAGGGTCCCCCCTTTTGTGGCCGTGGCACAGGAGAGCAACGTGCTTATCCACACCTGACTGGCATTACCAGTGCCGGGAAACAAGGGTCTCCATCGTGCTGCTCGTACATATTTAACGTGATTTAATGGTTGTCATTCATTATTAACCACGGTTATTAGAAGGATGCCTAGGAACACATGGAGAACGGGATCTTTGCCTGGCTAGACGCTGCACAAACACCGAGCAGAATGAAAAAGATCTCTTCTAGGAAAAGCCCTGCTCTGATAAAACAGCAGCACTTGCAGGAAATATTTGGATTTGGGGGGCAGGGTGAAAAGAAAGAGATGCATATATTTCATAAAAGCTTTTCCAGTTTTTAATCCTGCTGCATTTCATGCCTGCGTTGTCCCAGCAGGACTTGCTGCCCTCTACTTACTCACGCTGAGGTGGCCTGGGAGCCCCTGTGAGGGGCACAAGCCTCACTGAACAGGATGAGATAAAAAAGATTCTCTCTCCCTCCGTGCATCACCCTCCAAAAGACTCCTGGCAGGGATAAATCCAGTCAATTCACAAGGCAGTAGGGAAAAAACCACACATTTGCAAAGCGCTGTCGATGTTCTGGGCATTAAAGAGACATTTTAATAAGCACCATAATGGAAATTTATGTCAGGGTCCACAAAATAATACAGATGGTGGTTTATGCAGCCCTTGTATTTAAAACAAAGTAAATTATATGATCCTAAAACAATAGAAGAAATTGTGAAGCACACAAAGAAATGGAATATATCCAGCTCCTTCTCCAGCAGGACCCAGCATCCCACTGCAGGATGCTGCCCCTTACAAATCACTTTGTTGCCTTCACTCACTCCTAATTAAAATAAAAAGAAGCTCCCAAGGCTTGGATAACAGAAAGGACTCTCTCCATGTGTGCACAGGGAAGAGATGGATGACAGCGAGGAGTGCTGGATGAGTGGGGGGATGGAGGGGAGAGAAAATAGGAAATGGGAGGGAGGGAAGCAAAGAAACTATCAAAATAGGATTTTTGAAAGCGCAGCTTTAATCTTTCCAGAAATGACGGGGATTTGGTATAGCTGAGATGCACACCAGGAATCCTGGAGGCACAGCTGGAATGGAACATGGGTGCCTTGTCCTGGCACAGCATCCATGCCTGGGCCAAGGGCACAAGGGGCTCCCAGCTCTCCAGCCTCTTTCCCTGCTCTCCAACCCATTCCCCAGCTCTCCAAGCCCTTTGCCAGCTCTCCAACTCCATTCCTTGCTCTCCAACCCCATTCCCTGTTCTCCAACCCCTTTCCCTGCTCTGGAAGGGCTGAACCACTTGGGGATGGACTAAGCAATAAACCCCAGCAGATGCCATTGCACTTCCCTGCTTCCTGATTTCCTCTTGGTGAAATATCTATCCTGAATTTTTCACAGCTGTGGAGGAAAATAGGAGAAAAATCCCAAAGCTCAGCCAGCACTCATTTTAAAACCCCTCGAGGTTTTGCTTGGCTTGGAGAATGACAGAAGGTGCCTGGGCTGGGTGTTCAGTGCAGTTTGTTTTCAGCCCATAAAAGCATTTACCAGGTGGATTTTCTTCCATTTCCACCGAGCCCTGCACACTGAGGCTGAAAGCTCTGCTAAGAGGAGCTGTCAGGGCACATTATCCAGAGGGGCTGATGCCTCTGGAGAAAGGAAAGTTGAAACTAAGAGTGAGAACCAGGAGAGGTGACCCACGGACGAGATGTGCATTAGAAGGGCGAAGGTCACAATCAAGGAGGACATGACCAAGAATTTTAAAATCCATTTGCTGCTTACTTTTGGATGGACTGACAGCTCCTGGGCTCTTTCCCTATCCTGCAGTCACCACCCACTGGCATTGCCTCCTGAATTTGTCTTTCCAAAGGGATTGTTATATCAATGGCAGAGGGCTAAGGTTGTCCTGTAGCAACCTAATTTCCCTGAGCATCAGGCACAGGATGGGATGAATTCCTCTTGAAGATGCTCTCTGCTGGTCCCTGATGGGGCTGAGGCTCTCTGTATCCACCACTTAAAGCTCCGTGTTTTGGTCAAAATAATTTGAATAAATTGAAATTTGGTCCAAGTGGCAACACAACAACAGTTTCCAAAACTCCAAGCCAGGCTGGACATGCCCTGGGCAATCTGATCTAGCAGGTGGATCCCTAGCCACAGCAGGGAGCTTGGAGTGAGGTGATCCACAAGATCCCTTCCAACTCAAACCATTCTGGGATTCTGGGAAAATTCCCAGTGCATCCTTTGTGGATTCCACCAACAGCTGGGCTCAGAAAAGCAGCAAACCAGAGCTGGTGCTGCACCTTGTGTGCTGTAGGACAGCACCCCCAGCTACCTGCCCTGAGGGCACATTCCAACACCCCAAACAGGAACGGGAGGGACACAAAACTGGCCAGCCCAAAGCAGGGTGAGTGTCACAACTGTGTGCCCAGGCAGGGCACAGCAAGAAGAACCAAACAACCACTTTTGGGGATATTTGTTCCAAACCCCCGTGGCTGAAAAACCAACCCTGCAGCTTTAAACAGATTTCAGAGCCCTTCTGCATTTGTTTTTTTCAATCTTTACAAGCCTAATGTAATCACAGAGAGTCTCATTGCCTATGTTAAGTGCCCAATCCCTGCAGACTGAGTGAAGGCATGAGACAGAAGCAGCCAGGAGGGAAGCACGGCAGCTTGTCAGGGGAAAAAGAGTTATCAGAGCACTTGGCTGAGGGAGGAGAAGGAGGAGGAGAGCAGCAGAGGTGTCTCCAGGGCTCAGCTCAGTCCTGCAGGTCACAATGTCCTCTCCCCTGAGGCCACTGTCATTCCTCAGCTCATTTTACACCAGTGCAAGGATCAGCAGCAGTTGGAAGTTTGGGTTTTTAATGCCTGCAGCCTTAGCTTGCCCCTGGCAACATTCAGAGGAGCTCTGAAAACCTTCTCCAAAGGCACTGAAGGGCTCCCTAACTGCAGAGGGAGCAGGGAGAGGCTCAGGGCAGGGGTAAGGAAGCTGGTTTGGGCACCAGAAGCCATGAGCATGGCAGGGCCAAGCCCTGCCATCAATAGGGTGTGGTAGTTTAATGAGGGTACCCCAAAAAAGACAAGCAGGGCACAAGTACCAAGACTGATCAGTGAGCAAACCAATCCTTCTTGGCTGCCCCTGGATCCCTGGCAGTGTCCAAGGCCAGGCTGGATGGGGCTTGGAGCAACCTGGGATCATGGAATGTGTCCCTGCCCATGGCAGGGGTGGGATTGGACCTCAAAATCCCTTCTAACACAAAGCATTCTGTGATTCTATGAAATACCACCCAAAGGAGCCATTTACCCTCTGCTTCTCCACCCACTCGTTCCTCCCTCCCTCATTCCCTCCATCCATCCATCCATCCATCCATCCATCCATCCATCCATGCCGCAGGACTTCCCCTGAGGCAGCAAGAACTGGAAAATCTCTTTGACAAGAAGCAAGGTTGATATTATCGGCATTACCAAGCGATCAGAACGACTGGGCTGTCTTTGCTATAATCCATTTATTTTCCTACTTTTAGAGCTTTTGATCTCTTCGACCTATTGGATACATATGGATCACTACCAACCCGAGCAGGCACAGCCCTCGGAGGGAAACCACACACCAGGATGAATTTCCACACCACGCTGCAAATGAGGGGGAAGATAAACAGCTCTGAGGAGCTTGATTGGGGGAGATAATAAATTAGAGCTCGCAGGCAAGGCAGCATTGAAACCTCAGGGTCTAAAGACCGTCAATGGTGATGATCCAACAAAGGAGTATTCATCTCCTCCGTGCTGGAGCTGGCTGAGCATCCTTCACAGTGAAATTCCCCCAGACCTGAGTAGCAGGGACAGCATTAGCCTGACAATGTAAACACATTAAGAAAGCAAAGAGTTACAAGCTCAGATGCCGAGTGGCGCAATCACGTCCGAGCTATTTAGCAAATAACGTGGAAAGAAGACATGATGGATAAAGACGAAATTAATGACTGAACTGGTGCTCAGTGATTATCAAGAAACTAGTGATGAGGACCTGATTACATTCACAATGGATAATAAAGGCTTGCCCCAATCAGTAATATATATACTCAGGGCTTCAAAAGGACTCATTTCCAACGCGGGGGAAAATTATGGGAGAAATTGGCTGGAAGGAAAAATGTCAACAGAGAAATGTGGGCTCGTAACACAAAACTTATTAGAGAGCCAAAAAGTCAGGGCTCCACAATCCAAAAAAGACAATTTTGGCTAAAAGCCCTATTCTTATTGCTAAAGCAGCAATCAAGCATAACACAAAAATAAAAGAGGAATAGACAGCAATCAATGTACATTAGAAGTTATGAAGTGCATTGATAAGGAGAGCTAAAAACACCACGGGGGAGGCAATTGCTGCCTGCCTGAAGCACGGAGGGGATTTAGCAGCACTACCCCAGCCCAGCCCGAGGCAGCTGGGTTCTTGCAGCTAAAAGGAATCAGCAGGAGTAAATCACCTCTGAGGCTGCTGGAGACCCTCTGCAAATCCAGCCATGCCATTGTCCCCTCTGCAGCTCTGTTCCCAGCTGGGAATGGACACAAGGACACAGTGGGCACAAGGACAGCTCCTGTCCCCACTGCTGGTGTGACCCTGTGCAAAGCCACCAGAGCACCCACAAGCCCAGCACCACTGCCAACAGGAATAGAGCCACATCTGCACCCCACCAAGGAATTCCCAACCAGCCCCAGCAGTCTGAACACAAATCTCCCCACTTTGACTCCTATTTTGACCCAGAAGTCTCCCCCCAGTTGCCAATTCAAGCCTTTTCCTGTGCAAGGAGTGAATTCATCACCAACCAGCACCAGGATACAAATCACTCTGGCTGATATCAACACCACAGCACTAACATTAGGAAAAGAGCAGCTTCCCAGGACATTTTGTCTTAGGAACCCCAATCCCAGCTAAGTTTTAGCCCAGGGAATTACATCTAATCTCCCCAGATGCTCAAGCAGAGGAAAAGACCCTCCTCCTAACCTGTCCCTGAGCGGCTGAGCTGGAAAAGCTGCGCACTGACAAACAGATGTGCCAAGTCTGGATATTATTGTAACGTCTTTCAAACAATTTGTATCCCCAGAATGGTGGTAAAGAGATATTGTATGGCAAATAAATTAAAGCATTTGGCCATAAAGCCAATAACAGAGAGAAAGAGAAAGGAGTACAGACACTGGAGGAGAGAGAGGTTTTAAATGAGATTAAAGAAAGATGGAAAGTCAACAGGAGAAGAAGGAGCCCTAAAAGAAATTAAAAATAAAAATAAAGCAGCAGCAAGGATGCTCTTTCTGGGATTTGTGGATATGGCTCGGACAAAAGGTCAGTGCATTCGTGCCAGTCTCATGAAAAACTCTGAGATGAGAGGTTAAACCCTCACAAACACCTGAAGAAACAATAACAGCAGAAAATAGAAAACCAGGAGAGGTGAGGAGCGAGGGGAGCTGCTCTGGGCACTTTCCTGCCTGGCTGAGCTAACCCACTCCCTGCTCCCACCTCTGCCAGAGCAGGAGGCACAGGTAGATTGAGCACTCACACGACTGCTGCTGTTTGCTCCAGAGTCCCTGGGATGGCTTAAAAAACATTTTTATTAAGCCAGATGGAGAGAGGGGGAAGGGGAAAGGGAGGAGGGGAGGGAGATACATCTATGTGCCAGGTGCCAACAAGGGGGAAGGAAGAGAAAAAGAGAAATCAAGCGTGGAAAATAAGAGAAAATGTAGTCAGAGATATAAAGCCTGTCAAATTGGCTGCAAACAGTAACAAAAGCAAAGGAGAGATAGTTTTCTCTTTAACAAATGCTTTGATCAGCTGTAGTTGATATAATTACTATATAAAGCTACAGCAAGACAGAAATAAGACACATTTATCTTCACAGAGCAAAGAGAACCTTTCTGATCGCTTCCTTTCTTTCCAAAGCTGTGACAAGCAGATTCCAGGCTGGAAGGTCACACAGCTGAGATTTGAGCCATTCCTTTTCCGAGGGGATTTGGGACTTGAGCCTGGTCCTTTGGGCTTGGCTTTGCTAGTCTGAGCGCTGGGAGCTGGCAGAGCTCCTGCAGGTCATGCCAAGCCATGGGCTGGCACCATGGGCAGTGCCCTGGGCACAGAGCCAGGGAAAAGGGGAGGTCACAGCCATGGAGGAGGCCATGGGTAGGGAGTTTTCCTCCCTGTGGTGAGGGCTGGCTCAGGGGAAGGGTGGAAATATCCCAGTGGAAAACAGATGCCCATGGGGATGAGGCAGAGGAGAGCTCAGGGAGAGCAGCACAGTGCACACCCAACAACCAAAACCTGCCCTCAGCATTCCCAGCTCGGTGCAGAGAGCAGGAGAGCAGGCTAGGAAATCTCCATTATGAGCCCAGACACTCCACTTGCTGCTGCAACCATTCCACAACACCTGCTTCACCTCCCTCCTCCTGTGGCTCTGACCTTCAACAAATCCCTCTTGCCATCCCAACAGCTGGCCAGCTGAGACTGCCAAAACCAAAAACATCCCCCTGCCCCAGGAAGAGAGGGAATTCATCCCAGGCATTCCCATTTTCATTCCCAAGCATTCCCACTTTCAGGTCACACCACACCCAGAGGTCTGATTCTGTAGTTTCCAAACACTACATTTGAATTTCAACCACTCTTATTTATTTCAGTCTAGCCAGGTAACGTTAAAAATAAACACCACAACAAGCTATTTCTGTGAAATATTTCCCTCTTGACAGACTGACATTGCTCACTAGAAATACAATGTAGCTCAAAAAGGCTGCCAAACCCCTCTGATCACAACCACTGCCATGCACAGGGGGCTGTCCCTGCCTGGTGACAGCCAGCCAAGCATCTGTTTGTGCACAAAAAGCAGGGACAGCCCTGTGGTGCCACTGGGGGTTCAGTGGGACATGAATCACCATGGAATGATAGGCTGGTTTGGGTTGGAAGGAGCAGAAGGGCTTTGGGGCACCGTTTGGTGGAACAGGGAAGGTGGGGACAGGGATGGCGTGTGCATAATGCAGCATGAGTGATGCAGCAGAAAAGAGCGCCCAGGGGAGGCACAGGGCTCAGCAGGACACACTGCCCTGTGACAGCACAGCCCAAAGGTGTCTGCAAGGACAGCACAGCACACAGGTCACTGGGGTGGTGCCAACATGGACAAACCCACGGAGCACACGCGTGTTTTGTGCACGCAGGGAGGGGGAGCAGGGCTGCTCTCCCGTGTTCCATGCAAACCCCTGATTTATTTAGACTGGAACAATTTGTCGTCGGCTGTAATTTTAACTACCTCCGTGCTGAGGAGCCAATCAGGGCTTGTGCTCATCGAGGCTTTTATGAGTTCCCATAAAAGCAGCAAAATGAAAACTCAGGGGCCCTTAAAATATACTCCGCGGGTTTGTGCAGTGCAATTGGAGGCTTTTATGACTCCTGTCAGGGCTTTTATGACCCTGTAAAACTGTGCAGCGGCCCAGCCTGCGATGAAAAGTGACCTCAGATGTCTTAAAAGCCTAAATGGTCCTGTACATTTACAAGATCTGCTGGCTGAACCCAGGGAAGCCCTGGGGGACGTCACCCTGCCTCAGCTCTGAGCACACACAACGAGGGGCAGCACCAGAGCCTTGTCACCTCCCTTAAAAGGACAAACCCCGTATTTTTCCTAGAATATAGGGGGGAAATAAGCAGTTTCCCTCCTGTCAGGACAGGGCACAGCCACGGGAGATGTTCTGCCAAGCCGTGAGCTCCCTGGCTCCACGTAACGTGATTTGCAAGCAGCCGGGATGCAATCCTAGCGGAGCTCTGGAATAACTGAGTTTGATGGCATCACACTCTCTCATTTCCCAACACAAACACCACTTGATTTAGCAGAAGCAGCAGGGTTTTGATTCCCCCCCCTTAAATGAAGGCAAGACTGGAAGATTAGGGATGCGGCAGGGAGGCAGAAAGAAAACCCATCAGGCAGGCAGTGACAAAGAAGCATTAATAAACTGCACGAGGTACCAAACGCCACGCAGAAACAGGGGAAAGAAGGGCAAAAGGATAATGCAAGATCCAGGGATGTGGCCAGAGCTTGCAGGATGCTTGGGATTGGTGCTGGGAGCCAGGGCAGAAGCACATTGGGTCACTGAGCCACAGAATGACAGTAAATGATGCAAATAAAAGCAGTAGCACATCGCAGGAGGGCATTAGCAAAACACATGCCTGATCCCATAAAAAAACAAGCCATCTCCCCATGCTCTCCTGAGCAGGAAAATATGCCACAGTCTCTTAAAACAAGAAGAGTTGCTTCATGCATGAGAAAAATGTGAGTATATCAGCACAGGAAAACATCCAGTCTCCTCCAGGCCACATCTAAATATCTGTTTTATTGCGCTGAGAAGGTGAGTGAAGAATTCCATCCTTGTCTGGGTCACACATTCAGCCCCATCCAGCCTGGCCTGGGACACTTCCAGGGATGGGACAGCCACAGCAGCTCTGGGCAATGCTTCCCAGGGCCTCCCCCACCCTCACAGGGAAAATTTTGTTCCTAATATCCCATCTAACCCTACCCTCTGCCAGTTTGAAGCCATTCCCCCCAATTCTGTCCCTCCAGGCCCTTGTAAGCAGTTTCACTCTGTATCGAGTTCCCCTCTGGGTGATGGTGGGACAGCTGAACTCATCATTTCTCTCCCCAAACTCTCATTTTTTAATATAACCCAAGCTCAGACGGCAGAAACCAGGTCCTGATTAATATCACTATCCCACAATCCCAACTTCTGATGGATATTTCATGCTGTCTCCACCTTCCTCCATCCCTTCGGCATCCTCACAGCTTCAGCAAGGCACAGGAAGATGCAGGGAGGTATGAATTCCACAAAACGAGGGTCAAAACGAAAATGCCAACAGATCGGTAACATGCCAGACTTGCCAAAATTCTGCAATCCGTCTGGAAGTGTTCCTAAGCAACTTTGCTCACCCAGCAAAACACAAATCCCACGGCGGAGCCGGTGTTGAGCGCGCAGGTTATTGGCAATTAACATTCAGGGCAAACACATGCAAAATCAGGGGAAAGTGAAAAAAAAGAAACTGTCTTTATTTTCCTTTCCATCTCCCCCTCTTCCCCCTCCCTTTTTATTTTTTTTTTTTTAGGAACAGAGCATGGATGTGGAAAATAGCCTATTGAGCCCACTTCCCCGCCTCAGAGGAGCTGCAAATGTGATCCTTTGCTAGCTCAGACAAAATCTGCCATGCTACATTAGGCTTGATAGCAAATTTGCTACTTGCAAGCTTTTATCAAAACTGTATATCTTAAAAATCTTAATAACACCGAGCTTTCAGTTGGCCTTCCCAGCTGCCTCCTTCCACCCCTCCGCATCCTCTCCCCGCCAGGCTCTGCTCGGAACCAATTCCCGATTTGGAGCTCAGCATTTTCAGACACAAAAAAAGAGAAGAGGAGAGCGCTGGGGTGGGGGAAGAAATCAGCCAGATCTCCACGGCTGGGATTTATTCTGGTGCGGAGATGCCCAAAGGAGGTCGGAACGCTCCCTCCATCCCGCTCCTGACCTATTTCGAGGACTTACAAGTTCATTTCTGAATGAACAACCATCCACAGGCAGCGGAACAAATGTAACATGGCCTTCAAGGGCTCTCCAGCCACGTTCCCCGGCAGCTCTGAAGGTGCAAGAACTGGTCAAAGATGTTTTTTTTTCTCCCTGAAATTGCTGATATATAAAAGTCTGTCTCCTCAGCCACTGCCTGCTGTCTAACAAAGGCTCTGCATATGCTGGAGCCCCAGTCTCGTGGGGCTGCTGTAATAGCTGGGCTCTTTTACCCAGCCACCTCTTTTAATGAAATTTATAGAAATTTAATATCTCTGAGACCTCTTTCCTTCTGTCAAATTGGGTAGAAATTGGCCAGGAATTGGCCAAAGGGCTCAGAAACTACAGAGGGGTAGGAGTGGGGAAGGCAGACAGACAGGGACCGATGATTGCACAGACTCCTCGGGAAGGATCCAAACTAAAAATCAATATCTTTTTCTTTTGTCTCTATGGGTTTGTATTTCTTTTTTGGTTTTGTTGCTATGAAGGTGGTTTTTTGCACAGCGAAATTCCTCATGGAATGTTTTCTACAGCAAACAAGTGATGAGAATTTCCAGCCAGCAATGCTGGGAGCTGCAGGACACCCTTTGGTAACCCTTGGGGATGCTGTGGATCACTCCTGTCCCTCCTCAACCTGGAGTTTTCCCCAAGTCCCATCCCCACAGTGTCTAAACCCATGAGACAGGTGATGGAAAAGCACAGGTTTTGTACCTAAGGAGAGGCATAGAGCCCCTACACGTTGGTCCAGTTGAAGGATCAACTCCATAAACTGGAAAAAGACACTTTACCTCCCTAAATCTCTCCACAAAACACCACTGCCTTCAGTGAAAAAGCTCATTCAGCCTCAAAATTGCGAGAAAATGAGAAAAACTTTGGTGGAGCTGTTTAAACCCCTGTTCCAGAGACATCTCCAACTGCAGGCGCTCCATCTGGAGCCACATTGACCAGGTTTTTTTGTTTCTGGAGTCAATTCTATCACCCAACAACTGCCTGAGCCAGCTGGGAGCTGAGGGGTTTCCTTGAATTACATTAGAGGGATAATCTCCTCGCCCTGGCTCAGGAAGCAGGGGGGTCTTAACTCCATTACTGAAGCCGACAGAGCAGATGGGAGCAAAGCTTTCTAGGAAAATGGATGCTCTGCAGAATTCCATGAGCTACGAGGGCAAACACAGAGGAAGCCATCCCAGGTTGCTGAAATGCAGAGGACTCTGCTTAATTCTTAATCGAAGTTTGTTCAGGCTTTAGCAAAGGGCAAAGCCTTCCCCCCTGCCAGGGGTAAGACCCTCTTGCCAAGTACAACAATATCTGGATTTTGTAGTTCGCCCAGCTCCAGCCAGCCAAATCCTCAAATAATACTTAAAGATATTCTGGGCTGGACATGGAGAGCTGCTGTTGGAGCTCTCCAACACTTCCTATCTGAGGGGTGATGGAGCTTTGGCAGGCTCGCCTGAAATTAAGCTTCCAAATGGTGGCTAATGAGATTCCTTCCTCTCTTTTCAGCCCTTCAGAAATGCCTGATTTAGGGGGAGACCTTGCGGGCTGGAGGATTTTTTTGCTTCTCCTTTTAATTCTATGGAGGGAAAAGGTGCCGAGGGCGTCTTTATTCTGCTATGGGGTTTATTTCAGGTATTCAAATGCCCAAATCCACCCCACCCTCATGTTCTCCACAGCACAGACACACAGACCTGCCAGTGTCTCCTTCCTTCCTTCCACTGCTCAAATTGATGGCTGAGCATGAAGCTGTCGAGTCTCTCCCAGACAAGGCACCAAGAGGAGTATTTTTCCTGCATTAACCATCTTACTCCTCCGCTTGACTGATTAGTTACTACGCAGGATCCTCTGGATTTCCATTAGGAAGGCAAAGTGATGACAGAAGCCTGTATTTCTGGTTAATTTTGCAATTTGTCACTTTTCTTAAGAAGCAAACAAAGAAACCATCTGCGAACACACCGCGCCCCTCTGGGAAAGGCAAAGGTGCCGCTACAGGAGAAAATTCCCAAATTCCACACGGCAAGGAGTTCACCCCAAACTCCCTTTCCTTGCACCACCCCTCTTGGCTACTTCAGCTACTTGGAGAAGCTTTTGCTGTCACCCCACGCTGTTGGTTGTCACTCAGTGACTCTCTGCTCTGCCCTCCATCCCCAGCCACGCTCTGCACGCTGAATTCCCAACGCAGCTCCGGTCACAGCCACGCTCCTCCGACTCCCTCAAGCACAGTGACCAGATAAGACCTTTATCAGTCAATTCTATTCCACAACAGGAAGAACACGGGGTGAAATTCAAGGAGTCAGACTTCATAAAAAGGGCTGATTACCCACTTCACGAACCAGAGCAACAGCTCCCTGCGCCTCTCTGGATTCTCTGCTCAGAGAAAGGATGCTCAGCCCTGTTTCCTTCTCCCTCTTTCCCAGCCAAGTGACATCTCTATCAGAACCGTGGAGGCTCCCCAAACCTGTTGCTCTCCGCCTTGGAGATGCTCCAAGGTGTGGAGAGAGGTGAAATACAGCATCTCTGTATTCCAACCACTACTAGAACTCCAGCAGGGCAGGAAAATCCTTGAGGAGTTGCGATCCCCTGGAGCAGCTCCCGTGGGAGCTATTTCCCTGCCTGGCTGCACGGCTGTGCACGTGTCACAGGGAGCTGAGGACGTGCTATGGCACAGACCTGCATGTCAGCTCCGAGTCTGGCTCAGAAATGAATGGTTTCTGCTATTTCCCCGAGGAGAGAGGAGCAAGCGCTCCCCGCACACACACAAAATCAATAAGTCGTTGGGTCTCGGGGAACAGCTCTTTTAATTACAGCTCTCCCCTGAGCTGGGCGCAGGCTCTGCAGGTTGGTGGAAAACAGGGAAGGACAGTCCCTAGGGATGTGCAGGGACCATTGGTGATGCTGGGGGCGAAGAGGGGGAATTAACCATTTCTCCCAGTACATTCCCAGTCCAACTTTGGGACTGTCCTGATCCAGCCTCACCTCACCCTGGTGTCACACTCCAACCAGACAGACACACGCTGCTATTTATCACACAGCGACTTAATCCAAAGAACCTTTTGCTGCTGGCTTTATCCATCGCATTTATCTGCTGATCTCTCCCATCTCATCTCGCATTCCGTGCAGCCTCCCCGGAGCTGCAGCTGGTTTGTGAGCAGCAGCATAAAGCCTGATTTAATACCTGGGAATGGGGAGCAGTGCCCTTTCCTAGGGAGCAGCAGCCGGGGTGATCCCTTTGCATGGGGCATGGGGATGCTGCCAGTCCCGTCAGGCTTCTCCGAGCAAACAGGGCACTTGAGCCCAAAAAACACTGCCAGAAAAGAGGTGAGACCTTCGGCCCAAGTCTCCCCTGGATTCAGCCAGCTCCCCCACCCCTCCTCCCTCTCACCTGCTCCTTCTTTAACTCCTTTTCCAAGTGCTGAGTTACTATCAAGGAAGGTTTAATAGGATCCTGGATTTTAAAGCCACTGGCAACACAGTCTGGGCCTTTTATGGTTAGTAATGAATAAAAGAACTCAAATCACCTTTTTTTTTTTCCTCTCTTAACAGTCTCTGCCTACAAATTAAAGTCATTGTGCTTCTCGCTCTGTCTCGCTCCTTTTGTCTTCCTCCAGCACCATCCGAGCCCATACAGCACTGGTCCAAGATGTGCCCTGCTTCCCTCCCCACCTTTGATTTATTTTGCAATATTTACCCCTTCCAAATCTCCCCACGACTTGCTCTGCTTTCATTCCATCTATTTTTCCTCCTATCCTTTCCTTTTCCTCCTATTCTTTCCTTCCTTTTTTTTTATTACCCCACATTATCACGGGAGCAATGACATTTTGGAACCCCACTGCAGAATGAAGCCCTTGACTCGTTTCCCTAGAGCTGGCAACCAGCCCTTCACGGTAGAAAAAGCCAAAATTGCTACTATCTTGTCACCAATTCTGGTTATTTTTAGCACTCTTTCCCTTAAAGCGCCAGCTCCCCGAATCATGTGATTACGGGCATGAATCTTATCTCCGATCTAAAAAAGTTTCATGCCCTCACAGCTGCCAGAGAAGTGCTGGGAAAGATGAGTCAGACTTTCAAAAACAGGCAAAAAGACTGGGCTTAACTGCATCTTGCTGAAACCGTAACTCAGGGGGCACCTAACCCCGCTTATTAAATGTTCCTAATTTTTAATGCAATGCTGGAGAGAATTAGCCATTCAAGCACTGCCGGGTGGCTTCAGAAGTCTCCCCGTTACCTCACTTAATTAAGACAGCAGAGAAGATTTTCATACCCTTTGGGTGAAGCGCTGGCTCTGTTGGACATTTTTTCATTAGCGTCACCATAAATAAGATTTCAAGCCTTGGCATTTACCACAGCAGCGGGATGAAGAAATCAACGTGAAGACAAAGCCTTTTGGTAACCACAAGTGGATTTCAAGGCAAACCCGACTCTCTTATCTTAGCATTTATCTTTATCCCATTGATACTGCGCTATCGATGGCCAGCAGCTATCTGATGGCACTAACAGCTCTATTTGCAGCTCACGAGGCGATAGCCCCGCGCCCTCCCCACTCAACAGCAGATTTTGTATGACAGGAACATTTCACGACCTTTCCTGCTACTTTTTCACCCGGCCTGGATTCATTCTGTGCGCAGAAATGACCAGGGAGCCCTAAAGAGCAACTGGGAATTGTTATAATATATAATCATTATAATACAAAAGCCAAGAAGAAAGGGGAAAAAAGACAAGAAGAGGAAAAAGATGAAGCTCCTGATCTCCATCTTATCTCCCTCCCAGTTCCTCCCTGTCTCATATTTACCCTTCTCACACGTGCTTACAATTTTCCCTCCTACGGCACAGGGAGATGCACTGAATGACACAGGATATTTAAGTAAACATTTTACCATCCTGCTGTTATTTATTATTAATATTATACTGCTAACTCTGCCCTTGTAGGAACCTCTAGGAGGGAAATAGAGTTTGTAAAAGTCCATAGGAAGATCCTTCAGCTGTGCTCCCTCCCTGTGCCATTAACAGGAAAACATCCCTGTTTGTCTTCTCTGGTCCTCCTGTTTTTCTCCATCCTGTCTTTCTCCATCTTTTTTTCCATGGAGGATATAAGCTGGATAAATGCTTCCCTCACCCCCACACAAAAGAAAACTCAATCTCCTCGCACAAGCCCCAAAATATATTTTCCCACCTTGTGACTGAACTTGAACCTCCTCCACTTCACGCGCCTTCCAAAATAACCCCGAGCAGAGCAGTTCAAATTAAAAGCGACGAGAGCTGAGTGTTTGGCCCCCTTGTTCCAAATGACACACTCGAAAATAAAGAGCCATTTTTGGATTATTTTTCCATGCTTCCCCTTTCCCCCGGACAACTTGAGAGCCCTTGTATGAATGGGGAAATGATTTCAGATGGCTAAAAAGGCATTATTATTTCTACAGGAAAAATGCATGTGGAATTTGGTCTGACTGCCACAGGAAAAGAGATCCCATGTCCAACTGAGTACAGAGGCAGATCCATGTGGGATATAAGCACTTCAGGGAAATGAGAACAGCACAAGGTGTTCCTCCAAGCCCCACCTGGCTCATGGGGACATCACCACCAAGGCAGCTCTCAGTGCAGGGGACTTTTCAGGTCCCTCTTTCAGGACCAAATCCTTTTCACTCAAAGTCTCCAGGATTGTGGATCTGAGCTCCACAAAGGTTCACCTTCCAGCATGAGAATTCGTTGAAAGCAGAATATGGTTGTACGCAAGGACAGCTGATGCCTGACATTTATCTTCATGACTGAAGACTGCAGACCACAGAACATGAGAGGCAGAGTTAGTTATCTTCTCCTTAGCCATGACTGACAGTAAATGTCAGCAAAGATTAGTTATTCTGTATCATATCCATGCCATGCATGTTTTTAATTCTCCTACTGCTCCAGTACTGTTTCCACTTCCAGTTGTAATAAATCAAATGTACTTGCTCTGTGTGAAGAAGAGTTTCTGCAGTTGGAGAAGACCTGCTGGTCACCCACCATACCCAATTTATGTGTTCTCAGCCCAGACAGAGTTCCCTGCTCTGCATCTCTGATCACAACAGTTTAATTTTGGTTAAAAGCGTAATTAAATCCATTTGGTCTTTGTGCAACACTTTCCATCGTGATGGATCCAGCAACACAAGGTAATAAATGAGTTTCTTCACTCAACAGTGAAACACAACCATGTCTGGGGTGAAAGGCTCAGAGTTTACCGACCTGGTGCCAGTAGCCCCTCACTGCACCCAGCCAACAATTCCAACCCAAACCCCACTCTGAATTTATTCCAAGGTGGTTTTCATCTGTTCCTCACTTCATGCCCTGATTCAGTGCTGGGCTTTGCAGCCAGTCCTGCAAGCTGGAGGAGAAGTCAGCAACATCTCCGGGGGAGCACCAGGTCCCTTCCTGATGGCTTTCATGTCTTCCTGTACCTTTAAATAATTGAAACCTCTTTGTTGCTAAGTACATTCAAGCAAGAGGGCACTAAGAGTTTTAAACCTCTCTGGGGAAAGCAGGGCCAGGAAATCTACACAAACTCACAAGATGTCCTGCCACCAAAGTACCTTGTCTCCTGAAACGAGACCGACTGCGCCACTCCTCAGAGCCACTCCCGCAGTGATTGCTCTCCCAGGGTGTTTGTCACTACTACGGGAAAGGCATCCTCCTTGACTCCTAACAGCGTTTGCAAATCTGGTTTAAAAAATCCTTTCCGTGTAGAGCATGATGCCTACAAAGATCTCCTCCAGAGAGAAGTGGCAGCAGGGTGACACGAGGTTCCTGTCAGCCCTACAAAGCACAGCACGCAGCTAGGTTATGTTCCTAAAGCATAAGGGGCATGGAGAGGTGAATCAGATCTTTCTGCCCCACAAATTCCCCAAGTGAAGGAAGACCTAAAAGGCATTTTTTCTTCCCATAAGAGGGAGGCAATTCTACAACTGCAGGGGTCAGGACATTGCAACCAGGAGCGAACCACAGGTCAGCCCAGCAGTGGGGCAGCTCTGGTGGTGCTGGAGATTTTCACCATCAGCTCACCCCGAGCTGCTCAGCAGCAGCAGGGCAGCAAGGCATCGCTCAGAAATCACATCTAACAGCTCACCCTCAAAGTCCACATCTCTTCAGAGATGTGCCTGATTAAATAATCTTTCCATTTCATTTGAAGACAGCAGAGTGCTCTTAAAGACCCTGACAGCTCACTGATGACCCCAAAGTGGTGGTCACTCACTCCCACGTTACAGAGGGAGAGGATCAACACCTGGGCACACCAGATTTCGGAGGAATGACCCAGAAAACTGCCCTGAGCTTCAATCACCAGTTGCCACTTCCGATAACCAAATCCCCGTGCATCACTCCTGATGTAAATAACCATCCATTTATAACTCCTTGTAATTACCTGCCTATTTCTGCGGCCCGCCTTCGCTAGGTAGTCTCTCTGCAATTATAGTTAATTGCCTTGATTGCTACTGCGTATTTCAAGAAAGTTCAGAAAAAAATGTATGAAACAGGGTAGTTAAACAAAGAGCCATATGGGGACCAGAACAGAAAGAGTTAACACATTTGAAGCTTCTGATTTATTTCTCATTCCTGTCAAAGTAAACCCTAAGGATGTGAAAGCCCTTCTAGAACCATCAACAAGTCTTGACCGTTTCTGCAATAATTTGTGAAACTTTCTTTGACCACAAGTCCCAAGCAGCAGGTGCAGCAGCCCCTGCCAGCCCCCTCCAGGTGTTCTCAGCATCACAGGATGCTGCAGGTTTATGTCCTATTTCCTACAGTAACTGCAAATACCCTTTAACCCATAATAATAGGACTCATCCGTGCCCAGGCTCTAAATCTCCCAGGGCTCCGAGCAACATTGGAGTTTTTATTTAGTAAATCAGCAAACCCCAGAGACAACCCTGCCCAGATCTGAGTAACCATTCCCCATGCCAGAAAGCTCCCCCTGCTCTGCCACGGGCCTTGAGCCCTGGCTTCAACAAGGACCAAATGTCACCCACGAGCCATCGGTGTCCTCAGCTGCCCTCTGGCCATTCTCTGCTCTCCCTACCTTCCCAGATCCTGGCTGGTGCTCCGGAGCTGCACCCACGGCGCTACAATCCTCAGCCAACACCAAGGTCAGGCAGAGCAAAAGCTCCCACCGAGCCACAAATCCTCTGCTCACCTTCCTTCTGAAGGGACATCAATTACTCGGGGCTGTCAGGATGATAAGGCAGCCCGGCCTCCACAATAAGGAGGATATTCCAGCTAATAACTTCGCATTAAGCTCCTCAGAGCTGGATGTTTTCCATGCTTTTCTGCAGGGCTGCTGCCAGGGCTTGTTTGCTCTCCTTACCCAGCTAACTCTTTGAAGGGATATGGCTTGAGGCACTGCTGGAAAATGAGCTCTCTACCACCAGTCCGGCTGGAAACCCTTGGCAGAGCTGGACAGAGAAACCACAACCTCTGAGTTTTTGCTCTGATCCCAGCTTAGCCTTTCTCTTCCAAGGGAGGATGACAGTGTTCTACACTGAAGATTTAAACAAATAATAAAAAAAAAAAAGAAATGGAAGAGACCTCTTATCCATCACTTCTGACCAGTTTACTGCCTGCAAGCACATTCCCAGAATGCTGAAGGGACAGCAGGAGAGGATGGCTGGGATGTCACATTTCACTTTTTCTCTCCTTGATGTTCACTAACCTTCAGACGTCCTTCCCCACAAACTGAGAGGTGAATTCAAGAGGTGAATCTCAAGTTCAGGGTTAGCTTATGATGCTGAAGATCCATGTTTGAATCCCCTTTTTCAACACATCCTGCACCTCCTGCCCTTCCAGGGCCAACCACCTCATCACCACACACACCAGGACAAGAATTGACCTTTCCTTCCCTTCCTAATCCCAGGTGGGAAGTACATCAGGAATGCTCTGAGAACTACCCCAAAGCACTCTTTGTTCTACATTTCTTGAGAGTATGAAACTGGGCTGATCTTGTGGGGGTTACCTTCACCTCGGGAAATTTGCTTGAGGAAAAAGAAATCTCTGTTCCATTAATGCTTCATAAAAATTTTACAAGGTTTCTGCTAAAGGAAGGAAAACAAACAGAGATGGTGTCGGCACCCAGGCACTCCTGAAATCAAACATTCTTTCTCTAATACATTTTTTTTTAAATAGTACCAATCAGGAAAGCAATCAAGCATGAAACCCACAGCTTCCAGTGCTTCCATTCCCAGCATCTGAATTTCTCCCAGCTCAGGACTCCCAGTGCTCCCACACAACCACATGTCCCACCAAGTCTCTGGAGCAGCTGCTGAGATGAACACCAAAAAAAAAGCCACTCAGAAAGCCAAGGACACCACATCCTGACAGAATCCTGATTTTGATGGAATTAATGACCTTCACTGCACCAGCATCCAGAACTGGAATGGGATTGATGTGCACAGGGACTGTGAGCATTTCCCAAGCACACTGGGATGGGTGAGGGAAGGAGTAAGCTCCTGCCTTTCCCTAATAAAGCAGGAAGCTTTCCATCCACGGCAGCATTAACAACTCCTTCATTAAAACGCAGAGCCTTGGCTGTTTTTCCAGTAGGGAATGGTGCAGCACAGCCAGGATAGTAACAAGAGGTTTGCCATTAAATCAGCAGCTGAGCTCTGGTCCAGGCACAGGCATTTGGAAAGCAGCTACCTGAGTCAGCTCGAGACCTGTCTAATCAGTCTGGGAAAATGTCAAAGGTATTTCTGCAGTGTTCACTGGCCAAAAAGACCCAATAATCTCTTTTTTCCCCCCTTGTTCCTTTGTTTTTCCAAGACCTTCCTTTCGCTGCAGAAACATTCTGACATAAACATACATTGCTCCCAAAAATCAGACTTCTTCATAAACTGTATATTAAAAACCAACCCCCCAAAGAAAACCCTGCAACTGAATACAAAACACAGTTATTGAAGAGCTGCACAGTGACAGCCATGAGGAACAAACTCACCCAAAGTAAGGGGTAAAAGCAGTAAATAAGGAAAGTATCAAAGAAAAAAACACTGCTGAGAACTCAGGAGACATTAATTGTCTAAGATCAAATGTGTATGGATAAAATATACATAAGACTCATAAACCTACATCATATAGACAGATACAATGCTAAACATATATTGACTATTTGGCAAAACTTGAAATTAAAAACTCTATTTCCATCCATAAATGGCTTTTGCTCTCTTCACCTGCCACAGGTTTTGAGAAAGGAAAATGTTCTTTTTCCCTGAACAACTGCACAGAGATTTGGGATAATTCCCAGGGGATGGGAAGGATGCAGGTGATGAAGCCACCAGCATCTCAGCTCTGCAGCAACATCCTGGCTCTTGCTACCTGCAGCCCCTCAGCTCTCACCCCCAGCTCTTATTAAACAAATGTTCATTCCAAGGAGAGGAATGAAATCCTTTTGACTGGACCTGCCTTTGGAGGAGGAGAATCCCAATTCCCAGAGCCTGCTAACACCCTAAGAATTCACCCTGCACCCCACTATTCACAGCCTGGCTCTGCTCCATTCCCAAGGGAGCAAAAAGCATCAGAGCTGCCAGACAAAGCCAGAGGAGATGGTTTCTCCCATCCATCTGCCCCCTGGAAATTTCACACAGCTCTCTGGGGATGTCTAAGCTGGTCAAATACACAGGGAGGCTCCCAAAAGACACTGGGGATAGGTGAGATATGGGGAGCTGCACTTCCACCTAGTATTTCTCAAACCCCTCTGCATCCCCCAGGTTGCAGCCAGAGCTGCTGAGCATTAGCAAGAGGAGAGAAACCCACAAGGCTGAGAGAAAACAGAAAAAAAAATTAGCAATAAAGGCTTTGCTGCCTCCATGCCTGGCTCTGGAGAGGCCGGGAGGCTGGTTAATGGATGTCAGTTCTGTTTCCATTGAAGAAAACAAAAATCAATGAAGCCTCTTAGGCAGGCAGGGCACAACCACAACCCTCGTGCTGCTTTGCCTTCTCCACTCCCACCACCCCAGCCACAAACTGAGCTTGGATCCACATTTTCCAGCCCTGGAAGCAGAGCCAAGCAGCCCTATGGGTTCCCATGGAGGCAGGAGAAATAGGAACATCCATAACCCAATCCTCCACTCTGCCTCTTTACCTGCAGATGTTCACTCCCATGGATTTCTGCAGCGACGGCTGTGCTGGGGTGGGAAGATCCTCAGCTCAAACTGCCACGTTGGCAGAGACCCCACTGCAGATGCAATTATCAAGCTAAAATTCTCTTCCCAACTACTTTTGGGGTTGGGTTTTTTATCGTGCTCCTGTGGTTTTGCCACACTAACACAAGCAGAGCTTTGCTGGCAGAAGGGACCCGCTCTGGGTGGTCCCCATAGAGCTGGAGTTGGATTTTTCCCTTTACTGCCTCTGTTTCAGCCTCTCATGCAGAAAAGATGCAGCTCAGACATTTCGTTAGCACTAAAAAGAATACTAATGAACTTGCAGGTTGCTGGGTGAGGCACCTAATGACAAGCCACATGCAGAATTGCTTCACTGAGTCTCCTGGAAGTTACAAGGATGAGATTTAAACAGACTCAGGATGCAAAAATCACCAAAAAAAAATCCCTGTTTCTTCCCGTATTTCTGCTTAGTGCAGTACCAGGTGTTTTCCTGCTGCTCAGCACCCTCACGAGGCTCTAATACACCTGATCAATGTTAGATATTTCTTATTCTGATCCTTTGGCTTCCTCTAAATGCTGGGGTTGGGATTTATCACCTCGCCAGCCAAGTTTAGCCATTTGGACCCCATTTTACAGCAAATGGAGAGAAAAAGGCACTGCTAGGACACAATCTGTCTGACCTGTTTTAGACACCTGCCTTAGACTGGGATGAATTGCACCCTAAAATCGCCCATTGCTGCCCAGTGACTACAAAGGGGAACTGGACAGACACAGCTATCCATCATCTCAGATCCCTGCAGCTACAGGAGCACCTATCCCAGATTGCTCCTGCTTTTCTGGGCTCCCATGGAAATGCTCACAGATCAAGAGACACCCAGCTTTTGACAGATTTTTTACCACTTCCTTTGCTTTTTCTCTCTTCACCCTTAGCCCATCTCCTCCTGCAGTCAACAAGAGACAGGACTTGGGGAGATGGGCTGGTCCTCCTCTCTTCCCTGACCTGCTTAGATCAGACACCTAATTTCTGGATGCCAGAATTTCTGGATGGATCCAACTAGAAAGACAGAATTGTGACATCCATGACAGAATCAAAGCATCATGGTTTAAGACATACTCCTGGATGAAGCAGTCTCTGACAGGAGCTCTCCTAAAGTTCATGGTTTTCTCAGGCTGAAAGAGACTTCCAGCCCTTGATGGAGGAGCTCTTCAGCAAACAGCTGCCTAAAAATACAGCTGCAGCACCTTGGGAAAGCATGGATGGAGCTCATTTTGGACCCAAAGCCATGTGTTACCAGAAATCATAGATAAAGCACCACATTCCCCCCGAGGCAAAGTCCATCTCCACCCAGGAGCTTTCTACAGCACCAAAAAATAGACTCAAATCTAGTATGTCTCATGCTGGGGAAAGGTTGGATATGGATCCCATTTTCCAAGCTGCCTCGTCTCCAAATAACATACCCTGATACATTTTTAGCCTTGAGTCCTACTGGGACGAGCTTATTCAATCGAGCTTTTCACCTGCACACCTCTGTCTAGCAATCTTCCCCAATAATTCGTGAAGCCTTTGGCCAATTTTAACTAAATTTGACAGAGGAACAGATGGCTCAAAGACATTAAGTACCTGCAAGTCTAGTGCAGATAGGCAGCCAGGTACAGGAGAGGGACGCTGTGAGTGCCCCACGGAGGAAAAGGCCACAGGAAAATGAGATTCATCCTCATCTGAACCTCGGAGAATCCACTCAGCACAAAGCCTTTCCAAACGTCCTCACCGCAGGCAGCAAATCATTGACTCCTACTTGGACTAAAATGAAGTAAACTTATAAGAAGCCCGGCTTTATCGGCCTCTGTGCCAGTCAGAGGATGGATTTTGCATATGAAATCAGAGCCTGTGTGACAAAGGAGCAAAACCAGCGGGGAAGGAAAGTCAAATTGCTGCTAGCACCAAGGACCTGCAGGAAATCTTACCCCAAACCTTCCCACACCTATCCAAAGGCCTTGCATGCTGCATGAGGTTTGAGGGGATGGCTCATGCAGCAAATTTTGGGCGGTTCCTGCACCAAATTTTTCCTGGCTCCATTCAGGTACATTTCTTGATGCATTTCTTGCGTCAAGGGAGGGTACAAAACACACAATCTCAGCGGCCTTGGGCTCGCCAGACGCCAGTAATAGAGCTGCTCATATATTTCCCATCAATGTATCTTCTTAATGAAGGAAGATGGCTTTTTAATAAATAAAAGCTTTCACCAAAAATAGCTGCACGGTCATCTATAATCCCCTGGAAACTTAAAAAGGTCTAAAGTTGAGACGCAAGGCACGGAGCAGGAGTTAGTGGTGAGGCAACAGGGCAGCCACTCCCAAACTTTCACAGACAAAAAGAAATGCAGAACACCTTTTCTGCACACACCTGCACAAGCCTCACCCTCCCAGCACCAACGCAGTGTCAAAAGCATTTTGCAAACTAATTTTCCCAAATTCCCAAAGCTTAGGTGAGTACTTTTGTTTCTATTTCAGCGCAGGGGGAAAGAGGCAAAGAGCAGCAAAATTACTTCACCGGAAAGGGCGAGCTTGCGGCACAGAGAGGATGGAGGAGGCAGCAGCCCCCGAGCCAAAATCAGGGAGGTATTTTGGATTAAATCGTGGCCACCTCCCCTTTCGTGTCCATCAGCACCATCTCTCCCCTTTCCTCCAAGTAAAGCAGATTTGTCCACAAAAGCAGCTCCGGGTGGCGCAGCCTCACCCAGCAGGTACAGATGGACTCGCTGATCAAGATGAATCATTTGGCACATCCTGGTGACCCAGGCGCAACCGCAGAACGGCTCTTTGCTCAGGGCCCTCTCCAGGGCATGGGGACAACAACGAGAGGAGCCTCCAAACCAGGGAGAGCCCCCACATCTGCCCAATCCAGCTCATCTCCCCCCTCCCCACCAAGGTCTGCCTTGTTTGTCTCAGCAAAGCCCCCTCCCCGCTCTCAGACAAGGTTAATAGGGTAGAGAGAGAGCATCTGTTTATGAGAAGGTTATCAAGTGAAAGGCAGTAACGCAGCCTCCAAACCAGCTTTTCATAGCCTCTTACTTATTATTTAATTTGGCTCCAGTACGTGAAATTAGGCTAATGGCTGTTAAGTGGTTAAGGCACGCACATTGTCCATCTGCCGAGAAGGCTCCAGGCCGTTGTTCTGTTTCAAAGGCTAAGGAGGAAAAATAATATGAGAGTTGCATGCTGTTAGTTTGAGAGCTCATAAATGCATTTTTTCTCCTCTTTCCCTCGCTTTTATATTTCTTTTATCTCCAGTGCTTTGCTTGTTGCAGCATTAGGAACTTCTGGAAAGCGAGTTACTGGCTTTATTATTTTTTTTTCAGCGCTCTTGTGCCTTTTTTTGCCTTTATTTTTTTTTTTTCTAAGCAGAGGGAAGGGTGAGCCAGCCTGTTCCAGCAATGCCACAGCCACCAGCTGTTGCAGTCTTCCCATTCAGCCAAGCTCAGTGCAGCATCCCCCATTTGAGAGCAGCAGAATTAAGCACAAAGCCCCAAGCTTTTGTCTCCTCTCCTTGACACCACGACTGGCAGCTTCTCTCCACCAACACAACATCAGCTCTGCAGTTTTCCTTACGCGCAATCTGGAGCTCCCAACCCCTCCCCACCTGCGCTCCTTGCTGCATTTAATGAGCAGTTCCACACATAGCATGGAAGACGTGTGGTTTCCTACACATTTGAAACCTCAAATGATGCAAGCTCAGGCTGGAGCTCCCTCTTCCCTGGAGTTCTGCACATCACCAGCACCCACACGGATTCTTGGATGTCTCGTGCAAGAGTTGAGCTGGTTCTGTCGTTACTTCAGGGGAATTATGAGGTCTCTCAAGCTCTACTATTTTCATGGGAGTTGTAGGAGTCTAACCTCCCTGGAAAACCTGACCAAAAGCAGGCAGCTGATTCTCAAAAGTCAGCAGGAGTGGTGAAGGGGAAAAGGGACACCTGCACCTTCTTGCATGAATCCACAAAGAAGGCATGAATGATTTCTAGGCAGGTGAGCTACAGAGGCAGGGAGGCTAAACTGCACGTAAAACCTGGCTGAAAATCCAAGGAATCACAGAGTGGGTTGGGTTGGAAGTTTGAAGGTCATCTAGTCCCACCCCTGCCATACACAGGGACAACTTCCACTGTCCCAGGTTGCTCCAGGCCCTGTCCAACCTGGCCTTGGACACTGCCAGGGATCCAGGGACAGCCACAGCTTCTCTGGATAACTCTGTCAAGGCCTCCCCATCCTCACAGAAAATGATTACTTCCTGATATCCCATCTAGCCTTGTACCCTGGCAGTGGGAAGCCATTCCCCTTTGTTCCATCAGGCAAGGGAAACTGCATTACCTGACTGCAGCCCTGGGAAGGAGCAGTGAGCTCCAAGGAGGTGAACTGCAGGCAGGAAAGGGAAGGGACCAACCAGCCACTGCAAAAAATAAGAGCTCAAAGCCATCTCTGTCCCCCAGGCAGGAGCTGAGCTGTCCCTGAGCAAGGAGGGTTATTTATGGGGACACGAGGAAGGAGAAGGCAGCTGAAGAGCAGATCTCATTTCCCTCCATTACTGCAACAACCCCACTTGAAATCCAACTTTGTTTCTTCCTTTCCAAGCCAGGAAAAAAATAAATAACTGAGTGCCACAAACAAAGCCAGCCTTCCATCCTTGTTATCCCGATTTTGCCAGAGGTTAGCAGGGTGGTTTCAGACTTGCAGCAGGAGGAACAAGCAGCAGTTGGCAGCACCAGGAGAAAAGATCGGAGCATTTACCAACAGCCTTGTCCCCTCACCTCTCCCAAAAGGAGCCCCCAGTGCTGCTTTTCCAAGGAAATATTTTTCCAGGGCGTAGCTGTGGCATCCAGGCTTGCCATCTGCTCCATCTCCCTGGCTTCATCCCTGTGCCCTGCTTCTCTCACCAGGTATCTGCAAGAATTACTCCTCCCCACTTGTACCCTTGGTCACAAGGTATATAAATATATATACGGTTCAAAAATACATTTGCGTATTTTCCTTTTTTTTTTGCATATTAATACATGTAGTTATTTATATATTGGGGGTTGGCACTAGATTATCTTTAAGGCCCCTTCCAACCTGAGCATTTCTGTGATTCCATGATAAACACACACAAATTTGGTCTCTGCGTGTGCCGGCGGTTGACACGTGCAGAACGAACTGTGCTCAGGGGGTGCTTTGTTACAACACTCAACCCCTAAATTCCCATCCCTGTACTCATTTTGTCACTGCTCTCCCGTTTTCCTGCTGAACCTCACCCAAAACGCGCCATCCAGACTGCGCTTTTTGGGGAAAGAGATGAGGAAAACAGGAAATTAAGCTGATGGTGCTGCCTGACGGGAGGATAAAGCGGCTGTGTGCTGGAATAACCACCAAAGCGAGATGCTCAGCCCATGTCCTGCAGCTCTGCACCTGCTTGTGCTGACAAATAACTGCCCAGCGTGCAGAGCTGTCTGGGATTATGGAAAAGAGTGGAATTCACAGAAATCTGCCCAGATTTGGTCGACCAGTGCGGGAAACTCACGCTGGTACAGCAGTTTCCGGGGGGAAGCGAGCTCGTGCAATATTTTTCTTTGACACTGGCAGAAGCCCTGCTCCGACACATTTCTCCCTGTTCTGCTGCCAGCACTGTTTAATTCTCGTGGCAGGAGCGGTGAAGCGATGCTAGCAGAAGTCTGACACCAGGAGAGTTCTGTGTGAATAGCATATCCCGCAAATCTGCAGGATAGAGAACATCTGAAAACCAGGTTAAGGGATAAATACTGACAAGCCCTGACTGGAGGAAAGAGTGTTCATTCAAACACCTGCATGAACCGGAGGATTGTCACGCTTTTCCCTCTAAATGCTGCTGAACCAGGTGACTGAGCCACATGGAAAACCAGGAGGAAGCAATTCAGACCCTCCAAGCTGCCCCCAAAGCATGGGCGGCTTCCAGCTGAATTTAGGGGAAGCTGGCAGGGCAGGGCTTGCAGGAAGCATCCTATAAGGAATTCTTCCCATTTCCGTACTGCCAGGGAGCAAGTGCAAGGAAGGGAAGGATTACAGCACTTTGCTTCTGATCATCCCTGTTTTGAAGGGGTTTTTTGGCCTTAGTCGCCAGCAAATTTGGCAAGAGGCTTACCAAGCACTGAGCTGGCAGTTGTAGGGAAGAGGGTGGCTTTATCCAAGACATAAAAATCCAGGGAGATAGCTTTGAACTAAAGCTGATGCAGGAGAAAGACAAAAAGGAAATATCCTTGTGGGCACAGCAGCTGCTTTGGAGACAGCAGGGAAAATTTGTGGAGAGGAGGATGCGCTCAGAAAAGAGTTTTTTCCCAGACTGCAGGATCACAGTGTGGAAGGAGGAGACCTGAGGAGGACAGGCTCCATCTTTTTCCTCTGATTCCTTTAAGAAAGGGAGGCTTTGACCCCCTCCTCTCCTCTCGGGGGAACAGGGAAGGAGGACACGCTGCTCACAGCCTGCAGCCTCGCTGGTGGGACGGGAAATTGCTCTGCTCCTGCTGGGATCTGCGGCCCTGGCCGCTATGGGGAGTGATGGATGAAAGGGAGGGAGAGGAGGAGGAAGCTGTGTCTTAAGGCTCTGCAGCAGCAAATGGCCTCAGCGATTAGAACTGAGTGGGCAGCTGTGTATCACTCTGGATTTTCTGCCTGTTTCATCACTAGCAGTGACTCAGGAATATTCTTCATCGCCCTCAAGCGAGGATATGATCATTTTCTGCCACTTGAGATGAAGCTAATTTTACAGCAGCTTAGAGGGAGAGAGATGTCATGTGCTGATTTCTGTGCTGTCTGCATCACCCAGTGCTGCAGCACGGCCAGGCCATAGGTGCTGGCTGCTGGAAGGTAAACCACCTGGCACTGGGAGAGAAAACCCAGGAAAAGGGTGTTTGGAACTGCAGGTCCTGGAAAGACGAGGAGAAAGAAGCACAGAATCAAGAGTTGCCGGCAAGGAGAAACATAACAGCATCCCTACTCCAGGCAAGTTCATAGAACCCCAGCATGGTTTGGGATGGAAAGGACCTAAAGCTCATCCAGTGACACCCCTGCCATGGGCAGGGACACCTTCCACTATCCCAGGTTGCTCCAAGCCCTGTCCAGCCTGGCCTTGGACACTGCCAGGGATGCAGTGGAAGCCACAGCTTCTCTAGGCACCCTGTGCCAGTCCTGTTCATTAGGAGGAGAAGCATCCAGACTGCCTGAAGGTATGGAACATGCTCCTGATAGGACAAGCGGGCTGAGCAAGACCAATGGGCAGAGGGCAGATCTCAAAAGGCTGATCTCACCACACAAATCCAACCAGTCCTAGAGACTCCAAATTTACCGAAACCAAATCCTGATGAGTGAGGAGCCCACTTTTCAGAGAAGCCCACTTTTCAGAGAAGCCCAGACTGCTTTGGATTGGAAGCAACCTTAAAGCTCATCTCATTCCAACTCCCTGCCACAGGCCAGGACACCTTCCACTACACCAGGTTGCTCAAAATGAAAAGAGTTTGCAGCACTGATGCCAAATAGCTCCCTTGGCACATCATATCCTGGGTCTGGCTGAGCTCCCCCCTCTCCTCCTATCTGTGCTTCCCACAGAGCTGGGATGAGATGGCACCAGAACCTGTGCCACCACCAGCACTGCAGCTGGACTGCCTGGGAACCAGCCCTGTGGCCACATTCAGATGGGTTTTCTCACTCCCTGCTCAGGCCATTTATTTATTTTTGAGATGCAAAAGCTGCCTTTGCACCAGGCTCCCTGTGCAAAGCCACAGTCTCCCAGCCACCACCCAGCATGTGATTCCTTGACAGCCCTGGCTTTGGGAGCTAACTGGCAGTGGTGGCTGCATTTGCAGGGGAAACGGAGCAGTACTGCCAGCTTTTAGTGACAAAGGGAGTGTTTATAACAGGCATGGTGACAGCTGTCCGAGTGCCACATTTATTTACAAAACGTTAGTTAAATTACTGACAGTTGGCGCTGCGGAGGGAAGCTGAGAGGAAGAGCTGACACGTCCCCAGCGTGCTCACTCAGCAGCCCCATGGTGCCTCTCTGCAGGACCCCAGCCTCCCTTCCCAGCCTGGGTGGCACAGCCCTTTGCTCAGGGCATCTCCTGCTCCTTCTCTCCTTCCCTTCCCACCAAACCTGCAAGGGAATCATCCTGCAACTCCCACCGACCTCAGAGGGTCAGTCCCATCAAGGTGGGTGAAGTCCCTCCAGACAATGCAAGGCCACCAAGCCTTCAGTCTTTTCTAGAAGGACCAAGAGGATGTTGATCATCCTGTGATCCCTTCAGCCTGAAGGACTTCAGCAGCTCAGATTACTTCACGCAGTGCCACCTGAACGGATGGAGGTCAGCAGGAGCATCTCCGGATGGCCAAAAATGTCTGTGTTGTTTTCAGACTCACAGAGGTGTCTGAGGTGAAGGCCCTGTGTCTGCTGAGCAATGTCAACAGTCTGAGAGCTGCTGGCTTGGAACCAGCAGGGAAATTGCAGCTGCCATCCTCCAGGAGACAAGGACAACAGGAGAAATTTAGGAGCCCAGCTGACATGCACCAGTGAAAGCATCTCCCCAACCAACCCTCTCCAGGATGAAACAATAACAACTCAAGATGGGATTTTGACTTTCTGACTGTTTAGCCTAGAAAAGACCTCTAAAACCACCAAGTCCAACCACTCCCCCAGGCCACCACTAAGCCATGTCCCTAAGTGCCACATGGCTTTTAAATCCCTCCAGGGATGAGGATTCCAGCACTGCCCCGGGCAGCCGTACCAGTGCTTGACAGCCCTTTTGGTGTAGAAATGTTCCCTAATATCCAGTCTAAACCTCCCTGGTGCAATTTGAGGCCATTTCCCTTTGTCCTATCACTTATTAATCATGAGAAGAGATCAACCCCCATGTCCTGTCCTGCCACAGAATGCAAGAGAAGGAAGAAACTCTTTAATTCCACGAGTCAAGGCCAACAGATACCTTTGGCTCCCCGTGTTTGTAGAGGACTAAATCACATCACTTGCACACACACCATGAGGAACCTCCAAACTGCTCCCTCCCAACACTGCCACGTTTTGCCCTGACTCCCACACTGTGCAAGTTTGCAGAGCAAACAGGGTCCTGACGTGCCTTGGCCAGCTGGAAATTTGGCCTTGGAAAACATCATTCAATATAAACTTGGTCTGATTCAGAACAGAGCAGCTCTTCCAAATAGTGGAACGCAACGGGAGGGATGAAGTTCGATGGAAAAATTGACCCAAGATGTAAAGCAGTTCAGAGGTGAGTAGGGAAAGATTTATTTTCAGCTAAAGGGAAACTCTGTGTGTCCAGAAATCCTTCCCTTCTGAGACTGAATGAAATCAGAATCTCACTATTTCCTATAAAACAGTTTTAAACCCCAAATCTTACTTTAGCTTAATCAGAGAACTTCCTGTAACATTTGACAAGATGTTTCACTAAACTCACAAACTCAGGTAAAAGGAAAGAAATGCTATTTTTCCAAGCAAACCCAAACCTGCCCTCTTCCCCACAAGGGAATTCTAAGTCAAAACCTTTCCAGTCAAGGTACACAAGAAAGAAATGGATTGTTTAAAAAAAGTGGGTTTGAATTAAAAAAAAAATGTATTTTCTTATTTAACAAAGAACACAAATCTGAAATTTTTGAATGAAAGTAGGAGAAGAAGGTGCTCTCCCAGCTCCTGCTGAATAGTAATGGAAGAAAAATGACTTGGAAAATACTTTCTCGAATTTTCACCTCAGTCACCCCTCCTTTGAGCTTATCAAGAGCTTTCTGCCAGACCGTAAGAGGGGGAAAGGGATGCAAGATAATTAAGGTTATCTTTATTTTTTTTTTAAGGTCCTTTAAGGAATAAAGACCTACACATATAATTGACTGAATTGGGAGGACTGAAGGCTAAGAACCCAAATATGCCTTCAAATATTAGTGCTGTGCCTATATCTGTACATCCAAAGTATCCTGAGATTTGGAAGTGTCTCTGAGCCTGAAGCTGCCCTGCACTCCTTTCATACCTTTGAGAATTTGCTTTTCTCAACAGCTTCCTCTCATGCTTCTTATTAGAGATGTGTAAAAACCATGAGGCTGAAAAACACACTGGTTTTGCTGAACTGAGGATGTGAAGCTGCGAAAATAATGATCCTACCATGGGAAAAAAAAAAAGGCAAAAAGAGACTCAAAAATCCCAAGTAATGAATGTTTGGATCATGGCTGGGGCTCTGCATGTGTCTGCTAAAACAGACACAGGTGTCAGAGCCATTTATGGTTGCAGGCACAGAGCCGGTCAAAATCTCCCATCTCTGGGAAAAAAAATCCTGTGATATTTCACCAGCTGCTCATGTTGGAAGGTGGTTTTATCCCTTATTTACTCTGTCCTCATTGACATGCAGAGCTGGACTTGCTCGTCTCCTGTTTGACCCTCGGTGTCCTTTCCTATTCAGCACTGTCCCCAAAGGTGTCCCCACCTTCAGACCAGGCTCAGCTCTCCAGACCTCGTCTCAATTCTCTCCCTGGCTTTCCCAGGGGAGATTCCAGTTGCAAAGTCAAGTTTGCCTGCAGATTTCCCATACCCACCCATCTGCCTCCTCACTTTGCACATAAACTAAGGATGCTTCCCAGCGTGACTGCCGTGGTGACAGCCAACACCACTCCCCAGCAGCTGAAGAATCCTTATTTAAACCAGGAATTTTTAATATCCTCGCGATGGAGATGCTGTTGGCGGTTCAGCAGACACTGCAGCATCCAGACAGCCAAGCCTGAGCCTCAGACTTGGCTCCTTCACAGCCTTGCACCTCCGAAAACTGAACCCAAGGAGAGCAGAAGGTATTTCCCACTTGCTTCGCAAAGGTGCCGCATGCAACAAGGAGCAAACCCCGAGGAGAAGGAATTCCGCATTGCTATTCCACACACAACCCGCCAGCAGTCTGCATATTGTAGCAAGACTGAAATGCTGTCTTCCAACCTGATCCCCAGTCCATTACAGTTGGGATAAAGACTCGTGGTGACATTAATGAGCACTGGATCAGCCCCTTTGCTGGCATAAATCTCCCTGTCGCAACGGTGGGATTGCATTTTCCCCATTTGCCTGTTTGTTTGGCTCTGGATTCTCATTACAATTTCTATTAGCCCAGGCTCCCACTGATGTGGTCGTAGATTAGTTCCTTCCTGATTTTTTTCCTCTTTTCTCCCGAAGGAAAATAAGGGTGTCTGAGTTCAAAGTGGCAGGTTTTGGCAGGTCTGGGGGGAGGAAAACAACTCTGTCTGATCAAGAGGAGGATTTTTCCAACAGCATAAATTGGAGTAACTCCAGTGAAGCCAACAGAAGTGACAAAGACTTGGGCAAGCTGAAGATGACCCACATCCCCAAGCCACCTCTGTTAACACTCAGGTGGAGCTGCCAGCTCAGGGCTGCAGTGCCAGCAGCAGTGTGGCCCAAAGGGCTCTGCCAGGGTGGCATTAGGACAGCACATTAGGACAGCCAAGGGCTGGAGACAAGGCCAGGTGCCATCCCTTGGATTGGCACCCACAACTGCTCAGGTCCAAGGCTCACATTAGCTCGTGGTTATGGTGAGGCAGCTTCAGAGCAGAGTTTGGGGCTCTGAGCAGCTCCACAGAGGAATTGCTTTTCTGGGTCCCAACATCTCTGATTTTACTTCAGCTCCTACCTCATCATCCACCCACCCAGCAGCTCTGCACTACCCCAGCCACACACACCAGGTACCCCCAAAATTACTATACCCTGGCATATCCAACCAAAAAGAGCCTCTTCAAACCCCAAGCAAGGGCAGGACATGGGTGGACACCTCTGGTGCCCTCCAGCAGGACACTTTTAGTGTTTTCCTTCCAGAGGGATGAATCCTGCCACAAAGAGACTGCAACGCAAGCAGATGACTCATGGAGCAGAGAAAGGAAGCATTGCAATTGCTGTGCACGAATCAAGACATTTATAGGACCTGGGAGGGCATCTAACGTCACACGAGGAGCCGAGGGCAGGGCTGACAACTGAAAATCCACCTCCTAAGCCTGCCTCAACCGTTAGAAACACCTGTGAGGCTGCTCTGATCTCCCTTCCCCATCCTAAGGTAAAGTCTGTTTGGCTTCAGCATTTCCAGATGTGAGATGCTTAACCCAGGATGGAGATGACATCTCCACAAAAGCATACTTGTCCCCTAGGAGACCCCAGCTCCAGTGAACCAGAGGCAGCAGCTCTACCAGGAAAGCTATAAAGGGAAACCCTCCTCTGGCACAGCAATCAGGAGCTTGTCTCATCTCAGATGGAAATTGCACTCAGGCAAAAAAAAAAAAAAAAAAGAATAATCCATGCATATGACAATTTTTTTTTCACCACTTTAAGCTGATTCCATCTCCGAGATGGGAGAGAGGTGGCAGAGATTTGCTGACATGTCACTTTAGTAATAAACTCCTCTTTCAAAAACGTGCCATCGCCAGCAAAGCAATCGGCTCTTGAGCTACAATCCACGGCAAGTGCTGCACGTGGGGTTCCTGCAGTCCCTCCAACAGGGCATCCCCGGGAATGTGGGGACAAAACCCTGAGCAGAAAGGAGGATCCAGAAACAATGGGAAGAGGAGAGAGGCAGGGGTGAAGTGGCACCATGAGGGATGCAGAGAACATGCTCTGCCCCTTCTTCACCTTAACACAGGAAGGGTCACCACAGCCCTGAATTTATTCCCTAAATCTCAGGATGAAAAGGACAGAGGTTTGAAGAAGGGTGAAGGTGCTGGGGGAATAAATTTGGGTTGTTAAGACATGAGTGGGCAGCTTAGCTCCATCCTCGCTCCATCCTCACAGGACTGCTGGAATGGCTCTCAGCCCATCCCAGATGCTCAAAATTCCTTTACTGCTCAGGAACTGAGAAAAGCAAAAGTATTACACCTATTGCAGCCTGCAAGAGCCAGGTATATCCCCCCACTCTGGGCTTGGGAAGCAGGAAGGGAAGCAATCAGGAGTCTCTGTAATAAACAACTGCGGAAAACTACCAGGTGATGGGCTTGGAGATCAAGGATGACTTCTTCCTGGGAGCAAAGTGCCACTGCTCTGAGTCCTGGAGAGGGAGATGGGCACTGATCTGGAAATACGGAATTTGGTGTTTGTGCAAGGAAGTGGGGAGCTGGCTGGGGAGAGTAGGGTAAGGGAATACATAACTTGGGGTGTTCTCAGCTGGTGGGACAGGGTGGACAAGCAACCCTCCCTCAGTGGGGTTATTGCAGCTCCAAGTGGGAGTGGGAGCCTGGAGCAAAACGGACACAGAGCTGCCCAGCCACTGAAGGAGGTTTAGCAATCGGGGCTGGACCCTTTCATCATCATCATCATCATCATCATCATCCTCTGCCCTGTCTGGCTGCTGTTACTCACACCAGGAGCCCAGCCCAGTGCTCTCTGAGCCCCCCCTGCACCCCCCCGTGACTCAGCCAGGGCTACAGGCACAGCTTTCCCAGGGACAGACAGCCTGGAATGAGTTCCCCTGCCCTCCTCCCCCTGCAGCATTTCTGCACTCATTGACTGCAAACCACAAAGGCAGCTGCCCAAAACCTCAGTGAGAATCACCCTTGCTCAGACTCTGGCAGGAGCAGCACTGGGGGAGACACAGAGGCTCCCCCGGGACCTGCTGTTGGAACACACCACATTTACCCATTGCAGACCATTCCTATTCTTCTATTACACAATAAAAACACAGCCAGGCAAATTCCTGTGAATAAAGGGGAAAAGATGGGGCAGCAAAGAGACACAGAAAACAGACCCATCTCTGAGAAATAGTCTTTTCTGCTTAGCAAACAAGCATTTTCTGTTTGCACCCATCAAACAAACATGCTTGATTTTGTTTTGTTTCGCAGCCAAGTTATCACTTCTCCAAAATTATTTCAAGCGCTCAACAGGGGCCAAATAAATTTGCAAAACAGGCTTAGGTAAACCACAGCAGAGCTCAGTGGCAAAGCTCACAGCCCTTTTCAAAGCCTGAGTGGAAACCACGGGAAACATCAGGGTTAAAAAGAGCTTTGCCTCATGTTTAACTCAGATTTGACTTTTAGCGTTGGAATCAAAGAGGGGAACAAATGAAGGCATTGCATCACCCTGCCAAGGAAACCAGAGGAGATGGAGAGAGGAGCACAGGCAGATTCAGGGGGACACCATGCAGGCGCCTGTGCTGCTGATGGGAACGTCAGAGCCTCGCCGTGGAAAGCGCTGACTGATGCCAATTAAAGTGAAATCATAATCAAGCCATTTGTTTTGGTGCCGAGAGAGCTGCTCCAGAGGTCTCAGCAATGCCTGGACTCAGTTCAAGCACTGCATGGAAGTGTGGGATGGGTCCTCTCCAGCATGAGCTGCTCGCTGCTGGTGAGGGCAGAGCTGTCTGGACATGATGGGAAAGGATGAAAATCTGTCTCATCCTCACAGTGTGGCCTTGGGGACACAAGAAAGGACAGAAAGCTCCAACCTCCACTTGCACACAATTCCTCCGTGTAACCCCAAGGGCGGGACATGTGTCCAACAGTTCAGTGTTTTTATTGACACAACACCCTCAAAACCTCTCCCTATTCCTGCAGGATTTGCTGTATCCAGGAGTAAATCCTATCCCTCCTACCCCAGGTAGTAGCTCTGACCCAACATCTAAAGCTTGATTTAAATTTAATACAGTGATTCAAAGTGCTGGTACCCTCCAGCAGAAACATCATGAGATAGAAGGAAATATCTGAACATCTCCAGCATCTCTGGTCCTAAACTGATTCCCTGCAGTAGATTGGATGGAGCAAAGCCTTTACAACAGAGAGCTCTCCTTGCAGCCTTCAATCCAGCTTTTTTTCTGGCACTGAATTCACTCTGCTCAGAGGCACAGGGCTGAAAGGAGCCTCTTGGCAGGGCATCACTGCTCAAGCTCCTCAGCACCCCAATAAAATAACCTATTTCCAACAGCCAAAGCCTCTCCCTTGGGAAGAGGGGGGCACAGGACTTTCCAAGTGCTCCAGAGAAACAGCAACTTCTGCTGCTGAGTTTTAAGTTTGCTCTTCCCTTTTGGAATCCGTGAAACACCAAGAAAGGACCTCTAGAAACATCTCTCCTTCCAAATCCTTGGCTGCAGCTCCCTGTCCTCCCACCTTGCATGGAAATGAGTGGGATTGGATTAGACCTGATTTTCTTTTCCTTCCCTGACTGCCACCCATGCAGGGCTGGGCAGGAGGTGGCTGGGAGCATCGCTGGGGTCTGGCAGAGCCTTTGTAGCAGCATTGCTATTCTGCACAAGTTAACTCCTCCACAACAGATCGATGGCCACGCTGGGCTGGGAGGGGAGCAGGCAGGAAGATTCATGCTTCCTCGTTTTCCTCTGGTTTTCACATGTTCCACTCCTCCCAGCTCCTGCCACAGCTCAGCACAACTGGGACTGACTGGGGGATGCAGCAATGTCCCACTGCCTGCTGGGCCAGCTGCTCCCACCTCAAACCAGCAGGAAAACACCTCCAAATGCCCAGGAACAACACACTCCCACCTCTCTGTCACCAAAGCACAGCACCAAGCTGGCAGTGGCAGCAAGCCACGAATTCCAAGAGCAATGCCTGCTCCAGGGGCAGGAGAGCAGGAATATCATCTGCACAGTGGGAATGGCATCTGCACAGGCTGTGTGTCCCAATGCCCACGTGTCCCTCTCCCGGGGCACACCTGCATTGCTGAGACACCTGCCAAGGGACATGGACATCCCTTGCCACCAGACCAGCTCCCAGCTCCACTGGGATGCACATACGGAATGATGACACATGGCTGTCCTCCCTCCCTCCCCAGAGCCACCTCCCAGGGGCAGGATTGGTCCCCATTCCCACAGAGTCTCCCTGACAGAAGGAAAGAATCCCTCCTGCTGACTCACCCAAGCTTCCCTTTGTTCTCCTCCAACACCAGGCGACCACCCAATGCCAGGGTAGAGCACCTCGATCTGTGGTGTGGATCAAGACCCCCAGTCTGTGCCCAAAACCCTGTGCAGGCCCTCACCAGAGCCACTTGCCATAAGTTTGCAGAGGACCCACCCAGCTGCTGTGTTTCACTGCCCAGACCCCCAGGAACCCAAACCCCTCCTTCTTTGATAGCGGAATCTGTAGGATTTTTGGCACTTGGGAGAACACAGCGATTTGGGAAAGAAAAGGAGCTACTACTTTTTTGAGCCAAGCTCAGCGAGGCAAATCCCTAAGCAAGACACCCTGTCCTCCACCCTCTGCCACCCGTTTTCCAGCCTCTTTGCCCAGGCGTGCCATGACGCAAGACAAATCCACAGGAATGGCCACAACACAGCCCCCACCCTCCCAGGAGCACTCAAGGGCTGTAGGGGGACACAAAATTTGGCTGCAAACAACAGAGTTGCAGGAAAATTCCTACTGAAATTCCTCCTGGGGCTTTTTTTTCCCTGCCCTGGTTCGGCCCCTCTCCCCTGGCTGGCGTAAAGCAGGAGTGCGGTGTCACTGCACACACCCAGCTGTCCCCACAGATGTTGGTGTCACCTATGCGATGCTCCCGAGGAGGAAAGTCACTCTCGAGCATGCCGGAGTTGCAAGCGCCGCTTCCCAGCGCTGCAATTAAAACCTGGCTTTTGATTTTTAATGTCCCTATCAAACATCCTCTGGGATGACTGCGCCCATCTGCTGCGAGGACAGGGACGAGCGGCTGGGCATAAGATGTCCCAGAAGTTATGCTGAGCAAAATTACGGATTCCTTGGCGGCCCCCGAGCCCCTCGGATCGCTGCTGCGGGAGACAGGACCCTGGTGCAACGCCCAGCCCCCATCTCCCCCTCCCCAGGGAGCAGCAACCCCTCGCCTCTGGAGCCAGGGGATTTTCAAGGAGCGGAGCATCCACCTGCCCGGAGCCAGCTCCGTCCTGCACTTCCCCATTACAGCTGAGGAAAAGCACAAAACCACACCAGGGGGTCACCAGCTCCCCCTTTGCCCAGGCTGGGGTGATGTGACACGGATGAAGACAGCCCGGGCACTGCACTCCGGGAGAACAGCAGGATTTATCTGCACCGAACGCAGCCCGAGTGCCCCAGCCATGTACTGACAGCAGGAATGGAGCCCCTGCCTCGCACCGCTGTGGGGCAGGGAGCCAAAAGGGAATCACATTCCCTTATTTTTCATCCCCCAGTAACTTTCCCGGAGACAACTGGAAGGGCTGAGCCCGAGCCCATTGCCCTGGCACTCCAATCTCTCAGCTCGCTGCCATCCTGTACCGACAACCGACACGGCGCATCGCCCGCGGGGAAACCGAGTCACGTCCCCAAAGTCACCATGCAAGCAGCAACCCCCCCGACCCCCCGAGGCCCACGTCCAGCTGCTCCTACCTGAGCGTGGCGCTCTCCCCTTGCCGCACTGTCACGTTGTCCATGGCTTTGGGGAAGGTGGCATCTCCGCTGCGCACGGGCACTCCTGCGGGCACAAGGAAGAGCAGCCTGAGACAGAGGACGACCAGGCACCTCCAGGGCAGGGCCAAGCACCCACCGACCCCCATCCTGGGCAGCGGGGACTTTTCCAACAGGCAAAAAACACACCCGACAAGGCGAAAAGGGGGAAGGGGTGGGTGGAGAGGAGGGATGGGGGGGAGCAAAACCACCGGGGCGAGCGCTGCGGAGCTCCACGGAGATCAGGAGAGCCCCCGGCAAGGCTGGCTGCGAGCGCTGAGCCTGCCGAGCGGCATCGGAGGGAGTCCCGCTGTCCTCGGGCGAGGGAGGAGGACGGGAGGGCCGGGGGGAGGAGGAGGAAGAGGAGGAGAAGTGGCAAAGGTGCTGGGCGAGCCGGTTCTTCGGGCAGCAGTCCGAGGCTCACTTGGGCGAGGAGGCGCCGGGGGGGCCCGGCTGTACCCCACTCCCGCACGCTTGTCCCGAGGCGGGGGCAGTCCAAAAACCAGCAAAAACCCCAAAAAACACCCTCGAGGCGAGCTAGCAAAGGTGTCCAGGCGCAAGAAGGCACAGCGGGCAAAAGCCTTCGTGATGCCCTGCAGCTCCTCTCCTCCCGCCCCGCTGCCGGGGGGCTGATCCAGGCGGGATGCAGGATGCCGGGATGCAGGATGGGGACGAGCGGACGGCGGGATGCAGAATGCGGGGATGTCAGGCTGCCGGAGCCCCTGGCTGGCCTCAGCGGCGGGCGGGAGGGGCGCGGGGGGGCGGCGGCAGCACCCCGGCCCCGGCCGGCAGCATCCCCGGGGTTGTCATGGCAGCAGCTCCAGCGCTGCCCGGCGCCTCGGCTCCGCACGGCCCGAGCCCCGCACACGGGCGGGCAGGCGGGCGGCAGCGGGGCGGGATGCGCAGGAGGACACGCACATTAACCCCCGCCGCGCCGCGCTCGCCGGGGGGATGGCAGGACCCCCTCCTTTCTCCTCTCTCTCCCCGCGCTTACCTGCGTCCCGCAGCCAGCACCGCTCTACTGTCCCCTTTGCCCTCCTCTACCTCTGCACCTTCCCCATCCCAGGCGGCAAAGTCGCTGTGCGGGAGGGGAAACTGAGGCACGGGTAATATCCCCCTTTCCCCCCGGCCAGGTGATGATGAGGAATGTGTCCTCGTCGTCCCCTCCTGGTCCCCTGCACCTCACAAACACAGCGTGAGCTTAAGTCGCAAATTCCTCCCCAGCCTCAAGCACGGTCCCCGCGTACTTTTTATCAGCTCATAATTTAACAAATATCACATTTGCTTGTGCCGAGTAATTCCTCCTTCCCTCCGCTAGTGGCTAAACACATTAATATTTCCAGGCACAGTTCCATGCTGGTAAAAAGGTGCCGGGGAGCATCCTCAGAGCAGAGAGTCCTGGCAGCAGCAGTCAAATCACAGCTTTCGGGGTGCTGCACCCCTCAAACCCCCTCAGCTGCAGCAGCCCAGCCTTAGGGAAAAGCAGTTCTCCCCCACTTGCTGTGCCCAATGACTTCCCCGCTTTGCCTTAGCCAAAAATCCTCCCTCCATTCCCCCACCGTGTGCTCGGCAGCTTTTACACAGCACCAGTGTGGGGTGGCTTTTTCCTTGTTTTTTAAGTTCGCTGCTGCCAACCTGAGCTGGATTCAAACTGGTGACCTAGATGTGAAAGGATCCATAGCCCGTTACTAATCCCCGGAGTCTCCGAATCCCCTGTAAACTACTGCTTAATTCACTAACTGTGCTATTTAATCTCTAAAACATTATGAGCTGTGCCGGGCAGAGGAAACACTCCATCAAATAAAGCTTTATTATTATTGTGCATGCTGACTGGCCGTACGAGAAGGGGATTGCTCTGCAAGTCTCTCTACTTTTTCCTTGTCTGAAGGTTCCCTGCTCCTTGAATTTAGCGCTGGTGGGACGTGCTGCCTCGAGCTCTGTGTTTTCCCAGAGGAAACGGCAGCTTTCCCCAGCTCTTGGCAGAAGGGCTTTAGTCCCCGCAGTGAACTCGGCTGTCTGAACTGGCAGGGGAGGGGGGGACGCTGCATTCAGGGGCACAGATTACATGGCAAGGGTCTCTGCATAGAGAGAGACCATCAGAGGCAAGGGAAAAGACTCTACCCAGGGTTGTGTGATTGCACAGGGGTGTACAAGTCAGCAAAGAATAAAATACACCAATCCTGCTGATTGCTGCAGCATCCAAGCACCCCTGGCAGGATGGGGACCCCGCTGGGATACCTGCAGGATCATCACACGAGAGCTTGCTCTTTGTAGGGCTGCTCCTTTGAATGGGCAGGGACCAATTCCTGTGTCAGCAAAACCAGAGGGATTCCAATAACCACAGCCAGTTAACCTTTTAACACGGAATTCAGTCCCGGATCGCCGGGAGCATCTTAAATTACGAGGAAAAAACACCTCCCTGCGCTGAAAGCGTGTGAGAATGGGGCAAAAAACGCGACCTGCAGAGCTGTTTCAGCCCTTCCCAGGGCTGAATTTGGCCCACTGTTAGGAGATCATCAGCAGCATTGTTTGAAAATCCCAAGGAATTTACATCCAATACGCTCCTGCATACTAAAGCCCGGCAGAATCCCTGGTCTCCCTCCCTCTCTTGCATACATACAATGTACATATAAATCAGCCTGTCACAGCTCGTCTCTTTTCTGACAGCTGTAATTGCTTCGGACTATAAAAATATCTATAGACAATAAACACAACGCGGGAAAACAGCAAAGAGAAAACCAAATCAAGGTTCCTTTAAATTATTCAGTTGCTCCAGCAGCAGAGGAGCCAGCAACTGAGTCCAGCTGTGAAGGTTCAGCAGCGAGAGAAAGAGAGCTTTGTAGCCTCCTCTGGGGATGAGAGAGGCTTTTTTCCTTCATTGGGTTTTGACCACAGCAGCAGCAGAGTTTGCTGCACACGGGCTGAGCCCATCTGAGCACCAAACAGCCTCTCGCTTTCAGCTTCTTCCCTTTCTTCCTACTTAGGTAAAAGTCTTTTTTTTTTTTTTTTTTTTTTTTTCCCCTCACCGCGAGCAACAGGCAGGAGAAAAACAGAACGAGCCAAGCGCAGCACGCTGGAGGTGTATCTTTATCTCCGTATCCATCGCTCTGCTTTCCAGCAAGGCTAAAGGCCCCCTCTCCTGGCAGAGACCACAAACAGGGCAGCAGAAGCAGCAAGGGCTGCACAGGGTGGGAAGTGATGCAGAGGCAGGGATGGGACATGGGGAGGGATTTTCCCCTAGGGAGATGGCAGCTGGAGGGGAAGATGCTGAAAGCATGGGTGGAGAAAGGGTTAGAAGGAGCAAGAGCCTGGGAGTTTGCTTCGATAGCTGGGGAGGAGGAGGTTTGGAGGCAGAGCAGGGAGCAAATCAGTCCCAAAAATGTCGCACAGGGAAGAATGATGGCATCTGTGAGGGACCCCGACTCCTTCTGCAAGGACCCTTCCAGCAAACACTGCCCCAGTCTCGGGTTTTTCCTGCAAAACCAAGCCCTAAGCAGCTAATCTGCAGACCTGAATGGTCCCAAAGGCCAATAATCAGATGTAAATTTGCTGTTCAAGTTCCTCTATCAAGGAAAACAACAACATTGCTGCATTTTTCCCCTCCTTCCTCCGAAGTATCCTGCACGACTCTATCTTCTATTTTAATCTAACTGCCCTCAGGTCCAAGTTAAAGATCCTCCCATCCTATAGACCTGCCTGCAAACCTATATCCATGCAATCCTACACCTCCCCACACCAGTGGATTTCATTCCTGGAGAACAAAAAACTACTTTCAATAAGTAGGTCATAGCAAGGCAATTCGTACAGCCAGATTTTTCTTTTAATTCCACTTTTCCCTTTCCAGGGAGCTGATAGATGGCAATCTATAGCCCCAAAGTGGAAATTTATTTTTAATCTGAAATGGCCAAATATGATCAGAAACATAATTTATGCTCGAGACGTTCTCATTCCCTCCAAATGAAAACACGATTTTAGAACGCCAGCCGTGCTATCGCATACCACATTATTCCCCAATAAGCTCAGAGTCGCACAAAAAGCGCTTCATTTCCTTGGCATTAGTCAGGTGAATGACACACGAGTCCTGGGGACTTTTTCCTGAATAACCGCTGAGCCCTCCATGCCTCCAACCATTCACCGGAGCCACAAAGGACGTGAGCTCCAGCTCCGCTCACCGCCTCATTTATCCCCTTCGTTAACGGTGGCCCCAATTAATGAACAATGATTGGGAGCCTTACTTGGCCGGAGCCGTTTGGAGCCCTTCTCGCCCCAAAGGCATCGCCGCTGCGAGCTGCAGGAACCGCCTGCTCGGGGCTGTTTCTAGGGCACAGATTTTGGAATGCAAGCAGCATCCTCATGGGCGCTCAGCACTCAATCCCTCGCTCTGGCGGCAAGCAGGGACTCCCAGCACCTTCTTCACGGTGTTTAAAGACAACGCAGGAGACCCCATTAATCCCTGCTAGAGATGCCGTTAATATTTAACTGCAGTTTAGATAAACTTACAGTAACCATCCCATTAAATTTAAATAAAATGTGCTTCTGGGAGCCTTCCCCTAAAGCCATGCTGCCCTGCTCTGCCTGCACTTTGCACCAAGTGCCTCGCAGTAAAAAAAGGAACATTTTGTTTGCCCTTTAAAAAACTGCTGGGCTCGGGTTTGTCGCTTGCTCTCGTCGTGCTCAGGGACTTCGGAATTTTCAAGCACGAATTAACTCCTTCCAGGGCACCCCGGGCTGAGCTGCAAAGCCTCAGCCAAGGGGCTGGAGGAGCAGGAGTCCTGGGAAAGGCTGCAAATCTGTCCCAAAGTGGTGCTGCAAACCCAGCACAGGATTTATCTCCCAGCACGATCTCATGAGGTAACCCAGAACGTACCCCCGGAGGAAAAGGAAAGCCAAAATGCCCCACACAGCACTGCCAGCCCTAATACACAGCAGCATCCCTGAGGATGCTCAGCATCTCATCCCTGGCAGTGTTCACAGCCAGGTTGGACAGGGCTTGGAGCAACCCGGGATGGTGGGAGGTGTTCCTGCCCATGGCAGGGGTGGAATAAAATGAGTTTTAAGGTCCCTTCCATCCCAAACCATCCTGAGTGTCTTTGTCCCTTCCCGAGGAGCCAGGCAGCGGAGCTGGGCATAAACTCAGGAGGATGCACAGCACCCCCAAACCTCATTTTTCCCGTAGGATTCCTCCTTTCTCCCACAGCCCTCAGCTGTGGACCTTTCCCAGCAGCCCAACCAGACACACACATTTGTGAAGTGACACCCCTGCAGGTCCAGACTCAATATTAAACATCTATACAGAGAGCTAAAATCTGGTCAAAGAGCTACCAAGCCGCCCTGGCACAGTGAGAATTATGAACTGGGATTGATCCTTGGTACAAATCAATATTGATTTTACATAAATCTCTTCCTCACGGCTCCATTGTGAGGTTACATCGCTGTATGAACACCCCGAAAAACTTCTTTAAGACACACTCTGCATCCCCAGCAGCGTTTGATCAGCACAGCTCAGGTGCCAGGGACAGCAATGACGTGGGACAAAGCCATGCCATTATCCATCTAATGGCTTTTGATAAGTGTGTGACATTAACCCCGAGCTCTACAACTCAATCCCTGCAGTCAGTGAAAATGGAAAGAAGCTGAATAGGCAGAAAAGCAAAGCCAAACACTCCTCAGGTCTCACCGTGGATATTTGGGAGCTCCAGCAAGGCTCCCTTAAATGGGAAAACACGAAGTTCTACCCCCCCCGGAGCTCTGCCCACAATCTGGGGGGCTCTGTGCTGGATAACTCTTCGGAAAAGCAGCTCCAAGAGTTGCTGTGCCTTCTCCTGGGATGGTCCCAAGGAAAACGCACTGAGCCAAGCCTTCCCCAGCCCATCTGGATATCACACACATCCTACACCGCAGGGAGCAGCACAGAGCCCGGCTGGTTCATCCCCCCTCCACCTCAGCTTCCCCCCCAAACCATTTCCTAACACAAAGCTGCTCAGTCCCTACAAAACCAGGGGGAGCAGACATCGGAGAGGAGCACATACCTCAGTTTGGACCACCACACGCAACAGAAAGAGAAGACACACAGCAGAGTCCCTTAAATACCTCTTTGAACAGCCCTGAGTGTTCTCAGCTGTGCTGGGTCAAAGCCCAGCCCACGGCCAGGTGTTGTGCATCCCCACAAATCAGCCTCTCCCAGACTCACTGCCTGCACCTGCCTCAGGCCTGCCAGCAGCCACCTCCAACCCAAACCTGCCTTTCGACTCCCCACTGCCAAAAAGGGGTTTTTCCCCATTTCCACCTCAAACCAGCAACTTTGCAGCACCCAACTTTTGCCAGCCTGCTTCCCTTAAGTTGCCAAATTGCTGGAGTATATTCCTTGGGAAAAAGTCCAGGCTTGCTACTGTCTGCCTGTATCAATTTGAGTTTTGCCACTGGTCCTCTGACCCTCACAGCTCTCTGCATCCAAGAATAATATTAATAATAGTCCTGCCATTAAGCAAGATGCTTGGTTGGAATCTGAAGATTTTGAGAAATGATCTCATAAATTTAATTCCCGGGGTACCATCTTTGAGCGTTAACAGGCACAGTCGCCTCTGAATTCTGGGAAATGAGCATAATTACATGGAGATCGACAAGGCACAAATGCCAAGAATTCTGTTAACCTTTAATACTGCAAAAAAACTCTCCCCTTGTAATTATCTCTTTCCTTTGTCTTAAATGTTACTGATGAATATTTAGTGGGATAAGCAAATAAAAGGAGGCTGAGGGGTGCAAGGAGGTGCAGTTCTCTGTGGGATAAGCCTGAAAACCTCACAGAATCATTGTGGGTTGGGGCAGGATGGGACCTCAGGCCACCAAAACTGCTCTGTGGGACAATGACATCCCCATGGTGACATACAGCCATGACAGAGCCAGCGGAGGGGAATCTGAGTTACACCAAAATCCAGATTAATTCCCAGCACTACTGCAAACACACCTTCACCCAGCTCTGTGAAGAATGATCCCATAGCCCCCAGTGGGATGGGTTCAGGCAGCTCTTCTCCAAACGGAACTTTGTCTTAGAATAAAACTTCCCAGGTAAAAAACACATCACCTTTCAAACACATCCTCCCCAGGGCTGCAAATGGCACTGCCCTCTTGCTGCACATGGAGCCTGATGGAAAGAAGATTTTCTCCCGGTGTGAACTGCATTAATATCTGTCAGAGCTCTGGCATTTCTGCCTATAATGATGAAAAATATGTGCCGAGAATGCGGGGTGCTCTCAGCATCCTCTCCCTCCCCATGAAGTGAAATTAGAAGCAGCTGCTCCTGCTTCCGTCCTCTTCACAGCCCTGCAACATTATCTCGGGAAGCTGATTATTTGGGAGATGGCGTGGGGATAAGGGAGCCCCGTGACCTATCCGTATTCCAGCGGTGCTGTGCTGCAGGCAGGGCTCAGCTCCCCCTCCCCGGAGCTGGAGACCAGTTAAAGGTCACTCTCCTCTCTTAATGTCACAGCAGAGCCACCACGGAGGGAGTGAGGGAAAGAAAAAGGCACATCTCCCCCGCTGGATGGAGAATATCCAGCTCTGGCCTGGGAGGAGTGTGCCAGCAGGTGGTGGTTGGGCTCTAACCACCTGTGACGCCAAATGCTCTCGGAGTGCTGTTCAGGAGTTCTGGAAGAGGTGGAAGGAGATTTCTCCTGCATTTGGAGATGCTGCTCTCAACCACATCCCCACCAGCAGCTGGACCTGCTGGTGTGGATGGGCAAGGAGGCAGAATTGTGTGCTGTGGAGGAGAGGGATTGCAGCACAGCCCTGTGCTTGTCCCAAAATGCTGCAGGCATCAGAGGGACAGGGGATATCCCACTGTGAGTGTGCCAGCCCCAAATCCCAAATTAACCAATAGCTTCTGGGCCACTGAGGCTGGGAGCTGGTCCACCCAGAAGCCCCACAGGGCCACCAGAGCGGCTGGGTGTCACAGGAGAAGCTGGAGCAATCACAAACTTTCCTTCCAGCCTCAAGGCCAGACCTTTACAGATTTCCTTCTCCCCCATTATAGGAAGTCAAAGCAGTATTTATTCAAAACAGACCGGGGAGAAAAATGAAAGGAGAGAGGTGAGCTCACCAAATCCAACACCTCCCCTTCCCTGGAGGGCTCTGCACTTGTGGAGGGGAGGAACTCATGTCCTGCCCAGGGCCAGGGCTGTGAGCAGCAGCAAGGGCTGCAAACCTCCCCGAGAGAGGTGACACCACAGCCACCTCAGAGCCCAGCAGCTCCAGCCACCCCCCTGGCTACTCCAGACCTCAGAATGTGGCAGATGGTTGCCTCCTCCCTTCCCTTTCCCTGCCTTCCACTGGAGCGAGGTTTCTGGTCTCCAAGCTGCTTTTATGCCCCTTTAAAAGGTTATAAAAGCTGTCTTTATATTCCAATAAAGGGATATAAAAACAACCTTTTTCGCCATTCAATAAACGTGGTTAACTTTTCCCCCCATTAATATTTTTTTGCCTCAATGCTGTGTGCACCTGTGGGCTGCTCCAGGACATGGAGGAGGCTGGAGCTTTGGGAATCACATCCCCAGGCAGGAGACAGCAGAGCATCCAAAGGGAGAGGGACCAAGGGGCTGTGCTGGGGGCATCAGGCAGGTCTGGTGCCAGGCAAAGATGGGCATCATAATCTGAGCTGCTGGCAAAAAGGAGAGGTGAGGATACAACTTCACTGGACACCTTGCTGGTGCATTTATTCTAAAGAAAATCCCTCCTGGAAGTTGGGATGAGCTCAGGGAAGGGCAGTGCTGTGGCATGATCAAAATTCAAGTGATGAGCTCTATAAATCAAGGGGCAAAGAGTTGCCCAGAAGGGTTTTGCCCCTAAAAAGGCCCCTCTGATGTAAGGGATGATAAACTGCAGCCACCCTGGTCACCATTCCTGCACAAACCACCAGCTGCAGCACCCAGGGCAGTGCCACCTCCCTCCTGGGTGACAAGGGACAGGTCACCTCACCCCTCACTGCCAACCCCCTGCCCTTGGCAACTTCATTTAGACCTTACAGGCCATGGGTCAGCAATTGTCCTGTCCGGAGCATCAGGGCCACACGAAGCCTGACAGGTCCCTGCTCCCCACGCAGCCTCCAGACATGGCTCTAATTATTATTTACCGTTTGTGCAGCCATCCCGTGGCTCGCAATCCGTCTTTCTCAAAAGCGTCCTTTTCCTTGGAAGAGGATCTAAACCTGTCCTGCTGCTCGTCCAACAGCCTCTCCAGGCATTAAAACAAGGAGGTTTATTATTTTTGGTGACAGCCTGTTCTGCAAGGTGAACACAACTCGTATGAATCAAACCGACTTGGATTTCATACATCATCCCCCAGCAGCACCAACGTGAAGGGCAGGAGGGGTTTGGCTGCCGAATGCAGAGCAGAGCAGGGAGTTTATCAGTGCTGATCTATCGGTGATGGGGAGCCTGTGGGGTGCTGGGAGCGTGGCTGCTGGAGGGAGAAGAGTGGGGGAGATGTGAGTCCATAAATAATTCAAGCTGGAGAGAGCAGCTACCAGGAGCTGGAATTGAAGATCAGCACCAAGAACCTTTCCAGCTGTGCTCCCACTCCCTGACCTCATATCTCCCCTTCCTGCCCCTGCACTGTGGGATGGGATCAAACTCTGACCGGGGCAGGAGCAGGGCAGATGATCTCATCACAGAATCCCAGAATGGTTTGGTTTGGAAGGGTACTCCCACCGTGGGCACCTCCCACTATCCCAGGTTGCTCCAAGCTCCATCCAACCTGGCCTTGAAAACCCCCAGGGATGGGGCAGCCACAGCTTCTCTTGGAAACCTGGGCAAAGGCCTCACCACACCCACAGGAAGGAATTTCTTCCCAATATCCAATCTACCCCTGCCCTTGGCCCAGGGGCTCCTTGCCCCCACCATGCACCCTGTCCCAGCTCACTCCATCCCACCCAGGCTGAGCCCTCCCTGCCACCTCCAGCTAATTAACCCAGCTAATTGCCTTTGCCAGGCTTTTTTTTAAGGCTGCAGGAGAATGATGAGGGTGAAGGGAGAGGGTGAGCATCCAGGGCTCCCTGGGGAATTCAGAAGCATTTACAGTCCCTGGCACAAGAAAATCCATACTCATCTTAGCTCTGAGAGGCAGGGCTGCCCTCCCACATTCCTATTAGCAATTCCCAATCATCTTTTATTAGGCCTGCATTGATTTGCTGCTCATTTCGGTGGGAAGGAAGAACTAAGAGCCTCAGCCTGGTCTCAGCTGAGGAATCCAGGCATGGAGCCGACAGAGCCAGAGATCTGGGGGGATGCTGACCTGGGTTCAGCTGTGCCATTACAGAGCAGAAGCAGAGCTGTCCTTTCAAAATAGCCCTGCACATCCTGGGAAGCAGGTGAGGGAGAGGGATCAGTGATAGGAGGTGCTGGAGGCTTCCCCTGGTCTTTATTTAGGGTGCTCCTTTCATGCTGGGGAGGGGGATTTTATCTAGCAGAGTTTTCTGGGAAAATTCGCCTGGATCCACACTCCCAAACCCCAACCCTGCAGAGCAGCTCGGGGCACTCATTACCCCCTGGGAGAAGCAATCTCCTAACACTACTCTGGTTTCCAAGCCAACATTTCCATGTTGCTTGTGAAACACAAATTCTGTTAGGAATCATCTGAATATTTTGTTCTAATAATGCCATAACACCAGCGTACCCATTAGCACATACACGGAAAGGAGTATTTGAATATCAAAACAAAGCAAATTTACAGTCATTTTTTTCCCCTCCTGGCAAAGGCATCGCTGCTAGTTATCAGTTTCCAACTGTTTGCACCACAGCTTCTCCATGCGTGTCCCTGCTGTCATCAGACCTGCTGCTCCCTGCACCCTGTGTCCTGAGATAACCCAGGATGTGCAGCCACAGCCACCAAAGGGCCTCACAGCCCCTGGGGGGAGGAAGGCTGGGAATGACAGGGTGGCAGCTCTGCAGAGAGGGTGGGAGATGCAAATCTCCGGCTGAGTGACACACAGATAAATCCCTCTGCACCTGGCAGCTCCACCTCATCCCATCACAGCTCCACCTCATCCCATCACAGCTCCATCTCATCCCATCACAGCTCTGCCTATCCCATCAGAGCTCCACCTCATCCCATCACAGCTCCACCTCATCCCATCACAGCTCCATCTCATCCCATCACAGCTCCACCTCATCCCATCTCAGTTCTACCTCATCCCATGACAGCTCCATCTCATCCCATGACAGCTCCACCTCATCTTATCTCAGCTCCACCTCATCCCATCTCAACTCCACCTCATCGCATCTCAATCTCATCCCATCACAGCTCTGCCTATGCATCACAGCTCCACCTCATCCCATCACAGAACCAACCCCATCCCACCACATCCCAGCAGGCTGAGGTGGAGGGATGCACTAAAAGCCAGAGTTTAGTTGCATTTAGACGTAATTATAAGTATTTTTTTAGAATGCCCCTGCATTTAGAAAGCCAGAGCCACTCTCTAAAACACCCCAGGAAACACGAAGCCGGGAGAGCAGATTCAGAGAACAGCTCACAATGCCTGCGGTGAGGCGGATGAAAGCCCAGGGCTGCATCCTTGGATGTGCCTCACTTCAGACAGAGAGGGAGGAAATACAGACACTCTTAAAACTCTGCCCCAGATCTGCCAGCACAGAAACTTTCCCTCTGCTTTGAACCAGGCAACTGAATTCTCTCCCTGGGAAGCAGCTGCCTCCAGGCAGCGTGTGGGAGGCGATGGGAAGAGGATATTGGATATCAGCAGGGTCCAGTGCTGCCTGGGGGTGGCCGAAGTGATGCTGCAGGAGTGACTGTCACCCACCTGGGCAGTGCTGGGAATCCTTAACCCAGGATCCTGAGTTAGGGAGAGGGATGTGAGTAAACCAGGTGTAAACTTTACCACCAGAAAACAAGGGCTTGCTTCCACGCTGATGTTCTGATGCCAATTACAAGCATGTAAGGAGCAAACTGGGTCTGATCCAGAGGGTCTGAGAGCAGCAGCTCTTCAGCCTTGAGTCAGACTTCATGTTACTTAAGGATCTGCTGCCCATTTTTCTGCCTCTTGCTTTTTTTTCCCTCCAGGCAGTCAGAGAAGAGCCAGAGACATGAAACCTGGAACCCCATGGGACGTGAAGCCCGGTAAGGAACATGCTGTTGGATTCCCCCTTTTCTCTGCCCATCAGTAGATGCTGGTGCCCCACAGCAGACAGAGGTGCAGGGATTTTGTCCCACACTGAAACGGGGCTGTCACAGCCCCTGCTGGCACCCGCCGTGCCTTTCGCCTGGCACTGGCTCACAGCTCACAAACGGAGAGGGCCAAATTCCTCCCTGGCGTAGCTTAATTAAAGTCAGTGATGGTACACCAGGGATGAACCTGGCCCACTGTCCTGAGCTGGAGTCCACAACAAGTCCAGCTGGCAGCTCAACAGCAACAGGAAGGATCCCTGGCAGCGGGAGCAGCGCTGGGAACTGCGGTCGGCATTAGAGTGGGAGACACTCAATAAACCCAGGGCTGAGCAAACCAGATCCGTGATAAATAACAACCAGCGTTCCACCTCTTCCAAATGCTATGGAGATCCAGCCCAAATTGTCCTCCCAAGCCCCATGAGCGGTGGGGGCATTTCATTAGCCCTGTTACATTGACAGGGAAACAGGCACTGGGAGCCTAATAATAATAAAAATCCATTATGTCACAGTGCTTGTTGTCTGTGCATCCCAACTAGCAGCTCCAAAAGGCAGGAAAATGGCTGGGCTGGTTTTAATGGAGTCAGGGGGATGGAAATGTGCAAGGAGGGTGGTAATTAGCTACGGGACACTCATCAAGATGAAGTTTGCTGAGTGGTGCCACTATGTCACACCCAGGCTGGGCTGAGGGGCTGGAAGCTGCAAGCAGGAAGGATCAGGGAAAATGCTGTTCCACAGCATGGGGTTCCTCTGTTACCCCCTGAAGGAGGTTTCTGAGAATCCCAGAAGCATTAAGGTTGGAAAAACCCTCCAAGATCATCGAACCCAACCTGTGACCAATCCCTACCTTGTCACCCAGACCAGAGCACTGAGTGCCACATCCAGCTGTTCTTGAACACCTCCAGGGATGGGGACTCCAACACCTCCTTGGACAGCCCCTTCCAATGCTTCACAGCCCTTTCCATGAGGAAATTCCACCTGAACCTCTCTAGCACAGCTTGAGGCCATGTCCTCTTGTGCTGTCACTTGTTTCCTGGGAAAAGAGGCTGACTCCCACCTGGCTGCACTCTCCTGCCAGGGAGTTGTAGAGAGAGAGAATCCAACCTGTTTGCACCTGGATGGAGTGATCTGGACAGCTCTGATCCCTCTGCCCATCCAAACCCATGCCAACAGATCCCAGGGAGGTCCCACCAAAATTTTAACGTGGCTCTGTGCTGAGCTTGAGAGGTGTGACTGCCCAGCAATCAGGGTGTGATTACACCACAGCTCTGCTTCCCACACCTGCAATTTTCACTCCACTCCTACAACTCCAAGGCTCCGTGGCTGCAAATTAATTAAAGTGTAAGTGCAAAATCAGTGGCGCCACTGAATGTTAAAAATACCCTTCCATGGTGACCGAGAACCCAAAGCCACAATTTTGGAGACGGAGGTAACGTTGGAGCTGAAATGTAAAGAAATTCCACTTATAGGGACAAGTGGGAGGTGGTGAGGTTATCTAAAAGCTTTACCACGGTGTAATTACACCGTATTCGTCAGGTAATTACAGCCCTGCTATTATATGCTACAACTCCCCGTTCCATGCCTAATCCCACGAGGTAGATTCAGAGGGATAAAAGGCAGCAGCAACAGACACCTGACTGCTGCAGGAAGGAATGATGGACGTGGATTGACAGGGACAGCGAAAGGAGAGGAGGTAGGAATGGAAATGCTCTGAGTATCCAGAGCAATGGCTTACAGCCAGACCAGCCCCACTCACATTCCGACCCTCTGATGCTCCAGGGATTCACACCATGCACGGGGAAGAGCTCTGCTCGGCTGACTGGGATCTATTGAGGAGGTATAAGCATTCATCAAAAGCCAATCTGCTTTTGGGAAGCAGAAAAAAGAGGTTACTCCAGATTAATTTTTCACTTCAGGAGCTTTCTGGGGAGTTCTGAAAGTGTCAGGTTGCGACGCTTCAATATTTTCTGAACGAGGAGCTCGAGCACTAGCTCCAAACTCCTCTGTTTGGATTGTCAGGTAATTTGTACCCAAACATTTCAATTAAAAATTTCTGTTGGCTCATCTGTTTGGGTTTTTTTCTGGGGAGAGAGATGAAGGATTTGGAGGTTTTGCTTATTTCCCAATTTCTGTCATTTTGATGCTTCATAAGCTATTTCAGGATTGAACAGGGAGGGGGAAAGCTAAGACCTCATTGCAGAGAGAGCATCCAGCCCTGGCTGAGGGGTGGTTTATCCCCACAGCCCTTCCCCTGCCCTGTGGCACATCGGAGTGTGCCAAAAAATCCCCAGGGCATTTTTTTCTGGCAGCAGGGCACTGGTGGAATCCCCAGCCCTGGAGGAATTTAAATACTATGTAGAGCTGGTTAAGTGGTGGGTGTGGCAGTGCTGGGGGAATGGGTAGACTCTGTGATCTCAGAGGGTTTTTCCAACCTAAATTATTCTATTCTATTCTATTCTATTCTATTCTATTCTATTCTATTCTATTCCATTCCATCCCATCCCATCCCATTCCATTCCATTCCATTCCATTCCATTCCATTCCATGCTACTCCATTCCATTCCATGCTACTCCATTCCATTCCGTTCCATTCTATTCTATCCTATTCCATTCTCTCCTCTCCTCTCTTCTATTTTATTCCATTCCATCCTAATCCATGATTTCCAGGGCTTGTCTCCACCCAGACCAGCACAGGGCTCCTGTTCCACAAGGCTGGTCAAACATTCAGTGCAATAACACCCACCCTGCTCTGTGGGGTCCCATCTGGAGCTCCAGTGCTCCATGACCTTATTTAACACTACCCCATTCCCAAGGCAGCCCAGCCCAGCCCTGCTGTGCCTCACAGGTGTCCTCCTGCTCCCTAATCCCACCTGATCCTATTTTCCTGGTGCTATTTGCATTCATATTTCCATGGCAGGTAGGAAGATGTGAGCACAGGAGGGGATGTATGGAATTATATCCATGGTGGAATTCAGCAAGGTCTGGAATAACCCCAACCCTTCCCTTTGCACAGAAAATGGAGATAATTCCCAAAACACTTACACAGAGCAGATATATGGGCACGGAAATACAATCAGATGGGACACAAACTGTGGTTTTGCTGGGGGGTTTTCTCTTGTTTGCGTTTGTTTTTTCCTTCTTTCTCTTTGTTTTAAGCTAACCTGGACCAAACTCTTTATCACCTGCTTCTGCAGAAGCCGTGCAGGATTTGCAGAGCCACAATGACAGAGAAGGAGCAAATCCCTGTGTGAATTCATCCCAAGGGAGCAACTCAGAGTTGCATCCACGTGGATTGGCTCTAATCCCTCAGGGTGCAGTTTCATCCACTAAAATCCATCCATTGCAAGGTGCCAGCACACCTGCCAGGGGAAATAAGGGCTGAACCATCGCCGGAATAATCTTACAGGAATGATCCCCATCTCCATTAGGGGCTCAGCTAAGCCATGAAGCCTGAAAGTTGATTATGCCTTTCGTTAGGAATGACTGAATGATGTTTTAAAACTGGAAAATGAACTCGCAGCTAAGAGGAAACACTTTCTTTGCGAGGCCATAGAGTGGGCTCCCTGTGGAATAGATGCAGCTGTGAGAGTCAAAATTAAATTGATATTAGAAAATTTCCTGAGGGGGGAAAAAAGTCATCTGGTGCCTGCAGAAATGGCATCGTGCAGAGAGCTCACTAGGAAATGGGAAGCTGCTGAAACTCAAATACATATATACATATATATATGTGTGTGTGTGTGTGTGTCTGTTTAAATAAAAAGAAAATATCCTCTAACTTTCCCATCTCAGCAGAAATTTCCAAAAAGTAAAATTTTCATGGAATGAATTCTTTTTCCCCCCCTGTTCAGCTAATGCAAGGACATTCCAGCTAGCTCCCGGCTCCTGAAAGAGTCACCTGTGTCCTGTAGATGGGACATAAGTTACCTGCCAGATGGGTTTTGGGGTTTGGTGCTTCCCACTGCCTCCCAGCAGGTCTCCCTGGTTAGCAGGGGCAACCCCTGGCTTAGTCATCAAACAACCAAACTGCTGAGCTCCTTCCAGAAAATCACATAGATTTTGATTTTCCCAATGGAAAATCAATTTCTCTGGGAAAAAAGTAAAAGTATCCCAGGAATTTTGGCAATAAAGGCACATTCTATGGGGAAATGTGCATTGATGGAAGATGGATGAGGCTCTGACCAACCTGGTCTAGTTGAAGATGTCTCTGATCACTGCAGGAGATTGGATTAGATGAGCTTTAAGGTCCCTTCCAACACAAATCCTTCCAGGATTCACAGCCAGAGTTTCAAAGCTGGCTTTCAAAACTTTCTCCATCCCTGCTCGCCATGCCCCTAAGTGCATTGGGAATGGGCAAACAGAGCAAAGCAAAAAGACACAGACGCAAAAGCACAAAGTCCAGGTGGAGACAGGAAAATCCCTGTGCATCAGCCTCCCTTGTGTCCCTCCAAGCAGACAGAGGCACCAGGAGCCTGCACAGTTCCATTTGCATTCGCAGGGAGAGCAGGGATGGCTCCAGCCACGTCCTCAGCGGGAACCTTCGGATCAGATTAGCACAGAGCTGCTGATGGCAACAGCTCCTCTGCTGCTCCCGTCGCCTGCTCGTGGTTTGCTCTAACAGCCTCTGGAAAAGGACTCACATTCCTTCGGTGTTCATCCAAGGAAAGGTGGAGGCTCTGCGGGGAGCACGGCCTGGGGGCAGCTGGAAGGATGCTGCCAGCACCCAGTGCCCCCACCCCCGCGGCATTGCTGCAGAACACACTGCTCATCCCAGCCCAGGGACACACACACCAGCCCTGCTCTGCCTCAAACATCAGCTCTCCTGATTTCCTTAAATAAAACCTTCCAGCATGGCCAGCTCCCTCCAGGAACGAGTCGAAGCTCCCTGCAACACAGGGTCACCTCTCCATCACCAAACCAAACCCAGCACAGCACTGCACTCCTTCAAAATTTATGTTGGATGTTAGGAAAAATTTTTTATTGGAAGAGTGATAAGGTTCTGGAATTGTCTGCTCGGGGAGGTGGTGGAGTCACCTGGATGTGTTTAAAAAAAGACTGGATGTAGCACTCAGTGCCATGGTTTAGCTGAGGTGGTGTTAGGGCATGGGTTGGACTGGTTGATCTTGGAGGTCTCTTCCAACCTGGTAATTCTGTGATTCTGATTCTGGGATTCTGAAAAAATTCCCGCTGGGAGAACCTCCACACACCAAAGTATTCCCCACCCCAACCTTCATTTCGACCTCTAAAATAAAAACAGTCATAATTAAGATGGGCTGGTTTTATTAGCTGGCAGATTCCAACCCTATTTCCATACCTTTTCCTGCAACCCCAGCATCTCGAAGCTGCTGCTCACCCAAAGCCTGGATTCCTCCGCAATCACACAGGTGCCAGTAACATTAAAGAAAACATCAACTCTGATGAGACCACTGAGACCTGCAGTAAAAACAGGAGGGCTGGTTGCACCACACACATCTGCTGCCAGCATCCTCCTCCACACCTGACTGCTGCTCTCCAGGCTGGAATCCAACGGGGTCACGACACCCTCGGGGAGCCCCACACCGCCCACCCATCTCTGAGTGAGTAGAACCACTGCCAAATCAGAACTCAGAGGATGGAAATGCCAAACAGACGTTCCCAAAGGCAGCTCGTGAGAATCTGCAAGGCAGCGGCGACGGAACGAGGTCAGAGAGGGAAAAATCAGTGGTAAAGAGGAGCCAGGACCTCGAGTCCAGGCTCTGAGAGGGAAGATAATAAAAAGGCATCATCCCTTCGCAGTCAGTGAATTGTTGCTTAAGCCCGAGGATCACAGAGAGCCCTCTCGTCTGAATGGAGCAGCCAAGTGAAGACATTTCCCAGCCATTAAGCCGAGCGATAAAGTGCCTGCAGTAAAGTCAGGGAAGTGGAATTTATCATGGCACCATACAGATTGTAGGGCCAGGAGAGAGCTGGCTCGGGTCAACAGGTTGACCTCTTGTGCTGTCTAAAGATCCTTCCCTTCATCACCTCCATTAACATCCTGTCTCCTCACTGCCGGCGCCTCTCCCTCCCTGGGGACTCTCCCCTTCCCTCCCGACTGGGGGTCAATTTCTTAATGGCCAAGCAGAAAAAACTTCCCCTTCCTTAGCTCCAGGCTGCTCCTTCTTGTCCTACCACCTTTGGAGACCAGCAATAATTCCCTTTCTTCATTTCCAACGTCGCCCAGAAGGTATCTTTAGAGATTGTGATCTCTTCCCACCTCCTCAGGGGGCTTCTCCTTTGCTAGGGTATAAATTAGGAACGGAATGGGGCAGCCCAGCCTTGTGATGTGCCTGCTCTGGGAAGTTACCTCCACCTGGAAACTGCCAGGGAAGGAGTTTTATCCTGCCAATGACTTTTTTTTTTTTTTTTTTTGGTTCAAATCTGCACAGAGATCATCCTGCTCCTCCCAGCCAGCAAGGCAGCTTTAAAGTCTCTCTTGCCCAGAGAAGCTGTGGCTGCTCCATTCCTGGAATTGTTCAGGTTGGATGAGGCTTGGAGCATCCTGGGATAGTGGAAGGTGTTCCTGCCCATGGCAGGGGGTGAGGTGAGATGACCTTTAAAGCCCTTCCAACACAAATCATTCTGTGATTCTTTGATTCTGCAAAATCCTCTGAGGTCATGGTGCTCAATAAGGAAATAAATAAATTTTGAACAGTGACATGCAGCCAGTAAGGGCAACTTGGGGCAGTCTAGGATGGCAGAAGTTCCTCCAAACCCCTGTGATCTGAGATCTCAGCCATTCAACTCACATCAGGCAGGTCTTTGTTTGGAATCGATGACCTTGTTTAGACCAAAACCATCCAAGCCCAGAAACCTGCAGCACAGAGAATGTTTTCTTGCTGTTGGTTGGCTGGAGTTATTCTCATTTTCTGCCTTTTTCTATTGCCTAGCAGAGACAGCAGAATAACCATCGGGAAGACAATTCCCAGGATGATTCCTGCCTTGTATCAGAGGAGCCAAAATGCGCAGATGAAAACTCTGCAAATGTTTTGCAAGGGAGCAGGAGCCCTTTTGAAGATGGCTGATTTCCCAGCACAAACATTTCATCCAGCCCTGAGAGTTCTTTGCAAAACAGTTTGAGCCCCACAAAAAAAACAACCAACAAGAAAACCCAAAAAACTGTCAAAACATTGTGAAGGAGACTGAATTTTTCTGTTCATTTCAAAAGGAACCATCAGCACCCAGGACCAACAGACTGGTGGGTGAATAACAGTACAGGGAATTCAGGTGTTTGGGTTTTCTGCCATCTCTGTGCAAGTGGCTGCAGTGCTCCTTGTTGGAAGGACAGCATGAGGTCACTTCACCCAAAGCTCCAAAATTAAACACCTGACCCCTTTTGCACTCAGAAAGTGAAACCCAAAAAAATGCTGAACCCCAAATATCACAGATATCCAGAGCGGTTTGGGATGGAAGAGACCTTCAAGCTCATCCCATTCCAACGCCTAGCATGGGCAGGGACACTTCCCAGGGACACTTCCCCTATCCCAGACTGCTCCAAGCCCTGTCCAACCTGGCCTTGGACACTTCCAGGGATACAGGAGCAGCCACAGCTTCTCTTGGAAACCTGTGCAAAGGCCTCACCACCCTCACAGGGAAGAATTTCTTCCCAACATCCCATCTAATCTCTCCCTCTGTCAGTGCAAAACCATTTGCCCTGGTCTTGGCACTCCAGGCCCTTATCCAAAGTCTCTCTCCAGCTCTCCTGGAGTCCCTTTAGGCACCGGAAGGAGTTCTGAGGTCTCCCTGCATCCTCCTCTCCTCCAGATGAACACCCCCAGCTCTCCCAGCCTGGCTCCAGAGCAGAGGGACTCCAGCCCTCCACGCCTGCTCTGGACTGTGTCCACATTCTGCTGTTGGGGGACAAAAAAAAAAAAAAAGATTTCATGTTATGCTGCTTTTTCCTCCCTGCCTGGCTGCTTCCCACCCTCTCCCCTTCCCTTCTGCATACTCTCCTGCTGTCCCCAGGTCCTGCTGATCCCCTCAGCCCCTCCTGGCCAGCCCAGGCCCCTCTGTGCCCACCCACGCGGATGGCTGCCGGCAGCACGGGGAGGCTGTGCCGCCGTCTCGCCCCGTTTGCTCCTCTCCACCTGGCTGCTCCGCCGGCCGGCTCTGCCAGGGCAGCGAGGCGATGGGGCGCCGGATGGATGGGCAGAGCTGTCAGCGCAGCCAGCGCGGCACAGACGCTCCCAGAGAGCTCCTGGGGTGTCTGCCAGCCCCCAGCCTGGGGCTCCTGGCTATTCCTGCTACCCCAGCCCCTCAGCCCAGCTTGCTCGATCATCAGCTTAGTGCATCATCCTTGAGGAGCAACAAAACCAAACCGCTAGACCACGTCCAGCAGGAGGAATATGGATTACCACACACTGCCAACCTGCTTGCCAAAAGATCAGGCTAAAACCAGGCTGCTGTGACCTCAATCCTGCAGTCCCTCCTAGGACTAGCTCTAGACACGACCTGTCCCTGTGTCAGCAGAGGTTTAACACCCAAAAGAAGCACAAGACCTCCTTTCACACCCAAACCTCGAGAGACATCCATCCCAAGCTGCTGCCCTTCCCTCCTTTCTCTGCCTTCCAGCTCCGGTTATAAAAGCCAGCTGGGAGGGAGGGAGGGAGGGATGCAGGGAGCTGCTGCTTTCCAGCCAAGCCAGAACGCAGCTCTGGTGCTTCTGAGCATCTCCTCCTCGTGTGAGCACCAGGGGAGGATCAGAACCCTGGGTGCAGCAGGCTGGGGGATGATGGGATGCAGCAGATAATTTGCACTAATGGCCCCAGAAAGGCAGAGAGTGCTCTCCAGAGGAGAACACACTTGAGCAATAACCTGAATAGCTCCGCGTTTCCAAGCAAAAAGTCCTTGAGGAGGGAAGAGAGGCCCTACAGTTGAATTCCTCTCCCCACCTGCACTGAAACTTGGCTGGGGATGTCAGAAAAGAGCTGCCTGGGCAGGGAAAAACATCAGAGCTGCAATGTGGGCAGCAGCTCTTGGAAGAAGCTGGAGCACGGCTGGATGTCCAGTTCTGCTTTCCATGCCCGCTTGGACAGACTGATGGCAGTCCTGGGAAGAGCCCAGCCCGGAGCACGTTTGGCTCTGTTGTCAGCCCAAGGCAAAAAAGTCAGCCCATCTGTGCTGAGACAGGTTGATATAGAGGGTGAAATGCCTAAGTAAAATTCCACAACAGGGCATTAAAAAGATGTAATAAAATATACACGAGTTATTAAATATTGTCATCAAGATGAACCATAAATCAGAGATTTTATGGTTTCTGATTATAAATTCCATTTATTCTGTAAGCGTTTAAAGAAAGAAAAATGGAGATTCAGTAAAGATTTAAGCCCAGCCATGATGCTGCTGATATTTCACTGTTGCTTGTGGATGACACGGCTGTGGGAGCCTGATGTTGGGTGCACAGAACTGTCTGGAAGGATCCTCTCAGCCTGCTGTGCCATGAAAAATTCCTGCATCCGTATGGACACCACTACAGAGCTCCTGTACTGCAAACTCTCCTCCCTACCTCCTTCCTCACCCTGTTTATGGGTTGCAAGACAAAGCTGACTTTCACAAAGAGAGAAATCATCATTTCAGGGAAGGGAAGGCTAAAACCGGCGAGTGTATGTGGGAAATACCTTTTCCCCTCTTCAAATGCCAAGAGAAATATCAAAGAAATTGCTTTCTTGGAAAGACTCAAGGGTTCAAATAAATTGTCAAGTGTCGGGTGCCAGCACTTCCCTCCTAGTGCCACAGCAGGACTGTGAGGCTTCTCCTGGAGAGATGCTACCACAAAGAAATGTCAGGAGATGCTAGCCTTGAAAACAGTTCCACAGGAAAACAAACAAAGGGACAGCCTGTGCTATCCCATGTTGAGGAGGATCTTGGCTCGAGGCAGCCTGAAGCTACCAAAACCCTGCTCTGCCCTGGTACTCTACAGGCACAACCCAGGAGCGTCGACAGCCCTGGTCCTCCCTCAGAAATGAGTATTTCCCATATTTAATGCCCATTCCCATTTTTCAGCATCACAAAGCAGCGCTAGATTGTTCCTTCTCCAACCCTAAAATGGCTTGACTCAGTCCCCAGCCTGCATTTTTCAGCTCAGACAAAACACACACCTGATGTACAGCTTTGCACGGGCTGTTTCCGTTCACCTTAATCCATTCACCATCCTACTGCGGTTCATTTCCAGGGGAACCAAAGCCCACGGACACAGATCCATAACCCCAGCCATTAAATCCCATCTCTCAGATAGGCTGGGTGGAAGCTGGACCACAGGGCAGATCCTGTTTAATTAGGGCTCATAAAACCAGCTCAGTGCTGCACCGGGGAGTGGGGCTGATTTGCAGCTGCCTTTAAAACGGAGCAGGGTTACTGCTTCAGCAGTTTTCCCAGCCAGTTTTATGGATGCAACAATAAAGCCCAAAAAAAAAAAAAAGGGAAGGTTGCGTGCCAGGAGTTTTAGTGCTGAAGCATCTGATAACGTCACGGCAGCTTGTGGTGGGATGGAGGGAAGGAGAGAGCTGGGATGGGAGTGGAGATGTGGATGAGCTGCGGGAGGCAGGAAAACGCAGCCTTGCTAAGCCACAGCAGCTCCTCAGCGGGGAGATAAGACACGTTTAAAATGAGCTTTGCCATATTTCCAAATAGCCTCTGCGAAGGTTTATGTCTGGCCAGATGAAGCAGTGATGAGCTGCCAGGCTGGGGTTTATGAGGTGCAGCAAGGAGGAGACAGCAGGAGCCTCAGCTGGGGGGAGACAGTGGGATATGAAGAATCCTAGAATCCCAGACTATTTTGGTTTGGAAGGGATTTTAAACCTCATCCCATTCCACCCCCTGCCATGGGCAGGGACACCTTCCACTGTCCCAGGCTGCTCCAAGCCCTGTCCAACCTGGTCTTGGACACTGCCAGGGATCCAGGGGCAGCCACAGCTTCTCTGGGCACCCTGAGCCAGGGCCTCCCCACCCTCACAGGGAAAGATTTCTCTCTAAAATCTAATCTATATCTATTTACTTTCATCAAAACCTATTAAATAAGTTTTTTTTTTTTTATTTATTATTTCTGAGTAGAAATCCTACCCCTGCTCCCATGAGCATGTCAGGCTGCACCTGAATTGCTGTGCTGGGGTTTTACAAGCTGGTGCACATACCTGGACAAACTCTCCCAGCTGTTTGCAGATGGAACCCACCAGAAAAGGAGCCAGGCTGTGGGAAAGGAGCAGGGATGAGCTTACTCCTCACGCTGAGCCTTCAATAGGCAGCCTGGCCAGCACAAGGTGAGCTGGTTGTTTGTGGAAGCTCCCACAGCAGGCCAGGCAAGATAATCCAGGAATTTGGAAAGATGAACTGGCAGATCACGGAAAAAATGGGGCAAAAAGCAGCACAGGAGGTTTCTGGGGTAGGAAAATCAGAGGATGAAAGCCTCCCTCAATGCCAGCCAGGGCAAATCAGCACTTCCCTCCCTGCCTCGCCGGCCGTGGCTTCGGGTAAAAATGTGATGAAGCAGCTTTATGCATGAAAGAGGCCAATTTAAAAGGAAAAAAACCAGGGCAAGTGTAAGGAAAAAGAAGAACAGAGCGAGACTGATGGGGTCAGGGCGCTGTTAAGGATGTCAATACCCATCACTCACCAACAACCTTTCTGTAACTCCTGACCCCGCAGTGGCTGTCGCGAAACCGCAGCAAAATTAAAACAGAAATGAAGCAGAATCAGGTCCTGGCGAGAGGAGGCAGCGCCTGACAGGCAAGGTAAGGGCCTGACGTGGAGACAAGGAGGGGGCACGGCGCTGGGCCACGGCGGGAAAAGTGCAAGGGATGCAGGATGCGGCGCGGGTGGCGGGAAGGGGGAGCAGGTTGGATATTCACTGCCCAGCACAGCGGGACACGGAGCAGGGAGTGAGGCTTGGCTGACAGCAGCAGGCTGGAGGAGGTGAGGATGTCCCCAGGGAGAGAGGAAGGATGAGGCTGATGCACCCCAAGAGCTGGGGTTAGAGGGGGGACAGTGGCTCGCGACAGCCGGCGGGGTTACAACACCACCTCTCCGTGCTTTGGGGGATTTCTGCTAAGAAAAGGCGATTTCCCCAGGTGGGTTTTCATGCAGTCCTGCATCTCATCCATCCATAAAAGTAGCAAAATAAGCAGCAAGCCTCCCTCCGAGAGGGCTGGAGCTGCAGCAGCACGATGCTCCCCTCTCTTCCTGCCCCCGGCTCTCTGTGCAAATTTAAAGCATGTTCCAGATATGGGCTGACCTTTCCAGAACACATGAAAAGGCAAAAGGAGAGGTGGAAATGCACAGAAGGGAAAATGTGCCTTGCAATGGAAAACAGACCACACACATCCCAGGAAGCAGAATGGGAAGAATGGGGGAAGAAAGGGCTCTGGTCTGGGATCAGTCCCAGCCAAAGCCAGGTCTGATGCTCTCCTGACCCCAAAGGGTAAGTCCTGAGGCAGACCCTGAGTAGCTTTAGCCCAAAAGCACATGGGACCAGCCCTTCTGCCAAGCAGACCTGAGATCACCCTCCCTGTGCTCCCCCAGCTTTGAGACAAGTCCAGCAAGGGGCAAAGCATGAGCCCCACCAGTGGGGCTGACCTTGCTGGGAAGCATCCCTAAGGCTCATCCACAGTGATCTCTCAGCTATTTAATCTCATATCCTGAGGGAGGTAAATTCTCCAGGATTATTACGGATCAGGCAGCAGCCAGCAGACCACAGCCAAGTCTCTCCAGCTCTGTCTTGTCCATCTTGTGCAGCTTGCAGAGCATCCTTCTCCCTCCCCACCACACAAATACCTGCCTTTCTCTTTCACCAGCCTCTCCCTCAGCCTGCTGTTGTGAGAAAAGGAGGACAAGCTCACCCCGCGGTGCCAGCGGTTCTGCAGCGCACCAGGCACAGCCCTCGCCAAGAACGAGCGCACAGGGGGAAGGCAATCAGGAGAACCACGGGAGATGCTGTCACACACAAACAGCACTGAACCTGCTGGGAGCCTGTGGATGCGTGTGGATGGCAAGGACACAGATTCCTGGGGTCCTCCCTTCCCCGTCACGGCTCTTTCAGCTTTAAGCTGGGCCAAGGTGAGGGTTCTTTGGGCATGACCCTCCCTCCGCCTCCCAGCCCGGCACAGCGTGCAGGATCAGCTCAGGCTCCTCTCTGCAAGACGTCCAGAAGCTGAGACAGAGCTGATCCATCTTCCCTGCTGAAAGAGTGTAAACAACTCAGCTGCAGGCTTGGAGTGCAAGAGAGGACACGCAGTTGGAAATTTTAAGGGCCAATTTACTAGGTAATTTACTAAACACGCTAATAATTGACATTGCAAGCACCATCCCGCTGTCCCCAGCTCCTGCCTAATATCCGTAGCAAGAGGGAGAAAACAGCTTTCCCTGTCCTCGTCGCTCTGCAAAGCCTCCTCTGCCAGCCAGATCCTGGATGCCATCTGGGCAGCTTCGCTCCACTCAATCCCAACCAACACAACAGCAACCCTGGCAAAACCCAGGCTCCTGATTAGTATGCATATTTCCGAGCGCTGATTCCACCTGAGGATCTGTGCAAGGGAAAGGTGTGTTGTAATTACCACCTCTTCCCTAGCTGTAATTAAAGACAAACTGAAGGGAGTTATGCCCAGGCTTTCGGTTTCCCTGAAGCTTTTCCCCGTGCCAAGAAAACAGCTCTGCAAGAAAACTCCCAGCAGCTTCTTGGAAAAAGGCAGCAGCTCAGCCTGGAGTTACAGCCTGGTTTAGATTATGGTGGTTAGACCAGGCTTCTCATCCAGACACAAGGAGAGGGCTGGAATCCAGGTGTCCCACATCCTTAGCTGCCTGCTGCAGGAGGGGCTGAACTGCTCTCTCCATGAGGAGCACAGGTCATGGAATGGTTTGGGATGGAAGGGACCTTAAAGACCATCTCTTCAACCTCTGCCATGGCAGGGACACCTTCCACTGTCCCAGGTTGCTCCAAGCCCCATCCAGCCTGGCCTTGGACACTTCCAGGGATCCAGGGGCAGCCACAGCTTCTCTGGGCATCCTGTGCCAGAGCCTCATCATGCTCACAGCCAAGAATTTCCTCCCAATATCCCAGCTAACCCTGCCCTCTGGCAATGGGCTTATAAATCTCTCTTGTCCTGTCAATCCAGGCCCTTGTCCAAAGTCCCTCTCCAGCTCTCTTGGAGCCTCCTTAGGTGCTGGAAGGTCTTCCCTGGCTGGCAGATGACCAAATTAAACCAGACACCTCTGATCTAAGTGACTAAGCCTGGGTGTGGTGAACCCCAGCACACCCAGTGGTGGCAGATCTGCACCAGGGGAAGTTACATGCTCAGTCCTGTTCACCAAACCATCCCAGGCCCTTAAACCCCTGCACAAATGGGAGGGGTTTGGGCTGTTTGTTTGGCAAGAAATGCTGTTTTGTTGAAATTTAAAACTTCCCAGGGGAATGTGTTGATTTTGACAAAGTCACGTTTGTGCTTTTATTGCTTTGATTTGCCTCATTTTCATTCCAAGCACCTTTGCTGGTTCTTAATGGTTTATGTTCCTACCTAGCAAATCTTTCAGAGAGGTGCTCTGCTTCCCCCACTTCTCCCCATTGAGAAACTCCACTTCCAGGGCAGGAAATTAAATACTAAATTCAAAACCCAGTTGATATGTAACAAAACCGTGGCATTACTGACATGGATTCCAAATCAGCCCAATCCTGGGCACTGTGGGGAGCAACCACAGCCAGGTGCCCAAAGGCCCAGTGAACATCTTTGAATTTATTTCTGTTCTGCACCTGGCTGGGCCTACACGTTAGAAATGAGGATGAAAAGCTGATGAGCAGTAAATAACTCTGTGCCCTCAAAGGCACAGGGGTTTCAAGAGCCCTCTCACCACTCACTCAAGGAAAAACAAACCAAAAAAAAAACCTCTCAGGGTCCACAAAGGCTGAGCATCTTCAGCCTGAAAAGCCCTTCAAAGTTGTCATTCACAGCAACCCTGGTCAGCGTTTGCAATTAATCATTCACTTGATTAATTTTGCCTCCTCTAGCCTGTGAGTCCCTACAGGCACGGAACACTGCTGGGGTGAGGATCCGTGGGTGGGCTGAGAGTGCACCGAGCCACAGCCAGAGTGGATGTGCCTTGGGAAAGCGAAGCCAAGCCACCCACGGCACCCTGCAAGCAGGGCTGGGCACGGACACAAGGTCAAAGCTCTTGCCCAAATGCCTGGGCAAGCAAATTCCTTAAAAAATTCCTCTGGTGGGTGTGATGACCTCGCTGAGACATCGTGTCACACACTCCTCCTCCTCCTCTTCGCCTTACACTCAGCCTTTACTTGACTCTCTTCAATGGACTAGCAAAAATATTCCTTTCAAATTGAGGGTTTTTTTGGTGTTGGTTTTCTTTCTTTTGTTTCCATTAGGAGACATGTTCATTAGGAAAATATCAGAAACCTCTGGGGCAGCTTGTGCTTCTAACTCATTTTCCAAATGTATAATGAGCCAGGAGTAAATTTTTTAGGGTGAATTTAATTGACCTTTGCAGTGGCATTAGGCAGATTGGCTTAAAGTCTATTAGAGCTTAATGTAACCTGGTGAGAGTTTAGGGAAGGTTATTGGAAAAACCGATGGAGTTGGACTGCTTTCCTCCCTTCCTTCCCAAGCTTTCTTCACAGAGGAAAAGAAGGATGGCTCGAGAATAGAGAGGGATGAACAGAAGGGGAGAGGGATGAACAGACGGGGAGAGAATTAAAAGGGAGAAGTGAGGCAAAGAGTAGGAGGCAGAGAGAGGGGAGCAGCTCCAACTGGCCCTCAGCTGCAGCAGGTTTGGCTGCTCGGGGACGAGCAGCAGCAGCCACCAGCCCAGCAGCTGGGCCATTTGCTGGGTGACACGGTGCCAGCTTACCCTAGCTGAGGATCAGGCCCTCTGGTGATGGAATTGATCCCAGCTCTACGGGGATGGCTGGCGAGCTGCTGGTTCTGCTGTCTCACAGGGAAACGTGGATCTGCCGCGGCTGGCAGGCGCTGAGCGCCGAGCTGGTCCGGATGCCAGGGACACACACCCGGGACCTGCAGCTGCTCAGAGACACCCCTGGGGTCACGTTGAGCTGTCCCTGCAGAGGCTGGGGGAGGCAGGTCAGCTCCACATCCCGGCTCATATCCAGCAGGAGATGTCAGACTTCCAGTATTGCTAATAGGGGCTCTCCAGGGGCTGCTGAGAAGCAGCACAAGGTGAAAAATACTGAATTTCACTCCAGTGCAGAGGAACAGCACAGCAAGAAAGCACCACCCTACAAAGCTATGTCCTGCACACACCTGTGACTTTGGTCTTGGGCTCTCAGGGCATGTTTGGGACTCAAAAGCACTTCGGTGTCACCCCAAATGGCACATGAAGGCTCCAACACCTCAACAACTCCACGTATATAAATATATATAAAATTAAAGAGTCACAGAATCCCAGAATGGTTTGGGTAGGAAGGGACCTTAAAGCTCATCTTGTTCCATACCCTGCAGGGCCACCTCCAACTAGACCACGTGGCTCCAAGCCCTGTCCAACCTGGCCTGGAACACTCCAGGGTGAGGAGTCAACAACCTCTCTGGACATACATACACACTAAAAAACACCCACGCCTCACACCAGGAACAGGTTTCCATTGCAGACTGCAATTCCTGCTGTGGAGGGGAGGTCCCCATTGAGGGTCAGCCCAAGCTCCACCTGCAGCATCACCAGGACACCATGGATTGGGAACAGCACCTCTGTTCCCTTAATTCACCTTAATTCCAAGCACATTTGCTGGTTCTTAATGGTTTATACTCCTACCTAGCAAATCTTTCAGAGAGGTGCTCTGCTTCCCCCACTTCTCCCCATTGAGAAACTCCACTTCCAGTATAGGAAATGAAATTTTAAATTCAAATCCCAATTGATATGTAACAAAACCCTGGCATTACTGACATGGATTCCAAATCAACCCAATCCTGGGCTCACTCACTCAATCTTCACTCACCTCTTGGAATCACATGAATAAAATTGCAGCAATCAAAGGCCTCAGGGCAAAGCTGGGCGCCAGGAAGCTGGCAGGGCACAGCTGCTCCCACCCCTCCCTGTTTCACAACGCCGGCACACCAAGCCCAGGTTGTGTTTACAGGGAAATCCAAACCTCCACCCGATGGGACCCTGGGATTGCAGAGGGGGAATGGGAAAGGGCTGTGGTTCCCAGCACCATCCTGCTTACAGCCACTCTTGATAGCCCTGCTGGGGTCACTCCATTCATCCGAGCCCACAGAGGTGCTCCCTGGTAGATCATGAAGGAACACCCACCTCTAACCCGCCTTTTCCTTCGGTGTTTTTGCGCCAGGCTTTAAAGGAGGGCCAGCAAATCAGCCTGGGAAAATCTCCTGGCTGCATTTTGAAACATCACTTGTTTTCCGTGTTTTTCCCCCCGCCCAGCCCTGATAATCTCAGGCACTCCCCGTCCGTGCAGGGGTGAGGTACAAAATGCCAGGCTCATCCAGCCCACACCATTCCCACTCGGTGTGGAGCAATCCTCCCTGAACTCATTCCCATCTCTGATACGGAGATGGGGTGCAATCCCCAGGGATGGGTGAGCAACGTGACACTGCGAGCCCTGGGCTGAGCCCTGCTGATGCCCTGATGTCGAAACCATCCTCCCTCCCCCGCCCTACAGCCTAAACAGCTCCGCCAGGATGCTCTGCTCCGTGCCAGAGAGGCAGCTCTCGCTCGCTTTCCCCCTACTGCGACATAAATGAGATTCCAGCATCCCAATTTCCAGTTACAAATCCTCCACCATGCACTGGCCGGTGCTAAACGTGCCTGTGGTGCTTTGCAATTCGGGATGTGGGAAGCCTCTGGATGCCCTCCCTGCACCAAACCGGCCACAAAAGGGTTACCGACCTGCTCTCCTTTCCAAACTTTGCTGCTTCATCCCCTGGGAGGCTGCAGCGAGGGAGAGGAGGGCTTCAAAAGCAAGCCGGAAAATGAGAGAGAAAAGGGGAAGGTTTCAGCTGGATGCAGGGAAATGGAAGGCTTTGTGTTTTCGGAAATTAAGGGTGTAAGGGGTCTCTTTGTGCTAAATGCTCCGGATGGGATGAAAGTAAATAGAGCTCAGCCGGGCAGGGGAGTTCGGGCGACATGGAGAACAATTTTTAGCCCCGTTAGATATTAATTTCCCATACATCATCCTCCTGTCCTCTGCCCGTTTGAAGCGCTCAAGGTTTCAGGCTTCAAAGCGCGCCACGCCGGCCACTCGCACAAAGCTTGGCATCCATGGGGAGCCACATCAGCAGGTTCCATCGCCGAGCCTCAGCAGGACCCCTCCTCACCGCCAGCCCCGCGATGTGACAGCCTGTGCCACCGCGCGGTGACTTCCGCGGGTCCCTGCTGCAGGAGGCTGGGGGGAGAAGGCCGAGCAGATGAAAGCGCTGACCCACTTTGTGGCCCCAAGTGCTCATTAAAACCCAACCGCATGTCCGTGGGCGCCTGGAAAAGCCGGTGGGGTCACAAACCCCATCGCTGCCTCCTGTCACTGATGAAGCACCTTCCAAAATCAATGGCGCTTTGTTGGGTTGCGTCAGCTAACGAGGAAAAGGCCATTTATTGTTTCAGTGGGGAAAGGCTGACGCACCACAAAGAGGGCCCTTTGCCTGACTCAGAGCAAATATCTGCAGCTTTTCCAGGGTGATTTGCCTTCGACAAGAGGCTTCTGTCCTCCAGCAAGGCGCCTGGGCTGACTGGTGGTGCTTACTGGGAGGAGAGATGCTTCTGTGGATCGCCAGTGAGTGATCTGCATCCAGCAGCAGTAATGTCGGGTTTGCAATTTCTGTTGATGCACAGCACAAGCACAGAGCAAGGCAGGCAGAGCTATTCCAAATTTTCTCCTGGGCAAAGTGAGGCACAGCTGACCAAAGAGCAGGAGGCTGAGCCCATGCTGAACCAGAGCCAGGCCAGGCAAAGCCCAACCATCTGCCTGCTGCAAAGCCAAACGAGCTGAGGTTACTTGATTGAAACAGCAAGTGCATAAATATCCAATAAAATAAACAACAGCCATAATTAATAATAAAATAAAAATAGCCTTTCCTTTCTGCTCCTGCACTTTGCAGCCGCAGTGCTCAGGGCACACCACACGCCAGAGTAACAACTAATTATAAGCACCAATTACGATGATAATGAAATAATCTACCTTCCAAACCTGCTTGCCATTAATTTTCCCTGGCTGTAAAGAAGGTTGAGAGCTCACACTGGACAGAGCAGGTGACGTGGGTGCACCGTGCTGTGTGCCACAAACCAGCCTGACAGCAGGAGGGGGACAGGGGCATCCTCCCACCCAGGACCCTCCTGCAGCAGTGACTTCCCCAGGTTGTTGCCCAGAGAAGCTGTGGCTGCCCCTGGATCCCTGGAAGTGTCCAAAGCCAGGTTGGACAGGGCTTGGAGCAACCTGGGATAGTGGAAGGTGTCCCTGCCCATGGCACAGGGTGAGACAGGCTTTAAGGTCCCTTCCAACCTGAAGCATTCTATGATTCTATGATTCTACAATTCTATGATTCTATGAAAGCCATGCATTCTTTGGAGTAAAACCGAGACAAAGCAGCACTGTGAAAATTTGATTTATCTCCTCTCTCGGCAAATTGAAGCTTTTCGTTCACAACACCATCAGCAGACAAAAATAAAGGGGCTGAAGGAGGGCAGCTTGGATGAGACGCTGAGAAGCAGCGTTTATCCCTTCCCAGACAGTGACTCAGGGAATCATGTGGGCATGGAGGGATTCATAAGCCAGCAGCTCAGCAAGAGCTGAGTGATGAAATGCTCAAGGTTTGCACTTCATCACTCTCCTGAGTCAGAGCAGGCATCTTCCTCCCTATCCTGGCTCATCCTGCGTGAGGCTCTGGATGTCGCCAGCCTGCCCTGTGTCTCTGTCACCTCCTGGGGAGACAGTGCTGACCATGCTAATGCAGAGCTCTGCTTGCGTGTGATAAGGACACTCTGCTTCCCAGCTTGGATCTGACCTGACCTGGGAATGTGTGCTCTCAGTCCAGAAAGCCAACCCTGTCCTGGGCTGCATTCCCAGCACTGGCAGCAGGAGGTCTGTTCCCCGCTCTGCTCTACTCTGGTGAGACCCCCCTGGAGCAGCTCTGGCACCCAAACATCAGAAAGGTGTGGAGCTGCTGGACAAGAGTCCAAAGGAGGCCATGGAGATGCTCCAAAGGCTGGAGAACATTTCCTACAGAGACAGGCTGGGAGAGCTGGGGGTGTTCAGCCTGGAGAGGAAAAGGCTCCAGGGAGACCTTAGAGCTCCTGCCAGTGCCTAAGGGACTCCAGGAGAGCTGGAGATGGACTTTGGACAGGAGCCTGAAGTGACAGAACAAGGGGGAATGGCTTCCCACTGCCAGATGGCAGGGAGAGGTGGGATATTGGGAAGGAATTCTCCCTGTGAGGGTGAGGAGGCCCTGGCACAGGTTGCCCAGAGAAGCTGTGGCTGCCCGTGGATCTCTGGAAATTTCCATGGTCAGGCTGGATGGGGTTTTGGAGCAACCCGGGATAGTGGAAAGTGTCTCTGCCCTTGGCAAGGGTTGAAACAAGATGCTCCTTAAGGTCTCTCCCAACCCAAACCATTCTGGGATTCTCTGATCTCAGTTTTGATTACAAAGGAGCCTGGTTGGTGCGTTCCATCAGCAAGGATGGTGACAAGACCCCAGCTGCTCCCCTCCAACCTCGCAGAGAGAGCCACGAAAGCACAGCATTTGATCCGAAATGGAAAATTCCTGGGCTGCAAAGAGGGAAAAGCAAAAAGTCTGTGTGTCAGAGAGGGTCAGGAGACCCTCATGTCCCAGCGCCAGTGGTTCTGAGCAACACGATGTGCTGCAAAGCCCAGGGCTGGCGCTGGCACCAAGGGTGAGCAGAGCCTGTAAGATTGATTTCTTTTTGTTTTCGATTGACGGCGTGTTTGCTAGAAAATGTCATTTTCAGGAACCGAAACTATCTGTGGATTCAAGTCAGGTTTAGCGAACAGTTTTCGCAGAAAATAAATAGAACGGGGAGAGGAGGGAGCTGCAGAGAAGTCAAAACATCTCGTGGATGATGTTTCTTGTGTGTTACATTTCAATCTCTCACTTGAAATGTCATTGTCATTCCAAAAAATTGACATTTATCTAAAAGGTTAAAAAAAGGCTACGCTGAGTGAAGCATATGGGTTGGTTTCCACGTTTGCATAAACTGTTTCATTAGGATTTGACAGAAACACTGGCTTGACGTCACTGAAAGACACTCAGCTCCCCATTTTTCTCCGAGGTGACCTCAAGCCAATGTTGTTTCTTTGCCCTGGCCATCAACTAAGCTGTGAAAAAGAATTTAAAAAGCCATTATTCACCCAACATTAGCAGTGCTGAGGTGGGGAGAGTGTGTGGAATATTCCAGAGTGGTGCAGGTGTACAAATCTCCTTGGAAAGTCATCACAGCTATGACAGAGCTTAGTCCTTATTGAACTAATGGAGGATCCTAAAATCCCGGAATGTGGAAAAAATGGGACTGAAAAATGACACAACCAACACATCCAGGGAATACAAATTATCCCGTTCATCCTGAATTTGATCTCAGATCCCAGGAAGCCCATGGAAGTGTAAGGACCAGTCAACACCAATTTAATCCTCCAATTTAATCCCATGATAATTATAATGCCATGCTTCCAGGCTGGAACAAACAACCCCTCCCCGAGGCAGAAAAGGCCTTTTCATTTGCCCTCTGAATGAACTGGTCAAAGTCCTGATTTTCTGAATTTTTCCCCCAGACTGATGTAATGTAAATAAAAATTACAGGGCCTGGGGAGAAATGACTGACTGGAAAAGAGAGGGAAAACATCTCTGGGAAATGGTTGTTCAATGGGTGTTTTGTGATGTATCAATCTGAGATTTCCAGTGGGGGGACCACAGGAGGGGAAATGTTCAGCCCAACTTTGGGAAGATGTTTGCTCTTCCCTGTGTCTCTCAGGACTGGGAATATGGTTCCCCCAGAGGAGGGATTGAGATGCCCAGCTCCTTCCAATGGGATCTCAAATTCTCCCAAAAGCAGCACCAGCGAACTGAGGAGCTCATGCTGCCCTCTCAGCTCCCTCCTGCCACAGCACCTGAGAGGAAAGGACTTATCTTCACAACCTACTTCAAACAGGCTCTGCTTAGAAATTAATGGCTTTAACTACTTGGGATCTTCCCAACAGCCCCCAAAATTCATAGCATTCCAGAATGGTTTGGGATGGAGGGAATCTTAAAGCTCATCCTGTTCCAACCCCCTGCCATGGGCAGGGACACCTTCCACTGTCCCAGGTTGCTCCAAGCCCCATCCAACCTGCCATTGGACACTGCCAGAGATCCAGGGGCAGCCACAGCTTCTCTGGGCACCCTGTGCCAGGGCCTCCCCACCCTCACAGGGAAGATTTCTTTCCCAATATCCAATCTAAAGCTGCTCCCTGTCAGTTTGAAATCAACCCAGAGCAAAGGTTTTAGCAGTCAGAGTGCTGGCAACACTTCTGATCTGGGTGTCAACTCTGTAGCAGCTCCTTTTCTTTTTCTTTTTAATAATTTAGTTGTTTTTATTTTTAATATTTATTCATTCCTTTTTTTAAAAAGCTTCAAGCTCCTTAGGAAAAGGCTGGATGTTTTTCTAGGCTGTGCTTGGAGGACTCTCAGTCCCCTGACAGAGAATCTATAGGTGCTAACAAAATACAAACGGATAATTAATCACCATAATTGGAGATTGGGTGGCTTTTATTCACTTCCATCTCCTCTGTGGTGTTTCTTCAAAAGAAAAGAGGAGGGGAAAAAAAACCTAGTAGAGAAGGGAAGAAAAGAAATCCCGTAAGTCTAAATGGACTGCACAGATTTATGGAGAATTAGTTTAGTCCTTGGGACCTTGTGACATGAGAGTCCAACCAAACTCCATTCTTGGCTTTATGATGTTTTCAAGCCCCCTCAATGCAATTATTTCCTTGTCTCCCTACAGCCCATCCATTATTCTCTATAATAATATGTTTTCTGAAACTCCTTTCCATAAACGACGAGAGCAGGCAGCGAGAAACCTCATTGTTATTGATATCATGTCACATCACCAGTAAAACGGCTGCTGCGAAATGGGCTGAGAATGGAGATGCTTTCAATTGAAAACATCCCCACCTTTTACATCGTTTCAAGATAAATCAAGCCAAGGCTCTGGGATGTCACATAGGGAAATTTAACCCCCGTGGTTGTTTTAGGGGTAGCATTGAGACAATCTTGTTGTGGGTCCCAAATTCCTGGTAGGAAACAGGTCCCTGGAGGAGTTTGTTTGCTCCTTCCACTGGATCTGGCCCCACACCATCGCTCACCAGCCACAAAACTTTTAAAAGCAAAAAGTTCCAAGCCTATTTGCCCCTTGGACACCACAGTCATGCAAGGAAATCAATAAAATGTTGTTTTCACCCAACATATAATGCTCAAAAGCACAAGCACAACCCAGCTCTTGTTAGAACACCAACAATCCTCAGCCCCCAAATCATCATCCTGGGGGGTTCAAGCCCACAATTCCCATTGTAACTGATCAATCACAGCAGTTGCAAGGTGTAACTGGCAGTTTCAGTGGCAATATCACAAAGAAAGGCTTGAGATGAGCTTAAAGAGCTCAAAGTGATGCTCGTAGCAATGATTATCCAACGTAGGGATGGATTCTGGATTTCTAAGGCTGGGAAGACAAAGCTGAAGCCACACCAACACTGTCTTTGCACTCAGATACATGGATCATGTTCATTCAATTAAATAAAATAGTTATGATCCTGGCAACATCAAATATGAATTAATAAACTTCCTCCATTTTCTAGCTAGACCCAAGTGTATGTCTGACCCCCCACATGCCCCAAAGATCATCCATGTCTCTAAAAATTTCAGGTACAGCTTGAATCACCCTAAACCTTAAAAATAAACCCACAGGGTGAGGACAATGGAATCAGCCTATTCAGAGGTTCAAGAACAAAGATTTCACATTAAAAGATCTTGAGGGAAAATCACTCATTTGCCACTAAGAGGATAAAAATAAAAGCAAGAACACAGCTGGCAGCAGCCCCATAGGGTGAGATAACCAATCCCAGGGCCCTGCATCCTTCCTCATCCCCCTGCTTATTTTGACATTTCAGCAACAGGAGCATCCAGGCAGTGCATTTTCTCAGGCACCAGATTTTTATCATCCTAATCATGGTCCGGGACCAATCCATGGAAGCATTTACTGGTCCAGAAAGCATTTGTACTGTTCCAGTAACTAAGCACTTTTGAAAGACTCTTTTCCACCTGATTGTAGGAGCTGATAGCTCGGGAGCCGCTAGCGAGAGATTGATGCTTCATATGTTTGAAAGCTCAAACTCCAAGCAGAGAATATTGCACTGCTTTCTGGCTCTAGTGGTTTTCATAACACCCAGCAGCAATATCATGTCAGAACAGCAGCTGCCAAATCTGGTCTTCAATTATTGCCAACTTCAAGTTCAAGGAGAGCTAAATCCAGGGGTTTGGTGCGACCTGATGTAAAATGCAGCTCTAACAGGACTCCCTTTGTCTTTTCCCCTCTTCCCATACATATTTCAGGAGCTGCCAGGTGTCTGCACAGAGTTAGAGGCTGTGGAGTTCAAAGGTGTGGATGGCTGGAGGCATCCTGGCCACGCACTGCTGAAATAGATGGGATAAATGGTATGGACAAACAAAACCTTAATGCTTTCAGCCTCAGTGAAATGGGACCTTCAACCCTTCTCCTTGCCTTTTTCCAGCCTGCAAAGTGGAACAGTGGAAAATGGGAGGTTGGGGTTTGCTTTCCTGCCTGAACTCATTTAGCCCAGGAAAACACCAAGGAGATTTATGATGTGCTGGGGAGGGCAAACTTGCTGCCAGAGAAGCTGTGGCTGCCCCTGGATCCCTGCAAGTGTTCAAGGCCAGGCTGGATGGGTATTGGAGCAACCTGGGATAGTGGAAGGTGTCCCATGGCAGGGGGTGGGACTGTATTATAAATATTATAATATAGTTATAATCTTAGTTATAATTATATCCATAGTTATAGTTATAATCTGTAGAACTATATTATAAAGATAATATCTTTCAGGACCTTTCCAACCCAAAACATTCCATGATTCTGTGACCTCATGGCTTTGATTTGCAGTGCTGGAATCTACAGAGCAGGACTCTGTGACTATGGAGAGATGGATCTGCCCCATCACTTCAGAGCCTTCCATTCCAGGCTCTCCCACCATTCCCAACAAAATGATTTTGGCAGATAAAATTCACCAGGATACACACATTGCTGCAGCAGAGAGATTCCAAGAGCAGGGCTGCAGGGCTTTGCCCCTTCAATGACATGTGCCAACGTGTTCTGAGCAATTTTGGGAATTCAGTGATATCCCAATGTGGGTTGTGCAAAATCTCCCATCAAAAAGTTTCATTTTGTGTCACACGAGCGACCTGTGCGGAGCATGAAAGCAGGGGATGGGAATATGCTAATATCCCTAATGCTATCACTTTTGCAAACAAAATTAATGATTTTCAAGCCCTGGAGCCATCAGATTCCACTTCCACAGGGACTTGTGCTGGGTGAGCACCAAGTTCTCTCAACCCCATGGGAATTTCATACTCCAGCAACATAAAAGATGAGGGTTTAGCACATGGGGAAGCTACGTGAGGACACAGGAGAAAGGCCACGATGAGTTTCCATCAATCCCCAATGTCAAAGGCCAGCAGAGACAATCAAGTCTGACAGCCTGGAGAAGCCAAGCCACACAATTTCACCCCGAGAGCCCTGGAGCAAAACCAGGGATTATTCCCTTGCATTCAGACAAACACCAGCAAACCTGGTCACTTCTTGCTGATGCGCCGGCTGGGTTTCAGCAGAACAATCAGTCTTGCTTAAAACACTTCAAGTGATGATGAATTCACCATTTCCCCCACATAATCAAGGGATAGCTTGGTTTGCATCTGGCTCCTATTTTACCAGAGTTCCAAAGATGTATTACATGAACCAGCCTGGATTTAGGTCATGTATCACTGACATCTCCATCCAAAGGGAAAGGCTTTGCCAGCACCAACAAGAAAAACTCCTCTTCCTCCAAACCAGCTCTTCAGGGCCTGAGACAGAAGCCATCCAAGCTTAGATGGCTTCTAGAATGAAGAATGTAGGAGAACCTCTACATTCTTCTTGACGCCTCCATACCAGTAAGAAATCCCAGAATCCCTGAATGGTTTGGGTTGGAAGAGGCCTTAAAGATCATCTATTTCCAACTCCCCCACCAGGGAACCTCCTGCTAGACTAGAAATGGGGTAAAAGACCCAAAAACCTGCTGCAGTGGTCAAGTTGGACCCAATGCATCCTCTGGGTCTGATCTGGGGGAGGGAATAAACCATGGGCAAAATAAATAAATAAAAAACCAATCTCCATTTGGAGGCACTAAATCCCCACTCCTTTCCAGATGGCTGGGAGATTTCTCCCAGGTGGTAAATATATTATTAAGAACTCATTTCACCGTGAAATTGACTATTCAAAACACAGACAGAAGTTAATATATTAGGACAACCTGTCTGAAAAGCTCACGTTAGAGGGAATTTATTTTTGTTTAATATAAAATGTGGCACTACACACATGGCCGTCCTCGAGCTGCTCCTCAGCAGGAACATGCGTTCAGACATGGGGGAGGTCTCCTGCAACAGGACAAGTGGCACTGGATAATGTCACTGTCACCTTTGGGGTGGCACAGCCGTCGAGGACATCAGCACAGGGCAGTGGTACCTCTGCCATGGCTGGGAGGTTTCTCCAGCTCTCCCTGACCAGCTCAGTGTTGTTATTCTGGCATTCCTCAGAAGTCCAGTGCTTAGAGAAAACCAACGCAAGGTAATAATAAAGATTTACGGCTCAGGGACATCCTTCTGCTGAGTCTGAAGGGAAAATCCAAGCAACATGACAAGGACATGAAGAATGTCCTTCGCAGGGAATCATTCCTGCCCTCTGGACATCCCTGATCTAGTCCCCTACTCAAGGCAGGAGCAGGTCTCAATCAATTGAATTTCAATCAATTCAAGTTTAGTTGAGCCTAAACTTCCTCCAGATTTAGATTAAACCTACACCTTAAAAATATTTTCATTTACAAACTAAATCCAAAGCCTTAGCAAGTCTGGAACCTCCCATTACTGACTGCACACCAAATGCATTATTTCTTATTAACCACTAATAAGAAGATGCCTTAAGTAACAGGTTTTCTAAAGCATTTCCTAGTTGAGTCAATTGTTTTGACTGGGGAATTATTTAAAAGTATCCCAGACACATTTAGGGAGCATAATTTTTCAAATCAGTAATGAAGAAGCCTCAAAGGGTCGACAAATACTTTGTATTGTTTAATTTCCTCCCAGCCTTTCTGTCAAGGAGCTCCAGCTTTGTTTTGGCATAAGATCTGCCTGGAGGAGGTCAAGGAAGGTGACCTTTTTCTTCCCACTCAATAGCAAAGGCTGAGAGTCTGAACTGCTGGACACACACAGACTTCAGAGTGTGTCTTCATTAGAGACTACACGACATCTCTGAAGTCTCAACCCTTCTGGAAAAGCATGGATGGGAGAAACCTCTGCAAGCCATGGGTCTATTGGACTGCAACTGATTTCACTTTAATTCAGCTGCTAATTAACTCACTTTAAGCTAAATGCCTATGTCTTGAGCAAAGTGACCTCTCTGCAGACCTTTGGTTCAGGACACACATGGTGGGTCTACAGCCACCTCAGCTGAATGTTGAGCTCTTCAGAGATGTCCCAGGATCTCTGCACTGAGCAGGTCCTCCTGTGCAGCATTCCTTTATATTTTCTTTATATATATATATTCCTGGACATAATCCAGGCTGGACAACTTGTCCTTTGAGAAGGGAAACTGGCGGAAGGTATCGGATGAAGAAGAGAGCATGGAGAGTTTTTCCAACAGAGAACATGCAAAAGGAAAGAGATATCCCATCCTGGGGAAAGCTGGACATTTCAGAGCCACCTCCTTTCCTGGACCTAGGAAAACTTCCACCTAGAAAAATACAATCCCTCTACTACTTCCCCAGACCAACCCATTTTATCAGGAGCAATCTCTGAAACCCAGTCTAACCCTTCCTGCTCAGACCTAGAGCAGCAAAGCCACTTGAACCCTGAAAAAACCCACTTATCTGCAGGGATAAAATTCATGGCCTCTCTTGGCAGCCAAACACCAGCGATGAGGCTGCAGACCTGGCCTCTGGCTCTTTGTCTCAGCCTCCTCTCAGCCATTCTGCTACAGATAAATAATTAACCACGCGTTGGAACGAGGACCTGAGCACACATCTCCTCCATCCCGGCTGAGTGCCTGAGCTGATGGGCTATAAAAATCCCTGCTGGCCCAACAAATATTTATTCATGCAAAATGGAGCAGCTTCGATGAAAGAGAGACAGAGCTGTGCTCCCTCCTTGTGCTCTTCAGAGAGCTCACCCCGCAGCAAACACTGACGAGGTGGAGATGTGGGTTTGTTGGCCAAACTCAGCATTTTTTCATCTCTTGGCTGAACTCCTCATCCTTCCCAAGTCCACCATACGAGGAATAATAACTGTAATCATTCCTGACCAATCTTTATTAATAAAACGGGGAGGGCAATATTAATACTAATAAATATTAATAAAACTTGGACAAGGAAAATATCCCCTTTCTCAGAGGTGCTCAGACTTGGCTGTTTGGAGAGCCTGAGGCTGTCCTGTGCAGGGCCAGGAGTTGGGCTTGGATGATCCTTGTTGGTGCCTTTCAACTCAGGGTATTCTGCGATTCTGTGAGTATTTAACATGAACAGCCATGGCGGTCTCTTCCAACCAATTCCCAACTCCCCCAGTCCTTGGGGATGCCACAAGACACCTGGTCCTTTAGGAATACCTCCAATTTAAGCCATCCTTCCTCGATTTTCTAGTCCATGCCAGCAAATTAAATTCCTAGACAGAATTCCTCTTTCTGGGCCATCTCAGTTTTGGTTCTCTTCCATCTCCCTTCTCCAGTGGAATAATCATTAATCCCTTCCAAGGAAATGAGATTTTTGCTCACATACAAGGACACACCTGAAGTTCCTGCAAGAAATAATCCCTTGGCACCCTGACATAGTGAGAAATGGTCCTGGGAAAAAGTCCTGCTTTTCCTTTTTCATCAGTAATTCATTCAAGGCACTATAAGCAGCTGTTAGGAGCGGCCGGAGTTCACTTAACAAAGTGAGCAGGGCTAAAATAAACAAAAATACAAAAACTTTCCTCTGTGCATACATTCCTTCTACAAATCTGAGTGCTAATAGTATTTGACATGTTGGTAATCTGCGTGTTTTTTTACCGTAATTCATTTAGAGCGGTTCTGCTTGATTACTGTACATTTTACACCATGATGCTCAGAAAATGTTGTTGCGCTTTTTTGCCTCCTTAACCAGTTTTATTCCTTCTAGAAATCACTCATTCATACAACCCACATTCCAGGCTAGAGAGGGAGGGAAGAAGCAAAGCAAAAATCAAGGAGGAAATAGGCAGCAAGAGAATAGGAAATAAATGAAGAGAAACGAAAAGAGAAAAAACAATAAGAAGGGAAAATAAGCTGAGAAATTATGCAAATAGAGGAAAACAAAGCCAAGAGGCAGAAGGGCAGAGAGAGGAGCCAGTTCCCTGTGTTTTGGGAAAGCACATCCCACTTCTGCCCAGAGACTGGAGCAAAGGACAATCTAATAAGTGAGAACTCAATTGTATTTATTTTCCATGGAGTTGAGTCCTCTTTAACAACCCAATATCTTCTCCGTGCTCAGAGTGTTTGTGTGACATTAGACATGATGTTCTTATGGAAATCTCTGCAGTTGGAAAAAAGCTGGGAAGAAAATAACTGTTCCTGCTCTATAAAAGTTTTGCCCTTTTTCATGCAGGGAAGTAGCGGGGGAAGAAACCATAGACCAAAATTCTGAAATTACTCAAACTCAAGAAAAGTTGGGCAAAAGTCAACATGACCTTTAAATTTTAATTTGTTTTTGCTTATTAACTATAAGAAAAATTCAGCTATGCTTCAATCTTCTATTTTGAGCCAGAAAATCACTTGTTTTCCTTGAGGAAAAAAAATCAATTACGTTCTAAAATCTTGCAGTGTTTTAATTTTCCTTGTATTTGTTAGTTCTGCTCAAACACTCCTTTGAAACTGGCCTGTTCTCCTGGAAAGCTGGATTTCCCAAATCTGCATTCTCCAGGTTGAGAAGAACCAGCCACCTTCCATCATCCCATTAAAGGCATTTCTCCCTTGTAGTGATGGGAGAAGAGGGAATGGATTAACAATGAGGGAGGGCAGAGTTAGATGGGATATTGGGAGGAAATTCTTGGCTGTGAGCGTGGTGAGGTCCTGGCACAGAGAAGCTGTGGCTGCTCCATCCCTGGAAGTGTCCAAGGCCAGGCTGAACAGGGCTTGGAGCAGCCTGGGATAGAGGAAGGTGTCCCTGCCTAGGTGGGGTGGAGCTGGATAGAGCCTTAAGCTCCTTTCCAACCCAAAACCATTCCATGATTCTCTTCCCTCCTAACCAACCACGGCAGAAGGGAATTCCACAGCAGTGCCATGAATCTCAGCCCACCCTCAGCTCCTCACATGCAGAACAGGGAAGGATTTTCTCCATCAGCTCCCAGCATCCTGGGATAAATGGACAGACAGGAGACAATCAGAGTCCACTTGGGTTCATGACCAACAACAGAGACCTGGATAATCCACCCAACCTGCTGGCAGCAGGAAGGAGCTGCTTTGCTCCCAATCCATCACTGAGGTTATTACGTCTCTCTGAGGGCTCCAAGCTGCCTGGAATCCCCGGTTAGTTAATAAAGAAAACGAGAGATTCAACAATTGTTTGTGCTTGGGCTGCCGTGTAAAGGCTTCATCTCTCAGCAATGAAACAAAAGGGGACTAATAACACCCCGCACTGCAAGAACAAGTGCCAAGGAAGAGACAGAAATCAATTATCCGGGTGAAATTCAAAGGGAGAGGAAGTGGTGAGCACGTCCACATCAGCAAACAGCACACATAATCCCATTAACACGGCCGCTGGCTCCCTTGCGGGAGCGCCGAGCCACGGAGAAAGATGATAATTAAAATAAACAAACAAAAAGTAGCCTCGACTTCCCACATGAGGGATGGTGGGATGAATGGATGCCATTGGGATGTGGCAGAGGGCAAAAGGGGAGCTGAGGGGGAAGCTGGGGGGATCAGGATGCTGAATGCTTGGGAAAGCTGCCTGTCCCTGTCACCAAGGGCAGCAGTGACCCATGGATGGTTAAACCATCACATCTTTAATACAAAATGCAAAATGTAGCCTCACAAGGCTGAACAAACCCCAAGGAGGGATGAGGATGCCCTGAGGATGCACTGCTGCTCCCCATGGCAGGGACAGCCCTCCCAGCACCCTCCTCAGCCCACTCTGCAGGGACAGGGATGCTGGGCTGGTACCCTGCAGCTCACAAAGCCATAAACCAGCTGTGCCAAATCTCCCCAGAATGTCTCTCCTCTCTTAGCTGACTCACCAAAAACCTTCAAACTCCATCTCTCACTATTTTTCATCAGGATACCTCATCCCTGGGAGTGTCCAAGGCCAGGCTGGACAGGGCTTGGAGCAATCTGGGACAGGGGAAGGTGTCCCTGCCCATGGCATCAGGTGGGACTCGATGAGCTTTAAGGTGCCTTCTGACCCAAACCATTTGGGATTCCATGCTAAATCAAGGCAGCCTGACTGGGTTGCACCAAACCATCATTTAAACCCCGCTAAGTCCCTTTTTTTAACTCTGGCAGAAAATTTGGCACAAGTCAAGGAAAAACCCAACCCTTCCTGGGAGAGCACTGTGGAATAGCTGAGCCAGCTGGGAAGGTCTCTGCCTGTCATCAGCTGGGCTGTAGAGAAGGACATGTGGCTCTCAGGGACACAGCTCTGTGCTCTGGTGACACAAACTGGGCAGCTGCCACTATAAATCCGTGTTTGCCATGTGGGGCAATTAGAGCCAAAGAGGTTTTGGCACAAATAGACCCTCTAAAAATGGACAAACTGATGCTGTAATACCCCTGTATCCATTGGGATTACACTTTTTTGGGTTTTTTTTTCTTTTTTTGCACTGTGTGGATCTCCAGAGAAGGCACAGCAGAGGTGAGGGGATGGCTACAGTGCTCCTGCAAGTGACCAGGTGTGAAACTCACCCTGCAACCCCAAATCCAACAAAAAAACATCCATTTTCCAGGAGTGATGCTCTGTGAGGCTTTTCCAGCATTTCCCCCAATGTTCTTGCCCTGGTGATGAATTCAAGGGGCTACAGAGAGGAACTGCAAGAAAATAAAGCAGCATCAACCCTTCTCTTGTCTCTTGTCATTTCTTAATGCTCAGGGCTACACAGGGACACGGATGACCCTTCCAGTTCTCCCACATCCAACAACATTTCAAATCCCTGTGACCTTCTATTTTATCTCAGGAACCCATCTGGGCAAGGACAGGTTAAGCATAATTGTTTGTGCAGCCCCCAGCCAACTTCCCAGATAAAATTTATTGCTCCAACATAACTCTCTCGTACTTTTTTCCCTGAGCATCTGCTGCTGGCAGCTTTTGGAGATAGGACACTGCACTGATCTGGTATTGAAATTCCTATTTCTGCTCAGAAAAAGGCTTTCTGAAGTCTGTGAGAATTAATGGGAAATGGGATACACAACATCTTCCAAGGATTTGGGATCAGAACCAAAATGAGCTCAGGAAGTCAAGAAAAGTCTAAAAAAGACTAAATCCTTTTCCCCTTGCCCCCACAGCTGCTCTCCCTGACAGAGCCCCTTTGCCTCCAACTCTGGCTCAGATATATGGCTGCTCTATAATTTATAATTGTCTCCAAAGACCACGCAGCAGTTCATAAATTTAAGGGGAAAAAAAAAAGTCCTTTTCAAGGATAATTTCAATATCACGCTTTTCATTTAGGGAAAGAGCAACTCAAATTAATTCCTGGAAATGCTGTCTTTTGCCTGCTCCACTTGGTCCATCTGTCCCAGGAGCATCCACAGCCAGGGACAGCAATGGAGAGAGACTCCACAGCCCCAGGCAGACCCGCGACACATCCCCACAACGAATTAAAATACAAGATTAAAATACAGTCACTTAATCCCCTGCAAAGCCTCTTAAGTGTTTCTGTCAGGGTCAGCTCACTTGGTGCTGCAAACACTCCAGTTTAGGTCCTCCCAGGACTGTTCAGAGGGTTGAGATGAGGGATGGGATCAAAGGCAACAGGGACCAAGTGGCTGGAGGTAAATGCCATGTAAATAACCCTCATTAGGGAGCACAGGAGGTGTATAACCTCCTCTTCCACATCCATCCCCTCCCTGGGCTGCTCCTGCATCCTTACCCAAGGCAGTTTTCCCTTCCCTTGCTTATGCCTCAAGGTTTCTGCATGATATAACCAGGATGAATTATCCTGGGGGTGAATCTATCAGCCTCACTGGAGGCATTTGCCCAGGACAGTCACTCTGTGCTGGGGGACAGCAGAATGGCTTTTCACTAGAATGGCTAATGGAGAGTTAAACCCTGATAAAACCATCCCAAAATGAGCCTGCAGCCTCTTGGACTCCTGCACCCCTTCCAGGCTTTCCATTTGCCCCCTTGCTTCTCCTCATGACCTTTGCCAAGCTCCTACCAGCAGCTCACCAAATGCCAGCAGTGTTATCCTGAAGAACTGAGGGGAGGATGGTGTTGCAGGGCACAGCCAGAAGGGCTTGCAGCAGGAGTAATGAGAACAAAACATCCTTGGACAGTTTATTTAGGCTGGGCTCTCTGCTCTGCCACATTCACTTTGTGTCATCTCACAGCCCCAAATTTCCCTTCGTCTTTTCTTCCTCTCCTCACTTAACCAAAATTAGACTGGAGGTGCTGAGCTGCAAAGGCAACTCCTGCACCAGCCCTGCTCCAGACACGTTCAGGTGACAACAGGAATCTGCATTAATGGAGCACTGAAGCTGGAAAACCAGCCTTGTGCCATGGGATACACTGAGCCCCAGGCTACCAGCCTGTGCTTCCTGGAGAAAGCTCTTCCCAGCCTGAATCCAGCTTCCTGTGCTCTGCAACACTGCCCCAAACAGCACTGGGACCAAGGCTCCTCCAAAGCTGGGAAATAACAGGATTCATCTCCCTGAGAATGCAGGAGCAGCACAAACTCTCCCTGCCTGAGCTCAGGGCTGGTAACAGCACCCCGAGCTGTTGTGTCTCACCAAGGCCCCAGTGCAGGCAATTATAACCATGAGCAGCAATGTATTTTTGTGCTCACACACACCCAGACATGCAGCCGCTCTGCAAGGTCCAGATGATCCTACAGCTGTATTTTAATATTTCAATATCAGGGTCAGAGTGAATCTCACTGTCTCCCTCTTATCTTCCCTCTGCATACCAGTGCTGTCAATGCCATCGGCAATTTTACATGTAAATGAGCCCATCCATCACTCCCTGCTCTGCAGCTCCTCACTTCCAACACTACCATGGAGTTACACCATTAAATCTCCTGGCTTTACAATATACATCATGACATATTTGACATCAATCAGCTGTGTCAGTCCGCTCACTGTAAACTATAAACTTGCTCTGCATTCCAGCTCCGTGCACAGTGATTAAAACCTTCTCAGCCTGGCTTCCTGATTATGGTGACAAATGACAGTGCCTTCCCTTCTGACTCAACACTCACCCAGCCTCCCCTGAGCGTCCCTGCCCTGGCCAGCTCTCATCCCAAGGTATCCATGGGCACTGCTCACCCCTCTGTCCAGCTCTCCAGTCTTTCCCACCTAACATTTCTGGGCCACATCATCCATCCTTTCACCTCTCCATCAGCACATGTGTTTCTCCTCCAGCTCCACCTGTCCCCATGTCCTCCAAAGGCTGCTGGCACAGCTGTGACCACCTCTGGAATTTAGGTGAAGCATCACACAAGACATTTTTGGGAATAGCTGTGAGCTGAGCAATCTGATTTAGAGGGTGGCATCCCTGTCCATGGCAGGGGGTTGGAAGGAGATGATCTTTAAGGTCCCTTCCAATCCAGACCATTTTATGATTCTGTGACCTGAAGGAACATAGGTGGGTCAAGACAGTTACCCAAAATCATCCCTCATGAGCTCAGCCAACACCTGCCAGCCTTGCACTGTCTTTATATACATGTAATGCATTGAGTGAGTTCGGGCAGACATTCCATAATCCTGCTTCACACAGCATTGTGCTTTGAGGCACCTGAAAAAAACCCTGTTCCAATTGTCAGGACGACTGATCCTTCCCTAATCCCATTTGCTTCCTGAAGAATGAGCAGCTCTACATGATTCCTGAGGCTGTTAAGTATCAGGTCTATCAAGTCAGGAACCAGACTTTGCACACAAATGCAAGTTCGAGGGGTTGGCTTCAGGCCACTGAAATTTTGCTGAAATTCTACTTCATTTTCATCCTTCTCTGCTGGGAAACTCGGGAAGAAGAATTTGGTTGGGCAAGTCTAGACTTTAGTATGTGTTCTGAGGACATGTTTTTTATCAATCTGCCTAAAATTGCAGTAACTCAATACTTCAACATCATGGGGAGAGACTATTTACAGGAGCATGTAGTGACAGGACAAGGGGAATGGCTTCAAACTGACAGAGAGCAGCTTTAGATTCGATATTGGGAAGGAATTGTTCCCTGGGAGGGTGGTGAGGCTCTGGCACAGAGTGCCCAGAGAAGCTGTGGCTGCCCCTGGATCCCTGGAAGTGTCCAAGATCAGGTTGGACAGAGCTTGGAGCAACCTGGGACAGTGGAAGGTGTCCCTGCCCACGGCTTAAGGATAAGCTTTGAAGTTCCCTCCATCCCAAACCAGTCTGGGATTCTGTGATATTTTTATCACAGACACGCTTTTCTTCCGGACACACTTCTCAAAACAACCAGCCTTGTTAATAACTCAGGCCCAACATCAAAACCGTTATGGAAGGTGTGATAACATCACTAAAAAACCCAAACTTGGGCAAAATACAATCACCACCAAAGACAACACTTTCTGATTGGGTTCCTCCTAGATTAGGAAATTGAGGCATTTGTGAAACAAACCACAAGTGACTGCAAGAAGCCACAAACAAGGAGATTATTTCAGCTTCCAGCCAACTTATATTGCTAGAATTTATTCCAGCATCTATTTATTGCTGTTTCTTGCACCAGAGAAGCCACACAACTTATTGCCATTACTTCCTCTGCACATCCCCATCAGAGTCAGGGACAGAAGCCTCACTAGGAACCCACTTGAAGGATCTAAAATAGACTTTCATGTTTTGTGCTATCTCATGGGACTTTTCCACGTGCCACCACATCACCTTCTGGGCACCTGAACCAAAGAATAATAGAATATTCTGTGTTGGAAAGGATCCACAAGGATCACTGAAGTTCAGCTCCTTGCCCTGCACAGGACAACCCCAATGCCACCTGGAGACTGAAGAAGTGAGGAGGAGCTCAGAACTGATGTTGTTCCCATCTAGGGCTTTTTAAAGGACCTGAGATGAAGCATGGAAATCACGGAAGAAACCAGACAGGCAGAAGAGGGAAGAAGTTAACAACTCGCTTTCATTCTTGGGACATCCACAGAGAAATGATCCCTCCTTCACTGAAAGATGAATGGGCAGCTGTACAGGTTATGAGGGAGGTTTTATTGCAGATCAATAAATCTGTGTCACAAACCCCATCTGGAGGGAGTTTTAATTTAAAGAAAAGAGTGATGAACGCCGAAAGACAATAAATCAAAAAGTTGTGAAACCCCATCGGTATTAACCTTCTGTCAATGCAAGCACAGGCTCTGGACAGGGCTGGGGACAAGAGTTTGCTGCCCCCAAGGACCTGGGGATCAGGAGGATCAGCAGGGATCAGGGGGGCAAGGGAAGGGCAGGATTTATGACTGTGGTGCTATCAGAGTTCTGCACGTGTCAGGAGGAGATAGCTTCTTTGGTTCTCAGATCCAAATCGGAGAGAAAACCAGAAAGAATAAACCAGGGAGAGTTCACAGCAACAAACCTGAGACAGGACTGACAGAGGAGGGGAAGAGCAGCGATTATCTCAGATCTCTGCTCAAAACACATGGAAAAGAACTTCCTCCCAAAGGAAGGGAAGAAGTTTCCTTTCCCTCATGTGGCTTTCTCCATCTGCCAGGTGCTGGCTGAGCTCAGAGGTAGAAGCCAACCCAAACTAACCCAAATCTGGTCAAAGACAGTGACAAGAGAGGCTCTAATAAAGTCAAAATCCTTCAGGGAGAGGTTCTGGAAGAATCCTCAAGTCCCCAGGTGGGGATTCCAAACCACTCCTCATTACCAACCTCTCCTGGAGGTCACATCTGGACACCTTGGCTTTGCTCATGGGGAGGCTCTGGTTCCTCCCCCACTGACTGAGGATGGAATCCTGCAGCCCTTCCAAAAACCTGAACCTCCCACCCCTGCCCAAACCCACCTGCCAGTCACAACATCTTTGGTTCATGGAATGACACACTCATGGAATATTTTGGGTTGGACAGAAATCTCCCCAACTGGGAGGTTTCCAAACATCTTAAACACCAGTTGCTTTTAAGTTTTGGAAATGTGCACTTTTTCTAAATTCCCAAGCTGTGCTATTAATCTTATCTTCCATTAGGCAAACGAGAGCTTTTTAAAAAATCCAATTTACTTTTCCCCGTATACACTTCAGGTTAACTTTATTTTTCACGTTACTCAGCTTGAACTAAGCAATAATCATTTCCAGATTAATGATGATAATTTCAAACACTTTTCAGAGCAGGCATCTTAATATCCTCTCTGACCAGCGGAGAATTTCCTGTTCTACAACAGGATTACATTTAGGAAGATTAAACACATTTCTGTTTTGCTGGAGGCAGTGGGGATGGGGACTTGGTGAAAGACTCTCAGTGGAAATCTCCATCCAGGACAAGTTCAGGAATGCAAAAAACAGGGGTGATTTTTTTTCTTCCCTAAAATAAATGCAATTAGTTTTAAAAGGTGCAGTTCTGTAGCATGTGATGGAAAAAGACATTTTGCTGGAAAAAATCATAGAATCACGGAATTGTTTGGGCTGGAAGGGACTTTAAAACTCATTTTATTCCAGTTTGGGCAGACTTCTTCCACTATCCCAGGTTGCTCCAAGCCCTGTCCAACCTGGCCTGGGACACTTCCAGGGATTCAGGGGGACATCCTCTCTGAGCAACCTATCCCAGAGCCTCTGTATTCTGACAGTGCATTCAACCACTTTTTATCGCTAATTTCATTCATTTATCCCAAAAAATAAGTGTTGCTGCACTAAGATGCTTGTTGGTTCTGCAGGACAGCAGAGCAAGGGGAATACTCACCAGGTTTGGATCTTGGAGCTGCAAAGTGCCCTCAGCTCCATCCTACAGAGGGGAAACTGAGGCCGAGAGAGGAGATGCTGTGGCTTAACTGATGTTTAAATTGAAAACACAAATTAAATCCCAGAGGATCCAGCCAAGCCGACTGACAGGGGCTCATCCCAGGGGGCTGATGTCGGCAAGATTAGGAAAATCCCGCGACTGCATTCAGTCCTGCTTCTAATGGATTCAGCTCCCTTTAAAAAGACAAATACTATAATGTGAGAGGATATTTCACATTGTTCTCAAGGGCTTTTTACAGGCTTTGAGCCACGAAAGCAAGAGGGAAGGCACAGCAGGCACCTCGGCAGCAAAAGGCAGGCTGATGAGGTGATGGAAAACACGGAGCAGTTTGGACGCTCAGTTGATGCTCCTGCAATTCAGGAGCTGATGAGAGAAGGAAACCGGAGGGCTGAGTGGAAAACAGCAAAAAATGTGATCAGAAACACACGATGGAGCTCCCTGAATTAAAATTACCCTCAGTTATTGCTGTGGCCCAGCTCAGAGCTGCCTCGGAACAGCCACAACCAAAACCCTGTGGATCCCATGCACTCTCCACTCTCATCTTCCTCTCAACAGGTCAAACCACAGCAGACATTTCTAGCTTTCAGATGTGGAGGAGGAAAACTGGTCAGGAATTCAGCAACACTCACTAATGACTTGTACCTTCACTGAGCTGATAACGCTGCCGTCCCTGAGCTCAGAGCCTGAGGTTTCAAGGCAGGGAAGTTTCCCTGAGCTACAGCTCAAAATGCCTGGAGCCATTCAGAACAGGATGGCTTGAAAAATAAGCAAAGAACATTTTTAAAAACCCTGACACAAATCCCTCAGTCAGATGTGAATGAGCATCATTAAGGCAGGAGAAGTCCATGAATACAAGCCCATCATCATCTGTGTCACTTTATCAATGGAGGCTCCTCTGGGATCCCGATTTCTCCCACAGCCCAGCCCAAGAGGGTGAGAAAGGAGTTGGTTTTTCCCTGCTCCAACCCAAAGCTTTGACAGAGAGGCAGAAAGGAGAGCGAGAGTGAATATTAGCACATCAGCTTTTTGGGTCACCATTAAAAAGGATCATGTGAAAGGAGGTCAGATAAATATTTAACATGGTTATTAATATCTGCTCCTAATTTCATTCCTCCTCCTCTTTCAGCTCGCAGCTCCTCCCTTCCCTCTTCATCTCCTCATTTGACACGGTTGATCCCTTTTAAGAAGGTCAGTCGGGATCACAGGATGCCGCTGGCTGGCAGAGAGGGGCAGAAGGACAGAGCTGCAGCCTTCCCTGGGGAGCAGGGCTGGAATTAGGCTGGGGCTGGTGCTGGATGCCGAGACATCAGTGACACCCTTGGCTCTCTCCTCCCCAGTGCATGGCACTGCTCAGCCCTGGTGTCACCGTGGCTTCGGCGTGGGTAAGTGATGGAAAAACAGAGCTGGAGCCCAAAATGTGAGGATACAGAGCTGCTGGAGAGAGTACAGGGAGGCCATGGAGATGCTCCGAGGGCTGGAGCAGCTGGGAGGGAGAGGAAAAGGCTCCAGGGAGACCTCAGAGCTCCTGCCAGTGCCTAAAGGGACTCCAGAAGAGCTGGAGAGGGAGAGGGACAAGGCATGGAGGGACAGGACACAGAGCATGGCTTCCCACTGCCAGAGGGCAGGGAGAGATGGGATATTGGGAATGAATTCTCCCCTGTGAGGGTGGGGAGGCCCTGGCACAGAGTGCCCAGAGAAGCTGTGGCTGCCCCTGGATCCCTGGGAGTTTCCAAAGCCAGGTTGGACAGGGCTTGGAGCAACCTGGGACAGTGAAAGGTGTCCCTGCCCATGGCAGGGGGTGGAATGAGATGGACTTTAAAGTCTCTTCCAACCCAAACTATTCCATTATCTTTAAACAGTGGTGACAACATACCCTGAGAGATACACACACACAGAGAAGGTGAAGATCTTGTCCAGAATTCCTGGCAGGACCCCCAGAGCAAAGAGGGGGGACATTATTCCAGCAAAAGGGATGTCTGGGAGCCCTCAAAAGGCCCCACCACCACTCACACACCATCAGAAAACCAAGCATGACCCCAAACCACTCCTCCCTCCAGCTGCCAACTCTATTAATCCACTGTCAAACTCACAGCTGTGGATTTTTCCTTGTTTTTCCATGGGGAAAACCAGGATGAGATTCCACTTTCTACCTGCCTGAGCCACTGCCACTGGGACCTGCCGGTGCTGGCAGGCAGCTCCTGGCAATATACACTCTGCCTTCACCAATTTGGGATCTTCACAGCTGCATATCATGTTGCTTTTTTTTTTTTAATTTCAAAACCTTATTTACAGATTTCTCAGCACACACCTGTGTGAGCTCCTTTGCATTTTCCCGTGCTATGCTGCCATCATTCCTTAAGACAATATTCCCTAAGGGAGAAAAGAGAATCACATCATCCAATTTTCTGACACAAACAGCCTCAAAAACACTTTGGGGTCTTTGGGTTGTGACCCCTGCACCTAAACCCTCTTTTGAAGAGGATGCCAAGAGCTTCATCCCCTTCACATCCCCAGAAACTCATTTCTCCCAATGTCCTCACCCTGTTCACTGGCTGCCAGGCTGCCGTGGAGGATTTACAGCTCTGTCAAAGGAGCACTGCATGACTTAGGGCCAGGTCTGCTTGGAAATAAAAGGATCCTAACTTGAGCAGAGATAAGTCATCCTGCACCACGCCGAGCCCAGGAAAAACAACAGCGAGGGAAAGAATTTTAAAAGGTGGAGAAAGAAACTCCTGTCTCTTGTTTGGGTTTTGGATGGACTCTGTTACAGAGAGAGGCACCCAAGGGAAATGCCAGCATCCCTCTGCCACTGGGCCAGGAGCTGTGGGATTCCCCATCCTGCAGTGCTGCTGGTGTTGAGCACTCAAAGACGTCCAGTGCCCAGAGATTCCAGCTCATCCTTTTGCTCTGAATTATGGAAAACCCTCAGGACATGGTGAGCAGCCAGCATGGGTCAGGGAATCAAGTGCTGGAATATCAGGTCAGGCATTGATTCCAGCTCTGGGCATTTCCCCACCCCAAGCAGGTTTCTCTGCAGGCTCTCACTGCTCCAGTGGCTCCAGGTTTTATTTATTTTACACTGCTCCAACCTGCTCCAAACACAAAATTATTCACCTCCTCCCCAGCCTTTTCTGGTGCTTCCCACAGCAGTGTTAAATGCTCAGGAAACCTCCACACATCCATCTTTGTGCCCCCCCTCTCCATTCCACTATTTTTTCTGTTTTTGCAACCAGGAGCAAAGCCCCTGGAGCTTTGGTGCTTCAATCTCCCCAGGAAACCTTTGCCAGCAGGAGAGGAGGAACTAAGAGCACCAAACTCAATGGAGCATCCAGGAGGATGAGGATGACCTTCAGGCAGGGATAAACAAACATTTCAGACCCACAGCATCCCAGGTGCTGGTGGGATATTGACACACTTGTATTCCAGCATCTAAATTGGGAAACTGATCTCCCCTGGCAAAGCTGAGAGTGACAGAGCTGCTTTTCCAGGAGGTCACCCAAGGAGATGCCTGCCTGCTGCAGGACAAGGGGCTCTGCCAGGAGAAGTTACTCCTGATGTTCTGTGGGGCTCTGAGGCACCAGGAGGGAATGTTCTGTGGGAATTGCACCCTGAGGATCCCAGTGCTCACCTCCAGCATTCAGAATCTCCTGGGATTCCCTCAGTTCTCCCAGCTCAATTACACTGGAGAGGCACAGCAGAGGCACAACAGAACACGGAGAAGAATCCACACACCAACAGTCCCGTCCATTCAACCAGCCCTTCAGATATAATTTCCAGCCTTTTCTCCCTCCCAGGCATCCTTTTCTCCCTCCAGACCTCCCTTCTCCCTCCCTTTTGCAGCACACAAAAGGTCTGCTGCTAAGCAGGGGTTGCCATGAAAACAAGACAAGAGTTCGGGTGCGGAAAAGCGCCCACGTAGCATCCTCTTCTCCCAATATAAATAAATAAGGTGGGGGGAAAAAAATAGGAGAGATGTTTAGTGTCACTTGAGAGGAGCATGGAGCAGAAATTATGGCAATTTCCTGTAACTGGAATCAAATGCCCAACTTGCCAGCTCGCAGCAGGGCACTGCCATTAATTCCAACACTTGTGCAAGAGCTGCGTTCCCATTAAAGGGGCCAATTTCGAGTCCATTTCCCTGATCAACAGACGGCTCCGAAATTGGGCCTTGATAGATTTGATCAGGGCAGAGTTTGCACAGGTTGTGATTTTGGAGAGGAAAACTACGAGGCAAAAATTGGGTTTGCAATCCTCCGGTGCTGGTGAGGGGTGGGAGATGCCCCTGATCCCAGCACCATCCCAATTATCCCAGGCGGATATCGCTGAGCAGCAACGTGCTAAGGGAATTGGATGGATTAACCGCTGTAAAAACAAAAATGTTATTTAATCAAGGCATAACCAAGTCCAGCTATCTCCTGCGGGTTGCCACAGGGATTGGCAGAGCTTCCTGCAGCCCCAGCTCGGGACGATTAAGCTGCAAAGGATCTCTGCTATCCAGGACCTGATTCCTGCAGTTGTTTCCTTAGTATTTCCAGATGGAGGATCAATTCCTGCACAGCAAATATCCCAGGATATTTGGGGGTGGTGCTAAGGTGCTAAACCAGGATTCTTGTGGAGGCATTGCAGACAGACTGATGATGATTGCCAGCAGCAGCAGCATGGAATTATCTTCCTGGAGACTGAGTGTCTTGGATCTTCAGACTGGAAAGAAGGAGTTGCATGGAGAGGGTGACATCACTTTTTCTGCCCTGTCCCAACCTAAGTCAGCATCTCACCACCCCTGCCTGAAAATCAGGACTTACCATATTACAACCCTGGGACAGGGATATTTGGGAACAGACAGCCCCTCCTCAGTTCCTCCTGTGTCACATTCCTGGGACAGGGATATTTGGGAACAGACAGCCCCTCCTCTGCTCCCCATCCCAAAGCAAGCCATCCCCACGCCATCCCTCCTGGAAAGGGCTGTAATCCCCCCAAGATGGGAAGCAGGATCACAACTCCCACCGCAAAGGATGAATATTCATTTCAGCACTAAGTCCCCTATCAGGGCTCCCAGGCAGGTGGTATTAAGACTGGATCCCCAGAGAGTTTGTTTTACTCTCCAGAAGCAGAGCTCTGAGTTGGAGACACAATAACTCACTTCAGGAAAGCTAATTCTCTCTGCCGGGGAATTGGAAGTGAGGAGGGAAGGCGACACTCAAATGACAGCCTGGAAACACCACTTGTGTCTCTCCCTGTCCCTGCTCTGGTGCTGGCAGGGCACAGCCACAAGTCCCTGGATCACCCACAGGTCTGGAGGTGGGAAATAAAGAGGGACAAAGCATTCCTTGCTATTCCTTTGGAGGCAGGACACCCGAGCAAGAAACAAAGCCCCTTTGCAGCCTCGTGCCAGGCTCCCCAGTGCCGGTGCCTAATGAAAACATTTGCAATTACAATGATAATATTATGATTTTAAAACGAATTAGATTCTGCTGACCTAAATATTAACCATGCAGAGAGTCAGGGGTATGTGGACTTCTACCAAGAACATTGCACAAGAATTTACAGGAGCAGGGGGTAGGAGGGGGGACAATGCCAAAGGAACACATATCACCCCTCACCCCCAGAACTGCCAGTGCAGTGTGCTGCCTCAGTTTCCCCACCTTCACAAAAAGGATGAATGGAAAGTAAACACTGAGAGAATGGAATATTTTTCCTCTTAAAAAAAAAAAAGAAGCAGCAATCATCAGCAAAAGATGTTTCTCTCGTCTGAAATTGCAGAGTATTAAACTGCTGAGCAGTTGTGACAGGTGCTGTAACAGCAGCATTCATTATCAGGTTGGTTCTGTTCACTGCTCCTCACTCACGTGCTCCTCCCCAGAGCTTGCTTTACTCCTGCTTTACTCCTGCTTCAGTCCAGCTTTACTCCTGCTTTACTCCTCCTCAGACATGGCACTGACTTTGAGCCTCTTCACCCAGTGATTGACATCACAGCATCACCACAGGAATGGAGCTGAACGTCCCATCCTGCCAGCCCCTGTCAGATGGAGTTTCACACAATGCCAGGATGGTTTGGGGGAGAAGAAACCCGGGAGACCATCCTGTTCCAACCCCCAGCCATGGGCAGGGACACCTTCCACTAGACAAAATGTCTCCAAGTCCTGTCCCACCTGGTCCTGGACACTTCCAGGGGTGGTGCAGCCAGCATTTCTCTGGGCAGCCTGTGCCAGGACCTCACCACCTTCACAGGGAAGAATTTCTCCCCAATATCCCATTTAATCTTTCCCTCTGTCTGTGCAAAATCATTCCCCCAGACCCTGACATTCCAGGCCCTTGTCCCCAGTCCCTCTCCAGCTCTCCTGGAGCCCCTTTAGGCACTGGAAAGAGCTCTAAGGTCTCCCTAAAGCCTTCCCTTTCCAGGTTGGACTTCCCCAGCTCTCCCAGCCTGGCTCCAGAACAGAGGAGCTCCAGCCCTGGAGCATCTCCATGGCCTCCTCTGGATTTGCTCCAACAGTCTCTCACTCCATTTTTCCTTCCAGACATACCCAAGACCTCCTTCCCCCTCCATAACCCACCCTCCTCAAGGGGTTTGAGGTACCTGAAGTGTTATTTAGCACCAGGACCTGACTGCACCACCTGTCCCACCGCAGGTGACCAAGTTTCTGTGGATCAGCTGCACAATCCATCAGTGCTCCCATCACACACCTGGCAGCAGCACACCTGATGGAACAGCATCCACCCAGATCATTCAGATGGCACAGAAAGTGGTTTGTGCCCCTCTGTCCTCAAGGTTTGACTAAAATAACAGCTGAAGATCTCTGGGACTGCATGGAAATGTCAGGAGAGTTCAGCTGTTTCCCATCCATCTCTGGAGGAGCACAGATCTCACCAGTGGGTTGGCATCCCCTATTTTCATGGATGAAGGGAAGCATAAAACACCCCAACTCCAACCTGCCCAGGGATATAAATGAGCACGAGGTCTGCTGGTGCTCCCTGCATCCCAACGCCTGTGTGCTGAAGATCACAGCCTCTATTTATCAAGAGATACAAAGCTCTTCCTGCTCAAGACACTGCTTCCCACACTGGGCAACTCGTGGGGGATTGAAATCAGCTCAGTCTCCATCAGGGAGGAGGTTAATTATAGCTCCATCATCCCACCACGGACACGCTGCAGCCGGGGGCTGATGAGAAACCTCTTCCTTTCCCTTTGGATTGTAAAGATGAACATACTTAATCCCTCCTGTGCTATTTGCAGAGCCCTGAGAGCCCGAGAAGATTCATGGTTGGTTTTTCACAGCGCTGCTCTTCCCGCTAACGATGCCCTTCCCGCTAATATATGCCGGATGGGATTCGCATTAGTCAGGAAGGGACACCATAAAACGGCATATGGAAGGGGAGAGGAGCCTGCAGGCCATAAAACACCTGGGGAGAAGCACTGCCACCAGGGAAACAAGCTTTGGTCCCCCCAGAAAGGCTCTGGGCCACCTCACCACCAGCAGAAACTCTTCTTCTTGGCATATCAGGAATTTTGTATTCTTTTTTCAGTGCTCCAGACCTAGGAGGCTGCAGGAGGTATGGGATGATGGTAGAGGTGGGAAGTCCAAGCATCACCCTGGGGATGTCAGGGAGATGTCAGCATCACCCAGGGGGGTCTACCTCTCCCTCCCTGGCCAGCCTTCCTGAGCAAAAGCTGAGGGTGGAATAAAATATCATTTTCCCCCTTTTAAATATGTATCCCAAGCCTGTAGAGAGGGGAAAAGCTGACAGGAACAGGCAGAGGGCTGTGGGCACAGCCAGTCTGGATGCTGAAGGTGCAGGTTGTGACACGATACTCTGTCCCCAGCACTGCAGGGAATATCCAAACACCTGCAAGAGGAAGAAATTCCCTTTCTGTGGCCAGATGGCAACAGCAACAAAAATAACTTTCCCTCCCAAAAGAAAGGGGAAAAAAAAGAGCAAGAGGAACCAGGAGCAACCTTTAAAAAGGTGCGTTGTTTCTTTCCGCTTTTTAAATGGCATCATATCAAAAACAGCCCATAAAAAATGAATCTGAGTGTGTTTTGTAAATTATAGATTAGCCAGGAGCAATCCTTCACTACAAAGCTCGGTGCCAAGTTGCAATTCCAGCAGCGTTTCCGCAGAGCCCGCTGGGCAGGAGGTCACAGCAGTCGTAGCTGTGTGTTCTCTCTGTATTATTATTATTCTGATGCAGAAATAATACCAGTGCTCTACACAGGGCCACGGAGTAGGGAGAGAGAAGGTGGGTGGTGGCAGATGGAAAGGAGCAAGGATGGGGCTAAAATTGTTCTTTATTCCCTTTATCTTGCCCTGACTGACTGAAGGTACATGTCATACACAGCTGGGTGGAAAAGAAGTCTCTCCTCTACCTTCCCCCTTTGAGTCCATCTCTGTATAATCTGAGAGAGATTCTTGCAAAATCAAGGTCTTATGACTGAGTGGGAGGGAAACTACTGCTCTAAATACATAGTTTCGGGCTCTGAAGCCGAACAAATGTCTGTGTCTCTGGGCTGTGAGCAATCCTGGGGATGGAGTACACGATGTGGTACCCCAGTGGAGCATCACTGACGCGAGCTGCTGCATTTGGGGTTTTATTTCACTCTTCTCTGCAGGTATCAGACTGAAGAGGTTAATATTAAAGGCACTTCATGCCTTTAAAAAGAGAGTCTGAAAAATAGCTAGATTTGGGGTTTCTGCTAATTTCTAGGGAGCTTTGATTTCTCCTCCTTTGTTTGGCAACCCTTTTTGAACACCGGTAGCAAAATTGGCCAATTACCATAATTGGGTCACCCCTAAAGACTGTGATAGACACCCAGGGCAACCTACCAGAGAGAATCTGACTTATGGCTCATTATTAGCGTGAGCTTGACAGGTTATTTCAGAAACAGGCAGCAAAGGCAGCAGCGCAAAGGCACTGGGGAAGAGCTGGGCTGTGCAGCCGGCGGGGCTGGAGAGTTGGCTCAGCCACTGCCGATCCCAAAATGTCACCATGGGATGGGGGACAGGGTGCTCCAGGTGGGGCTGCAGCTGAGCTGGAAGTGCAGCACAATCCCTTCTGTCCAGAGGTTGGGTTCAGCATGTTCAGCTTGGCAAAGCAGTGGCTCAGAGGTGACACCAGGATCCTGAATGACAGAGAGATCCTGCTCGTCCAGATCTGTGCTTTGTCTCCATTTTTGGGATGCTTTTAGCATTACAAGGTTGGCTGCTGGGTTTTGTGATGAGGGGACTGACTGCCAGATTCTGCTCCTTGCCCATCTCTGGCTGCAGTGCTCTCGAATCAAGAAGGTCACAGAAACATAGACTATACTGAGCTGAAGGGACCCAAGAGGAATCATTGAATCCAACTCCAGCCCTGCACAGGAAAGTCCCAAGAATCCCACCATGTCCCTGGGAATCAAGTGCTTGTCTTCACCTACGTGGGGCATGAGTGAATACACTCACTTTGAAACCACAGCCCACATGAGGAAAGAAGGGAAAAGATGATTTCTTATTGAACTCCTCCAAGACTCCTTCAAAAATCCCAAATCCTGATTTCCTGCTCTCATGCCTCAGCATTTTGCCCCACCAGCATCAAGCCTGGATGAATTTCCTTCACAGCATCCCTTCCAAGGAAGGATCTTCCTCCCCCTCCCTGCATCACCACTATTAACACTCAGCAAATGCATCTTTATCCAAACCATGCGCAGCCAGACAGCTCCGCCGAGGAACATCTCCCTCTCCCCGAGCTGCTGAAGGACTGTGGAATCAGGATGGAACAGATGTTTTAAGGACTTCATAAATCCGTGAAGATAAAAAAACCACCCACCCAGCACTTTCTAACAACGCCCCGTGCTGACGGGCTGGCGCATCGGAAATAAATACAGCCACCCACAGAAAGTCGGATAAATCTCTGTTACATTCTAGACATATTTTATATATATATATGAATCTGTGCATATATATATATATATATTTTATATATATGTGTGTGTGTGTGCACGTATGAGAATACTTATGTTTTTTAAAGAAGTTGCTAAATTTAGAACATTATGACTAAAAAAATCTTCCTTCCTCTCTGCTCTCTCTTCTTTTCTCCCATTAATCTGAGCAGCTCCCCCATTGCTGGTGTATCCCTCTGTCCCCTCCCTCCCACGGCTGTTGTGACTCCCCAACTCCCCACCACCACTATCATCTCCCCCACTAACTCCTCACCAAACTCCAATGAGTTTTTCTAATTAGAGTAATTAATTTTCTGCCCAAGTTAATAAGTCTGTCTGCAGTTCAGAAATAATTGGGCTTCCCAAACACCAATATTCCCTCCCTTTCCCCCTCTCTCTCCCCACAGTGAGTGACGAGAGGGTTCCTTAATAACTCAAACCCTCTGTTTTTCACCCGATGGTTTTGCATTTGCAGTGTTATTTAGTTTTTCCATTAACACTCCAACACCAGCCTTCCCCAGCCTGGGGGACATGGGAGGGAAATGTGAGCTGAGGGATGCTCTGGCATGCGGGGGATCCTTTCCAAGGGGCAATAAATCCCTTGGGGAATCAACAAACACCACTCCTCCCGTGGTACCAACCACCAGGTTAATATTCCCCACACCAGGATTTGCCTTTCTCCTGCACATTATTCTGGAGTTGGGATTGATTGGGGTGCCTGGTGCTGTAAAAGGACATTTTGCCATGAGGAAACTCCTCATTATATCCCCCAAGGTAACGTTTTCCTAGAGATAAGACCTTACAACACATTCCACGATGCCTGAGGAGGATTGCAGTGCTCTGGGACAGATTTGTAAATGTCCCTTCTGCTGTCCTTGGGGACAACACAGTGACACCCCAGAACACAAACCCTGCAGCCCTCAGGTTCTCCAAAGCCTAAGCTGGCCTGAATTTCCATGCAGGCACCATGATGCTAAGCCTGGATAATTAATTTTCCTGCTGGGAAAGGATTCAACAGCATCACAGGTGCTGGAGCTGCCAGGTGGGGCTGAACCATGTGGGGTCAGCATCCCTCATCCTTGAGCCTGAGGCTGCAGTTCAGGGGTCAGACAGGACAATCCTCCAGATTCAGCAGCCAAAATTAAATACTAAAGCAGGTTTGGGGAAAAAGAAAAAAAAAAAAAGCAGAATTGTGACAGCACAGGGGAAAATATCTCTGTTTTAAAAGCATTAATGGAGCAGGCAATTCAACAACCTTCACCCGAATGCACCCAAACACTTTGACTTTATAAAAGAAAATGGTTCAGTGACAATGAAGTTCAACGTTTCAGCGACAAGGGCCTGTCAGGTTTGGAGCAGAGTGAATCAGGCCATCAGAGGAGGCAAATTCACATCAACCCTGACTCATCGCCGAGGCACAGAAAAACAGCAGCTTTGTGTGGTTTTATCAATACAAACCTGGACCATGAGATCCCAGCTCACCGGGATGGGAGGGCTGGAGTGAGGATTTCATATCCTGACCCCCTCAGAGTGTCTCCTCCAGGTGAAATTTTGGCTGTGCCACCCAGAAGGTCAGAGAAAATTAGAGCAACGAGCTTCTCCTGGCCTTAATTCCCTGAAACTAGCGTCCTGCCTCTCGCTCCCTCTGCTAATCAAATAAAAGAAAGAAGATAAAATGCCAACCACAAACGAGAGATTTGCAGCTGGGGGGATCTAATTCCAGGAGGCTGCAGGCCATAAAAAGAAGGGATCCATTAGCATCCACTTACCTGCCATGATGAAGTGACCGCGATAAAGTGCACAGGATTAAATAAATTTAAGTGAATCCCCTGACGGCATTTTTATGGGATTGAAAGAGGTTTTATCCACTCGCAACCTCTATCCTCGGAGGGAACTGATTCAATAAAAACCAAACCCACTTCATCTAGCAGGAAGGGGGAAAAAAAGACACAAAAACTCCGCAACATTTACAGAGTCACTAAAGCAGTCAGGGAAAAAAATTAAATATAGGGCAAATCCCTGAGTGGGAGAAATGCGCAGAACTCTGCTGCTATAGCTCAGCTCCATCATTTTAACTTCCAACTTTTAATGCTCCTTCCCTCCCTGGGGCAGGAGCAGTCAGGTCCTGCTGCCAGGCACCTCGCAGTTCCCACGGCATTTGGTGAGAGGAAAAAAAAAGGATTTCCCACCCTTTGCTCCATGTCCGGAGATTTCCTCCTCCATCCCTCCAGCTCAGCACCTTAATTGCCCCAACTCCAGAGCAGCCTGGATATCCCAAACTCCCTGCAATCCCCTCTCCCACAGCCAGGCCAGGAATAGGTCTCATTCCCATCTGCTGAAGAGGATGGGAATTAGCTCCTTCCCTGCTCCACTGTTTTGTGCTGAGCTCTGCAAAGGGACTCTGCTGCTGCTGCTGCCTGCAGATAACATCCTGCTGCTCCCTGAGGATGGAGATGCCATTTGCCATCCAACAGCATCCATCTGCTGCCACGGCCACAGTGCATCCTGAGCACTGACATCCTGAACACTGAGCATCTTGAATGCTGAGCATCCTAAACACTGACATCCCAAACACTGACATCCCGAACTCTGAGCGTCCTAAACACCGAGCATCCTAAAAACACTGAGCATCCTAAACACTGAGGATCCTAAAAACACTGAGCATCCTGAATGCTGAGCATCCTAAACACTGACATCCCAAATACTGACATCCCAAACACTGAGCATCCCGAACACTGAGCATCCCGAACACTGAGCGTCCTAAACACTGAGCATCCCAAACACTGAGCATCCTGAAAACACTGACATCCCAAACACTGAGCATCCTAAAACACTGAGTATCCCAAACACCAAGCATCCCTAACACTGAGCATCCAAAATACTGACACCCCGAAAACTGAACATCCCAAATACTGAACATCCCAAACACTAACATCCTGAAAACTGAACATCCCAAACACTGAGCATCCCAAACACGGAACATCCTGAACACTGAACATCCCTAACAGTGACATCCCAGGCACAGAGCATCCCAAACACTGAGTGGCCCAAATCCTGAGTCGCCCAAACACAGAGCACCCTGAATGGCAAACACCCTAAATGCCAAGCATCCTAAACACTGAGCATCCCAAACATCCCAAACACTGAGCATCCCAAACTCCAAGCATCCTAAACACAGAGCATCCTGAATGCCGAGCATCCTGACCATCAAGCATCCCAAACTTCAAGCATCCCTAATATTATCATCCCAAACACCAAGCATCCCAAACACTGAGCATCCCAAATGATAAGCATCCCGAACACGGAGCATCCTGAACACAGCGCATCCCAAACACTGAGAATCCCAAACATGGAGCATCCCAAATGCCAAGAATCCCAAACATGGAGCACCCCAAACCCCAAGCATCCCACACCACCCCAGATCCCAATCCAGAGCTGAAATAACACTGCCTGGAGCCCCAAGCCTTTTCTCCCACGTGTCGCTGTGGACTCAGTTTCCCCCGGTGGAAGCGAAATGTGGCACAGAGGGCACTGTCTCTGCCACCTCAGAATTTTCTTCCAGCAGTGTGGCCTGGGATTCAATTTGGGACTGTCAGCCCCTGAAAAACCCCACAGATTTCATCCAGACCAACCCTTTCCTGAAGAACAACGACACCACTCCAAGTCATGCTATTTTCCTGTGAGACACACACGAGCAGAAGGAGAAGATCCCAGTCAGACACCTCTGCTCTTCCAAACAGGGACATTTGGGGTCCTTTCCACCCCAAAAACGGAGCTGAAGGTCAGTGGAGCATCCCTTGAACATCCTTCAAGCATCCCTGTATCCTTCTGCATCCTGCAGCTCCAACCCTGCTGAGGAGCATTTGGGATTGCAATAAACCCCACTGCACCCCATCTACAAATACATAAAACCCACTGCCCCTGGATCTCTCTCTGGATGGATTTCCCTCCCAGTTTGGCTCCTGAGGAGTTTGGCTCCTCCTACCCACATCCATCACCCACCCATCCAGCCCTACCAAATTTATCTGCCCCAAATACATCATTTAACTCCATCTTTCAGAGCCTCTCCAGCCTCTCCTGAATTATCCAAGGGGTTCAGAGCGATGGGGCTGGGGAAGGAAAACCTCCTGTCTGTAGGAGCTCCAGCAACAAATTCCAAAAAACCCACGATGAAAAATAATCCATAAATCTGGCCCCAGACAACCAGTGGTGTCAATTCCTATCAGAGGAAGGAGAATAAGGATTAGAAGCTCTCGGAACAAAGCCATTTTCCTCTGATGTACACGAGAAGGGGGGGAAAGCCATTTTAATTACTGATCAAAAATAAATGACTTGCATTTGCCAGGATTCTTTTTTTATTATTATTATTTTCGAAATTACTTTTGTAGAATGACTTAAACTTATTAATATATTTATAAGGGAAGAAAACACCCATAAATGCTTGGAATACTGAGCCAACGAATTAATTAACATCAAATTACTCGTGGTTATTCCAGCTTGATACTAAACATTGCTCCCCTATTATGTGGAGGATGGACAAAAATCTCTTGCAGCTGTTAATTATTTCAATTATTAATTTTACTTAATAATTCATATCCCTTTCCCGACCCCCTGGAGTATGTTACAGTATCTACATTTCTTCCTCTCCGTCTCCATTTCTCCCTAACTCCACTTTCAGCGAGACAATCCATCACTCCACAAGGTTACTGGCTTCAGGACAGAGGGGGTTTTATTATTATTATTATTATTATTATTTTATTTTATTTTTTATAATCGACAGTCATTTCCTCCGAGAAATACCCCCAGTAAATACCTGCTCTAGAGAAATGATAATAAATCCTTAGAGGTGAACTTAGCTGCTTTTCCCCCTCACATGCTGCCTTTAAAGAATAAAAAAGTAATACATCTTAAAAAAAAAAAACTAAACCCACCCTCTGAGAGCCCAAATCCTTCCTAGTACATACATGGAGAGTGAATTACGGATAAATCCACTTGAAAGTCAAGCAGGGAGGATTTTTTTTAAGCACCTTTTAGGTCTGGATTAAGGTTCTCAGCATCGCCCAAGGCTGTGCTGAGTCCATGGAACATTCCCAAGGCTTCATCCCGAGCAGAGAAAGGGAAACTGAGGCACGAGGCAAGGAAATTTGTTAAAGAATTCAGGGTGCCCAGAGAAGCTGTGGCTGCCCAGGATCCCTGGAAGTGTGCAAGACCAGGCTGGACAGGGCTTGGAGCAACCTGGGATAGTGAAGGTGTCCCTGCCATGGCAGGGGTGGGACTGAATGAGCTTTAAGGTCCTTTCCAACCCAAATTCTCCAGGAATTCTGGGATTCCCACAGTTTCCCATCCCACGTGTCTCACTGCTGCTCTGAAGGGATCCCTTTTCCCCAGGCATTCCTCATTAGGTGAACACAGCCCTTAAAATACAAAAGGATTAGAAAAAAAGACGATGCTTTTGCAGTTTTTTCCTATTTTCCCGTCTTTTCTCCCTGTTTTCAAGCCCTCAGCAGTTGCCTTTTGGAGCTTTTGTGCTTAACCACCCTGAATAGAGACTGACTTCAAAGTGAAAGGGTAAGTTGGGATTACAGCAGGACTTCTATCAGCTGGAGCATCAGGAAAACTGCCTTGGCTTTGGAAGCAGGTGAGAAAATATTGCCTGGAGAAAGGTGTGAAGCTCCTGAAAAAAAGCCCCTGCCACCCTCAAAGGGAAAAGCTCAGAAAAAATGGGGATGGAGGAGGGAATCGAAATTTTTAAAAATATATATAATCACATTCCTATATCTGCTTTTCCATAAAAGAGCTTAATCCTACAAAAACTTGTTGCATTTGGTGCTGCTGGGGTTCAGGGATGTCACAGAATTTGGGATTGATCCTCAGCTGGTGCCACCAAACCACTTCCTGCTCATGGATGCACACAGCCCTGCGTGCCTGAGTTTATCTGGAAATTAATTTCCAGATCAAAAGGAGCCTTTTAATGCCAGAATACAAACGGGGGTTGGTGGAGGATGCAGAAAAGGATGAAAAACTTGGCAGCCCCAGGGTATTTCTTGCTGTCAAGGGGATCCATAATTCTGATAAGGCTTTGGGGAGAAAGGAGGAATTTGGTGTTAACTCTAGGGCAGAGAGTCCCAAATTTGATTCCAGACAGGAAACATTTAAGGAGAAACAAGAGCTCCACACTCCAGCACACACACAATAAAAGCCTCATCTATTAATCTTCTCCCTTGATCTCGAGGAGAGAGCTAAAATGACATTTGATGCTCTTTACTGATCTCTGGAGGGCAAATCAAATCCCAAATGAAGGGAGCAGCAGCTCCAAAGTAGACATGCTGAAAAATAAACAGGAGGATTGTTGGTTTGGGGTGGTTTCTGGGAAGGAGGGAGGGGAGAGGTCACTTTAAAAACATGGGGTTTTTATTAATTCATCTATTAAATATGATGAGTAACCAATTTGATTATTTGCTGGGTGGCCTGCACGGCTTTTACACATTTTCCAATGGGATAACAACAGTTTAGAGCCTAAATCTGATAGCTGAGTGCCTGATCCCATTCTGGAGCCCCAAAAGTGCCCAGCCTTTCCGTGCCATTGCTTCTCCAGGGATGCCCAAGTGCTTGGCAAGAACAACCCAAGCTTCTCTCCCACCCCTGTTAGGCAGCAGGTAAAAAATCAGTCCCATTCTGAACGGCTGGGGAAACTGGGGCAACAGAAAAGGGAAACAATTTGTCCATGCTGGCTCAATAATGTGGTTATAAAAGGAATCTGAGGCCACTTTTCCCATCTATCGCTAAAGCTCCCTCCCTCCCCGAGTGGCTCTGAATAACTGTGTCACTTTTCCTGCAATTTGCAGAGGCCCCATGCTGTTCCTCTCTTCCCCTCGCTCCCACTGATTGGCATTTCCATCTCCACAACGTGGTGTTTTTCCATTCTCCGGGGGAAACGTGGCTCTTAAGGGGCTCCCGGCTTGTTCTTCAGCTGTGAAGGGGTTGGGAAGTGGAGGGCAAAGCCCAGCAGGCACAGAGGGAGCAGGAAGCAGGCACAGCCCCTGCTTGGACCCAAACCTACAGGAAAGCTGCATTTTCCTCCAATTGCTCCTTTTTTCCCCCTTTTCCCCCATACCTTGTAGCATTACAGTGAGTGATCCCATTCCTGCAATGCTTCTCTCACCACCACCCCTGACTTCCATCCACCTTGTTGATGCAGGGAACCAAATCCTGATGCTTTTCCCCATGGCTTTGCCTTTTCCTGCCTGGCACAACCTCACTGGATACAACCCTAAAATAAGAGTTGCCCCAGAGTTTTCTGCCCCTCCAGCATCCCAGCCCCAACCCTGCTCCCTAACAGGGGACAACATGCACAGCACCAAGATCATCACCCAAACCGAGCTTTCCCAGCACACACAAACAACAAACCAACCCCACACACCTCCTCCAGAGCCACCTTCCTTTAAGGAAAGGGTTTTGTTAGCTGCATCTTTATTTCATTCCCCCTCTTTTTCCTCTTAGGCCTGAATGGTTTAATGAGCGTCCTTTTGACCTAGGAAACTTCGTTTTAATTTTCATCCCTTTATCCAGAGAACAATGTGTCCTGGGGGCATCTTTGAGCACAATGTACACTTTCATCATCAAAACAAATGCTAGAAATACCCATCTGCCATGGTATCAGAGCGTGTTGGCTCACTGAGCCGGACACCGCTTAGGGGACAAGGGAGGCTTTTACTCTTCTCAAAGTCATGAGAGCTCCCTCTAAGCTCTTTAGCATTAGAGATTCCTGTGGAGATGGGTATTAGAAGCTCCATTTCTTTTTTCCCTGGTCAGGGATGATGGGGGATGGAGCCTTCTTTGGAGATTTCTGCTCCTACAGGGGAGGAAAGAAGGGAGGATTCTCTGTCAGTCATCCCAGCAGGTGCTCTCAGGAGATGCTGCTCGGAGGGAGGGATGGAGCAGCAAGCTGGGGCTAAAGTCAAGGACTCAGCTCTGAGCTGAAGGTCACCCAGGGTGGGCAAGGATCCAGCAAGGCTCCAGCTCAGCTTTCTGTCCCTAGAAAGGGGTGGACAACTCTCTCTGATTTATTTTATCACAGAATCTCAGAACAGTTCAGGTTGCAAGGGACCTTAAAGATCACCTTATTCCACCCACACCTTCCACCATCCCAGGCTGCTCCAAGCCCTGTCCAACCCAGCCTTGGACACTTCCAAGGATGGGGCAACCACAGATTTTCAGGACACCCTGTGCCAGAGCCTCCCCACCCTCTCAGTGACTGTGCTCCTGGGTCCAGATCTCCACTGATGTGCACCAGCTCCACCCAACATCCTCCCTTATCCAGACCTCATCCAGACCTTCCCAATTTCCCCACCAGTACCCTGATACTCAAGACCACTCCATGCCATGACACTCAGCTTTCTAGGATTTGGCCCTTTCCCCAAACCCACCCTCCAAAGAGGTTTGCCAGCTACAGCCTCCTCTGTGCTCCAGACTGGAATAATTTGGAATAAGTTATAATAATAGTAAACATAGTACAAACAACAACAAATCAAACCTGCTTTGTTACTCCCCAGGCACACACATTTGTCTTCCAAGCGACAAAGTAATCACATTTTTGGTTCTAATTTATGACGTGCATTTCAGTCAGTGCCTTGGGGTGTTATCACAAGTCACAGCCCCAGCACACAACAGGAGGAGTCCAGGCTCTTAAATCCTCACCTCCTTTAGCTTCTCCACCTGCCAACCATTCCAAAAACGTCTTTCCCCCTGTTTGAGCTGACTGCAGCAGAGCCCAGAGATGGTATCCCACCTCCAGCTGAGCCTCTGGGAGCACCAGCCCTGTGGAAAAAGCCTTCACAAAACCTGCTGAAAGCCAGGCTGTGTTTAATTTCTGAAGGAATTTGCATGGGAATGCCTATTTTTACCTATTAGGTTTTATGTTCTCCCTTCAAACAGCTTCAAAACATAATGCCCATCATTACTGTTTATGGGACACTGACACGCAGAAAACATTGGAAATGTGGGAAAATACAGAGTTCTTCTCTCTGCCATGGGTTTTTCCTGCCAGGCACCAGTCAGCCAGGCAGCAGCTGGAACATGTAGGTGAGGACTGGCTGCAGAGAGGGATGAGCAGCTGGATCCTGGGGGAATTCGAGGTGTGGCTCAGTATTTCTCCAGCTGACTCTGGAAGGATGGAATGGGAAGGTATGAGGCTCCTGGAGAGGTACAGCTCTACCTGCCCAGCCTCTCCCTCCACACTGAGCAGGCATCAGAGCTCCCAGGAGAGATCTCCATGCTCTGGGCACTTTCATCAAGAAAGAAAAGGGTTTTCCCTCTCTTTTGACCACAAACTCTCTCATGCTGCTGGAATTTTCCCGGCACAGGTCTCAGTTTGTGCTTAACCCAGTGAAGCACTGTCACATCTGCATCAGGCCAGAATAAGCACCAAGCCTTTGCCAGGCTAGGAAAGGAGAAGGAAATGGGATGGGGGCTGAGATTTCCTCCCCCAAGATAACACCAAGAGAAATCTCTGCCACAAAGCAGAACAATCACATTTCTTGCCAAGGAGCACAAGCCTTTTGGCAGGTCGGGGATGGATCTCAGGAGCTGACATGTCTCTCTGCCGTCTACAGCTGATGAAGTGTCAAATGAGATGGAACAGCAAGTGAGACCCATCTGGGAAAGCTCCAACAGCCTGATTGATACCGGGAGGAGGAGGAGGAGGAGGGTGAGGAGGCTGGAGCACCACGGGGAATTCTGCAGGTTGCTCCCACACTCAGCTAGGTGATGCTGAGGGACACTTTAGGCCTGGGCAGCCCTGAGCATCTCTGTGACTCCTCCTCCTCCTCCTCCTCCTCTTCCTCCTCCACTCCTGCTGGCCAGAGCAGGGAGGGAGCAGCCTTGGTAATTGCCAGAGCAGTCAGCGGTGACAGCACTCATAGTCCTCAACACAAATAGCCATGATCATTAATTACTGTCCTCATTCATTAGTGTGAGGGGGGGTCCCTGGGCAGGCTCCTCTGGAGCTGACAGGTGGCTCAGGGGTGAGTGGGCTCAGCGCTTTGCAGGAGAGCTGGTTCTAAAAACTCACATTAACACTGGGTTTTCAGCAGTGCAAGAACATGGGGAGGAGGGAAATCTGTGACTCTCATCACTGGCTCACACTGACACCAAAAATCACTGCACAGTCCCTGGGCCAAGGGCTGCAGTGGAAACAGGGCAGGGATGGAGATGTGCTGGAGGAGCAGCAATGCACCTGGGGGGCACTGGTGGGGTGAAATGAAGCTACAACCCCCCAGGATATGGGAGAGTTGGTAAAAAGGAGAGAACACATCCCCTGACCTTGCCTACAGCACCTGCATCCCATATAGGGGTTAATTTAAGTAAGGAATTTCCAGCCTGACCCCTGAACTATCACAGCTCCCTCCATCCCAGCAGAGCATGAGTCACTCCCGAGCAGAGGGTGACCTTCAAGATGTGGGGGATGTCTTTTCCTAAAGGACCTGATGGAATTTGGCCCTGAATTAACGGAAATCCCCTTTCAGCCTAAAGAGAGACCTTTTTTCTGGGGGGTTGGGAAGGCAGGGAACGAGGCAAGGCACAAGATACAAAAAGTCCTGCTCCCAGAAAGGCAGACACACACAGCCATGGGGTGCTGCGTTCCGCAATACCCCTTAATAGGATCAGCAAAACAGGGCCAGCATATAAAATACAGCTGCTTTGGAGATCACAAAAAATACTTTAATCTGCAGTGGCTCCTCACCTCTAGAGGCCTGTGAACTGGTACACTCTATCTGCTTATTTAGCTGATCCTGTTAAAAAGGTATCGGAATAAAGCAGAGAGGGAAAAAGAAAGAGAATTCTTCGTCGTGTGAACCGAGCCAGAGAAAACTTTCCCTCCAGCAAGACTCTGGCAAAAATCCCAGTCCCACTCCACTGGTGCTTTGAAATACAAACACGAAGATCTGCTGGTCCTAAAGAGCATTTCCCATTGCCCTGGGGCTCACTGCCCACGGAAAAGTCCTGGAGATGCTCCTTGGAGGAGCAGGGATGATCTTCACAGCCTGTGCAAGAAAAAGTTAGGAGATAAGGCAAGAGGGAGATGTGAGGAAGCAGGAGCATCCTGACCGCAGGGAAGCCTCCACAGGTGAGCGCCTTGGAAGGAAGAAAGCACCACGGGTTCTGTACCCAGCCTGGAAATGAAGCTCCCATATCCCCATCCCTGTGCCAGAGCTGGAGCACACAGCCCCAGGGCAGTGGCAGGAGGACTTTGTCACACAGCAGCATCAGGAGGTGGCTGGGAGAGCTGGGACTGAGGGAATGCTGCCACACGGGGAGGGATGCTCAGTACGAGCCACTGCCTGACAGAGACATCACTGAGCACGGGGAGAGGCAGGAGCTGCCTCACACAGAGCTCAGACCAGGAGGGAAAGCCACAAATAAAGGCAAAATACAAAGGCAAGGTACAAAACCAGCTTGTGCCTGCCTTGAGGAAATTCTCTGGCCCCAGTGGGAGGCAGGAGGGGCAAATTCCTGCTCTGTAAGGATCTGCTGCCCACCAGGTTTGCTCCAGCTGCTGTCATCCAGCTCCTACCAACCTGCTGCTGTTGACTCTTTCATTCAGGATCCGTAGTTTGGTCAGGTTTACACGTCAAAGGCAATAAAGCAAAGAGCTGAGTGAGGTGTGAGAGGCACAGCAAGGTGATGGGGCTGCCAGAGCCCCAGGCAGCCCATGCAGCCCTGGGATTATTCCATGGGAAAACAGAGCCATTGCTTCAGCATCTCCTGCTGCCCCACAAAGAGCCCAGCAGCAAATTTCAGGGGAAGGAAAAACAAAAGGCAAATCCCAAAGGGTACATGTAGGGTTCCCTAATTTTGTGTGGAGGGATGGGATCTGCAGGCTGAAGGACCAGCAAAATGTGAAGGGATAGAAGTCCATCCTGCGTAACTCATCTCTATGGAATAACTCCTGGAAGAGCAGAGTGCCTTATCCCCTTGGACATATCAGACAACACTCAACCACGGCTTCAAGACCTCCATATCACCCTCACAAAATCCTCATGCTTCCCACTGAGATACAGTCCAGGAGCCTCAGTCCCAGATCCTATACCTGTGTCAGCAGCTCATACTGCTCACAGGTGATATTCCACCTGATCACATTCCTGGGACACTTTGGAGAAGCAGAGAGCCCCACCCTGAAACCATCAAATAACCTTCATTTTGTTTGAATCCTTAAAATCAGTCAATCTGCCTCAAGGAGGTTAATAGCAGTATTTGGGGACAACTGAGATTTTGAGGCGCAGCTTGTCCAGTGTGATCCTAAATCCCTGAAAGAGAGCTGGAACTGGCTCTTCAATGTAACTGCATTATTCATCCCAGGAGACACACTGTTCAACAGCCACCAAGGAGTGACCAGGACTCATCCTGCCTGCTGCTGTCCCCATTCCTGGGCCAGCATGGTGGGAGCCACTGCTGCTGGTGCTCAGAGCCAATTCAGCCCCAGTTGATTCCCCCAGCTTGGAATCAAATGGAAAATCCTGCAGCCCTGGCACTCACCACACACCACGTGGGAGCCGAGGATGGCAGCGCCGCTGCCTCCAGCCCTGACCTTTATTTTCCATTAATGGACCCGGGTGAGTGTCGGCTGCGTTTGAAGCTGCATAAAATGAACTGAAAATAAGAGGAATAAACAGCAGCAGTTAAGGCTCTTTCCCCACTCCCACACTCTCCCCCCTTTATTTTTTCTCGGAGAGATGCTGAACCAACTGCAGCAAAGTTATTGACACACAGCGAGGTGCTTGCAGGCACAGCTGACTTGTTGGGAACCAACATCCCTGCCGGCTGGATGAGCAGGGGAGGCAAACCCAGAGGAAGGCAGCTCTGCAGGGGGAGCTCTGCGAGTCCCCAGATGCCAGAAAGCATCTGGTTCAAGTGTGAGCAGGACAGAGCCAGCCCAGCCCCCTCCGGAGGAAAATGGAATGGAAAATAAGTGAGCATCACTCCGGCTGGAGGGGGAAGCCAAGGAATGGGAAAGAGATGCTGGGGGTTGGTTAACTTTATACTGACACTCCATGCCCTGAGTGCAGGAATTGTCCTCCAGCAATTTTCCACCCTGACTGAGGTATTTTGCCACCCCACTCTTGTAGGGGACTGAACACCACCTTTGTGGTGGAGCCCATAAAGAAAAGAGGATCCTCTTTAGGAAGAAATTCTTCCCTGGGAAGGTGGCGAGGCCTTGGCACAGGCTGCCCAGACAAGCTGTGGGTGTTTGGAACACTTCAAGGATACCTGGAAGTGTCCAAGGCCAGCTTGGACAGGACTTGGAGCAGCCTGGCCTGATGGAAGACGTCCCTGCACATGGCAGGGGATGGAACTGGATGAGCTTTAGGGTTCCTCATAACCCAAACCATTCCCTAATTCCATGGTGATTCTCCCATACGGTGCAATAAGCTCCACACCAACAGGAGCTGGAGAGCTCCAGTGAGAAACAACACCATCAGGAGAGCTGTCACTTGGGCTTTTCCATACCCAGATTGCCATCAGAGGGAAAGAAGCCAGCCCAAAACTTTTAAAAACATTAACCTTCACTGGTATTTGCAGAGCAAACAGGGAACTCGCACAAATTAAATGGCAATGTGTTGCTTCCTTCTGCTATTCCAGTTTGAGGAATGCAGGTTTAGGATTCCAGTGCATGCTGTGCTAGACTGCTAACCCTTTAATTCTTTAAATCCAAGCTCATCTCTCAGCCAGGCCTTTAATTTAAATTTAGCTGGATAGCTGCCCCATGTTTAATAAATAACTATTGACTATTTAAAGAGCACCTGGGCTGAGGTTTCCCACCTCAGGCTGGGTACACACATACAAACACACAGTGCCTATTACTGCCTTATTAAACCTTAGTCCTAGGCAAGAGCTTAATAGCCACTTGCTATTTAATTAGCCAGGGAGTTCAGGGCTTATTGGGAGAAAAAAAAAATTAAATACCAGCAGGACTGTAGCTCTCACAGCCCTGGGAAATGACTCCTCCTTTCCCTTTGCTATCCACAGAGGAAATGGCCATCCGTTGAGGAGGGATCACAGAATCCCAAATTGCTTGGGTTGGAAGAAAACTTAAAGCCCATTTCAGTCCACCAAGGGACACCTTCCACTATCCCAGGTTGCTCCAAACCCTGTCCACCCTGGCCTGGGACACTTCCAGGGATGGGGAGTCCACAACATCCCTGGGTGACCTGTCTGACATCTCAGAACTGTAGGGAGGGTGGGACAGTTGTTCCCACTGTCCCCTTTGATCCAGCATGGTGGGGGCTGAGAAAGCCCTAGGCCACCAACCATGGGGCCACCACCAATCCAAGGGCTGCCCAAACCCTGATGACCCTCAAAAGCAGCCACTGAACCCCATCTTCACACAGAAACAGCCCAGAGCTGCCATCTCTGTGTCTCACCAGGACCACTCCTAAATCCCCACAGGAGCACATTAACTAACTCCTGTGCCTTACAGCAGGTGACACAAGTGATTCCCCTTCCCCCAGGCTCAGCACCCCATAACTCACACTCCAGGCCAGATATCTAAAGGTGAGCTTCCATCAGGATCCAGGAGGATTTATCTACATGGGCTCCCATTAAGGGTAATAAGATGAAGGCAATCAGCCTCATACATTCCACTTCAGCCAGTATAAATTCCTTCATTTCATTAGATGTCTGCTGGAGTTGTAGAAAGGAATGAGCAGGAATGGGGGAAAGAAAAGGAAAGGGAAGAGGAGGAAGATAAAACACTCCCAGGCTACTTCTAGCTTTGTTTTTGTTGGGAAGGTGGTTGGGATTAGAATTTCACAATCCCAGAGAGGTTTGGGTTGGAAAGGACCTTAAAGCTTATCTTGTTCCACCCCCTGCCATGGGTAGGGACACCTTCCACCATCCCAGGGTGCTCCAAGCCCCGTCCAACCTGGCCTTGGACACTTCCAGGGATCCAAAGGGCAGCCACAGCTTCTCTGGGCACCCTGTGCCAGAGCCTCCCCACCCTCACAGGGAACAATTCCCTCCCAATATCCCACCTAACCCTGTCCCCAGTCAATTTAAACCCATTTCCCTTGTCCCGTCACTATCTGGATTCGTGAATTCAGCAAACACCAGCTGGGAGGGTGCAAGGCAGCACTCCCCTCTCCCAGTGGACACACACTGCTGGGTGGATCTGGGGTTATTTTGGCCATTTCTTTGCAGGATTTCTGGCTGCTCGTTTGCTCCATCCCAGCGGACGTTGCCATCTGCCAGCGCGTCACCCGACAGGAGATTTTGTCAGCGCCACGGTCGGCGTCACTGTGAAGGTGACACTTTCCAGGGGGCTGGCTGTGGTTTCTATCTGCTTTCAATTTATTCACAGAGCAACTTTAAAAACAAAAAATTAAAAAAAAAATTCAAACGCAACTAGAAGCGACTTTGTTAAAACAGTCATTACAAAACTCGAGGCTTTCAGATGTTGTTATTGTTCCAGCGAGCCCCAGAGATAACGGCTGAAATCAGGGCCCTGCTGTGCACTTCACAAACAGGCAAAAACCGTGCCTCCCTTCAGGAAAGATCTGTGTTTGCTCTGAGTTGCAGCAGACAGAGGAGATTCGCTGCTAAGCCGAATGCCAGATGTCTTATCAGGCACTCACACCGAGAGATGTTAACTCTGAAACCTACTGCTGGTGAGCTCAGAGTCATCGTGGGGTTTGAGTCAACCTGCCCAGCTGCTCTCAGGTTGTGCCTCCCTCAGCCTTCTGCTTCCTCTCCAAGGAATGACCCCTTAGCACCCCAAAACCAGCCCAAAAAGGGTGTTTAGAGAGCATCAACCCCATAAATTAACCCACACAAAGCTGAGTAGGACACAATTAGCATGGCCCAACATCCTCTGCATCATCAGGTTCTCCTGCTCCTCCTCCTCAAGGAGGCTGGACTCAAGGTCTGGACCATCTTTGCAAAGGTCCAACACCATTGAGCCAAGTCACCGCTTTCCTGACATGACATTTGTTATCCCTAATTACCAACTTGGCTTCATTTTAAAGTCATTTACACTGATTACTCTGACTGCTGCCTTGGGTAGTCAATGACTTAGATTAACTAATCACAGCACACAGGAAAATATTTTAAATATATGTATATTCACCTAAATTCCTTTAATGTCCTGCTTTGCAGCGCCTTGGCTTAAACTGATGCCCACTTGTTCCTCTAATCTGACACGAGCTCAAAGAGCCTCGTGGCATCAATCCGCTCAATTCCCTTCAGAAATGTGTAAGCCCTCAACGAAGCCCCTTCTTAATCCCCTTTTTGCCAGTGATTACAGAGCTGGTGTCTCTAACTCAGCCTGGATCAGAGTCCCCATGTCCCCACTGAGTTGCCTTTTGTTCCTTTGGCTGTGTGGTGTCTCTCCTGCGGTGTCACCAAGCCCTTGGTCACCTCCCCTGGCGTGGTCTGGGACAAGTCCTTAAAGCATTTACAAGCTGCTCAGCCTTCAGGGTATTTGGATCCATATATTCAAGAGTGTCAGGAAAAGCAGCAGACAAGAAAATTTTAAGTTAAACCCAAAAAAAGGGAAGGAAGTTGACATTCTGAATGCAATTCCTGATTGTGGCAAATCCACAGTAGCAAATAAAATCCCTGGATAAGCACTGCTTTGAAGAAGTTTAGCACCTCTCCCATCTCACTTCAATGTACCCCAGGATCCCTCACTGCACCCACTCTCATTTTATCCCCCCTAAAATCATGTTGCCATGCAGACACCCCACTTCTTGCTCCAGAGGTGGTGTCAGCTCTGCTGAGCTCACTCTGAAAAGTCATGGATACCTCTGGCTCCATCGAGACTTAGCACAGAATTACAGAACCATGGAATGCTTTGGGTTGGAAGGGATCTTAAAGATCCATCTCGTCCCAACCTCCTGCCATGGGCAGGGACAACCTCCACAGACCAGCTTGCTCAGAGCTCCATCCAACCTGGACTTCTCCCCTCTCTCTCCACATCCCTTGTGGAGGTGGAACATCAGGAAGAGGCTGTGGAGAAGGGTGGCTCTGGGGGCAGATGGACAAACAGGGCATTGTGGTTCTCCCCAAGCCAACGCTTCTGCCTCTGCTTCCTGCTGGGATGCACTGCCGTGCTTTAGCATGCAACAAACTCCTTCCAGACTTGGCATCGGGAGGAAAAGCAGCTGCAAGAGGCACAGCCAGCTCTCCACAGGAGGAAACATGCCTCAGGCACAGGTCGTAAACACACATGCAAGAGGCTGCTCCGATGAGGAGGAACTCCAGCTCGGCAGAGCCTGCTGGCAGGAAAGCTAACAAATGGCTGACCAGCAGGAGCCTGCTCTGCCCACGGCATGCAGGAGCCACGAAGGGCTCTGCCCAGCACTGCCAGGCAGCTGCTCCCTGAAATGGAGGGGAGAAGCCCCAGGCATCCCAACCCCCTGTGATACCAGGGTGGGATGGGAGAGGAGGAGGAAGGAGAGGAGGAGAAAGGAGAGGAGAAGATGCTGCTTTGTTGTTTCTACAAAGATGTTTGCACACGGGGAAGGGATGGTGGAGTGGCAGCAGGAGAAGCAACCAACGCCTGTAAGGAAAATCCAGCCTGGGAATTCAGTGGAGGCACCCTGGGATGGGCTGGGGTGGCACAGTGCCCATGAGAGGTGCAGTGATTTCCCACGCAGCAGGTTAAGAAGGCCAGGGTAAGTCCATACCTGGCAGCACTGGAGAAAATCCCCTCATCCCTTCTCCAACCAGCCCTTCACTGTTCCCACCTCCCACCCCATTCACTCTCCCAGCAAGTTCTGTCCAGCCTCAGAGCCCTGCAAGGGGGCTTGGAGGGAGCTCAGTGCTAGCCATGGGTCTGGTGGGATCACAGAGCAAGGGAGGGAGGAGAAGAGCAGGAGGGCCAAGCTGACCCACCTGCACAGGCATCCCATCCTGACTGAGGGTGCTCAAGGTGAGGGAAGAGTCACAGCTGCAGAAATCACGTTCCCCCAACTTTTTTTCCAAATTTTAAGCTGAGACGCTGGGGTGAGGGCTGGGAGGATGGGGAGGTGAGGGAGGGGAGGATGGCAGGGTGAGGGCCAGGAGGATGGTGTGGTGAGGGAGGGGAGGATGGGGAGGGGAGGATGGTGAGGTGAGGACCAGGAGGATGGTGGGATGAGGACCACAGGTCTCTTCCACGGCTCGTTTTCGCCATCTAGTGCTCAACTCCCTTTTCCACGGAAAACCAGCCAAAACCACACATTTTGCAAGCACAGAGCTGTGCAGAATAAAACCCAGCTTTTCCAAGCCAGCTCAGACCTGTCCCCTGTGCACCTGAAGCCGCAGAGCACGAGATGACCATAAATAATCAGATTTGAGTTATTTTGGAGTATTTTTTTGCAAGAGAACAAAACTGAGCAGTCCCAGTTTGACACAGAACAGGTCCAGGGAGAACACACAGTTTTCAGTCCACAAAACCTTGCTTTCCCCTCCTGCTTCCCACGCCCCTTTTCCTTGGCTTTGAGAAATCACTGTGTGCCTCAGTTTCCCCAAGGAGAATAAAACTTCTCTCTTTACCAACACAGAGAAAATTATCCCTTGTCATACCTTATCAGTATTCTGAGAACCACAAGGGAGGGAAATTTGCCAATATCTTCTTGGATGATAAACACCTGAGCACATGATGTTTTCCATAAGATCCAAAATGCATGGGAAAATGCAAAGGAAAAGCAGATTTTAATGTCCATCAGCATGTCCCACATCAACCCAGACATCTGCTAACTCAAAAATGATAAAACTGATGGGGAAAGCACAGCGAGTCCCAGGGGTAAAACATTGGATCAGGTTGTCCTGAGAGCTGGTGGACTCTTCATCCCTGGAAGTGTTTGCAGCCAGGTTGGACGGGGCTTGGAGCAACCTGGTCTGGTGGAAGGTGTCCTTGCCCATGGCAGAGAGGTTGGATTAGAGACCTTTAAAGGTCCTTTCCAACCCAAACTGCTCTACAATTCCTCTGGGGAGAAGCACCACGGATGCTCTGAAAGGAGCAGAAAAACAGTCCCAGCCCCATTAAGAGCTGCAGCACGAACCACACTAGCCAGAAAATGATGAACCAAAGCTCAGTTTGCCCTGCTGAGCCTGTTTCTCTCTGTGGGATTGCTCAGCTGCTGCAGGCAAGGCACTGCTGCCTGGGGAGGGTGGTCCCCAGCAGCCCCTGATGTCCCCAAAGTGCCACCAGGCTGCTCTGCCGTGCCGCAGGAGGGCATTGCCATCTGCTGACAGGCTGCAGCCCTGCACGCTCCTGCAGCAAGCCCTGCCTGGGGGTGCTGGGCAGGCAGGGACTGCTCGCTTCCCTGCAGGCTCTGTGGATGGAGCTCAGCATGCCCAGCCTGGAATCCCCCATCCCAGGCAGGATGATGTCCCTGCTCCGGGATCTGCCCAGCACCATCCCGGCAGCCCCATCCACCAGCAGTGCCTTCTACTCACGAGTGAATAATCAGCTTATTACAGATTCAGATAGAAAATCATAATATTTGCTAATCACAATATTAATTTCTTGCTAATTGGCTGCCTGATGGCACAGGCAGAGCAAGGGGGCACCAGCTGGCTGCCGAGGCAGTGCCTTCGCTGGCTGCTGCACGGTGCAGGAGGTTTTGGCTGCCTCCAGCGAAGTCGGGTGCACAAGTCGAGTGCCCAGGATGGGAGAAATGTGCAGCATTGCTTGCCAGAGGGATCTTCACCCTTCACTGAAATCAGGGGCAGGAGGAGGGGAAGGCGCTGGGGGTGAGGGCAGGGAAACTGAGGCATAAAACCACCAGCCGATAGGGAATGGGAGAGGAGAGAAGAGAAGAGAAGCAGAGGAACCAGAAGCTCTGAGCAGCGTTTTGACACTTGGACACTCATTCTCTGCAGCATCCCATCATGAAGCAGCACTGCCGCTCCCCATCCCACTCCAGCACTGTTCCATGCCCTCTCCCTCGGGGACAGGGGTTTGGGGAGCAGGAAGGTGGCACTTCACAGGTAACCCCTCTGCACGGAGCCTGTGCGACACTATGCAGGTTGGATGCCAGGCAAGGCTGATCACAGAGTCATTGCTGCTGCTGCTGCTAATGAGGCCCTTAGGCTAATTAAAAAGACGAGTAGAACACAAAAACATAATGAGGAGCCAGTTTATCAGTCAATCGGAGGACATGAATACGCCAATAAAAGTTTGAACTACCTCCTTGCTGCCAGCATCCCGGCGCTGGCCCAGCTCAGGGCTGCAGGGGGACCACTCACCGAAACGGCTTTGTGCTTCCCAGCTCCTGGCTGAGGACAAAACGAGGGAGATGAGAGGTTGGGAAGAGGCGTGCAGCCTCCTCTCTGCCCACCTGGCATGGGGCTGCTTGCTTTTATTGCTCAGGGGACTGAGGGATTGAAAAGCATCTCATGAGAGGGGCTCGGGTAGCTCATCCTCTTCGGAGCTGGAGAGCTTTAGGAAGTCCACAGGGACACGGAGGGACACCTCAGAGCCAGCCCTGTCACCCTGCACTCTGGGCATCCCACTTTGCACCCACCGGGGGACAGCAGCGATGTTTCAAGGCTCTTGCACACCATCTGTGTGCACAGAACTGCTCACATCCCTGCCTGGGCTCACCCCGGATCCCTGAGGATGAAGGATGCTGTGGGAGGATCCCTCTAGCCAAGTTCCTCCGGGCTGTGGTCGCCTCCTCTGGGTTTCCCATTAGCTTCTAACCAGGCGGAACGAATGGGCAGGAGAGGCTGCAATCCCGCTGCCAGAGCATTATTCTCGTTATTAATATTCTCATTATTATTATTATTCTCCCTATGGCAGGCGCAGCCTGTGAGAGCTGCAAGGGAACTATGGTCCTGCTCTGAAAGTCCCCAGAAACATGGAAAGGTCCACGGAAACCTAAAAACATGGAAAGGTCCTGCCTGGGGGGTCTGAGCTCACCCACAGCCCCCACCCAGGCACCCAGCCCTGCTCCCTGCACCTCCAAGCCGAGGATGCAGCCGGTTTTGGGGGTGTTTTTGCTGACGAGCAGCTTTCGTGGGTTTCCTTGCTCAGCTCTCCGGCCCAGCTTGTGGATGAGCCAGGAAATCTCAGGGGCGTCTTTGTGATAAACAAATGTAAACACTTAAAGCTAAACAGCAGCAGCTGGAGCTGCCGTGTCTGGGCACCCCAGGGCACCCCGGCACTGCTCCAGCCGGCACGGGGATGCAGGCGAGGAGGAGAGATGCTCTGCGGGGGGAGAGAACCGCAGCGGGGTGGGCTTGGGAAGCGGCAAACAGCACGAGAGAGAAGGATGTGGAGAAAGGAGGAGACACCCGGCAGAAGGAAAATTTGGGAAATCACCCTTTCTCAAGCTTTCCCCTGGGTGCTCAGGCACTGCCGGCATGTCCAGGCACCCGATTTCCCACGCCAGTCCCTGATTACTGCTGTGCCACACGTTCCCTTGCAGGAGAGAAATTCCAGATCTGCCAGCGGAGCTGCCGGAGATGCTCCTGCCGAGCTGCGATTCATTACAGCGAGGCTGGTGCTTTGCAAGAGGCGTTTCACTGGCAGTCCCTGTCCCCAGGGCTGGGGATCGTCTGTCCCCCGAGCTGCTCCCCACGCCCAGATACTGAATTGGCAGCGGCCACCCGTGCAGGGGACAGCTAGCAGCACGGCACAGGCTGGCTCTGCCGGCAGGAGATGCTCCCTGCAGTGCCCTCCTGCAGACCAGATGCAAAGATTTCCTCTTATTCAGCATATTTTCAGCACTCTCCTTTTGTACGACCCTAGAAACTTCATGTAATTAATCCCACCAGTGCCTTGGTCAGTCCCTAAACACACCCCTGGGTAGTCTGGACAGGCCAGAGCCTTCCCCCTGCATCTGCCAGTACTTATAGAGGGATTAAAAAAGGAGAGAGAGTGACTTTTTACAAGGGCGTGGAGTGACAGGACATGAAGGGATGGTTTTAAACTATAAGAGAAAAGATTTAGATTGGATATTAGGAAGAATTTCTTCCCCGTGAGGGTGCTGAGGCCCTGGCACAGGTTGTCCAGAGGAGCTGTGGCTGCCCCTGGATCTCTGGCAGCGTCCAAGATGAGGCTGGACAGGGCTTGGAGCAACCTGGGACAGCTGAAGGTGTCCCTGCCCATGGCAGAGAATGGAATGACGCGAGTTTTGAAGTCCTTCCAACCCAAACTATTCCGTAATTTTAGGATTCTGTCACCCCCATCTTTAGGGGAAGCCCCCCACCTCCTTTCAAGCAGCCCCTCTGCAGCCCCAGCTCCTCTCCCCTGCCTGCCAGGCAGGCTCCGAAATGGAGCTGCTAATTAAATTACACTGCCAGCCAAAACTGCTTCGTCAAGTAAATAAATAAATAAAAATTAGAAGGTCATCAAAGTTGTGTTTGGAGACCATCGCATTAGCATACATCTGCATAGCAATGAAGGGAAAAAAGGGCCATTTAAAGAGAGCTGGTAATTTACCCAGCCAAGTAAACTTCATTACCTTTAAGTAGCGCCCACGACAAGCACTAATTCACACCTTTAACGACCCTGGCACAGATGGCAGAGAGGGACGGGCAAGGCAGGGGCAGCCAAGGTGCCCTGGCACCCCCGGGGGCTCTGCTCGGTGGTTGGGGTCACAGCATCACCCCCAGCACCCTCAATACCCACCCAGGATGCAGGGAATTGGGCGCAGGAGGGTGTCAGTGCCAAAGCTTCGCCATCTGGGGCTGCAGCAGCTGGACTGTGGCAAATGGATGGAGCTTTGCTTCAGCTCCTGCATCCCACCGGGAGCTCAGCTCCCTCTGGAGCCACCCCACTGCACTCCGCACCAGTGCCACCAGTGTCACCCGCCTGGCACCGCGCCAGAGCCCCCAGCGGCACATGGCCAGGAGAACGGGGCTGTCCTTCTGCCTCTGGATACTCCAGCACCCCGCGCATCCTCCCAAGCACTTTACTCCTTGTAGTACCCGCCGGAGCCGAGCGAGGCCAGCACAGCCCCGCGCTGCCATCCCTGCCTCTCCACTCGCTGCAGCATCCCATTTCTCCGGGCTGTTGTGTGTGTATTTATTTCCAATGAGGTCAGGAGTATCAAGGTTGTAAAATAACATCTTTTCCCTTGTTTTCCTCCCAGATCTCATACGAAACGCTTCCGAAGTCAATTATCTCCCGGCGGCTGTGCTGCCAGCTTGGCTCTGCCTGGCGGCACAGCAGCCACTCTGTGGGGGACAGGAGCAGGGCTGGGGGATGAAGGAGAGATGGGAAGGGGGAAAACAACGTCCTGGTGGGGATTTGAAAGTTCCAACACGACAATTCCTATCAAAAGACAACCAACCGGCAGCTCATCAGCACTCTGAGAGCAGGGCTGGCATGGGAATTCCAGCTGGGAAGGTCTTGATCCCGCACTGCCTCTCACCTCCAGATGTGCCCAGAGGTTAAATTGTCACCCTCTGGTAGGCAGCAGGAGCGGGGAAAGGGCTGCAAGCACCCCCAGGGTGTGTGGCTGTGCCCTGAATTGCAGAGATTCCCCCTTACCCCTTGTGACCTCCTGGAATTCAGCACATTTCGTTAGGATAAGGGTTCTCCTTTTCCTACAGACTCCATCCTCAAGCCACCAAAATCAATGACTGCTTTGTTGGACTCACAGAGCCCCAGAGAAGGACTCAAAGGGGCACACAGGATTATTACAAGAGAAGACACCAGCCCACCTGGCAGCTCAGGACTCCTGGGAAATTCAGCTTCCAGCCCCTCTCAAAATCAATCAAAGCAAAACCTCAATGTTCCTTCAGGCCACATCCCAGCCAGCCCTAATGGGTGGGAATATCAGCCACTGTTCCCATCCCCGTGCCACCCAAGGAGCCAGCTGGCCATGAAGCCAGGACAACATCTTCATTTGTCCCTTCCGGTTTTCCTTTCCCTCTTTTCTTCCCTTTCCCTTCCCTTCTTCCCTTCCCTTCATTCCTTCGCTTCCCTTCCTCCTCCCTTTCCCCTTTCCTTTCCTCTTTCCTCCTCCCTTTCTCCTTTCCTTTTTCCTTTCCTTTCCTTTCCTTTCCTTTCCTTTCCTTTCCTTTCCTTTCCTTTCCTTTCCTTTCCTTTCCTTTCCTTTCCTTTCCTTTCCTTTCCTTTCCTTTCCTTTCCTTTCCTTTCCTTTCCTTTCCTTTCCTTTCCCTCTTTGCCCTCCCCTCCTTTCCACGTTCCTTTCCTCCTTTCTTCCCCTTTCCTCTTCCTTTCCCCTTTCCTTTCTCATTCCTTTCCCCATCCCCTGCCCTCCCCTCATCCCCACTCCCCTGTATTTTTCTGAAGAGCTCTCTTTTGCCATGTCTCATTTCATTCCTCATCAGATGCTCTCCCACAGCATAATCCCGCCTTGTCAGGCAGCCCTTGCAGAAAGGAGTAAATCCCGTTTGATCCATTCCTGTGCACTTTGAACATGCAGAGAAGCACCTGAGGCAGAAACACAATTCCCGGGTGCGGGGGGTGCTGGGCTCCCTAATTACCTGGCCCGGGAGTCCTTTAGCTGCGGTGCAAGTGCTTTAACACGGCTATTCCTCAGCTCATTTCCAGCCTGTTTCTCTCCCCCTTTAACTCAAGCACAGGCATAACGAGCCGGCAATTGACGGAAAACAATAACAACGTTCTTTAAAAGACAAGGTCGGGGTTATTTCTTTTCTCTCTCCGTTTCATGAGACAATAGCGAGGGTGATGGTGGTGATTACCGGGAATTTCATGCTGTGATTGAGGGCCTACAATGAGCGGAGATCATTCGTTGTCTGGGTTCAAACTGAAGCAGGGGAAAATTAGGTTTGACATACAAAAGAAATTTTTCCCTGTGAGGGTGGTGAGGCCCTGGCACAGGCTGCCCAGGGAATTTTGGCTGCCCCTGGATCCCTGGCAGTGTCAAGGCCAGGTTGGACAGGGCTTGGAGCAACCTGGGACTAGTGGAAGGTGTCCCTGCCCATGGAATGGGAATTCCAGGGGTGGAACTGGATGAGCTTTAAGGTTCCTCCCAACCCAAACCAGTCTGGGATTCTATAATAAGATTCTATTTTGACGTAAGGAATTGGATGGCAGACAAGCTGATACTGTGTGTTTCTGCCTCCAGGAAAAGATGTTTATGGATTTATTTCAGGCTACGTGCTCAGCCAGGGCCAGCTAACCAGGATCAGCGACAAACTCCTCAACCAGAGAGGGTTTCCACCTCTCTTCCCACGTAATATTCCCACCCCCACAAGTTAAGCAGGTTGGACATGGACCCCGAGATGGGGACCATAAAGACATCTTAAACCGGTGTGACTGAGTCTGACCCAGACCCAAAAATACCCTCTGGGTGCACAGCGACCCTCGGGCTATTGGAGCTGTGTCAGGCTAACCAGAGCCACCTCAGAGCAGCTGGAGCAGCAGGAATGCTTTCGAATCCGAGGCAGACTCTGCGAGGCAGCACGGCGATTGTCACGGAGCGTTGGCATTGCCACAATGCACGGCTGGCCCTTCCTGAGCACCTCGTAACTCCCGACGCCTCAACCCCGCAACCCTCTGAGAAAGCAATGTTCCACTCCTGCTTCCCATTAACAGCCGGTGATCTGCGATCCAGGGAGGCGAGGCGAGGAAAAAGGGTTTGCAAAATAACGCTGATACAGGGCGGGAAATGCTCGGCAGGGCTTGCAGAAGCATCTGCATGAGTACCTCACTTGTCCAGCCGCTTGGATAAAACCCGCCCAGGGCATCAAAACTAAACCTGCTCCCCCGTGGCACAGACTTGAGGCTGTCCGAGAAGGGCATCAGAGGGAAGCAGAGTCCCAGAAGAACTTCACATCCACCAGATCCATCCCACCCACCCTGGGAGGTGACAAGGTGTCATTGGTAGCGCTGCTGGATTAAAATGGGACACAAACACTGCTTCTCCTTCCATCCCTCCCCAAATTCCTCTCTCTTCCCTTCTCCCTCCAACCCTCCCAGGATTCCTCTCCCCTACCTTCTCCTTCCACCCCTCCCCAAATTGCTCTCCCTCCCTTCTCCACCACCCTCCCCAAATTCGTCTCCCTTCCCTTCTCCTTCCATCCCTCCCTAAATTCCTCTCCCCTGCCTTCTCCTTCCATCCCTCCCAGGATTTCTCTCCCCTGCCTTCCCCCCAACCCCAGCACACCTCCCAAATCCTTTTCCCCAGCTGCTGCCATGAAAGACGCCGCACCAGACAAAGTTGTGTCGCAAAGTAATTGCACCTGGAAGGCACAGCCGCCGCTGCGCCCAAACACCGGGCGCTGCCTCTTTGAAATCTGGGAGAAGAGCTCCGGAATACATTGGGAATAAAAACAACAAAGAAGGAAATTGGGACAAGCGGCGCTAATACAGTGAAGGTGGGAGCAGGCAGTAGCTGGGGAGTGGGGGTGGAATGATTCTCCTTATTCCCACATGAGATCTATAGACATACATATAATATCGATATAATTTTAATATTTTTTTAAAAGATGTTGGTGCTTTTTTTCCCCTTCGTTAAAATCCAGCCTCATTTCAGCTGCTGTACCATTAAGAGATCCAAGCCGTGGCTCACAGAGATGTCCCTGAGCCAGTTTTAAGCCATCTTTTTCAGGAAGCAGCAGTGACCCAGCTACAGAGAGCCTGAGCTGGCCAAAACCCCTACAGCCAAAACCCTACAACCCCCATTTGCAGAGTGACATAGATAAATCATCCAAATCCTACTTCCAAAATTCCTTTTTTTTGGTTTTAATTACTATTAATTTTTTAAACCCCTTAGGATGCAATTCTTTGGACTGACAATTCTTCTGGCACGGGGCTCTGGGCTGGCAGGCACCCACAGGCAGCAGGGTGAGATGGATGATTAACACAAGCAGACAGGAACACCCTGGAAATCTGCGCTGCCCCCTGGAAATCACCCGGCTGCTCACCTCATGCATCACCTCACAAAGGTGATCCTGCTTGGAGCCCAACGTATTATCCCCATTTCTTTTTCTAATCCCTTTTATTTTGTTTCCTAAAGCACCTCACTTCAGTAATAACTTGGAGAGATGTCTTGGGATGCCAAATAACAAAATGCATTTCCGCAGCGGCTTCATAATTAATGTTTGCATCGTTTATCTTTCATGGAAAGATTATTCTGACTAACGAGGTTCTGGGCCACTAATTCATTACAGTGCCTTGTCACTTCCTGCTCCTTCTTATTACCCAGAAATAGACTCATTAGTCAGAGTGCAATGACAGGGAGAAATTGTGTTCGTTAATTTAATTCCTCTTCTCTCCCTTTCTGGGTCGGTGTTTGTCCGAAATCAGGGATTAAAAGGAGAGGGAGGAAATACGACCTGTTGCGGTGCTCGGTGCTTCCCCCGTGTTTTCCACCTCGTTCAGGGGGGAGGAAGCTCAGTCCATCCCTTCTCTGCTGCATCAGACCCATGCAGGGATGGCTCATCTGCCAGCCTTTAGCCTCAAAGCTTCCCCAAGGCCTGGGAAGTGTTGGATTGCAGTTGAATTTTTCCCATCGGCCACACTCAAGGCATGCAGGGAAGCAGCTGCCCTGACTTGGCAGGAGTTGAAGCAAAGCAAACCCCCACCAGTTCCTGCTGAATCCACCCCTTTCCTCTGATCCCTGCAATAAACTTCCCTCTGGGGATTTCCCACCTCGGGGTGATGGAATTACAGCTCCACATTTCATGATTATCCATTTCTCATTCTGTTATCACTTGCTGCCTTGCCCCCAATGGCATTTTCCAGCTGGGCATCCCCAAAAAGCCACAAGAATCCTGGAATATCCTGAGCTGGAATGGATCAATAAGGATCACAAAGTCCAGCTCCAGGCTCTGCACAGAACACTTGAAGAATCTCAATCTCTGTGCCTGAGAGCTTTGATTAAACGGCAGGAATATCAAAGCTCATTCCTTCAACATTCAATTCAACATTCCTTGAACTGGAAGCCTTGGGGCTGTGACCATTTCCCTGGAGACTGTCCCAGTGCCCAGGGGAGCTTCTCAAAGGCAAAAATAAACAGTCGGCCAAGGAGAGGGAAAATCCATCCCAAATGAGAAAGGATAAATTCACCACTCGGGGGAGGAACCACCTCCAGCTCATACTTCCTCATGTAAGGCAGAGGTCCAGGGCAGGCAGGGGGAATTAGAGAAGAAGCAAAACCCCTTTTATCCCATCCTACACGTCCTAAAAGCCGAGCAATTTGTGTAACACCTGCAGGATTTAACACATTTAATACGGCAAAGCCAGCGCCCAGCAGGACACCCCGACAGGGAACAGGCTCAGAGACATCCGCTGCCAGGGCTGCCCGGCAGGGAAAGGGTTAAAAGCCCTCGGATCTACACGGCTTTGGCAGCATGTTCCCGGTTTTCCTACAGGTAATTACAATAATTGTGGGGTGTAAACACTTTCCGGGAGAGATCAAAACCGGGGGTGTGAATGGGAGAGGGATGAGCACAAGCAGGATCAAAGGGAAAATTATTAAAATCTATATAGTGCCGCTTCCTAATTCCTGTGAAGTCTGATAGCCTCGGTGCTGCGTTGATCTCCCAACCCATATATTCCCATAATTTTTGCTCAATCACACGCAAACCTCCATCCAGCCCCACCCCAAACCCAGCCCTGCCCAGCACCTTTTATATTCCTGACACCAAACCATGAGATATGCACAAACTCATCCTTTTTGGGGAAGAAATTACTTAATTTCTCGCTTTTCCAAACGGGCTCCGAGCAGAAACTCCGGAGCTTGGGACTGCTTTGACTTTGCTGTCCCCTCACCAGCGATGCTCTAATCTGCGCTCGGCAGGAGGATCCGCTTTTCCCTGCGGGATCGGCTATTAACAGTTGACGTTTCGTTTAAACAAAGCCTTGAGATTGTCCAAATATTTGCCTCAAACACACTTTGTGTTTTGCCTCTCAGCTCGGCTCCCCTCGGGGGTGTTCCGCTCTGCTTTTCCCATCCATCCCGCTCGGGATGAGATCTCGAGAATAACCCGATAAACCTCGAGCCTGAGCATCGACTGCTTCCCTCTCCCCAAAACAAAACATCAAAGTGAAGGGAAAAATTATCTTCTTGGAGCAAAGTGGGGTTTAAGTTATTTACTTTTAATTTTCCCTCCTATTCTGCGAATCCGGGCTGGAGAAAAAAGAAGACCGAAGTTCAATGCGGAAATAAAAACACTTTTTTCCAGCCCTTCCTTTTCCTCCCAGCTTCCCCCAAAAAGGTTCAGTTTGTACTGTTAATAGAACAGTAATTTGTTAATTTGTGGGAATGCACTTGAGCTCCTGCACACTTTGTCTCCTCTCCATTCCTCCATCCCTGCTCCTCCTGAAACCCCCACACTGGAGCAGCAAAACAGGCTTGGAAAAGGGTTTGACACTTCCTTTTGGTGAAGAAAATAAGCAGCTGAAAATCACGCATCAGGCTTCAAAAGTATTCCCCCCACAGCACGCTGCTGGTGAACAACAGCAATCCCAGAGAGTCCCAGGGAGCTGCTCATCCATGCAAACCTGGGGGTTAGGATTTCATGGAAAAAACAACTTCCTATAGAGCTGTGATCTCCACAGCCTGAATTTATTCTCCTCCAGCCTCTTTTCCTAGATCTGCCTTCCACTGGAGTAAAAAAAGTAAATTTCCATATGATACCCCAGTGGGCTCTGGGATAACCCTTGGAGCATCAACACCAGCAGGAGCAGGGTGGGATTCACTCAGTGGTCAACTCGGTTATGAGGAGCAGAAATGAAGATGAAAAATAACAAAAGAGCTGACAAGAGAGGTTACCACCCACTGCTCCTGACTCCTCTGGGCCCAGAGGGATGCTGGGAGGAATGATGTGCTGCTGCTTGCTTAGGTTGGGATTTTTGCTGTTGTTTACAGGGATTTTTGTCTCTTCCAGACTCCCAGCTCAGCCCTGCATTCCTGCTTGTGCACATGGATATAAAGTCATCTTGCCGCAGAGCAAAACAGGGCAGGAAATCATAATTCTTTCCCAGCCATCCCTGGACAGTGCCCAGGGTGTTTGCTGCTGTAATTCAGGTTTGTCCTGCCAGGCCAAATCTTCAGGAGAAGTCAGCACGGTCACAGATCAGCCTGGAAAGGCCCCCAAGAAATTACCTCACTGCTACCGCAGACCATCAGCAAAAGCAGCTCCCAGTAAATTATCCCAGATATTCACACCATGTGGTTTCCACAGGCAGCAGCCCAGAAAGACAAGAGTTGGCCTCATCTCTGGGAGCTTTTAGGGATGGGAGGGATGCAGCAGGAGGTGCCCAGTGTCACTGCAATGCATATTCCAGGAGCTAAAATAGCATTTCCATGTGCCAACAGGAGCCAGTTCCATGTCTATCCTGCATTCCCCTACACCAAAGCACCAAAACATCATCCAACATCACTAAGAAAAGGCTGTAAAAACACCAGTGAGCCACCACATCCATCATCTGATCCTCAGCACATCCACTCCACCCAAACCCCACAGCAGGACCCAAAACCAGGCAGTGATCCCCATGCCCACAATCCTGACCCCCAGCACGACCTTCTCCTGCCCAAACTCTCTACCCCTGCTTCCCAACAGCTGCTGGAAGGCCCCACCTGAGGATTTCCCCTATGATTTTCTCAAAACTGGACGCAATGGAGGATTTTGGGATGGCTGGGTGTCCCCTGAGGGCTGCACCCCTTCCCTGGAGTGGTGGCTGTCCCCACCTGGAGTCACCTACCTGGACAGCTTTTGGATGCCTCTCTCCCGGTGCCACTGGCTGCTGCCTGTGTGGCTCCTTCCCTGCATGTCTTATCCCCCCCTCTCTAAAAAAAAAAAAAAATCCAACTTTGCCTCAAGGATAAGTAGAATAAAATGTCACTTACCTATTAGGGGGAAAAAGAGAAGAAAGAGGGAAAGTATTACACACGTATTCTTTGAAATCAGGTCAGCTTAAAGCTTTGAAATGGCGAAAATTGAAAGATACTTTCCTCCCACTTCCCTTCCTCTCTTTTTTCCCAACTCTTTTAAAGGACTCTCTACTTTCAAAGGTTTCCTTGAGTCCAGTTTTCCCTCTGGTATTGTTTTTTTTTGCTCCACGCTGAGCCAATGCCCACCTCCTCCTGCCCCACATGTGCACAGGGCTGCTTTCCCCCAAGGGGGTGAAGGAAAGGGCTGGAGAAAAGCAAAATAACAAATAAAGGAGGTGAAAGCAGAGAGTCACAGGATGGTTTAGGATGGAAGGAACCCTAGAGATCTCCTAGTTCCACTATCCCAGGTTGCTCCAAGCCCAGTCTAACCTGGCCTTGAACACTTCCAGGGATGAGGCATCCCCAGACTCCTGTTCCATGGAGGAATTCATCTTTGGTGGCCTCAGCTCCACACACCTCAGCACATCCCATTCAAGGGATGGGCAATCCAAGCACAAGGGGAGCTCTGGAATTCTCACTGCTCCTCCTGCAGCTCAGGACTCAATGAAGAGCTTTCTCCAGCTCATTCCTGAGCAATTTAAGGCAAATTCTCCTATCCTCATCTTTTCCAGTGCTATCTGCAGCCTAACAGGCCCTATCTCTAAGGAAAGCTGAGTGCCAAAAAGAGATATTTGTTATTAAAGAGCAGTTTTACCATCCCCATCCATCTGCCTGCCCACCTTTACAGCACATATATGAGCGACGTATAGAAAACCTCAAACAGGAATGTGACATACAGCAACACTTGCTCCAAACAGGAAGGGGGAGAAATTCGGTGTCATCCCTCCTGATCCCTCTGCAAACATCCCCAGCATCCCTGCTGCCCGCAGGGGAACACTGAGGGTGTGTTTAAGCCATGAGGGTTATTCATCCAGGCTGAGCGTGGCGCTGACAATTCCCGCCGGGAGCAGAGGGAACAGCTGGAGCACCTCCGCATCATCCAGATGCCTCTCCCAGATGCAGGGCTGCCTGCACGCAGCAGGGATGCTCTGCTGGGAGGAGAGCACGTCCTGCTGCAGCCTGCTCTGCTCTCTCTCTCTGCTCTGCTCTGCTCTGCTCTGCTCTGCAGCACTCCATCCTCGGGCCCTGCTGGCTCCTGGGCTGGTTGGTGGTTGGCGCTGAGAGCACAAAACCCCTCCTGCCTCAGCTTGGCTCAATCACCATTCTAGTGATGGGCGACAGGGTTTTATTGCAGAGCACCAGACTGGGACAGCCCAGCAGTCCCTGCTTGGAACGGGAGGGTGAAGCACTCTGTCACCTCTGTCCCTGCGGTCAGTGTCACCCTGGCTGCCAGTGCTTTGTCCTCACCTCCCTCCTCCTCCTCTTGATGGATTCACAAATCCCCCCTGCCCCAACCCTGCTGGCTCTGCAACTCTCTTTTGTGGATGCATGAGACATAAATTCATTTTTCCTCCCTGCACACACCTGAGGTCGAGACCCTCTTGCAGAATGCTCTAAGTGCTCTGCAGTCCCAGCCCAGAGCTGGCAAACAAACCCTGCTGTAATGAATCACTGGTTTCTCATTCTAACACATCCTAAAATCAGAGTGCTGACAGCCTGGCTGCTCTTCATCCCCTTCAACTCATGGGGTTTATGACACCATCCTAAAATCAGGAGTGCTGACAGCCTGCCTGCTCCTCATCCCCTCAAACTCTCAGGGTTTTTCTCTGACACCACCCTAAAATCAGAGTGCTGACAGCCTGGTTGTTTCTCATCCTCTTAAACTCTCCGGGTTTTTCTCTGAGACCATCCTAAAATCAGAGTGCTGACAGCCTGGCTGTTTCTCATCCCCTTCAGCTCCCGGGGTTTCCTCACTTGCAGCTTTAGGAGCACAAGTGGCTGCGATGTGTTTCCCTCTCTCCCTCCCTCCCTCCCGCTGCCTGGCGAGGGTTTGGAGCAGGAAGGTGAAGGCAGAGGTCAAGCTCGGCTTCTTCCCCTGGCAGCTCCAAAGCCCGGGAGCTGCAGCAGTGCCAGGCACGGCACAGCCATCGCTAGATGGGGACAGAGTCCCACCGACGCCTGGAAGGTGCCCAGCTCCCCCAGCCGGGGCACTGGGATGCTCCAGCAATGCGGAGAGAGACCTCAGCCCCTTTGACCAGCTCCAGTCATCACTGCAGAGCTCGAGTGGGAATGGGAGAAAATCCTTCTGGGAGAAGCAGGGTGAGAGTAAAACCCTTTGGAGAAGGTGTGTGTCCTCCCAGGGTACCCTCAGCATCCCCACTGATCCTATTCCACTTCCCCAGCAAAGTGCTTGGATTTATTATCAGCTTCTCAAGATCTCCCTCTGCAACAACTATTCCTTTGAGAGGAGCTCTTGCTCTCTCTTCTCCCTGCTTTTTAGCAAGTTTTCCCGAGTATTGTGGGTTTTTGTTGTTTGGGATTTTCATTTTTTTTTTGCAGGGAGCATATTTATTGATTTTTCACACCGGGCAGCGCAACACATTCTGCACCTGTGGGGATCTTCATTTGCAGGACCCACCGTCCCTTATGGAACAGGAGGGAGGACTGGGGGACAGAAAATGCATGACAGCTTTAAACTGTTGCTCCTGTCACCCAGCAGGACGCAGGTCCACTGCAGGCATACCAAAAGCGTTCCCTCTATTCGTTTTCTACTGGAAAAATTGATGTGTTTTTCCAACTGACAGGATTTTCCTGGTTAAAATCCTACCCTGCAGCTTGTCCAGGAGAAAATTCCTGCAAGTGGGTCTGGGATGCTGAGGAGGGTCTGCTCAGATCAGTACCAAGGGCAGAGCCACTGACCACCTTCCCCATGAGTAACTGAATATCCACATTTCTCCCAATTCTCTGCTGAAAACATCCCACTGCAGCCACAGCAGAGACAATGGATCCTCTCCAGACAGCAACACAGAGGAATGCTGCATCCCCTAGGGAGTATTACTGCTGATCTGCAGCCAATAACCCCATTTTCCAATATCTGTAAACACATTGCAGGGTCTGGGATCCCCTTCAGCCCCCCATGCTCCATCATGAGAGGTGTTCTGGTCCTTTTCCCCTTTCTAGGCTTGGAAATTTCCCACAGCCCTGCAATCCAGCGTGATGGAGGGGAAGGCAGAGCTCTCCTGGCTCCTCACAGCTTCCCTCCAGCAGCCCCAGCCACAGGCACAGCAGGATTTGGAAGTCACCAGAAGACATTTCACTAACCCAACACTCCTCTCCCCCCTCCCAGCCCCTCTTGCTCCCCAATATCCCATGTATCAACCCTTGTCCTTGTTGCATCTTGCTGCATTTAATCCCTCAAGGAGGGGGAGAGGGAAAAATTGAATATTTTTAAAAAAAAATCCATAAGCAAAAGAAGGAAAAAGGAAGGAGGATTAAGTGAGAGAAAGAGGGATGTGCTGAGGTGTTGCTATTATCGATATCAGGGACCTCAAATTCCTGCCCTGCAGTTTCTTCAAGGCTGAGAGTGGTAAATAAAAGAGGAATAACAAATTTGGGAAAGGAGGGTGCAGGCACTGGAGAAGGAGAGGTCCCTGTGCCCAGTGACCAGGAAAAGGCATGTCCATGGAACACAGAACCAGCCACAGCCCTGGGAAATTTACCATTTCTCCCCTCTCACCTAATACTTTCAATAACCAATTAATATTTAGCCAACAAGTAGCTGTGCTAAATCCAAGGAGATGGATTTCGCAGGAGGGCTATTTCATGTTAAATGAGCACTGACTCATCAGCAGCATTTACGGAGGATTATGGATTAGCTGCGTGCCCAACATCCATCACCACAAATCCAGAGGGAAAACAGCTGCTGGTGGAGGCAGGATGTGGCTGTCCTGGGATGGGGGAACACCAGGGACATTAGAATGGGATGGGGGAACACCAGGGACATTCCAGAATGGGATGGTGACCCCAACCAATGATTCCCCCTAAAATATGGCACAGCATGGAGCTGGGATTTAACAAAGTTGATCCCCACCAGGAGGGATGGAGGGGAGGAAAGCATCCTAATCAGCAATCCCTGAAAAACAGGGAACACAGCATCACAGCCTACAAGGAATTCTGCAGAGGGATCTCCCCCTGAAAGGGGGTTTTGTCAAGGCTGGGTTGGTTGTGCAAAGGAGCAGAAAATCCAAAGTGGGTCCTTCCATCCCTGGAAGTGTTTAAGGTCAGGTTGGACAGGGCTTGGAGCAATCTGGACTGGTGGAAAGTGCCCCTGGCTTGGAATCAGATTGTCTTTAAACCTCCTTCCAGCTGAAACCATTCTGGGATTTTAGGAGAGAGGAGCACTGGGCTGTGGCAGACAGTGTGGGAAGCATCACCTCTCTGATGAGAAGGGAAAACTCCTCCTGCCCAGTCCTGTCTGCTGAACAACAAAATGTACTGCTAATGCTCTTGCTGCTCCTTTCCCATCCAGGACACCCCCAGGCAGTCCTGCCCTCCCCAAATCAGTTCAAGCTCAGCTCAGGCTGGTTTTATTCATGGGATCCCCAAGAAAAGTTCCTCCCTGCTGACCCAAATGCCAATGGCCACACGACAGCTTCCCCAACCCCTGTCACCCCATCCCTTTGGGATCCCTCAGGGAGGCAGGGTGGGATCAGGGGGATCCAGGCAGAGCCAGGCTCTGTTCCTCTGCTTATCGGCGTTGCTTCTGCTGGAGGAGGTGATTAACTCCCTGACCTGCCAAGCTTTAACGCGACCTCCGAGAATAGATAGAATCTTGTTATCTTGTAATGAGTTTTATGGCTTATTTCAGTACATTTTGGCCATGTTTCTCCAGTGATTAGGGCAATTATCAGCCTGTGCGTTTCAGGATTATGAATTATGGAGCCTCTGAAAGGCTACAGAGATTTAATATCTCTCAGCGTCCCTCTGCCTCACTTCCAGCACTTAACTGGCTCTGGACTCTTTCTGTTTGGAGCATGGGGATGAGAGCACAGCAAAGGAATTGTACATCAAAACTGGTGAGAAGGATCCAGCGTTACAATTAACAACATGGAATATTTAACCCTGTGTGACCCGGGGGTGCAGGGCACAGTCACACCCCTGGGGTGCCACCAGCAGGGAATGGGGAGCAGAGCCTGGCTGTCCTGGCCCTGGCAGGAATGACTCACAGATTCCAGCATTGGCCACAGGCTGGGATTTGGGGGATATGATTTAATCCCAACCAAGGCTGGGGACAGCCAGTCCATCCGAGCTGGCCTGTGGCTATTTCAGGGCACAGTGCCTCACCTGGCTGGGGACACCCAGTCCTACTTGTGGCCCTCTCCCTGGAGTGCCCTGTCCCACCTGAAGCTTTTTTAGAAACCTAATGCCCCTGAGCAGCTTAGGCCTGGACTGTCACCTGGAATTAGCAGGGAAGGGACACATCCTGACACACCTGGCCTTGGAGCTGCTCAGAGCTGTCCTGGTCAAAAGCCACAGCCCATCCACGTGGAAAACAGCAGTGGCACCTTGCTCTCCTAAGAGGTTTCAGAGCACCTCAAGAAAAGGCATCAGGATGGTTTTCTGGAAAGGGAAACTGAGGCACAATGCAGTGGTGTTGTTGGGAGTGAAATCCACTTTTAGCCTGCAGCTCAAGGATGGGGATCCCATGAACAAAACCAGCCTGAGCTGAGCCTGAACTGGGTTTATGGGAGGGCAGGACTGCCTGGGGGTCTCCTGGCTGGAAAAGGAGCAGAGAGAGCATCAGCAGCACACTTTGCTGCTCAGCAGCTCTGCCCTGGGTGTGAAACCAAAGGGCAGTCCTTGCCCAAATCCAGGTACCATTTGGATGTACCAAATCCATGCCCAGGGCTTCACTGCACAGCCTGGAGGCACAAAGGACATTTAGAGGCTCTTGCAAGCCCCCAGATATCACCTAAATGTAAAAATATCCTGTTTGCCTGTCCCTGTCTGCAATGGGGACAGCTGAGGCCAGGCAGGACCAAATCTCTCTGCCATCACCCATCCCTAGCACCATCCAGATGGAGCCCTTTAACGATCTTGATCCTCGCTTGGTTTTATTTTTATTTTTTCCTCCCTGCAAATGATCACTAGAACTTGATGGCTGCTTGGGAAAACACAGACGACAGCAGAAACCTCTTGGTGCGAGGAGCTGTGCTGGCTCAGCTTCCTCCTCTCCCCCTTCACACGGATGTGGGTGCTTTTTCCAAGCAGAAAAAACGAAAAAATATTAATTTTGCATAGAAATGAAATTAAGCCTTTGGAAACGAGCTCCAGGAAATAAAGCCATCGCTTGAGTTAATTAAGAAGTGGTTATATTGAAAGGCTGTAATAAAAGCTTCACGACGCAGGACACACTGAGCTGCTGCCACAGGCTGGGATGGGGAAAAACCTGGGAAAAAACTGGGAGAAACCTGGGAAAAACCTGGGGAAAACCTGGGAGAAACATGGGAAAAACCTGGGGAAAACCTGGGAGAAACCTGGGAAAAAACTGGGAGAAACCTGGGAGGTGATGGGGAAGAGCAGCACCTGGGCTGATCCCAGCCACTCTCTGTCCCCTTTGCTCTGCTCCATCTGCTCTCCATCCCTCACCCTGCTGCTCTCCCAGCTCCTTTCCCAGCGAAGTCATTCCACAAAGCACTGGATGCAAAAAATATGCAAACCCAGGCTTCCCCCAAGGGGTGCAATGCCTCTGCCCTCCACGAGATGACAGATAAAATCCCCTGTTACTGGAGGAAGGTAATTTGACATAACAGCTGTTCTGACATTCTCTCCCCATGGATATTGCCTGCAATAAGAATGCAAATCAGCACTCTTTGCACTTCTCCTGGAGAGCAACTTTCACCTGAGAGCAATTCCAAAACGTGAACTCATTACCACGAGCCTCCTCCAAGGCTGACCCAGCCACAGCCCTCCGGGAACAGAACCTGCACCCTGCTGACCAGAGCAGCAGGACAGATAGGAAACTTGTCTTGATCTGGGCAGTAAAACCACTGTTCATCACCTTGCCTCAGTTTCCACATTGTAAAAACCAGGATCAAGATGGTGGTAAAGAGCAGGAGATGAAGCAGAGACAAAGGCTGCAGGCAGAAAGAGCTCGGGGTGACTTCTCAGAGAGATAATTTCACTCAGAGAGATAATTTCACTCATCAAGCACCATTTCTCCAAGTCAAAATGAAGCCACCCATGCACACGCTGTCCCCTGAGCGCTCCCATCCTCTGGGATGTCAGACCTGTCTGAGGAGGAGGAACCTCCTCACCCTTCCTCCCCATGGCTCCACTGCCTGGGCAGGAGACACTCCAGACCTCGAGTGAGAATGGTTAGTGCTCTGCTGCTTTCTGTGTGGCAGCTACTAATTATCCCCCCAGTTTATGGGCTCCCGGGATGCACGCAGATGGATATTTCAGTTAACAGCAGCCTCGGATCATTTGCCATTCACTCCGCAGCGATACCTGGTCGGCAACCAACCTCTGTGGGATTAACACCACCCTACACCACCCCACCTCAGGCTGGACTCCCCAGATTTTCACCACAGCTCTTCAGCAGGAGAAGGAAAAAGATCCCAATATTCTCCACTCCACTCCAGATGGGAGCCATTCAGCTTCCCCCATCCACAGGGACCAAAGCCACGTCCATCTCCCTCAGGCGGGCATCCTGCCAGCCACCCCCTCATCGAGCATGCAGGGGGGCTTGCTCCCTCCTGTTGATGGTATTTTACTTTGTATAATTAAACCTTAATGAGAATAGGGACCAGAGCTTCCCCAGCGAGCCTCCTAACCTCTGAACGAGGGAGCCACTCGGATTCCTAATTAATAAATACCTATTGGTATACAAGGCAGAGAGCTCTGAGCAGGGCCAGCCCAGCACCTCCCATCCACCAACATCCTTTGGTGCTTCCTGGTGAGCTGCAGGTTCAAATTCCCCAGGCAAAAAAAAAAACCAAAAAAAAATCAGGATTGATTCCCAGGCGGCTGCTTTAAGTCCTCAGCTACTGGATTAAAACACAGTTATCACCACTCCATTGCTTCTGTCAATCTAGACCCGATTTTTTTCCCCCTCCTGCAGTTGAGCATTTTGATTAATTCAAATCACATCGCTCCCAGACAAGTCACAGGGATTTACTATCCACTGGAAAACAGATGTACAGGTGGACTAAGGCTCCTCCACATCCAAAGACTCAGGTTTGAGCTGCTCTGGCAGAGGGAAAACCACCTTAACCTTCAGCTCAGCACTGGGGAGCCTTGGGGAGCCAGGCTAAGCTGGAGCATCCCCATCCATCTCTTCAAACAAGCCCTGCAAAACAAATGTCACAACAAAAGGGATGTAGGACTGCGGAGTGTGCAGCCCCTCCAGCCTGGAGGAGATGCTCCGAGGCATCCTCAAATCAGAGTTTGATGGATGGAGGAGGAATGCTGGCAGCGCAGGGTTGGGGTTTCAACTTTGTGTTGGAAAAATGTCAATTTTTCCATCCTGCAACACAGAATATGGCTCTGGTTCAGCTTGACCAATTAAATTAAACCTGTTAGCAGCTCCTTTATTATCATTTTCAGTGGAGTTGGTGAAGCAGCAGCTATTTTTTTCCAGGACAGACACCCCCTAAGGTGCTTCTCACCGCCAAGGCAACAATGCTCCTAGAAAACAGGAAAAATTTATAATCCCCCATAGGAATTCCACACAGGAAATTGAGCCCCAGAGAGGAGAGTTTGACAACATCTATGGCAGAGCAAGAAAGGAAAATCAGGTTTCCCGAGGTCCCCCAAGGACTGGGCCATCCTCACTCTCCAAACCAATGAAACCCCTGAAAATGGACACACTTAAACAGGCTTAACCCTCCATTAAATCACTTCAGTCTCACTTGGTAATTTACTGTTGCGAGCAAAATCAATTTTAGCAAAGGTTAAACTAGTTCTGTCTGTATTAGGAGTTTGCACCATTTTAAATAAATTGATTTAAAATCAATTCACTTGATTTTGTGCAACTTTTCTAATACAAGTAAAGGCGTCGTTAAGCTCAGGTTGGGTTTTGTCCCATTGCTTGCTTCATTTCCCTGCTGGTGTTTTCCCAAAAGATGTCAAATGCCAAACTTGGATGATAATTTTAAGGAATGATGAAATCTCCATAGTTAACCCAACTTTAAATAGTGATTATCCCATATAAATTCACAATACTCCTCCAAAAGGAAGCAGCATTGCCCAAAGTTTTCCGGGCAGCACGGAAGATTCCAACCTGCTTTTCCCAAGCAACCAAAGGAGAATCAATACACACACAAAAAAAAAGCTTTTCATTTTTTTGTTCCCCATCCTGGGCTACTGCCCTGCCCTCTCCTCTTTGGTGGTCCAGACTTAGATCATGAATGGGTCCAGGTGTGATTTCAAAGCATCTTTAGCATGATGAGGACTTAACAATACCCCAGCTCTTCAATTCCTCCAAAGACCTCTCCGAAATGAGGCCATGAAAGCACCCTATTGACTGCCTGTCCCATCACAGGGTGGAAAAAGGAATAAAAATAGCTCGAGATCAGTGCAAGGAAAAAAAACCCCACCAAAGTCCCCTCCCTTTGTCAAGCAGAACTGACCTCTCATCCCACGAAGAATAACCCCCAGCAGACTGCCAAAAGCTTGGAAGAAGCAGAGAACCATTTGATTTTCACCCCCGTGGGCTGCATAAAACGGGGAGGCAGGACCTTTTGTGTGCATCATCATCTCTAACCCAAAAATTCCCAGAGCGTGAGGAGCCGTGGAGGTGGCTGGGGGGACAGTAGGGCTTGGATTGCAGAGTGAAGGAGCAGGATGGGATGAGGATTGGGGTAGGAGAGCTCTAGTCTCATCCCAAGTGACCTGAAACTTGGATTCACAATCGCTATCCCTTGGGAACTGCAGGAACCACCTTGGCAAAGGTTTTTCCCTGCCCCACCCTGTGCTGGATGATGTGATTCCCTGGAACACTTCATTCTTCCTGAAGTCTGCTAAACTCTCAGCCTCCGTAACGCCTTGGGGCAGGAGGGGTCACAGGGCGATTGCATCCCTACTAAAATTTTATTGTGGATATCAAATTCCCCTGTATCAGCCTTAATTTGGTCAGTTTTCAATTCCGTAGGACATTCCTTGGATGCTGAATTAAGTGAGAGGAAGCAGCAGCTGCAGCTGAGCTCCCTTCCAGCACCAACACCCCCATGAGAGAGGTTGTGTTGTCCAGAGAAGCTGTGCTGCCACTGGATCCCTGCAAGTGTCCAAGGCCAGGCTGGATGGGACTTAGAGCCACCTGGGCTAGTGGAAAGTGTCCCTGTCCACGGCAGGGGTGGAACAGGATGAGCTTTAAGGTCCCCCCAGCTCAAACCATTATTGAATTTTATGAGTCTATTAAAAAAAAAACCACTCCAGAGAAGATCTGAGCTATTTGGCAAACAAGACCCTGATCCCAGTGTCCCAACCCTCTAAATCTTTCCACATCTCCCATCCCCGGGCATTCCAAAAGGAACTATTTGCAAGTTCTATATTTTACAGCTGACGATGCAGGGAGTGATGTGCAAAGATTGGTTTTTCCTTCCAAGCTCTAAAAGATGGAGAGGAAAAGGATCAGAGGGGAAGGGAGAGGATTTGTGGATTTGGAGGAGGGAGCTGAGGAGAGGACAAGGTTGGAAATTTCCTCCTGGCAGCCCTTTTCAAGAAGAGTATTAGAATTTATTTTCAATTATACACAAGAATAAGCTGTCTGCAGTATAGTTAACTTTCAATTTCAACCAATTTTCGACACATTCAATCACAGATGCCTCAGTGATTAAGAATCTATGTTGCAAAACAATTCCCACTTTGCAACAATGCAATCAAACAGATCTACAACTCATAACCCATTATCCAAGAGTTTTTCAGCTCATTGGGGAAGTGAAATGGGATTCACCAAGCATGCCCTTTTTTTACCCAGTGAGCCCCCAAGCTCATTTGCAAACAGATCTGCGACTCCAAACAACCCACACGGGGATGGCTTTTTTGTCATTTGTGTTGCTTTTCTCCCCTCTCCGGAGGTGCTGCAGTGCAAAGCTGGGATGTGGGATGCTGTTGGAGGGCTTGGAGCTGCATGGGGAGGCAGTGAAGGGCTGGAGGGACCTTTCCATCACCCACAAGGATGAAATAATGGGAAAGGCTTTGGAAAAGCTGCTTCACTTCCAACTGGCTGCTTTTCCCCCGCCTTTTTGCATCTTACAACGATGCTGTGATGGCAGCAACATGCAACAAGTCCCAGCCAGCAACAGGCTTCACCCCTTCCCACGCCGGGCTTGGGGATGCACCCTGCCTTCCCCCATCCTGCTGCTGCTCCTGGGAAGGAGGGGAGCTCCCCAGGCTCTGCAGGGCTTCGGTGGCTAAAGGAAATCTGCCTCTGCAGCCCCAGGAAGCACTGGATAAACTGAGCCTCTGCATGGCCAGCAAGCCACGGGGGCAGCAACTTCAAACCCAAGCTGTTTCCTCTCCAGAGACTATTTTAAGCAGATAAATACAATTTGGAGCAGCACAGACCAACCCTTACAACCCTCAGGAGCCGAGCAGCCAATTATTCCTGCTGCTAGAAATGGCAGTGTGTCCATCTGCTATTCCACACACGGAGCATGACTGTCCAGCCCTGTCACAGGGACCTCTCCAAAGGCCATCAGATCCCTCTGGGAAGGGACATGTCACAGCTGGAGATGTTGGGAATGGAAGGGCTCAGGCTGATGGGAGAGGAGGAGGAGGATTTTAAACTCGCTGAGCCCGGAGGAGAGGCAATAAAGCAGCTGAAGGAAATGACTTTCCTGGGTGAAGTGCCATTTTGTCAAGACTGAAGTTCTCCCTGGGAACGAGTTGATTTGGAGTAAAAACCATCAGGAACAACAAAAAAAAAAAGCGCGAGGGACCAGGTGTTTGAAAGACACGCTTTGAAAAGGCAAAGTGGAAGTGCCACAAAACAGCTGCACAGAGCTCAGATTGCCTCCCTGCGCTCTTGCACCCTGTGGAAAACACACTGAAGACACCTCAAATTCCCTGGTTTTCCCTGATTTGGGACAGCAGGCGCTGATGGGATCCATGGAAGCAGACAGATGTACCCACTAAGGGATACCCCTGGCAGAAGTTGGGCTCTCCATCCCAAGGGACCCCCCATGCACCCCCTGCACCAGCTCCCCTCTCCCTTTGATGCTGACAAATAACAATTTCAAACTGGGGAAGACACCTGGGAGAGCCGAGGCACTTGTGCTACAAGATAATTAGAGATTATTATAATCGAAATTTCATTGCCACATCAAACTGTGTCTTTTAGCATTAATTAATCTCCTCTCCCAGCCTCTGAGCACTCCCAGCTCCCGCACTGTAGGACAGCAGCTTGTCAAACACACCAAAGGCTTGCATCTCATTACCTTATCAGAGGGGGTGAGTGGGGAGCCGGGGAGCAGCACAGACACATTCCCCAGCACAGCCAGGGACGTGAGGACGCCTGCAAAGCTGCTCTTCGGATTGCAAACTTGTCAAGCAAGGCACACGAGGGATCTTCATCCCCTCACTTTACCCTCCTTCCTCTTCCTCTCGCCCCTTCCCGATAAAAACCCCATAAAAACAGGCCTGGAAAAGTTCCACTCCACTGTATGACCTTGAATAAACCATAAATAAAAACGGATGATGTCCTTGCAGGGGATGAACTGCTCATTCCCTGCTTTCCTCAGGCTCCTAGAAGTTGATGCAGCCATGCTGCTATCCCAGTTATGGTGTAAAAATTCCTGTTTAATATCCCATTCCCAGCCTGGTGCATGAGACTTCCCTCCTTCAAGAGATTTGGGGAAGGTGTGAGGCTATATCCAGTTTTCTACATGAGGTTCACAGCAGCTGCTGGATGAGACCAGGCAAGACTGACCTTGAAGGACCAGGCAAGAGGAGGGAAGCTGCATCCAGCCAAGGACAACTTCAGACCCTTTTCAAAAGCTCTCAAAAAACCCAAACCAAACAAAAATCCACCTGCAAGGGGAGAAGCCTCAGCACAGGCACACACTGCATCCCTTTTAGTGGCAGCTGAAGGCATTGGGCACCCCCAGCCCCCCCAAAACCTGTGTATATATTGGTGCTATGCATGAGGTACTGTATGTTCTACTCATTGATTCTCCACTGCTTCCATAGCTCAGCTGAAAATAAATATCCTCTCCCTTGTTGCCACCTCTCCACTCCCCCTTTCCCCATTATTGGCTTTCTGACGGAAGGCTTTAATTTATTCCCCCTGCCATATCTTTGTGCTGCTGTTTTCCAGCGCTCTACACCATATATTACCCACCGTCCTGTGTCATTTAACTCCACAAAGCACTCTGAGACACAGTTTGCTTGAAGGATGCTGGAGTCATTAATCCTGATTCCACAGCCCTGCGGAATGCCCATGGCACTGCCACTGTGCACACACGCAGCCCTTCCTGGCTGCTTTTACAGCCAGAGCCCTGCTGAAATCACCCCCAGCCCTAATTTAACACCAAACCAGGAAAATCAAGACCACTCCTGGCTTCCCCCCATTCCTGTCACCCAGGCAGAACCTCGTGGGTGCAAATATTCCCAGCTCCAGGAAAGTGTGGGGAGCAGATGGATGATGGCAAACATGAACCAGTATGGGGAGGGGAATACCAGTCTCCTTCGTCCCGGAAAATGGGACAATGAGATGATGAAAAACACATCAACCACAGCAGATCCTCTCCTTGGAGCCACTCTGTGCCAGGCTGCCTGGAAATTGCTCACCAGAGGGAGAGCTTTGATGAAAAATAGAAAGGGTGGGGGGGAGAGAAATTTAATGAAATGAAAAAAATGTCATTTATTTTATTTATTTATCAGAATATTTCCGCGTGGGGAGAGGAGGACGGGCATGATTATTCATGGGATTGCGCGCGGCAGGCTCCGCGGGGAAACGCCGCCGTCACGCTCGCATCCCTGACACGTCGTTAGGGTGTATTAATTGTGCCAGAGTGAGAGATGAGAGAGAGCCCTGTCCTCAAAGAGCTGCGAGCTCAACACGGCACCCTCCCACCTCTGCAAAGCCAGGGAATGAGAGAATCCACTTGCAGGAAGTTAACTCCACAGCTATCCCGGCTGGGAAAGGCAAACACATCCCAACCCAAACCCTCGTGCTCCTGACTATTGCACAGAACAAGAGCTAACTCGATTTGAAATCACGTCTGTTTCCAGCATCGCTGACACCACAGCAATCTGTGCCTCCTGTGGCATTTTCCATATGCCTAGAGAATCTCAGAATCATGGAATGGGTTGGGCTGGAAAGGACCTTAAAACTCATCTCATTCCACCCCCTTCCACTGGCAGGGACACCTTCCATGGGAACAGAGGGAGTTGATCTCACCAGGAACGATATCTTCCTGTTGATATTTTGCTGATGGGGAAACTGAGGCATCTGGACTGGTTTTGCCCAGATGCCAGAGCAACAGCACTGTGCCTCCTGCCTGCTCCTCCTCTCCTAGGCCGTTCTGGAGATGCTGCATCTCAATAACTCTTTGCTTTTCTGCTGCATACATGGGAAATTTAACAACCTTCCACCAGCACGGCGATGAAGCTGTGAGGTTTGTGGGGAGACCTGATATCTTTAATTGGAGCAGCTGAGGCAGGTGGGAAAAGCCATCTTTATCCCAAAAACCCAGATCTGATTGAGCTCTAACGAAGGGATGCTACATTTGTCCACCTCCTCTGGCTGCCGAATAAAACCTCACTGCCACCAACTTTTTAAAATAAGGGAGAAGCAATCAGCTGAAAGCCCCCACCTCCTGCATTCAAACATCCACAAAACCCCTCGGGATATGCAAATATCTCCATGATTTCCCAGAAACCTCACAAGCAAGAAACTATTACAAGGCCCTGAACAACAGGATGACCTGAAATTCCTACTTGGATTCAAGCAAAACACTCACAAGTCACTTTTTTTGGAGCCAGTGGGGATCAGTTTTTTGAATCCGTGGGAGAAAAGGAGTTGTTTTGGAAGCAACAAGCACTTTGTTGCCATTGCTGAAGCCAAAATAATGGCCCACCTGGAGACACACTCCCCTGCACACAGCTCAGCATTCCTGGGATGAGGAAGGGAAGACAGCTGAAGAGAGCTGGTTTTGTGGTTTAGTTGTCTGGGTTTTTAAAAAAAAAAAAAATCACTATAATTTAAAGGCCAAAGCTCTAACGAGTGCACAAGGGCAAGAGGCGACAAATGCCTCGGTGAAAAATACAAAATTACCATTTTAATGGATGAGTGTTGACTCCCCGGCTCTCCCCGGGGACGCCTGTTTGATTTCTTCAGCTTGTTAGCACAAGGATTTGACACAAGCGATTAATGCTGAGTTCATTAAGGGGGGGGTGAGTGCTTTTTGCTTTTCCACTGGATCCAGCACAGGGAAAAAGGCTGGGGGGAAAGCAGGGGCATCAGTGGAAGGGATGCCCTGGAGGATGCAGAGGATGGGAGCAGCTCATCACACCAGTGCCCAACAGCATCAGCCCCAGAAATGCTGCTCATTTTGGGGTTCAAGCTTCAAATCTCTGCCCTCAGCATCCTCACATCCCGAGGATGGAAGGAATTGCCCTCCTTTGCTCCCTCCACCATCACAGCAGAGACCAGCTTTGATCCTGAAGCCTGAAAACAACCAACCACCATGTTCCCTGGCAAGATCCCAGCTCTGCTGCAGGGAGAAACTGAGACAGAGCCATGGGAAGGGCTGACCTTGCCCAGGGGCAGAAGCCACTGCTGGAGCAGAGTCACCAGCCACAGGGACACACATCTGACCCTTGTCAGGAGGGCAAGGCAGGCACTGTGCCCACAGCTCTGCCATCCTGAGTGCCTCTGCAGAGGGGGGGGGGGGGGGGGATGGATGGGATGGGATGGGATGGGATGGGATGGGATGGGATGGGATGGGATGGGATGGGATGGGATGGGATGGGATGGGATGGGATGCATCCAGCCCTGCTCTTCCCACAGGCACTCCCAGCACCAGCTGCTGTCCCCAGTCACGAGCATCTGTCCAAAGGGGAAAATCAGCATCCTTTGGAAGGATGGCAGAGCAGTGCCATCCAGAGCCAGATCTGTGCCAGGCCTGTGCCATGGCTCAGGGAATAGCTCCATCTGACACTGCAAGGTCACCTCCTGTCCCCTCCCCACCAGCCATGGCACCTCAGCTCCCAGGGGAAGCTCCCTTTGACACAGCTGGGAGATTCCAGAGCCTTTGGGGAGAAAGAAGGAGCAAGCAGGGATGAATCTCCCTTTCCCAGGGGACACTTGGAGGAGCCAGGGCTGCCTGCCCTGAGCCAGCAGCTCTCCGCAGCCCAGCTGCCTGCTCTCCCCTTCATTCTGATAAAGTCCCTGCTCAGCAAGAGCAGTTTATTTGGGGTTTTTTTGTTGAGGAAGCACAAGCAGAGGTGGAAGGTTAAGTCCACTCCGGTGCTCTTTGCTGGCTCTCTGGCCGGTTTGGCAGATGAATTCCTGCACAACAGGCAGCTTTGAGGAATGAATGCAGCTGGTGCTGGCTGGCTGTGCCCTGTCCTCTCCCCCTGAGCTGAACACAAGGCTGGTGATCTGCAGCAACACAGCCTCCCCTTTCCTGCACCCCAGAAGTCCCCCACCCACCAAGGATGCTCCCACAATGTAACCAAGGGATGTAGCTCCACTCTTTTCCAGCTCTGCACCAGAGAGGAGCAGCAAGGCACTCATGGGGAAGAAGAGGTTGCCACTAAAAAAGGCTGACTGTTCTTTTATCTTTTAAAAATAAAGCCTTTCCTCCCTTTCTCTGGCTCCTTCCCGTTAATCCTCCCTCCTCAGGGTTTGTGGCTAAGTGCCTCTCCCCAGGCATGGGGCTGTGATTTTTTATCCCATCACCTGGGGCGGAGAGCCGCAAAGATGCTTCCCAGTCCCAGCTGTGCCCTGCCACATCAGCTCATGTCATCGCACCATTACTAAACTATTACCAGCTCCCTGCAGAATTTCCTCCCCCCTGGACTCCCCAGACGCCCATAGATCTCTCCAGGTCCTCAGAGGGCACCAAGACGTCACTGGCTACAGTGATTCCTGGTTTCTCTCCTGGCTGGAGAGGATTTTATTTTAGACAGGCAATTACTTTGTGCTGCACTCTGTATTTTGCAGTGCTCTGCTGGGTTGGGCTGGGCTGGAGATGCTGGCTGGAGTTAAACCATGACACAGGAAGGACACTCTCCCAGACCTGGGATGTTCTGGGAACACCAGTGACCTGCTCACCCCACAACAGCAGCCCTGCTCCGCCAGTGTAAAATCCATTCCCATTGGGGGAAACTCCCCTCTGCAAGGCTCTGTGCCCTCCTGCAAGGATGGCACGAGAGGTGGGGCTGGGAAGGGCTGGTTCAAGGAGGGAGACATCTCTCACTTGCACCTGGACACAACACAGATCCCCAGGGAAAGCAGAGGAGAGAGGGACTGAGCAGAGCTTCCATGATCCCATGGCTAATGAGAAAAGCTAGGATGGAAAGGCACAAGTGGCCACTCGCACTGGGGATGCAACTCAGGAGCCCCAGCACAAAGATCAGCTCTGCTGGGAGAACAGCAGGGGCTCAGCCAGGGACATCGACTGCAGCAGGAGCCAGGCTGGGTGGAGGGGCACAAACCAACTCGGAGCAACCTGGTCTAGTGGGAGGTGTCCCTGCTCATGGCAGGGGTGGGACCGAGATGAGCTTTAAGGTCCCTTCCAACCCAAACCATTCTGGGCTTCTGTGAAACACCCATCTCACCCTCAGCTCTGCCCAAAACCCACAAAGTCCATGCCCAAGCTCTCCTCAACCCACAGCTCCCCAGGAGCTCGGTTTGGGGCAAACTGGTGCCCACTGACAAGCCCAGAGGGGCAGATCCAGGCTGGCCCAGCGGGCTGGATGCAGGAAAGCCCTGATGACAAACAGCATCAGCACCACGACACCAATTAGCTGCTCTGCGAGGTTAAGACAATGCGAGTCCCGTCCCTGCCAGACAGAAGATGCCAAGGGAACGTGTTCTGAAAGGTTTGGCCTCCTTAGCATCTCTCCAAAGTAATTCCACTTGTAACTCATAAAGCTTCCCCAGCCGACTGCGCCGGGCTTGCCAGCTCCTGGATGAGACAGACATTTGTATGAGATATACAAAGCCATTTAGCTGTTCAAAAGCTATCAGCACTTACATGCAAGGTTGAAGCAGGACAGATTCTGCTGTATTCAGGGCATCAAAGGGGATTATCCAGGAAATGATAACAGATTTTAATTTAGATCCTCCAAGATGGGTATTGGGGCTGGGCAGGGAGAGGTAGGGAAAGAGAAGGGGGAGATTGTAAGGCAGGGAGGGGGAGGAAAGAAAAATAAATAAGCAAAGAGAGATAGCTGATGGCAGAAGTTGTGTCCACACATTTGCCATGCTGACCACGGAGCTGCCGCTGCCACGTCGTCATCCCTGCGCTCGCTCCTTCCCCCTAATCCCTCACAATTCCAGGGTGAACACTGAGCTGCAGCCCCTCCACACCAAATACTGCCATTTTCCTAGGCACAGCCTCTATTCCTGCTCAGCTATTTTCTTCCAGGCGGGAGAGGAAGAGGCTGCCCATCCGGCTGTGACTCCGGCTATCAGACAGTCTATCAGCGGCTTCTGGGTACATTAAGTTCTCCTTTGCAGTGAGATCTTGATATTCCTGTCCTCCCAGCCTGATTTCCCATGCAGATTTAAAGAGCTTTACACAACGAACACCTCTGCATCTCAGACACGCTTGGAGTTATGTATTTTATCTAATTTGAGGGGCAGGGTCTGAGGCTTTCCACGCAAGGGATGCCTGGATGGATGGAGGTATCTCCAGAAACACTTGGCATCAGCACTCTGTGAGTTGCTTTTTGGAGATGCTGGAGGCCCAGCTCAATTTTGAACACTCCCTCAAAATCAAAACACTTCATTAAAACCGTAAAAACAGTTGCTTTGTCTTTTAAACTGCTTTAATTGAAGATATGTGGCAAATCCTTCCAGATTGAGGAATAATTTAAGTCAATCCCAAGCCTTGTTTTCTTTTTAGAAGCAGCTCCTTGCCTCATGTCCTCTCCTGCCACATGGCTTCTTTGCAGGTTTTGCCTTTCTATTTCCGACAGTCCCAGATGGGATCTATGAATAAAACTGAAGAGGAGCTGGAGATTGGCTCCGAGTCATTAACGCAGCAAATATAGACTCTGCTCAAGATCTAAGGCATGGAGGGGGGAAGAAAAGCTCCCATCTCTCTTCTGGAGGATGGATCCAGGCTAATGTGGGATGACGTATTCCTGCCGACACTGACAGAGCAGAGGGGACAGTTCTTGCCTTTTAATCCCCAGATAAACCCAGTGTACGCGGGGGATATACAGAATGCCTCTGGCTATGCATGACACAACTTTCCTGTCCAAAATGCCCATCTCCCGAGGCTGTTTTAGGACAAAAAGTTCAAATATTCCAAAGCAATCTGTTCAGTGACCTGCATTTTTTTGCCTGTGGTAAGATGTTTTATACATGGAGTTCTGTAGGAACCAAATCCCACGGGTGCAACACAGACTCACCCTCTGCTTTGACCTGGTCTGCCCAGAGATCTCTGCATCACAACCATCCCCAAAACACTCACCCTCCCCAGGCAGCAGGGACGTGTGTCATATTTATCCAGGGGGATAACTCAGAGTTATTTGTAGTCATATTGATCCAAATCCTGGTATTTTGTCAAGAAAACTTCTTGGGACAATTTATCACCCCTCACTGCACAACTGGGCTGCCTGGATGGATTAGGGGAGGGATAATCCTAATCCTGGATGGATTAGGGGAGGGATCAAGCCCAAGAAACACACCTAACATCCCCCTAAAAACCCCAAATCCTCCCATTTGCCAAGCCAACACTCAGGACAGGTCTGTCAGCATGGCCTGTGCATGGACTCAGGTTAATAAAACAACCCAAAGCCAAGAGGGATGAGCCCAGTGTGACAACCTGGATGTCACCAGCCCCACCAGCACAACCTGCAGGGAGGACAGTCCCTCTGCTTCCAGCTTATCAAAGTTCACCTGATGTCCAGGCCAACATCACAAGATCCTCAGCTAATGAGAACTTCTGAAAATCACAGCAGAAACCCACCCACCCTTCACCTGTATGGCCCAGGGAGAAAATCCCCCCAACTGCCCATCCTCATTTCCCCTTCTCAGCAATTAAAGCAATAAATAAAGGTGAAGGAATCTCATTCCATTTTTAAGGCAAAAGGCGTGAAAATGGAGAGCGAAGGGCACCGCTGGGAGGGAAGGGGCTCTAATTAAACCCTCCCCCTCTTCATGTTTTCGCTGTTTTTCCGAAGGCCTGACTAAAATGTCCTTAAAACCTTCCTCCACAAAAGCGGGAAAAAGACCCCCCTTCCCCTCCCACCACCCGCCACTAAATGGAATGAAATGGATTTTTCAAATGTCATGCTAGTATCCACTTAATAATACATTTTCCTATAGACAGGACAATAATATATATTTTAATCACTTTTCTACAGGCAAATAAACGGCATGGAAACCTGGCCTTCGCCGGCGCTTGGAAATTATGAATTTTTCAATAACCTTTTCTATTATTCATCCCGTGTTATTCCGTAACATTTCTATGTGAGGAATGTGCTTGCCAGACACTTTATGAATCTCTTCTTTTATTTATTAAACAGCAAGGTGTCTCCCTGAAACCCCTCCTCCCTCCTCCCTCCTCTGGAAAGATGTCAGCGGAGCCTGAGCAAGGCTTAAGACACAGATAATTACACCTTGGGTCGTTAATAATTTCCCCTCTGTAAGAGCAGCCATGTGAGCAGCTCCTGGGATGCAGCTGGCTCAGCCTCAGGTGGGTTTGGGGCCAGATGGAGGGAATAAAATCCAAAGTTTAGGGAAGAGGACAATGGGGTGGGCTCCAGGGATATGTCCCATAAAAGCATCTTTATACAGGGAGGGATTCACCACTGGCACAGTACAACTCCCTTGGCTCTGGTAGGGATGAGCCAAATTAGAAATCAAGGCTGTGTCCATGGATGTTGTGTTTGGGAGAAGCCAGCTCTGCATCCCTGGCTCCTATGGCCACCCTCCATGAGGGTCTTCACCATGTCCTGCTGGACTGGATAGCCAAAAGCCAAAAAAAAGCCTTTTTCACACCAAAACACCAGTGCCCCGCTCTCCCTCATCATTTACACAGTGACCTGCCGCAGGAACAACCCTGTAAATAAAAACAAATTCCTCTTTTATTGCTGCCTCGACCTCCCCCTGAGCAGGGGGAGCAGCGTGTGCTGCGGCTCTGCCGGGTGGCTGGGTGCCATGTACGGCACAGGAAGGGATCAAACAGGGAAGCGCCACTTCCAACACCTAATTCCAGCTTAATTACGGGATGATATCTGTGACTTACGTCCCTGCACAACGCAGAAAGCTCAGCAGCTGACGGCAAAGATCCTCTGATGCGACCCAATTAGGAATCCAGATCCGACACTCGAGAGCCGAACGCGCGGCAAGAAGAAAAAGCGAAGGAGACGACAAGGAAGCAGACCTGGAATTAATCTGAGCGCCGTGCTCATGGATACCCACGAGGTAATGGTTAAAAAGATTTATAATTTGAAGGCAGTGACCTCGTGGGGGAAGAGCGGGGGTGCTCTTCTTGCAGCAAGCGGGACCTTATTATTTTGCAAATGACATCTCCATCAGGAGGCAGAGCCTGAATATACTGAAATACGGATGAATAAATGATACGTGGAGGAGCTTTATGCAGATTCTTGGTGGAGATATGAAGAAAGGGGAAAAAGAAAAAAAAGACAGAAAATTAAGCCATAGATTTGCCACCATGTTCCCGTTTCCATCCCCAAGGTTCAGACAGCAGCGTCACTTGGGAATTTAAAATAAAAAACACATAACCAAAAAAAGAAGTACAATAAAATGATCGAAAATACTGCCTGGAGCTCTGCACTTAAGAAAGAGGGAGAAGGAATTTTAAAATGGGATGCTGGCTCTAAAAGCAGCTTTGGCAGCGCAGCTCAGAGCAGCCAGAGCATCCCAGGCACAGTCCTGGATCAGCATTTGGGGACCTCATCCCATACGTGGAGAACTGCAGTTCATGGGACTGGCCAGACTCACATCCAAGCCATTTCCCCCCCAGTATCTTTAATTAGACGATCCCTCCTGCCTGTCACAAGGACACGAGGAAGGACATCGCCCCAGTCTGTGGCCAGGAGCCTGTTTCATACCTGTTCAAACACTGATAAGTCCTACTCCAGCTGCCTCAGGTGGCTGTGGGCTGACACTTGGCAAAGGATTTCCCCGATAACTCCTTGTAATCAGGATGAGAAAACAGCCCCACTGAACCCAACAAAAAAACAGATAAAACTGCAAAAAAGCAACTGTGAGAAAAGGCCGGTGACAGGGACTGTAATGGATTTTCAGGGGCGGGAAATGCTTTTGGTTCAACTTTTTGTTGTTGCAGCAGGGGGTTGGAATTGGAGGAATTGATTGCAGGGCTGGGATGCAGCTCAACATGCCGAGGCCAGTGTCCCTGCTCCAGGGGCCTTGCTAGACAGGCTCCAAGGAAAAAAATCATTCCACTATTGTTACTGATATTGTGGTAATGTGGGGAATCCATGAGGCACAGGCAGCAGTCCTACCGCAGGAAAGCTCCAATAAAATACGGAAAATCTCTAGGAAATTAATTTTTTCTATATCTTGAGGATGAGGAGGAGAAACACAGAGAAACACCAGGTAGGTGCCACACCCAGGATGGCAAAGGCCATGTCTGAGAAACAACCCCTGCTGGTTTTATGCCAGGTGTGAACCACAGTGACCGTGGGCAGTGAATCCCAGTGCCCTCATTAGCCAGAATTCCTACCTCATGCCCAGCGTGGTTATTTTTAAACCTGCACATTTGACTTGAGCAGAAAGCCCAGAAGATGGGCAGCTCCAGCCAGAGAAGCAAGATCCATGGGCTATGGCAGCACAGAGGGGGGGAAAGAAGAGCAGAGCAGGGCTGGGATTGGATGCTGTAAGAAAGGATGAGCACAATAATCTTGGGGTTCGGTGTGGATGGGGAACATCACAACTGTTCCAAGACAGACAGGAATTTTGGAGATTCCCAGCTACTGTGAGGGTGCTGAGGTGCTGGCACAGGTAGCCCAGGGAGGCAGTGGATGTCCCATCCCTGGAAGTGTCCAAGGCCAGACTGGGTTAGGATTAGGATTAGGGGATGGATGGGGCTTGGAGCAACCTGGGACAGTGAAAGTGCCCCTCTCCATGGCAGGGGAGAGGAATGAGATGAGCTTTAGGATCCATCCCAACCCAAACAATTCTGGGATTCTATGATTGTATGATCCATGCTCAGCAGGGTTGGGAGGAGGGAGCAATTGCTTAGGGAGGGACTTGCAGGTGGAGAGAAGGGGTGGCTCAGAGCCAGGAGAAGGAATCACCATCCTCACACACTCCTCTACAGCACCATCAGCATGGAAAACTGACCTGATTTTCCCAATCCCACAGGAATTTCTGGACCTAACAACAGAGGCTCCCAGCTGCACCCACCTCTGCAGCTCTGCCAAAAGCACCGAGGGTGACCCAAAACTGACATCTCCCAGATCCCAGCCCATCACCTTTGCTCCCAGCCTTCACCCAGTCATAAAGGTTCTGGCAATCAGCTCCAACCTCAGCTGGTGGGAAGCTTGTTGGACCTTGCGAACCTCACGACAACCAGAGTCTCCAGCCAAATGGAACAAAGGTACCAAAGCTGTGCTGGCCAACATCTCCAGAAGGACGCAGTGGGTTTGGCTCAGTGTAGGAACCAAAAGAAACAGCTCCATTTTCCAATGTCCTCTACAAGTTGGCTGTCGAGTTCCTCCGAAATGCAGGAATTTGTCCAGCAATCCAAGCTGAGCACTTTGGGAAACACAGACTGAACTAACCACTTGGAAAACAGCTTCCAAGTCTCTCTGAAGCTTTACCCTGAAATGACAGCTCCAACTTTTTAATGGCACCCAAAGTATTTTCAGCCTGGTTTCCTGAGGAAATGAGCCTTACACACCGGCAGTGCCTGCCCGGCTGTTTCCTTCCCCCATCTCCAGTGATTTCTAAACCTTATAACCCATTTCAATAAAATCTGATGGAAGGACACATTTATCTCCAAGATACAAGTTTGGGGAAAATAGGGAACTAGTCAGATGAAAGATACTATTAAAGCTTTTACCCAGAGAAAGGCAGCACTGTGAATTCAACTTTTTTTAAGCATCAGAAAATCTAGCACGAGTTTGCTCTCGAGATTCAGGCACAGGGTTCCAGGAATAATTATTTCTGCCGCTCATGGAAGTAGCTGTGTGTGTTTTTTATATGTATGAAATCAACACTAGAATATTTGCCTGGATAAACTAATCGAAATTGCTTGTTGGATGAGTTCACCGGCTATAAAACCCTGCAGTTACAAGGTATAATTACAGCAGCTTTTATTTTCCTCAACAAAAAAAGTCTTCATTAAAACAGAGTTAAGGTTGTAAACAGATCATTAATTTATAACAACATTATCAGATGGGTTACAGTTATTAAAAGAGCACACACCGAAGAGCCAGGAAACCGAGCAGTGAAGGTTAAAACCAGCTGAAATTTGGAAAGCTGAGTTTCATAAATATCCCAGCCCCAGCCTGATGGGCTGCAGGGATACTGCAGCAAGGACACCTGGAGAGATCTGCATTATGGATGGGCTGGTGGGAGGCCCAGCAATGCAGGGAGATGCTCCCAGAGCAGGCAGAGGCACAGAGCTTCCCAGGAGATCTATGGAGATCTGGAGCTGCCCAGATCTGGGACAGTAGAAGATGCCCCTGCTCATGGCAGGGGGTTGGAATGAGATGGCTTTAAAGTCCCTTCCACCCCAAAGCAGGCTGGGATTCTCTGATTTGTGCCCTGAGCACCACAGGCAACCCCAGCAGGCTGAGCCCCGCCCAGATGACACCTCCTGAGACCTTTTTGGGCTGCAACTCATCCCACAGGGATCACACCCCAAGGCACTGAACCAGCAGGGTCTGCCCAGCTATCCCAGCCCTGCCCAGAACCCTCCAGGTCCCCTGTGTGCCCCAGAGCAGTGACAGCCACGGGGACCAGAGCAGGAGGTGCCCAGCAGAGCCACTCTTCTCTTCTGAAGGAAAAGCCCTTTTAAGCTCTGCCTTCAGAGATCAAAGACCAACAACACCACGGAATCACAGCAAGAAGGACCAGGATGGGATTTCACCCAGGAACTCAGCACCTGGCACATCCCTGTGCTGCTCCCTTCAGGAAAAGGTCTCTCCTCTGGGCAGCAGAGCAGAGCTAACAGCAAACAAGGGTGAGCACACACAGAGGGGGAGAAATCACAGGAATTCAGAGAAAATTGGGGTTTTCAACTGTTTGCTTTCCCTCTCAGCCTTGGGTTTGCATTCCTTTTATCCCTCACTTTTATTGTGAGTACAAAGCATTAGCTGTCTCCCAGTAACTCCTGCAGGAGCCAAGAGCTGGAGTGATGGACCCAGCAGGGAAGGGACAAGCATCCCACGTGTCCCCAGCTCCAAGAAAATCTGTGATTTGGTGTCTTGCCATAAAGCAGGATGCAGGCACAACCAATTCCCTCACGGCCAAGGCTCAGGCCTCCTTCTTCTCTCAAAACCTGCCCCAGGTTTGCTTTCAGCACATTGAGTGGAGAGAGAGAGAGAGAGAAATACAATTGTGGAAAACCTTTTAAAGCCTGCACAGCTCTCCCTTGATAGCACGTTGTTAAAAGGGATGTTATTGTGAGGGGACACTGTGAATCCATACAGTCAATGCTCCAGAACTTTAGTGGCAAAACAACTCAATAGCCTCAATTGACTGCATGAAATTCTATCATTTTACCACTACAAAGAAAGAAGGCAGGAGGAAAAAAAATAAATAAGAGACTACATTGCATTTGTCTTTCGTTAACTCCCTGGGCAAGAGCATCTCAATCCCTGTCCTTAGCACCATGTGAGCCAACTCCTCAGTGGCTCCAATAAAAAAATAAGAGGCCAAATGCATCCCAAATGCATTCCCACACTCCAGAGCTGCTCTCCTGACTACCCCAAAAAGAGCAGCCTCGGCAGCATAAAGACAGCATCAGCCCTGGGCAGCTGCCTTGATTACCACCTTCCCTCTGATGAAGATGACGCGGGATGTGATTAAAGATGCTCTGAAAAGACACACAAGTAATAGAGGAGAACTTTTTGCCTCCTTTCCCCAGCTAGGTCACTAGGTGTTCCTCCTCAGCAGCTGATTTCTTATTCCAAATTTGTCCAGACCCTGCTCTTCTTCATCAGCTGAAGAGCTCCGAGACCGCCGGCGCCTCGATTGTTCCTCTCCTGCTGATTGGGCTTTGTGGCTCTTGGGAAGCTCTGCCTGATGGCAGGAATCTGTCTGCACCCTCCACCAACTGGTGCTTAAGGGCGCTCCAAGGCATCGTGGAGGGTTCAGAGCATCACAAAGAACCAGAAAGTATTACTTTTGTAAAGCAAAACCCCTGCTTAGCTTCTTTTTCCCCCTTTTTATCATGCTGTACACTCAGGAATTCAGCTGCTTTCGCCACAGCCACTCGGAAAGATGCCAATCACCCCGAGCTGTCCTCGATCCATCCCACAGGGCAGAGAAAAGATGCTTTTATTTCGGGTAGCACAATCCAGCAGACAGGTCAGGGGGCTGAGAGAGCAGGCAGGCGCCTGGCTCCCTCCCCGCACTGCAGTGTGACTTTGGGAAGTCATCTCTCCCCTCCCATTTTCCTTCTCCTCTGCCCTTCTGTGCCATCTGACACACGGGCTGTTTCCTTGTCCCCCATCCAAGCCCCAGCCGCCGATCGCTCCCTGCAAATGCTAATGAGCGATGCCATCGCAACCTGGGCGTGCAGGGCTGAACATCTGTGCTTCACAGAAACCTCTGGATCGAGGGCTGGGGGGATGGAACAGCACAGCCAGCAGGGCTCTGCCTCAGCCCCAAAGCATCCCCTGCGCTCAGAGCTGCTCACCCCAAAATTCTCTCCCCATCCCCACCCCTGTCAGCCTGTATTCCACCAGGATGAGCACAGGGATGCCAGGAGGGACTGTGCCGACTCGTGCAGCCTCCTCTGTGGAAAGCAGCACCTGCCGGGATGTCTCATCACAGGCAATTGATATTCTACGGAGCATCTTTGGAAAATAATCTGCAAACAAGACGCTGCAGGCTATAAAATCACTCCCTCTCCTTCGCTTTAGATCGCAGCTTAATAAAAGCATAACACAAGGTAGCCGAGGAAACCGCCGCACTTTGCCCAGCCACATCATCCCTTTGTGTATTATTAATCGGTTTCAAGTTGTACCACGGTTTCCTGGGGCGGGAAGGAGAAAGGGGCTCCGGTTGTGGAGGAGACTTGTCTTTCCCTTTCAAGATTCGCTACTAAAAGTCTCACTTAACGGAGCGGCGGAGAAAGAGAGTGGCACTTACACCTCTGGCTCCCCACGGCGCTCGCGGAGAGGATCGATAGGAAAAGTCATTTGGGGTTTATCTCTGCTGAAGGACAAAAGCGCAGCGCCGAAATGGAGAAGATTCAGCCAAATCGGGTGGGAAAAGCGCTGTTGGGAAAATGGGGAAAGCCAGTTGCAGATCCTGACACACCAATTTTTGAGAGCCCTAAGTGGCACCCTTGTATTTTACAGTAGAGAAGATGATGCCTCTCACCCAAAGCTTTCCAGTGCTCCCTAGCTTCATAAAATCATTGAATTTACTTTTCAGAAGACCTCTAAGATATTGCTGGGTCCCTGCTGGGTTTGCAACAGCTCAGTGCAGGGGTCTCCTCCCTGATCACAACACATCACACAGCAACATTAATTCTGAGGTCTGCAACCTGTTCCCAGACCTCTGCATGGATTTCGTCCCAGGCACAGGCAGAATCCTCTCCAAAAGCTCCCAGGATGGAATCAGCAGCTCCCTGGATGCTGCAGAGCGTATTGGAGAGCAGCTCGGAGCTGCTGAGTGCTCCCATCTGTGGGATTTCTGCCTCACCTGGATGAAAAAGGGTTTTACGGTGGGGAGGAGAGGCACAGAGCATCCATCAGAACTCCAGGAGCAGCACGGGCAGGAGACTGACAGGCTGCTGTGGAGGCTCCTGATAATTTTTCCACTCCCACTAAAAAAGTACAATATATTGTCTATTCGGGAGCAGTTTAAGTTGGCTCATTTCACACAGTAAATTAACCTGATTTCTTCAATAGGGGATTTTTATTTGGTGTCAAGCCCCAGTTGTTATCCCAAACCCTGTGCCTTGGGACTCCAGCTATTAAACCTTCTCCCTGGGTGCAGAGCTGGAAGCTCTGCTGGGGCAGCAGGTTTGGTGACGCTCAGAAATAAACACCTCAGTCATTTCAAACATCCTGGCCATTTACTGCTGCCACCTGACCCAAAAGATTTCTTGAAGCAAAGCTGCTTTTTAGATTTACCAAAAGGAAAACAAGGTATTGGGAGCCCTCCTGGAGTGCAGACCCTTCCCAAGCTCCTGGGGGGGTACTGAGGGCATGCAAGGAAATTCACTCTAGGATGGGATAAAACACTGAAATTCCCCAAATACCCTGGCCTGGGAGAACACCAAGGTTTTCTCTTCTGGCCAGGTTCAGTCCTGACTTCCCTTCACATGGCTGCTGCAGTCCAGATGGGAGCTCAGCTCCTGTGCTGGAAATTGCTTCTCTCTGCGCCAGGGATGAACCCCAAGCTGTGGCCAGGATGATTCCAGTTGGGCAAACAACAGCATGGATGCAGCAGCCCAGCTGCTCCCCCCCACACCTTTCCATGGCTACTGGGGCTCCATAGCCCTTAATGGGACAGTGGCCAAGCTGGGAGTCACCAGCCCTGGCTCTGCCAGCAGAGAGGCACTGGTTTTTGAGATTAAAAAACATCCTGGGATTTTTAATTTCTGAGAAGTGAAAAGCAGCCCTTGGGGAGTAAAGATGTAGTAATTTTTCAAATTTCCATGGAAAACCCAGGTCAACATGGCATCCAAAGCACCAAGCAGCACTGCCTGTAAGGCAGAGCTCAGCCCCAAAGGCAAAATTCCCGTGCTCCAGCGAATCCAGCTCCCCTTCTGCCCCTCTCCCACCCCCTCAATTCCTCCCATCCCATCCTGGCAGCCGTCACCTCATCATCCAACCGCTCTGCCCCGATCCACGCCTGGTTAACCAGCTGACAAATGCCCCCAGTTAATTTTTCTCCTCTCTCCTATCTGGGGTGCTGCTGACATTTTGATATTTCCCGCTGAGATTATCCTTCACATAATGAATTTTCTCCCCAGCCCCTCCTTTCCTCGTGCCTTTTGGCTTTGCTGGCACACACTCTCTCTCAACTCTGCCGACTCCGGGAGCACGCCCGACACAAGATGAATCGCCCGGAGACTCCTGGAGCATCCTTCTTTACACTTCACATCTTCCCAGCGCCGATGAGAAATAGGTCTTTTCCTCATCCATCATAAGTCAGCGTGACAAGGCTGTCGTTCTCCGGCACCTCATCGCTGTAATCATGAGCCTCTCCGTCCCGCTTGGCTGAGCAACCCGCTTCCCTGCGAGCATCTGGGACCTTTCCGGAGCGCTGTCGGCTGGATCGGGAATTTGGGCACTGACAAAAAGTTATTTCTGAACGTTTCCAGCCTCCAAACTGCTCCATCCCTCTTGGGCTGTGCCCCAGTAATATCCTGCACGGCTCAGGCTGTGTTAATGCTAAGGAGGACTTATGTGGAAGGGGAAACTGAGGCATGGAGCACTTTTGTGACTCCCATGAGGTGTGACTGCGAGCCAGGAATAGCTATCCACAAATCCTGCCTTTTCATCCACGTGCAGCCAGCACTGCTTCAATAACCAAACCCCAAACCTGAGCAATAACATCAAAACCAAAGGAGTGGAAAGGTAAAATTGTCAATTCTCATTTCTTCAATAAACTCCAAATGTATCACTTCAATTTTCCTCCTGTAACATCAATCAAAGAAAGCAGAGGATTCTGTCTCAGGTACAATTTGATATGGATACTTCCCTCTTTTTTTCTGACAACTCCCACTTACTCAGAAATTCCTCTCAGGCCTGGGACAGACGGAATTTGGAGTGGGGGAATCACCCTGCTATGAATTCAGGCAACACAAAGCCCAACAGAAATCTGGAATCTCCTGCCAAGGTTAGGAGCAACACACTGCTTTAACTTCTTGCAGAGCATCCATCCTTGGGAAGGCACTTTGTGAGTCTGGCAGTGGCACCAGGGGGGTTTGGAGTGAGGATGTCGGGAAAACAGGGGGAAATCAGAGTCAGGCAAGGGTCAGATGGCTCTGTGCTGCCTGCTGCCACCTGCTCTGTGTCCAAGCTTGTTTCCATGACAATTGCAGGTAACTTCACTCCAAGCCATCAAAAAAGAAATGGGATGGAAAGCTGTCCGACAGAGACAGAGAAGTGACAGCTCAGCCATTGGGATTAGACCCCCATGAGCAGATTCCCTCTTGGCTCTGCTGTTCATGCCCAGATAAATCCCTGATTTTGGGGTTTCCCCCTAAAAACAGTGGCAATGCCCTGATGGTGATGAACTTGCACCCCTTTTTATGCCAGATCCCTGCAACACCCGCTCCCCCCAGCAGAGCCACGAGCAGTTTGGAGAGCCAAACTGCACCTGGAAAGAGAAGGAGCATCCCTGAGTCTCCCGGCAGAAGCAGGAAGAGCTCCCAGCCGTCCTCCCTCCTGTCATTCCAAGACAAGCAGCTCAGCCGGGAAAAGAAGATTTAACTGTGTTTGCTTCAAAACCCCAAAATGAGTTCCCTCCCATCTGCCGGGAGAGATTGATCTCCTAAGTCAGCCGTAAATCGCCTGAGAACTCCCTTGGAGCATTTAGGAAGAGAGGGATGAGGCTGGGAATCGTGTGCCCTCTTAGCTCCACATCCTGCAAGGACACTGCCTGGAAAAAGGCAAATTATCCAGCTTGGATATAACCATTTCGGCTCGTTAATTAATTTTCTAATTTCTTTAATCTACAGGCAAAGATCTTTCCACCCCAAAGTGAGAATCCCAGTTCCCCAATTCCTTATTCAACTTCTTTAATGATGCTGACTCGGCATTATGACCAGGAGGAAACCCCTGAGGTCACAGATATTCCCAGGACAAACTTTGCACCTACTTAGTGTCATTTTTGGGCACTGGACAGTGTCACAAGGGGAGAGGAGCCTCTTGCAATGATGCTGGAAGTAGCAAAATGCAGAAATTTCGGAATAAATAGTGGACATCCAATATCATGTGTGTTTGCAGCCCAGCCAAACCCAAGACATCCAACTGCCAATACTTCAAAGGTACAAATGTGAGATATAGAGATATAGAGACATATATAATCTTTTTTTTAAACTCTCAGGCTCATTAGTCCAGTTCAAGCTGTGTTGCTCCGCTAGAAAGGCTCTGATGATGCCAGTTTTATTCCCTACTGGTACCTCAGTTTTTCCTTTAACTTTTGCAAGTTAAAGTTTTCAAAGAGACCTGCTTGAAAGTCCCTTTCTATAAATCCGTATTAACTAATGCCATGCAAACCCATGGAAGGTTTGCTCTCAGTATTGTTGATCCCAAACCTTCAGCAGGAGTTTAGTCCTTAAAAATCAGATTGGGAAATATTGGGGTTGCTTTTCCAACCTTCTAACCTACAACCTGCTTTTGGTCTGTGCTTTTGAGTTGTTTCTTGCCTCGGTGGAAGAGGAGATTTCTCCACAGCATTCCAAAAATCCTACAGACATTTACAAAGGCTGGACGCTCAGAGACAGTGGGAGAGGAATCCAAGTGTCTGAATTTTGCTGTGGCAATTCCTGCTGAATGCAAACTGCAAAATAATCAGGGACTCGAGATGCTCGTGGCTATTCGGAATGGCAGGATAAAAGAATAAGTCTTTTCTGCAAACAATCACCAAACAAATCACTCCTGAGCATATGCTCAGACAAATTAGAAGGAAAACCAGAGAGGCCCAAACAGGCCAGTTGTGATACACACAGTGCAGGAGGGAGGAATTCCCAAATGAAAGGAATGGATGCTGCCCAAAGGAGTGGAAGCCCAGGAGAGGGGCAGAGGATAACTGGGAGGGTGGGAGTCAGAGGGTGTTTGGGGAAGCAGCTGTGAGCCATGTGGGGTGAGTCCTGAACATGAAAAGGATGTGGGGCTGCTGGACAGAGTCCAGAGGAGACCACAAAGAAGCTCCAAGGGCTGGAGTCCTTCTGCTCTGGAGCCAGGCTGGGAGAGCTGGGTGTCCAGCCTGGAGAAGGGAAGGATCCAGGGAGACCTCAGAGCCTCTTCCAGGGACTGCAAGGGAGCTGGAGAGAGACTTTGAACATGAGTTTGGAGTGCCAGGACACAGGGAATGGCTTCCCACTGCCAGAGGGCAGGGATAGATGGGATATTGGGAAGGAATTCTTCCCTGTGAGGGTGTCAGGCCCTGGCACAGGTTGGACAAAGCCAGGTTGGATGACACTTCGAGCACCCTGGGATTATGGGTTGTGTCCCTGCCCATGGCAGTGGTGGGATGAGATTGAGATGAGATGAGATGAGATGAGATGAGATGAGATGAGATGAGATGAGATGAGATGAGATGAGATGAGATGAGATGAGATGAGATGAGCTTTAAGGTCCTTTCCTAACCCAAACGATGCCATGGCTCTCTGATGATTCCCTGGCTCTGTTTCTGGCACACTCCCATTCTGCAGACACTCCTGGGACATTCCTACACCACAGCCCCAGCAGGAGATGTTACAAAGCTGCAGCAGCAGCACAAGCTGAATTTCATCTCCGTCAGGACAAATGTAATTCCTGGCACTGCAGGAAGTCCAGAGGATCCAGATTTACATTTCTCCAGCTCGGACATTTAGAGTGAGATGTGAGATGTCCCTCTAACCCACGGAATTCCCTCCCTGTCCTGGCAGGTGACACACACCTGAGATGATGACAGCACTGGCACTGCAAGGGTGGGATGGAGATTTAGGAATCCCAGTCCTTCTACTTTCAGCTAAAACTCCCAGATCCATTCATCTCTGTGGATCTCACAGCAGTTCCAAATCCTGCATGTGAAGAACACAGACACCACTGACCTCATCTGTCCCAGCTCCTGCCCACCATGCCCCCCTCCTCACCTGGAGCCTCACAATTCCCAGGGCTTCCTACTGCTTCCCACCTCATCTCTGACCCCCTCTGAGGACCTGCAAGGGATAAACAGCTGGAGACAGACACAGGGAGGGAAAGTATCCATGAGGAAGGTGATGGAAGCTGCCATGTGTCACTGAGCTGCAGCCACCAAGGCTAATTGAGCCTTCAGGCCCTGCTCCTCCTCGTGATGGGAGCCGGTGAGATTAATGAACAGAACCAACCTTTCCCTTTTTTTTATGGTTCTTTTTCCCTAGCAATGTCGGAGCACAGCGGCAGAGCCAGGATCAATAGGTGGGAAATGTAGGTAATAAGTGGCCTTTAAGAAGACAGCTGGGACCTGCATGTCCTGCTCAGCTACAAATCCCAGTCCTGCCTGACAGGCAAAACTGGCACACAGGTCCCTTGGCTGATGCAAATCACAGGACAGAGGCCATCTGCTGGAGCTGCTTTAGGGAATGAGTTCATCCCTTGGTCCCCACAGAAGGAAGGGATCCAGGATCTCAGCTTGATTCTGGGGGTCAGCAGGAGGGATGGCTGGAATCAGATCCCCAGAATGTGGAATTTACTCCATGATTTATCCATGGCTTTTGGGAACATGGATATACCACATCACATGCACACTTAGCACCCAGCAGTCAGTTTAGGATGAATACAGTTAAGGTTTGCAAAGGAGCCACTGGGACAGCTTGGGATTTTGAAGACTTCATCTGCAGATCAGGAATGGTTGGAGAGGAACTTTGGAAAAGGCCTGGGAGATAGGTCAAGGGAGAATAGTTTTAAACTGCCATAGGGCAGGTGGGAAGGAATTGTTCCCTGTGAGGGTGGGCAGGCCCTGGCACAGGGTGCCCAGAGAAGCTGTGGCTGCCCCTGGACCCCTGGAAGTGTCCAAGGTCAAGTTGGACAGGGCTTGGAGCAACCTGTGATAGTGGGAGGTGTCCCTGCCCATGGCAGGGGATGGAAAAAGATGAGCTTTAAGGTCCCTTCCAGCACAAACCAGTCTGTGATGATTCAGTGACGATGATGGGAGAGAGGGAGGGAGAACATCCTGATGGGTCAGACCTGTGAGCAGCACCACATCCAGCCAGAGCCACCACCATCCATGCCAGACAGTCACTGCAGAGCTCCTCAGCCTTGTCCCGAGTGCCCCCAGCTCCTCGGAGGCACGGTTATCCAGGTGGGAAGGCAGGGCAGCCCCCAGGAGAAGCACCCACTGCAGCTTGGGCCCCACTGGAGAGGGCAGAGGGTCGGGGCAGCACGGCTGGGATGGCAAACCCAATTGCTGCCTCACACAGCATTCCAGCCGAGCATCCAAGCAGCCCGGGGCTGTGTGTGTCCTCAAGCGCTGGTTATTATGCGAGTCAGGCAGCTTTGGTGACAATTAGGCATCGCTGGAGGCGGCGCAGGTGGCTGCCTGCACCTGGGGCTGCGCTCCGGGAATCCGGGAGAGCTCTGGGAGAGCTGAGCTGCTCCCTTTGCTGCACCTTTTCCCCTTGCCCTCCTGACTCAGAGCCACTAATCCCCTCAGGATCCTGCGTGGCTCAGTGAGACTCTTCTCCACGAAGCTCAGCCACGTTTCAACAGAGAGCAGAAAACACCTGAGGGAGGAGAAGCGCTGCCCAGGCAGTGGGGATGGACTGAAGTCATCTCCTGGCCACCAAAAGCATCCCAAGTCCTGGCTAACGACCTTTCCCATCCTGTCGAGGCATTAATCAGCTTGGAGTGCTGATTTCACTCGACTTCTGGAGGCAGGCAGGCTCCCTGGCAGGAGCGTGGTCGTGGACTCCTCCAGACCTCTTTCTCTCCTCATCAGAGTTACTGTTTTGGGTAATGATGAAGCAGGGGAATTGATTTGAAGCCTAATGAATAATCAGCCACCATCAATAATTGTAATCACTAATCTGGTGCAATTAGAGGCAATTATAGTAAATGCAATTTCCTCCCGAGCTGCTAACGAACTGCAAAAATATGAATTGACTTGAACTGGCTGCCTGTGATTTATGCAGTCGCAAGATCAAGGATCCCATTACACCAACAAAGGCTCTTAAAGCGACATGGAGGTTCCTTTGTCCCCCTTTTCCATCCCACCCTCCCACCAACGCCACCAAACTTTGGAGGGAATCCCAAGGTAGCATCATAAAAAGGATGAAAAAGAGGAAAAAACCCTTCTTTCCCTCCAAGTGGGATGTGCCACATCCAATTCCCACCCACCGGGGATTACACAAGGAGACATTGCCACCTATTGGCACATCCACGGGGACGATGGAGGAGGCAGCATCACCTCCAGATCCACGTGGAGCCGCAGGTTCCTGTCGGTTCGGAGATGAAGCTGCCGATTTCCAGCTGCCTGTCATCCTCCCGTAAAAACGCCCTTAAAAGCGCCGTTTTCAAAGTACCCTTTAATTTCGAGTGCCCGGGAGGACACGCAATTGGAAAAGGTGATAAGCACAAGAGTGGGATCTTAGGAGAGTTTTTGAGATGAGAAGAGAGCTCGCGAGCACTTTTTTTTTCCTCCCAAGCTGCCGGAGAAACAGAAAGATCTCGAAGAAAAGCACAAACCACTTCCCTAAAGAAAAGGGCTGGATTCAGAGCCAATAATCGAACTGGCAAGTGCCAACAGGAGTAATTTCAGGGATTTAGGGCAGGTCTCTTTCAGTGTGGGAACTCTGTGAAACTGGGTTTTGCATAGAAAATACTCAATTTTGACAAAGGTGGTTTTAAAGAAACCTGGTCTAGTGGAAGGTGTCGATGACAGGGGATTAAATGGGATGATCCTTGAGGTTTCTCCCAACCCAAACCAGCCTGGAATTCCACAATATTGTGGAGATTCATTAGATTTCTGGTCTCAGAGCCCATTTGATGACAACCCACAGGGAAATAAATAGCTGCCACCAGGCAGTGCATTCCCACAATCTGTCCATCCCAAGGCTGGAGAGACATAAACCACTGGATGAGACATGGAAATAAACCTTCCTCCACCAGCAACCCCCACTCAATTCCAGCCATTATTCTCCTCAGAGTCAATAGCTTCCACTCTCCCATCCGTAAATCTTGATATTCACCTCCCCAGGAATCAATAGCTGCCTATTATTGGTCTGTAATTGTTACAAAAATTTAATCAAGGGTCAATAAAGGAAAGGAACAAGTCAATTGCAGCAGCAGAACTTCCAAGAGAAAGTATTTCACTGCCCAATTATCCACTGCTCCTGACTTTTGCTAATATTATTTATTATTCAGGCAACTACAACGCCCAGAAGACTCAATCTCAGCTCTGAACGATGTTCCTGCACGAGGAACAAAACTCCCACTGTTGCCCAAACCACTTGCAAGGCAAAGCACCAACTCTGTTGTATAGAAAAAGGAACAAACTGCTGGGGAAATGATCACTGCAATAAATCTGTGCCCAAAACTAAGCACCAAGTGAGAGCTGAGAAATTAAAAGACAAATGAGAGACTCGTTCCCACAGGAAACACGAGTCAGCGGTAACTGGTGGAAGCTGGGGATGTTTTTTCGAGGTGGATTTTGGAAATGCAAATTGGATTTCTGCGCGAAATTGCTACTTCTGTGGAGATTATTGAATCAAGTTCACCTTATAGTAAAAAACCCCCAACATTAAGAGAGAAAGGGATTAAAAAATCCTTTGTCATTTCCACCCAAATCAGTTCCAAGGGGTTGCTTGCTCTCCAGGCTTCATTTGTCTACATCTTGCAGTCAAAAAACAGGTGAGGAAAATAGCAGGGACATTAAAACAAGTCCAAATGTTCTTTCAAAATAAGAATAATTGTCATTTCTGACCTGTGGCAGCCCCACTGATAATTTCTGAGAGATCTGAAGGAGTGAGAAACTTCCCCAAAGCTGCCATGTCTGACATTGCCACTTGAAAAAAACCCACGTTTTCAGTTTTCCTATAGGTTTGGAGACACTGTAACCTGGAGATCTCTCCTGCCTCATTCTCCACTTGCATTTTGAGCTTTAAAACTCAAATTTTGAAGCTTCCCATAAATCCAGCATGTTTATTCCATGCAAAGCACAGGCAAGTGTGTCACAGACCTTCTGCTCACAGGCTGAAAAGCATTTGGTTGCATTTCTGAGAAACTTTGGGGATTTTCCCAAGGCAGTCAAGGGTAATTTTTGCTTCTCCTCTTCCCCAAATGATGATGTCTGATGTCTTCCACTGATGTCTGCTCACCTTCCACCCTTCAAAATGCACGGAACCTAAACAACCCCAAAGCACAAATCCCCATATGCATTTTCCCTCTAACAAAGCTGCATTTGTGCTCGAAGGTTTTATACCCAAACAAGGATCTAAATGAAGCCATCACACAAAACCCCCAAGAAAACAACCACAAAAACCCCACCAAAACACCACCTCAAACAGATAAAACATAATTATCCAGCAACAAATGGTGCCAACACTCCAAAGAAGCAGGAGGAGCACAAGCATCTCCAAACCCACTGAAATTTCCGACTGCAAAACATTTTTTCCCCCCTGTGGCGCAACACGAGTAATAAATATGGAAATGTGTAAAGAAAGGGAAAACAGAGACTCTGCTGTGTCTCACCAACAAAGTACAACATGGGTTTGTGAGGAAATGAGGAGTTTTATTCCTTCGCTGGGTTTTGATGGGCTCCGGATGGTTTTGGGATATTGTTGGTCCATCATTGGTTTGGGGATGGAGACAGCAGGAAGTTGGAGATGCAGCAAATCATCCTCACCTCCACAAACCCACCCCATCCCAAATCTATAGCTTTGGAACTTCATTCCGCTCTCCCAATCAACTGTTCCCAGTCACATTTCCACCAGTGACTTCCACAACCCAACTACACCCTGCTTAAAATGATATTTCCTTGGATCCCTCATGTATTCTCACTTGGCCATTTCCCCAAGAACTCTGTCATATCTTCCTGCCAGGCTGCAGATGGCCAAACCCCCCCCAAAAAAAGCTTTTATAGAGCTGTTCCTCACTGTACAGATCCAATCACAAAGCCTCATCCCCTCCAAAACCAGGATTAAAACCTTAATTTGCTGTGAGTTGGTAAAAATTTGGCTTTATTTCAAATCAGACCCGAAGCTGAAGTTTTCTCCAAATGTTTTGCTGCTGGGCAAGTGGAGCATTTCATTTGCACACAACAATTTCTGCTTGCTTCAGTTTTCCCTGTCTCCCAATTCTATATTGCGAGATGCAATCAGAGGAGTGAAAATAAAGCAATTAAAGGAATCGCATGGGATTCTCAGATGGCTACTGATACCAATCAGTTTCAAGAGGGTCTTGGCACCCAACCTGCAAAATATTTGATTTTTTGGAGTGGGTTTGGGGTTTTTTTCCTTTGGTGAGTGGAACTGGAACTCAGATCCACATTTGCATATAAAGAACGACAAGGATGCTCTAGAAAAGATCCCAAGTGGCAACCGAGCTCCAGCTCTTTGTGATGTTTTTCCTATTGATGCAACCTGGATTTATTCCCCAGAGCCTGAGGATCAGGTTTAGTCCTTCCTCAGCCTCCTGCTCTTTCCTTGTTCATCCCTACCTTTATCTCCTCCTCCCAGAGCTCCCGTTTACATCTCCATGTAAGCAGCCGCCCCGGTAATCACAAAGCAGCTTATTTTTAATTGTGCTGAAACTAAATTGTTATTTAAACTTCAGATCTTGCTTTTCTCCCCCAAGACCCCTTTAATTCCTCCCAGATGTTAATTATACTGAATCACAAAGCTGCAAAAATCTCAGGCTGGCTGAAGAAAGAGCCCCTCTGGCCAGATCCTGACGGGAAATCGATGCCACCACCAGAGCTGAATCATCTCCATCCATGCCAAGCTTTGGGAATGGGAATCATGTCCCTGTCTATGGCACCACGAGGACAGTGCTTCCCAAAGGACCGAGGTGATTTTAGAGGTCCAATTCCCATTTTTCCATGCAATTTCCCAGTCTGAGCTCCATTACTTTTTAAGGAAACCTTGTGGTTTGCCAGATCTCCTCTGGAATTTGGGGCAAAACCTCCAACCCACCAAGGCTGTTATATCCTGGGTGTTTACACCTTTGCCCTTATGCTTCATCCCCAATTTCTTTTTCCTTGAAGATAATGAGGACTCTGAAGGCAGCAAGGATTTTATCTGGGCGGATCTGGGATAATTTTCATATTTATTTGGAACCCAACATTTTAAATTTCAGGGTCCTTCCACCAGGACATATTGATCTAGTGGAATGTGGTTGGAATATAATGATTTTTAAGTCCCTTCCAACCCAAACCATCCTAGGACTCCAAGATTCCATGATATTAGTGATTCACACAAGATAACACTTTTCTATTTCACCTGGACAGGGGAAGCAGGACTTGCACCTCACTTCATCACTTCAGATGTGGTTCAGTGTTTCTGCTGCTGCATTACTTCGTTGTTGGGATTGTTTGTTACTCTGAATAAGTTTTTATTCACATTAAGTTGTGCCATTTTGGTGGCTGACTTGATAACCCTTAGGATATGAAAGGGAATGTGGAAAGTGCAGAGAAAAAAACTGTTCTTCCTTCTCCTCCCCACCACAGCTCAGCAGCAGATATAACCCGTAACAAATTGATTTGTCAGAAGGAGAGAGACAGCACATGGTACTAAGAAATTATGAATTATTAGGGAGCTTTAGAAGCCAAAAATTTGATACCTATAAACCACTGCTCTGAGGAGATGCCAAACCCTTTGGAATTCACAATTCACAATGCACATGGCTACTGTGTAGGTCCTGCAATCCTGCATCTGGGCTAAAAATACCAGAGAACAAGGCCAAGCTCCATTTTTAAGCCCTTTTCCATGCCAAACCCTCGATAGGGATGCTCCAGCTCTGATTTCCCTCCTGCTCATCACAGCTCTTCACAAATCAAAAGCATTCCCAATTTATTCCTCTCCTTTCCAAGCTCCGCACTCCTCTCATCTGCTCAGCCTCGCAGAAAGCTCGTTAAACAATTCATTGCAAGTGCCTGGAATATAATGAGCAATGGGAGGCTCGGGCAGGCTGGTGCCAGCAGGCACACAGGGCTCTGCATTCCCAGGGGTTCTGCACCCCCAGGATGCTTGGCATGGCCCCAAACCCCACATTTGGAGGTGACCATCCACTGCTCGTGTCCCCGAGCAGGGGAGTTTAGTGATTCCTCTCCCTCCTGCTGGTAGAAAGCAGGTGCTGGGAGAAAATAAGAATAAAAATAAGGCTGAGGAATGCCTGAGAGGAGGTTGGAGCCATGGGGAGGGGGCACTGCTGAGGGAGAACAGCCTGACCTCCACCAAGAGCCTGAGCAAGGAGCAAAGAAACCACTGGCACAGAGCTGTGTGTTCCCGGGATGCTCCTGCATCCCTCTGTTCTCTTTCAGCCCCAATCCCAAAATCTCCTTATCTCTGGGGGAATCACCATCCCTGCAGGTGTCCAAGGAACCACTGGAAGTGGCACTCAGTGCTCTGGTGTAGCTGACAAGGTGGGCATCAGTAACATGTTAGACTTGATCTTTGAAATCTTTTCCAACCTTAAAAATTCTGGGATCCAGCAGCTCTTTAGCATGGGGGGGTTTCTCCTGGGGGTGTTGTTCTGCTCCAACCCCACCATGGTACACACAGCCCTCCTGGTGCCCAGCCAGGTGTCCAGCAGCCTTGCCAGGAGATCTGAACCCTCTCCATTCACACAACATTAACCCCAGTGCCGCAATCCCTGGGCAAACCAGGACTTCAGCCTAATATGTATTTAAAAATTGAACGTATGTATGTATTTCCAAACATCCGCCGCGCACACACACGGCTAATCCACTTCCAGACATTTTACCAATTATGCCAGGGTCCTCTGCACAGCCCATTACCCCGTAGATGTTACTAAGTGCTGCATAAACAATCCTCTGCTGCGTGGCTGACACTTAAGCGGACAAGTGGAAGCCAATTGCAGCAGGACAGCAAATGGAGCCGGAACAGTGGCAGCGGCAGCTCCCCCGCCGGGAAAGCCATAATCATCAGCACATCTGGGCTGCCTTCCCACACAGGAACCGGCTGGAAGAGCCACCTCAGCAGAAAACTGCCCCCCTCCCCACTGGTGATGTGCTGCACGGTGGGGTCAAGGGGTATTTGAGGTTGGGGACTCTGTGGAGCTCGTCCATGTGATGCCATGGGTCCGGGGTGAGACAAGACTCTGAGCAAAGCTCTGTTTCCTTGGCTGTCCATGGGGGAAGCACTTTCCATACATCCCTAAACACACACATGGGCTGGAGGGGAGCTGAGCTACAGCAAGGTCAGGAGGCAACAGCAAAGCCTGGCAAAGGAATGCCATGTATTTTGCCCCTTCCCTACCAACCCTGCTCCTCACAGCAGCTTCAGGATGCTGGAGGAGGCAGGGGGTGGTGGGACCATGGCCCTGTCACCCTGTCCCTGTCACCCTGCCCTGAAGCTGGCACTGCCAGGCTGACCACCCTAATCCTCACAGCCCCACTCTGCCTCCTCCCCAGGAAGCAATTCCCTCTTTAAACTGGAACCAGTCCATCCTAACTCTCTGGAAACTGGGCAGCACCTTGATCTGCCTGGAGAGCCCACAGAGCACCTGTCCATCCCCACACCGCCACATCCAAATGTCACCATGTGCTTTTCCCATTCCTCTCCCTCCTCCCCATTGTTTTTAAAAGCAGCCAGACTGTTAATTAAAAAGGCAGAAATCAATTGCCCTCATCTCCCCATCAGAAGCTCCTCTGCATGCTGGGATTAAAGCTGCCTTCTACTTTAAGTCAATTAGAGATAAGGGGAAGCTGACATTTCTACAACCCGCCTTATCAAACTGCTTGAAAACTGCTCAGATTAAAATGTAAAAAGATTATTTCCTCAGCTCTCTCTGCCTTTCTCGCCTTTCTTTTTTAATAATTATTCATAAGAAACCTGACAAACAGGTGCTGATAGTCCGAGATAGCCCTGCTCCTCCGTGGGGCTGTTCCCAGGATCATCCAGGAGCATCCTGTGGGATACTGAGATCCCCCAGCACCCCCAAAACAGGAGGAAGGAGGCAGAGAGCCCTCGTGATGGCAAAACTCAAACCCTATGAGCCACATCCTGACTTCCCATCCAAGAGCCGCAGGGAAAGGGTCAAAGCCCTGCTCTGGATGCGATCCTAATGAGGCTCTGCTGTCCCTAATTAGCTGGAGGCAGGAGGAAGCTGGGCTGCAAGGTGGGATGCAGGCCAGGGAGCACATCTGAACCCAGGACAGGGCTGGAATGACAAATACATACAGGGACAGGGACAGGGACAGTGCTGGCATGGCACAGGCTTTGTCAGCAGTGCAGCCACACGGTGAGAATGCAATTCCTGCAGCAGGATCCACCGCCCTGCATCACTCAGCTCCCAGCCCCCAAGGCTTTCCTGGCACTGGGAGAAAATGGGGCTGGAGATGGAAAATAGCTCAGCATCGAGGCAGCTCTGCTGATGGGGAGTGACCTGATGAGCTGAAACTGTGGCATCTCCCCTGCCTGTCCATCCATCATCTCCTCTGAGGAGAATACAGCAGTCGGGATCCTCCTCAAAATGCAGGTTTAGAGAGAGAAAAAAAAAAAAAAAAAGAGAGAGAAAATATAAAAGTTTCATATCACAAATGCATGAGGATTTTTTTTGGAAATACTCCAAATGTTAGAAGCAAACTGCAACAGCCACAGAGGGATTTCACTGATGTTTTTCGCATTGAAGGAAAAAAAAAATCTCATTCCAGCCCCAGCTGCAGGAAGCAGAAAGCTCTTTATTCCTCCAGGCAGCAGTGCCACCCCCAAAGTCACCAAGCAGAAAATCTTTACATCACAAACAACAACAGAGATGTTCCCTGGGCTGATCCATGTCCCCAAAACCCCTTGTGTCCCCAAAACCCCTTGTCCCCCCAGTGCAGTGAAGCTCTGCCAGGGCTGGAGCAGCAATGATGCTCCAAGGGGATCCAAAGCAATGGGTTACTGCAGCAGCAGCTTGGGAAGGCAAGGAGGTGGATTTTGGATCCACATGGGCAATATCCCCAGCAAAGGGAGCACAAAAAAAAAAAAAGTGGGAGGGAAAGGGAAAAAGGAGTAAAAATAAAATCAAAGAAAAAAAGGGAAAAAGAAAAAAGGAAAAAGAAAATAGAAAAAGGGGGGAGAAAGGAAAAATAGAAAAGAGAGGAGAGAAAAGAGGAAAGAAAAAGGAACAAAAAGAAAAAAAGAAGAAAAAAGAAAAAGAAAAAAGAAAAAAGAAAGAAAAGAAAATGAAGGAAAAAGAAAAAGGGGAAGAGAAAAAAGAAAAAGGAAAAAAAAAAAAAAAAAGGAAAAAGGAAAGAATAAAAGAGGAAAAAATGAAAAGGGAGAAAAAGAAAATAGGAGAAAAAAGAAGAAAAAGGAAAAAGAAGAAAGAATTAAAAAGGCGGGGGGAAAAAGGAAAAAGAAAAAAAGGAAAGGAAAGGGAGAAAAAAAAAGCCTGATGGGAAGGAAGAGGGGACAGAGGACAGAAGCTGTCCCAGCAGGACACTTGGTGCATCCTCTGCTTCCACCACTGCCTGCAAAACCACATAAAAGGCAAAAAAAAACCCCAAACCCCAGGAGATACAAAGCACAGCATTGTCTCCTCACTGGGGAAATGCTGTGAAGTGTCTGGAGTATCCTGATCCACATGGGACTCACACATCCCACTCCTCCCTCTGCACATTCCTGGATCTGAGCCTCAGTTTCCCCACCAGCAGAGGAGGAATCCTTCCCACTGGCATAAGGATTTCATTAACTTAAACCCTTCAAGATTTATAAAGCACTTGTGAAAGCTCCCGCCTAGGAAATATCCCAGTGTCACTGCAAACGTCAACTATAACATATTAAATCTCTCTCTCTTAAAAAAATAATAATATGAGATTATGTCCCAGGAGGAAGTTTTCCCACCAGACTTCTCTATTCTTATAAAAACGATCCGGCATCACTTAATGGCTCATAAATTCCAGCTCCCATTAAGCAGATATTAAACACGTATTTATAAAGGTTTAAACAGATCAGTTCGCTTAATTTTCTGTTCGCCTTTAGGCAAAAAAAATGGTGTGTTTGAATCAGGAGAAATCCTGCTGGGGCTGACAGGGGAGGATCCCTGAGACTAGGGGCAGAGGGGGAGCTCTGCCCAGGACATGCAAGGACCTTGTGGCCCTCTGGGACAGCACTGACAGACAAATCCATCATGGAAAATATACCATCCTGCCTTTCAGCAGGTCAGAGACTTAAAAATTAAGTATAGGGCATAATTCTCTCATTTACTTTAAAAAGGGAGTAAAGCCAATTTAATTCTGCATGGACCAGAGCTTTGCAGCCCAGCCACCAACCTGACTTACATCTGGGTATTGATATTATTATATTGTTCTTCATTATTTAATCACTTTTTTTACATCCAGGTTTTTGGCCAGTCCATTCCAACAGCCTATTCCAGCACTGAGTGACACATCAATATTGGATGCTGGAATGGAATATTGGGAATATCAATATTCAGAATGGGACAGGTGGTGACACTGAGAAGGTGACCTGCAGCCACAGGTTGTAGAGGAGCCTCAGACCCCTTTATTCCAACCAAAATATATCATCTTTTACTTGAAAACAAAGGCTGGGACCACCACCCAATGCTGCATCCATTCCCCCCAAAAAAGCAAGGACAGAGAAAGCAGTCATCCCTGTGAAATCCCAGAATGGGATTCAGTGGGAAATCTCTCAATGAGATACATAAGAACAGTCACTGAAATTCCACATGGTCAAATTAATCCTGGTCTCTCCCAAGATTTAGAAATATCATTCCAATGCCTTTATCTAAAGCAGCCTAAAAATGGGGGAGGTGTTCAGACCTGCTCCCTGGGTCAGGCATTGCTTTTATGGCTCCATCAGTGTGAATTTTAGACAACAAATACAGACACAAACACTAGTTGATGTGGAAAAGTTTCCCCTGTTTGTTTCAGGCACTCAAAGGCTGGATTTGCTGAGAAAACCGAGAGTTTAAAGCTCAGTAAATAGCAGAGAAGGACACTGTGACCCAGGAAAAAGAGCCAGGAGGTCTCCCCAGAGGGCAGCGAGTAAAGTCAGAGCACAGAGAACAACCTCAGATCTTCCCATCTCACCCACAACCTCCCCAAACCAGCTCCCCAGCAGAATCCCTGAGCATGGGCAGCAGGAAGCTTTCCAACAGCACAGGTCTGCTGGGGAGCAATTAGAGAGTAAGGACATGGAGGAGAAATTAAATCAATTCCGTGGGCATCTTCCCCACAGCAGGCACGGGGGAGGCAGCAGAACGGGACTCATTCCTGCTGCATATTGAGGGGGGATTGGTGGGATCAGAGAGGGAAGCGAAGAATTAAATGACAAACCCTGGGACAGGTGGTGACATTGAGAAGGCAAACTCCTGCCACAGGGTGTGGCAGAGCCTTGGATCCTGTATTCCAAGAAAAATTGATTACCTCTTCCTCTAAACCAAAGGAAGTATTTGTAACCATTCCATATCCATCAAAAAATAAAAAAGCAAAGACAGACCAAGCAGGCATCCTTATAAAACCCAGAGATTTGGCTGAGGCGTGATGAGCAAACCTCAAGCCAGTTTTCCATCCCTAATCCTCTTGCTGCTTCCAAGACATCCACAAAAGGCTTTTAAAAAAAAAGCAAATGCAGCTCCATTATTATCATATAAAGCAATCTAAGAACATATTCCTCAAATGCTCTGTGCCTTCGCTTGGAAATTTCTAGGTGTGACGAAGATTGAGTGTTCCTGCCTTGATGAGAGAGATACAACAGGAGCAAAAGCAGACAGATTTATTCCCTGGGGGGGGAAAAAAAGCCAAAAAATGTAAATTCTCTTTTATAGGAGAAAGACTTTGAAATCTGGGGCAAAACCTGGGGCAAAAATCTGAAACTGTGAATTTCCTTCACATCACAGAATATTCCCAGGAACAATCTTTTGAAATCACTGAATGCTTTCATTTTGATTCCAGTGGTTTTTATTATATAAAATAAGACAAAAAGACAAGGCTGGTAGAGCCTTCCAGTGCCTAAAGGGGCTCCAAGAGAGCTGGAGAGGGACTTTTAAACAAAAGTCTGGAGCGACAAGATGAGGGGGAATGGCTTCCCACTGCCAGAGGGCAGGGAGAGATGGGATACTGGGAAGGAATTCCTGGCTGGGAGGGTGGGCAGGCCCTGGCACAGATTCCCAGAGAAGCTGTGGCTGCTCCTGGATCCCTGGAAGTGTCCAAGGCCAGGTTGGACAGGGCTTGGAGCAACCTGTGATAGTGGGAGGTGTCCCTGCCCATGGCAGGGGTGGAATGGGATGAGCTTTAAGGCTCCTTCCAATCCAAACAATTCCATGACTTTATGATATTCCAACCTATATTATATCCACTGGTGACACTGTGCAAAAGCTCCAGTGGAAAAGACCTTACCAGATATTCTGATTTCACTGTAACTGGTGGTGGAAAAGCCTTTCACCACAAACCCAATGCCTAGTGCTTCCCAACCCTCAAAGAGGAGAAAGAGGAGCCTCTCCATGAAATCCAATCCATGCAGAGGTAGGAGATGAGGTCCCTCTTTGCACAAGGCATCATTAACCCCTGACACCAGTTATCATTAAACAGGAGAGCTTAAAAGGGAACCAAAAGGCTGGGGGACTTGTATGAGCAATGAGAACCTGCACAGCTCCACGGCAGAACAGAACAAACCCTTGTGCTTTCAGAGAAAGAAACTTCCTCAAGTGGGATGTGCTGGGCTAATGGCTGGACTCAGTGATCTCAGAGGTCTTTTCCAGCCTCAGTGATTCTGTGATTCTGTGACTGTAGCTCTGCAGCCACATCCTGAGAAGCTTCTTGGACCTTCCCCAGACTCCCATTTTTCAGACAGAGGACAGGGGATGAGCTGGCCCACTGATCCTGCGAGTCCCACGCTAGTCCAAAAGCCAGGAGTTCTGAAAAATAAATGACAAACCCCTCGTGTTCCCATGACAGGGTCGCTGGAAGCGTGGCACTGACTTGTCCCTTTTAATGAGTGTTAATGCTCCCCTTTCATTTCTGCGGCCATGGGATGCCAACACATTTATCTGTTTTATGCGTCTCCGTTCAATTTCAAGAGACATTTCTTTGGACATCGAACATTGTAATTTGCACTGGCTCCCCATCGCGAACGGCTGAAGTTGGAAAAATCACCGAGTGAGTGATCAAACACATTATAAAAATAGTCAGGCAAATGCACCACTATCTCCTTCTCAAGAGCCATTTATAGGGGCCAATCCTAAAGCCATTGAAGTCAATGGAAAGACTCCTGCAGAATTCAATGGCGTTTTGATCGAGTCCTTATTGTGCTATCCATAAGAAATAGGTCAGATATTTATATATAGTCCTGAAATGTTGTGTGCCACCACGCTGGCAGCTCGCCTTTTGAGGCACAGCGTCACTTCTTGCCGTGCCTGCTGCAAACCTGAGGACTTTGCAAGTCCACCTTGCTAACCTTTCCCACTGCCATGTTGGCTTCCACCCTCAGCTGTCCCTTCTCCTGCATGAAACCCACACCAGCATGCTCCTCCTCTGACCTGGGAATGGTTTCACGTCCAGCCTGTGCTCCTTTCGCACATGGGTAACGCAGATCTGAGGTGGAAAATTGCTCCTGGAGTCCACATGTAGGGAATAACAGAGCCTGCACCATTTAACAAGACCCCGTTATTAAACCAACCCATCTAAATGGGGGCAAACACTCTTGTGAGCACAAACTATTTCAGCTTAAAAAGGGCTTTTTCCAGCCTAATCTTAAATACATTCCAGATCAAGTTGAAGCAAATTGGAGCCCTTCATCCTTACATGTTTTCCAGCTTGAATACATCAGGTTAAATTCATATGAAACCTTACAAGGAGACGAGTCTTGTGCTGTTGGCACAACCTTCACCACATACACCTTGAGAGCACAACTGCAAATTAACCACCTAATTCTGCATTCAGGATGTGCTGTCTTCTGATGACTTGGGAGGGGGGCTTGAAGCAGGTTCAGGGAATATTATTTCAACTGAACACAAAGGCTTCCAGTGAATTAATTGTTATTTGCTACCAGAGCAACTTCCTTCAGTCCCAGTTTTAGTTTAGACGAGGCTTTAGAATCAATATTTTCTGGGGAAACACACCTCGCCTTTCTTTATCTGATGCATCCACCAGTTTTTGAGCACTGTGAGATGAATAAAAGCAAACCTCAACCCTTCAAGCCATTATTCATAAGCTTAAATTTATACAAGTGAATCATCCCACTGAAAGTGGTAATACCTCTCATGAACTCCGAGTGAAATACATGGCTGTTTACCAATTAGTCGGACTGCAGTAGGTTTAGTTGCTGTAGTTCCACGTTAATTATTTATAACACTTTGCAGTACCACCAGTAAATGTACAGTAGCATCTCCTTTAAAAATAATGAGACCTTAGTCCTGTGCAAAGTCCCTGCAGCAGCTGTTATTAAAACTTCAGTGAAGCGAGAGAAGAAATGGATGTTTTTGCATCTGCAGCGTGAGCAGCAAACTTCTCCCGCATTGGATTTAGCCTCTGCATGGTTTGGTCCTTTCAGGAAAAATCAATGGGGAAAAATAGCAACATCTAGGTTTTCACTGGCCCTTTTACTACAAAAAAAATAAAAGAAAAAAAGGACACTTTGGGAATGTGTCACTTTAATGACTTGTCATTTTAAGCAGCCAAGGACCAGGAAATGGGCGAGCAGCTCTGAGGAGCCCTAATGGAGCTTAAGGAAGGTGTTCTTGTAGGATCAATTTGACTGCGGATAAGTCTTACTTCTTGGCATGGATTTGATGAATGCTGGGCATGGCTTAAAGATGAGATAATCTGCTCAATTTATTCTTATTATTTATTTGCTATCCTTGTGACAAAATGAATTATGATTCTGCACGGAGCCAGAAGCAGGGATAAAGTTACCATTGGGGAAGAATATGTCACTGTAATGGGATCTTTGCTTTTTTCCTTCCCCTGAATGAAATCAGCCCACTGAAAAAAAAACGCTTCACACATAACCTAAAGGAATCATTTCCAGACAGCAGAGGGGTAAACTGAGCCTTTTTGCTTGACTGTACAAACACAATTACTACAACAGCAGCTTAATACAATTGTTTATACAGATGCCTCATGTTTCCAACAGCCAGAAAAATCCTTGTCTTTCTAGGAAGCAATGCAGGGCTCAGCAATCTGCCAAGGAGGATGTGTGCTCGGGGAGAAGAGGGGTGGGTAATGGGGTTGGGATTTAGGGGCTCTTGGTGATCCCCACTTGCCCCAGACCCTACTCCCTCATCCCAGGTTGGCCTCTCAAGATGTAACAGTTAAAACTCAAGGAATTATGGAATCATTTAGGTTGGGAAAGCCCTCTAAGACCATTGAGTCCAACCATTAACCCAGCAGTGCCGAGACCACCACTAAACCATGTCCCCAAGTGTCACATCTGCGCGGCTTTTCCCTCCTGGAATGGGGACTGAATCACTGCCCTGGCAGAGGCTGCCCAACCTTTGGGCTGAACAACCCTTGCCATGAAGAAATGTCCCCAATATTCAACCCAAACCTCTCTTAGCACAACTTGAGGCCATTTCCTCTCATGCTGTCCCTTCTTCCCTGAGAGGAGAGCCCAGCCTTTCCTTGCTGCACCCTCCTGTCAGGAAGTTATGGAGAGCCAGAAGGTCCCCTGAGCCTCCTTTCCCCCAGGCTGAGCCCCCCAAGCTCCCTCAGCTTCTCCTGGTGCTGCAGACCCTTCCCCAGCTTCATTGCCCTTCTCAGGACACATCATGGGACAACCTGTGGGGACAAACACCTCCACCACCAGCAGATGGTACCCAAACCCCCGGGCATGAGGCAGGTTGGTATTACCAGCAGCCAGAACAGACAGTCTGTGTGTGGGGCAGAATCCTCAAACACCCTGAGTTGGAAGGAATCCATGAGGACCATGAGGTCCTGGGCAGACTCCTGTTTTGTGATCTCCTTGCAATGATGAGATGCTTGGCTTTGGCTCAGCCGCCTCCACTCCCCACCCTCATCAGCGGGCGAACATTTCCCTGCCATACAACTTGCCAGTGGATAAACCCAGCAGTAGCAACACTCTGATGTTCTACATCCCACAGCCCATTAATTTACTATCAAAGGGGTGTTACAAGGATAACGGCATTAATGATGGAGCCTTTGGATGTCTGATTGTTGGGCAGCCGAGGATGCGTCGAGGAGCGTGGCAGACAAGTGCTTAAATTCGCTCCCTGCACACACTGCTGGGTATTAACCCTTCATCAAGGCTTTGTGTTTGTTTTCCCTCACATAAAGGAAGGGCACAAGCCCTTTGAAGAGCTGAGCTGCAAGAAGAACACACAAGGTTAAAGCCCTGAAAAGTCCTGATCAAGGAGCTGACTGGATTACAGCCAAAGCTGCGGCAAATTTCTCTCTTTCTTCCCAGACAGGGATCTAAACACAAAAGGAATAGGTTTTTTGGGGGAATTCCATCTAATTCCATCAAATCCTTTTTGTCATTTCCTCACCATCCTTTAAACATCTGACAAGGCCAATCGACCGCGCCAGGCACGGAGGGAATCGCAGCGCCGGGGCTATAACTCTAAGTTCATTAAGCGTGAATTATTATTTGAGCCAGCCTCAATTTTCACCAGCAGAATTAGACATTCCTAAAATAATGTCCCTGACACATGCAGAAAATGGGCTTTACGGCTCTCACCTTGAACTCCACCAGAACTCCCACCTCATCTGTTACCCTTCCACGGGCAGGAGACGGAGCGCGGCGCTGCGGCTTCACCTTTAATTATGCCAGGTATTTAAGGGCTAATGTTCATAGAAGAGGAGTATACGAGGCAATAAATGGCTTTTGCAGGTGATTAAATGCCCAAGCAGAACAGAGGCACTTGATAAGCGCAAAGACCGTTTGCTCAATTATGTTCCTGGTGCTGTGAACTTTATTCCTGCTTCCCGATGAGGAAGGGGAATATTCAACGAGAGAAAGAGAAACATCAATGGGCCGAGTTTTACATATTAAATATATATATATTACACATACATAATTCATGGGTATTTTTCTTCACTGTTCAGCAAGGTTTGCTATGCCCAAGTGCAACAACTTAAGAAGTGAAATGTCACAAATCACCTGGATTGAGGAGGGTTTCCTCCCAAATTCTTGCTGCAAGGAACATAAGTCGCCCCTCCCTTCAGCTCCTTTCCATGGAGTGAACCCATGGAGCAAGGAGAATTTAAAGAGGGTTTGCAAGGCTTGGTGATGCTGTTGGTTCCCCCAAGGGCCAGCAGGCAGCGTGAGGTGCCAAAGGCTCAGGGATGCCCTGGGGACAATAGACGGAGCTTAAACCACGGGAGAATCAGGTCTGAACAAGCCTTTGGCACCAAAAAATGTCCCAATGGGTCTGTCTGAACCTCTGCTGGCTTCATACAATGGTTGTGGGGAGATAAAGTCACCTTTAAGTAGAAAATTTGATTCTTATTAAGTACTTAAATTCAATTTGGGGCTCTTCATATAATCTTGCATTGCAAAATTCTTTATTTTAATGTTTATTTTCTTGGTAATGGTGAGAAGTCTCCAGAAACATCTTTGTATCAGCAGTTCCTTGCAGTCACAGCTGCAGTCCAGAAGCTGCAAAAGCAGCTCTAAATCCCACTCTGGCCATATGTCCAGCAGCACAAAAAAATCTATAACTCTATTTTGCATCGGGTCACTTCCACCAGCGTGACTAAGGACATCAGCCCCATTTGTTAGGAGATATCCACTCTTTCCTGCCAGTGCCCAACCGAGAGCTTTTCTTTGCTGTAAAATCACACACAGAAGCCTCATCAGCCTTTTCATTTCCCCACATCTCTGCTGAGCTCAGAAACTTGCCTGATTTTTGCCAGTGGCACATTTTGGCGCTTCCTCTCTGCAATCCCTGGGAATGTGTGAAATCCCACCACTCCATGAACACATGGATGCAGCATTGCCCATCCCAGTACTTGGAGTAGATTCTCCATATACAGCAGATCTGCCCTGTTTTTTCCTTCCCCTTAGTTAATACTGATCGTTATCTCTCCACGAGGACATGGCCATTGCCACACACAAGGCCACAATCTAATTTCTCCAGTTCCTTTTCATAACTCCCAACGCTCCGTTATTAGGACAACTTTATATTTCTCTGGCAGTCAAAGGCCACAGCCCTGGTCACCCCGTGTTTCAGACCATTAAGAAATAAGTTAAACAACATTACACCCCAGAGGAAATTTGAAGCCCATGACTGCTAAGCCTTTGCTGCAATGAAAATTGATCTATTTGTCTTATTTTCCATTTGCCGTCAAGTAGAGAGTTTGCAGCTCCTAACAAGGCTTGTCCATGCACGACTTTCATATCCATCGTATTCTCAATATGGAGTACAAAGCTTTCAATTCTTCCAAGCTCAATTATTATGAAGCAAATCAATTAAAAAAATCTTTCCTATAAAGCTGTTGAATGAAAAATCATGCTGAGGTTCAACGAGAGCACAGGGAAGGTCAAGAGCAAATGGACTCAAGTAATACTAAGGGAGGTTTATATTGGATATTAGAGGAAATTTCTACACTGAAAGGATTGGCACAGGCTGTTTAGGACAGTGGTGAATTTGATATCTCTGGAAGGATTAAAAGCCATGTAGATGTGGCACTGGGGGACATGGATACTTGGCAGTGCTGGGTTGGTTGGACTTGATGACCTTAGAGGGCTTTTCCAACCTAAACCATTCCATGATTCTGTTTTCTCACTCCTTCCTGTTTGTCTTCCTCCCATGAAATCCTTTCTACAAATAAAACCCAAGGATGATCACTACAACCTCATTTTTCTTCTGAATGGGAGAAGAGCATCCTATTCTGGTAGGGACAGGAATAAAACACTCCTCTACAAGCCAAATATTCATCTTTCTTCTGCCTTGCTTGCACTGACTGCTGAGCTCTTTGTTGTCAGTATTTGTTTCCTACCTGCAGAAATGGATGTTTCCCTTGAAATCCCATTGGTTTGGGATGTATTGCCAGCAGTGCCCAGAGCCAGATGCCTCAGGAGGTGGAAAACCCCTTCCAGGAGCCATCCTGGTTTGCAATACTGCACTGGGAGATGCATTTTTTTCCTCTCCAAAGTCCAAACCCTCATTCTCCAGACTGCTTGTCAAGCAAATGGATTTGGTCCCAGCCAATTTTGGGTGTAAAACAGGGAAAAATCCCCACCCTGGCAGGTTTGGGCAGGGGATGGAGATATCCTGGGGTTAAAGCACATGGAGAGAGTAGGACCTACCAAAATACAGCCACACACCACTGAAGGTTTGCACCACAGAGCCACAATTCCAGGTGATTTCCTACAAAGTCTCACTCCAAATTCTAAAAACCAAGGTGACAAGACAGGATTAATTTTTCCAAAGGATTTATCTCCATGGGATTTTCTGGGAAGTAGGGAGCAGGGGGAGGTGGAGCCCAAGAAGTGGCTTTGACAGGACATGACACTCAGTGCTCTGGTCTAGTTGAAAAGCTGATCGGTCAAAGATTGGACTCCATGACAATGGAGGTATTTTCCAATCTTATTGGTTCCATGATTCCATGATTGGAGAGTTCCCCTGGTCCAGGAGAGGACATCCCACCCACTCCCATCAAAACCTGTGAGATGTAGCATTGATTTGACCCCACTTGCAGGACTTTGGGAGCACAGAGAGCTGCAGCCACTGCTCTGAGCAGAGAAAAACTTGGGATATTCAGGATTTGGAAGAACTTGGAGCAGCCTGAGCTAAAACACCACCTGGCGAGTTCAAGGGTTGCTGTCCCCAGCAGCTGTCTCACCACCTCTCCTTGCCCAGATGTGTTCAGGGAGGATGGAACAGCATTGGGAAGCAAAGCCTGAAGTGCAGCAGATGGTCCCAATTTTGCATTAACTCTCTGCTGTCACTGGTGGCAGCTCAGGAGCCTTTTTTCCATGATGTTCCCATGTCCTGCAGAGGCACCTGTGATATCCCTACCAGCGACACCAATTTCCTCCCCCTCCTCCTGCAGCCGAGACTCTGCAAAAGCCACTTTGCTTCTATTTTATTTTCCCCAAACATATCAGTCTAAGAGAAGATATTTTCTCCCGTCACAGATTTTCCCTCAATAAAATGTGACATTTTCCTGCCTTCACCCATTTATTGCACAACATGAGCTCATTCTCTGGTGCCGATTTACATGCAGAACTTTTCAAATTTGTTTTATTTTTTAATTGGGGAAGGAACTCTGCTGCTTTGGTTGCATCCTGACAATTTAAAACCCTGGAGCGAGCTGTTTACAGACTGCCAGATTTCTGTTTAGCGCTCTCCACATCTCTCTTCAAACCTCAGTCTTCCTTTATAACCTTGGAAAAATCACAGGGGGATTATTCTAGGAGTTTTTATTAACTCGGACCACGCGTTTCCCCTCAGCTCAGCTGCCTGTAAAATGGGAATAAGGAGAGCTGCTCTATTACCTGTGGGGCAGCTCTGTCTCTCACAATCAACCCGTGCAGCACTTGCCACGAGGATTCCTGACGTCAGGGTGGGACTTTTGGGCAGCTGTAGGAATGTGATGACAAATAAGATTTGCGAGAGAGGTAGATGAGATCTTGTTAGCTCTCGGGCAGAGGTGATAATAGATAAGATAAAACCTACATGCCCACACTGCTGTAAAACAAGAAGGGTCGGGCCACTCTCCTGTACCAATTTGCAGCAGAGTACGACAAAACCACGGAGAATGTCCCAGGGAAATAGGTGCTGCTCCGAGCACGGTGTGGGGAGCTGCTTATTTACTGATGGCAAAAAGTGTGGAAGCAGCTGCAAGGAGCCATCAACCTGTGATTGCCCTGGAAAATAATCCCGTCTCCCTGCCTTTCCGCGATCAAGGCTGGAGAAAAATCAATCCGGAGCTGAGATTGGATACAGTGATACAATATTTATGGCTTTGGCACTCGAGCCAGGCTCTGCTGGCTGAGGAGGGGATGAAGTGCTGTTGCTGGTGAGTCCCATGGGTGCCAGAGTGTTGTTCAGATGGAGTGGGATCTGTTTGCATCATGGATCCTGCCCTATCCACCACCCCTGTGCTAGCCAAGGGATTTAGAGCAAGGCCATAAATACATCACTGTCCTACCATTTCATCAACATTTCCATGTGCATGAACACAAGTCTAGGAACAGAGTCCCAACGACATGATGCTCCTGCTCTTCCAGGGAGTTTCCCTGCCCAGGGCAGGTGTTCCATGCTCGGCCACCCTACAGTGACCACAGCCATCAAACCCCTGTCCCACCATTCCATGGACTCGATGGTCCCACTGTGCTGGGCCCAGCTGGAGTTGGCTGGGCAAGGCAGCTGCGAGCTGAATGTGACCTTCACACAGGAGCCATCCAGCCACAGTGACAGAGGAGACACTTGCAGGGGGTAGCAATGGAGAGGAGGAACAAAGGATCCTCCTTCCCAGGTTTATTAGGGCTTAGCAAGTCCTTTGAAACAACGGGAACATCACCAAGCACCCAACTCCTGCCTGCTGAGAGCATCAAAGAGATGCTCATCCTGGCACACACATGAAGTAGGGCACGGAGGGAGCAAGGAGGGTAAATCCAAAATTCCAGACACCAACCCTAAAAGCCTACTAGAAACAGCCAAACCACCCCTGCCCCATCAGCCCAACCACCCGCATGCACTCAAGCCATGGTGATGCTCCAAGAGCATGGAAAACTGCAATGGGGCACCCAGCCAATCCTTCCCAAACATCATCAGCAAGGGCACCATTCCCCCTCCCAAGTCACCAGCCCCCTCCATCTCCACAATTTATAGGGCTGTCCCGGTGACACACCGTCTCCGTAACTGCAGAATGGCAGTTGTAAAAAATCCCATTTGCCAGCGTATTAGAATCCTATTAGCGCTCCCGGCGGAGAAATAACGCCGGCCCTCCTGGCGGGATTAAAGGGACTAGGACTCAGCCTCCACAGTTTTATGGCCCTCTCCCCCATTTGCTGATCAAACTGACAGATATAAAGCTGCAGGCGAGAAGTGTCCTTGGCCCATAAGCCCCACGAGGAGAAAATGCCTTTGAAGCAACGTGAGTGCCAGTAAGGAGAATCCAGTGCTGCCAGGAAAGGGAAAGAGGCCATTCCTTCTTCCTCACAGTCCATCAACCCTAATTCTGGGGGAGAAAATGCACAGGGTAGGAAGGACAACAGGGCAGTGCCTCCCATACACATCCCTGTGATCTGCACATCCCTGTGCAAGGATGGTCCTATGGATATGACCCAGCGATTCCAAATTCATCTCCTGGCTGTTTAAAGGATCTGTTCTCACAAAACACAGGGCGTTGTGTAATTATTGGAAGGATCACTCATGAATATCTATTGATTGTCTGGGAATGCTGCAGGGAAAAATGGCTATTTCAAAAAATCAAGCCCCATCCCTGGAATTGTTCAAGGCCAGGCTGGACAGAGCTTGGAGCAACCTGTTCTAGTTGAAGGCGTCCTTGCCCATAGCAGGTGGCGGAACAAAATTATCTCTAAGGTCTCTTCCAACCCAAACCATTTTTTGATCCTCCCTTACACCCCAAACCAGCTGCAGATACATTTCACATGTATCCAACACATCTCCATGCAAAATATTCTCCTCTTCTGCAACATGATTTTCCTTTTTGTGGCCTTGGGCACAAGGATACCCAACCAGAGCAGGGCTGAAAATACCTCAGCACAAGGAAGGGTTGGGTTTTATTCCCTTCAAAGACACACACAGCACACAGATGCTCCCAGGGCATGTGTGCTGCCTTTTGGGATCTTCAGGGAATTGCCTGCCCACTGGGAGCCCCATGAAGGGGAGACAGCATGAGGCTGGACTGGGAAGCCCTGGCAGCATTCCCAACTCTCCGGGTTCACCAGTGCAGCGTCCTGGGGAGAATAAATAAATAATTGTGGACTGCTTGCTCAGCACTGCTGTAAATAGTTCATGAGTTCCAGGAGATTTATTTCCCTCTTCTCGCCTTAACGAGCCCACAGCCGCCATGGAGAGATGGGAAGGTTCACAGTCTGCAGCCTCCGACCAGCATTTTCTGGGGGGAGCAGGGAGCCCTGTTTTCATAGCTCTGGCCAGTGGGATTTTTGGGAACAGCACACACTGACCCACCGGCATCAGCTCATCCAGCAGCTCTGCTTGTGCCCATTCCCAAACCCAGGATTTACAGATCCACATGCCAACGAGTAAATGCTTTTTCCAGCCCTCGAGGATTTGTTACGAGGTCCTTGGCGATGATCCCAAGTGCTGCCTGCCTTCCCCTTGAGATGGCTCTATCCTGCAGCCATTAGGAAGACACTTCCCAAGAGATTTACAGCGTGGTCTCATCCAAACCCAGGAGACCCAGGCGGGCTCCCAGGGAAACAGTCTGTCCCCAAGGGATTTGCAATGCCAAGAGGACATGGGAAATATTAAGAGCTAATGAAGAGGTGTAAGTGTGACAGCCACCCTGGGGACAAACACAGCTGAGGGCTGCACAAGGAAGTGACTATTCATCCAAGCTTTCATTTTGAGGTCCCTGCTTTATTTCCAAAGCAAACTTGGCCAGACGGAGTTGTTCCAGGAGAATTTCTCCCGTGTCACCTCTCCCTTGGAGCCATCTAACAAAGGGACCAGCAAAGCGTGTGAGCTCCAGCAGGCACCCTCCCCTCCTCACAGCAGAGCCGGCGCTGTAAAGGCTTTATCAATCCCTGGAGCCATCCAGCCTCCCCTGCTAGGTCTCTTTATTATGTGCCTTGACATTTCCAAGGGTTATATTTCCGCCTGTGAGAACCATCAGTCCAGCAGCACACAGTAATATATGGAGTAATAGAGTCTCAGCACAGCAGGTTTAATCTCATATTGCTGAAGCCCCTGGTGTCCCAGCTGAAGTAAGTTTGTCATTAGGAATTCCTTTCTCCCGACCTTGTTTTGTTTGGGGTTATTATTTTACCCCTAAAGAGAAGAGAAACACTCCAGATTGATTTATGACTTTCCCTTTTCTTCCTGTGCGATGCAAACTGGCAAGCTGGAGGCAAGAGGAGAGGAGAGGGAGAGAGCCCAGAGCTTGCTCCCCCTGACAGCCAGCACAGCCACACTGTGCCACAGCCACCACCAGCTGGGTGACACCTCAGGGACCCTTTTGAGCCCCTTTTGAGGGTCACCTGTGCAGTGATGACTCCACAGCTTCACCCCAGCAGATTTACCAGCAGAGCTCGGAGCCACAGAAGATTAATGATCAGCCCTGGTGCATCCACTAATTCGATGAAAGGGGCAAGGCAGGGGAAGGGAATATAATCAGGATATTTTCTACAGTGCCAACTTGGATTTGGAGGGACAAAGCAGCAAATAGGGCAGCAGAGATTGAACAATCAGAATTCCTCCATGCCTTTTTAGGGCTATTCAAAGGAAAGGGGTTGAGCCCTAAAAGCTGAAAGCATTCAGAGCAGATCAAAGATGTGCTGGAGGAAATAACCTGCCCAGACAGGACTCCCATGCCCATGGATCACGTTCACTCTTTGGAGCCTCAAATTTACCTCCCCATCCAAATGCAACTCTCAGGAGAAGATGCCAGTACAAAACCAGCTCGTTTTCTCTGGGTACCAAAACATTCGGGAAAAATCATAGAATCAAATCATGGAATAGCTGGAGTGGGAAGGGAATTTCTAAATGTAATCTATTCCAGCCTGTGCATCCCAGCACCTCCCCGTGGCTGTGGCAGCCCTGGGAGTGTTTCCACAGGAGCCCAGAACAAGGCTTGAGCACGTGTCCCTAGATCCCTAATGTGCTGTGCCCCGATGGCCGTGAGGATTTTCAGGCTGTTCCAGTAAAACCAGGATTAAATCAAGCCCAGGAACGGGGCTGGCAGCCTTCTGGAGCCATCTAAGGGCAAGAGGGCCCAGGGGACAGAGCAGCTTTGTGCTCTGCTGCTGTGTGGCTCCAAAAAGGAGGGGATGAGGTGGACAGAGCTGGGACAAGGATGCACGTGGCACTGCCAGACACCAGCTTGGAAGCCTCACACAGAGGGGCTGCCCCACTAGATCCAGCTCCAGCTGGAAAGCAGAGACACCACAACCTCCAGCTCCTCAGAGCCTTTCCCAAACTCCTGGGATGGATGAGCAGTACTGAAAGGCTTTATCTCAGACCCCCAAAGCACAGGGAAATCAGGGAAAGCGCCAAACACGCCATTCCCAGACAGAAACAGCAGCTGAATGAAAGGACTTAGGAAGCCTGTCCACACTCAGGGCCTTGGGAATAGGTTTTGCTCTGTTGTAGGAGCTTTGCTCCTTGCTGCATTGGATTGCTGCTTGCCCCTGGAGCACGGTCATCCCTGAGATCATAGCTTCATGGAGGAACGAGATAAAAAGGTGCCAGGAATGATGCCAAACCCCCTTAATCCAGCCAAGGCTAGCTGACATTTCCCAGCTGAAATCTCTGGCTCTGTCAGAGCAGGAGAGGCTCTGGCAGGTACCACACAGCAAATCTGAGGACACGGACACAACCAGATTCTTCACTCTGATGTCTTGGCCATGCCAAGGAGCTCAGCTGGCCTCTGCAATCCATAGATTCCCACTTGGGAAACCAACTGTGGAAATTTAGGGGTGCTTTGTTAGGTCATCCAAGTGCATCTGAGTGAGCAGGAGCCACGTGGACTTGCAGAAGTGCTTTGGGGCAACAAATGCTGCCGGAAAAAAAAACCACCACTCCAGTGGGAGTTTCGGAGCAAACCCATTGCAGCTCTGCCCTGGCTTTTAAAGCCTCCAGGAACCAGCAGGTATGAGCTGGAGGGGAGTGAGGCTGAGCTGGGCATGGCACCCTCCTGTTGCTGGGATGTGCACCCGCTGTGTGCCGTGATGGCAGCGCATCCCGCCTGGCCACGGCAGCGGAAGGACACCACTGGCTCATGAATATGCAGAGGCAGGGCCAGAATTACCATCTTTAATGAAATTAAACACGGGAGAGAGTGTTCTTTGCCCGGCCATGCCTTGGGAAGCATGGGAGCAGATCATGGAGAGAAGCGAGGAGCAGATCGTGGAGAGAAGTGAGTCCTGGCAAAAATATCCTTCCCTCCTCCTGGCATTTGCACTCCTCTCCCAGCCCTCTCCCCATCAGGAGGATCCCACAGGAAAGAAATCTATGCCAAACCCGTGGATATGGGAGCAAAGAGGCCACTGGGAGCACGAGGAGGAATATTGAAGGCACATTGTATCTCCTAAACCATGAGGATCAGACCCAGCTGTGCTGGAGCAGCCTGGGAATCCCAAAATAGCATGGTTGATATCCCCAGATGAGGCTGTGAGCTCCTATGTTCCCCCAGATACCAGGGCAGCATGTCCCTCTGGCAGGGGAAAGAGATCCTCTCTCACCAGCAAACCAATCACTGCTCTATTGATTACCTTTCAATTAGCAAAAATCCCCTGGGATGGTGAGCCAGGCAGAACCAGAGAGGCTGTGACAGGGCTGGTGGGACTATCGAGCCTTCCTTACAGAGAGAAATCCCAATCCAGAGGCACTTCCTGTGCATCCTGCCATAGAAAGAATCGCAGGAAAAAACAGCCTAAAACCTCCCTGTTATATGAGAAGAGTCCTGTGCCTCAAATCAAAGCTGTACTGCCAGGTCCCAATGCACATTCCTATTTTCCCAGCTCCTTGCTTCCTTCCCAGTCCACTCATTTTTATGCTAGTCAGGATGGCAATCAGACCTTCCCATGGGCAGTGGGACCAAAGCTCAACCTCACAGCCCCAGCTAAAGCAAGAAGGGTTTTTCCTGCTGCAGAAGTGATCCCTGTATTTCCTTACCAGGTCTCCAGGGCCAAGGGCAGTGTATATCCCACTGCCAAGAATACACACTGTTTAATCTACACCAGCAGCCTTTTCAGAGCCTCCAGCTCTATCAATAAGACTTTCCACAGGGAAGTAATTTCAGGATCAGTGTCTACTCTCACACAGAGCATCCTGACCCAGCCCCTGGATGTTTCAGCATCACAGCAAAGCCTTTCCTACAAAGGTTTGGGGCTGGTGAGCCCAAACCCCAGCTGGCTGAGGGGTTAGGAGACCCTTACGGCACTGAAGGAGGCTGAAGTTTCTCCCTCTCTTTTGTCAGGTCAAATTTACTGCAACAGAAGAACGTTTCAGGAGAGATTTGTCATTGTTTGTGGCAGTTTGGAAAGCTCCTAAATATGCTCTGTGCAATCGCGAATGTAAATTGAATAGAAGGAAAAGCAATTTGCGAGGCATTAAAATCCCTCTGCAGGTTCCTTTGAAGTGATCGATGTCTCAAACCACGATGTTATCTCGACGTAACCGAGTTGGGCAATGCAATCCAATCCCTGAAGTCATTCCCTTCCCAGGTAACTCATCAGCCCATGGACCACATTTGCTCCCGACCTCTGCAGGCATTGCTGTGCCTGCAAAGCGCTCTCCTCCTTATCTCTTAGGGCACCTTTATGGCACAGGAAGAGGGGGAGGGACCTGGCACAGCCAAATTTTGGGATGACATGCCTGGCCTGGCTGAGCTCCCACCAAACAGCATCACAGCCCCTGCAAAAGAGGACCAGAGTGGCTTTTGCTCCTGTTTCTTCATGATTCATCAAAACCAGGTGGTACTGCTGGGTGTGAAGCTGTTAACCTTGAAGAAGTGCAGATCTCAACCCCTTGCAGCCACTCAGCTCCTCCACCTGACCAACAGACAACCTGCAGCCGAACAGGAGAAATCACCACATCCCTGATCCCTGCAGAAGTGATTTTTTCGGGAGGATTTTCATCACACCGGGTGCCTGGCAGATTTCAGCGTGCTGTGATCCAAGCCCCAAGGCAACGTGTGGAATCCAGATTTGTACTCATCAAACTCCTGGACCATTCCCACAGCCTGCACATCTCTGCTGTGAAAAGGTGTGTTTTGTCCACTGGATTAAGGATTATGCAGTTTGAAGAGCTTTTATGAGTTTTCACAAGATGGGAATTAGCCAAAAGCCCAGACGGCTCCAGCAGCAGTTGTGCCAAACCACTGCTGGAATGATCACTGTCCGTGATGCTCTTTTTATGGGGATGCCTGGATCCTGGATCCCAGCCCTTGGGAGCCAGAAAAGCTCGTGCATGAGAAGCTGAGGATGCCCCATCCCTGCAAGTGCTCTAGAGCAAGCTGGACAAGGCTTTGATCAACCTGAACACTTGGAGAAATGGAAAGGAGAAATCACACGGAAAAAGATGAGCCTTCAGGTCCCTTCCAACCCAAACCATTCCATGATCCTACGAGTTGTGAGGCTGCTTCCCATCAATCCACCTGCAAGGAGCAACGGGGCCACACGGGCTGGGAGTTGTTTGAGGCACCACGGGAAGCAATGCAGAGCTGATGAGGACACAAAAACTGGGATAGGACAGACAATGATCCATCAAGCCAAGACTTCCACCTCCCCCGCTGACCGCTGCTCCCAGCATCCCGGGGCAGCCGTCTGCAGCAGGGAGATAGGCAAGGATTCCTCTGCAGGAAAAGTTTCTTCCTAATCATATTAGCTGGAGCTGGGCCTGTGCCCTGCAGCAGCAGGTCAGTGTCTATCTCAAAGCTTTCACTTTTGGAAATAAATTTACTATGAGAGCCGCGGACCTCTGGCGCATGTCTAAGCAGGAGGTTTGGGGAGTGGGTTTGGAGTCCTCGAGCACGGGGAGAAAGGGAGGAAGGAGTGAGGCAGCAAAGAGGGAAGCAGGAGAAAGGGTTAAAGCTCCCTCCTTCCCTGCCAGCCCAGGCAGAGGAGCTGCTCTCAATCAGTGTGTGATTGCAATCAGCGGGAAGGTGCCGTTTGCATTAAACAGAGCAGACAGGGGAAAAAAAAGACAAGACAGGCTGTGCAATCTGAAAAATTTATGTAAAAATCACAAACAACAATAAAAACCAGCCTTTTTTTTTTTTTTTCCCTCCCTCTGCTTCTCCTTGTTATTATTTTCCCCAAGGGCAGAGAACTGGAATGGAGCAGGGAGCCAGCACTTCGCGGTGCTCCTCTGCCGTACCTAAATCTGCCCTACGTCGAACCTTGCAATCAGTCTCCTTTACTACTAATTTTGCCTCATGTTTTTTAATTAAATTTGCCGCTTCCTTCAAACACCAGTCAGTGAACCATCCACATTTCCTCCAAATACCCTTGAAAATGTGGAATCAAACAACTAAGCGTGATGATGCCAAAAGAAATGTCACTGAAGAGGCACTGCCTGGAGCATGCATGGCCACAGCAGGAGGCAGGGAGGAGAACTGGGGTAAAACAGGCAAAACTTGCCCACAGAGGATTGTCAGCAAGCTCAAACTGCAGCAGCAGCACCCAACCTGCTCGTTAGAACTTCAGGAAAAAAAGGTAACGACAATCCTGAAGATGGCACTCCTGGGCTAGCCTTCCCAAGCCAACCTCCCTCCCTGACCCTCCCCAACCAGAAGGTGCCCAGCGCCCTGAACTGAGATGATGCAGAGCTCCTCCAACCTCTCCGAGGTTGTCCAGGTCGGCTGGAAAATGTGTCCTTCCCTCCCACCCTTCCACAAACTACACTTTGGTTTCAAAGGTAGCTCCTGACAAGGGATTTGAGGCCGAGGAAGACCAAGGAAAAAGCAGGCTGAGAAACTTCAGGAGTAGCAGCGCGTTCTGCGAGAAGGCAGAAAAAAGGGGAGAAGAAAGGTTTTTCTTTCATCGATTTGACATTTGCTGCTTTTCTGGTTTCTCTCAGCAGCATCTCCTGGCTGTGCACCACGAGACAGGGGGGCCACCCACTCCGTTTATTCGCCTGGATCCCCTGTGCCAACCTGGGACCAATTTATTGCATCCGGTCTCAATGGGAATTGGATGAACTACGACAGTTTTGCTCGGCGTTTCGCTTTGAGGGCTGAGGCTCGTTTGAACAAGCAGCTCAAAGGGAAGGGAGAGGGCCTTTGAAGCCCCCCGTGGTGTGGCACTGCATGGAAAAGGCCCCTGAGCCGTCAGTGACTCGGGAACACCCTCGTTCCCTTTGTGCCTGGGCTCTCTCCTTCCTCCCTGGAGCATCGCTGGGAGCTCAGCACTGAGCTCACTCAAGTCCTCCCGCACCACTTCCAACCCTGAGCAGGCAAAGCTTTGTGTGGAGCAGACAGGACTGACCTCATGGCTGGGCTCAGCTGGGCTGTTCCTCTTCCAAAACAAACCTTCCCAATCATCTTCCTACTGTGGAGTGGCTCAGGCCACCAGGAGTAAGATCTGGAAAGAGGGAAGACTTCTGGGAGCAGCTGGAATTTTATCAATGATATGGAGCAGGAATGAATCCTAAGAAGCATTTTGCTACTCACAAGCCTTGTGGGTGAAGAGCCAACCTCAGCTACATCTGAACCTCCTCCATGTTCTCACTTGCCCCGGATTTGGCATTCCAGCATGGCACAGGGACATATTCTGCATTTAAATGGACAAGAATCTTATCCCAAAGATGAAGGGATGGGTGGGAAGGCAGTGCTCCAGCCTTGGGGGGGATGGCAGGAGGATAATCAGGGCACATTTTTCCCCTTGTCCCCACATCACCTTGAGCACGGTGACCTCCAGAAGCATTAAACCCAGGACACTCCTCAGAGCAGGGCATTCCGAGGGATCAGGCAGGACTGGTGCTTTATTAGGCTCATTTATTTATTTATTTCTCCGAGCAGTAGCTGTTAGCCTAAGGTGAGTGAAGAAGCAGTGGCACTGGGAGACAGGGTAATATGTTATGGAGAAATCTTCTCTGTGTAGGCAGAGGGCTGGGCTGGCTGCTCCTGTGCTCTATGCATTATTTATGGCCCTGCTGAGCGCCGCCAGCCCCTTTATCTGCCTTCCAAGGGGCTCGAGAAGAAAATGAATCTTTGACTCAGCAATTTTTATCCCAGCCAAATGAAAAAGAAATACACACACGCATATATATATATATATATATATATGTATTAAAAAAATATATATATAAAATGAATCCACTCTGGGGAGGTGACAAGGAGCTAATCCAGCCCCCTGAGAGGCTGCAGGTATTGGCTCTGGGTGGCTCAGAGAGAGATTTAGCTTCTACATAAATTGTCTGCGGCTTTTCCCCTTCTGCTGACCTCCACTGTCCTTAGGCTGTCTGTCTGTCCTTAGGCTGAGCACAAACCCCAAGCCCAGCCTTTGGGAGAGCTTAGGAAGTGCCTAACACACTCCAGGTGCTGCCATCAATTAAATAAATCTGCATGATGCATCACACAAATAAATAAATAAGTGGAGATGACTGAAGAGTTCCATTTTTTTTCCCAACTGCACATATACACACGTGTACTTAAAGCCAATTTTTCAAACAATAAAACACCTGAATTTTTTTCTGCATGAAAAATTGATCCTGTCTCACAGCCATCTAAAAAGCAAATAGGCAAACAAACAAATAAATTCTTCTTGGTGGAAAACATCACCCAAATCATTCCTGATGATTTTCACCACACAGACACAATTCCCAACCAGCCCTTGACGCCCTGGTTGCTCCCACCGTGGGAGTGAAGAGCAGAGCCTACATCTATGAAAATAAAACAGTGATAATAAAATAGCATTAATCAGCAGGGCTTCTTGGAGAGAGAGGCAAGGAGAAGGGAGTCAGTCCTTCCCAGACCCCAGCAGTGTTTTTTCTGGGTGTATGGCTCTCCCTGATAGCACAGGGATCCATCCCAGCCCGTCCTGCAGCGCAGCCACTGCCACCAGCTAATTATCACCTCTTCCTCCTGCATCCAGGCTCTTTAAAAATAGTTCTTTTAATCAGGGCCGCTTCCCCCGCCGGGAGCCGGTGTGCAATCCTGGCACCGGTTGCAAATGGGTGCCCCAGATCTATTTTGAGCTCCCCAGGGCTGTGCCTCCGACAGGTTCCCATCGTCGGACACTGCGGGCATGATGTGAGAGGAGCTCGAGCTGCCTGATCCACAGGGAGAACCAAGCAGGAGCAATTCTCCTTCCTCCAGGAAGGAAACTGCAGTGCTGCTGGTTCCTGCAGATGAGCAGCCAAAGGCACTCATATCCTCGTGTCCAGGTAAGCCCTGGCTAGAGAGCCCCTGAGAAGTGATGCTGAAGACATTGCAATATGTACCACGGAGATAAGCTGCTTCCAGACTCTGGGAGTGGGGGAACAGCTCCTTCTTTCTCTTCTTCACAGCCCCCTTAGAAAATTCTCACCTGGCACCTCCTCTCCGTGATAAAAGGTGGGAGAAAGGCCAGGTTGGATGGGGCTTGGAGCAGCTTGGTCCAGTGGAAAGTGTCCTTGCCCATGGCAGGGGCTGGGACAAGATGAGCCTCAAAGTCCTGTCTAAAACAAACCATTCTGTGTTCCTCATCCCAACTCTCCACAGGACTTTTCCCATCACAATGGGAACAAAAGCCAAAACACCAAAATGGGTTTTCCAAACCCCAATGTGAACACAGCTATGGCATAGCCAGAGACCAATCCATCACAGAATCCTATGAAATAACATAAAAATTATTTTACACCGCTGTGGCGCCGGCCTTCCCGGGGGGAAATTTTTTTTTTTTTTAAAAAAAAAAAAAGTTTGGTGTTTTTAAAAACTTCTCTGGTTTGGGTTGTGGGGTTGGCACTGGGGCCGGGGGGGGGGGGGGGGGTGACATTGGGGGTCTTTATAAAATATATATATAAAGTAAAAAAAAAAAAAAAACCTCTCTTCTCTCTTTCCTTTTTTTCGTTGTCCTCCCCCCCCCCCCCCCCCACACCACCCTTAAAATATCAAGAAATACCATCCTTAAAAACAACCAAAACAAACCCAAAAGTCTTCCCTGGGATTTTTTTTTTTTTTTTTTTCTGGAGGGCAGACGGTGGTTCAGATGCTAATATTGAGTCTTCTTCACCCTGCCACCACCCTCCTGGGGTGACACGGCTCCCATACCGCCATGCCTTTGGCTCTGGGACAGCTCTGCTCTACCAGCTGGTGGGGAGAAAGGTCAACCAAGTGACAGCCAGCACCGCTCACGGCTGAAATCTATCACGAGACAGGTGGAGCAGCCTGCATTTTCTGATTTTTTTTTTTTCTTTTTGAGACATTTGCTGCCCATAAAAGTCTTCCTTAGCATAGAAAACACACCCTCTGCCCCCGACCCAGCACAGAGGGGGCTCACAGGGGACACACGTCCGTTATCAAAGTTTGGAAGAGCCTTAAAATAATTGAAAAGGTAAATGAAAGAGAGGCGGCGAAGCAGAATGGTTGGCAGTGCCTCCTGCTCGTTAGGAAAGGGGGGCACTTAACACTACACAGACAGCAAATTAGCCTTTAATCATCGCCTGCCTTCGCTGGGTTTTATCTACGAGCGAGTTTCAGCCCAGGCACCTCCCTCGTGCCGGCAGCCCTGGGGACTCCAGCTCGCCTCCTGTTTATTCCCCAGCTGCTTTGTTGTCTCAGATCAGCAGAATAAGGGAGCCGTGTCGGCAGAAGATACTTCTGTGCAGCCAGCGAGAAGTTCACACAGAAAATTGATATTCGCCGCAAATTATTTTGGATGATTTACTGGAATGAATTAACTCACAGCGACGCGGAGAAAATTCCAACAGCGCTGCTGGCTGCCTCCCACCACCGGCGGCACCGCGAAGATCCCAGCCTTAACTTTCTGATGGGAGGATGAGGATAAGGGTGGCAGGAGCTTGGAGAGGGCCCTGAGCAGGGATGTGGCTCAGGAAGCTCCAGCAGGGATGGATTTGCTGTGTGGATGCTTGCAGAGCTTCCAGATTTGGGCTGCAGCCTGGAAAACCAACCCAACCCAACGCAGTCATCCCAAGTTGCTCATTCTGCATCCGAAGCAGTGTGGGCAGTATGGAGAAGGAGAGGATCCTGTCCTGCAGAGCTGCCTCCAGGTCTGGTGCACCCAACAGCAGAGGCATGTGGAGCTGCTGGAGAGAGTCCAGAGAGGCCACAGAGATGCTCCAAGGGCTGGAGCTCCTCTGCTCTGAAGCCAGGCTGCGAGAGCTGGGGGTGTTCACCTGGAGAAGAGAAGGCTCCAGGGAGACCTCAGAGACCCTGCCAGGACCTAAAGGAGCTCCAGGAAAGATGGAGATGGACTTGGGACAAGGGATGGAGCACCAGGACGAAGGGGATTGGCTTCCCACTGCCAGAGGGCAGGGATAGATGGGATATTGGGAAGAAATTTTTGGCTGTGAGGGTGATGAAGTCCTGGCACAGATTTCCCAGCAAAGCTGTGGATGTCCAACCCCTGCAAGCATCCAAGGCCAGGTTGGAGCAACCTGGGACAGTGGAAGATGTCCCCGCCCAGAGCAGTGGGTGGAACAGGATGAACTTTAAAGTCCCATCCAACCCAAACCACTCCAGGATTCTATAATTCTATTCTGGTTTTCTAACAGGCAGCAGGAGGGGAGATGCCCCGTGGATGACACCTCTTGCAGAGCCCAGTTGCACATGTTGGCACCGTGGGGAGTTTTGAGAGGGATGGGAGCACCCAGGGAGGGCAGGGGCTTGTCTGACCCCAGCTCAGCTCTGCTACCTTCGTTCTGTTTGCAAGAAACAGAGATAATGCCTCTGATTGATCTTTTTCAGCTCTTTTGAAATCGCAGGATAAAAGACTCTGGGCTTAACACTGGGAAAAAGGAGCACGTCCTGCTGGGACAGCTCTTCCCTTTGTCCACGCCCTTGTGACGGTGACTTCTGCAGTGCTCCCTCGCCACCTAAGTGGCATCAGGAAGGATCCTTGTGACTCAGATGCCCACGCAGGGCTTGGCGTCACTGCCAGCCAGCTCAGCAGAGGGTTACACCGAGGCAATGGCATTTGGGGATTGCTCTCAGGCCCGAATGCACCCGGCCAGCTCCTCTCCTGCCGCGACTCCGCTGACTTTGACTGGCTTACAAGAGGGATGAACTCAATCCCTCAATCCTGGATTTCCCTCCCACCACCTCCCTGGCCCTAAATGTGACCAGCATGTTTTTTTTGGGAAGAGGGAAACCTGCTGCACTGGGGGCTTCCTCCACCACCCACCCACAACCGGCAAAAACAAGACAAAAAGATCCCTCCATTCCTTTCTTTGGCTGGAGGAGAGGAGGAGGATGTTGGCTGCCAGCTGCCTCCACATTTCCTCCATCCTGGGATTGCTCATAACCCTGCCTAATCCCTTGAGTAGCTTAAAGCATCCGCGGGGATCCACTGTTTTACATGCTGAGCCCTGCAAAACCAAGAACAGCGAAGGACACTCGTGACAGCCACGTCCCCACTGGGGAAGGAGCTCAGCATCCCATGATTGAAGACACCCAGACAGCTCTGCCCACCACAGCCCTCCTTTTCATGGGGAGAATATGGATTCCCATCCCTCCTCCAGCACAGGACCCTGTCTGAAAAGCAATACTGATTTTCATTCTCCATGATTTTCACCCTCAGTCATCCTGAGGTACAAATGTCCATCAGGCAGGAGTTATCCCATATTTCCCCCCCTGCCTCCCTGCTGCCCCCTCCCTGCAGGGCACCCAGCCCTGCCAGGCTGTTTTCCCATGGTCAGTCCATGTAATAGCCTGTACATAACCACCTAAACGCTGCAAACTCTTTGAAATAAGCACGGAAATTGGTTTCCAGGCTCCAGCAGTTTCTAAATAATGGATGTTTAAGATAATAGTAAAAAAAAAAGAAAAAGCAAGTGACATACAAAGTGGATTCTAGAGAGGAAAAGAAAAAAGGTGGAGCATGTTCTCAACAAAAAATCTCCAAGAAAACCTGAAGCAGCACAGAGGGACCAAGATGCTCTGGCTGCAGCTGCCAATTTAACCCTGTGCTCTCACAGTGGAGAAAACCTCATTTCCCTGCTCTCCCCCCACAGCTCCTCCTCACTCTATATTCCGCCTCGCCGCAGATGTAATATATTCTGTCAGCGCAAAATTTGGGCTGAAAAATGTGCTGGCCTTGGGGAGACGTCGTGGATTGGATTGGATCGGAGAGAAGAGATGAGGAGGGTGTGTGCTGAGAGCAGTCGGGCGCAAGGGATGGAAGGGAACTGGAAGGCATCAACCTTTGCCTCTCTCCATTAGCCAAAAAACATCCCAGGCTACTACTCTAAGCAAAGGTCAACTAAACTGCTCATTCCTACTGGCTACATCACCTGCACAACTCCATTTCAGCCACAAAAGAGAGTATTTGCTTAAATCCATAAAGATTCCTTAACGCTGGGGTCGCAGCTGGAGAGTGCAAGATGGGCATCTTCCAGAAGATCATCAGCAAGAAGGAGGTCTCCGTGATCACAGAAGTGAGGATTTTGGAGGCTGGGAACAGCTGGCAACATGGGAAGGAGACTGCAGTACCACTACAAGGAAAGCCATAAGAGAATAGAGGAACAGCGAGTCCCTCCTCACCTCTTCCTCTGCTTCAAGAGGAGGGAATTCACATTTCCTCTTCAACAGGCATCAACAGCTTGGCCATCAAGGATCAGCCTTCAAGGGAAGGGATAGTTTAGGAGAGCTGAGCGATGCTTCCCACACTAGCAGCAGGATCTGCCCATGGCCAGGCCATCAAAGCAGCTCCTGGACACGCCGAGGGCAGCGGCACCGACAGGGACGGATGTTTGCTTTAATTACAGCCAGTGTGTGTTACCTTTACACGTCGCCCAAATCACACACCCCTGTGGCATAATTCACTCAAAGGGGCTTTTTCACCCGACTCAGCAAAATGAAGAGATTCAATTACAGCCTTTGACTGGGCCTGCTTATTGTTATTTATAATACAATACATCGCGGCTGCTGCGGAGAGAGATGTACAGGTCCTGAAATGTTGGCTGTCTTGGCAGTTAATTGAAAAGCAGGCGCCTTGCTAGGATTGCTTGTCCCAGCCTCCCCGACGCCGAGTTGGTGGCATCTACCTGCTGTACCCTAATAGAGAGGCACTGTCACCAAAGGCCACCTGTGGCAGGAGCAGACCTCTTAATAGCCGCCAACTCCTGCACTCCGAACCCAACAGCCGCCGAGCTACAATGGGGGGTTTCAAATGAATCCTGGAAGAGCACTTGGAGGAGAATGGCTCTATTTTTGAAGAATGACACGGGGGGGATCCACAGCCATTTCCTCTGAATGGCTGCAGACCCAGCTGCACTTTAGAAGCAAAGAGATGGATATTTTTTTGTCCCCTCTAGCTGCTCTGTCTCACGTCTGTGAGTGCTACCTGAGTCCTTTCTGCCGCTGCCTTGTGATTAGGGAGAGGATGCCAAGGTTGAAAAGGAACTCATTAGCTGTTCCAGGGGCACCAAGTGGAAGGAGAAGTGGCTTTCCCTCCTGGAGCAGGGCGGGATTCACTGGGCTTGTGGGAAGAGCTCGGCTCGGTGCCAAGGGCTTCACAGCTTGCCTGGATCAAGGCACACAGGGATCATTTCCCAGACTTGCAGTGTCCAATGCCACCGATGTGGGCAGCAAACACCCAGCAGCAGCTTCACAAGCACACACAAACCTGAACCAGCATTTCGTGGAATCATAGAATGCTTTGGGTTGGAAGAGATGCTCAAAATCACTTTGTTCCAGCCCCCTGCCACATAAAGGAACACCTTCAACTAGACAAGGTTGCTCAGAACTTCATCCTGCCTGGTCCTGAACACTTCCAGGGATGGGGCAGCCACAACTTTTCTGGATGGAAAACTTCACAACTTTTCACAACTTTTCTATTTTATTTTGGTAGAGAAACTCAAGCCTGCAGCACTCAGAGACATGCTGGGGAGAAGAGGAGGAATGAGAATGTGGGGTGTACCAGCACCTGCAGCCTTTCCTGGGCTGTCCTGTGCTCCTGGCCACTCCAAGGAGAGGTTTGGGACTGGGAGGGGTTTCTGCATGAGGATTTGCTGGCAGCCAAGGCAATGAATCAAAATTTGCCGTGCCTTAGAACCACAGAACCATTTAGGTTGGACAAGCCCTCTCAGATCATTAAGTCCAACCATTCCCCCATCACTGCCAAGGCCACCACTAAATCATATCCCCAAGTGCCACATCCTTGCCTTTTAAACCCCTCCCGGGATGGGGACTCCACCACTGGCAGAGCAGCCTGTTCCAGTGCTTGACATCCCTTTGGATGAAGAAATTTTGCCTATTTCTGATATAAGCCAGGATGCCTTTAGCACTTGCTGGTTCATATCCAGCCTTCCCACAAGTGCTCTTGTGCTTCCTCCCAAAGTGCCCCAGTGGAAGCAAATGGCTGGGAAGGAGTAAGGCTGGCTCTGTCAGAGGGTGCATGGGGCTCCTGGGACTGTCCTGGGTCCAGCCCCTCTCCTAACAGGGCAGGTGAGGCCTCTAATTTAATCCATGAATGGCAATAATGCTCAGATGTGCCATGCCTACATAGTGGGAATGTGGATCCAGCCAGCCCAGAGCTTTTCTTTGATGCTCCCTCAGTTGGAAATGCTGGAGGAACTCAATGAGAAGCAAGTAGCAGGTGGAAACAGAAGCAGGATCAGTCAGATCAGGACTTTCTGTGGCTTCCTTTGCCAGCAGGATGGTGAGATGACATCTTTCGTACCAAGCTTTCAGCCCCGACAGCAAACACTCAACTAACCTTATTATGATTTTTATGTGCCTATAACTTGCTTCAATGACCTGAAACAAAGCCGTGGTTTTCAACGGGAACCATCTGAATGCCTCTGAATTTTTCTTTTTTTTTTCCCCCTTCCACTTTGCAAAGCCTTCCTGCTCCTTCCGGAGGCGTGGGCTCTGCTCCAGGCATTCCCTCCATGGAATGCTGCCTGCCTGCTGCCTGCCCTGCGTCCCTTCCAGCCAGCTCCTCGCTGCCTTTTGATTGATTGATCGGCGTGGCAGCCTAATAAGCGATAACAGCACATATGACAAACTAAACAACCATCTAATGAATTGATTGACATCCGAAGGATTTGACTTGATGCACAACCCCAGTCACAGATAAGGTTAATGAGGGAGAAATTAAAATGTAGCTCAATGGGTAATGAATACAGCATGTGCCTTGTTGGAACACATGCCAGATCCATCACTCTGAATCAAGTGGTGGTAGCAATTTCTAAATTATTTATTGCACCCCTCATCCTCCTGTCTCGAGGGAAGAGGCACTCGGACTGGCTTTTGTATTATTTTTGTGTATATATATATATAACTGTATCTCTCTATCTGTGCATTGTGAGGATCCACAGCCAAAGAAAATTGCTTTGAATTTTGCAATTTTCATGTTGGGTTTTTTTTTCCCTTTTTGTAAACTCAATAGCAAAAAAATACAACAATCCAGAACCTGTCATGCCATTTGAATCATAATAGCTACAAATTCACTCCTCTGAATAAATGGAGAGGCTTATTTATCAAATATATACAAGATGTCTGTCTAGTTGTTAACACACAGAGGTATGAGTAGGCAGAGGAAATCGAGAAAGTTTACATATTCACTGCTGTCTCCAGGGACCTTCCTTTTCCTCCTACTTCTTATTCCTTCTCCCCTCCCCCAATCACATCTCCAACTTGCTTTGACTTGCTGTGGTTTTCCTTTTTTTTTTTCCTTTTTTTGCCTCAAATGCGTCTGGCTGACAAAACTTGGGCTGTCAGAAACGATCAAGAGATGAAGTTGCCAAGGAAGGGGAGAGAGATTTGCATGGAGATGCATTTCCCCATGCTGCCTGCATGAGAGGGGATCTCCTCCACTATCCAGGAGGAGAGCAGGAGACTCTCAGTCTGCTGGAAATACTTGATTATTGCATGGATTTATTTCCTTTTTAGGAAAGGGGAAGCCAGATTCACTAGAAATGGGTCTGTACTGGTTCCCAAAGGAAAAGAAGTCAACCAGCATCATATGGGCTCTGTATTATTTATTCTTGAACTCCAGGATACATGGAGCAGTGAGTTGTACAAAGGGGGATGAGGAGAAGACAGAGACTGAGAAAATGTCTTCACATTGACACAGGGCAGTTTAGATTGGATATTGGGAAGGAATTCTTCCCTGTGAGGGTGGGAGGTTCTGGCACAGGGTGCCCAGAGAAGCTGTGGCTGCCCCTGGATCTCTGGAAGTGTCCAAGGCCAGGTTGGACAGGGCTTGGAGCAGCCTGGGACAGTGGAAGGTGTCCCTGCCCATGGCAGGGGTGGAACAAGATGAGCTTTAAGGTCGTTTCCCAGCCCAAACCATCCCATGATTCTGTGAAATGCAGAGCTTACTAGCCAGAAAACACCAACTGCAGCCTTTCCCTACAAACTATGGGGACACCTGTGGCTCCACATCCTGAACAATCTACCAGGACACCCTGGTTGCTGTGCTGAAAATCTGCAGAGGAAACCACCCCCTCCACCACCTCTTGGGTGAACCTAAGAGCCACTGAGAGCCTAATTACCTTTATCCTCATCAGCAACCTGAGACAGTGAAGCCAACAGATCTGAACTGCATTTTCCACCAAATCCTTTAAAAATAGTGCCTGGCTGTTGTGGGAATAAGTCCCTGCAGCACAGAGGCAAAGTCAGGACTAAGTCCAGGACTCCTGTCTCTCTCCCACATCCTGCCCAGCAGAAAGCCCAGCACAGACACAGAGGGCAGATAAAATAACATCCTGCAGCTCCCAAAGGCAGCCCGAGGTCAAACCTCTGTGAGATGTTCAGAAAACACCTCGAAGGCTCTCTGACCTTGTGCAGAGTGTGGGACTGTGCAGAAAATCCTGCTATGACAAGCCAGTGTCCATAAAGGAGACAGACGAGTCCTGCAACTTTATTTGAATAAAGAGAGAGAGTCCTCTGCAGCACATGCCTGCGGGGTTTTCTCTCTTCAGGTTTTGGAGGATGCAACCCCATTTCATCCCAAACTTTCAGCTGCATGTTGCCCTCATCCTTCCCCCACCGGCTGAGGTACTAGGAAGGTACAGCCTACCCGAACCACCTACCACATATTGAACCTGTCATTTTACCCCAAAGTTCAGAAACTCAGCCTTGTGCAGAGCCATTTGTCTGCTTCTGCAGTCAAACTGCCTGGGCTCTGTAACAAACCTGCAGCCTGAAGTGGGTAGAGACATTAAAATCCATTTCAAAGATGCCAACACCCATCCCCTCACCCATGGAACAGTTTGCAAAGACATCTTTTCCTCTCAGGATGGAGAGGTCACTCCAGACGCCACCACAGAAGGTACCCGTGCCACGGAACGCTTTCCTTTCCCACCAGCAGCAATGTTTGCAGATGAGCAAAAGCTTCCAGAAGGCTCAAGTGAAACATCCACATTTTTTAGGTGCTCGTCTGAACCCATTAGCACATCTTAATTGCTATCGGCGCAGAGGAACGCCAGACTTCCCCGCGTCTGCCGAGTCTGTCTGCCTGCTCAGGGAGAAGGGAAACCCACCGGCGCACAGCCCCGCATCCTGCAGGCTGCAGGTTCGCTCTCCTCTGAGCACAATCTGTCCCTGGGGCTCCTCAGCTGTTTGCAGGAGGAAGCGGGGAGAGGGAAAGGAGCCAAGGCTCGTCTTACAGCCCTTCTCTTGGGGAGCGCCGGGAATCACACCGGGCTTTGCCAAAACAGGGACACCCCATTCCCAGCGAGGCAGCGCCGGAGACATCCCACCCAGGGATGCCTGAAGTGCTTGCAGCGCTGCGGGGACATGTGGAGGTTGCCCGAAGACAGAGAGGATTCCCCAAAGCAGGGAGGGAGGTGGGAGCCAAGGGATGGCATCTCCCTGCCGACTCCCGGGCAGACCCCGCCGGAGCTGCTGGGAGAAACTTGGAGCTGCTGCTGAGCATCAGTTAATTTGTCATCATGGAAACAACCAGCCCGGGTCAGCGGCTGTTGGTGGAGGAGTCGGGAAGTGCTGCTGGTGGTGATCTTCCTTCTTTTTTTTTCCTTTTTTTTTTTTTTTTTTCTTCTTAAGGAGATTTCATATATTTTTTTTAAAGCTGCCTTGATAAGGAATTTACCAGGGCAAAATGAGATTACACCAGAGCTCGGAGTAGCTAAAAGCAGCAGTTTGCTGAGGACTCGGAGGCTGCTGCTTATACTATCTCTCTATCATCACATATATCCTTCTATCTAATCTATCTAGCACCATATATACCCTTTAGCTCGCCAGCTCCCACAATCCCTGCCCTCTATCCATCATCCACCTATTCATCAACACACATCCAGCTCTATCTACCTAGCCATCACTATAAATATCCCATCCATCCATCTCTCCCAATCTATCTCTCATCAGAGAGACCCTTTCCCTACCTACCTGCATATATATCCACATTCCCATCCCCACATCCCCCTCGCCTGTCCATCTGTCATCGGCAGAGTGCTCACCTCCTCTCCCCCATCCCTCACCGCACGTATCCTTCTATCCGCCGGCCCATCCATCACAGCCACTTGCTGCAAGGGGCTCGGGTGCCTCTCTGCTCCATTTACTGCCCGAGGGCACTGGATATTTCCCTGTGGATCGCTGGATCCATAGCCCACGCCCTGGCAGCCCCGGAGAGGGGATGGAGGGGGTTGGTGCTGGGAAAGATGCGGAGGAGGCTCAGTGCTGGAATGCTCACACTGCCGAGCTGGGCTGCAGCTGCACATCCACAGGCAGCAGGAAGGAGGAATTCCTTCCCAAACCGCGGGAATGCACAAAATCCAGGCACTCACTTATAAGGAAGGTGTCGAGCACCTTCTGCAAGGTGAAGCGAGGATTTAAAGAAAATCCTGCTCCCCACACTAGGGAAGAGCATCACTGCCCTGTATCCCCCAGATCCTGTCTAGCCCCTCCGGCAAGTGCAAGAGGAGGGAAATTTTCCTTGCACAGGTGCATTTGCCACCAGGCCTCCAAAAATCTCATATTCCTTCCCCAAATCGGCCACTGACCAAATCACCATAACCTGCTCCTCACCAACTGCCAGGCTGGCACAGTGCCTCCAGGCTGGAGCCAAAGGCAGCTCAGGCTCGGGATGGTGGGGGGAGGATGCTGCCGAGTGGCACCGAGCCACAAAATTTGCCAGAGAGAAGAAAACACCCAAGCAGTGCTTAAAAACTGAAAGCTGTTACTTTAATTACGGGCTTTCTGCTTTATCACCAATAGCATTTCTCACACATTCATCAGCAAACCTGGTAATAAATCAATCGCGGGTAGCCAGGAGCTGCAGTCTGGCTCCTTCCCTTTCTCTTCCCCGCTCCCTGCGAGCTCTCACACCATTAGTATGCAGTCCGGCGCTGCCAGTCTGTGCATTCCTCATCGGCTTTGGACTGGAGCTGGTATCAAGCGGATGCCCCCAGCACAGATTTCACACAGCCAGCTTTGCCTGTGGGGAAGGCAGGCGCTGGCAGAGGAGGTGGTGGACGTGCCTGTGTCTCTCAGGGCATGTGCACAGTCCTGGCTGCACGCTGGAGGGGTATTTCTGCATCCACGGGGAATTTGGGGATGGCAGGGATACAGGGATGGGGCAGGGTGCTCGTGTCCCACATCTGGGTGCAGGCATCAGCTGCTGTGCTCGTTCCCACTCTGTCTGCTCCTTGTTTTGTGCCCAGAAATCCCGATGGCAAGGCCAGGGTGGGGGCTGTGGGCACATTGGCTGAGCAGAGGGGTGACCCTGACCTCGGCTGTGAAATCTTTTCCATGCACAGACAGCAGTCCTGCAGCACAGCCCACCTGGCAGGACACTCGGGGCTGGGGAGAACCACATGGAGGTGTTTCCCTGTGCCCTTGCACCTGAGGCAGCCATGGAAAGCCAGCTCTGCCACCTGTCCCACACCCAAAAAAGCCAAATTTTCAGGCCAGCTGGGATCTGGCAACATCCAGTCACGCTGTGCTGGAGCTGCCAGCGTTACCCCCGCATGCACAATTCCTGGAGAGGATATTGCATATCCTGACTCTCCACAACCCCCAGGAAGGGCCAAATCCTCCTGTCTGGATCTCACTGGAGCAAGATTCAGCAGTGGGAACCGAGGCTGAGGGTGCTGACCCTGCTGAGGACTCCGTGCTTAGGTTGTTTGACACCTGCCCTCTCCTCGACCTCCCGCTGTCCACTGCAGCAAAGCCAGCAGCAGCTCTGCTGCTGAAACACAAATTAAACAATTCCAGCCCTCTCATTTCCCTATCACTTCTGTCAGCTTCCCAAATCTATTTTTTCCTCCTATTTGAGTGTTTCTGGGTTCACTCCACCGTGGCAGAGGTGCTCCCCTCTCCCCTTGCCAGTACCTGCTGCTTCCCATCAGCCATGCTAGGGCTGCACAGATGTGCACAGCAGCAGTCCAGATGTGCACGGCACATCGCCAGGCTGCTGGGGGGATGCTGGAGAGGGAGCAGCCTCCCACCTCCCAAAATGAGGAGATGGGCTCCCTCCAATTGCTGCTGGAGCGAGTGGGAAAATCCAATTGACCTTGAGCACTAATTGGCCCTCTAATTAACGCTCAGCAGAGAAGCAAAGAGCCAAGAGGAGACTCCCTTTCCAGAGGAGGTGGCCAGGGAAGTGGAGCAGCCATCCCTCCATGCTGTGTGCTTCTGTGTGGATGAAAGGACACATCTCCTTGTTTAACTGGGAAAATCCCTTCCCTGAGGCTCATCCTGGGCAGTGGCAGCCAGCTGGACATTCTGGGACCACAATCCTAGGGAAAGCATCCTAAAGCAGAGTCACTGCATGACCCAGCACACACCCTGCCACCCTCAGAGCCCCCACAGGATCACGAGCATCTTCCTGGGATCTCTCCCAGCCTGTTCCCTGCGGAGATCAGCTCCATCCCTCCCTGCCGGGCTGTGCATCTCCGTCATGCACCGACTGCCTCCCTCCATCACTCACTCCACATCTCGCCCTCCCACGCCAACACACACATTTCCCTCTGCTCATCCCCTCCTTCAGCCTGGCATTAGGAGCTCCAGGCCTGACATTTTCATCTGCAGGTTATTTACAGGAGGGCACAGCCGAGGAAGCGGTCACAGGTGATTTCCCCGCGCTGTCGGCTCCGCTCGGCACGGAGCCGCAGGGGGCAGATACCTCACTGCAGATATCATTAATTCTGCAAATCCCCAAATCCCACCCTCCTGCCACCCTCATCCTGGGGAATGTGGAGCCACAACAGGCTAAAACTGGCAGCAGCCAGAGTCCTGCAGGAGCTCCTGCTGTGCTGCCTGCTCTTCCCCCACAGCCCCTGGGGGAAGGGGAGTCCCACGGGCTCATCCTGCCTGGTCCAAGGGCAATTGGAGCAAACAAGGAGGGAGTAAGACTTCCATGGCTCTGCTTCCCAGGCAGGGAATTGCTGGAGGCACACCTGATTGGGATCTGGCAGTGCATGGACTGAATTCTGGGCTGGTCCTGCTGTTATGTGGGGTGAGGCTGAAGAGCATCACCTGCAAACCTAAACCAAGCCCTTAGCACACCCTCTTCCAAAAAATAACAAACTGATACCAAGCGACTGCAACCGGCAGAAACTGAGGGAGATTCGTCTGCTACGACTCCTGCCAGGAGCTGCCAGTGAACTGGAAAATCATGTCACAGCTCCTCTTTGGAGCTGCTCCTGCAGAAGGGACACCTTGAGCCCCCAGCCCAGGTGAGCTCCATCACTGTCTTCCATCTCTCACGTGGATGGTCGGAAAGGAGATGAAGTCATACCTGCAGCCACCAAGCTGCTGCTCTGCCCCAGCTGGCACAGCCTGCCCTGAATCCTGATGCCATTGGTAAATCCAGCAGGGATGGTGTCCCAGAACAGCTGGGCTGGCCGGGATGTGAGGAGTTAAGCATCACTTCCACCCTGAGCAATGCTCAGAGTCCAGAGCAGCACACAAACCTAGTGCTCCTGGCTCACACCTCACTGCAGCAGTGACATCCCAGTGGGATCCCAGTGCCATCCCAGTGAGCTCCCAGTTCCCAGCCTGTCAGCACACTCAGGAGCTCCCCAGCTGCTGCTTTCTTCACCCAGTTGCCTCCCTGACCATAACTACTCCTTAATTATTTAATGTCTGCGAAACACCCCGAGACTTTGCATGGGAAGGGAGATGAACTGCACGACCTAAAATTGGTCTTTTCCATCTCGAACTCCTTGCATTTTATCCTGGGATGAAAGGAGCTCTATTAGGCAAAGCATCAGTATTATTAGATTTCCTTGGAGCCCTAACAAACGGATATTAGATTATTACTGCAGATGCATTTCTAAGGCACTCATCACCAGAGTATCTGAGCATCAATTACACAGATTTAGAGATAAAAAAATGCTTTCCCCAGGAGAACAGGGTACAAAACCCCTTCTCTTTTTGCCTCCCTTCCCCATCTCTTCCAAACACATTTACCTCCCTCCCACTGCCTTCTGCAGAGCTGGAGCTGCTTACGAGGAAAGCTCTTGGGTTGATGGGCAACCCTGCAATCTTTGAAACATCTGAAGCAGCAAAAGCTTTTTGTAAAGACTGGCAGGAGTCAGCTGAAGAGATTTCAATGTGCAAATGGACATAAAAAGATGCAAGAGGTGGAATGAAACGTTGGATTGATTGTTCTAAGGACAAAGGATTTGCTATTAGATGAGCTGACCCCACGGCCTGGCTCCAGCACCTACAGGTCACAGTGCACAGAAAACCCGTCCTGCTTTTGGGGTGAAAGGGAAAAATGGAAAAAAGTTCAGGTTTGACTGTGCTGATAAGGTCTCTGATAATTCCCTGCCTTACTATTGCCATTATGCTAACCCCTAGCAACACCACAGGAATTGGGCTGGATATTGAACACACAAATCCACGGCTGGAAGTGCTTAAAGGCTGAAGAGAAAAGATCAAAGTTTGAGAGGGGAAAACACGGAGAAGGGGCTTGGCCAGGATCACATGGCTAGGAGCAAACTGCTCCCCATCCCCCAGATCCCAGCACACACAGGGACCACACCACACCACCCCTGCCTAACTCAGCCTTTCTTGCCCTTTCAGCCGATCTTGCTTCCAGAAAGAATAAATATCACAATGAATACATGTTCTTTAATTTCAGTGCTTTCTGATTTTGACTGCTGGATCTGGAAATTGTGATTTGGCCCAATTTCAGAGCAAAGCATCAAATCCATTCCCTTCACCAAGCCAAGCCCATTCCAACCCATAGGTAAAAACTTCACAACTACATCCAGGAGGTGCTTCCAGCCCCATGACAGCCCCCTCAACAAGCTGTCAGAAGGGGCAAAACCCAACAAAATCCCTTAATTCTCTTTCCAGACCAGAATCCAATCCCCCGTGCCTGTTCACACTGCCTTGCTAGCCCAGCCCAGCTGCTTGGCTCATCCCAAAGCCCCTCCTGAATAGGCTGGTGGAGACAAAGCCTCTGCTCCAGCCAGCCCAGCTCTGTGTGTCGGCCAGAGCAGCCTCTGGGCAGCAAAGAAAGCAGCTCTACCTCAGAAAAAAGCTTTCAAAAGCACCTTCTGCTTCTATCCACGGGCAGGGCTCACAGCCAGGAAAAGGGTCTCCTGCTGCAATCCCAGCTCTGCCCCACCAAGACCAGCAGCCCCATGTGTCAGTCTTGGGAGAGACCTTAAAAATCTCTTTTTTCCACCCTCTGCCATGGGCAGGGACACCTTCCCCTAGTCCAGGTGGCTCCAAGCCCTGTTCAGCCTTGCCTGGAACACTGCCAGGGTGGGTCTATGCATAGCCCTTCCAGTGGTGAAGTGCAACCTCCGAGCAATGTGGCTGTTGGCATCCAGCTGACTGGACATCACTGGGACGGAGCAGATGTCCCTTGGTGGGAAAGCTGCCAGCCCTGGGAGTGCTGTCTCCAGGGCTAAACACTCTGCAGGATAAGTGGGAGAGCCTAGCTCATGCAGAAGATGATTTGGATGTACCCATGATCCTGACTCCTGCCCTGCAGGGGAAAGCTGCACAGCAGAGAGGAAGGAGAGCCAGGGCCCAGCTCTGGGAGAGGGCTTGGGATGGACAGGACCCTCTGCAGAGGGATTTGGCTATGGCAGAGCAGGGCATGGCTAGCAAAACCATCACAAATCCAGGGAACAGAGCATTCCTCCTGCCCCAGAACCACAGGATGCTCACAGCACCATCCAGCCAAGGCACAGGGGGATGGGACTCAGCACTGACTGTGGATGCCAGGCACAGCCAAAGCTCAAATGCTAAAGAACAAAACCCATCACCCCCTTCTGAATGATTTCACAAGTTACATGGTAAGTGCACTTGGTCCTCTCTCAGGCCTTGTGCTGCTGCCCTAACCAGGGCTGTAAAGGCTCATTCCAACCCCAGTGAGGCTCAGGCACCAGCAGCACTTCTGCTCATCTCCCAAATCCCTGCTGAGTTCCAAAAAGAGCCTGAGGATCTCATTGTGAGACACCCCAGCACTGCAGGTCTCCTCCTCCCCACCAACCCCATGCTATTCCATTACCATCTTCACTACCTGTGCTGGGGAGGAAAGGATATTCCAGCACATCACCAGCCCTGCACAGAGTCATAAAGAGGAGGGGAGTTTTCCTAAAGGTTCAAAGGCCCATCTGCTCCTCCTCTCCTGCAGCCTCCCCTCCATCTCAAGCACCTCTCCGTGTTTCAGGAGCAGCCTCAGAAATCGATGCTCACTGAATCACAGTTAGATCCTTTGGTTTATTTATTATTTTCCCAGCTTGAACTCAAACCTCCTTCCGCATGGCCAGAGCAGGGGATGAACCACGCAGTGTTGCACAAGCAGCAGCACTGCGGGAGGGACGAGACAACAGTGAGACATGGGAAGGGCAGGAGACCTTCCCTTCCAGCACATTGTTTAGGATATCACCAGATTTCCAAAGCCCAGACTGGTTTGGATTGGAAGGGACCTTAAAGCCCATCTCATTCCAACTCTCTGCCACGGGTAGGGACATCTTCCACTGTCCCAGGTTGCTCCAAGCCCAAATCCAACCTGGCCTTGGACATTTCCAGGGATGGAGCAGCCACAGCTGCTCTGGGTAACCTGTGCCAGTAGGGAATGACCCAGTGCAAGTCAGTGATCAGGTGAAGGATGCAAGATCTGGGAAATGAAGATTGTCTCTGCATGCCTGCTGTTGAGCAAGGGATTTTCTGAGTATTCTTCTGGATTTTGCATAGCCTGGGCTGTGCTCAACACACCATCCCTGCTGCAACTCTCCTATGACGGCTGGATAAAGGAAAAAAGCAGGCAGTTATCAAAAATCCCTGGCAGCAGGGACAGAGGGACACCAGAGCACACACCCTGCTCTGCCATCTTCACCAGCAATGCCTCTCCATCACCTTTCTGCTCATCATCTGCCACCTTTACCCCAGCCAAGCACCCAACACTTTGGATCAAGATTGGATGTCAAGGATGTTGGATGCTCACGGACAACATCTTTGAAACGAAGCAGGACCAGCAGCTTCCCACCTTGGCCCTGCCCACAGCGACATTGGGCAGCCCACAGGAGTTTCCCCAATGGGCACCAGCTCCTTACACCTCCCACCAGAGGGATGCAGACCCAGGGGGATTTTCCCAAACTCCTGTCCCCCCGAGCAGAGCTCTCCCGCAGCCCTGCGCTCGCTGCTTCCCAGCCGGGCTCACCCCAGCAAAGTTAATTGCAAAGACGGCAGCGCCGGAGCAGAAAGCAGCGGCAGGGCTCTCTGGAAAAGCCAATTCCCACAATAAAGAGCTGATGGGATTTCTATGCTGAAGAGGGCAGAGAGGGCCAGGGGTGAGGGAGCTGAGCGTGTCCCAGACAATCGCTCCGCCGGCGCTAACGTGCCGATAAATAGCCGCTGCCGACATCTGCTGAGAAATACCTTTCCCTCTCCACACTGAGAATTGCAATCTAATAATATCCCAACTGCCCCCCCACTCCAGCATCCTTCTCCATCCCTCCCCCACCCAATTACCGAGCCTGACATTATCCGTCATCTTCCCTTTGTGTCGGCGAGAATCCAAACGCAGACGCCGGGAAATTAATAATAATTGTTGTGTCAAAATGCGGGATGTAATCAGGATGCGGCGTGGAAGCTAATACAAACACAAACAAATGGTATTTATCCTCCCGAAAGATCCCTCCCCTCCCTTCCCTGAGGGCCGCTGATGATAATACTCATGGAAGAGATGAATCAGTGCTAATATAAGGATTAGGAATAGATCCCAAACCCCAGCCTGGGCTGCAATCAAAAGGAGCTCTCTTAATTGAAATTAGAGCTGGGATTTCGGTGCCTCTGCAGAGATGGGTTAAGCCCATCGGGGCTAAACAGAAGGGAAAATAAAAATAGCATCTTTATTCAAGAACAAGAAGGTGGGAATGAGAAAAAAGATCCTCTCTGGCTTCGACACACCTGGTTTGCTCAGCCTTGGCTTTGGCTGGGTTTTGTCCCAGCGCCGATTCCCGCAGGCAGGGCAGGGACGATGCTCCTGCTTCTCCCTCAGGCACCTCTCTGCCTTTTCAGCTCAAGAAAGGTTCAGAAAGGATATTTCAAGATCAAACCACACCTCCCGTGCTCTGAGGGAACCCAGGGCAAGCTGAGCTCGGGGTCCTGTTCCTGACTCTTTCCTGAAACTTTTTACTGCTCTGCAAGTGAAACGTGCTCTTTCCCCCGATGCTCACGCCAGCAAAGATAAGCGTTCTCGCTTTCATTCCTTTTATTCAGAGGCACAAAAGGAGAGGAAAAGACCACCTGAAAAAGGCACAACTCCTGCTTTTACTGCTGTTTCGTTTCCCACATCCCTCTGTGCCCCAAGGCCACCTGGACTGATATTCTCGACAGTGGAAAGACAATTTCATCACCCCACCAAGAACATTTGAACCATTTATTCAGAGGGGCTGAATTCTTCCCAAATCCCAGTCCCAGGCTAGAGGGATGCTCAGGAGCCAGGTGCTTAATGCTCTCTTTCCAGAGCATTCCAGCATTCCAGGTGCTCTCTTTCCAAAGGTTCTGGTGTTTACTGACTCTCTCCCAGCCCTACACATCACCCCGAGTGATTCCTCTCTGGATGTTGCTCAAAGGAGTCTAACACACATGAGACGCAGAAAATAGGATCCAGGCACAGATTATTTCCACGAGCGTATTAGCAATTCCTGGGCTTTAATTCCAAATTAGATTTTACGTCTAAAACCAGGTTTCTAAATTCTTGGCTTGGGCACTGAGCCACAGTCTGTGCCTTCCACTAGCAAATACAAACCCAGACTGAAAACTGGCCCCAAAATAAATCACTCAGCTCCAAGCCCTCCTGCTGCCAAAGGCTGGGATTTGGCTCTGACCTTCACCAATCTCACTCCAGCCTCCCACAGCCCAGTTGTGCAAAAAACTTCTGTGACTTTCTTTTTTCCCAGCCAGGAAAATCCCATTTCCAGAGCTGAGAGACAGAGAGAAAACCCTCTATGAGCAGTGCAGACTTAATTCATCTCCTCGGTGGCAGCAGGTCCTTGAGGGCAACCCAAGGGCTTGCAGGTCAGGAGAGACTCAGTGGAGTATGGCCAGTTAGAGATGACTTAGATGCATTCCCATTCCCTGTTTAAACTTTATCTCCACAGTGTTCTCTCCAGGAAAAGCTGGCACAGCAGCACTCAAGTGCTCAAAAACACGAAGGAACAAATGCTGCTGCTGCTCCTCTCTCCAGCATGATGCTGTGGGTTTTACCAGCCTGGCTTCATCCTGCCCAGGCTTGGATTTATATTCTATATATGTCCTGACAGCTCTGAGGACACTGGGCTCACTGCATGGTTGTAATGACCAACATTCCAGGTAGGGATTGGTTATACAGACACCAGAGGTTTGAAGACCACCCAAAAATTCCTCAGCAGCTTTTGTTTTGTGCCTTCAATTACAACTGCACCAGGATTAGCCATAAGAGCAGCTCCCTGCTCCGAAAAGCCTGGCTCATCCCACACTGAGCCACTGAATCCAGTGCAGGTCTTGAGCCCAGTCCAGAGATAAATTGATTTTAAACACAAGCACCGTGTAGGAACTCGGCATTCCGCAGCCAGATGCCTTTGGAGCTGGTTTGCAGCTGGGCAGAGCAGCCCAGCAGGAGGTCAGGCATGTCCAGCTAAATGAGCTCCCCACGGTCACACAACGGGGAGCAGACCCATCCCATCCAACTTCTGCTCCCAAAAACTTGGCTGCCTGGTCCAAGGCAGGAATCTGTTTCCTCCACCAGTAGCAGCCTCTTAAAAAGTGCAATTTAAGGATGATGTGAAGGGCTCCTTGACACTGCCTTTCTCCCTACTATCCACTGGATGTGAGGGCTGGAGTGCAACCTCCACACCCCAAGGATGCTGCAGCACAGAGAATCCCAGAAGGGTTTGGGTTGGGAGGGATCTTAAGCTCATCTCATCCCACCTCTGCCATGGGCAGGGACACCTCCCACTGTCCCAGGTTGCTCTAAGCCCTGTCCAGCCTGACCTTGGACACTTCCAGGGATCCAGGGGCAGCCACAGCTTCTCTGGGCACCCTGTGCCAGGGCCTCCCCCACCCTCACAGGGAAGAATTCCTTCCCAATATCCCATCCACACCTATCCTACTTCAATTTAAGCCCACTCAACGCCCCACCTAAGGAGACTCAGCAGAAAAGCAAAGACCCGAGGAGCCCTTGTCCCTCCTGCCACCTCTAACCACAGGCTTTGCTCCCAAGCTGATTTTCCTGTCTGTAAGGCACATGTCCTCCCCGCCAGCATCCCGAGCCTGGCCATTATCCAGGCCCTCCTCCCAGCTCTACCAGCCCCTCGCCGAGCTGGAGCTGTCCCTACATGATCCCTCTCAAGTCACACATTACCACGGCAGAAGAGGAGCTGGGCCAACCCTAGCAGCTCCACGGCAAACCCTGCAGCCACGGCGGGGCTGGATTGGTGAGAGCATGGAAATTCATTCATATGAATTTGGAATATAATACCTGACACAAGATGTATCGCTGCTGCCATGCTGCAATCCCAGATAAGGACACAGCAGTAACAGATGGAGGAACAAGGCACTTATCTTGTTAGCTGATGGATTTATCTCTCCTTCCCCCACCCTTCCCTACATATTCCATAGTGTGCAGAGAGCCACGTTCCTCAGCAGAGCAGCATATGGAGCACGAATTGATTTCTTCCTAACACCCCCTCCACACTTTAATTCAATAAGAGCTGGAGTGGCGGATAAACAGCTTGTTGTGCTAGGAAAATTTCAAAACAGTCAAGAAAATGTCAAACTGTCTTTTTTATGAGTGTCTTTCTTTTTTTCTTTTTTTTTTCCCCCTTTTTTATTTTTTTCCCTTTCCATTCCCCCTTCTCCTCGGATGTTCAGCAGAAGCTCTGTGTCTGGAGTGAGCAGTCCTTCCCTGGCAGACACCTGCACATCTCCTGTCAGGCCAGTCCCTGGCAAAAGGTGGCTTTGGTCCCATCCTTGGATGGGAGTTGGGAACAGAGCGACTCCGGGTAGAAGATTAGGCAGATGGTTTCATCTGGCAGCTCCCTTAATCTCATTACTGGAGCTGGTGGAAGTTTTTAATGTGATCTCTCTTTCCTTCTCTACCCTCACCCCACTCAAAATGCCTTTTCTCAAAAAAACCCAGACATGTTTCCTTAGTGGTTTCTTTGTTGGGAACAGATAAAAAATTCTTTAAAAAACTATTCCGTTTTTATTTTTGGTGTCCTCTCCCTCTCTATTATTTAGCTATAAAAAGGAGGAATTCTTAGAAAAGAGGAAAAGGCGCAATTGGATGTTTTCTGGTCCTTGCTCAAAAATATGGAGCACTCTGGAAATAGCAGGGATGTGTTTCTGAAGACCATACGCCACCTCATGTGCTCTTTCCCTGCAACCCCCTTTGCCCAGAAACCCAAGGAAAGGCTGCAGCCATGGAGGTTTATTTAGCAATGTGAAAGTCCAGCCCTGAGGGAAACCAGCATGTCCCAAGCTCAAGGGTCCTTGCTGGCCTCCAGAGCTCTCCCAAACACCTTGTTCCTGTTGCTATTCCTCATGCAGCTGCTTGTTTCCTTCCACCCTAGAAACCAGCCAAGAGCCTAAACTCCATCCTAAACACACCAACCTATTGTTCTCCTCCTTCCCAGCTCTCTCCACACCTCCCTAGCTTGCTCTCCTGAGGGATTCCCACAAGATAATATCCTTCAGGACTTCTCTCCATCCATGCATCCTTTCAGCAGCTCATTTCCCTTGTACTTCCCTGCAGAGCAGAGATCACCACAGTCCCAAAGCTCAGCCTGGTCTGAGCCATCCCTGCCCCTCAGCTCCCAGTGCTGGTGAGAACATCTCCACGTTGGTTTGGAGAAGGAGTTGGAGCAATGAAGATCACTCCAAGTCTGCTTTCGTATTTTGAATAAAGTGACTTAAACACAGGGAAAGAAAAAGAGAATGCACTCCCAAGTGTGACCAAATGGAAAACAAATGGATTCCCAACAGGAAGAACAGAAGACCTCACTTAACTGAAGGAATAAAAATGTGTTCCCTAAAAAATGTAGGAGCTACTCTGTTTCCTTCCAAAGTTCTCCTACAGAGTCTCAGCATGGATGCAGGAGTGACTGTCACTCGGACACACAGGGGACATGCTGTGCACCCATGGTTAGGTGCCACGGGTGGCCTCAGCACCCTGGGCAGGATAGCACACCCCTTATCCTGCATAATAGGTGTTGGAGGTCATTCAAGGAACAAGAACCCACAAACCCCACTCCAGGATGGCTCCATCCACTGGGGAGCAGAAATAAAGGCAGACAAACCCACGGGACAGGCAGCAGCACAGGGCTGGGGCTGCACATCCCTGCAGGGTGAGAGAGTTACCCTGCAGCAGCACCTGGACCTGCAGCACTGCAGGCTGGGCACAGGCTGGGATGGGCTGGGGGAAAACCGCAGGAAAGTCCAGGGAAGGAGAGCTCTGTCCTGCAGTTTTCCACCTCCCGCCATCCGCCTGCTGCTGTGCTGGAAGGCAGAGCAGCCTCCCCACCCCCTCTGCAGCAGAGCAGTGCAGAAGGCTGCAGGATCCTGCAGGGAGACAGCGTGTTTAGCATGCAGGAGAGAGTGCGGAGCAAAGCCCTGTCTCGTGCCACGGAGCAGCCGGCCGGGAGCAGCACATTGCTGCTGGAAGGAGCAGGGTGCTGGGGGGATCCACAGCTCCTCACTGCTCTCCCTCTTCTTCCCATTTAGCTCCTGGATGAAAAGCAGGGATGGAGTTTGGTGCCTAATCTACCCCTGCCTCAGTTTCCCTCTGTGACAGAATCCCATCACCCCTCTTGCTATGGCCCCAAAGTGTCAGGGAGGAGCATGGAGGAGCTCATCCCTCTGCTCCAGAGCCATCACCTCCTTGCTCCATCCTTCCCTCCCTGCCAGCCTGCACTGGGGACCCACAACCCCAATGGCAGTGGAGCACCCAGTCACCCACGGGTGATGCACCCACCCCGTGCCACAGCCCCACTCTGAGCTCTCCTCCTCCGCTGCAGGCTGGGGCTCAGCCCCTCCAAGCCTTACCTGCCACCAGTGTCCCCACCTGGTCCCTTCCTCACCTGCCTCGGTGGCCACCAGGGCTGGGAGCAAGGCAGGTGACAGCACAGCAGCACCAAGGGCAGCCAGTCCTCGTTTGATGCTGGTGTCTCTGGTCAGCTCCGACCCCCCGCAGCCACCTCCCCCCTGAAAAGGACACGGAGAGCCCCTTCTCCCCCCAGCCAGAGCATTTCAAACCTGCCCCTTTCAAAAGCAGCTCTCACCAAGCACCCAATTACAGCTCCGTGGCTGAGGATGAAAAGCCGCTCTTGGAGCATCCTGTTTTCTCTTTATTTTTCCCTCTTTTCAAGGTTCCTTTTCCCTCCCTTCTCATGAGGTTAAAGAGCTAAAGACCAACTCAGAGGCAGATAATAGAGTGACAGCGCCTCATAAAAAAGCAGCTGAAGCTTTGGAGAAAGCTGGCATACGGTGCATTAGGGATTTCTGTCGCGGCAGCTGGGAGTAACAGTGACCCTGTGAACTCAATTTGCTCCACGGCTTGAAAACGAAGCAAAGCCTTTGGACTGTCAAACTCCTCCTTTGGCTTCCGAGGGTGGCTGGAGACTTTGAAGAGATTTTGGGGGCCCAGCGTGCCCTCACCCTACAGGCACTGCCCTTGGTTCATAGCTGGGGCTGGAGATGGCATCTCAAACCCTGCAGGGATGTGGGCTGTGGTGCAAAAGGGAGATAACCCCACTGGATGGGAGCAACACTGTGCTGTGGAGATGTGGATTTATACATTACAAGGACTCAACAGCCCCCCTGCCCCAGCCAGAGCAGAGGGACAAGGGGGTTCCCATGAAAGGTGCATAGAAAGAGCTCAGTGCTGCTGCACAAACCCACCGCTTTCCCCTTCTGCCTTCTTCTTCTTCTTTCCTTTTTTTTTTTTTTTTAAATGAGTAGAAAATTCTTCCCACTACGCATTAGCGCCCAACGTAATGGTGCAAAGCATTTTTCATTTATCATCATAATGCCAGTCAAACGAACCCCCTAATAACATAAATGCAAGAGGAAAGCTATTAGAGTTTATTTGTGCAGTGGCTTTGAACTCGTCCCCACTGCTCCACCAGTGTGACTGGATGGACTTGGATCTTTAGGACCTTTCATCCTCAGCTAGCCAGAGCCTTTCCTTACAGAGCACTGCAACCCTGCACATGTTGCTGTGTTGGCTGAATTAGTAAAATAGCTAAATACCAGAAATAATCCATTGCAAATAGCCACTGGAAGTCCTCCAGGTCAGGCTGGATGGAGCTTGGAGCAACCTGGGATAACAGAAGGCTCTCTGCCCGCGGCAGGGGGTGGAATGAGATGGGCTCTGAGGTGTTCCCAGCCCAAACCAGTCTGGGATTCTCTGATCTTTTGTGCCTTTCCACAGATAAAATGTGCTCCAGGTCAAGGCAAAGGGAACGACACACCTGCCTGTTCTCACCTGCAGCTAAAGGTCTCCAAATCCTTTCCCTGTTATTCCTCTCATGCACACCTGAAAACAGGCATTTATTTTCCACACCCTAAATTGCCTCGAGTCCCTATCCCAGCTCTGCGCCTCCAACAAAGACCAGCAGAGCATCTCTGCTCTGTCCAGACCTCCTCCTCTGCCATCCCCACATTGTACAGCTTAGGGAGACCAATGAAATAGCTCTACAGGTGTTGGTGAGGCTCATGCAAGAAAACTTCCCTATAAATGAAAATATTTGGAAAATTCAAGTCATTCCTCTTTATATCTCTTTGCTCTCCTTTGCTGCAGCCATTCCCATGCTAGGGTTTCACCACAAGGACAAGAGGAAATGGCCTTAGGTTGCTCCAGAGGAGATTTAGGATTGATATTAGGAAACATATCTTTATGAAAAAGGCTGTCAAGCCCTGGAACAGGCTGCCCAGGGAGGTGGTGGAGTCACCCTGTTTGGAGTAGGGATTGAAGGGATGTGTGGATGTGGCACTTGAGGACACAGTTTGGTTGTGGGCTTGGCAGTGCTGGGGCAGTGGCTGGGCTGATCGTAAAGGTCTTTTCCACCCTAAACTATTCCATGATTCAGTGATCTTTCCCTCCCGCCTCGCAGGTCCATCCTCATCATTCCAGGTCTGGCCCTCATCACCCCCATCCCCAAGATCTCCCAGCATCACTTGTCCCAACAGCTCCCATCCTCCAGCAGCTCCGTCCTGGAGAGCCATGACAAAGCATTTAATTTTATACACGATAATTTCCTCATTAAGCTGAAATTAAATGCGTATTTCAAAACCTACGAACGAGAGCAAACTGTTCAGTCTTATGCTTTATTAAACAAAAAAATCTTTGTGTGGAAAGAGCTTTGGTGCCAAATTACAGCCCTGCTGATGGGGCTGAGCTATTCCCAGCCGTGCCGTAACTGGCATGTCAGGATACATGGTGCCGGCAGAGAGGACCTGCACTGCGGAGGGAAACTGTGGCAAATTAGTTTACTCATTAAGCTAAGAAGCCTATTTTGCTCAACTTCAACAAATTGGCGTGTTTAGCAGTCGGGGAAACTTCCAGGGAAGGGATGTTGCAAACCAGCAGGAGCCCCTGTGCAAGGGTAACCTTCCCTCCTTCACCAGGCTGCTCGTTGGAGCAGGGAAAATTCACTATACAGATGATATTAGGAAGAAGGGTTTTATGCTGAGGGTGGTAAAACATTGGCACAGTTTTCCCAGAGAGGTGGTGGATGCTTAATCCTTAGAAAAAGACAAGGTTAGGTTGGATGGGGCTTGGAGCCACTCGTCCCCACTGCTCCACTAATGTGACTCCGTGGATGGAGCTTGGATCTTTAACACCCTTCATCCAAAGTTATTCCTCAGCTAGCCAGAGCCTTTCCTTACAGAGCACTGCAACCCTGCATGTGTTGCTGTGATGCATGATTTACCAAAATAAATACATAAATACCTGAAATAACCCATTGCAAACAGCCACTGAGATGAGTGGAAGTGTCCAGGTTGGATGGGACTTAAAGCCACCTGGGACAGTGAAGGTGTCCCTGCCCATGGCACGGGGTGGAAGGGGATGAGCTTTAAGGTTCCTTCCAACCCAAAACATTTTATGGTTGGATAGCAAGAAATCCAGGCTTATTCCAGGCATGGATGTAGGGCTGGACAGCAGATATGTCTGGTGTCATCAGTGAGGCACATCTGGTGGTGTGGAAGAATATTCCCTTGCCAAATCCAGCAGATTAGGCCAGGTTTCAGGCTGAGGCTTGACCAGCCCATCACCTGCCCACAGCCAGCAGCCATCAGCCATCTCCCCCTCTGCTCCCACAGCCTATAAAGCAATAAAAATAACCACTGACACAATCTAGACCTATTTCAAGAGCTCCACCGCTGCTGCTCAGTTTGCAGCTCTGAGGCACAGACTCTGCAAAGGGCTTTCCTGGGAGCAGAGGGGCAGCAGGAGCCTGGAGGGGTGGGAGGCAAGACTGGGGTGGAAAGAAGATGACATGAATTGAGAGAAGGGATCACAGCAGAGCGGGGCTGGTAGGAAGGGAAGACAATAAAACCCAGCGAGGCAGACAGAGATTAATGAGTGTTTCCCAGATATGATAATGTCTGGACATCCATTAAATTTAATGTCCTCCTGGGCTAGTGAGAGGCACTGCAGCTCTCTTACAGAAGGGAGAGGTCCTGGGGGGCTCAGTGGGACCCAGGCATGGCCAGCCCACCCCACAGCACCTCTGCCTGAGCTCCTGGGTGATGTGTTTCCCAGCCCAGCACAGCTCAAAGCTGTGTGTTTGTGGCTCCCTGCAGCAGCACATGCAGCTCTCACAGCTGGGCGCTGTGACACATCCCTGAGGACACACAGCCTGTTTTGGGAAGGCGTCTGTCAGCAAAACCATGTGCTCCCTGCCAAAGTGTCACATGTGGGGACATCACTGTGGCACCCACAGCCCTGCTGCCACCAGCTCCAGCTCTGCCACCTCCACGGAGATGCCAAATTGCATCCTCTGTGAGTCCAGGCATGAGCCTTCCATGCTCCAGAGAGCAGCTGGGGGGAGGTTCAGCCCCAAATCCCTGTGTTTAACACCAATCCAACACATGAGGGAGCCAGGGTTTAACTCCACCTTGGCTGGTGCCAGCACAAGCAAAGCAACACACACTTGTGGTTTCTCAGGCACAGCTGGAGGGGGAATCCCTCATTCTCACCAGACTCCAAAGGGAATAGGATTGTTTTCAGACTGGGCCTGTTGTTGAAGTCTCAAGACTTCACTAGGAGTCTCTTGATGCCATCCAGGCCACTCTGCAACATCTCCACCTTTGCATCCAAGCCCTGCAGGAACCACACCTAAGCCTGGCCTTGCTGCTTTAAGAAAGTTACCACAAATCCCAGGGGAAAGGAGACTCCCAATGCTATCTCCACAGAAACCACTTAATCATCGAATCACAGACTGGTTTGGGTTGGAAGGGACCTTACAGCTCACCTCATTCCACCACCTAGCACAGACAGGGACACTTTCCACTATCCCAGGTTGCTCCAAGCCCTGTCCAATCTGGCCTTGGACACTTCCAGGGAACCAGGGGCAGCCACAGCTTCTCTGGGCACCGTGTGCCAGGGTCTCCCCACCCTCACAGGGAGGAATTCCTTCCCAATACCCAATCTAAACCTCCTCTGCAGATAGATCTGCTCCAGCAACCACCAGCACTCCCTGCTGAGACCCCTTGGCTTGTGAGCACAGCTCCTCCTGGTCTCTGCTCTGAGACAGACCTGTAGCTCTGAGGCAGAGAGCTCACCCAGCACTGCAGCCCCTGTCAGCTCCCCACCATGATTTGTGAGCTGTGCAGAATTCCTTATTGACATTTAAAGGTCTTGGACAACTGGCCCTACACATCTTTGTTAGGGAGGATGCGATTGACTTCACCCAGATCTGCTGCCTTAAAGTTCACAGTCAAGTGTAAGATATTTTTGCCTTCTCAGCTCTGACAGTCACTGGTTCAGTGACAAGCAGCATGTCCAGGTCCTGTCATGGCCACCAAACCCTTGTGTTCCAGGGGAATTGATGCAGGAGGCTTGGGAAAGGAAGCCAGTCCTTCCTACACGGACCTGGACATGTATGTGCCACGTGGTTTGGACAAGCAGTGAGGTGACCAGGATGGCAGCAAACTGCAAATATCCTCATCTGGAGCAGAACACAGCCAGGAGACAATCCCCCCTCCCAAAATGTGCAAGCACGAGGCAGGGAGAGCAAGGAGACAAGGGAATGGGGTTCCATCTCTGGGAAGCCTTTATCCAACCAAGGGACAGAGCCAGAAGGACAGACAGAACTCAGAGCACAAACACAGCCTTATCCAGCCCCTGTCTGAGAGAAGTGTTTGGGAAGGCACAGGGAAAAGCCTGAGGTTTCCTGCCTGGGAAACATGGACTGCAGCCTTGAAGGAGGAAAGTAATTTGGGTGAGAGTGGGGATGAAAAGATCGAGTTCTCAACCCGATGCAAAGCCATGGAATATGGATAACACACTTCAAAAGCCAGATTTCAAAAAATTCAGGAAGCTGGTGGATGGGTTCTCCTGGGAAAATAATCACAAAGAAGGGGAGAGCTGGCAGTTACTGAAAGAGACTTTATTACACACACAATAGCAGGCTATCCCCGTGCAAAGGGAAGGTAGGAAGCCTAGGAAGAGGCTGCTGTGGCTGAATTCTGAGCCATTCAATGACCTGGGAATAAAAGGGGAATCATTAAAAAAATATGGAAACAAGGGCTAATAATTAGGGATGGGTATAACAGATCCTCAATGGCATAGAGGGATAAAGTCAGCAGCACTAACATGCAAAACAAGTTTCAATTAGCAAGAGACACAAGAGGAGAATAAAAAGGCTCTTGGATTTGTTTAAAGGAAAAGGAAAAGGAATGCTGGGTCTGTCACAAGGAAAGCACATGGCAGAGATCCTTGGTGCTCTGTTGATTGTATCTGTATAAAGGCAGGTGTATGGTGAGCAGAGAGCTCCAAAATTCCTGTTAACAGGGAGGTGGCTTTCAGGCTGGAGCTGGGAGAGAAGAGGGGTTAAAAAAAAAATTAAACTGGCAGAGATTGAGGAAGGTCTCTGGAGACTGATGAAAAATCAGGCAGAAACGTCGCTGAGCCACCAGTGCTGCTCTTTGAGAGCTCGTGGAGGCCAGCAGCAAGGGCAAGAAATCTTCATATCTTTAAGTAAAAAAACCCAGGAGCTGTAGGCAATCAGCTCAGCTTCAATCACGGGGAAGATACTAAAACAAACGATGAAACTATCATAGCTTGTAAGGCCCGGGAATTTAATAAAGTGAGAAAAAAACCCCACATCCACCACCAACACGAGTTTGTCAAGAACAGATCATGTCAAACCAACCTAATTTCCGCCTTGACAGGATAACTAGACTTGGTGGATAAGAGGGAAGCTGTAGACATGATATACCTTGACTTTAATAAGGCTCCTGATGCCAGTCCCACGCGGCACCTGCGAGGAAAGTTGAGGAGGCACGGAGTGGATGTAATCGCTGAGGCTGGGGGCAGAGGGGAGGAGGGATAACAGCCTGTTGACAAAGCGCTCTCAAAGAGCGCTTATCTATTATTTACAACATGCCAGGAGGGCAACCTACAGCGGGATTCCTGCGGGGTCTGTCCGAGCCCCGCTCTCTGCAGCATTTACATTTAACTGCTTGCGTTACGGAGCTGGCAGCACGAGGATTCAAACTGGGAGATGATGCCCAGCCAGGAGGAGAGGGGCTGGAAGGGTTCTGAGGGTAGGACCAGAATCTCAAATCCCCTCTGGAAATGAGCAATATGAAATCCAAGATGGACAAGCATGATGTGAAAGAGAGAAAACACCAAAAACATGGATTAAAAGGAGAGGGAAAACCTAGGGAGCCAAGGTGTTAGAGCAGCCAACAAATTATGGAGGATCCAACTGGGCTACAGAAGATGGCAAATCTTAGCAAGAGTGTTGTAAAAAGGACAAAGGAGAATTGTTTTGCTCCACTTGGTTCAATGCAAGGGCTCAGCTGCAGGACTTCATCCCCACCTGCACACCAGGCTCTCAGAAAGGCAAAGGCCAAGTCACAGCAACTTAACACATTATCACCTCCCCACTGACCTGTGCTGACACTATGTCTGCTTTCCCAGCACATCTGGCTGCCCTGAGCCCGCAGCTGGAGGTTCCCTTTCTTCTCAGATCAATCTAAAGTGCGTTTGCCACAGTGCAAGACACACATCTCTAATCGATGTGGAGCAATTGATCGCACATCCCAGCCGGGACGAGCTGGGCTGAATCCATGGAATAGCAATGAAATGGGTAAGACATGCAGACAACTCCAGTGAAAGATGAAAGACACCAGGGTTTGCTTTGTCACTGAAAGAGAAGATTGTGTAAGAATTGACGACTCTCTTCCCTGACATAAATATCATACAAAGCAGGAGAATAATTATCTGCCGCATCCCTTCAAAGAGACAGAGGAAGAAAACACTAATTTGCAACAGAGATTTTGTTTGGGAACTTGGAGTAACTTTGAGGCTCATGAAACCCTTGCAGAAAGGCTCTATCCCCAGAGGGCAGCTCAGCTGCCCATGCTGCAGGTCTCACATGTGCCCAGCACCAGTGGAGGGTGAGATCAGCTGGGATCCCACCCAACCCTAATCCCACTGAGGTCATTCAGCACCAGGCTCTGACACAGAAACCTCTCAGGGTCCACAAAACTGGTGCAGCAGCATAAAATCTTCACCACGGACTGTTTCCTCCCACAAGTCCTTTCTGTGACATCCAGAAGATCTGACTGAGAGCTCCTGCTCACCAGTGGGATCAAGGGCTCCACCGTCCCAGACAGCGTGACCCCACAAATCACAGCAAGACACACTCAGCACTTTTATTCTTTATTGTTACAGTTCAGACAGCTCCATTATTTATCCAGATTACTTATTCATGTTCCATTTCCAGGGAAAACCTGCTTCACTGGACAGAGCCATCATTGCCTCTCCTCTGCTCTCTCCCCCAGCTCTTGTCCCACTTTATGTGGTATTTGGACATGCTGATACCACTGTTTGTGTAAGAAAATTCACTTTAACTAGAGAATCATTCCATCCATCCCAGGCCCTCTCTTGTGCCACTCAAGGGTTCTGACAAGGGGAGGATTGAAAAAGCACAGCCCAAAATGACAGCTAAGCCTCAGACAGTGACTGACAGAAGCACTGAACGTTTCCCGAGGCAACTCAATCAGAACAGGTTTTCTGGCCATCGTTAGAAGCTAAACCAATTCAGACAAATATCACTCCTACCTGGAGGGACAGCAAGGGCTGATCATTAAGAGCAAGGTGGCAGCTGGCCTGGATTAAACAGAGCTATCCAATATATTTCCACATATCGCCCTCATTTCAAGGCTTCACCTCAGAGGGCAGATGGACCTTTATGCTTTTGCAAAGATCTGAAGGTTGCAAGGTTATTGTGATGGATAATGCTGTCTCCAAGCTTAGATCACAGCCTTTGCTCTCAGGTCAGACCCAGGCACAACTCTACCTCCCAACAAGGCCCCTTCACCAAGCTGAGTGGGATTGGTGGCTCCTGAACCCATCCAGACCTGGCAAACACATCCTCCTTCTGTTGGGGGCTCAGTTTCCTTGTCTGAAGCGCTGGCATTAAAGTTTCACCCCCATGAGAAAGCATTTAGAGGAGGAAAAGTATTTCTAAGTGCAAAACACATCGTTGCCAGAACTTGTGACTGCTCCTCTGCCAAACCCCAGGTGGGTCCTGCACCTCCAGGCACCACCAGCATCAGCTCAAACCCACATCTGCAACATCTGCCCTCTGCACCACACCTCTCTATGGCACACACCATTTCCCCAGGAAATCAGAGGTGAGAGGAATTAAAAAACCCCTCAGAGCAACGGAGAGAAATCCCTAACAAAACGCTCAGCTCCCGTGAGATCGAGGGAGGGCTGTCTGAGGAGTGATCGCGAGCGGAGCAGCCGCCTAACAAGGCTGCAGACAGCGCTCCAGACACACATTCTGCCTGCCAGACAGCGAGGTCTGCACCCTCTGCAACGGGTGCTGAGCACCTCGGAGAGCAGGGTGCTGCTGCCTGCGAGAGCTGACAGCACTGAACAGAATCAGAAAGGCATCATGGCATGGTTTGAGCTGCAAGGAAACTTAAAGCTTATCTTGTTTCACTTCCTGCCATGGGCAGGGACACCTCCCACCACCCCAGGCTGCTCCAAGCCCTGTCCAGCCTGGCCTTGGACACTTCCAGGGATCCAGGGGCAGCCACAGCTTCTCTGGGCACCCTGTGCCAGGGCCTTCCACCCTCACAAATATTAGGACAAATTTCTTCCCAATATCCCATCTATCCCTGCCTCTGGCAGTGGGAAGCCATTCCCTGTGTCCTGTCTCTCCATCCCTTGTCCCAAGTCCCTCTCCAGCTCTCCTGGAGCCCCTTTAGGCACTCTCAGGTGTCCCCAGAGCCTTCTCCAGATGAACACCCCAGCTCTCCCAAGCTTGTCCCCATAGCAGAGGGGCTCCAGCTCTGGGAGCATCTCCATGGCTGAGCCAGAAGCACTCTCAATCCAGAGTACCAGCTGCAGCAACTTTTACATTTGCTCAGTATTTCACCACTCTTACCAAAACACACAGGGCAAAAGGACAAACAGAATCATCTACCACAGAAATGGGTCACAGACATCCTCATGTGGCCATCACTGACCTCCCACCACCACCACCCTACCAGCAGACATCTATCTCCAGGTCACTTGTAGAGAGCTACAAGTGCGAAGTGCTAAAAAACCACAATCTGCATGCGTGAATAACCCCAGCTCCAAATTCCAGCCTCTTCTCCGAGCTGTCCTTTGAGGTGCAGAGCGGCGGCTGAGAGATGCTCTAATCAGTGCATCTAATTTCAAACACTGTAAGGACCATGTTATGCCTTGGGATAAACAGGAAAGGCTGCTATTGAAGTAAGACAGAGGTAGGCACTTCAGAAGCTGGAGTTTGGCCTCAAAAATAAAAAAAAGCCACTAGAGCTAAAATATTAAAGTGCATTTAAAAACATAATAAGGCAGATTAGCAATCAAACCGAGTGGCTTGCTGGGGGACTGATAAGTGGGGAGGATTCTAGAGGCACATATCACCACTGAAGAAAGGCCAAAAAAGCCTTGTTTAGAGTAAAAACGACTTTTGATCCAAAAAACCAGCATGGAAATGCAGCTTTTCTCATGCATTTTCCATGAGAGAACAAGCCCAATCAGCCTTGTTTTAAGCAGTGATGCTGAAGCTCCCACCTGGAGTTTTCTGCACCAGGAGGGACAGGAAATTGCCTGGTGACTCAGTGGCACGATGCACACGACAACCTTGTCCCTCTCCTGGATGTTCAAAGTACTTCTGACTCATTCAGGGAATCACTTGACCCAACTCCCTCCCAACTTCCTGAACTATACAGTGAAGGAGCTATAAAAGTCTTGCTCCTTCACTAATCCTCCTGGATTTGGGTCTTGGAGTTTATTTGCTCGTTAAAACAGCCATGAAGGAGGCATCTTTTATCTCTAAATCTTTTTTCTATCCTAAAATCGTGGAGTAGCCATTGGGAGGACCCAGCTTTGGGAATGGGCTGGGAGGGTGGTGAGAACTCAGTCTTTTCCTTCAAAGATTTTCTCAGCAATGCTCGAGACAAAAACTTCTGAGACAGCAACGTGTTGAGCTGCAGAGGCTGAAGCTGTTGTTGCTACAGCTCCAAACCTCTCACTGCCTTCAGACCAAGGGATCAATACAGGGTTTGACACCCATCAAATGCCCATGTGCCTACAGGCCATGGAAGGGCTGACCTTGAGATGACCCAGGGCCACCTCCTTCTGTCTCACAGTCTCCTGAGCTCTTGGCTTTGCAGGAATCCTCCTGCCCAGGAGAGCTCAGCAGTTTCAGCTCCCCAAGACTGCTCTGCTGAGCTTATGCCCAGCCAGATTCAAAGGCTGGATTTTGTCTGGAAATGTTGGAAAACAGAAGGCATCTCTTCTCATGGTAAACCTCAGAAGCTTGTGCAGTAACCATCTTACAAAGAAGGGGCAGGTGGCTCGTGCTCAACCCAAATTCCACATTTATTAGTCCAAAAGTGTGGTTCAGGTCTACCCAATCTCTAAAGTCTCTGTACAAGTGTAGGGACACCTCCCTCATGCCCCCAAACCCTTTTATGTTGTCAAAACCAGCACAGGATCAGCATCAGAAGGTGCTCACTGTGACAGGGCTGGAGCTCAGTGCTTCAAGGAAATAGGGTGGGATGTTTTTATCCCATGGGACCTGGAGCCCACGGAAAGGGGAAAGGAGTAACCCCCCTGCCCTTGTAGATCCCTTCCAGCTCAGCATATTCTATGATCCCATGATAACTACAATCAGGATCCCTGTCGGATCTTCCCAGCACAGTCTGAGTGGCTTTTCCAAGCTGATCCCTCCACCCAGCACATCCCATGTCCACAGGGTGCTCAGCTCCCTCAAAACATGGGGAGCTCAAGCCTTGTCACTTCAGCTGGGGTCACACTGAAAACATGAGTGCATAATCCTTTCACAAGTTAATTAAAGCACCCATCCACCCTCCATCCAAACCATTAGCCATGGGTGTTTACAATTAATTATTTGGAACCAAATCAAACAAACAAACAGAAGATGCAGAAAGAAGAGAGGAAGCCAAGCAGAGCCAGGGCATTCCTGCAGCAGGGCACTGGCAGGGCTCATCCCAAAGAGAGACACAACCCCTTTTAGCCAACGCCAGGGTTGCTGGAGGTGGGGACCCTGCTTTGAGAGTGGGTGTATCTCCAGTCCCCCCTGTGACCTTGGGACAACCTCCCTGCCTGTCCTTGCTGTGCTGCCAGCCCCTCATGCCATGCCCCATGGCTGTGCCGTTCCCTGCACGCCCTCCTCTGCCCTTGAAGTGTGAATAAACCACAAATACATGATTTATAAAGCACGAGAGCTCTTTGGTGAGGCACGTGGGTGGGCAGCACTCCCAGCCCTGACTTAGCCCCCAGCCCTAGGGCTCACAGAGCATCTTCAAGACCTCAGACGAGCTGAGAACAGATCTCTCCACCTGCATGGAAAGCCCAGGAAGGGCTCCTGAATATTGCAAGGAGGCTAAGCAGCTCTCCTCCCACTCCGGTGGAGGCTGTGTCCCCAGCTGAAGCTCTCTGCCCTAGTTTATCTCCTCTTTTCCATGATCTCTCTCCTTTCTGAAAGCTTCATTTCAGTGCAGGTATGCGAGGGGAGAAGGGGAGGTGGGGATCAGGGAACCATCCTTTCTTTCCTCTCCTTATTTCCCCTGCATCTCCTTCCTGCTCATTTGCTGTCACAGCTACGCTCCATCTCTTATCCCCAACCTGCCTCTCCTCCATGCCCTCTCTACTCCCCATCAAGACAGGGTTTAATGTCTTTCCATCTCTTCCCGGGTAAATTGCAGCGAGTCTGCCGGCTGCTCGGGTGGAACACACTGTTTTATATGCGCCATAAAGGGAGAGAACTCTGTAAACAATATTATTTTTAATAAAATCCAAGTCTTTGGCAGGCCAGCTGCTTTTGTGTCTGTCTTAATTTAATCAGACGATCAGCTCTCTCAAGCAGCAAGAGGGAATGAAAAGCATTAGCAAGGAATCAAGGAACTGGTGAGGAAGAGACATGATTTCCATCAAGAGCTTTCTGGCCCAGTGTGTTGCTATGAGAGCAGGACCAAGTTTTTGGGAAACAGATTCCCAAAACAACTTTGTCAAGGTGCAGGAAGGACATGGGCACATCTGGGCAGAACACTCATCCTGTAGTGCTTGAAAAAGAGCTGCTATGGGCGATGAATAAAGCCAGGCTTAAAGATGTTTTCAGTCACAGCAGATCACTGTGATGTTGGAAGGTGTCTGACGTGACCCACATTCTCTAGGATGGGAATTCTGCCCAGTTTGGTGACCCCCAGGTTGTACCCAGGTACAGCCACCCAACCTGGCATCCATCAGCTCCCTGCCCACGGCCAAAACCCAAACCAGCCCTGTTTGACATGTCAAAATTCAAAATCAAATCAATACAGTGATAGTACTAAGGATTAAATACTAAATTCTGCAAATATATCCCCCAAATCCAGTCAAGGCTGGATCCAGGGTAAAAGCTGCCTCCAAAGAGGGGAGGGGAGGAGATGATGCTGGCAGCTGGAGCAAGGGAGGAGGAGAGCAGCCCTGAGCAACCCCTGACACATCGTGAGCATCGTGAGCAGCAGCTGAGTTTGAAAGGTGTCATTTACAGACAGCCAAAACCTGGCAGAAACAGCTGATTTTGTGACACTTCTGTTCTTCAAGACCAAGCAACAGCCAGCGAGCATCTGCCGTGGGCAGACAGCTCCTTTCCCTGCTCCAGAGCCTCCAAGAGGCTTCAGAGCCAGCAGGCTCAACACTTGGCCGTGATGTCCTCTGAGCCTAAATTATTCCAGATGTGATTCCTGCCTCCTTCTTCTACCTCTTTGGGGTATTTTTGGCAGTTTGAGCAGCCCAGAGCAGAGAAAAGGACTCCCCTGGTACAGGGGTGATCAAGGGTTCCACTCTTCCACTCAAAGCCACAAATCCTCCAGAACAAAAGTCCTCCAAAATCTGAAATAATAAGAGCTAATTACAGACAAAAAGTAAACAAATTAATTGATGTTTACTTGTTTACCCAGTCACCAAAAAATTATTAATGACTTAACATGTATTTTTAAGATATTAAACCATTCTAAGGCACAGCCATAAATATCCCCAGCAAAGCAAACATGGTGCTCGGCACTGCAAAGGAACTAAAATTAGTATTTAATTACAAGAAATCGCTCGAAGTTCTTTTGCTACCATTAATCACTTTCAATTATGAATGTAATTATAAGTCATCTTTTCTCTTTGGGTGGTCGCTGCTGGGACCTGAAGCGGTGACCCTGCTCTCCAGAAGACAGAACCCCGCTTTGCTCGCCAAATGACAGCTCCTCGCCGCCTGTGCCAACGGGATGGATCAATTAGTGCCTTCTCCAAGATCCTAGGGAGCCAAGGGCATGCAAATAACGAGAGGGTGAGGGGGAAGATTGAGTTACTTCATCCCCTCTGCCTGCACTGATTTGTGCTCTACCCACCCGTAGCAGTGCCGGAGCGGAATCAGGGCTACTGAGAGAGAAATTGATGTGAAAAATAGTCCGTCCTCAAATCATTAAAGGACGAGATGATAATGTTATCTCTTGCTACGAGGCAAATCAAAGCCTGGAGAGTTCCTTCCGTGCGACAGGAATCGTCGCAGGGAACACGTGCAGCTCGCTCTGTGCAGCACAGGTAGAGTGGAGGGCACAACCAAAAACTCATCCCCTCCACCTCCTGGCTCTGCCCTCCCCCTCCACCAGGGTTGCACCACGGTCAGCATCCCCTCCTGGTATTTGAAGATGGAGCATGCTCACTGCAGAGGGGATTTTCAGCTATGGATCATTTCTCAGGGGAATCTGCATCGGGAATCTGCGAAACGTAATTAAGAAAAGCAAATTTATTAGCCATGAGCTCTGATTTTTTTTTTATGAGGGAGGTGGCACTTTTCTTCTGGGCAACTTGCAAATCAAAAAATAAAAAGCTGAAGACTCCCTCTCTGCTCAGTGCTCAGCCTCCTCCATCAATTCAGGCTGGGCTCAAAGGATTTGGGATGTGGAGTTCAAGCCCTGACTGCAGGCGGTCAGTGAAATAAATCCTTCTGTTGAGGCTGGCAGAGCATCTCCACCCTGGGACACCCCTGATAACCATGACACCCCACCATGCACTGCTGCCTTGACTCCCCCCAAACCCATTCAGCCTCACAGCCTGCTCCTGGCACTGCACAGCACCAAAGAGGACCAAAACACAGAAGACAACGTGGAAGATCAAATGGAAACGTTCCCTTTTGGTTCCCTTGGTACTTCTGCGCAGGGAATGTGATTAGACTGTCCTTATCTTGGTGGGAACAGTTGTTAGCAATAATGAAATCATCCAGTCCTTTTCTTTTTGAAATCCAGCCACATCCTTTGGCTCCAGTAAACAGGGGCAGTGACATGTGCTGTTTTCATAAAAAGCCACAAGACAACATATTTCATCGCAGTAAATTCCCTTCCCTCAAGTGAAGAGCGAAGGAGAGAGGTTTCAAGGACGAGAAAAGTTTCAGCCAAAAGAAGGGGCTGAGCTGAACTTCTGCCCATCTGACACTTCCCAAGAAGCTGGCTCTTCACAACCTGGAGAAGTTTGGACGACGAGAACCCTTGTTGCTTTTGTCTCTCTCCTTCTGCCTCCTGGGAGGATAACAGGAATTATGCATTGAGTTTCCATGCCGAATGAACTCCAGGAGGATGACTCTCTACAAGGGAAAGCCCAGCCTCTGGAGGATGGACACTCCATTCCACATGTCGGCCAAGAGTCCAAGGAGGACTCAATGCCAAAACCGCCACATGTTTCTCCCGACAGCAACTCCGTGATCGGCTTGGAGTCAGGAATACTCTTGCCAAGTTGTAAATCAAGCCAAACTCATCCTCACCTCATCCCCTTGGACTCTTCCCCAGCCCAAGACCCAAATTCCCTGCTGGGCTTTCCTCTCAGCCAGAGGTCAGCCCAGAGGAGGACAGAGGACCACACTGCCACCCAGGTGGACAACACAACTCAGCACCTGAATTAACCAGGCCCCATCCTGTGCTGCCTCCTAATTAGCAGGCAGGATTTCAACATCCTCCAGTCCTTGGCTCAGTCCCCCCTTCCCTCTGCTCCTCGCTTATTCTGTTCACTGAACTAATTGCCGAGCGCCCTCACCCTGGGTGTCTGCTGCTGTTGGAGAAGATTAGTATTTTTACAGAGGGGGAAAAAAAAGATGAAAAAAAAAGATTGTGTTTTTTAAAGCAGATGAAAGGAGAGCCCAAGGAGATGTGCATTTGACTCTCAAACACGATCCTTCAAGTCTCCCTCAGCAGTACTTAAAGGCGTTTCCAAAGCAAGACTTTATGAATGCTAAATGAACCCGGGCGCCTTGTTCCTCTGCCACAAGAAAAGAAAAAACCTTATCTTTTATATACAATATTTCCTTTATGGCTGACACCGCGCATCATGCGTTGGTACTACCAGCCCTACTTCAGACACCGAGGCTGACCTTCACAAAGTCACAGGGACACCACCAGGGACACCACCAGCTCCTGGGGCTGGAGCAACACACAGGGGTCAGGGAACCTGGCTGGTTTCAAGCAGCCACAGATGGATTCACCTGCTGCTTTCCAGGAAGGGTGAGGTGAGACCACCGCAGATGGGGAAATGTTCAACGTCTTGCTTTCTGTCACTGTGATCTTGGATGGCCTGGCCAAACCTGGGATGTTGGCTGATGTATCACCCTCTGGAAAGATTTCTCAGGATGCAGCTTGGTCAGGGTGGGATGGGGAATGATGAACCAGGAGGGAAACAGCGGCAGCCAAGCAAAGCAGATGAACATAGGACAAAACAGCCTCTGACTGTCCAGCCCTGAAAGCCATCAGCACCAGCACCTCTGCTTCACCAAGGGGTGCTGGTGGGACCTCATTTGGGTGTCCAGCACCCAAACTCTCCCTGATTCCAAAAAGGACAAGCAACAAGCACATCAATGCATCCAAACACCTTTGGCCATCTGGGTCATCAAGGCAAGGCCACCCAATGCTTTTCCCAATGGAACAAACAGCCCAAGCCAGTGCCAAGACTGACCCCACCACCCTCACCGTGAGGATTTCCAGCAGAAACACCTTTCCCTACCTGTGAAATGGGAGAGAAGTGCCTTTATCTTAGCACAAAACACTCTGAGAAGCTGGTCCATGCTCTTAGGAAATCACCCACCCAAAGGAAGTCTTGGGAGATTTAATTAGCTGCAGTCTGTGCTGTTTGAGCTTGTTAGGTGCTATATAATTGCTAAATATTATTATTATCTCTGCAGGTACAGCAGTTTGTTAGGATAATGATAGTGATTGACATTTCCCTGGCATCTTTCATCCCAACCAGATCCCATATTACTCTATTATAAGACACTGTTCTGCCTTGACTCTCCATATGTCTCCAAACTGTCAACAGGATCATAACCAGCTCAGTGTTGCCAAAAGAAATAAAGGCAAAGTGGCTCATGGAAGTTCACAGAGTATATCACAAGCTCAGCAAGTTCAACTTCATGCTCAAGAACTCAAGTTGCATAGGTTGGTGTGACATAGACAGATGTACAAACTCTACTTCAACATCAGCATGGAGCAAAGCTGCAAGAGATGGTCCTGAAAGCCACCACAGCACCCAAAAACTTCCCATGTCCATCCCCACCCCTTCTCCTGGCAAGCAGCAGTGGGTACCACAACCCAACCACCACTATGAAAAACACATCCCAGGGACAGCAAAGCAGAGGGGCCACCGAGTGATTAATGGCAGACTATCAGTTTGGGATAGGTCTCTAAATTCTCATTAAGTCAGGTGCTGAGGCATCGCACATTAATCCAGAACATTTCCCCTTCGGCCCAAACAAATAAATAACTCGTGTATAATTCAGGGAGAACTGGGTGGAGCCACCTCTCCCCCTCTCTCTGTCTCTTTCCAACTAACCAGTGAATAAAACATTGCCCACAAATCTATTAGGCTAATTTTAAATCCTGACAATTTAGCAGCACTTCAGCAAGATAAGAGCCATTTATTAAAAGCCACAGTTCATTAAGCCAAATGCTGCTGGCGTATTTACTCAGAGAAACGGGGCTGGGCTCGGCTTTCACCCAGACCAGAAGCCTCCAGAGGAGCAGGAGTGATCCTATTTCACCCAAAAAGAGATGCCAGCATGAACCTTGGGGTTCATGGGGCTGTACATGCTTCCCATCAAAGGAACTGGGTGTCTGTGCTGCCTTCTCCCCTCTTGGATGAACAGGGAGCAGAAGTCATGGGATGCTCTGTGAGTTTGTCACCCAGAGCTGTGACAAGTTCCCACAGCTCACATGGGGCCATGCTTTGCACCATCACACTTGTAGGACTGTTCCCAAAAGGATCTACACCCCAATCTGGACAGGCACACACCGCTTTGGAGCCATTCCTGTTAGTGGCAAGCACAGATTGACTTTGGAGAGGGAAGATTGCTTCAACCATGAGCCAGGAGAAGGCTAGTGAAGAGGAACTGCTGCTTGCCAAAGGTACCAGATTGCACCCAGAGCTTTCCTTCCTCCAAGCTGCCTCTTGACATCTCTGCTGATGCCCTCTGCTGTGCCAGGGCTCCCAGGGGCTGTGACCATGACAGGAGGTGCTTTGGGAGACAAGAAAAGGGCTGGAGGCTTCCAGGGCACTGGCAGGAAAGAGATGGACTTGCCAATGGGAGCAGCTGCTCCCATTCCAAAGGGAACAGGGATTTTTGCTCACCTTCACAAGGGGTGAGCTGGGTGCTCCACCCAAACCAAGACATCACAACCCCAGAGCCAAGATATGCATGAATTTACCTCAGACCTACAAAATGTGCCCAGCAAAGATGTGCCTGAGCACAAGCTGGCAGAGCAGGCATGGCCTTAGCAAGCTCTGTGCCAGCACGGATGAGCTTATTCCACTTGGGAACCTCATGCTACAAGGAACAAGAGGATTTTTAAGGTCCCCTGCAAGCCATTCTAGGATTCTCTGATTCTAGGATTCTCTGGCTCCCAGTGGAATGGTGAGGGGCTCCGTGGTGCCCGGGATGGAGCCAGCAGGGAGGGAGCTGTGCCAGCATCGCTGCGAGGAGCCGGCGGCAGAGGGCAGTGGAGAAATCCCATCTGGCAGAGTTTGTGAGTGTAATTCATTCCAGCGGGAGACATCCAAGAGACTTTATCAAGTGCAATTGTCCCACTGCGCCTTTCACCTGCACACACTTGCAAGACAGTCTGGAGTGACTACACAGTATCCCTTTACAGTCAGAGCTGAAAGGAGCATTATAAAGGTGAATTAACATTTAAAAAGAACGTAAAAAACCCAGAACTGTTCTAATGATGATTAATGGGAAGCTATAAGGGAGGCCGTGACCTCCTGGTGTCATTAAATGGATTGGCAGGTTTCTGAGCATTAATTATAAATAGCCACAGGAGTTTGAGTGCTTAGCAGAACGATGATAAATCCATGACACAGGCACAGGGACGAGGAGCCAGGAGCATGGGGAAACACGTGCCTGGGTGTGCAGCACGCGGCTGGGCGTGCAAGGGAACATGGGTTTTTGCACGTGTGTCACACACAGCAAAGAGGCAGGAAGCCAAAAAACGCTGGGAATGAGTCCATCTGAGGATGCTGCTGTGTTTGGGTGGATAGAGAAATGGGTAAATGATAAATTAGGCACTGCCAGTCAATCACATTTTCTAAATGTTTTATATCCCAAAAGCTATAAAAGCAATATTCCTTTCTGGCCTTATTGGAGCCATTTCTAGAAGGCAATCACATCTGTTTCCTCAGGGATTTGAGCTGAACTGTGCCTTGGCTTTTTTTTTTTCCCTTGCCTTTTTTTTTCCCCTCCCCTTTCTATTTACTCTCTAGCCTGTTACCAAAGCAGGGTCAGAGCATGCATACAAATAGGGAGGAGGAGTGAAAAACAAACAGCCCTGAACCAGTGGTGAACAGACAAAAAGTGGCTGCAAACTTCTCACAGCAAAGCCACAGCTCCAATAATCAGGGGCCACACAGATTTTGGGTCAAGCAGCTTCGATTTTGGTATTTCCTTTGCTTTAATGAGCATTATTCCACAATTGCATTGATATTTAGAGATTTGCATCCTGGGGCACTGCCGTGCATTGCCCTGGATGTGCTGAGCCACCCAGCCTGCCTGAGATTTGCAGTTCTCTTCCAAGAGCCCTTGGAGAGATGCTCATGGATTAAAGCCCAAATCCCTCTCTGCATCCCACAGGGGCTCAGAGCTGCAGCCACAAAGGGACACTTGCTCCCTAAAGCACAAGGTGGGTTTTTGCAGGAGTTCCTTGGAAAGGGAGGTTCAGCAAACCGTCGGAGCCTGCAGATGGAGGGTGGGAACAGACACGGGGTGAATGGAGTTTGGACCTCAGGCTCGTTAATGAGCTCTCCCAGTGAACCACAGCGAGTGCGGAGGGGAAAAGCTCCTCTCGCTGCCAACGGCAAGAACAAAAGGCTCTGGGTGAGGTGCCAAAGGGGCAGTCCCATCCCTGGGCATTCAGGAGAGAGGCTGGAGGTCCCAGACCTGGCACAGCTCTGCACCAGCAGCCACATCCCATCACCCAGCAGGGACAGCAGACCTATCTGCTGTCCATTTCCCCTGGGACTGGGATCCCCATTTCCTGCAGCACCTCTCTGAATGGCTGTTTTGCTTTCTCCCCACTCTATGGGGAAGCAAAAGCACAAGCCAACTCCCCTCCCACACTGAAATTTAAACTATTCTTGTTTAGATTTAAGTCTCATTACCATGCTGGGCCCTCCTGTATTATTTCAACTGATTGGAATATGGTGGCAAAGGAATAAGTTCTCCATACAATTTTCTTCCGATCCTATTAGTTGCAATACAATTACAGTGAATACATCAATTCTTCGTCCCAGCAGCTCCTGGAAAGAGCCACCTATTAAAAGCTGGCTTATTAATGGAATTGTACATCCAGGATTAATCGGGCCACGTTGGCCATTTCCATTTCTCACTCCACAAGTGCTTTTGTTTGCTTAATAGGCTGAAGTAACTTGAGAATGACACAACTTAGAGCTTCCCCCATTTGCTCTGCATATCGCCAGCAAATTTTAATATCGCTTTCCTCGCGGGCGTCTCTCCGGGATAAAACCTGGCACATGCTGCCAAGGAAACCCACACCACAGGCTGGGGAGGGCCAGAAGGTGCTTTCTGCCTTTGGCAGAGCCAACAAGGGGAAATTCCTCATTGATCCAAGGCTTTAAACCCAAAGGGGAATGGCAACACCACAAAAATTTGCCAAATCCAGCTGGAATATCATCCCATGCGCAGTTCAAAAGCTTCCCAAAGCCCCTAGGAGTATCATCCCCTGCCCAACCTGAGGTGGGGTGTCCCCTCCAGCCTTCCCCAGTCCCTGGGAAGTCCCAACCAATCCCAACCACGGGAAGGCAGCCCCATTCCCCAGCATCATCCCTGCACTTGGAAGCAAGGACGTTGTTTCCCAGCGCAGATATTCCTGTGGCAGCAAAGTCACTGCATGTTGAAGCACGGTAATACAGTATGACTTTTCCCTTTAATGGAATTTTTCTAGCCCACTAGGAAAAAAAAGACTCCATTAGCCATACTACAAAGGCTCCTACTTATTAGTATTTTAGAACAGCGGCAAAAACATTTCTTGAATCTAATTATTGCTGACAAATATGAAAATTGAAATCAAAGTTAAATTTTCAGCTACAGTGCCTCATTCGGCCGCGGCTCGCCCGCTCCCAACGATTGCATCAACACATTTATTCTGCTGAGCAGGCTCCAGATTGGGCCCCCCCATTCCCTGCAGCCCACCTCTCCATCTTCGGAGGCATTAGCTCTGACATATTCATCTCAACAGCCGGGCCACGGAACTAACTTCATGTTTACCAGTTGTTCGCAGCCGATGGATGAGAGCGAGGCTTCCAGGGGCTGGAGAGGAAGGGAACAGAGCTTGCTGCTTGAAGAAGAAGGGAATAGAACTTGCTGGCTGCTTTTTTTTTTTAATTTCCCCTCGTTTTTTTACAATTTATTGTTATTTATTTCCAACTTCGCTGTCTCCCATCCCCTCCCAACCCAATCTCCAAAAGGGTGATTTTAAATTCCACAAGACAGAGGATGTGGAAGGGAGGGGGAATTGAGAGAGGGGGGGAAATAGGAAAAAAAAAAGCCTTGTCAACATATTTCCTTTCTCCTACCTCCCCCCAACATACTGTAAAAATCAATCCCCTTTGTCATTTTGCTCTGCTTGTGTGAATGTTTAATGGCTGTCGAGGGAGATAATGATTGCTGCTAGGAAATTCATTTCAGATTTGCTATTTATAAAGTACTTGGTGCTCAGGTGGGAAATTAACATAAGGAAGGGGGAAAGGGACCGAACCAGGAAAAAAAAAGCAGCAGGAGAGGAGGGATGAGATGCTGCAAGGCTGGTTGGAAGGGATGGAGCCCAAGGAGAATCTGCATCTGCTCCCATCTCTCCTAGGACAGAAGGAAAAGCTTTCACAGAGCAAGGATGGCACTTCCCAGCATCCACCTCTGGATTCAAGGACACATCCAGGATTATCCCCAAGCGGCTTTTGGAGCCACCGGTGCTCCTCACATACCATCCCCAAAATCCAGACCACCAGCACCACCCATGGCTGGTGCCCCAGCCTCCCCTCCAGCCCCTCATCCCTCTGGATTAACCCCAAACCTCCTCTGAGGCCCCTCTCCCCTCCAAACCATCAACCTGTTGCCACCTGTGGGATTTTCGAATCCCGAGGGAATTCCCATCTGCGGTACAGTTGGATCCCGCAGGACGAACGCTGCCATTGAGTTGCTAATTCCTTGTCTCAGAAGTTGCTTTTCACTTTCTGATTTTTCAATAATAGGCTTGGTATGAATCCCTTAAGCTTCTGAAATAAGCCGAAAACCGCTTTTCCAGCCATTTACATAAACACAAGTGGATCAGAAGGAATAATCATAGTTTATGCATTATTTGGGGGCTTTGGAGATGGTTTCTAATGTGGCGTCAGGTTTTGAAGCCCAAAACATACAATGGGAAGCGCTGACGTGCAGAAAAGCAGCACAAAAAAAGTAAACAATAAATAATACACGTTTTTTTCACGTTGTCTTCAATGACAAGGCGGTTTTGGCTCCACCACTACCGCAGCCTCTAATGGATCATGGATCCTGCTCCTCGCCAGCTTTGTTCCAAAAAGGGCTTCATTAAGAGAGATGTCACTCATCCTAAATCCAAATTCACCTCGTGCCAGCCAGCCCTGCCGCTCTCCTGTGCCTTGGCCCAATATCAAAAACCCCAGGGCTGGCTTTGGGAATTGACTTTGGAAAACTGAAAGTCTAACGGAGGCACCCTCTGATCTCTAAATACCATCTGTCCTGTAGAAAGGGAAAAAAAGCTAAAAACGCCCAAACCAGCCCAGGAACGTAGTGCTATTCACCAGATAACTCCTCTAAGAGGGGAAAAAAAGCCCCAAACACTTAAAAAGAGAGAGAATGTTATGGTATTAATGAACCTTGCTTTGCTCTGAGGGCTTGTCACGCTTCCAGTGAGGCGGGTCAGGTTTGGCTTTCAAACCAGTTCTTTAAATCAAGAATTACGTTTCTGGTAAAATGGAAACATTAGCAAAGGATCTGTTTTGAAGAAATAACAATACAAAATGGAACAAGGCTGGAGACTCCAGGCTCTTTGATACTGCTGGAATGCGGCCTTCGGAGCTCTTTTTTTTTTTTTTTTTTTTTTTTTTTTTGTTTGAAATCACTTCACAACTTTGTACATAAAGCTTCGGCAAGCTCCAAAAAAAAAAAAAATTGCTTCAAAAATCAATCCTTACTTTTCCCAGCATTTACTTTCACTGGGAATTTGTAGTTGTTCTTTCTTATTTCGTTTTAGAATTAGAAAATCCTGAAGCATTCTGCTTTGTTTCTAATATTACACAATTTCCTGTGGCATTTCCCACTTTTCAGCAGCTGCTCTCTCCCACCATCAGTCACTGGAGGATGCAAATCAGCCCCATGGACTGAGCATTTGGGGTTTTCCAAGCTCCTTTCCAACCTAAATTGGGGTTTTCAGGATCAGCAATGTGCAAGGAAAACATACCATCACCTCAAGGCCAGGTTGGATGGGGTTTGAAGCAACCTGGGACAGTGGAAGATGTCTCTGCCCACAGCAGGAGGTGGAATGAAATGAGCTTTCAGCTCCTTTCCAACCCAAACCATTCTGGAACCTTTTTCTGTTATTTCCCCAAAAATCCCAGTTGAGCACCTGCTCCCATCCTTCCTGCAAGCCAGACCCACCACTGCTCCAGCAGGGAGCACTTGGCATGAGCCACAGGGAGATAGAGGTGAACCTTCCGCCCACCTCCAGAGGCTCCCTGGTGCTGTGCTGGGAATTCTCAGCCTGGCACATTATCCCCATGGGAAGGCAGAGGATGCTGTGCCAGCTGCCAGCAGTGCTTTAAAGGGAATACTCCAACCATCAGGAATTCAGGTGAGGTGGATGCCCAGAATCCTGACTTCCCCACTCAGCTGCTACAAAGCATTTCAGAGTCGAGGCTCCTTTTTTTTTGACTGCCCTGATTAGTAAGCAAAGCATGTGGGAGGTGGAGGAAGGGAAAGTAGGAGGTGGGGTGAGAATGCCAAGAACCAAACACTGTCTTTAGTGGGAACAGTCAACAGGACAGGGGGTCAAGGGGTCAATTAATTTACAACAGCTTTCAGCATTAGACATATTAACTGTTAAGCGCATCAAAAATCCATGCTCTCCTCCTTGGTGGCAGATGACAGAGCCCGGCGAGGCAGCACCTCTGATTTATTATTAACCAGGAGCAAGGTGCGTGCTGGGGAAGGAGGAGGGAGGGAGGGAGGAGGTTGGCTCCTCCTGGATGTGAGACACTGATCCAAACGTGCTGGGAGCACGAGGGATGTGACTCCTGGAGGATGCACCCATGGAAAGGCTGGAGGGATTGGGGTGCCCCAAGGGCTAAGTGACAAAGAGATCACTCCTTGTCATCCTGGTTTTTTCATGGAATCCCAGAATGGTTTGGCTTGGGAAGGGACCTTAAAAATCATCTCATTCCACCCCTTGCCATGCACAGGGACACCTCCCACTGTCCCAGATTGCTCCAAGCCCTGTCCAACCTGGCATTAAACACTTCCAGGGACCCGGGGCAGCCACAGCTTCTCTGGAAAACCTGTGCCAGGACCTCACCACCTTCACAGCCAGGAATTTCTTCCTAATATCCCATCTATCCCTGCCCTCTGGCATCCCTTTTCCTTGTCCTCTCCCTCCAAACCCTTGTTCAAAGTCTTCTCCAGCTCTCCTGGAGCCTCTTTAGGCATTGAAAGAGGCTCTAAGGTCTCTCTGGAGCCTTCTCTTCTCCAGCTGAACAACCCCAGCTCTTCCAGACTGAGTTTTGCCTGTAAAAGCTGCTAAAGGCGTGAAAAACCCACATGCCGAGGTGTGACTGCTGGCTGGCAATGGGAGACAGCAGCATGGCTTGGACTTCCACTGTAAAATCCCCAAATCTGGCACCTTGCTCATTTTGGCCCCTGTTTGAAACCAAGAGCTCAACTCCAATGCCAAGCTGCAGCTCCAAGCCTTTGCCATGAACATCAGAGATGGATGAGGTCTGGTTCCTGCTGAGTCTAACAGGAGATTTGTCACTGCCCATCAGAGAATGACCAGTAATGCTTTAAAAATCCTATTTCCCCTCTTAAAAGCTCTTCTCCCTTCAACTAGAGGACAAGCAAGGAAAGTTTTGCCCTTTCTTGCCACTGCTGAAGTTTGGGAAGCAAAGACAAACACAAATGAAGATCTTTTCCTGATCCCCATGGCCAAATAGTTACTCCTCACATGGTTTTTCCCAGGCTGCTGAGGAAAGCTCAAGTCCACCTCTGCTGTCTGAGTGGAGCTGCCTGGGAAGCAGAGCTCTCCTCATCCACTCCATCCCGATTTATCGCAGAAAACAGCAAGCCCTGCTCGCTAACCTGACCCAGATCTGTCAACTGATCAATTTTTTTCCCCATAGGGAAAAAATAAAATGGGGGCGAAAAATCACAATATGGGTATTTTTAAGTGAAAACTGCAAGAAAAATACACAAAGCAGACACTTCTAATATCGAATGCACTCGTCTCAGGCATTAGTCGAAGGAAGATGGAAAAACAGCGAGCCAGGGTTACTGTGCTGGTCAGAATGCCTATGTGGAGAAAGGAGAAGTAGTTTTTGCAAACCACAGGGATATCCCAAAACTGGCTGCAGCCTCCAGAGCATCCAGCACCAGTCTTGTACAGAGGGATGGTTCCTAGGATGGTTCAGAAGTTTCATTTTACCAGAGGAGGTTTTCTCCAAGCTCCCAGTTCCCACCTGATCCCCTCTGCTTATCAAACTGATATTTGTCTCCTCCTCACCAGTGAGGCTCACCCCAAATGTGGGAAAGAGAGAGCAGTCCCATACCAACTTGGACTTCCACAGAACCCCCAAATCTGGCACCTTGCTCATTTGGGACCCTGGTTGAAATCAAGAGCTCAACTCAAGTCCAAGCTGCAGCTCCAAGCCTTTGCCACGAACATCTGAGATGGAAGATTTTCTGCCTCCTCGAGCACCCACTACAGATGGCCACAGGCACCTTGTTCATTAGTGTTTTATGGCCAGGAAACACCTGCATGTCCTGAAATGTGTGTCAGCACTTACGGGAACTCACACACCTCTAGTCCACCACTGGGGCTCCTAAACCTGTTGTAGCTACTACACAAACCAACTCCAGCATGTGTTCCTGCACTCTAAGGTAATTTGTTACACATAATGGAGTTTTGATGTCATTTGGATTTCATTTTGGTTTCATTTTGGATTTTGTCATTTTGATCTACATCTCTTTTGAGGGAGACCTCTCCACATCCACAGTGCAGAGCAACTACAACTTTACTCCTCATTGTATCCTGCCAATCCACTGCTATGTCACCAGCTCAGTGCAGGGATTCTCCCAGGGAAGCAGCAGCAATCCACACGTGGAAATCCCCACCAGCAACTCCACCACCCATATTTTGCCCCTTTCCAGTATTTTGGGTGCCATCCAGAGTTTCACACAATGCAACTGCTTTCCAAAGGTCTGCTGGGGTTGCTGTTTGCTCCGCTGCATCTTCAAAATGTGCCAATTAACCCCACGGCGTGGCCTGATTTCCAGAGGTGCTGATACCTCCTCAGCTCCGCTGAGAATCAACAGGAATGACAAATGTTCAGCCGTGCTCCAAATCCCGCCAGCGAGCAACCCCAGTGCATTCCCCTCCTTTTATGTACTGCGTATAACTGGGTTATCTAATCATGTAGGTATTGATTATTACTGTTATTACCTATTAAATAGCTATTTTCTGCTGTTGGGGTGAATATCACATTTTATTGACCTGCACGGTAACTATTAACCACATCTAATATTTTTCCCGAGGACCAATAAATCCGGGGATTCACAAAAACATGTCGATAAGTGTAATTTTTCTTACACACATTCATTAGTGCAATTACCTGCTCCACCAACTGCCAGGAGGTTTCCCCTCATCCCTCCACTGAGAGAAAATCCTCCCAGCATGTGAAGCCCCAGCCCAGATTCCAAATTCTGCCCTTGCTGGGGGGAAGCACCCAACCTCTCCTGCCTCTGGGTCACATCCAGCCTTTCCATCACACACCAGCACAGCCTGTCTCAGTTTGGGAATTATCTGCATCCCAGCCACATCGACCGAGTGAATAATTCTTTTGGATGAGGAACGCTCTGTGTAGGATGTTGACACATGCTATTATTTTACATACCTATTTCAGCTTGTATGCTTATTAGAATAAGGTCTTTATGCTAATTTGTAAATCAAATTCCCATAATTCTTGGCTTACTGATGCTAAAGGCCCAGCTAAATCTTCTATGACCTTTTAGCCTGGTTAATCCTTTTACGCGTGGCTGAGGGAAGAGTTTTCTTGTCTCTTCCACTCCCGAGAGCTGGGATGGGATTTCCGCCTCTTCCTTAAGAAATCCAGGTGAGCTGTGAGTGAGGGACATGGGGCACATGTGAGGCCACCCCTCGACTTAGAGCCAGGGAAAGGGGGAAGGGAAAATGCCACTGCCTGGTCTCTGTGTAAGGATATTTCGGATTTTCATTGCTGCTATTTAAAAATCACAGAGAAGACACAGAGCAAACACAATGAGAGCTCTGTTGCCAGATTTCCACTCACTTCCCGATGCCCAGGGCTATCCCAGCCCTCTGCAGCCTCCCTTCTTTCCATCTCTTTTCCCAAGTTGTGGCTGGACCTTTGCTGGCTCCATCCTCCTCATGAGTGGATGCAATGGACACCTCCAGCCCATTCCCAAGGGGATCTGAGCAATGCCCAAGCCTTTCTCTTCTGCACCAACACCCAACAGCTCCCTTGGTATCTATTTGGACATCCCAGGGCTCAGAGGGCTCCTTCCTGCTGGACACAACACCCAACAGCTCCCATTTTAGGGCCACAAATCCGACAGAATCTACAAAACTTGGAGGACCTACAGATGTTTGAACAAATGCAGGCTGTCACACACTTTGGAATTATCCCACTTCACGCTCCGCTTTCCTTTCAAGCACCCTCAAAATCCACTTTTCATATTGTTTGTTTGGCTGGAAATAGGGAAATGACCTGGAGTATGGATGAACCGCTGCAGAGGGCAGCACACATCTCCGGAGATATCTGGAGATTTGTGCAAAACACAGTTTTCCTCCATGACAATAATTTTCGTATTTTCATACCCGAGCCAGCTCCACTTGTGGACATCAAACAAGGGAGAAAACTTACAAATTCCAAAAGCTGCTGTGATTATCAGAAGAATTCATGAAGCAGAAGCACATTACTGCTGATGTTCAGCACTGCATACAAACCTAAATGTTACCTTGGGATTGAATGAACCCAAATTTCTCAAAACTCTCTTAAAAAGTTTGTGATAAAATACAAAAATTTTTTTGCAGGGTGTGTTGCTTTTTGGGGTTTTTTTAAAATGACTCTTAAATACAATTATGCAAGAAAAACTCCCAAGGGGAGTCTGTCCCTCCAAAAATGCAGCAACTCCCAGCCCAAAAAAGGCCCCAACTTTTTGCTGCTGAAGGCTGCCCTGTGCAATATTTCTCCCAGGGAAACGTGTCTCCCTGCTTTTCCTCACCCCAGGAGTGACTCAGGGACTTCTGGCACCCACATCAGGTTCCTGCAAGGCAGGGAATTGGGGGGTTTTGGGCTTAGGGAGGCAGCACATCCCTCCCCACTGCTCTGCTACCCAGGAGAATTATAAAGGTAAGAAATAAAGAAATAAAAAATACAACTACTTTTTGATCTGGAAGCTTTGATAGGAGCAGGGAGAGGAAGCAGGAGAGATGACCAGAGGCATGGAATAAGCCTGCAAGGAAACACACTCAAGAACCCCAAAGCAAGCATTAAAAAATAATAAAATAATGAAATAATAAAATAAACGAAGCACAAATTCTGGGCAGGAGAAGTGTGGAAGGAAAGGAGCAGCTTCAACCTCTCCTGGGAAGCCCCAGCCCTTCACACCTGCAGAGGTGGCAGCCAGGGGGCTTCCCTGGGTGGGGGGAGCCCAGGGAAACCCCTGGGATGCAGGAATGCCAGCATTCCGAGCAGGATGAGTGGGAAGCAGCAGCCCTGGGAGGAGAAGAGCTCGAGGAGGGAGAGCGGCAGGAAGGCGAAGAGGAGCGATGCCTTGGCGTGTGATGTGCATGTTAAGCAGCCTGTGCCGGTCGATACGGCTCGGGGGGCTCAGCTCCCTCCGGAGCGGGCCCGGCCTGCCCAGCACGGAGAAGTTTGTGGTGGGAGACACCCCGGCAGCATCCCTGCCCGCCCCGCAGCCCCCAGCCCGGCGCAGGAAGCCCCCAGCCCCACACAGCTGGGCTCCCAGAGCCCGCCCGAGTGCTGCTGCAGCGCGCCTCGGCAGCCGGGGGACCAGGCTGGGCTGCCTTGGGCATTCCCAGCCTCCGCTGGGCTCCTCGGAGCGGCGCGAAGGTAGCTGCAAACGGCTGTGGAGAAGGAGGTGCATTCACCCCCCGGGGCTCAGCCGTGCTCAGCAGAACCAGCATCCCCCCCCGAGGAATGCCTGCATCCCCCCGGGGTGCATCCTTCTCCCCGAGGAACACTCGCATCGCCCCGGGGGTGCATCCGTGCTGCACGGAGCGCCTGCATGCCCTCCCGGGGGTGCATCCCTCTCCCCGAGAAGTGCCTGCATCCCGCCCCGGAGCCCCGGGTACCGGAGCCCCCCTGCACGGCGCAGCAGCCCCTGGCGCATCCCCCGGCGCATCCCCCTGCGCATCCCGAGCTCCCGCGGCGGCCCGGGGCAGGATGCGGCTCCATCCTCTCCTCCCGTGGAGGAAACCCCGCTCCCACAGCCCCTCCAGATGGCTGCGAGGAGCCTAACGCGAGCTGACAGGCTCGGCGCTCCCGGCCAGATGGGGCTTGGCTCCTGCCGCCTCTTCCCCCCTCCTTTCCCCATCGCTTTTTGCTCTTTTTTTTTTCCCTTGCACAGGCCCCCCCTCCCCTCCAAGCACCATCCCCCGGGGTGGGGGCAGGCAGCCGTGCTTATCCGGGACGGGCTGGAGAAGGACTTCCCAACTCGCAGCCCGGCGGGAGCGGGGCTGCACCGAGTTTTTCGGACGACCTTGCTGGAAAAGCAAAGGCGTGGGGGGAGCACAGAGGAACCCCGACCGCCCGTGCCCCCCAGCCTGTCGGATCATCGATCCCGCAGGAATTACGCTGGGATGACAGAGTCCTTCAGCACCCGCAAAAATAATCAGGACGCCGGGGAAGAAGTGTCCCCCCCGCCCGGCCGGCGCGCCGGGAATTCCTGCGCCGTTCCCGCATCCGCACCCCCGCAACTTCGCAGCGGGCTGGGGACCCTTTCCCAGCTCTGTCCCCGCTCTGGAGGGATCCTCGTCCCCACTCTGGGGGGGATTCTCACCCCCCAGCCCCCTTGGAGGTGCTGCTGTGGGACCGCGCATTCTCCGCCCGCCCGGGCTGCGTCCCCCGCGGCATTCCCTACCTTGGGAGAGGAGGAGCGCGGCCATCCCGGCGAAGATCACCCAAGAGACGGGGTGGTGCATTTTGGCCTGGGCCATGTTTTTTCCTCCTCCTTCCCCACTCACTGCCGGGCGGGGAAAGGTTTAAAATCCAGCGTTTCCCGGAGCAAACCGCAGGAAGAGGGGCGGCGGGGAAGGGGGGGAAGGAAAAAGGAAGGGGGAAAAAAAAAAAAAAAAAAAGGAAAATAGCACCGAGTGGGTGGGGGAGGGAAAAAAAACCCAAAAGAAAAAAAAAAGGGGGGGAAGGGGATCGGAAGGGGTTGCAGGTGCGAGGACAGGCGCTGCGTGCCCGCCGCTCCGGCCCGCACACGCCGCCCGGCTGCAACACGCCGCCGGCCGCGCACGCAGCCTCCCCCGCGCAGCACTCATTGGCTGCGGAGCCCCCCCGCGCCCGCTCCCGCGCCTCCCGGCACCCGCAGCCCCCCGAACCCCCGGCACCCGCACCCCGGCAGCTGCATCCCCACAGCCCCGCCGGCACCCGCACCCCGGCACCCGCGGTACCCAAACTTCCCCCGGCACCCGCAGCCCTCAAACGGCCCCCCCTGGCACCCGCAGCCCCCAAACGGCCCCCCCGGCACCTGCGCCCCCCTAACCCCGCCAGAATGTGCACCCACCGAAATCCGCACCCCTAAGCACCCGCACCCCCTAGCTGTCGGCACCCGCGGACCCCAAACTTCCCCCCGACATCCGCACCACTGCCCTCATCTCCAGCTGGGTCTGTGACCCCCAGCTCCGGAATCCCACCAAACTCCCTGGCATCCAGCACCCGCACCCCCTTGGCACCCTCATCCCCCTAAATTTCCCCGGCATCTGCACCCCTCACATTTTCCCTTTAGCATCTGCACCTCTGCTCCATCATCCACACCTCCCTAGAGCAACCCTGCAATCCCCCCACAGCTCTTCCCCACGGGGAAATGGGGTGAATCCCTCGGGGAGTGGCAGCAGCGATGCCGTGACTCAGTTTCCCCACCTGCGCGGTGGCGGGAGGAATTCACACCCAAACACACAGCCTGTGTCCCACCAGCCTGGCCCCAAAGGGAGAGAGGCACCTGCTTCTGGGGGCTGGCATCTCCCCCTTTACACCTAAACCCATGTGGAAATGGCTCTAAAAGCAAATTTATCAAGGAAAAACTCCTCAGTGTGCCGGAGAACTCTCCTTTCGGTTCAGATCAAGGGGTTTTTTTCCACGCTGTAACCACAGTCTGATTCCTCACAGCAAGCTCACCTCCTGCTCTGAGCAGCACTGGGCCACTTGGACCCAGTTTAGGATTGAACATGTTCCTCTTACTTCAGCTCCTCGCACCTGCCAACTGCTGGTCCCTATTTCACAACACCAGCAATAAAACAGGCTTTTCTCCAGCTCAGGATTCCCAAACCAAGCACATCTGTCCACACCACAACCCAACATCAAGAGCGTGATACCCACATGCCTACACAGAAAAGGTCCTTGAGAACAAAACCTTAAATTATTTCCACCCTTTGTCCAATAAAAATAATATCTGAGGCTCTGAACCCCAAGACACCCCTTTGAAACAAACTAAATAAAAAATACCACATTAAATATTATTTTCATGAGTGATAAGGATGTCTCATTTCATTGCTCGAGGTGACTCACAGCCCCTTCAAACAACATTATAGCCAGAAAAAATGACAAAGAGAAAAAGAAAAATTAAAAGATATCTTGGCTTTTTGTATTTATGCCTCCTCAGAGGCTTCCAAAAACCCGAGCTGCTCACTTTGCAATTCAGAAGAAGACTTGGCTGTGAACTCTCAGAAATCCAGCTGTGTTTCTGCCTCTGTGGCCCAGAGAGACTCTCCAAGTCAGATCCAGGCCAGTCGTTGTGCTGCAGGAAGGTGACAAAGCACAGCTCCCTCTCCTCAAGCCCCATCACCAGATCTGACAATGATTCAAATGTCACTCATTGCAGGGATTGGCAGCTCCGGCTGGATGTTCCCAACAGCCCTGTTTGCTGCCTGCACACCCTGCCTGGCCAGCCCAAGGGTCACACTGTCCCCAGCCACACACAAGATGCATTCCACCCATCCTTGGGTGTTCCCAGCACCTCCACTGCTGCCTCCATGAGTTTCCATGGATCTTGCCAGAAGAGTGGCTGCTGTCAAACTGCAGACTGATGCAGAGAGCTTTTAGCTTTCCTTCCTTTTCTCCTTCCAAGGCTTGGTTCAATCCACAGACCTCGAGGAGTTCTGATGGATCCAGAGCTCTTCACCACCCTTCGTGGTACCACCAGGAGCACCCTACCATTTCCCAGCTCGTTAGGATGGGAAGAGCTAATGAGCATGGCAGCACTAATGACCCAGTCCCTGCTCGAGGTGCAGCAGGGTACTTCTCCAGAAGTAAAACAGGACAAGGGCTATTTGATCTTGTCCTATCCACCTTGTGATGTCAGGGCTTGGAGTGTTCCTCCAGCACAAACCCATCGCTGCCCCAGCGACCTCCAGCTGATGCAAAACCCTTGGAAAGGCAGAAATATTCCTAACCCCATCCCATCTCAACCTCTCCACTGTTTCCCCACCATTCTATCAGCATAAATTGCCTACAATAAGATGCTACACAGCAATTTTTACCACCCTTGGCAACGCTCCTGCCTTTGACCCCGGCTTGCTGAGCCAGTGACTGTGCTTGGAGCAGCTGGAAGTGGTCGATTAGGTTAGTTGGGTTTATTACCAACACATTATGCTTTAAAAAACACAACTTCCCTGCCTATTTGCCTAAGCAGGGAGAGCAGTTTCTAAGTCAGCCCTACGCAGTCGCTGCTCTTCCTACAGATTTGCTCCATGCATTATTAATCCACACAGCGCTCGTTCCGAGCACAGATATTTACCCGATGCACCAGAACAGCTCTTAAGGAGCCTTTGGCTTGTGGCTTTGTGGAACATCAACTTTTCATGTTGAACAGCAGGTGATGTTCAACAGAATGCCTTGCAATAAATGCCTAATATCTCCATTACACTCGTCCATATCTGTGTGCTGGGCTGATAGGAACATGCAGATAGCAGGGCTGCACTCCTGAGATAGGGATGGGGGGAACAAGTTATTCATTGGAAATCATATATAAATATATATTTATACCTGGTGTTAACCAGGGACACCATCCCTCTGTGCATATCGAGCTGCAGAAGGCGCCTTTCGGCAGAAATTCCTGCGAAATTTATATGAAATTCAATTTTTTTCTGCCCCTAAATCTGAATAAAAGCCCAAAACACAACACCTTGGCTAGAAGTCTGCAGGGGAAAAAAAAAAAGTGACGTGCTGCTTTGCAAGGAAACCTCTAACTGGCTCTAAAAGGAGCGCTGTGACCTTGCTGAACAGCACTGCATAATTTTTAATAGACATTTTTTGCTGGAACTGACATACTCCCAGGCGTGGTTTTATTCTGCTAACATTTTTTCCACAGGGAAATGCCATGTTTCATTGGATTTTTTTCATCATCCCTCCATATACATCCCTATAATTACTGTATGCATTACAATAGCATTGGCATGCCTTTGATAAGATCCCAGCTCCATTATGTTCGACTCTGTGTGTACACCCGGTAAAAACAGTCCCTCCCTTGAGCTCTTCGAGTCAAAATACAGAAAGCAGAGGAAGGTGTTGAGACAGCAGCAAATTACTTCTCATTTTAGGGCCGGAAAAATAAGGCTTGGGAAGGCTAAGCCACCACGAGAGGCCAGGGAGGGAATTTCCAGCTGTGTCACTAACAGAACCAAAATCTCCCAGATGTTAAGGGTTGCAGGGCTCACCCTTGTGGTGCTTTAAGGGTTTCTAAGGGTTGCAGGACTTCCCCTTGCAGTGTTTCCCCACCCGAAATTCCTCCTGCTCGCAGCTCACCAGTGAAAGAGGAGACTTAAGGCAACGCTTCCACCACTCTGCCAAAAATACCAGCGACGAATTATGCGCAAAATGACCCTTTTTTCTTGACGAGGGGGAGAATTTTTCAAGCTCAGCACATATCCCAGCCCACAGGTCCTTACAAAGGCATTCCAGCACCCCCCTGCCCTGGCCTGGCCAGGACACACAGAGCCAGACAGACTCATGCCCACGGCTTTGCTCCTTTAATTACACCTCCTACGGGTGAGAAAGATAAGCCCAACCGGAGCAGCTGCATGAAAGGAGGGAGCCTATAAGTTATTCATAAGTTCAGGCTCAAGCTCCTCTCTTGCTTTCACTCCATGACACCTTCAAAACATATTATTCATCTATTTTTTCCTCCTCTGGGAAGAGAGATGGTAATTGTAGTAAATATATCACTGCCAAGTCATCCTCGCAGCCTCCGAGGCTGCACGGCGCGAGGGGTAGGGATCTGAGGCAGCAGATTTGGGATGCCTGGGATCCGTGAAGGACATCCTCAGGCTGCTGAGGGGAGCAGAGCGCTGGGGGAGAACCTCCATCCACCCTCAGAGCTTTCAGGTGGCCAAAAATCAAACCTCCCATCACCTCTACCATCCCATCCTTTGGGATGAAAGCCCCACAGCGCCCACCGAGCGCCTGCAAACAGCAAGCTGTTGGTGAGACTTTTCCAGGTGCACATCGAGCCCAGCAGAGCTCAGACTGGGACACCAACTACCTGAGGATGCTGCACCTCATTTCCATCCCATCCTGGTGCCATTGGGGTCAATTTTGGGCTCCTTTTCGGGCTCACAAATAAAAAAAATCCACTCTCACCAGCATCCCTGCTCGCAGAGAGCCTTTGGAAACAAGAGCCACAGCTCAGAGGTTTTGTTTGCCCTCTCAAGGCTGTTCCAGACAGAATAATGCTCCTGCCAACTGAAGCAGCTCTCCTTGAGCTCGAGAGGTTAGTTTTTCTGAATGCAGCGACACGGATCCTCGTCTCGGCCCCATAGCACAGAGGATTTGTTGTATTCCAGTGCAAAAATAACCCTGAAAGCGACATCTATGGCCACACCAGGGAGGGGAGAGCTCGGGCTTCGGCGCAAGGCGCCTGGGAGGAGAGAGAGACACGGGGCATGGATTTTATTTGTCCTCGATTCCCAGGGAGGTCATTTACTGCAGTGCCCCTGGCACTTCCCCAGCCCTTTCTAGCACATTTGATTCTTGTGAGTTTTCTTAATCTCATCTCCTTCATTGGTTATTGCTCTTTCAGTGCTGAACTCAGCAAGATCGCCTGTGTTTAGAGAAAGATTAGCGCTGAGTACATTAAACACGGTAATGCCATGTACTGTAGGGCACCAGGTCACCACCCCGGCGCCCACAGCACCTCCCAAAATCCTGGGCTTTTGGCTGAGGCTGCTTTTAGCTACGTCTGAAATGCCTCTTGAATCCCAGCACCTCGCAGGGAACCCTGGAGATAAAAACTCAGCACCTCCAGCACTGAGCACACCTTGTTTCTGCTTCAAATTGAACCTGCAGTTGGGTTTGATGGGATCACCCCACCCAGCTCAGGGTATTCTGTGACTCTGTGGTGGCAAAATAAGTGAGGAGAGACAATGTGATTTTCACAGCAGAAGATGCAGAAAGAAAGGGTGGATGGAGAAGGGTCTGGATGAGGCAGGCAAAGTGCCCACCTGGACACGAGACAGCAGCATGCAGGAGCCACCCAGAACCTCCCAGGCTGAATGTTCCCAAATATCTCAGAGCTGCAAGCTCAGGGGGAGCAGTGATCTGCATCCCTGCAGGAAGGTGATGCCCACAGTGCTGTGCCCTCACCCAGTGCACAGGGACAGGGCATCTCTACTACCTGGGGAAGTTTCATTCTCTAGGAAGTTTTATTCTCGACATGAATTCCTGATTTCAAGCAACACAGAAGCAAACCAAGGTGAACCTCTGGAGAGGTACTCACTGGCCATGCTCTGCTTGGTCCCACTATTGCCTCCATTTCCTCCTTTCCCCCAAACAAACCAGTTCCCTCTGAATTCCAAAGGTATTGCAGGGATGCTCTCCAGCACCCACCCGCTAGGGCACGTGCTGCCACCAGTCCCCATCCCAACCGGCCTCTTATCATGGCTCACCGCCTCCTCTCCCTGCTTTCCAGTTGATTAAATGTCTGTTTACCCACGGATTACAAGGAGGCAACAAGTCCACGTGGGAAGAGGCACCGCTGCACGGGCAAAGACTCTGCAAACAGATGGCTCGAGGAGATAGAGGCTCTTTGCTGCCTTGTGCGTGCTGCTGGGCTTGAGGGTGACACAGCCCTGCCACAGCCCTACCTTCCCTTTCCTCTTTTCCCCTCTCGAGCTCCCTCTCTGACTCGGGGAGTGAAGACAAAGACTCAGCCAGCTGCCCAAGTCTGCCCTGGAAGGTGTTGGGAGATACACTCGCCCTCAGAATTTTACATTTCTAACCATCTCTTGCAAACTGGTAGTGCAATATTAAATTTTGGAGGGGAGAACTCTTGCACAGCCCTTTTCCAGCTCCTCTGAAGCTCGAGGTCACAGTGAGGTGGCTCAGTAGTGACCCACCACACCACTTTGACTTGTGGCACCTGCAGCCACCTCGATGTCCCACCTTGAGAGAGCTCCTGGGGAGCTGGGAACAGACAGAAACCCCCCAGATGTCATTTTTTGATGACTATTCTCAATTCTGGGAGGTGCAGCAGTGGCAACACCTTTGCAGCAGTGCTCAAACCCACCCAGCACCTGCTTTGCTCCCCAGAGCTGGAGTGACATTGATGCCTTAGGAATTTTCAGCTTCTATTCTTCATGTATCTGTAGCTTTGGTGTAATTCTAGGCTTCATATAAAATGCTAAAAACCTCTGTTCCCAGCACATTTAGCCAAAACAATTCCTCTAAGTGGAAATCCAAGGATTTTGCTGCCTCAGAGCCCCAAAAATGTAAACAACAGTGAATTGGGGGGAGCAAGCTTGGGGTGACTAACATCATCACCTGAAGGTGTAATTGGAGAATTAAGGCTGATATGTTAATAGACAGAATTTATAAAATGTGAAGAACTCATGACTTTCTGTCCATTTTGGGTGTAGCATCTCCAGCAGCCTCTGTCTGCCCTAAATGTACCTTAAAGGCTTTCAACAAATTAATTTGCCTTTTATTCTCCTAACTTTATCTAGTCCTCTGTTTCAGGTAAGCCTGTTTGAGACATCAACACCTCCAAACCCAGCCCAGCCTCCCCTCACCAGCCAACCTTTGGCAGATCCCAAACCCAGATTCTTTGTACTCCAGATGAAGGGAAAACTAAACGTGCACGTTACAAAACACTGTCTGTGATGGAAGTGCCGTTTGAGACCCTGCAGACTGTCTAGGGATTTTTTCCCATCTAATTCACATCTCCCACTCTCCATCTGCCAGAAGAGAAAGCCAGGTAAACCAGCCCTGCGAGGAAAGGGATTCATTTTCCCCAAATAACACTCATTTGCAATTTTAGCTTCTCCCGCTCATCCTGCCACCCCAAACTAATTGCATTCCCCACCTCCTCCTCCTCCTTCTCCCCCATCCCAAGCTTTCAAAGCCTGTGGTGTTATACAGCAGGCTCAAAGCACGTTCAAGATTAGTCCTGCAACCTGCCTGGCAGAGTCAGAAAATTGAATGTGGTAGAAAAAAATAGGGGAAAGGGGGAAAAAAAAGGAGAAAAAAACCAGGAAAAGAAAGAGTCGGCTCTTGTCAGGAGTGTGGTAGTACAAGGAAGTAATTTTTCTCTCCCCATTTCAGTTGGACGTTGCTGTTTATGTCTGCTGCATCCTTTCTTCTCCGCCGTGCAGCTGTAGCATTGGAAAATTGGAGAGGGGAGGCACGGGGGGAAGGCAATAGCAATTGAAATTGGATCCTATTGAATTTTCAATAGGACACCAAAATATATACATATTTCAGAGTGCGATTGCATGGACGTATAAGTCAACAGTGGAATCTGTGAATGGTCGTTTGGAATAATTACAGTGGGGGGAAATCATGGGAATAATGAGCAGTTGCTCCCAGAATATTCAGGGAAATGAAATGCCGACTGCTGTTTATTAAACAGGGCTTTATTTCCAGTTTAGGGTGTTTGGGATGGAATGAGGTGGCAAACACTCAGCAGCACTGAATGACTGGGAAAACCTGGGATGACTATCGCTGTTCAGACTGCCCTACCCTACTCATTCCCTCCATTCTTTCCCTCTTTCTGCCTTTCCTTGTGCTCTCCTCATCCTTCCATTCCCTTTCAGCCACAGCAGCCTCTGCAAGGAGCTGCCAGGCAGCTCTGATGCCACAGCAGGAAGAAGGATGGTCCCTGCCTGCCCAGCTCCCCACGGACACCACGGCATGCCAGCGCTGCACCGAGCAGCCAGCAGGAACAAAAGACATCCCACAAAGGTGGGATGGCACTGAGAGAGCCACAAACCAGAGGGTCACCCTTTAGCAGTGGAAATTTTCAGAAGCTTTGAAGTTTTGGGCTGTTTTTTATTTCCCATCAATATCCTGGGGAAGATGCTGCACTGCCCTCCTGCACCCCCATGATTCCAACACTGCCTGGCACACACTTAACTCACTTTTTCCTTTAACAAGACCATAAAAAAAGGCTCTGCAGCACAGGAGAGCCCAAGCACGACCACCAGGTTTGAAAAATCCACTTCAAAAATTAGCAGGAAGAGCACACAGCCCTTACATGAAAACCAGGTGGATTCAGAAAACTTACATTTAGCGAGAAATATTAACACGTCACCCAACAGACGCTTTCTGACACAGGTCACAAAATTCCTATTGTGAAATAGAAACCAAAAGATCAAAAAGCCACGGAAGCCTCAGAAACGCAGAACCCACAGCATGCTGGGGGTTTGTCCCACATCCCAGAGGGGATTTGAATTGGGAATGTTGAGTTTGGATCCCAATGGAATGCAGAGGGAAGCAAAAAGAGAGGCAGGAAGCCACTGGGAAAGGGAGATGGGGAGCACTAAATCCATGTCATTCTCCTCCTCCTGACTCTCCCCCAGCTCCTCATACATCCTCCCAGCACTCAGAGCGAGCGAGGAAGGAGAGATGAAGTTTGAAGGAGCTGGAAGTGCCTGTGTGTATATGCACACGATTTAGACATCTCAAAAGATTTCACACCGCGTTTCACATAATTCACATTTCTAAGCTTCTCCCTCCTCAATGCAGGAGGTGAGCATAAATGAGACAGGTCAAAAGCCTTGTAAGCTTTGAAACATCTGCAGGTTTTCAAAATCACATTTAAAATCTCCCAGTTCTGGAGGGAAGAGGGCTGCCTAATGCCAGGCAGATGAAACCACACTCCCAAAAATTCACTGTGCAGGCACCTCTCACCTCACAGATGCAAAATAAACCATCCTCAGTGCTTTGAAAAGTTATTTATGCCCTTCAGGAACACATCATCTTGCAATCAGAAAACCTCAGACCTGGAGAAAACCAAAAGCAAAAATAAGGTACCTCAGAGATGTCTTCTCCTCGAGGTGATGCAGCAATCCAGCAAGGCCAGGAGACTTGGTGTGGCTTCAAATCAGCCTGCAATGAGAAGAGGATGCTCATCACACACAAAATGCAGAGAATTTTACTGTTTTCTTGCTATTTTTACTGTATCTTGCTATTGGGGGAGTAAAATGAAACCATTTTGAACAATTTTTTTATGAGCATAGCATGATGGCCTAAGGATTCCCACAGAAATCTTCCCTGTTGCCCAGAATCTGGAGCTGGGAAATGCAAGAAGGTCTGCAGAATTTTGGGGTGATTTGTCTACTTTTGGGGTAACACAATCCTCGAGCACTGAGCACCCTCAGCTCCCACCAGGATTTGCACACAGAGAGGTAGAAGTTCCTGGCTCAAGGCATGAACAGAGCAGGGAAAACAGGAGCTCAAAACAATTAAATCCACTGGGAAAAAAAACACAGACTGCCTATTAAATGTATAGACTATAAAACACCACCACAGATCATTGAGAGCTCTGCCACATCCCTCCATCCTAAATTACAATTTCTCTTCACACTCTGCAATTCGCTGGCCTCTGTTTCTCTGCACCACCTCTGCTCTGCAGCAAAGCCAACTTCCAGCACTGGGAGAAAAAATAAAAAACCTAAAAAAAATCCCCACAACAAAGCAAGGATCCAACACAATAAAAATAAATTAAAACCCCTAGAGGACACTGAGGAGAGTTGTGGCTTCTTTTACTGCATTTTCCAGGGTGCTGTTTAAACACAGACAGGGGAAGGTGCATAAATACATCAGCTCAGCCCTCTGGCCTGCAGAAGCGTTGGCAGAGCACAAAGAGCACCAGGAGCTGAGATAATTATACCTCTGCATCCCTCCAGCCAGCACAGCCACAGCCACAGCCTGGGAGCTGCTGAGCAGCTCATCCAGCCCCTCACCAGGGGATCTCAGCACTCAGTGCTGCAGTGGGAGGGATGAGAAAAAACGGGGCAAGAGGCTATCAAACTGCCCTCCCAAATCATCCTCTGCTGGGCAAAAAGGGGCAAAATTGAGTTATCCTGGCCCTCACAGCTCTGAGGGGTGGGTTTGTGTCCTGTAACAGCCCCTGCCATGGCAGGGACACCTTCCACCATGCCAGGGTGCTCAGAGCCACAGCCAGCCTTGAGCAGCTCCAGGGATGGGCAGACAGAGATTCTGAAATGTGCCAAGACCTCACCCTCCTCACAGGGAAGAATTGCTTCCCAACTTCCCATCTGACCCTGCCCTCTGCAGTGGGAAGCCATTCCCCCTGTCCTGGCACTCCAGGCTTTCTCCAGAGTTCCTCTCCAGCTCACATGGAGCCCTCTAGGCACAGGAAGGAGCAACATAGAACCCCAAAATGGTTCAGGTTGGAAAAAACCTTAAATCTCATCCAGTTCCACCCCCTACCATGGGCAGGGACACCTCCCACTGTCCCAGGTTGCTCCAAGCCCTGTCCAACCTGGCCTTGGACACTGCCAGGGATCCAGGGGCAGCACAGCTTCTCTGGGCACCCTGTGCCAGGGTCTGCCTGCCCTCACAGGGAGCAATTCCTTCCCAATATCCCATCTAACCCTGTCCCCTGTCAGCCCAAAGCCATTCCCCCTGTCCAATCTCCCCCCTGGATATCCCTGGGCAATCAGCCCACCCACAGCACGAGGAGTTTGGGCAAAGGCAGCTCCTGTCCCCCAGACTGCCCTGATGCAAGGGACACTTGGAAATTCCCAGCACAGCCTCGGGCAGCACCAGGGGAGGATGACCCAGGGCTGCCCTGCTGCTGCCCATGGCCACAGCCTCCCTCCTTCCCTGATCCCTCCTAATGTGATAACACTCAGCATAATAAATATTGTTAAAAGCAAAATCTCTCTGGAGACTTCGGGTCTCGGGCGCAGGTGTTCAGGCTGTGGTAATTGGGTGAGTCATTCATTAAAGGAAATGCAATTTAAAATCCATTACATTCTTTAAAACACAAAGCTTTTGATTTGTCCCACCCGTTTCTGGCCCAAGCCCAGCAGTATATCCAGGGTTCTCCTGTGCTTACCAGGAGTATTTCTGCAGAGGAGCAGCACAACACAGACCTTACCCTCTCCAACTCCCTGAATCCTGTTGGCTTGGAAAATCTTCCCTCAGTTTTGCGAAGCCCCGCTAACCCCTTTTATAATTTTCACAAAATAACCAAAAAGGGGAAGTTGGAGAAAGCTGGAAGGTAAAAGAGGATACATCACCCCAACCTCTGAGGATATATATGGATGATAAAACAGAGCTCAGCTGAAGGACAGAGAAACCCTTTAGTCTGGGGGGGGAAGAGAAAGGAGTTTGATCAAAGAAAATGCCAAGTGATTTCTCCCAGCAGGGAAAGACACTGCAATAACCAACAACCAAAAAGTTAAAGACAGACAAATTAAATACAGCACAAATGTTTGGCAGCGAAGGTGATTAACCTTTAAAAGCCACTACCAATGGCAGCTCTGGATTCAGCATCTCCCGAGATCCTTAAATCAACCCTGAACACCTTTACTGAAGATTTATGTTCGACAAACACCAAATCCAAGGCTCAGGAAAGAAGTAGCTAATGACTTTCCAGGGCCTGTTTATGTGATCTAAAAGTCCCTTCTGGCCCTAAATTCATTGCACTGTTGCAGCTGATCCTCAATTGATCTTGGGAAGCAAAATCCTGCCTGGCCAGCCTGGAAATCAAGACCCAGATTTGGTTGTTGAAGTTACCACAATCTCCTGAAATCCAAGCTAAATCAAACGGGAGTAAGGTTGAATCAAACCTTCTCCCTCTGCCATATCCTCCTGTGGAGTTGCAGGTGACTTTTGGGGAGAATAAAACCCAAAAGGGTGGCTGGAGAGATTATCCTTGAGAATAATTGAGAACATACTGAATTTGAGAACATAAATATTGAGAACAATCTTAATAATAGCAAGGAGAAGAACAGAGTAAGTTTCTAGGTCCAATTTTTCAAATTCAGACAAGAAATAAGTTGACCCAAGCAGCTGCCCTAGCTCTGCAGGTACCCAAATACTGTTGACAATAAGTGGCTCAGTGCCAGCAGTGAGGACAGGACCAGCACAGGTTGTCCTGCTCCTTGGGCAGAACAAGCAATGGCATAAAAACCACTTCAGAGTGTTGGAATTGCAATGGCAGTGGAGGTTTTGTGTACACAGACCTACTGGCAGAGGGAAAAATCACACTTGCAGCCAGCAGTGTGATAGTGGCAAACATTCCCAGTGCCAAGGTCTGCTGAGGCTCCTTCTCTGCCTTTTCTTTCCAAGATGATGCCCTTGATTTGCTCTTGCCCTGAGCTCAGTGATGGCCAGGAGTCACCAGAGCTTTCCTGAGCTCACCTTGTGGTTCCTGTGCACCATCCCAAAACCCCCAGGGTACCTGCACAGCCTAAAACCACCAAAATAGAGGGGGAGGATGGTGGCCAAGACACTTCCATGGTCACAGTGATGCCTGATGATTTTTGCCTTTTCTTTTATATACCCTTTTAGACATTTTTACACCCTTTTCCTATTTTCTGTACCCTTTATACAGTCTTTGTACCCTTAGCCTACATCCTTGTAACTTTGTAGTCTGATATTTCAGCTTCATTTTCGAGTCCTGCAAAGCAGAAAGAGCAAACACTCACAGCAAGAAGCCAGAAAGCTCTATACTGTCTCAAAACTCAAGGCTTCAACCTTCTCTCTGGAACATATTTTGTAAACTGGGCTCTAGCCTCATTTAGGGGAGGGTAATTAGAATAGGGGAACAATTACTTCATTTATTAAGGTTCTTATAAAGTGATTTTATAAGATAAAATAATATTTATGTAAAATAAATTAGATTATATATATATAATATATTATAAACATTATATAAGATTTGTATATAAAATAAGATTATATGATAGGATTTTATCATATAAGATACGCTAATTCTCAAGGTCCATAAAATTTTATTTGCATTATACGGGGTGTGCATCTTGGGGTGTTCCACCTGAGCTGTACACCTAAAATCCTATTAGAACACTGAGGAAAAACCCTTTTACCCCTTTTTAACTGTGTCTGTGTCCTATTCCTACCAGACCTAAGGTAACAACAGCATTGGGTGAGTTTCAAACACCCAAATTGGGCACAAGCAGCCCATGGGTCTCACCTGGGTGTTAAACTGCCACATCCAGAGCAGCTGGACTCAGAACTCTGTGCCACAGCCTTTCCAGCCTCACAGGGAACAATTCCTTCCCAATATCCCACCCAACCCTCTGGCAGTGGGAAGCCATTCCCTGTGTCCTGGTACTACATGTTCTTATGAAAAGTCACCCTGTGTTTGTTCTGGGATCACCTGCTTTTCCAGAAAAAGGTTTCCCTGCAACACCAGCATTCCTGCCTTCTCCTGAGTTGGGCTCTCTCCAGGAAATTTCACCTCTCTGAGCCTCTCTGATCCAGACACAGATGTGCACGAGCTCAGGGTGTGGAAACATTGACATTTCATGGATAAGGCTTGATGGAGGACCTGCCAGTGCTGGTTAATGGTTTGACTCGATGATCTTAGAGGTTTTTCCAGCGTTAATCATTGGATGATTACAGGATTTAGCCTTTGCCTGGCTGCCTGTGAGCACAAGCCATAACCTGGAATTTGATGGCTCCTTTGCCACACACCAGGGCCAAAACCTCAATGGTGACACCTTCCTTCTCCCCCAGTCCCATTATTCCCAGCTGGTGAGTGCTTTTCCATGCCTTGAGCACAGTGCTGCCTGCACTGCCCCAACAGCAGCTCCACTCACTCCCTCAGCATTCCCACAGCACATTTAACAGGATCCCCCTGCTCCAATTTCCAAGAGACAAACTCCCTCCTGACTTATTCCTGGGGGCACTGATGGAAATCAGTGATTTCTTCTCCATCACAAGCTGGGAAGGAGCTGCATTTACCCATGGAAGAGCTGAGCCTGGAGCCATCAGCATCCCTCTGATCCAAGCAAGATCAGAAACAGCATTTTGAAGAACCACCAGCAGATCTGACCCACCTTGTCCCAAACCAAACAGTGTTCATGCACAGCCTGACTCCCAACAAAGCCACAGGACACCCAAGGCAGCACAGAAACACTTTGGTCTCTGTCAGCAGCCTGTTTTACCCCCTGGTCCCCAGCAAGGCTCTGAGCCCCTGCCTGCATCCCTCATTCATCCCTTGCCCAGGATGCAGCCTCTCTCCCCCTGGAACCACAGACAGGCAATCTGGAACCAGCACTGACTCCTGCCTGCCTGGAGCAGCTTCCAAGCTTTTTTCTGGCTCTGAAAAAAACCTGCTGAGGATTTGGCTGCTCCAACACACTGTCAGAGAGCAGGGAAGAAACCCACATGTCTCCTTGTCCTCTTTTTCCCTGTCCAGCCCTAGGGCAAGGGGACAAGATGCCCCTGTGAAGAAGCAAAACCCCAGGGTGGAAAATCCTCCAGGAAACTTGGCAGGGCTTTCCCAGGGAGCTGAGAGCTGGAGGTGCTCACCAGCTGAACGTACCGAAGGGGTAAATTAAATTCATTCATCTCATCCCAACTCACAGTGGCAGCGTTTTCACCCAACACACACGTTTCTGACAATCAGCTTAATTTACTTCAATAATAAATGAAAAGGGGAAGTTTTCCTTTATAACAGAAATTGGGACCAAGTGCCACGGTGCTTTTTGTGTGGATTTTTTTTTTTTTTTAAAGCAAACTATTCAACTCGTTCTCTTTAAATAAAATGATTCCTTTATCTATTATTCATGTGAAATACAGAAGGAGGACACAAGAGACTGGAAGCACGTGGTTTGTTTCTGACACCTCTGGAATAGTTTTTAGGAAGACAAAACGCACAGAGCTTAGGGGTTTGCTAGTTAGGAGCCCAAAACTTCCATTTCCTCTGGTTTATGATTTTATAATGTTGCCCATCACTCTGGTGCCTCCATGCAAATCCTTGCTGGTTGAACCTGTGTTGTTTGCTTGCTGGGATTGCTCACGACCAGATTTGTCCTGAGCAGATGCAGCCACACAGGGCATTTGCTCAGTTTTACACCAAACCATGATGTGTGTGACTGCAACAGCCAAAAAAACTCCAGGATATTCCATAGGGAAACACTCCTGGGGATGGAGCTCCTGAAATGCTGGTTATGCTCCTTTTTAGGTGTAGCCTCTGCATCCCTGCAGCTCTGCTCCTGGAGCAGCTGCAGTCTCCTTTCCATCCCAACATGATTCACCTTCATCCCTCTCCACATACCTTTAATATAAATATATAAGATGTACCCAGAGCTCCCTTTATCAATGGAGAGAGAGACCAGCACCTCCAGAGGGCAATTCATCCAGCCAGCCTGTCCGGGAGGAGATAAATGGCCTCTGGAGATGCCCATTTCTCTGCCCCGACTGGGAGGGAGCCCAAGGCGACAAACCCCAAACGTTGACATCCAACTTTCAGACATTCAAGTCAGAGCAGATTAATCCAACCCATTACTGCAGCCTTTAATTTTTGCTGCCTTGATTTACAAGTGCTTGCTCAGCACGTTGAGCCCCAATGTCACAACAGGGAAGGGGGAGCCCAAAAGGGCTCTTTGTCCTCTTCCCACCTTGGATGTGACTATCCACACTCTGCCACACGCCTCTCAGGATTAAATGCAGATAAAGTAAGAATTATTCTCGCCGCAAACTTTCCCTTGGAACTCGGAAAAGTGCAAGTGTTCAATTAAGGTACATTGTTACCAGAGTTTGTAACACACTTGGAGACGACAAGCTCTTTCTAGGGGAAGAATGTATCATTATCCTCATCTTGTAGGTGGGGAAATGGCTGAGTCATGAATAAAACACAGAGATGGAGCCAAAATCCACTGTTCTGTCCCTAGGAAAGCCAGGGGTGTCCTGGGCTCATCCCACAGTGTGGGCAGAGCATTGAGGGAGAGGATTGTCCTCCTCTGCTCTGCTGAGACCCCAACTCAGTGCTGAGTCCAGCTTGGGGGTCACAGCAAGAGAAGGATGTGGAAATGCTGGACAGAATCCAGACAAGGCCATGGAGATGCTCTGAAAGCTGGAGCTCCTCTGCTCTGGAGCCAGGCTGGGAGAGCTGGGGGTGTTCATCTGGAGAGGAGGATCCAGGCAGAGCTGAGAGCTCCTTCCAATGCCTAAAGGGGCTGCAGGAGAGCTGGAGAGGGACTTGGGACAAGGGATGGAGGGACAAGGGATGGAGGGACAGGAAGGGGGAATGGCTTCCCACTGCCAGAGGACAGGGAGAGATGGGATATTGGGAAGTAATTCACCCCTGTGAGGGTGGTGAAGCCCTGGCACAGGGTGCCCAGAGAAGCTGTGGCTGCCCCTGGATCCCTGGAAGTGCCCAAGGCCAGGCTGGACAGGGCTTGGAGCACTCTGGGATGGTGGGAGGTGTCCCTGCCCATGGCAGGGGGTGGAACCAGATGATTTTTAAGTTTCCTTCCAACTCCAGCCCTGCTGGGATTGTCTGATTCCAGCAGCAGCAGGACAGCCATGGCTTAGCCCAGCCCAGCAGAGGCTCTGGCACTGCCCACATGCCCTCTGTGCCATGCTGCAGGGGGACAGCATCCCAAGGACAGCCTGCAGCCCTTCCTGCAGCAGCTCCTGTGTGGGACAGACCTGCCTGGAGCTCACACCACATCCATCTTGCATCCTCACTGGATGCCTCCCGGGGGCTAATTAGGCTCGAGACCCCAGCCAGAGCTTGTGGGTACATTTCAAGCTGTCTCCCACCAGCTCCGTGAGATGAATCCAGCCCTTGGCTATTCAGATTTTGTTAATTGCAGCTATTCCAGAGGCACAATGGAGCATTTTTTATTCCTGCAGCACTGTGTGCTAGCAGGTGGATCCCACTTCCTGCCAACTGACAGCTCCACATCGCTGCCCTCCCAACACCACAAGTCCCACAGGTGAGAACCTCCAGCAGCAAGGAGGAGGTGAGGTCCTGGAGGAGTTGTCTTCCACAACAAGCAAAAGCCTGGACATCTCCTGCTTAGCACAGGAGCTCTCGCTGACACTCTGCCCGACCTGCTCACTCAGCTGAAAATTGCAGACTCACCTCTCTCCGGCTGGAATGCACTTCCCTGCTCTCAGGGTAATGAAGTCCAGCTCCATAAAGCAACGCACGCAGAGCTGCCCTAAGTGGAGCCTTAGATCACCTTCCCAGCGTTCTTGTCCATCTACCCACAGGCCACTCAATTAAAAGTTAATTTTTCCCTCAGCAGTCCTTGCTGTGCCAGGGCAGAGGGGACAGAGGAGCAGTGGCTCCTGCAGGGCAGCCTGGGGCAGGGCTTGCTTTTGGCCACTGTCCCCCCAGGTGGGATGCTTGAAGTGGATGAGGCTAAAAGGGTTATTTTGGTTTTCTTTTGCAGTGTAGGCCTGTTCTTCCAGAAGAAATTTTTACCAGTTCCCAAGGATTTGTGCTCATTCTTACTTCCATGAAGGAAGGCAGCAAGAGAGTTCTGCTGGCAATCCAGAGCTTGGAGAGGCACTGATTTACCCCTGGGGGGGATGGAAAAGTGAATGACAATGCACTGGGGAGTTGTGATGCCTTAGGATTTTAGCTTCTGTATTTTTGGTGTATCTGTAATCCTGTGATTCTCTAGTGTATAACTCTGGATTCCATACAGGGTGCTAAGCTCCTGTTCCCAGCATTTTTAGACAAAACAATTCCTCTCTAAGCTCAAACCTCAAGGACACCTCACTGTCTCAGAGCCCCAAGATATGTAAACAGCAGTGAATTGGGGGAGCAAACTTAGAGTAATTGACTTCATTAGCTGAAGCTGCAATTGGAGGATTAAAGCTCAATATGCAAATGGACAGAACTTTCATACTTTCATATAAAGTATGAAAAACTCATGACCTGCTTTCCATTTTGGGTTTAGCCCCTGGGTGGGCTGTGACTCCCTAAATGCACCTGAAGGCTTTCAATAAATATAACTGCCTTTTATTCTCTGAATTTTACCTAGCTCTGTTTTAGGTAAGCTCATCAAGGCATCAGTTGAACAAAGCAGAAACAACAAAATCCACCCCTCTCTTCCCTTATCCCATTTCCCAGCCATTCCATCCCATCTCCTCTGTCCTTTCCCTGCTCCAGCACTCCCAACTCCATCCTCAGCTGGGCTCCTCCATCACAACCCCCATGAGCAGCACAGGGGAGCTCCAGCTCGGCTATTGATCACTGTTTGTGGGCTCTCTGTAAACTTTGGCTGTGAAGGTTTCATTAGGCTGCCTCATAGTCATTACATCAAGTAATGGAAAACATCCATCTTCTCCTGCTCTGCAGCAGCAGCCAATGGAAATCGGGCTGGGGAGAGTTAATCAAGCTATGAAAATCGTTGGCACCTCATGAAGAGAAACCCTGTGGGGTGTGTGGCAGGCTTGGGGGGCTGCAGGGGTGGCTTTGTCACAGGAGATGCCAGAAATTTCATCTCTATCTGCACTGGCAGGAGCTCCTCTGGGATTATATTTAAGAAGGGAGAGCCCTGGACCTCTGCAAAAGCCCAAAGCTCCCCTCTGCCCCTTGCAGATGTTTTGCAGCTGGATGCCAAAGGAACAGGGGAAGGGATTTGGCACTCAAGGGGGTGTGGAGCTTCTGAAGGCAACATTCCACATTTAATTGAGGCTAAACAATCCCTGTCACTCGGCTGAGAGTGGCAACAAGCATCCCCAGCCTCACAGGTGAGCAGTAATCTCAATAAAGTCACGCTCCAGTACCTTCTCCTTGCTGAAGAAACATCCCTTATTGCAGAGCTCACGCACAGGATATCAGATCCCTCCCTCTCCTAAGCCTCAATATTGCCCCAGAAATTAATATTTTCTACAGAGATTAAGTCCAGGTAGACACAAGAGTGCTTCAAAAAAAAAAAAAAAAAAAAAAGAAAAAAGAAAATCAAAAAGAAAACAAGCTTAAAAAATAAAAATTAAAAAAACAGTACTCCCACAAAGGTGATAAAAAATTAAGAATGATCAATATTCCCACAGCAAGCAGGAAAATTCCCAACAGTTTTTGAGAACAATTTTTGAGACTTCATCCAGCATCACCTCTATGGATCTTCATCTCCCAGCTCAAGGCTGTGTTTCCCAAGGATCTACCAACTCCTTGGACATAAGGAGCCACCAACCCAATCCAAGCTCAACAAAACATGAAGAAACTCAAACATTTCACCTCCTACAAGGTTGGAAGCTCTCAGGGAGGAGCAGATCTGAGACTCAAGAGCAGCCTCTAGTTTCAAAGGCCAGTACTGTGCTTGGCCCTGGACCCTCCCCAGCAGCAGGAGGTTTGCTGACCCCAAAAGGTGCTGCTGCTGTCCTCCTGGAAGCAAATCTCCTTTTTGTAGCAGCCCTTCCACGTTGTTTTAGCAGCTGCTGTCTTGCAGGCTGCCGGAGTAAGAGATTAATGCTTTAATTATCCCATCTGAGAGCCGGGAGGCTGAGCCTGTGGATGCTATACGGCACTGACTCCTGGCACTTGTGGATCTAGAGGGAGTACACACTAAAATCAAGCTGGAATCCAAGTGAGGAATAAAAGTGGAAAAAGAAGTAAGACAGCAATCAGAATAATGTGCTTTTAATGCCCAATATCTCACGACCAGCTGGGGCTAGAAATTAAAGCTTCCTGCTTGCTGCAAGTGGGGGATCCTGTCTTGCAAAGACTTTATCTCTCCCATCTCCATCCCGGGTGTTGCAGGATGCTGAGGTTTCCTGCCTTTGCTCCATGCTTTGGAACACACCTAAAAGTGCCTGATCATCCTCATCCTCACCCAGACAGCTCAGGGGTGCATCCAGCTGCTCCTGCATCCTTCCTTGGACAGAGAGGGCTGCTGCACCCCCAGCTTGGATGAGGATCTAGGAGAGGACAGCCAAGCTGGATTCCTTCATTTCCCACCAGGAATGCCTCCATGCCATGTGGCAGCTGTGGGGCTGGCTGGTGGCACAGCTGGAGCATCATCCCTGCTGCTTCTGCATCCCTGCCACCTCTGCATTCCTGCTGTTTTCCTGGTTTCCTCCTCTCCTCTCCCACTCCTCATTTTTCTCCCTCTGCCTTCATTCTCTCACCACCTCAACCTATTTTTCTCTCCTCTCCCTGCTCCCCACCATCCCTCTCTCTGCTCCCCCTCCCTCCTACTTAGGAGGAGATCAATATACTGGGAATGCTGACTAGGGAATTAAATCCAGCCAGCCTGTCTCTTTGAGAGACCTCTCACTAATCAGCTTGGATGGATTCCTAGTCCCCCCTCCACTCGAGAGAGAACCTGCCATGAATCCCTCCACCCCTGCTTCTTGTCACAAGGCTCACAAGGAGGCAAATGTCTCTCTCATCTGCTCTGCACTCGGCTTTTCTTCCCCATGTGTGGATCATGCAGGTTGGAGGCAATAGCAGCACTACCTTGCCTGCTTCTATTTTCTCTCTGAGCTGTGATCCCGACTGGAATGCTGTCCGTGAGTGACTAATTCCATCCTCGCAGCTGTGGGGTCTGCCTGCAGCACGTGGGGCTTCTGTGCTTTGGCAAATCTCTCCTCAGAGCACCGCTGAGAAGGAGAATGCTGCAAATCAGGCTTTTCAGGGGCACATTTATCTTCCTCCATGTTGTTCAAGTGAGGAGTTTCAGAGGAATTGCGTTCATGGATGTGCTGCCGTGCCTGCCTGGCTTGGATCTGTCCTCTGCTCTCTCAGAGGGATGTTCAGGCAGAGCCTCCCCAAAAACCAAGGGCAGGGCAGAGGATGGAGACCAGGCAGCCCAGCTCACACAAAGCTCTCCAGACCAGCCTCAAACTGCAAAGGTTCTGCCATAATGGCTAAATACTGCCTGGATTTCCATCCCACGGTGACTTCTGCTGCTCTGAAATCTGCTTGTTTGACCCCAAACCACAGCTGACACATTCCACTGCCTTTTACAGTTATTTTTTATCAGAGAGTTCTGAAAAGGTTCGGTTGGGCAATGTTGAAATGTTTCTTTTTTGACATTTCTGCTGCCTGACATTCCTGAACTGCAGTGTTTAACTTGGGCTTTTTGGGCTCAATCAAAGCATCAGGTTGGGATTTGGTTCCTGAAATGCAGGAGAAACACAGATACACAACAAGGGATTAGGTGAGCGAGATGGAAACCTGGCCCATGAGGCCCATGATCCAAAATATGATCCCCTGGGCACAGCAGATGGATTCACACATCAGTATTCAACTAAAGCAAGATTTTAGCTCGCTTTGATGAAAGAAGATGCACCAATTTCAGCTGCCCAAAGCTGATCTCGCTAGAGCCCTCGAAGCAAAATTATATGGAAAGGGGGGAACACTGAGTCCTCATAAACATAATTAAAAACAAAAGTCAATTTTGTAGCCTCTCCGTGTTCCTCAAACAGCCAGTCCCATGAGCAGCCAGGCTAATGAAGCCTGGCTGCCTATGGATCGGTGTCTCACGGCTCAATTCTCTGATGTCTAATGAGGTGCAAGCTCTGATCAAAGTTTTCCCCCACCGTTGGGGAATTCATAACAATACACTCATCTGGGAACACACTCATCCTCCCAGGCTCTGCAGGATGAGCTGCTGCTGCTGCCTCTCCTCCCACAGCCGCTCTCACTCGGTGGTTTCTCAGCCCCTCACCGAGCTGCCTGCACCAAACCCACAACCTGTGGGTGCAGTTTGGTTGGAAAGACTGAAAAACATCACTCAGAACTCCAGGGAACCTGCTGCCCCAAAACTCCAACTGCAGAGAATTTGCAGAGACTTCCCAACCTATGATGGTGCAAGGTGGACACTCGAGCCATTTGCACAAGAAGGGAATGTGCAAATAATGATGGGCAGATTGTGGTAGGACAAGGGGGAATGGTTTTAAGTTAGGAGAGGACAAATTTGGATTAGATGTTGGGAGGGAATTCTTCCCTGTGAGGGTGGGCAGGCCCTGGCACAGGATGCCCAGAGAAGCTGTGGCTGCCCCTGGATCCCTGGAAGTGTCCAAGGCCAGGCTGGATGGGGTTTGGAGCAGTGTGGGATAATGGAAGTTGTCCCTGCCCATGGAACTGGATGAACTTTAAGATCCCTCCCAACCCAAACAATTCTGGGATTCTACATTGCAGCAGCAGGACAGAGCCCTTCTAATCAGAACCACCACCATGGATCAGCATTTCCACCACCCCCTTCTCTCCTAGAGCCACACACAGCAGTAAAGCTGTAGAGAAGGACACCAAAAAGCATTTGAGGTGTGTGGGCGGAGAAGAGATGCTGTTTGGTCCGAGGGGAGGCAGGCAAGGAGCTGCAGGAGCTCACCAGCTGCTGGTCCTTTATTACAGCAGAGGATCCTGGCTGATGCAGAAGTAATTTCCGTGCATGGCTGCCTACGCAGGATGCAAGTGAAGTGAACCAAACTCGGCGCCGACATGTGTACGACTACGCCTGTGCGCTTAAACATGCATGCAAACAAGCTCTGCTCCTCCAAACCCTCCCATAGGCTCATCTCTGCATCCAAATGAAGCAAAATCAGTGTTTACCAGCATTTCTAGAGCTCGCTGACAGCCAAAATACAAGATTTCAGCTGTCGAGGCCCTCCTAGGATTATCATGTTTGTAGTGCTGGCTTTTTCATCAGCCTTTTCAGTCGCTGGCAAAGATGGCAGAGCCAAGTGGGACTGAGCAGGGCAGGACACACTGTGCCTTGATGTGTGCCCACCGTGCCCAGGACAGATGGGTTCAAACAGCAGTAGGGTCTGTGCAGCCCCAACAGCACAGGGAGAACCTTGGCAGAGCAAGGCAGGACATGAAGGGAATGGAAACAGAGCTTCTTCCAGCCACAGTGCCAGGTGTGGTTCAGGAGGGAGGAGATGCACAGGGCAGCATGAAGATGCAATTCCCTGCTTTGTCATTCCCTCTGAACCCAGCTCACCAGTATGGGTATCACATTTATCATTGGGTATATCAGTATTGCTCTGGTATAATTTAAAGAATCCCAGCGTGGTTTGGGTTGGAAGGCACCTCGAGGACCATCTCCTTCTATCCCCCTGTCATGGGCAGGGACAACTTCCACTAGCCCAGATTGCTCCAAGCCCTTTCCAACCCATCCTTGACCAATTCCAGGGCTGGAGCAGCCTCAACCCAACCATTCTGGGACTGTTTGATGATGATGCCCCGAGCAGGAGCCCAGGAGCTTGCTGCTGCAGGAGCAGGATGCCTTTGACTCAACACAAAATAACTGAACACCCCATCCTGCAGCACCAGGGCAGGCTGAGAGGTCTGGGGGAGCTGTCCCCACCAAAGCACAGGAGTGGGATGAAGGAATGTGCAGCCCTTCCTGCTGCCAGTGCCCAGCCAGGAGGGTGGATTGCTCAGCCCTGTCAGGAGATGGCTGCACTGCTGCTCTCCGAGTTGGCAGCATCTGCTCCTTCCCATCCCTGCAGCTCTTGTGAGCTGAGCTCCAGAGCCCAGCCAGCACTCAGTGCCCCACACTCAGTGCCCTCCCAGAGCCCTCTGTGCAGCCAGGGCCTCTCTGCACACCACGGAGTGCCCAAGGAGGCATCAGTGCTGCCACCCCGTCTGCCAGGCTGGGGACACCTCTGAAACAGGCACCACACTTGACCCTCGTCCTCTTCTTAATTACCAGCGCGGGCTTTAAATTTCAGGCTTTTATTCATGGACAGGTGTGTGTCTTTGTCAGAGGTCCCTGCTTAAATCATCCACCTCGTCTCCAATAACAATGTTAATGATGCTCAGAGCCAGCGCTGGACTGTAAAACATATTTCCCTGATGTTTGTTCAATAATTCTCTGAGAATTAAAAACATCTATTACCGGCTGCAGGATGCTAAGAGGCCCCTGGAGCAGAGACCAGGCTGTAACTCACTGGAGGGGCTCAGCTGATGCTGCAGATGCTGTTATCCCAGTCCCAGGCTCTGGCACTCAGGGTGTTTGACTCAGTACCAACATGTGGGCACTGCAGCACAGGCACAGCACAGGATTGAGGGTTATCAGCCATGTCCACATCCCTGCTGAGCTCCAAGAGAGCTCGTGGGACACAACACCTCCAGCTGCCCTTCACCATCCCACTGCCATCGTTGGCACTGTTGTTTCCCCAAAGCACTGGTGCCACATCAAGGCTTCATTACCTAAAACATCCCAAACCCAGTGTTCTTGCTCTGCATCACTCACAAACTCAATGGAAACAAGGAGGGAGGAAAGCTGATGAGGGAAGGCAAGCATGGAAGGAGGGAGGATGACACGGTGCCACTCAGTGGTACTGCAGGAATGGAGCCCAGGTGCCCCAAACCACATCACCAGCCTGCTAAAAATACCCATTCACCACCTAAACCTTCAGCCACAGAGCGTGGGAAAAAGCTGCCTCGACAGAGACCGTGCCACAGAACAGTCCCCATGCCTGTCATGACTTCTGGCAGCTCGGAAATGTTGTTTCTGGAAAAATATTTATCCTGTTAATGAAGCCGAGGCAGCAGCGGAGGCCCCAGAAGGTCAGAGCTGCACTTGCTGCAATCAACTCCCTTCACAGCTCCCACTGAATGGGGCTCTGATTGCAGATGCCAATCAGAACACTCAATTTTCCCTGCCTATTTGGGAATTAAAACATAAAGGCCCTTTCCCAGACACTGCATTTAGGGGTGGTTTATATAACATAATCTTGTGGGCAGAAAGCCAGATGGATTCGGAGGGTGGGATGCTGGAGTCGAGTGACTCGATGGAGATGGAAAATACACCTTCAGACATGCGCTCCAGGGAGAGCTGGAGAAGGGGTTGGGTGCTGCTGTCCATGGAAATCCCCCTGGCACCACCCAGAACCTCCAGGACAGAGTTTTCCTGCAGCAGCCTCAGGACTGAGCTGTTTCCAATGGCCACCAGCCAAGCTGCAGGCTGCCGCTTTGGTTCTGCCGCCCGTTATTTTTAATTATTATTGGTGTTTGCGAGCATCTTTGCGTCTCACCCAAACAATGAGACAGTTGGATGATCAGCAGGCAAGAGGAGAAATGAAAACAAAACTAATCCAGTCCTGAAAAAAACGCTTCCGATTGTGAAATGCACAAACGCTCAACTGCTGCCTGGACTCATCCCGCGGTAGGAGCTCACGATTTCCATTTAAATCATCGGAATTAAAGAGCAGCTCGAGTTAGAGCATCTGCCTCAAGATTTCCGTGCCTTCCCGTGCCCCCATGAGCACAGCTGTTTGGATCAGAGACGGAGGAGGGAGCTACAAATTCACCACAGACTGATGGAAATGAGACGTGAGCTGGAAATGATCTGCCTGCGCATTCCCAGCGCACGGGGAGGAGATGTCATCACTCTGAGCTGTGTCCTGGGGGAGGCTGAGGTGACAGGGAAGTCACCTTTTGCCCAGGGAAGTGGCAGAATCACCATCCTTGGAAGTGTTCAAAAGGAATGCGGAGGTGGCACTTGGGGACAGGGGGTGGCAGCACTGGAGGAAGAGTTTGACTCAATCTTGATTCTTGATTTTCCAACCCTACTGATTCCATGACAGCACAAGGAGGACCAGATTTTCACCTTTTCCAGGTTTTTGCAGAATTCAAAGAAGAGTTGAGCACGAAAACGTGTGTGTTGCTACCCACTCAGATGGGATTCAGGAGATGGAACGGAGACATCCCAGAGCTGGAAAGCCAACCTGAGCAGGACAGTGGACTCATCCCCCGGGCTGAGATCCCAGGGCAATGCAAGTCACCCTTTCCCAAGGCTGTTCTTGTTCCTAGCATGCTCAGAGGATGTGTTGGAGAGCAGGCACTGATCAAATCACTTGGGATCTTTTCCCCTTTGGCTCAGCTATGGAGTTTTTCCTCACTTTACTTCCAAATCAGCAAACTTCCCCAGCCCTTGTCACCCTGGAAGAGTGAGGAACTGAATGCAAAGGTTTTACAGGGTGGGCAAAGCCAGAAGTGTCTCTGTCCCTCCCTGGGATGGCTCTGGTGAGGGATGTGGGATGATCCAACAAGAGCCACCTTGCTGGGAGGAGAAACAATGAATAGTGAGTGGCCCAGGCAGCTCTTGGTGTGGGGACACCACAGGGCTGTCTCAGCAAGCCCCACATCCCAGCTGGAACATGGGAATTGTGTCACCCTCAGGGGCAAATCCAACCCACCCATCATCCCCATCCTCCCCATCCTCTGCTTTACAGGCACAGGGAGGACAGAGAGGACATAAAAAGAGGAAGAAAAAAGAAAAATCCCAAGGAAATCATCCTGCTTCCTCCAGATTAGCCCCTTTTCCCCATAAAACCTCCCTGCTCCTTGCTGGAGCTCACATCAGCACAGGGGTTCTGCACCTCAGAGCTGCTCTGTACAGCTCTGCTGTAGTGACAGCCCAGCACAGACATTTCAATGCCCCCCACGGACCATCCTGATGTGTTTCTGCTCATTCATTCCCTTCCCTCACAACCCGCCGGAGAACACATCTGCTCCCTGATCTTGCCACCGCATGGAAACGCTGCTCTCAAGTGCCTCTACTCCAAAACAAGGCTTTAATTACAGCAGAAGAGAGCCCATCAGATCTCTTAATTTAGCCTCTCTTCTTATTAATTAAGCCACAAGACATTTGAAGTAGAAAAGTGTTGGTGGGCAGCTGAAATCAGCCCCCCGGTGGTGTTTTGGGAAGGTAAAGCATCCCCATGGTCCTCGATTTCTGCCCCAGGGGTTGCAATGAGCAAAGTTTTAGCTCCAGCTTTTTTTTCTTTTGGTGAAAATAAATGTCACCAATATGTGGCTGCCAGTAGGGAGCAGCAGGCAGCTCTTTAAAATACTCCAGGGAGCATGGAACAGCACCAGAGAGGTGCCCCTCTGGATCCTGGATCCTTCCTGGATCCCCAGGATGTGCAGCACATCCTGCAGGCAGCCCTAGAGCTAAACCCCTCCACACCAAGTGAGACCAGGAGAGCTGCAGGAAAGGCACCTCATCCCAGGGTTCAGCACCGTCCTTGGAGCTGGGATGGCTGCTGAAGGATGGCTCTGAAGGTGCCATCACAGCCACAGGAGCCAGCACAATTCCCTCACATGGGACTCAGGCTCTCTGAGCCACTGTTTGTGTGTGGCCACAGCAGCGTTTCTATCTGTGCTGGGTACTCATCCAGCAAGCAAATATCCCCTGCCTGAAGCAGCCTCTGTGTGTGCAGATACCAGCGAGACCCACCAGAAGAAGGATGAAAAAAATAAAAAATAAAAAAAACCCAACCCGAAACCCAAAGCCTTCCTCCGGCATTCATCATTTTAATTAGCAGAGCTGTGCCTGGAATCTCAATGGGAGATTATAGCATAAAGAGAGCCAGGCGGAATAGCACAAGTGGCTCCTCTCACTTCAGAAATGAACAGAGCTGCCTGTGAAATTATTAGGAATATTATGTGTCCCATTTCCAGCCCAACACGCACATCCTGGGGGTTCACCCGGCACTGCCAGGATGGTTTCAAGCCAGATGATATTTCCAGCACTGGTGTCCTGCCAAATCATTCACCCTCAGGGCTTGGTCCTTCATCCCTATCTGCCTTCTTCACTTCCCTCGCTGAGCCCCTGGCATGGGAATATAAACATTGGGAAGTGAAGGAGGCTTCAAGCACAGTCAGCCCCACGGCACTGAGTTGCCTGCACATCTCACACACAGCAGGCATCATCCATATGGATACACCAGGGAAATAAATAGATATATAGACACCAATCTTCCATGCCCCAAATGTTCTCAGATAATCACAAAAATCATGGGAGTACATAAAAATCTGCTCCCTCTTCCTTGCGGTTGCCTTGTTCTCTCTTATAAGGGTTAAAAAACTTCCTCTGGAAGTGGAGATTAAAGCCATGATTTCACATTAAATACTCCATGAGCTGGGAATGCACAGCCCTGAGTGTATTTGTGCATCTGCTCCGAGCACAGGCAATCCTGAGGGAGCACTTCTGCTGGCCACGAGGGAGAGATAACGGCATGGCAGCACAGCCCCACATCCAGCACTCCCTGGAAATTGTTATGACCCATCCAATTGCCTGAACAAATAGGTAGTGAACAGGAAGCTAAAGAATCACCCCAATTTGTCTCCCCTAAAAGCCTCCTTGCTGTAATCTCATTTCTTTATTCAGGGCGCCTTGGCTTGTTGTACAGAGTCACTGCTCTGCCTCCGTGACCAGCTTTGGAGTTCTTTCCCTATCGCTGAGTGGAAGTTACTGGAGTAAGGAGCACTCCAGGCATGTGGTGTTATCACCTCGTGCTGAACTGGAGGCTACAAACCTGTTCACATCCACTCAGTGCTCTGGTGATGAAACAGAAATGAGGCAGCACTGGCTGGAAACTCAGCCAAAAGCCCCTTCCTGAGGTTAAAAATCCCAAGAGTGGTGCTGGAAGGAGTTTAAGCTGCTCTGTGAGTTTTCACATGTGGGGTTTAAGGGAGCTTGGCTGGCACCTCTGACTGAAGCGCCAATGTGCCTCGAGGCAGCCTGGTGCTCCATCCTGGTGCTCCAACAGCATCCTGGGCAGCCTGGTGCTCCAGCAGCATCCCAAACCAGCACCCAGCAACATCCCAAGGCAGCTCTGACAGCATCCTGGGCAACCTGGTGCTCCAACAGCATCCCAAACCAGCACCCAGCAACATCCCAAACCAGCATCCAGCAACACCCCAGGACAGCTCTGACAGCATCCCAGACACTCAGCTTCCCTGGCTCAATCCTGGTGCTCCAGCAGAGCCTCCACCCCTCTTTGGAAGGCCATGGGAGAAGACACCTACTCCCTACAAAATCTCCAAACCTAACGGTGGAAATGCAAATCACAGCTAGTTATGCTTATTAAAGCAATTCCCTGGCAGAGAGGACATTCCAGGAAAAGCTGCTTTCGGAGATGATGAGTGCAATTTGTAGATCGTTATCGCTCGGGTAAAATCACAGAACTTTAAAACAATTGGAAATGTTGAGTTTAGACCATCTCCCCTTGGGATATAATCTATGCTTTAATGCTGCCGTGTGTAAGTAACACTTCAATTGCCAGCAGTGATACATTCCCAGTGTGGAGAACGGAGCTGGGATGTGTGACTGTGGAAATAAACCCTCAAAACCAAAAAAAGGCAGTGTTAGCCAGCGGCACTTTCATCCTCCCCTTGGGTGGAGAAAAGCCACCTCTGTCTCCTCCAGCCACTCTTTGGCAGCACCTAAGTGGTTTTCCAAGACTTCAGAAGATTTATGGGAGGAACCAGAGGTGGGAAATGCCTCCCACAGGGAAGGCAGGGGCTAAGGAAGGTAAGAGGAAGAGTTTGACCCTAAACTGAGAATTTATTCAAGGGCAGGAAAAGCTTCTCAGCACAGGACTCTGTCTCGCTCCAACTCTTCCCACTCAGCGCTCGCCACAACCCTCCATCCTCTGCACATCCACAAAAATCACATCCCTGGCCTGAAGCCAGGCTGGAGCAGTTTAGAGGACTCAAAAAACACATCCTTCTGACTCCACACATGCTCCCCTGCCCCGAGTAAATCCGTAATGCCCAATACTCATCCGCTGGAAACGCAATCAGTGAGGGCAGGTCGAGGCTTGGCGAGCCTGGAGCTCTTTAGGAATAATAACGGGAAGGCTGCCCACCTGCCTTTCCAAAACAGAGCCCATTAAACCGCGGGGAGAAGGGATGCTCACGGACGATGGCAGCTCTTGCGTCGTCTCATAAATATTTAACGGGAAGCACTTTGGAAAGAGGAATGTTATTAAGCCTGGTGTCGTCTGTGGCTCCAAATGTGGCCATACATCAGATGTTGCCAGTCTGGTGTGTAAAACCCTCCTAGAGCAGCCGCTGGCAAAGCAGTTTCTTCGGGGTGGAAAAAAAAAAAAAAACTTAGAAAAGGGGGGGAAAAATAATAGGAAAATAAAGGAAAATCACGAGTTGTGGAGCCCTGGGGAGCTGCGTGTGAATGTTTGAGTGATACCCTAGCAATAGATCAGACCTTCACAAGCACCTACAGCCACACTGGCAGCTCCAAGAGGGGGGAAAAGGGGAGGGGGAAAGGCAAATCCCAGTAAAACAGAATGCGTTGGCTGGAAAGTAATCCTTGGCAGCAGTTTTTAGCATAAACACATTGTTGGGTGTTATTTTTTCCTTCCTGCAATGGCAAATTAATGCTTCTACTGCTGCCGAAGATGCTCTAATAACATTCATTCCAGCACTTCACGCTTTGTTATGATGCTTTTGACTTCTTTTGGGGTCTGGTTTTATTTTTCTTTGGACTATTGATATAATTTCCTTCATCACCACCTTGACAACCCCAGAGGGATGGAAAAAGCCTGTTCCAGCTGAGAGCAAATCCATCTGATGCCTTTTTCTGCAGGTTAAGAGCTAGACTGGGCTCCCACTCACCTTTTGGAGCACCCAGAAGCCATGGAGCAAATCAAGCTCCTGTTTGTTGAAGCCAGTAGGTTTTTCCAGCATTGGGGATCAATCTCAAGGGCGGCCAGCACAGTATTCTGCCTCAAAATATGAATTTAGGTTCGTATCTTTGGAGCTCTCAAGCTTCTCCCTGTTTGCTGCTGGGTTCCCATATTGCCAGCAGGGATACAAGGAATAAAAACAAGCCATCCAAGGACACACAGCCTGGAGGATCCCACTTCTGTTTGCATCCTAAAACATCACCTCACCCCCATCACACCCTTCTGAACTACACAGACCTTGCCAGGTGTTCCTTTCCGTTCCAAAACACTGATAATCCCTTTTATTAGGCTTCCACAACCTGGTTCCTCACTCTCACTGCAAAATCAGGGATAGTTACAGTGGCTGTTGCTCATTGACCATCTGAGCAATGACTTATGAAGTGTATTTGAATAGGAAATAGCACTATTAAGGCACTTGGCAATATGGCAGGAGCAAAAGCAGCTCATCAGTTCATCATTTGGTTTGAAAAATACTGAAAATTATTTTGATTCCCTAATTATTGTAATGAAAACCTGGGGAAGGGATGTGTGTGTGGAAAGGACGGAAGGCTGCTAGGATGGGCAGGGAAAAGGATTTATAAATTATCCCAAAAACATGGTGAGACAACCCCAAGTGCAAAGGCCAGGAGGGTGTTGGATACTGCATCTTCCTACCCTAAACACCCTCAGCACCTGCAGCAGGCAGCTGATGAGTCCCTGCTGCACAGGGAAACCTCTGGAGCATCCAAGAAACCCCAGGACACATCACTGAATGACGATGAGGATGGAGTGAACCAGCACTTGCTCCCTCCTCGCCCATTTTCCATGCTTCCACTCCTGCCCTCACAATCCCAAACCAGGCTCAGGCGACCCCAGTCCTGCTTGTCAGTCCCGAGTTCATTTAATCCACACATGTGTTTAATTCCCTGCACTCTGGCATTTCCCTCCTCTATCACTTTTCACAGCCTGTCAGTCCCGAAATCCTTTCCCAAGCAGCCACATGCCACAGCTACTTAGGAATTACGCCAGCTCCAGCAGTCATTAGGCACTTCCCATGTCCTACACGCAGCTGGGAATGTTCAGGCTGCCCAGACTCAATCAGACAGAGGATCAGCTGTGAGCTGAGCGGGGAGGTGAGCAGGGATGGCACCTGCCATGCTCCTGCCTTCAAACCCTTCAGGTGGTGAATGCTGTGGGGTTTTTCCTTAAGATTTCGGGAGTTTCGTTTGTTTTCTCTTGAAAAAAAGAGAAATTACTCTGAAAAAGAGAGAAATTCTCCTTGAGGAGTTTTGGCATCCAAGGAGAAAGTCCTCATCACCCATTTATCCCACCATGGCCTCTGCTGAAGGTGATTCACCCCTAATCCTGGCCTTGTCTCCTGTTTTCCAGAGAAAACACTCCTTCCAGCTTTCCCTGGACACACCATCGCTCTGATCCGGTCTGCTAGCTACTGAGAGACAGCTCTGCAGATGGATTTGGATACCTGAGGATGCAGATCCAGTGCCTGGTGGGATTCCAGCACAACCAGCTGGAGAGGTGAGTATTCCCTGTGGAACCCCACAGGACACAAATGCATCACCTGCTCAAGTGCTGCCAGAATTCCTGGTGCCTCCATGTTGCCCCAGTGCTACATCACCTGTTTTAAGTGCTTTGCTGCTAGGTCTGGGGCTTCACCAGCAGGTGTTGCCAGTAAATCTCTGCATTTATTTTGGTTTTTTTAAACAAAGAATCGTAGAATCCCCAAATGGTTTGAGTTGGAAATGACCTCAAAGCTCATCTTGTTCCAAGGGATACCTTCCACTAGATTGGTTTAATAGAGGGAAACTGAGGCACGCCAAGAAAACAGGACCTGCCCACCCATCACTCCGTAAAGAGCCACATCCCTTGCTGGGACTGAAAACCCAAAAGAGAGGGTGATGGGAAGGCTTCCCCATGCTCCAGCACAACTCAGACCCTCAGCTCCCCAACAAACCCAATCCCATGGCAATTCCCATCCTGACAAGCTCTGTTTTTCCCCCTGGAGTCGTTAGAAAAAACCACGGGGTGGGGGGGGGGGGGGGGGGGTGTGGAAATCATCGCTCACCCTTCGCAAGGTCAACAAAAATCCCTCAAAATGTCATCGAGTTTTGCGAGTCCTAAATGAAGAAATTGCTTAATCTACCTGGGGGATTGCAGCTATTATATCCAGTGCCGTAAACAAGCCACGGCTGCAGCTCCGAAGGATTGCACCGGCGGAGAGGAGCCGCGGCTAAATTGACAAGTTGTCTCCGCTGCCCTTGAAAGTCAATTTGCCACCGCTCACCTCATTTCAAATTAGCACAGAGAGAAAACTCGTCAGCCCAGCTGCTCTTTTGGGGCTTTTATGCAAGATCCCTGCTCCACATGCTGGTGGTGCAGGGGTTATCCTGCTGCAACAGGAATAGGGAAAAACTGGAGATTAAATGAAGAGCCTGAATGTGGTCAAAGCTGCCTAAAGTGTTTAAGGACAGGTTGGATGGAGCTTGGACAACCTGGGAAGGTGTTGCTAGTGGAATGAGATGAGATTTAAGGTCCCTTCCAGCCCAAACTGTTCTGTGATACTACAAAATTAGGGAGAAATTCAGCCTTTTACCAACAAACCTGCAAAAGGTGTGTACATCCCTAAAATCCTTTGCTGGAGGCTTAAAAGGGATGAGTACAGGAGCAGAGTTCTGCACCAAGGTGGAGTTTATTGCTGCTCCAGGGCAACATCTGGGACTGCTGAATGCTCACAGCAGGTCAGGATGGCTGGAGGAAGAAGAGATCCTCCAGATTGGTGTGCAACTTTTTTGAAAAGGGCCCTGAATAGAAACAGGTTCGAACCACATTTGCAACAAACGTGTTCAGCATCCAGGGAATTCGCTTTGTATTTTCAAAAGAGGAGTTTTCAATAGCTATGATTTCAGGTGAAAGTTTCATATCAATGCTGGATGGATGGTATTAAAAAAAAAAAAAAAATCAAAGGCAGTAATATTATCCTGGAGCCTGAAATGGTCTTGTTTTCAGACCTCAACGTGGATCTGGTGGATCCATCAAGCCCCTTTGCTCAAGGAGGGGTTAAAACCTTGCTGTGATCTCCCTGGCTGCTCTCAGGAGAAGCACCACCTTCTCTGACCTCCAGGAAGCTCCTGGAGGTGCCCAAACCAAGCTCTGCAGCCCACAGAAAGGGAAACATCCACAGATTCTTCTGAGCTCCAAAGGCAGATCCAGAGCCTCAGGGAAGACCGAGTAACCAAGCAAAGGAGGAAAAATGCATTATTGTGGAGATCTGGAGGGTGAGGCTTCCTGCCCTTCCCAGCTTTGTTCAGCACCAAACACAACCAGGGCAGGAGGCACTCAGTGCAGCCCAATCCCTGCAGAGCCTGCGCTGCAGCACGACCGATGTGACAAAGCCACGTCGTGTTTGGTCACCCACAGCACACGGAGGGACAACGCGGCAGCCATCTGCCCTCGCTGCCTGCACAAAGGGCCCCTTGACAGACGGGCCAGCCATGGCCTTGGGCCCCAGCCCTGCAGCCACGGGCAGCACAAGAGGCCCTGTGTTCCCTGTGCTCCTGGCGGGAGGAGGATAAAGAGCCACTGTTGGCTGTCGCTGGCATTCCCGGCTGACCCATGGCTGCCAACAACCTCCCGCCTTTCCCACCCCCAGATCTGTGAGTGCCCTGACCCCCAACACCCTGCTGGGAGGGGACTGGATCCTGGAAGGAGGCAGGTAGCAAGCTCAGATCCCTAACTCAGGTTCTTCAGGATACCCTCAAGCATCATGGCTTTGATGCTTGTCTGACCTCAACGCGGGCAATAGCTCGTGGGTCTAAGAGCATCAGGTACTCAAACAGCACGTGTTAAGAAATTTCTGGTTGGTTTTGGTTTCTCAGCACCAAATCTCTCACAAAACTAGCGTTTGCTTTCCAAAATAAACAGCAGAGCGTGGAAAAAGAGGGAAAGCACAAATGGAACTAAGGGGTCCCACTAAATCCCAAGCAATTTGGAGGCAGGTAGCAGCACACAGGTGGGATTCAGCCTGGGGGCAAGGCACAAAGTTGAGGCCAGTTGGTATCTTTTGGTGTTTCACCCATCACCAGCAGAGCCTCTGTGGTGTTTTATCTCAATCCTTTGCTCTCACCCCCATGTTCTTGCTGCAGCTCCCAATTTTCCAATGCATGGCATGCACTGCTTCCTTTGGATGAGCTGTGACTGCAGCACAGCACTGCTCTTTGGCATAAAAACTTTTCCCCCTGCACTCCCCGTGAATAATTTATCCCCCATGCCTGGCACACAGAGCTGCCTTCACCCTGCAGCTTCTGGTGTGCCAATGGCCTTTGCTCCTCACCCACAGGGTGTTATCCCTGTTATCTACACCAGTGACTGCAGGGGAAGGCAAAACCCTGCCTGCTCTCAGGGATGACACTCCTCACCTTCTGCCACCGCATCTACTGACAAAATGCAAACCAAGGGAGCAGATGGAGAAGTGAACGTGGAATTTTTCCCCCCCACTGCTCCCATTTGAATCAGCCACAGGTGATTCCAGGCATAGGAGATTCTGAGCTCGTGGGGGAAGTGGGAACGAGCAGGGAGGGGGCATTATGTCCTGGAGTAGTGGACATCCAAAAATGAACAGATTAAAATCGCAGAGCACCGAGAACAGAACTCAGAGTGTTCTTTGATTAGCTGGAGAACGCTGACATTAGGAGAAGCATTTGCCTGAGCAAATTCCCTTGGATAGTCATGATCCAAGTGCTGCCAGCATAGGCAGCAGCTTGGCAGGGCAGGGAGGTTACAGCAGGGCACTGACACTCTGAGAAAACCAGGGCTCTGCCAAAATACATCGTTCCCTGACCCCCTGCTTCCTCCCGAGCCTTCTGGCCCTGATCCTACAGCAAAATCACCAGAAACCTACCCAGAAAAGAGCACGGAGCTCTGTTCTCTCACACCCCATTGCAGCCCCATGGCTGCCTTTCCCCTATCACAGAAAATCCGGGGCCAGATCCACAAGCAGCATCCCAACTCCCTGCTGAAACTCCTGCTGCTTTATGTCACTGAAGATCCTCCTACAACCCAAACCCGAATCAAAGCATTCCTGGGAGAAGCCCTGCGCCTCCCCACCAGCAAAAAGAGCTTTTGACCACAGTGTGTGGTGTACAATTTGACTTTGAGTGACTACCATAAAGTGTTTTTATTTTTAAGCTGTTTTATACCGTTTCCCCAGCTCACGAGGAGTGCACCTTGGTGTCAACAGGACTCTTTTGTCTTTGTAAGCTATTTTGAGGCAAAATATCTGTAAATTACTTCCCCAAACCTCCGCACAAGCAGATCATGCAGAGAAAATAGGCTTTGCAGGAATGCAGTAAATTGTTTCTGTCACACAAGGAAATACAACCAATGGAAATCGTTATGGATGAGTCATTATGAGAGGGACCGAAAAAATTAACCTTCATCCATTTCCTTCATCTCAGAGCGTGTGCGAGGGTGTGCACAGGAGAAGGAAGGTGGAGAGCACCTGCTAAGTGAGGGCACAGAGCTGGGGGAAAGGTGGGATGTGCAAGCAGCTCTCGACAGGAAAAACCTGACATTTCAGGAGAGGGTGCCAGGGTGGGGTGGTGTGAAAGGAGAGACGCGTCAGCCCACCCCAGGATGGGAAGGGATGGTCCAGGGTGGGAGAAATTTCTGCTCAATCCCATCACACAGGAGGGGGATGCTCTTTTCCAGCTATTTTTATGCATTGATTTGGTCTATCCCTGCCCTCAAATCCCATGGAAACCTCAGGAGGTGAACGTGTTTAAGGAGAAAGGTGAAGCCGAAGCTCAGTGAGCACAGGCTGTCTCCCACCTACTCCCACCACACATTTTCTTGCCCAATCCTCCACGATTCCAGAGTAAACACGCAGTTTTCTATTTGCCAGAGGTTTTTTTTATTTTTTGTAAATGCAGAGAAAATAGAGAAGGAATGCAGCAGTGTGGGCCAACGAGCTCTGCCTGCGTGGGAGAGGTGGCTCTGGGAGACAGAAGCACCAGCCAGAGGAGTACGTGTGAACACGGCAGAGGAAAACATTTATTCCCACACATTTGGGATAAAACCCATCAGTAGTACCGCCAGCTCGGCACCACCCAGCTCTGCTTCATCCCCTCACCACTAACCAAGTGCTGTGCATGCGTTCCCCTCCATACTTATGCACATTCCCCTGCAGAGGTTACAAAAAATAAGACGCAAATCCATTTCCAGAGCGGCAGATAACGATTCCTCCGGCCGCGGCGCGCAAACAAGGCGGCGGAAAAGGCTCAAGTGTTAAATGTTCCCTAATGTGCAGTAATTGATTTCCATGTGTGCAGTAATGGATTTGGTCACATCATGCAACAATGGATTTGACATGGGTTCTCAGTGATATTATAAACATAGTTAAGTCGTTAGCGCGGTGCTCGGGAATTAGGCCTTTAATAGCGCTGACCTCGTGCCCTGAGCCAGCTGGCCAGCACTGGCAGCCACCAAAATCTTCAGGGATGGTTCATGCTCAAGGACACAGACAGAAATTTAACAGCTGAAAGCCACTTGGAGAAGAGTAAAACGCATCCTGAGTTATACTCCATCCCTTTGCTCCCATGTACATGGTTCCTGTCCAGCCTGTCTCCTTCAGAAAAACCACGTGCAAACACGGTGGCTGCCCACCCACCCCAAAGTTGCACTCCCACCCCAGGGATGGGCAGGGGAGTGGCCTAGAAACTCAGGGTGGTTTGGGTTGGAAGGGAACTTGAAAATCACCTAGTTCCAGCCCTCCAGGTTGCTCTAAGCCCCACCCAAATCAGCCAGAAAAAGGTGTTCAGCATCGCCTCACCCAAAAAACTTCAGCCCCAATAAAACTTGGTTTCAAAAGTTCGTTCTGCTTGCCATCACAAGCAGAGCTATTCAAACCTGCAAGGCTTTGCATTCAGCCCTCTGAGCCCAACTTGACTCATCTTAGAATCCCAGAATGGTTTGGGCTGGGAAGGGAACTTAAAGTTCATCTTGTTCCAACCCTTCCTGCCATGGGCAGGGACACCTGTCCACTATCCCAGTTTGCTCCACGCCTTGTCCAGCCTGGCCTGGACACTTCCAGGGATCCAGGGGCAGCCACAGCTTCTTGGGGCTCACCAGGCCTTACAGGGAAGAATTTCTTCCCAATATCCCATCTATCCCTGCCCTCTGGCAGTGGGAAGCCATTCTCCCTTGTCCTGTTACTCCAGGCCTGTGTCCCAAGTCCCTCTCCAGCTCTCCTGGAGTCCTTTTAGGCAATGGAAGGTGCTCTAAGATATCCCCAGAGCCTTCTCTTCTCCAGGCTGAGCACCCCCAGCACCCCCAGCTCTCCCAGCCGAGCAGAGGGGCTCCAGCTTTCAGAGCATTTCCATGGCCTCCTCTGGACTTGCTCCAGCAGCTCCACATTCCTTCCAGGTCTTTGCCTCCACTAAAAATCATCTCCCACGTCACACAGCCCAGCCATTTACAAATTCCTGCTCCTGTTCCAAGCACTGGTGGTAGAAGTCATAGAACCTGACAGATTCATGGAATCATGGAACAGTTTTGGATTGCAAGTAACCCTAAAGATCCTCTTATTCCAACCCCCATCACCACCACCATGTCTCCTGCTACAGGAAACACCAGCTGGAGCCCAGCACCATCTCCTGTCAGCAGGGCCCCTCGAGAGACCACAAGGTAGTCACAGAGGGCTGGAATTGGCTCCTGTTGGGTATTTACAAGCCTTGCAGCAGTGTTAAAAATCTATTATTTTCACTCGGTCACTGCAGCAGCACTCGCCTTCTGTTGAGAAGTGATTGGGCTGCTGTCCGTCAGGACACTGAGCGATTGTACAGAGAAAATTGCATTCAGCAATGGGGGATTTAAGAGGGTTCTTGTTCTCAAACAGGGCTCCAATTAATTAACTCAGAGGAAGGGGCTGCTCGGGGTTTGCTTAGTGTTTTCTGTGTTTTCCTTGGTGCATTGAATTTATTGGCGGGTGTCTTGGTTTGTTCCTTTCTTGCTTTTCTGTTTGTCTTTGAGACTCTTTGCGGGATGATAAAGCACAGGGAATGTGTTTACTCAGCAGGGGATTAATTGGCAAGCAGGCAGGAGAAATGGCTGGGCCAAGATTCGGATTCCAACCTTCACCAGGAAGGTTGGAATTTGGCCAGGAAAGCCTCCTGGACAGCCCAGTGCTTGTGGGATTTTGTAGCACAAGGGTGTCAAGATCCACCAGAAGCTGTGGCAGGAAATGATCTCAGGGATGAGGCTTTCACTTCAACTCTTTCAATGCTGCATCATGCAAAATATGGGGGAAACTAGCAAACATGATGTCATGGGCATGAGAAATGCACCAGAACTGGGTGTGCAACAAGTGGGAGCAACACTGAGCTCTGAAGAAACCAGGAAAACCTTTTATTAGGATTTTGGCTCCTGCCTGAGGCAGCACAGTGCTGTTTCAAAGGATATAGTAAAGGCTGCAACACCCTCCACTCCTCCCTGCAGGCTGTGATCACGTACTAGGACAAGAAATTCCTCAAGACATGGATAATTTGTTCATTTTTTCAACAGCAAACACAGGAAGGTTTGGCCTCAGGTGGAGTCCCACCACACAGACCATACCCCAGGTGAGAATATCCTGTGTTGAAAGAGAATTAGAGATCAGTGCTGCACTTGGAGAGGCTGTGGTGCACAGCTGGTGGAACCACACGGATGAGCTTCAATTGAGGGACTCCTGGAGGAGCACACTGGGATGTGTGTGACTGCTGAGAAGAGCAGGTGCCCCCATTGGGGTGGGATTTGGAGGAGCACATCCTCCAGCACGCAACTCCCAAATTTTCAACAGAATCATGTTCCTCAAGAGCAGATGGACACCAGGAAGCTGGAGATTCGTGGCCTGTGGTGGCCCAGAACACAGCACCACCTCTTCTTGCTTGAGACCTGGGACCCCACAGCTCCCCAAACACAACCACAACCACCCAGCCCTGACTGTCCCTTCAGACTGAGACATTTCACAGCGCCAGAGCCATTTCCAGGGGTGACAAAGGTCCCCTTCTTGCCCTGAGCCCTAATCTTTCAGAGGAATCAATCTTCAAAGCAATCTCGCCCCAGCAGAGCCAGTTTTGATTTATGAGCTCCTCTGACGGGGGAGATGGGAATGGTTGGCTGGATGGGGTCAGTGCCAGCAGGAACCTCCACAAAAAAGAGGCACCCAGAGCACAGCTGGAGCAACCACCACCTCGTTGTCCTTGGGAAATTCCAACCTGCCTTGTTTTCCTCATTAACCAGGGAAAGCAAGTTTCCCACCTCCAATAAATTTTTTTTAACCAAGAGTTAACCTCAGCAATAGCACAAGAGCCTCATCAAAGGCTTTGTTTTCCTCTCATAACACCATTCCCTACTACAAACTGCAGCATAACCTACACACGAAACGAGCAACTGAACCAAGGGGATTTGGCTTCATTGAAATAAAACATTTTGATGAAATTTTAAATGAGAAAATGGTGATGGCCCCCACAAAATGATTTGATTTCGGTGAATCTGTGTTTTCATTTTGAAAACTGATTCATTAGAATTTTTTTTCCAACCAGCTCTAATCAAAGTGCTTTAGGCGTTTTTGAAAATTTCAGTCCCGAGCTTCAAAACAATTTAATTTGTGTTATAAAGCAGCGAAGTTTATGACACAGAGATACAGCGAATGGAAGCACTTTTTGACTTTGCAAACACTTCAGCTTTAAGAAATTAAATTAATGGTAATGTGGGAGAGTAATTTCAAAAGTTTCTTTCCCGAAGTACAGAAAGTATTTTCCAACTCATCTGAAAGCAGACTTTATAAATATAATATAAGGTTGTCATCTCCACGCTTACAGCTTGCTTTTCACTACCACCAGCTCCATTTAAAGTTTCTTCAGGTCGTGAGCAAATGAAATAAAAGAACTCATTTCTGTTCCTGAAAACTCCAGTGACGGCATCGTTACAGAGAGCATCTCCAAAGGGAAAAGGGAAAAGGGGAGAGAAAGCAGAGGATATATAGCAAAAAATGGAAAGAGAATGAGAACATCACGGGAAATGCTCATTCCAACAAGGGCCCCATTCACCCGCTCTTGTCTTTCCTTCAGGGTTAGTTCATGTTTCATTACAGATTAACACAGCATCTCTTCTCTCCAGCCTCTCGCTGGAGATCACTCCATCCATTTAAATAGATTTCAAAAGCCAGGATTGATCTATGCCAAGCTGTAATTTTGGATGCTAGCGTGGCAGTTAATGCACTCCAGCCTTTGCAGGGAGGAGGAGGTGTGTGAATTGCTTCCTCAATATGATAAATTCATTAGATAAAGGAACCTGAGATAACAGGAACAGCACTTGGAAAGCATCTGGTGGCACGGATGTGCAGGGAAGGAGGTCACAGCATGACTCTCACCATTTGCAACAGAGCACAGAGCTGAACAAAAGAGACTTGCACAGGGGACTGGAAGGGACCTTTGGGTCAAGCACTCCTACTTTTTCCCCTCTGAGATAACCATGTAACAATCTGACAGCTGCTTGAACCTGTGAATGCCATCCCATGGGAAGCATCTCAAAATGCCAAGCAGGAAGACTATGGGAAAAATGAAATATCATGCCCCTAAATAGAGGGGAAGCACAGATCTTGTTTGAAATTCTGATGGTAGAGATGCTGAAAGCGATACCAGAAATATGTTGTGCTGTCCAGGCTGGATGAAGAAGATGGGGCAGCAGGGAGTGACAAAGCCACAGGGTGTGTAATCCCTGCTATCCCAGCAGCTCCTGGCACTTCCACATGCACCAGGATCTGGTAGCTCGCTGAGCCAGCCCTCCCCAGCCTGTTCAAATTCAGCTCCACCACCACAGGGAAAGGAGCACGGCAGGCTCTGAGGATCTGCTCTGATGGTTTGGCTCACAGAAAACCAGGACAAAGAAATAGGAGGATGCTTTGGCAGCCACATAAAGGAGACTAATAAACACTGAAGAAGGGAGCAAAGCGATGGAGATCAACAGGGCATCCCAAAGCAGGGGAGTGAAAAATGGGAGGAATGCTCTCATGGAGAAGAAGAAGGAGCATGGAAAGCTAGCAAGAGATTAAGGATGCTAAAAACCGGAGGCTTTAGGAGGTCCAGCACCATGTCCAAGAGCACTGCAGGAAGCCCACAGAACAGAGAAGCCTCAGAGCAAAGTCCTGCAGCCAAGTGAGGCTCAGAGATCAGAGAGGAGCAGGTCAGGCTCAGGTTTTTCCAGCACCCCTGCGGGGATGACAGCCAGGAACACCTGCATCCTCCCAGCTCCCTGCCATCCGTGAGGTTACCTGATCTAAACCAAACCTAATCAATACAGGGAGGAGGAATTCAGCATGAGGAGATTACCATGGCAGGAGAGCTGCTCGCAGCCACAGTGCTGGCAAAGCCTTCCCACAACAGCAAGCGAGCTGCCAGATGGATTTTGATCTCATTAATCTGTTTCGGGGCCAGCCGGCAGCGCGGGGCTGCCGTGGGCAAAGCAGCACGCGACACCTTCCTCAAAATCCTCGGAAATGGGAAAGATTTTACATGGAAATGTTCTCCCACTCAGAGCACTTCAGGCAGCCAAGTGCTGGAAATGTGGGTCATATATGCCCAGAGAAGCTGTGGCTGCCCCTGGATCCCTGGAAGTGTCTGAGGCCAGGCTGGACAGAACTTGGAGCAGCTCAGCCTGCTGGAAGGTGTTCCTGCCCACAGCAAAGGAGTGGAACAGGATGGGCTTTAAGGTCATTTCCAACCCAAACCATTCCATAACTGCACAATTCTGTATCTGTGCTATCAATTCATTTATCAGTTCTGCAGCTCAGAGCTTATTTGGATTTCACGTAAGGTAATGAGGATACTGCAATGTCTCTATCCAGGGAAAAGTCCTTCCTGCACTCACTTGAGGCTGTACAAATTCAACATCCTCTATAGTGCAAGGGGTCAGTGCTGTACAGTGGATAATGTTCCAGGCTGGGACTTGGGGTCCTCACTCTGGTACTGGTTCTAGATAACCTTGAGGATTATAAACCTCTCATTGCATCCTCTCTTCTTTCTCCTAAGCGAAATAAGGATACTATCTGGAATTGAGGTCTCCCAGTAAAAAGCATTCCATAATTGTTATTTTATCGGGATTGAGGAACATATAGAAGGCTCTATAGCAAAGCCTGAGACACCACAAGGTAACAGATAACAAACCAGTTCTCAGATAACAAACCTGGAACTACAGGCATCAATAAATCAGCTACAGTGCAGGAGCAGTCTCAGCTTAGGGTAGAATCATAGGATGGTTTGGGTTGGAAGGGACTTAAAGCTCATCTCAGCCCAACCCCCTTGCCATGGACAGGGACACTTCCCAGCAGACCAGGTAAAGACCTGGCATTACACACTTCCAGGGATGGAGCAGCCACTGCTTCTCTGGACAGCCTGTGCCAGGGCTTCACCACCCTCACAGGGAACAACTTTTTCCTAATATCTAACCTAATCCCCATCAGTTTGAAGCCATTCCCTGTTGTTCTTTGCAACTGGACCAAGTCAAGAGTGATGCTGGGAGCACCACAGCATGGAGAGGCCACTTGCAGCTGTCACCAGCCAGAAAATGTGCTGTTTTCTCTCACTGAGGGTCCTCCTGCTCCTTCCAGCCCTGTGCCACACTTATCGACCACCCAACGCTGCACATCAGCCTCTGCTGAGCATGAGCTCAGCTTCAAAGCAATGCAAATCCATGGATGTGAGGGGCTGCTCACACCCAGAGCACACCGAGTTCAGGGCAGGTCGGTCCATATCAATTAGAGATAAATTTAGGCTAATGAGAAGTAAGTGTCCAGGCAGGGCTTTCTATCGATTTGGTTAAACCAATGTAAGAGAGCAAGTGCACGTGTGGATCCGGGGATGTGTGCATGGATAACTGCAGTGCTCCTTGGCACTTTGCCCCCAAACCTTCTTTGGTTAATTCGGAAGGTTTTCAGATGAAAGCAGCAAATTTGCAGTGTTTTGTTCTGTTTTCAAGTAACGATGCTCACCCGGCACTTCCAAACCCTCTGTGAAACAGAGCCACTGTTTTCTTTTGTACAGAAAAGTTGGGAGATAAATTGCAGATGATTCAGTAAATAACTCAGCCTATGACCTTGATGCTTATTGATTCCTCAAGCTGTTTATCTTTCTTGTGTGCTCCCCAGCAAAAACAATTATCACTTAATTATAAAGCAGCTTGGCTGGAGGGAACCACCAATTGGCTGGCACAGGATGAGTTCATCCCTGAGCACCACAGAGCCCCGACCAGAGCGACTGCTTAGGATTCAGAGCCACAAACTTCATTATTTCCTTCCTAGCTCATGTTTTTCCCCTCGTTTTAAAATCACTTAAGGATGTTTAGCCAATCCGGGTGTCTGACTGCCCGAATATTCGCGACGGATGGGATCGAAACTGCGAGTGCCAGCACTGGAAAGGGAGAAAAAAAGAACCAGAATGATAAAAAGAAGCGCAAGGAAAGGTTGTCGGTCCTAGAAATAAAATACCTGGGCTGTTCTCTCCTTCAGTGACCTTGGGTGAAGCATTTTCTCTGTTGCCTCCCCTGCTCTCTGTGCAGGGCTGTGCCAGCCGTGTACACAATCAGGAACAAAGGATTCCTCCTGCTCCTGCCCGAAGTTTCCCAATGCCACTGGGATAGGAAAAATGACAGCTTGGCACTGCTGCAGCCATGCATGCATTTGGAAAGCACTTAGAGACATCCATTAGCTCGGGAAAGGGAATTATCATCTCCACCCCAAGGCAGGAGGAGGGAAAGGAACCTCCCCCTTCACTAGAAATGAAGGATTTGTAATTTTTATGCACTTTTGAGCTGTGCCATCCTCCAGTGAAAGGGGGTGACGGGGTCCACAGGGGGATCTGGATAGGCTGGATACCAGAGCAGGTCTAGGGAAGGGAATGGAGCTAGGAAAGGTCTGAGGGAGCTGGGAAAGGAGCTCAGCCTGGAAAAAAGGGGATCAGGGGGACCCTGTGGCTCTGCACAGCTCCTCACAGGAGGGGACAGCCAGAGGGATCAGGCTGTGCTCCCAGGGAACAGGGACAGGAGGAGAGAAAACAACCTCTCAAGTTGTGCCACAGGAGGTTTAGGTTGGATATTGGGGAGAACTTCTTCCTGGAAAGGGTTGCCCAGCCCTGGCACAGCTGCCCAGGGCAGTGGTGGATTCACCATCCTTGGAGGGATCTCCACCCCACTTGGGAATATGGCTCAGGGATGGGCTTGGCAGTGCTGGCTTAACAGTTGGGCTCCATGATCTTGGAAGTTTTTCCAACCCAAATGATTCTCTGATTCACACTCCAGACTCCCTAAACATGCCTCTGCCCTACAAAAACACACAACCTGCAGCAGACACGCTTTGTTTCCCAGCACTAGATGCTCTTTAGCTGCCAGATCCCCCAAACCTGCCCCTCCTCCTCCTCCTCCTCCTCCTCTTCCATAAATCCTCAACAGCAGCAAACTCCATTAGGGAGCTGCAGGACCCTGATGTGATCAGACACCGCAGATTGAGGGATCCAATGCAATTCAGAGCAGCAGCAGCCAAAACCACTAAATAAACATTGTTACACACCGTAAAGAGATCAGGGACAGGGAACACATCCCGGCTGGCTCTGAGGAGCAGTGTGGGGACACCAAGCCTCTGTCCCTGCCGTGGCAGCAGGGATGGCAGCAAAGCCACACGATGGCACTGCGTTTTGCAGAGCTCTCCAGTTCCAGCAGGTTTTGCAGCAGTGCCCAGCCCTGCCGGACCCAGTGCAGCATTTCCCTGTGCAAACAGCTCGGGTTTCGCAGGGACACTGTAACGACCTCGCTGCCGGCTCAGCACGGAGGGCTCAGCAGAGGCTTTGCAGAGCAGCCCTGCCCGAGTGCAGAGGTCAGTGCTCTGCAGCTCTGATCCAAGCTCCATCCCTGGCTCCAGCAGCACCATTTCAATTCCATTTCAGCCCAGGGCAGAGGAGCTCTGCATTGCTGTGTGGGCAGAAGACTGAGGCACTGAATCCCAGAGTGGTTTTGGTTTAAAGAGACCTTAGAGCCCATCTTGGTCCACTCCCTGCCATGGGCAGAGACACCTTCATGTCCCAGGTTGCTCCAAACCCTGTCCAGCCTGGCCTTGGACACTTTCAGGAATCCAGGGGCAGCCACAGCTTCTCTGGAGAACCAGTTCCAGTGTCTAACTGAGCTCTCAGCATAGCTGCAATAGCATTTTCCACAGTCTCTAGTTGGGACCAAAATCTCCTTTAATCCATCTGTGTGTACTCCTAGAGCTTTTATGCCATTGGGATCTCCCAGCAAAACCAGCCCATGGATCCAGCTTGGCTGCAGTGCCCAGGCTATTGGTCTTAATTAATTCCTGCCTTATAATTGCAATCTTTATAAGGATTGCAAACAGATCAGACCACAGGCTGATAGCACTATTTATAACAAGCAGAGCTGCCCATAATGACTCCTATTTCTCACATTCTCCAGCCAGGTATCACAAAAAACATTCCTACACATTTCACGGTGATTTTTAAAAATCTTTTAAAGCAGTTTAAGGAGTAAAAATTAGCAATACCTTCCCTCCAACTCCTCTTTCCTCCCCATCACAGTTGCATAAGCACACCCACCTTATGCCCATCACAGTCTGAATACAGGTGTGCACCTTTCCAAAGGTACAAACACCCCCTGCAACTGCTCATCAGCCCTTTAGCCACATGGCAAGAGGATATTCCACATCCTGTGCTCCCACAGACAGAGGTTTTATGGTCCTGTGTTGCCCAGGGAGCAGCCAGGAGCAATCCAGGATATACTGTACCCTTGCAGGAGGAGATTGTCACATTAAAAAACCTCTAAATGCTTAAAAGGGTTTTCGTTTAGAGTCTCCTGCAGTGAAGTGTCTTCAAGGGCCCCAGATTTATTATTTCATCAGAAGATCAGAGAGGGGAAGTTTGTAGGAGATCAAACAAATAGGAATACATTAGGAAAGACAGTAGGAGAAGCTGGAGAAACTGTTGGATTAAATGAAGTGGGACAGAATCCCTGCTGACCAGGGGGGTTGTTTTCCCTCCCAGCTCCCCCACCATGGACCCCAAATCCTGCCCAGGCACCACCAACTGTGGAGACACCAGTAAGGTCCTGGGGTGGGGAATAAAGCCCTGCTGGCAGCAGGACTCACCTCCCATCCCCTGGTTCCTGAAGCAAAGGGAGTGTTTCCTACTGGAAAGGAAAGGGATATTTCCTACTGGATTTCATTATAGATCAAAGATTTGGAAAACACGCTGAAGGAGACTGAGCAAGGGGAAAGGATGGATCTTCTGGAAAAAACCACCTTGAGATGGGCCTGAATTTGCCTCCTGGCCCTGCTGCAGGATCCATGGGTTCATTCCTTCTCTGTGCCTCAGTTTCCCCATCCCAAGAGCAAGCCTCATAACCTTTTCCCACACTTGGAATCATAAAGGTTGGAATTAAGCTCCAAGATCACCCAGTCCAACCATTAACCCAGCCCTGCCAAGGCCACCACTAACCCATGTCTCTAAGCACCACATCTACACAATTAACACTTCCAGGGATGGCAATTCCACCATTTCCCTGGACTTGACAACCCTTTCAGGGAACAAAGGTTTCCTAATTTCCAGTCTACACTATGGGATGCAGAGGGAGTTGTTCCAAGCTGGGAGGAGTGGTCAGATCAGCCCTCCAGGCTGGAGAGCTGGGCAGGAAAGAACTGCCTGGAGCTCAGCAAGGACAAGTGCAGGTCCTGCTCCTGGGGAGGGATAATCCCAGACCCAGAGTGCAGCTCTGCAGGGAAGGAGCTGACAGACAACGAGCTGTCCCTGTGCCCTGGGGGCAAGGAGGCCAAAGGGATCCAGGGATGCATTAGGAAGAGCATTGCCAGCAAGTCAGGGAGTGATCCTGCCCTTGTGCCCAGCCCTGCAGGCACATCTGGAGTGATCCTGCCTCCCGCAGCCCTGGAGGCACATCTGGAGGGCTGTGTCCATCTCTGGATCCTCAGCACAGCAGGGTCAGGGAGCTCCTGCAGCAGAGCCAGCAAAGGGTGATGAAGATGAGGAACCTGGAGCATCTCAGTTTCCCAGGAAAGGCTGAGGGAGCTGGGGCTGTTCAGCCTCCAGAGGAGCCCAGCTGAGAGAAGCCCTCAGCCCTGGCTGTCCCTGGGTGTCCCTGGGTGTCCTCGGGTGTCCCTGTGTGCAGGGAGCTCAGACAGGGCCAGGCTCTGCTCCAGGGGCAGCAATGGCCCCAGAGGAACGGCAGGGACTGAGCTCAGTAAATTCCCCTGGACAGAGGGAAGAACTTCCCTGTGCAGTGACTGAGCACTGAACAAATTGCCCAGAGAGGGAGTGGAGTCTCCCTCACTGGAGATGTTCCAGAACTGTCTGGACACAATCCTGCACCCCGTGCTCTGGGACAACCCTGCTGGAGCAGGCAGGTGGCACCATCTGAGCCTCTGTTTTCCCTGACCCATCCTGGGATCCTGCAATATCAGCTGCTGCTTTTAGCCCATTAGGAACAGAGGGTTTGCTGCAGAAAACAGCAATTATCCCCACACTGCTCCGGAGCCTCAACTCAGGCCTGTGCTGTCGGGAGCTGCTATTCCGTGCCACGCTTCCTCCAACATTTGTGAGTTGAAACACGTCAGCCTTTCTGTTTCTTTGCCCCCCTCCCCAGCCCGTGGCAGCTGAACAGGCTTTGGAGCCTTCTGTTCCCATCCCACCCCCAGCACCTCTCGGCTCCTCGGCAGCTGTCAGCTCGCACGGCTTCATCTCGGGAGATCAGTGGGCGGACATGAATATACACCAAATATATATAGCAATGTGCACAGGAGGGCTTTGCTTCTGCTCACACGTCTCGTGGGAGCAGGTCGGGAAATGGGCTGCCAGCACGTCTCCTCCCTTAAATCCTCATTCACAAGAGGAACGTCACACCTCCGAGGTCAAGCCACGCTTGAGTTTTAATTCATTAAGCTAACTTCTGTGCTGGCTGAGTCTGCAGTCTTGAGGAAATTGCTATTTTATTGGGGTGGAAATGGGAAAGCTTTGCCTGCTGCTACCCAGTCACTGGAATTTGGGTTCCCAGCAGCACCTCCTCTGCCAGTCTGGGTTTGGTGCTTCACCCAGGGGTGACAACCCTGACTGCCCCTAAACCTCTGCAATGGCACTGCACCCACAGGACAGCTCTGCCAAAAATCACCCCTTGATTTAGCAGCCATAGGCTGACCTCGAGTGATTTGGGGGCTGGACAGTGATGCTGCCCCCCAAAACACGCCAGGAGCCTCCCCCTCCTGCAGAAGCTTTAAATGGGATGGGACAGGCTGTGACATCCCTGGGCACAGCTGGGAGACACAGGGATGCTCCAGAACATTCAAATGAGGGGAGACAGGCAGCAACATCCCCGGGAAGGGCTGGGAGACACAAGGATGCTCCACAGGGTGATGGAGAGCAGCAGGGCAGGAGGCAGGGAGGTGCTGTCACCGAAATACCAAACACAGAATCTCTCAGTGACCTCAACCTCCAGCTGCCACGCAGAAAAGGCAGGGAAAAACGAGGAAAAATAATGTTTTCACTCCTGGCAGCCCAACAGAGACAACACCTGCTTCTGCCGGCTCCAGACTCAGCAAAACTCGGCTTCCATCACCTGATGGTGTACACGGCGAGCCCACGCAGACACACAAAAATCAATGCACATCGATCCCTAAGCCAGGAATTCATAAACTCCTTTAAAGGTCAAGGATTGATTTTTCACTTTCTGTAAAAAGAAGAGACTCCTGCCATCATCCTGCCCCCATCAGCCGACTCTGCCTGTGCTTCCCTCCCCGGCAGCTCCGCCCGAGGCAGGAACGCCTTCCCCATGTGCACAGTCATCGTGGGAAACACAAGTGGCACATAGAGGGAGAGATGCTGCACTTGCAGTTGGCATCTTGCAGGAACGATGTGCTTGTAGTAGGCATCTTGCAGACATGCCTGTGTTCTTTTAACTCCTGGCTTGCTGGAGGTGCTGTTTTTAGGGGGTTTAAAGAGAGAGGAGCCCTTGCAGGCAGGAGCAGCATCCCTTCCCACATTGATGTCCAGGATGTCACCAAGCAGGCTGTGATTTATTAATTTGAGGGTCCCCATCCCTGGCTACTGTACCTCTGTAGGCCCACAGGGACCTCAAATCATCTCATTCAGCATCCTACAGCAGCTCCTCCCTCTGGAGGACAGAGACAGCCTGGTCCTGTCCAAAGCTGGGGACACTGAGCCACAAAGACATCCTCACCTGATGGACGTTCCCAGCTGATGGACATTCCTGACATTCCCAGCAAGGGGTTCAAACCACCCCAAAGCAAGCCAGGCACTCTCCTCCCCTGCCCCTCAATTTGCCCTCAAAGTCACAGTGGGCAGTGACACCTAATTGCTGTCAAATAGCTGCTCCCCATTTCAGGGTCCTGCTGTCCTGTGCTAGAAGCTAGTAAATCAATCCTCATGGGAATTATAGCCACCCTGCCCTGGCCCTGTTCCCTGGATTTCTGGCCCCGTTCCCTGGCTCACCTCCTCGCCAGGCTGGAAGTCCCTGTGCCCAAAGCCCCTCCTCACATCGTCACCTCTACACTCAGCACTTTGCACACAAATCCCTCATTCCTTTAGGTCATGAGCAGCTAATTCCAGGAGTAACTATGTTTTAGAAGCCTTTCCACCATCCCTGTCCCTGCATAACCCTGGTCCATCTCCACACCACCATCTACTCACAGCCTGCTGCTCCCCACAGCTCCCACTCCATCCCCATGCAGGACTCAAACTTCAAAATGCAAAGAGCTCTCCCCAGCCATGCCACGACTTATTGTTCTTTGGAGGAACAAGAAAACAAATTAAACAGCACTGGATTTAATGGATTTCTCCACATTTCTTCAATGGAAGCTCAGTGGGGAAAGCTGGAAGCACAATGGATGCAGAGGAGCAGCTGTGGGGGATTTTCCCACACCTTGGCACACAGGCAAGGCTTTGAATTTACCTTAGCAAGCATTGAGGCACTCGTGGAAACCATAATAGTCAAGCTGCCTTGTTTCTGGGGGAAGTTTCCCTCCTTGCAAAGCACTAAAAAAAGCAGAATTTAAATGATCCTCTGCAGAAATATAGGGTTCAGCATCACAGCTCTGGAGCTCCCCAAAAACTTCTTACTGAAACTTTCCTCCCCAAAGGGGAGCTCATGGCAAAACCTCAAGAAAACTCAGAAATTAATCCATTTAACAGCAAAAAATAAATCTGTATTTGAATAAAAACCACAAGTGCTTCTTTCTGGCCAGTGCCAACAGGCTCTGCCAGTCCTTGGCTGGTGCTGACAGTCCCGGCTTGGCTCCACATGTCCCTCCAAACATGCCCAGTGCCACAGCATCTCATCCATGCCCAGGAGATGATTATGTTATAGGGAATGAAAAGGACCATCAGCTCTCCCCACCTGCTCTGGGAGGGATTTTTAATGCAGGAGGATGCTCGGAAATCGAGGGGAGCATAAACACCCCTAATGAGCGTAATTAGAATTCCACATCTGCTGCTGGTGAGCAAAGAGCTCCTGTAAGGTGAAGGGGTCAGGATTTGATGGGCTGCTTTGTGCCCACTGCAGGCACAGCCCCAGATCCCAAAAAGTGATGGAACTGGGGGGGAAAGAGGCCCCAGATCCCAAACATGATGGATTTGGGGGGAAAGAGGCCCCAGATCCCAAATCCTGATGGACTTGGAGGGGAAAGAGGCCCCAGATCCCAAACCCTGATGGCAGGAGGGTGTTCAGGGCTGCTGCACAAAGGAGGTTCAGACTGAGCACAAGCCCCACAGCAGCTGCTCGATGACATTCCCAGTACCACTGGAAAGAGGGAAGGAAAGAACAGCAAGATATCTGAGCCAACCTAGAGGAGATTATGTTCAAAAAAGCCTTTCTGAGCACCATGATGCTGACAGAGCAGCACAGCTGGATAGGGAGAATTTTAGAATGCCAGAAGGGTTTGTGTTGGAAAGGACCTTAAAGCTCAACTCATCCCAACCTTTGCAATGCACAGGAACACCTCCCACTATCCCAGGTTGCTCCAAGCCCCATCCAGCCTGGCCTTGGACACTGCCAGGGATCCAGGGGCAGCCACAGCTCCTCTGGGCACCTTGTGCCTCCCCACCCTCACAGGGAAGAATTCCTTCCCAATATCCCACCTCACCCTGCCCTCCTGCAGCTTGAGGCCATCCCCCCTTGTCCCTGGAGGTGAGGGATGCTGCAGAGGAAGGACAGCCTCAGGAAAACCCAGCTCAGTTCCCAGCTCTGGTATGTCTTCCCACATGACCTTGGGCGAGGTATTTAATCTTTCTCTGCCTCATTTTCCTGGTGCTTTGCCTCGGAGGACCTCGGGGCTGGACTTTGTCTTACAAGGGGTTTGGCTACACTTGAATGCTTACTTTAAATTCAGTAATTGCCAATTAAATCAACATGCTTAGCATACTTTCATGGACTGTGCTTTTTTTTTCCCCAACTAAACATGTTCACCTTAATTAAAGGAGTCTGCAAGTCATTGCAAAGCCATCATGTCCTGCCAGTTCAGTCTTAGCACTGAAGCATTTGTATGCCCACGAAACCAATTTGGTATGATTGGCACTAAGGGATGGGACCTTCTGTTCATTAGGGGCTTCTAAGTGCCACTAGGCAAGAAAATTAAATCTGATTCAGATGGGAGGAGAAGGATGGATGACAAAGACAAGTATTTCCAGGAGAGGGAATAGACTGTTTTACACTGCATTTAGAGAAGATAAAACATATGAGACCTATTCTGAGGCAGAAGGGCGAGGTCTGGGCAAAGTTGGCCACAGAAGTTACATTTGCAGGTCTATTTATAGCTTTTCTGCTTTTTAGCAAGAGGATGTGATTGCTGTATTTATGGCTGAGAAGGCATTTGCTGTGTTTGGGATGTGATTCTCAAGCCCTGCTCCCCAAACCCAGCAGGACCCACAGGGGAGGTCACTGACACTTCAGCTGATTTCAGCTCACAGCCTTCTGTCACTCTGAAGGGCTGAAATCTGGCAGCAGAAGAGGATAAAGGTGATGAAGCAAACAAGAGATTTATCTTTTTTTCCAAGAAGAACAGCTCAGCAGCCCATCAGAGCCTGGGTGAGGCTCACACCTGCACAAGGGTCACACCATGGGGTTTGGATCCAGACTGTGCCCCTTGTTCTAAATCTGTGTGTGCTTAAAAATCGCTGCTAGGAGTGTCCAGTGGGGAGCTGGGCTGGACTGGGAAAAGGCCAAACCCTGACCAGCCAGACCAGAGATGCAAATGGACACAGGTGGGCAGCAAGGGATGGGGGGAGGAAGAGGGGTTTTTACCTGGGGGCTTCTTGGGGAGGAAAGTAGAAATCAAACCTCCTGCAAAGGACCCAGCTGGGATCCAGGAACACATCAGCAGTGCACAGAACAGCTGGCACACCCACCTCCATCCCAAAACCCTCCAACCTCTCCTACCAGGAACCTGCAGGAGCACTGAGTGGAATTCTATTAACAGCAACAGTGACAAGGCTGTGCCCCACAGCACCCACGGGAGAAACCCAAAGTCACCCCAAATTCCTGCTGGGATCACCTTCACTGCAGGGCTGCTGGAGTCTTTTAAGGTAAAACCACCAAAACTTTGCAGGAAAGCAAAAATTTAATTTTTTATTTCTTTTTTTTTTTTTTTTAAGATTTGTTTCAGAAAAGCTGTCAAAAATGTTTAATTGATGAAAAGCTGGATTTCCAAGGAAAGACATGTTTGAGAAGTGACACTGATAGCCATGTGAGTAGAGAGTCTGGGGTTGAGTGTGAGGAGTGGGTGGGAGCACAGGGGAAGAACACATTAGAGTTGCAAATGCAGAATGGAACAAAGCCCTCCATCATCTTAAAATCTTTCCTAAAAGGGAGTTTTACTTTTTGACCTGATCAAGAGTTCACACCGAGCCGAAATGCCAGCCCTAGTTGAGAGCAGCAGAGAGGTGGTTTAGCTCCTGAAACACCCATTTTGAGGCCACAGGCAGGGATGATCTGATATTTCCCAGCAGGAATCAGGACTGGAGAATGAACCTCTGTCCCAGTGCTGGCTGAGACCTGGATTTGAGCCACCCCACCCTCTGAGCAGTGACAAAGCTCATGTCACTCACTACCAAAGAGCTCAAAGATAGACTCCTCACTCCTGCACCTCTCCTTGGAACAGGAGGTGCTCATTTCCAGAATTCCAGAGGGATTTGGGATGTTTTTCTGCCATACAACTGGCAAGAGCCAGCAGCTAGCCATGGTGAGATACTGAATCCTGCAAACGGGTACCAGGAGAGCTCAACTCCAGCTTTGATGTTGTAAAACTGAAGTTAAAATGAGCAAGGGAACGCAGCAAGGATCGAAATATTCCCTGGTATTTTCAGAGAAAAACTTCTCTTTTACCCCCATGACTTATAAATCATGCAACAAAACTACAAAGCTAGAGATTGCTGTGTTTGACTAATGGGGCTGTGCTTTCCTCAGAGAGGAAGGGATTGACCTCAGGATGTCAGCATTAAATAAGACAAAACCATCAGCCACGCTCTCCTTTTTTCATCAGAACGGCTGTCGCTGTGTTTCGCCCATTTCAAAGCTCCTCATCCCTGCAGCTGTACCTCTCCAGGGAGTCTGCTTGCTGCAGGACACCCACAAAATTCCAGGAGAAGGTGCAAGTGCTGCTCAGCCAGCCCTCTCCATGCTGAGGTGAACTCCCCAAAGCTCAGATTCCCAGAGAGAAATTCAGGGAGTGGTGGCTGAAGCTGAAGTGTGACCCCAGGATGGGGAGCAATGCCTGGAGCAAGGTTGGCACTTTTTATTCCCTTTGGCATGGAAAAAGCTCCACTGCCAGCTGTGGCCCTGGGCTGTGGCACAGGCTGAGCAGCCCTTGCTGGAGGAAACATCAGGTTGGTTTAGTGAGAAGGAGCAGAAGACTTCCAGAGCTGCCTATAAACAATCAGGGTCAGCACAAAACCAAGCCCAGACTCTGCCAAGACACCACAGCCCAGTGCTCCATGTTTCCAGGTCCTTTCCCAGGAGGATCTGCCAGTTCCCCATCTCCCCAGCAGCCCAGAGGGTGTGGGATGAGCCTGAAGGGCTCTGGGCAGAAGACAGAGATGTCCTCCAGCTTTATGTGGCAAAACATCCACCCAGGGTGGCTCCTGGGGAGGCCAAGTGTTCACTGCCACCCCTGTGGTGGCCTTGAGATGGTCGAGGCTGGTTCAGGTCTGACAAACAGCTGGAAAACAGCTGGAGAAGGAATGAACCTCAATTTTGCAGCTGAAGGAAAGGGTTAAGCTATTTCTTACCAGTCAGTGGGTGTTCACATGGAAGGAAAAGCATCCAGGTGATGCCTGGAGACCTGAAACATCCAGGTGTGACTCTAAAGTTGGTGTTAAGAGCTCTCTGATAGTGCAAAATAAGATAGTTCTTATTTTAAATCTTTCCCCTCGATTTTCCCATGCAGGGACGACTTCCAGGATGTTTGGCCTCCTGATAAAACTCCAAAGATCAAGCAAGCAGCACAACAGGTCAGTTAAAAACACACACCTGTGCTTCTAGTGCTGAAAACACGAGCAGAACACTTGAACCAGCTGAAAAACTCAGCTTTCAGATGGCTTTTTTCTTCCCCCATCCCTTCAAAAACATCCTGTATAGCTGCCTTTATAGAAAACACGCACCATTTGGAAACAATTTGCCTCTCTTTTTTTTTTTTTTAATTTCTTTTTTCCTGGCTGAAAACATGTGCTGAGTCGACCGCTTGGGTCAGCACAAAACCACTTTTGGGGATGAATAAAGTAGTTGCTGGGAGCAATTTGCCCAGCACTGCTGCAGGCCAAATTGGAGAGTTAGACTCGCAGGCGCTGCAAGCTGGCCCGAAATTACTCCATGGACTCCGAGGCCATTCGCTCCGAATGAAAAACTAAATATTATTTACCAGGAATAATCCAAGAGGATGGCTGTGTAGCCCAGGCAACCTGGCTGCTGCTCCAGTGCAGGCTCTGCGAGGTGAGGTTTGAAGGAGGGAAAATTCCTGCCTGATTTTGGTGGGTTTGGAGCTCAGGGATGGAGTTCATGCTCAGGTGCATGAGGCAGGGAGAGTTTGGATGGTGTGTAGTGGAGGAAAATCTTATGGTTAAAATAAGTGGAGGAAAATCTTATTACATAGTGGAGGAACTATCTTATTTTGCACTATCAGAGAGGTTTTTAAGACCAACTTTAGATTCAGACCAGGGTGTTTCAAGTCTCCAGACACCACCTTGATGCTTTTCTTTCCATGGGAAGACCCCACTGACTTTTCAGAAATATCTTAACCCTTTCCTTGAAACCACTTCTCCCCACCCCTGCTCCTTGCTCAGCCACTCCACACCATGAGCATCCACAGCAGGACTCAGTGGGAGCTCCTCCAGCCCTGTTCCTCCTACAAAACCACAAACAAACTCATTTGAAGCCACAATTTGCCCATTTTTAAAGCAAAAATAAGTGTTCAAAGTGCATCAAAACTCAGGCATGGCAGTAGGGATGGAGAGGGAAGGTTTCCTAGGACCCTGAAGGAGAAGGCATGGGTTTCTCCCCTGCTTTTAAGAGGTGGATCCAAATTCAGGAGGAGAGCAAGAACACCCCTCCTCTCCAGGTGATGCTCAGCCCTAATTTCAGATCCAAGAAACCCAAACAGGATGTGCTGAACCACATGGGGCTGGGAAGAAGATATAATTTTAAAGCAAAAAGGAGTGAACATGAGCACAGCTCCAAACGCTGGCCACAGGGTATCCAGTTTAAGTCTTTTTTCCCCATTTGTGTAAGTTATATATAGAAAAAATATTATAGAAACAGTTCAGCTCAGGACTAAGTTGCTGGTGAAATAATTGAATATTTAGCAAACCTGCAGCCAGAAGCAATGGGCAATTTTCAATCAGTATCTTAAAAGGATCAATCTTCAATCAGGGCCCTACTGAAAACTGGGTCCACTCCTTAAATACCTTAAATAAAATCTTGAGAAAAAGTCATTGACGCAATTTGAGATTCTCATCCTCTTGCCAACTGTGATTCTTTATTTTCTGAGTTTGCCATGGTCATCTGGAGGCATTCAGGATCAATTCTGCTTCCTGACTTTTAGACAGCCAGCGAGAAAGATTTCCAGCACAGCCATGGAAGTGGCAGTCTCCCAACTGCTGGCCCTTTGGAGAGGAGCCAAACATGGGGCAACGAGGAGGAACAAACGATCCCAGCACAGAGGCTGCTCTGGGGCTGGAGTCTTGTAACGCAGCAAAGGAGCTGGGTGCTTTAATCGACACCAAGGCAGCCAGATTGGGAAGGAGGCAGCGAAACCCCCCGAAAATGAATTCTCTGCGAGACGCAGCTTGCCAGTATATCTGCTTGGTGACACCTCCTGTAAACTCCAGAAATGCAAATGGCATCCACGCAGTCCCACCTCTGCGGAGAGAGTGAGAGGCGACGAGCAGGATGGCACCGAGCAGCCGCCCGGAATCCCAATGAGGCTCGGCAGGCAACGCTCCTGCAGCGCCTGCTGAGGGCTGGGATGGGTGGATGGCTCAGTCAGGATGGGCTGGGAAAGGATGCTGTGGCTAATGACTGCTCGAGGCATCCCAAATCCTGCAGTGCAGGAGGGATGGGTGTGACCATCACCTGGCACCTCCCAAGACTGGCAGAGGACAAACCTCCCCGACTGGGAAAACAGGAATTCAGGATCTCCACATGGCCTTTCCCGTCTCCAAGCCTCATCTTCCTGCTGAAGCAAGGGAAATGCCCACTGAGAGAGGAATCCCTGGGTCTTGGCTGTTTGTGCCCGCTGAGCTCCTGCAAAGCCCAGGACACAGGGATGTGGATGTGTCCTGCAGCTTCTGAGGGCACAGCTCCAGCTAATTACACAACTCACCATCCTTCTAGAACCTTTTCCTTCTAGAACCAGCTAACAATATCCAGACCCAGCAGATCTCCAGCATCTGGGGACACAGTTTAGGGAACACACCAGTGCTGGATTAATGGCTGGACTTGATCTTAGAGGTCTTTTCCAGCCTTAATAATTCTATGATCTCCTAAGTCCTTCCATCATCCACACAATGGAAGCACCAGGCTGTGGTGCTGCCCCACACCAGAACTCCAACAGCTCCTGCCTGGAAGGATTCTCAGCCTCTTGCCAACTGTGATTCTTTATTTTCTGAGTTTGCCATGGTCACCTGGCCTCTCCAAAACCATCCCCATCACTGAATTCCCACACCATCACATGTCCACCGAGCAGCACCAGAGCACAGAAGGCCAAGAAAGCGTTAAATATTGCAGCAGCGCAGAGCCAGGTGGGAACCCAACCATAGACCCTCCATCGCTCCCACACCAGCCCCAAGGAGACCAAAAACTGACTGAATGACTCCGGCAATTAACTTCCTGAGTCTCTAACCCAATTCCTTTTAAGGTAAATTTGCTCGCGTTAATGGAAAAGGGTATTTTGGTTTTCCATCACCTGCCAAGTCATTTAAAAAATTGTTTTCCCCCTTCTCCCCTCTGCATTCACGACTTAATTGCAACAGCTCTTTGACAGCAGATAGGTTCCAGTGGGCTGCCACTCCAGATGTCAGGAACATGTTAGCAGGAAGGGGCCCTGTAGGATATTTATGGCTTTAATTCCTCGGTAGAGGGTTTTGTTCTGTCATGCGGTGACACACGAATTGCTACTCATTTGATCCTGTATTTCCACATCAGTGACACTTTATGAAGGGCTCCTGGTTCTCTGCACTGTCTCCAAAGTTATCTGTCCCTCTCCTGCCAGCGCTGACCTGGATGAGCTGGGTGGCTGGAATTGCCAAGAGGGCTGCTCAGCAGCAGGGCAGCACTGGCAGGGGATGAGGCAACTGAGAACTCAAAAAAAGGACCAAAAAGTGGCTGAAAAGCAGCAGCAGAGGTCATTTACCTCCTCCTCTCCTCTCCATCCCCTTATCCACAAAGCTGAGGCATTTACAGTGATGCCCTTATTCAAGTGTCAAGACTTTCCCAGAGCAGATCCCTCATCTCATCCCAAAGCCAGGAATCTCCAGTCTGGGTTCCTGAATGAGCCAATAACACCAGGCTCTTCCCCACAGAGCTACACCTGCAGCTCTGGTAACAAACAGCCAGCGATGCACAGCCCTAGACAGCCCATAAATAGATGCAGGATCAACCTCCAGCTCCAACCTGCCGGAATATTGGCAGCTTGATCCCAGATGTGGGATCAGCAAGCACGTTAAACAATTTCTCTTCAGCAGCACCGCTCTCCATCATCTCACTCACACACAAGCATGTGATGAACCACTCCATAAAGCAGGGGAAGCTGAAGGGAAGGGATTCCAGAGAAGCTGTGGCTGCTGCATCCCTGGAAGTGTTCAAGGGTTGGATGGGGCTTGGGGCAACCTGGGATAGTGCAAGGTATCCCTGCCCATGGCAGGAGGTTGGAATGAGATGAACATTAAGGTCCCCATCCAACCCAAACCATTCCATCATATGAATCCTTTTTGGACTGGAAATGGGTTAAAAGAAGCCGATTTGCCAAAAAGAAGAAAAACCACCTCAAAAATCCCACTGTAGTACTGGCTCAGCAGAAGTGGCCAGGTTTTTGACAGAGCACAGCTGCCAGGGGGGAGCTATGTGTTTTGGGATGAAGTTTCCTGCAGCTCTGCTGGAAACCAGCCCCATGCTCACACAGATCCCACAGGCTCAGGAAGATGCTCCCTGCCACTTTGGGGCTGCCTGGGAGCCAACACATCCCCCAGCTCCTGCTCCTTAGTCAAAAGCCACCCTTTAAAATTAAGGAGCATCCCGGGAGACAACAGATGGGGTGTGAGCTGTGCCTGTGTCAGTGGCACAGGAAGGACTAAATCCCATCCCTCCCTCCCTCCCTGGGCACCGGGGCAGGAGCAGGGTGGGACATGAATCAGACTGACCTGCCAGTGCAGTGAATTTCCACCATTCCCCAGCTCCGAACTGCCTGAGAACAGCAATACCGAAAAAAATAATCCTGTGGATTTCTATTTGCTGCAGTTTATACACAACAAGAACAAGTGCATACAAATACTTTCATTATTTTGTCAATACAATTAGCTGGGGAAGCACCAATCTGAGGCACCGCTTCGCTCACCCCGTTCCGGGAGGAAATTGGCTTCGCTAAACGCCGCGGTTTGATTTTCCCTTCTCCAGCATGCACATTTGCAGGCAGATTGGGCTCTCCCCCTTTCCCCGGAAAAGCAATCTTGCTGGAGCATTGAGATTTCCCTGGCTGATGGAGACACCCTCCTGGGAAGCACACCGGGGGTCCTTCCCTCCATCAGCACAGCATCCCTGCTATTTGCTTCCAGCAGGCAGCTTGCCAGCAAGCGGAGGAAAATGGGAAGGGGAGCAAGGAAAAAGGCCAGGGAGGATGGGGGATGACAGCACAAGCCAGCCTCGCTCTAGGGCTCCTTGTAGCACATCAAAAATCCTGCAGTTACACCATAAAAGCCGGGAAGGAGAGTAAAGTCACTCTGCCATCGAGGAATAAAGTCACTGTGCCATCGCAAATTTGCGAGGAATAAAGTCGCTCTGCCACTGAGGAATAAAGTCACTGTGCCATCGCAGATGTGCTCGGCGGTTTCTGACACGTTGACTTTGTCACAGCCCAGATCAAACAGAGTCCGTGTGTGGCTGTGGAGGGAGGGAAATCTCACCTGCTTCCCTAGGGACAGCATCCTCACAGAGCTCAGCACCCTGCGGGCATCAAGGATATTGAATAATTCTGGGAAAATGAGCTAGGAGAGGACATCATCCCCTCTTGCAGGGGAGAAGAGGTGATGGCAAAACCAACTAGCTCTCACAAGTGTTTTGCAAAGAGCCCCAAGCCCCTGACTTGGGTACAAGGAGTTTTTGGGCTCTCAGAGGGATTTCTCATGCCAAGGAGCTGAGATGTTAACAGCAATGCTGCTCTGTCCGTGGGGCAGTGGTGTCAGGATAGGACAAGGGGGAATGGCTTTAAGCTGAAGAAGAATAGATTTGAATCAGATATCTGGAAAAAATTCCTCCCTGTGAGAGTGGGGAGACCCTGGCACAGGGTGCCCAGAGAAGCTGTGGCTGCCCCTGGATCCCTGGCAGTGTCCAAGGCCAGGTTGGACAGGGCTTGGAGCAACCTGGGACAGTGGAAGGTGTCCCTGTCCATGGCAGGGGTGGCACTGGATGAGCTTTAAGGTCTCTTCCAACCCAAATGTCTCTGGGATTCCACAACAGCACAGCAGCCCCACTGCTCCCCCAGCACAGCCTGGCCCCACACACCCCTCACCAGCACCCATCTGCCCCCAGACATGCAGCCCTTTCAGAGCTCATTGACTCCTTTTTCCAAGTCTTGTCCCATCCACACACACTGTCACGTAGCCATTCCTCTTGCACAGGACATAGAAGAGCCATTCAGGCTTGGGCTATTAATTAAAACCCAGTAATGCTAATTTTACTGCCAAGTTGGAAGATCCTTACTGCATTTTATTAGGTAATTGCCACTTGTAAGGGGTTTAAATTGATGTCTTTATTAGACGATGCAATACAGGATAGTTATGATAATAGTTGAAATCATATCCTATAAATGTTCAGCCACTTCCAGACGTTGCTCCAGCCTGGTCCTCTGAGCTGAATGAGGAAGTGCTTCGCCCTCAGAGACCCTGATCCCAGGACAGAGATAACCCAAACCAGATAAATCCTGCATAAATGACACATTTCTGGCATGTGTCTAAGTGGGAAGAAAAGAAAAACCAAAGCACTGCCAGGACTAGCTTCTGATCACCCCAAAATGTTGCATTTCCATCACCTTTTTGTATTCTCTTTTGATCATCTCTCCAGCAGGGAAAAAACAGGTACCTGCACTGCTGAGTCATTTCAAATCTAAGCTAAAAAGCCAAAGCATTTTGTCTTTTTCAAAGCTTTTTGCTCGTTCAGGGAGCTGATTTGTGTCAATCTGCATCTCCTGGCTTTCATGTTGTAGGGATAACTTATTTCCCAGCAGATCTTGTACACCTTCCCCTTCCTGGAACATGCTTATCCCTGACACACCTGAGCACCTTTCAGCTATGCTTTGGACATCAGATAGAAATGGTTTTCCCATCCTTTTCCTGGGGAGAGGCACATGGGAATGATGCTCATGTGCAAACAGACTTTGCTTTTCCTTGAACACTGGCTCTGTGGAAGCAGGGACCTGAAGGACCAGAGGGACCAGAGGGACAGGAGGGACCAGAGGGACCAGCTCTCCAGGACCATCCCAAGGGCTGGTGGCAATGCAAGATGCTCCATGAGCCACAGCTTCCAGTCTTCCCAGCAGGAATCCCAGGATATCAATTTTCCCACTCCTTTCTCTGGCTCTACCAGGGACTGTGATATCAATACCCTCAGCTTTAAGCCCGGGGATTTTAGAAATTACAGCCTGTGGAGAGGTTGAGGACAGGTCTGGGAGCTCAGAGGCAGGGATGACAATGAGCTCAGGGTTTGGATGCTGTCAGTGCTGGGATGGAGCCAGGGAGGTGACCCTCGTGTGGGTGGGATGGAGCTCCCCCAAAATGAGAGATCCTGGGAGGTTCCTGCTTGAAGCTTTGCTTCCCCACACACCATCAGACTCTGCCTTCAGCCCTTTGTCCTCTTCCTCACATCCCTGCCCATCTGATCTCTCCACACGCCAGCTTCCCTCCACACCTTCTTGTCCACCCTTTTCTTTCCTTGCTTTCCCCATCTCTTTGTTCCCTCACCTGCTCTCCCTTCACAAAGATTAAAGCTGAGGATTTTCTTTTTCCCCACTCTTTGGCAGGCTGGAATTGCTGGCCTGCACTTCTTGGGAGGAAAAAGCCTGTAGCAACTGCAAATGACATTGGAAATCCCCTTTGCACTTAAGGAAAAGGGAAATGGTGGCTTCAGGAAGGGGAGGACCAGTATTGCCCCAACCTCAGAGCTAAAACGAGGCAGTGAAATAGCCTGGGGAGAATTATTTTGTATTTAAATGGGGGAACTTTGGTTCCCAGCTAAAAGGGAGGAGAAGATTTACTGATAAATGTAGGGGTTGGGGGATGCCTAGATCAGTTTTGGTGTGCCAGAAACTCTCAGCCAAGGGATCTCACCTGCCAGGGACAGAGAGGAGAGGGCAGGGGTGCCAGGGATGAGGAAATCAGGGATTCCAGGGAGCAGGAGAGCAGGGATGCCCAGGAGCAGAAGTGCCCATGGGCACCAGGCAGCGATGACTAAGTTAAAAAGCAAACTCAGATTAACCCAGGAGGTTTGAAAGCTGGGAAATTACAGGTTCCCTGCACTAACAAGGACCCAGGTCTCTTGTTTCCCATCAGCTCCTCAGAGCTTGCAGCAGGCTCGACCCCGACTGATAAATTTACAGCAACGGAGAAAATAAACGCTGGAAATAAGAGGATTCACCTTCTCAGAAGTTTAAAGGCTATTACCAAAATAGGTGCACGGTGTTGCCATTATGATTGTCAATCCTAACACCTCCTGATTTCCCCCTTCCCGCCTCCTCCACTTTCACACCGAATTGTTCAAACTATTAGGGAACAAAAGGAAGCTGCCTTTTAAATCTCATTCACTCGGGCTCCTCGCCTGATAGATGGCTTCCCCTCTGAAGCTCTGTTTCACATAAAAGCATCTCAGCACGGCGCTGTAAATCTGCTCTGCACCAGCTTTTATGGGAGGCTGGGTTGGGTCCACGACTAAATTACCATTTATTTATTTGCTCGCTTCAAATATTGTTATAAAACACCAGTGCTGCTCAGATTGGAGGGCTGGCACCCCGAAATGTGGGTTGGAAAGGGCTTGGGTGGGGCAGAGGCACCACAGGTCCCAATTCCATCAGGAGGAGGCTGGGCTGGGCTGGGCTGATCCATCAGTGGGATCCACTCACCCCAACCTGGTGCCGGTGAGGGATGAGGAGGATGCAGCTGATGTGGAGCTTCATCCCTGCAGCCCCAGAGTGCCCCCCTGGCTGCTGTGCCTGCTCTGTGCTCCCATACTCTCTGAATAATTACATATTTAGCAATTACCACCAGTCTTGGGATAATCACGAGGTCAATAACCACCTTCAAGGCAGGGAAACTGAGGCACAGTCGGGTATCACTCACCAAAACCTCAAATCCTAAGGAGTAGCTTTGCCCTTATCTCCACCCCACCCCTTTGAGACAGCACATTGAAAGAAGAGGGGGAATCAATTTTGGAATTTTACCAAGTGTTTTGCTTGCCTTTCAAGCTTTTATCTTTTCCATTTGTTGGAAAAGAAGTGGTGTTTCAAAAAAAAAAAAAGATCAGTTGAACCAAAGACTGCTTCCATTAACAATGGAGATTTTTATGTGCTTTTAAACTGATTTTTCCCAGACAAACCATGAAAAACAGCCAAATGTTTGAGATTTCCTAAGAAAATCCTCACCTGATTCCTGTTTCCATCCTAGGGTTAACACTGCCTCATCCCCCTGGAGAAGTGGGGATATCCCAAACCACTGTGAACCTGCTGGATCAAACCAGCCCCTCCTCTCCTCACTTTCATCCTTTACAGATTCCTGTGCAGCACAGGAATGAATGAAGAGCCAAGCCCTGTGTCCCCCAGGAAAAGCTTTCCCTCACCCCTCCACCTGCACATCCCCACTTATCCAGCTGCTTCCCACAAAAACCTTCCCTTCGCCTCACAGCCAGTTTTACAGCCTCCTGCCCCCTCTGCTAATAATCAATATTGATTCTCCTGCCCGTGCTATTATCCCCCGTTAAAGATTTATTTCCCTGTTTTGCAGCACGTTGAGACAGGAGCTTTACAGCACGAGCCCTTCTTTCCCTCCTCCTCGGGATAATTATCTGCCCCACTGCCGAGCCAGGGTGATCATTCCAGATGGGAAAATAATCATCAGCTTTTAGGCAGAGGTGTTTGGGTTACGATCAGGGGAACACCAGTGTCGAGCTCATGGCAAGCCCTCGGACTTGCTCTTCTTCCACTTATTTCCAGCAGTGGAAATTTTAGGTTTTTCCTGCATTTTTAGGCTTTGCCTACTGGTCTCGGTGCCAGCTGACCCCATGGCACCACAGGTCTGCCAACCCCTGCACCCAATTAGCAGAACAGACCATGTGAAACACACACTTGACGTTGATATGATTTAACATTAATAACCAGGTTTCAAATATTTATTACAATGGCTGTTTTTAATAAATATTTCATGAACGCCAATTTTTTTCCATTTTTTTCCCTCTCTCTCCCCATCCATTGCCAGCTTTGTGGGCTTAATTTGCCTTAATGAGAATAAAAATCACTCTGATAAATTGCTCCTTTGCAAATGCACACGACGTGAGAGCAACGCTTGGCTGAAATATTTGTGATGGGGAGCTGAGGGCTGCAAACAGACTGGGAGGGACACAGCCCTGGGGTATTATTTGCCCCTGGGATGGAGCTTGGAGCAACCTGGGACAGTGGAAGGTGTCCCTGCCCATGGAAAGGGGTGGAATGGAAAGAACTTTAAGGTCCAACCCAAACCACTCTGGGATGATGGTGTTTTTTGGGACACAAGCTGGAGCAAAGCAGCAGCTTCACTACATAATATACAGAAGAAGATAAGGTATCTCCATTTTTATCACACATTGATGGGAGCATCCCAGATATTCCTTGCAGTCAGAGCTCCTGTATGTTTATGCCCCAATCCCAGGGAAGTCTTGAGTTAATACACTGAGGCTCAGCATTAAGAGGTATTGAACTAAAAGCTTTATTGAGCACATGCAGCTAAAGCTGAGGCTTTTCCCAAAACCAACCCAAGCAGAAATCCTTCTTTCCCTGCAGGCTCCAGGCTGGGAAGATCCTCAGCATCCTCCCCCAGCCCAGGGCTGCGCTCAGCCCCTCATCCATCCGCCTGGGAAGGACCTGTGCCTCCTGCTACCCAACTCTTCCTTCCCCAGCCCAGCAGGGGTTTATTTTAGGAGCCTGGCTGCCTTGGCCAGCTCAGCAAACAGTATCTAGGTTTCTCCCCGCTGCAGCACTCAGGCATGGGAGACAATTAGAGCTGTCTAATCAGCAGTGCCAGGGGCAGGGCTTTCATGTGGGACTCTCAGGAGGGGTTATTACCATATGAAGCATCCTTGGCTCAGCTTTGCTCAGCCCCAGCTTTCTGCCCCCTCCTGCAGCCCCAAACCAAGAGGAAATCCAAGAGGGATGTGCAGCCAGAGCCACAAAAGGTGCTTAAGAAGCAGAGCTTCACTTTGTCTTTTGCTGTCGTTTCATTTCTTTTGATGTTTCATTTTCCTTCCCTCCTTAGCTTTATTTATTCTTTTATATTTATTTTATAAGGCGCTTTTTGGTGCACATTACAACCCTCCAGCTTTCTCTCCATGCTCATTGCCCTCTTTAGGATGCTGGGAAAGCATTCCTGCTGCAGAAAGTGGGGAGACAAACCTCATCCTATAGCCAAGAGTCCATAGCAGGGGCAGTGAGGACAAAATCCAAACAAAACCAGGTTGGAAAGGGCTTGGAAAAATCTGGTCTAGTGGATTTCATCCCTGTCTCAACTGCAGCAGCAATTTCCAGCAAGAACAGCAACTTTATTATCCAAACTGAATTGTGTGGAATCAAAAATAAATTTATCAAGCTTTCTCCTAGAAATCCTCCTGGCAGCAAACCCAGGAGGAGACAATATTTACTTATACCAGCTGAAAAAAAAAGAGATATTGGAACCATCTCATGAAACATCCCCTCCTTGGGAGCTCATTTCAATAATCCTAAAGTTTTGAGTGGAACAAAAAACATCATATTCCACAAAGTCCTCTCCAATGGGTCAGAGATGCAAAACACAAAGGGATTTTTGCCACACTAGGTACAAATAAACCCCCAAAAACCAAGGTAATGGGCATTTGGGGTCATAAATTTGAATAGATGAAGCAGAAGTTGAACACATGGGTTTTAATGAGAATTACCTAGAAGAAGGTATTTTTTTACCCCTTCAGCAATTCAGTATTTTAATACCTTGAACTTTTCCCCCCCCAATCTCACTTTTACCAGGTGTGCAGAAAGTTACCAAAAACATCAATTGGGAGATGTCAGAATGAAAAATCTCAGCATTTCACTTCAAAGCAAAGCGTTCTGCTTCAAAATGTCGCTGGTTTATAATTCAATAAGCCGATTTGAAGCATCTTATCTGGCAGGCCTCTGTCAAAAATGGGAAAATCGACTTTTTCTTCCAACAGTTTGGGCAAAACCCTCTATTTCTTCGGCCCATTTTCAGTCACATTCAATCACCTTTTGTTTTCATGTTATCTCTGCTGAGACTCCTTATAGAAAATCTTTTCCTGCTTAGGAACCAAGAGCTTGTCTCCAGTCAAATCCTACAATGCTCTGACCCAAAACACTAATAAACAAGATTCCTGGAAAAACACACCCAGTGTAGGAATATCACTTATGGCTTAGGCAGGTGATGCCATGCAGGAAATATCAGCCACATATTTAGGGTAAAGTTGATGGTCTTTTTTTTATTGTTCAGCAGAACAATTGGATTCTTGGCCAAGCCCAAGGCACTGGGGGATTAAACACAACCAGTAAAACCAGTTTCATGGTTTCTAACAACAACACACCACTTCCCATTGGAAAAAAAATACTTAGAGACACAAACTTGCTGCAGGAATTAATGTCAGGGATGATCATTAAGAAGCTCAGTTCCTTCACAGAGGGAAAATCTGTTTAAAAAGCCTTTACAAAACCCAGCTTGAAATCTAGCAGCCAAAATCTTCTCTGGACAGGATAAGACATAGACAAAAAATTCAGGAATGAAGCAGCCAGGACTTGCATCCCTAACCAACTCCATGGGCAGCAGCATCCCAGTGCCATGGGACAGCATCATGTCTCCACATATTAACGCAAAGTGACCAAAATGGGTATTTTTGCAGCTGCAGAGCATGACTCCATTTTTTCTCCCCAGCAGATATTCATCTTCCCAGGGTATTTTCTGCATATTCACACGTGAGGAGACATGAGGCAAATCTGCACTCTGGTTTATAAGCTCATCGAGATTGCAATCTTACAGCAAATAAGGCATGGCATCTAGATGGACGGTATTACAGGAAAATCAATATTGATTATTAGGAGCAAAGATGCGGGATGGAGCTGACAGTTAAAAATCCTTTTAAGATCCTGGGAGAAAAATGACAGTTGGGTACAACAAATACGGCAGAGCTGATTCAACAGCTTCATCACCCCGAGGATCAATGGGCACTTCGGGCAAAGTTTGGGGAGCTGCAGGAGCCTCAGCCTGGGAAGGGAGGATGAAAGTGTGTTATTTTACACAGGGGGGAGCACCAGAGAATCGTTAAAGTTGGAAAAGGCTGTAAAATCAGGTCTAACTGTTCACCCAGCACCAAACTGTGTCCCCAGGTGCCACATGGCTTTTAAATCCCTCCAGGGATGGAGACTCCACCACTGCCCTGGGCAGCCTTTTCCAGTCTTTAATAACTCTTTCCATGAGGAAATTTTCCCAATATCCAAACTAAACCTCCCCTGGTGCAACTTGAGGCCATTTTCTCTCATCCTGTCCTCGTTCCCTGGGAGCAAAGCCTGATCCCACCTGATTCCAGCCTCTTTCAGGGAGCTGTAGAGAGGGAGAAGATCCCCCTGAGCCTCCTTTTCCCCATGGTGAGCCTCCCCAGCTCCTCAGCTACTCCTCATCAAACTGACACTCCAAAAAGGATATGGGAGGTTTGGGTTTTCCTAATATCAGCTGCCTGGACAGACAAATCTGTGGATGCTCCAGGCTGAGGGAACAACCAGTGGGAGAAGCATCAGGCAGGAGAGGAGCAGGAGGAGCCCCTGGTGCTTGCAGGCAGGGTCAGCTGATAGCTGTGTGTCCACATAGAACACACCTGTGCAGTGAAATCCAGGGATTTGCTCTCCTTACATTCCACCTGTGGGATGGAGTGTCCCTGCCTACTGCACAGGGAGCAGAGAGGCTTTCCCTGCCTTTATAAGCACTTGTTTTCCACTCTGGCCACAGGACAATCCCATCTGGCCTTGGACACTGCCAGGGATCCACAGCTTCTCCGGGCACCCTGTGCCAGGGCCTCCCCACCTTCACAGGGGGGAATTCCTTCCCAATATCCCATCTCTCCCTGCCCTCTGGCAGTGTGAAGCCATTCCCTGTGTCCTGGCACTCCAGGCTTTGTCCCAAGTCCCTCTCCAGCTCTCCTGGAGCTCCTTTAGGCCCTGGCAGGAGCTCTAAGATCTGTTCACAGCCTTCTCTTCTCCAGACTTCCCCTCCCTTTACACACACCTGTTTCCCACTCTGGCCACAAAGAACCCAAAACACAGGGTATCCTCCAGGATTGCAGGGAACATTTCACATCCTCAGTTATGATGCTCAGGAATCACACTGCCACATCTCCCTCTTCCCTTGCTCCACTCCAGTCCCACTCCCACACAGACACGAATATCCTCACTCCTGCCGCGCTCTGTTTATCCTCCCCTAATTTTCATTATTAATTTATTTCTGCACCCTGTGCAGCTGCATCCCAACCCTGGGAGCACTCCGCCTGGGAATGACACTCATTCCAGAGGTATCTCCAGCCTTCCACCTCCCCAGCACCCTGCTCAGAGGCCGAGCCCTCTGCAGAACAAGGGAACGGGCTTTGTTAGCGCTCAGCGTGTTCCACAAGAGCACCTAATGTGTGCTGGCAGCCAGCTGGGGATGACACGATAATGAATGTTCTTGTCACGTGCAGCCCCTGCCAACAGAGGGGGAAGTCATGTTGGATTACAGCTGAGCACCCCTGGGATGTGTTTGTGTCTCCCTGGCCCTTTTCTGGGTTTGCTCGCTCCTCACAGCAGAATCTTCCAGCTGCTGCCTGGGAATCACACAGCCAGGGATGGCTCCAGCACTGTCCCCAAACTGGGGGACTCTGCTTGAGGGGTGCACTCAAAGCCAAGCAGGGAGGGGAATTGCTTTGCCAAACACACCCCCAGCAAGGAGGCAGTTAGGGGTCCCAAAAAAAGAAAGGAAAATCATAGGCTCACAGAATGGTTTGGGTTGGAAGGGACATTAAAGCTCATCTTGTTCCATCCCCTGCCATGAGCAGGGACACTTTCCACTATCCCAGGCTGCTCCAAGCTCTGTCCAGCCTGGCCTTGGGCACTTCCAGGGATCCAGGGGCAGCCACAGCTTCTCTGGGCACCCTGTGCCAGGGCCTCCCCCACCCTCACAGGGAAGATTTCCTTCCCAATACCCAACCTATCCCTGCCCTCTGGCAGTGGGAAGCCATTCCCTGAGTCCTGTCTCTCCATCCCTTGTCCTAAGTCCCTCTCCAGCTCTCCTGGAGCCCCTTTAGGCACTGGCAGGAGCTCTAAGGTCTCCTCACAGCCTTCCCTTCTCCAGATGAACACCCCCAAAGCCCAGAAAGGCTCCTCTTTAGCCCAGCTTGCTGTGTCACCCTCCCCTCACAGGGCTCTGGAGTAACTCAGGAGCCCCAGGGCTGCCCACGATGCTCTCCAGGGTTTGTACCTCTGGCACCTGTGTGACAAAACCAGCAGCAAGGAGCCCCAGGATGAGCCCAGCTGGGCAAAAACCTTGGGTGCTTTTGGTCATGCACCATGTCCCAGTGGGAGCCAATCACATCCTGGGGAGCCCCAGGGGCTGCCAAATTCCCAAAATCTTTGTGAAAACAGGTTCCCTAATGAAGATGTTATTTTTCAAGCAATAAAGGAACAAATCAGGGAATTTGGGTTTTTTCCTGCCTCGCAGGTCCTACAGCAGGGACTCACTTGCTCAGAACACTTGATCCCAGCTGATCCATCACCACCTTGATCCCAACTCCCACAATTACACTGAGGGCAAAGCAGCAGCTGAGGTGGGAAAACAGTAGGGATCAAGTGACTCTAAGGCAAGAGGTGCTCAGGGCGCTGAGCTGATGAGGCTCCTCAGTTCATCACTAATTGGGATGGATGTTTAAAATAAAATAATGCTGCCTAATCACCTTGAGATCCTCCCAGGCGCAGCCATGGCATCCTCTGGGAGACTGAGACCTTAAAAGTCACCTTTAGAGGAAGCAGCACCAGGATCATCCTCTGCCTAGTGAATATTTGGGCTTTTTAGCTGATTATTGAAAGGCACAAAACACAAAGCATTCCCTGCAGACACCCAGCTTGCTGCAACAAGTGGTTTCTCTGGAATTGCTGGGATGCAGCTCTGCTCCCTAACTGCAGCCTCACATGCCAGAGGCAGCAGTTCCTCCTTGGAATAACTGGAAAGCTGTGTTGCAGAGACATTAAGGGACACGCTGCTCACATTGCAGATGCATCGATCCCGCTGATCCCTCGGCAGGGACATGCTGATGTCACAGCCCAGCCCCAGAGGGGCTGATGGATCACAGCTCACCCAGGGAGGAGGATTTGCCCTTTGGGCTTTGGGTAAACACCAAAGCAGCTTCCTGTGGTGCTGGGGATGAGGACCAGAGGACAGCCAGGGCGAGCAGGGATCCCTGCAGGGCATAACATCGCTGCCCAGGGATCTCTGCCTCATCCCGAGGTGCCTCACCATGAAACCAGTGACCCTTCCAGCCATCCCAGTGCCTCCACAGCCCCTCCCTCCCAGCCTCACCACACTAACCCCACAGCAGCCACGATTCCCATCCCAGCTGTATCTCCAGCAAGACACAACCTCAATCTCAACCCCACCCAAAGCAAACCCTGTCCCAAACCTCCCCTCCACCTGCACACCCCATCCCTAGGCAACCTCCATCCCCTAATCCCATCTCTCACACGCAGCCCTGCTAAAAGCAGCACTGAGGATGAAGTTGCAGCCAACTTTTGCAGAGTTCAGCCAGAGCCAGCTGCCCTCGGTGCCGCCAGCACGATCCACCTGCGGTTGTCGGCTCAGTGGGCGTGAAGGGGCCGAGTGGAATACAAATGGACTCTTTCACTTAGCAGGAGGCAGGTAATTTCTTTTGTCCCCGCTGATGCATTATTGATTGTGATGAATGTCAGAGCAGGAGCCTGTTCCAAAAGCCATTAAACAATAATTTCATCTCCGGAGGGTAATTGATTGTCAGAGGGAGCAGCTTTGCCAGTCGCAAGGTGGTGGTGACGGGGAATGTTTGTATTTGGGTGGGGACAGAGGGAGACTTGGGCAAACTACATGATTTATTAATCAGACATGGAAAAAAGAGTTGGGAGAGGGAGTGCACTGGAAAGAAGAAGCCAACTTCTTCCGAGCTGCTGGGCAAGGCTGAGAGGCAGCCTGACCCCAGCCTGGCTCTGTCACGCTTTGGAGAACATCCCTAATGGCACTTTGCTGGGGGCTGCTTGGCTCCAGTGACACATCCCAACACCGACCTGTCACCTCCCTGTCATCCCAGCCCGTGACCCACACTTTAAAGTGCTTTTCTGACACACCTCAACTCCTTCCCTGCCTCTCCGTTAATGCTCTGCCTGCACAGCCAGAGTGGTGAACAATCTGCACCCCAAAGCCCTCAGCTCTCCACCTCCAACACTCCAACCCAGCACAGCCCTTTGATTCCAGAGGCAATTTAAGGCTCCATCACATCCCCATGGAGAGAGAACATGGGAAGGAACAGGAGAAGAAGGGTCTGGATTTGGGAATTGGGATTGGAGGTGCAGTTTGTGGCGTTGAGCTGGAACACAATGAGGGGAGAGAGGAAAGACCCTCCCATCCCTGAGGAAAGGGACAACAGCCCAGTGGCCCCAGAATTAATCCTTACTGGAGGAGGGCAGGGATGGAGCAGCATCATCACCACATCTCCTGCAGCAGCCACAGGAGAGACAAATCCCTCTGTCAGGAGAAGAGAGGGAGTTTATCTGTCTCCTCTGCGGCACATGAGAGGTGGATTTATCACGGATTTCCCTTTCTCCCATGCTTTATTTAGTAGTTCATTATCTTGTCAGCTGGAACTGGGCAGCTCCCACAGCACACTCTATCACTCCCAAATCCCTGCAGGAGCCACTCAAGGTGAAATGCCCACCTGGACCACCTGAAGGCCAAATCTGATCCAGGGGAGGACAGTTCCCAGCAGTGGGGAACAGGTTGGAGTGAAGAATGAGAAAGGAATTCCTATCCTTTGGGTGTGAAGATGTAGCCTAAGCAACTCACCATTAAACACCCTCCCTGTGTCAGGCTAGTTTAAAAAAAAAAAAAAAAAAAACCAAAAACCACAAAAATGATAAAAGATCAAAACCACAAGCTAGTTGAAAATTAAAGTCCTTCTAACAGCATTAAGCAATGCTTTTTGCCTTCATATCAATCACAAGGCCTGGAAATATTTCTAATAAAAAAGAAGATTCTGTCCCCACCACAAAACTCTCAAAGGAGCAAGAAATAGCAGGGAAATGTCAGTTCTAGGGAAGAAGGAGTAACGCAGCCTTCCATGGCCTTTCCAGGAGCTGAGCTGGTGCAATACACAATTTTCTAGGCATATTTGCCAACTTATCTTCATTAGCAGTGGCTGTGATTGGTATCTACAAGTAGGTGCCTGTGCAGGAATAGAATCCCAGGGTGGTTGGGGTGGGAAAGGACCTGAAAGATCATCTCTATCCCACCTTCCACTATCCCAGGCTGCTCCAAGCCCTGTTCAGCCTGGCTTTGGATGCTTCCAGGGGTTGGCAGCCACAGCTTGTCTGGTCACCCTGTGCCAAGGCTTGACCTTCCCAGGGAAGAACTATTTGCATATTTAAACCCCTCCCACTGCCATAATCATCTTCCACCTCCACACTACCAGAGGAGGAATGAGCTGCATCACCTTACAGAGGACACAGACGCTTCCTTGACTTTCAGAACCACACCCTGAAGAAGTTCAGTACAAATCTTCTGTGTTTATTTGTTTCCATTTATTTTCTCCATTACTTTTTCCTCGATCGATAGCACTATTTGAATAAAAATGCACTATGTACAAGAGCAAATGCCAGACAGAGAATACCAATTGAACACTCTGCCTTGAAGTGAAGCCATCGAGAGGGAACGTAATTCTCCTGGGGAGCAGGAGGCCATCAAGCCCTGATACCAGCACAGCACTGAGCTGCACTCCTTACGGAGCACTGAAGGGAACAAAGAAGAAAGGAAAGCAAAGAACCAAATCCCCACTTCAAAAGCCTCCCCGTTTCAAAGCGTGGCACGAACATTAGCTGACTTGTCTTCCCAACACCCCTTTGTGGTAGTACTGCTATTTTCTGTGCTGCAGGAGCAGCTCAGCTCAGGGCCAAACCTGAAGCTTTGTGGGCTCTGTGGTTTGAGGTCCCCTGGATGCCATCCTGCCCTGCCCTGGGGCTGGTGGGCAATGCCAGGGTGGAAAGGGGCAGTGCAAGCTGTTTCATCCTCCATCTAAACCCTCAAGTTTATCAATCCGTTTATAGCATCCTCCCCATTTGTAAAGGGGCTTCAAGGGAGCTGGAGAGGGGCTTTGCACAAGGCATGGAGGAATAGGACATGGGGGAATGGCTTCCCACTGCCAGAGGGCAGAGATAAATGGGATATTGGGAAGGAATTCTTCCCTGTGAGGGTGGTCAGGCCCTGGCACAGGGTGCCCAGAGAAGCTGTGGCTGCCCCTGGATCCCTGGAAGTGTCCAAGGCCAGGCTGGACAGGGCTTGGAGCAGCCTGGGACAGTGGAAGATGTCCCTGCCCACGGCATGGGGTGGGACGAGATCAGCTTTAATTTCCCTCCTAATCCAAACCTTTCTGGGATTAAGCTATGGCAGGTCCAGTGGGAAATCTCACACAGAACAACATCCATCCTCACAGTGAGTCCCTGCCAGGCAAATTCCAAGACCTGAACCCCTAGCAGTCCTGCACTGCAGGAGGACACTGAGTCCAAGCTAAGGAGACACACAACACCCCAAACCCTCCCTCCTCGCACTCAACACCAGCAGGAAATGCCCAGACAGGTCTGAGCCCTGAGCTCCTCTCCCAAGCATCCTCCAGCACCATCCCAGCCCATCTTAGGAAATCACAGCACGGCCACTCAAGACTCTGCTCCCAGCTTAGCTCTCACTGCTGCTCTTAACCCCAGCGACCTTTCCAGCTCTGCCCTGCCAACACAGAGGAAAACAAGCCACTTGACAGGCTCCCTTCTGCTCCACAGCAACATTTCCCCAGGAAAGGAAGAGCAAGGAAAGCACCAGCTCTCTGTCTAAAAGATGAGGAGATATATTCCAGCTGACGTTCAGCACTATCAACATTTTATGAGCTTTGGAATCCAGTTAGTTAGCCAATATTTTACTTAACTCCAGTTTAGATTTAAAAACTTGACCTTCTCTGAGCGTGTGCTGTGTCACATTTCACTCAGCCTGGTGTAGCTCCGAGTGGAAAGCACCAAGTTATTTATCCCCCCTTTTTATTGCTGCGCTGTTATTTGTTCATTTGTGCTATTTAAGAAATCAGTAAAAGGATGGGGGTCCCTGAACAGGCACCTGGGGCACCCACATGGCTCTCCCAGGTGCTTATCACACACAGCAAGAGGGAAATGGCCCAGAGCAGCTTTTCTCCTGGGCAGGAAGGCTGTAAATCAGGGCACAAAGCAGCCCTGATCCTGCTCCTCTTGCTGAGGGAATAGAAAATTGGTTTTTAGCTCACAGTGGGAGAGCGGTTTGGATGTCCAGATACAGATCAGAACCCCTTCAGACCTGGAACTGGGAGGAAAAATCACCACTGTTGGTCATGGAAAAGGCCTGAGGACAGAGCGAGGCATCAGTTCCAGTTCTGGCAGCAGCAAATAACCAGAGCAAGGAGGGAGATCTCCCAGAGAGAAAGGGAACAGTGGGACAACCACCCAAAATATCAGAGCTGGAAGATCAAAAATATCAAAGGCAGAAGATCACCCCAGGACTGTGAGCGATGGGTGACAACAGCAGTGACATCACAGTCACCTGGCTCCTTTATCTCCTCCTTGCAGATAGAAACATTGCAATAATGAGGCTAATTAACACCCCAACACTTGGCTGGCTGGACATACAACTTCCCAGAAGATGCTCTTCACTCTGCTTGCCTGTCTGGGATCACCCAGCAGGTCCAGCAGTTCCCTGATCACATCTCAACACAAGCAGCTCGTGGTAGGTGAACAACCCCATCCCCCTCCTCACACCACCTGCCTAAAGTAATACTGGACAAAAGAAATGTGTTTTAATAAAGACAATTGATTTAGTTTGGTTTATTCATTAACACGTCGATCAGGAATGATTTATGGCCACAATTTGCCAAATTATTTCTCTATTGATCAGCCCGGGGTTGTTTTGTTGTAGGTTCAGTCAATTAGAAGGAGTAGCACTCAGGTGCGTAAATTAATCAGTCTTAAGTGGAGCCCACCCATGGAGAGGGGCTTGGCAAGCCCTGGTGCCAATGCAAACCCTCACACAGCAACCTGCTGAGGTGAGATTTCTCCTTGTGAAGCAGCCAGCAAAAGGTGTCCAGCATCTCCTCCTCCCTAAAAAACATCAGGTTCAAAGCTTTGTTCTGCTTCCAGCCACAAGCAGAGTGATTCAAACCTGCAAGGCATTCAGCCCTCTGAGCCCAGCAAGGCTCATCGTAAAATCCCAGAATGGTTTGGGCTGGGAAGGGAAATTAAAGCTCATCTCCTTCCAACCCCTTGTCCCTTCACCAGGTGGCTCCAAGCCCCACCCAACCTGGCATTAAACACTGCCAGGGATCCAGGGGCAGCCACAGCTTCTCTGGGCACTCTAAGCCAGAGCCTCCCCACCCTCACAAGGAACAATTCCATCCCAATATCCCACCTAACCCTGCTCTCTGGCAGTAGGAAGTCATTCCCCCTCGTCCTGTCCCACCAGGCCCTTGTCCCAAGTCCCTCTCAGCTCTCCTGGAGGCCCTTTAAGCACTGGAAGCTGCTCTGTGGTCTCCCCAGAGCCTTCTCTTCCCCAGGATGAAGATCAGCAGGGACAGGAGCAGCAAACAGGCAGAGCAGATGGCCATGTCCCCACGGCAGAGCAGCCCAGCCCCTGTGCTGGGAACAGGAACAGGCACAGAGTGCCAGCAAACCCTCTGGGCATGGCTGGACACTGTCCTGTCCCCCCTGCACCCCATCCTGCCCTGGCAGCACTGATGGATGGGGCTGTGCCCTCTCCTTGTCTGCTCCAGCTCCCAGCCAGGCAGCCATGGGGCTCAGGGAAGCCCAGGCTGAGGCAGGCAGGGTGTAATCACCTGGGCTCATCTCTGCTCCCAAACCCAGCTTTTAAGGACCATTTAAGGCACTTTCCTTAATCTCAGTGTTTGCAGCAGAGCCCAATAAATCACAGCACAACTCCCCCACCGGCAGCCACAAAGCTGCTCCCTGCAAACGCTGCTCTTCCCAGATTTTTCCCCCATGCCAGAGGGAAGCATCCCTACTGCTGAGCTGATCCTCCCAGGAAACACTTGCTCAGGGCACAGAGTCCTGGCCGAGCACCCTGAGCACTGCTCAGCGTGGCTGAGGGCTCATCCCTGTCTTTGCAAATGTCAGGGCTTATTCTTTCCTGAATGAGATATGGATGTGGCAGCATGATATTAAATTACAAGTCAAATAGTACAAAGGCTTTTAATTACACGCCAAACACAAGCTGCTGTCAGAGAGGAGACACCAGGCTCGATGGCCCATCAGGCTGTTCCGCTCTGGCAATTCCTATCTAGCCGGTAAAAGTCCAGGAAATTGGATCGGTAATGGGAATGGGGGCCTTTCACCTCCAGCCCAGCCATTCACATCCAGCCCAGCAGGGAGAAGGAAAGTCATTACCAGCCCCACGGCCGGGCAGCAGCCAGGGTGAAAGGAGTCGTGGCTCTGCCGAGCCCAAGGAAAGGGAGGAGTGGGTTGTAGCCCCTCTGAGCAGCAGCAGGTTGGTGGGACAAAGCTGTTGAAGTGGGAGAGAGCATCCCATCAGCTCCCAGCACTGCCAGCCCCTCATTCCCATCCAGTCTGGATCAGTCCTCCTAGCTGAGTTTAGCAGCATCTCACCCCTGCCTTGGCTGCAGCCTGAGGATATTTCCTCCTATTTATGGAAAACACTGGAATATTTACACTCCTCTCCCAGCAACGCTTTGGTCCTGCAGAGATGAAGGACTCACTTTGATGCTGGCTGTTTTTACAACCTCTCACTGCAAAACCCATCCCTCTTCAACTGCTGTGCTCCTACCCTCACAACACTCCAGGGGGTGGAGAAGCTCTGAATTCACCCAGGACAAGGAACCAAGGGATGAGGGAATTCACAGCCACCACAGGACTCGGTGGCAAGCAGAAAACATCCCTGTTTCACCGCATGAACAACCTTCCTCCTCGCTCCAACTCCCCAGACAGCAAAGCTCATACCAGGGATGGTGAGACTGATGCTTTAAGAATTTTTACCTTCTATTCTTCAAGTACCTACAGCTTTGGTATATGGTTTTAGGCTTCATATAAAATGCTAAAAACCTCTGTTCCCAGCACCTTTTAGCCAAAACAATTCCTCTGAGTGGAAATCCAAGGACACTTTCACTGTCTCAGAGCCCCAAAAATGTAAACAGTGAATTGGGGTGGGGTGGTTGACATCAGCACCTGAAGGTGTAATTAGAGAATTAAGGCCCAATATGTTAATAAGACAGAACTTATGAAATGTGAAGAACTTGTGACTCGCTGTCCATTTTGGGTGTAGCCTCTGGAGTAGGCTCTGTCTGCCCTAAATGTACTTTAAAGGTCTTTAATAAATTTATCCACTTTTTATTCTCCTAACCCTGTTTGGCCACTGTTTCAGGTAAGCCTGGTTAAGGCATCAAGACAAGGAAGGGCTGAGCTGCCCTGCCAGGGTGATTTAGTCGAGGTGTAAACTGAAAAAAAAAAAAAACAACCCCCCCCCAAAAAAAAAAACCCCACAAAAAACCCAAAAAAACCCCATGGGAAAAAAGGCCTCTGAGCACCATTTTTCCTCAGCATGTCGCAGGAATCCCCATGCTTTGGTACCCAGGCTGTCCCATCTGCAAGCTCTGCCTCCAATCTGCAAGGCTAATTTGCTCAACAGCTTTGCTCTCCCTTGGGAATGGGGGTCGCTGGTCACAGAAGATTGATTAAGCTTTTGGTGCACCACCATTAATGAAAATCAACACTAATGAGTGTTTTTATGGCAACCCCTAAAAAGCATTAGGACAGGTAAACACAGGAGCAGCCAGCAAACCAACAAGGTCCTGTGTTCCTACAGGCTGTGCTCATCTTTGCCAGTCCCTCACATTCCTGCAGACTTATCTGCAGGATTATTCAGATTAAACTCCCAGTCAGCCCCTTGTGGGAGACAGAGTGACTTTAGAATCCCAGAATGTTTGGGTTGGAAGGATCTGAAAGATCATTTAGCTCCACATCCCAGAATGGGCAGGGACACCTTCCACTACCCCAGGTTGCTCCAATCCCATCTCAAATGGCCTTGAATGCTCCCAGGGGTGGAGCAGCCACAGCTTCTCTGGGTGTTATCTCTGCACATTGGGAATGGGATGTTTTCATCCTTACCTAACCCCCTTTCTGCCCTGTGGGGTAAATTTGACTAAACTGGCACCAGGGTTTTCATTCTGAAAACTCACTCTTTGCTCATCAGGCAAAAAACAGGAATAAAAAGCTACCCTGAACGAAGGATTTGGTTTCAGAGGCCAGCCAGCCTCCAAGAGTGGAGACAAACATCTGTTTTAGGACAAATAGCACCAGACCAAAAACCTTCCTGCCTGCCTTCTGAGCCCCAAAATGATGCTCAGTTGGGGAAATCACAGGTAATTAAATTGTTTCCTCCTTCCAGCCTTCAACTGTGGCATCAGAGCTGCAGGACCAGCAGTGCCATAGCATGGAAATGCCTGGCAGAGATTTTTTTATTTCTTCCCAAGGTGCTTCAGCCCTTCAGATATTCCGAGCCATCCTTTAGAGGTTCCAGATCTGAACGGGATGATTGCAGGAGGCTTCTTGTTACAGGACATCATTAAAAATAATGTATGTGTTGAACTGCAGTCGGCAGGGCCGTGCCAGGGATGAGCGAGGGGAAAGGAGAGTTCTCTGATCTTGGAAAGAGAGAACAACCTATTAAAAAGGAATTTAGTTCTCATGTACAGCTATCAAACCGTTGGAAGGCCCTGCTCTCTGCCTCTGGGCTCTTGTACCTTTCAAGGACAGCAAAACTCCAGGTTTAAGCCCTTCAACAATATTTGAATATTTAATTTTTTTTTCAAAGTCAGCTCTTGTACTGCTTTGGCACCAACTCATTTGACCAGGAGAGTTGAGCCCCTGACAGCTCCTGCAGTTTCAGCTCAGTGATAGTATCTTCCCCTTGAAGCACCAGCCCAAGTCATTCCAGTGGAACAAAAATAATCTCTTTTGTTAAATATATGCACACCAAAAAAACCTTCTGAGGCTGAAAGTCTCACCGAGGTTTGACAGAGGAGAGATGTACAAGGCACCCAGCTGGGAATTCCCTCCTTGTCACGGGGATGACAGCGAGGAGGCAGCTCAGGGATTTCTCTCTCAGATCCATCCCTCAGCACCTCCTGCACTCCAAAGGCTCCTGCAGACACCACTGCAGATCCCACACTGATCCCAAATCCTTGGGACTGCAGGAAGAGCTGCTGGAAATCTTTACTGACAGAAAAAGCCAGTTTTTTGCTGCACAGAGAGACTGTGCCTTCCCCATCCCTGGAAGTGTCCCAGGCCAGGTTGGACAGAGCTTGGAGCAACCTGGGACAGTGGGAAGTGTTCCTGCCATGGCAGGAGGTGGGATGGGATGAGCTTGAAGATCTCTTCCAACCCAAACCAGTCCATGAGTCTGTGATTTTTGAGAGGCACAATCCAGGGTTGAAAGGAGCTCCTGCACTGCCCTGGGCACAGCCCCTCACTGCCCCACTGCTCCCCATGCTCCTGGTCCCTCCCAAGGAACCCACCCAGAACCAGACCCACTCCTCACATCCCCAGTCTCCTTCATCTCTGCACAGCCCTCAGCACAGCCAAAATCCAGCAGCACCCTCCTTGCACACAGAATATTTTATCAATACCATGAGCTCTCGTGCACACAGCCCCTTGTATCTTTTTGGTCTTAGCAATGTGTTTATTATTCATGCGCTCACTTGTTCTGGCACAAGCTGAGGAAAACTGAGAAAGATTAATTCCCAGAGAAAAAAAATATAAAATAAACAAGCAGGATTGCTGCTTTTTTTTTTTTTAAGGGACTCTGATCCATTCAAAGAGCTGCCTTCTCCAGGCCTCCCATGTCACTGTTGATTGAGTTTGTTCCCTCCTCACCTCCTGGTTCTGTTCGAGTATCTTGTCTCCTTAGTATTACTGTCGCACTTCCTTTTCATATGCCTGAAATACACACTATTGTGTTCCGACTTTTAGTTTTTGTGCAGGGATCCCTTTCATGTCTCGTCTTCTGTAAAGTCCTTTTTTCTTGGCAGTCAAGTGCATGAATGTTTGCTGCCAGGAGATTTCGCTTCTATTGTATTCCAGACATATTATAAGATTTTTTTTCTATTATTTTTTCTGTCCTATATTGTCTGTGAGGCGTTCCATGGTATTTTTTTTCCATGCTAGCATGACTTTTTCCATGTGGATGCTGCCTGCCTTGCTCTTGCCCCTGAGCACATGAGAGCAGCATCCTCAGAAATGAACATGAGAAGGGGTAAGAGGGCAGGGGCTGGAACAGCACTGCTCAGGGAAGCTATGAAATTAATTATCCTTCCCCACATGACACATGGTTTGTTGCCAGTATTCCCCCCTGCAGAACTGGGACAGGGAATAGCAGAGTGGTCTGTGCCACATCAGGATGCAACTGTGACTGAAAAAGGAAATTAGGGATTTTGGTCCCAGACTCTGTGAAAGAAAGGACTTTTCCACTAATCCTGATCTAAACAGCCACTGGATTTTCTTCTGCTAAAATTCACCTCTTCTGATAACTTCACTGGCAGATTTCAGTCTTAAGAAGAGCAAAGTCCAGATGAGCGAAACAAAAAGGGAAAAGGTGTTTTTAGGACAGCCAAGGGCAGGAGCCTTCAGGAGAGCAGAGCCCAGGAATCCCCAACCTGCCAGACCCCATCTGTGTCCCTTCAAGTGGGATATTGAACCCAATTCCAGCAGGAGGCTGCTGTGACCACAGCAGCCAGCAAATCACCCAGCATGAGCACACATTTTGGTTACTCAGCAGTGCCAAAACCTCACTCTTCACCTCTCTGCCAAGCTGGAGGAGTCCTTCCTGCAGCTCAGCCTGGCTCCCCAAGCTCTGCTCCTCCTCACACCCCACCTTCTCTAGGTCAAGGAAAAACTCTGCAACCCTTTAATCAGCCTGCACAGCCCCACCAGCACAACCCAGTCACGCACCAAGAGCGACAGCCTCAACGCATGGGGTGTTTCTAATCCTCCAGAAGTGAAAACATCAGAAAACCCAGAGTTTATATGACTTCAAACGACTCTACTGGGGGCCTAAAGTCAGAACAGCTTCTGGAGAGATTAGCTCTCCCGTAACACGCTCGTGCCCAGGCTTTCTGATCTCTATCAGCATCCCTCAAAGAGCAGCTCCTTTTCCCGTCCATTCTTTGGACCCCTCTCCTCAACTCTTTGACTAATTATAGTTTGTTGGTTGTTATGGCAACTACAGATTTCTCTCGGCGTCCAACTCTCACTATTTGGCTGTAAATTGCAGCAGTGGACGAATACAAATAGAGGTTTAAATCCTCCTTGCTTGCCAGCCTTGCTGGTAAATCCTCCCACAATGCCAGAGCTGTCCTGTCAGCTTGATTGGATTGAGGCTGCTCAGGGAGCCTGCAAAGCCTGGGCAGACCTCAGAACCCCATGGGAGGCAGGAATGACCTCCTTCCAGACCCCCAGCACACTCCCACCCCAAAGGATCATGAGCAAGACTTGTTACCTTAATGTACAAATGTCACCCACTGCATCTCAGCCCTGCTGGGACACTTTTTCCTGCAGCTCCTGAGGAATAATTTAAGCCAGACACACACCAGAGTCAGGCTAAAGTCAATTCAGCCCGTTCCAGATGAGGATGGATGCTGCAGCAGGACTGCAGAGCCAAGCTTGGGATCACTTTTTTCAGCTGATGCAAAAGCACAGCTGGAAGGCAAAAACAAGGACTTCCTTCCCTGTCCCTTTCCCCATTTGTCCTTATCCAGATAATGGATTTGCACCACTCAGGGACATGAGGCTGATTCCAGCAGGAGGTTCTAAGCCACCCTGCACCACCACAAGTCCTCCTCTCTGCTCCTCAAGCATCTCACCCCAAGGACAGGCAGATGCCCCTGGGCCTTTCCACAATATTTTAATTAGAGACAGTGAAAACACTGCTGTGGACCCCATTTCCTAGCAAACACTATTTTCCTTGGCTGGGATGGATGGTCCATGGCATGTCAGCAGCTCCACCAGAGTCTGGAAACCTCCACTCATTCATCCATCCCTTGCAGGGGGACAGAGCAGGGAAGCAGCTTTCCCACAGCACAAGGAATCAGCTCAAAAGCAAACCTTGCACTCTGCTAATTTTCACCCATATCAGCAGTACAGGGTGACCAGATGCGTAAAATGAGAAAAAAAACAAACAAACAAAAAAAAAAAACCCCACTTGTCCTAGGCTTGCAGAGACAGCAGCACCCTCCTGAGCTGTGATTCAGCTCCCAAGAGCACGGAGGGTTCCAGTCAGAGGTTTGGCAAATTAATATGCCCCACACACTGCTGGGTTTTGCAGAGTAAAACATTCCATACCTTACACTGCATTACCAGCCAGGAAAAAATGCAGGTCTCATTCCCTCCTGACCCGCTGTTATCCATCACACACGTCTGGTCACGTCCACCTGAACCTCCAATATTCCAGGAAGGATATTCTGCTCCCTGTCCTCAAGGACCCTGCAGCCAGGGCTTTGCAAGTGATGAATTATTTTGGCTCAGCCACGAAAGCTACAAAGGCTGGCACACACCAAACCAACCTTTTCATCACCAAAACTAAACATCAGATTGATGGGGATGAAATTCCATGAGGGTAGAGCAAGTAATTTGACTTTCAGGTATGTGATGCAATGCACATTGCAAGAAAAAAAGCAAGAAAACAAAAATTGATCCCCCAACTTGAACCATATCCCATTTTCCTCCTAAACTAGAGCAAGGATCTCCCAAAGGGCTGTAGAGTTTTGGCACAGCTGCCAAGGGAAGTGGGGAATCCCCATTCCTGCAGGGTTTTAAAAGCCATGTGGATGTGGCACTTGAGGACATGGCACAGAGGTGGCCCTTGGCAGTGCTGGGTTAATGGTTCTACTAGATATCTTCAACCAACCAAAATAATTCTGTGATTCTTCCACCTCTCTGGTGGGCAGAACTCACTTTTCCTAGGAGCACAGTTCAGTAACCCATGGAAAATGAGAAGCCCCATACAGAACCACCAGCAAGTCACCAGCCCACAGCTCAAACAGGACACAACCACCCACTGCCTGCAGCCTCCCAGGGATATCTGTGGTGAAGAAACACAGCTTTAGGACCACAAGAAATGTCCAGTGGGTGTGCAAGGTGTGTCTCAAATTCTTCCTCCTCCCACCAGGATGGTTCATCCTTTCCTTACAGTGCCCTGGACAATGAGGAAGTTGCTCTGTGACATTCATGGAGTGCCTGCTGATGGAGAGCTCTGTTTACCAAGGCAGCTGGGGAGGAATCTACCCTCAGCTCCCAGCGTGGAGGAGATCAATACTGTAATTGGGCCTGTTTGTAGCACATGAACTATTGTAGCAGTTGGGGCAAGGAGGGGGAACAGGATGGACTGGCTGAGAAGGGCCCTGCTGCCCTCTGCTGTGCTGATGGGACTTCTTTGCTAGTTTGGGATGGAGATGGGATTGCATCCCAAATGCATCGTCAGGGAGCACTGACCCACACTGCTCCTGCTGCAAACCCCACTATCCCCACTCCTGTGCCAGGTGAGGCAGCTGTGAACCCCCCACATCCCCTCTGCAAGGTGAAGGGCTGAATTCCTCTTTTTTCAGCTTAAATACAGATTTACACAGAGGAAATCACAAACCTTCAGAGTGATTTCTGAGGGGCTCTGGGAGGAGGGAGGAGAAAACCCACCAGCTGCTTGGATTGGGAGGAAACAGAGAAAATGAAGAGTTACAAGTGGCAGTGATCAATAAAGCATCAGGAGGCTGACACCGAGCCCTCCACCCAGCCTGGGGAGCAATTAGGCAGCTAATGATGGGAAGCCCTCCCAGCAGGCAGTGCCTCCCCAGGGGAATGGGCTCCCCATGTCCATCACCATGTCAGGATTCCTGGCCCAGCAGCCAGACTGCCAGAGGGAAGGAGCATTAGCTCCATCTCGGAGGAAAACAAAGTGATGGAAGGTCGTCTCTGTCTTTTTCCATCCCTGGCAGTGTCCAGGGCCAGGCTGGACAGGGCTGGAGCAACCTGGGACAGCAGAAGGTGTCACTGCCCATGGGGGGAGAAAACAAGATGAGCTTTAATGTCCCTCCTATCCCAAACCATTCCACGATCCTTCAGCTTCTCCCACCTTTCAGGATGCACAGCAACTCATGGCTTTGGACATGCTAGAAGAGCCCTGAGTGCTGAGTTTTTGGCCAGCCTGGCTGTTCTGCCCAAGGTGTGGTTTTACCCCCAGCCCAGCCGGGAGGAGCTCAGGTGCTGCACGGGCACTGTCTGCCATCTCGTGGGCAGTGGAAGATTTTCCCGCGGGGTTTCTTCCTCCCCTTTGTCCTTCCCAAGCATTTTTCCCATGCCCAGCACTCCCTGCTCCCCCAGCACACACAGCATCACTTCACAGGTCACTGAGCTGCCTGTACATTGAGGGGAGTTATTCATAGGCCAGTATCAAATATTAAAAGCAGAGTTGTATTGACATATTCTTTGTATATTCAACACTTCTATCAGCAAATTGCCCTTTCTTTCTTTTCCCCCCTCTTCTCCTTTGGACTCCTCCCTGAGCAGCCTGAGGGCTTGCTGCTGTATCTTGCTGTTTAATTGCATCTTTACACTCCCACACGCTCTCTCTCCGGTTGGAACTTTCTGGAAGCACAGAAATCACCTGGGCTAGCAGGCTGTAAATTTCTGGTCTTCTCCAGCAAGGAAAACCTTCAGCCCAGCCTCTCCCACCTCCCCTGCTCAGCTCAGCAGTCTCAGAGCAAATCCTGCTGCCAGAATTTAAGAGAAATGTGACCTCTTGATTACCACACCTTAGAGGTGACAAGGTCTCCTGGTCTGCCCAGGAGAAACCCAGAGGAAATCACCAACACCACCACCTATTCCAGCTGCTTTGCTTGCCTTTCTGCCTCCATCCCCAGAAGCTACTGAATGGAAAATCTCAACTCCAAGTCCCAAATCATCCCAAGAAAACACCCCAGATGCTGCTCCTGGAGCAGGCTGGAGCCACCTCCACTTCCAATGCAATGGGCTTTGACTCTGCCTTTCCTCCTCTCTGCCACCTGCAGAAGCCTCCCAAGAAGAACAGACAAGAAAAAGGGAATAAATTAATATATCAGGCCTATTTCAATGGGAATCCGCGGTGCAGATGGCCTTGGAGAAGCCCCTTTAACCTGAACAATACCAATTCACAGCTCCAAGGGATGACTCCAGACAGCACTGCTGCCTCTCAGCAGGATGGGAGGGCAGGAACCTGGGAAGAAAGTGTCACCAGTGGTACTGGGGAGGTTGGCAGCTTTTGTCCAACTGGGATGGAGAGTTTTCCCCTCCTGAGCAGGCCGTGGAAGTGCTCCAGCACAGTTTCACACTGAGACAGGTGGAGACGCAGCCCCAGCCACTTATCGGAACATTAAAGTTCTCCTAAGCCGCCGAGTTAATTCCTCAAACGCCCTTTCAAAGGGCTAGATAAATACAATCTGGGAGCATCTTGGCTCCCTCGGCTCCCATATCTTTAGTCAGGCAGAGAGATAACATTTCATACAGATTGAGACAGTTTAAGCAAAGGTTGCTGGTTAACCTTTCCAGCGATGGCTGTTTCCTGTGCTCCGGTTTCCCTCCCCAGCCAGGAGAACCAGTGCAAGCCCAGCTCCTGCCTGTCCAAGCACTTCCAGCAGGACATGGCAGCTGGCTGCCTCCCCACTCCCGATATTTCCAAGGACCACAAGCCATCATCGGTGTTTTGTCAGCTCTGATGCTTCCAGAATGGAACGATGAGTGTTGTTACTCCATTTTTACACCCTGTGTAGTTGACTCCAGCTCAGCCTGCCCACTCAGCTTCACCTGGTTCCGAGCAGCTCACACCAAGGGTAACATCATTCTCTCCCAGTGAACGCCACTGCTCACTTCAAGGAGGTGTAAATTCCCTCCACAATGCTGTTTACACCTCACCTTGGCAGTGGGACCTGCAGACCACTCTGACCCTAAGTGAACTCTGCTCCAAACTAATCCCCCCAGCTCTTCCCAGGTGCAGCAGGACACTGCAGGACCCATAGAGATCTTCATCTCAACAGCATCCAAGCACAGCCCAAACCCAGCTCTCAAGTCTCAGAGAGCTGGGATGAGCTAGGAGTGAAGGTTTTAGTAGAAGCTGTCAGCCACAGGATCCGAGCAGCACACAGCCCTATCCCAGGCTCCTCTGCTCAGCTGGGATTGGCTCCAAGGGCAGCACAACTGGATTCCTTTATCGCTCATCCCTCACCAGAGCAGCCCCTGGACAAACAGGCAGCACCACAGCGAGATGGGGAACATCTCCAAAGCCATGGCTGGCAAGGGAAGGAAGGAGGAATACTGGCAAATGACAGAGCCCTTATCTTAATTACAGGCTTATTTGCATTTAAATGAAGGTTATTCTATAATTACCACCAAATGTTTTGTGTTGCAGCTGAAATACCTCTCCATGGGCTGTCAAGCTCCTTCCCATTTTCATTTTCATTTTCTCTTGCCATTCTTCTGCTTTCTAATCAGCTGGCACATGCAGGGAGGGCTCCACACAGCCCTGCAGCAGTGCCAGCCCACCCCTCAGAGGGGGCTTGGGTACCAACCCAGCCCAGCATTCCTCCCAGGGAGAGGGAAAGGATGCAGCTCCCTGGCTTCCTCCACCAGCATCATGGGGGTGAGCTGCTCTCAAGCTCAGGCTCTGGGCTTTTGCAGGCTTCAAGGGCAGAACTGCAAAGTTTTCTCTGTGCACACAAAGTTCACTCATTAATTAACTCAAACTTCTTGTACCAGAGTGCTGTGAAAGGCACAAGTGTGGGGAAAATGTTCTGTAAGAGAGCAAATTCAGGGAGAAAAGGGATTTGGAGCAAGAGCAGTGTCACACATGCAGCTCAGAAATGCTCTAACCATAGCCTGCTGGACAGCAGCATCCAAGGACATCTCCAGCCTTTCCCATCCTTTGTTGTCCATGGCTATTCCTGCAGGATGGACACACAGCAGAGCCCAGGAGGTGTGTTTGCTCTGGAGCTCTCACTTCCTGGCAGTAGACAAAGCTCTCCCATAGAGAAAATAACACCCAATTACATCATTTCAAGCAATCACAGTGAACAAACCCATGCAAATGGCCAAATTAAGGCTTAAAAGGAGCCTTCTGCCATTTCCTAAATTGTTATACCTTTCATCAAACCCCTTTAACAATCTCTCTGAACCTTTTCTCTCTCTAGCCAGGAGATCCACATGAACCAAGCAGCCCATCCAGGGCTGAGCACAACAACAGTGATTAGAGACACAAAGTCTGCTGTTTATGAGGGGGTAGAGATGAAAATAGACAGTTATCTCTCTCTAGACCCATCACTTCTCTCCCTGCTCAATCCTGGCTCCTGCACAGCCTCCCTGCCGAACTCCAAGTCTCTGCCTCCATCTCATGGAGAGACTGGATCTCTTCAGCTTCATTTAAGTTACTTTTTCTTTTTCCTTAAACCAGACAAAACCCACCCCCTCTCCCCCAATTTCACATAGCCCCAGGCAGACTTACAGCATGGAAATTTTTAGCCTGAACAATTATCGCTTGGCAGAGAGTTAACTCGCTGCAAACAGGATCTTATAATGGGCAGTCTTGACTATAAACAACCCGACTGGCTTCATTTTAAGCAAGTTCCATACCTCAGGATAGATCTCCCCCCTCTCCCCTCTCCCCAAGTCCATTTCACAGCTATTTATGTTTAATAAGAGGCAGCACCAGCAGCATGGGAAATCAGCAGCACATCCACCAGGCAGGCTGGGTGCTGCTGCACACACCAAACAATTTAGCTTCTTCCTCCATCACACAGCATGGATTTCAGGGCAGAGCTCTCCAACGAGCCCCAGTCCTGGCAGGATAACCAGTTCCTGTTCTCCCAGCAAGGGATGCAACAACCACAGCTCCTACCACTTGGCCCCACAGCCAGAGCTGCCTTTCTGGTATTTCCAAGGGCAAATGACACAGATTAACTCTGTTTTGTCGTCACTATCAGCCTCCAGATACTGCTGGTTTTCCATATGGACCCCAGGAGACCCTGGGGAAAATGCTGTTTTTACAGTCCAGTTCCCCCTAAGTTGCACAGCAAGACCTGAGCAGGGATATTTCGAGATGCTACTGGAATTTTCACTGGGATATTTTAGCTGCAGCAGCCTCTGCCCATGAAAACTCCAGCAACTCATCATCCAGCAACATCCTTATAAAATCTGAAAGGCCCTGCTACCTTTCCCTCCCCCCAGCAGCAGCTTTCATTAGTCCCCACTGATTCCCATCCCTAAATTGCATCAAGGGAAGACAATCCTGCAGCCCTGGCTCCCCTGGCAGAGCAGTCCTGTCACAGGAGTTGTCACAGGGCTGTGATGAGCCTTTGGACAGCGACTGCTGGGCTGGAGTCACGGGCTGGTAATTAAGTGACAGCATTTGCCTGATGCAGGGCTGGGAGCAGAGGAAGGATTTGCTTGAGGAGATGCTGCAGACAGGGGGAGGTGGATAGAGCTGCAGCACGGAACGTTACACCTCACCGAGTGGATTCTGAGAAAGAATCTGCCTGAGAAACATAAAACCCTCATCTCCCACCCTGATGGAGAATGACACCTGGGCCTGTCCCAACTGATGATACAAGGGGGAAGAAAAGGCAGGAAAAAGCTATATAATACAAGTTTTGCTATTTTCTGTCATGAAAAAAAAAAAATACAATTCCATTCACTGTGTTAGAGGGTCTGAGGGCAGATTAATTTTTTTTTTCTTACAAAACTTTTAGAAGGTTTATCAAGGTCAAATCACCAAGTTTTCCAACACATACAAGTTTGGGAAATACCTGCTTTTATATCATTTGCTGTAATGAAGATTGTTAATGTGTCATTATTGCATGACATGATTGTTCATGTAATTTTATTATATGGATTCATGTGTGGTATGAGCAGCCAAGGATGCCAACATCAAGCATTTGGAGATGGAAAGTTTTGTTTCAGACCCATCTTTAGGACACTGAAAGGAGCTTCCCAGCACTCTGTCTGGAGCCCTGCAAGAGCTCAGCACTGCAGGAATGCCAGACAAATCCCACTGGAGTCAGTGCTACTCTTCCTCATTGCTCTCACAGCTTTCAGTACAAAACAAAACCCTTCTGAGCTTCTAATCTAGTTAAAAATCTCTTCCAAACCTTCCCTCCTCTGGAAAGGAAAAAAAAAAAAGGGAAAAAAAGCAAGAAACATCACATCTTCCTTCTCCATCTCCCTCCCCTCTGCCTTCAAGTGCTCCTTGGAGTGTCTCTGCGGAATCATGTTTATATGCAGTGAGTGCTGTTGTTAGTTAATAACATCGCGATCACTGAACCTCCCTAATGAAAGAGAGAGACAACATAAACTGTCATTTCAAACAAACATGCAATCAGGGTACCAGCAGCTCTGAAAATATTATCTTCCCCAATTTCACGGGCTTCACGCAGGAAATAGGCTGCTTTCATGGAGATTGTGGTGCATGGCTCCTCACACGCAGGACTGGGGAGCGGTGGGGACACATTAAAGCCATGAAATTGGCTGGGCTATGAAGGAGGAATTGTTTTAACAGCTGGAGCCAGGAAGGACAAACAACAGCAGCGATTATATCTTCATTGCTCATCGTAACCAATGCACCAGGCAAGTTGTAATTAGGCTGTGAAAGGCTGAAGGTTTGATAGCGAAGGCTTTGAGCTCGTGATTAGACACAGCACGTTTGTCCTGCCCCACGGCCACCCCAGCCCCTGCAAAGCTCCTGACAGACTCTCCAAGTGCTGCAAACGCTGCTCGAGCTGCACAGAGCAGTGCCCAGGATTCTGTGGCTGCACTCTTCCTCCTCCTCCTCTTCCTCACAGCCCACATCACAGAAGCCCAGAATGGTTTGGGTTGGGAGTGACCCCAAAGGCCATCTCACTGCAACCCCAGCCATGGCCAGTGCCACCTTCCACAGGGACAGACTGCTCCAAGCCCTGTCCAGCCTGGCCTTGAACGCCTCTGTCTCCACAGCTTTTGAAAAAACACCAATTTCCAGCTTTGAGATGATCTCCAGCTGACAAAGCTTTCAGGCTACAAAGCAATGCTGATTTGGAGCAGCTCCATGGTTTGAGGACCTCAATAATCTGAAGTGCCAATTGTTCCAAAGAGCCACACTGATGACAACAATGGTCCTTCCAATGCAGAGATGTTTCCCCTCTAGGTTCAAACACCTGCTGAGGGATTGGCAAACCTTGGGAGAGCATGGATTATTTTCCCAGCCACAACCCACCTTGTTCAGAGCCAATGGAGGCAGGAGGAATCCTGCCTGGCTTTACCTGGAACCACCTTCACAGCCCTTCTCATGGGAGCCAAATCCAGAATGGATTCACCTCACAGCTTCATGGTCTGACTCTGCCTCTTGGATCTGCTTGGATGAGCTGCTGCTTGCTCCTCATTCCAACCAGAGTCAGTGTCCCAACAGGCTGTATTCCTGCACAGCCTTCAAGGGACACCTAACCTGAATGGAGAGACAGAGCTGACACCTCCCAAGGGCTTTCCCTCAGCTCTTTCCCCCCATAAATATGAGGTGTTCCTCTGGAAAGCAAGATTGAAAGATAAAACCTCCTCTTCCTCCTGATTCCATCACCTCCAAGGCAAGTGGAAGAGGATCATGGGAATGCATTGGAATTACTCTGAGGGTGCTTAGGGATAAAAACATAGAGAAAAGGGGCTGAGTTTTCCCTTTGCAAAACATTTATTTCAGGCACTATTAAAAAAAAAACACCTTAGAAAAAGCTAGAATTGATTTATTTACTGGTCCTCTCTCTGACCATCGTGGGATGGAAGGAAAACAGGGTGGGCACAGCTCATTCCCAGCCCCACACCAATGCCTATGGAAAAGGATATGGCAAGGGAGGTAAATAACAGCAAAATAAGGGGTAAATAAGGGGCCAATTTCTCCTCACCTCCACATTTTAACTGACACCCACACACTGACAGGACCTCGTGGGAGAGCCATACAGGAGGTGACAGCACTGCCACCCCAAGCCTGGCAGCCGAATTCAAATCAAGTTTAAAAACTCTTGTGACATTTAAGAAAAATCAACAAGCATCTCAAGTGATGAGGGGGCCAGGCATCTAACTGGCTGAATGTCACATTTAAAGCCGCTAAGATAGCAGCTGCTTTATCTCCTCAAGCAGGTGGCTGCACTGGTAAATAAGGCACTGAGGGTTGGATTCTGCTCTTGCACCTGCATTTCTCCCCTGGCAGCAATGGAGCAATTCTGGATTTTCACCAACGTGACAGAAAGCCAGGACAGGACTGAAGAGTCTATTAAACTTTAATACTTCTGAGCATCAACAAGGAGCGTGGTACCAACCCCCTGCCTTGACTCCAAATATCTATATGGGTCACAGTCACACCAGTAAAAAATTATTGATTTAAATTGGCAGTGCCCTTTCAGAATCAGTTGTCGCTCTGACTGATGTACAGATATGAGCAAAAGGACATTTGAAGCATTTTAATGCACTTTTTACTGCATTATCTCTCACCAGGATCTTCGCTGCTTCAAGGAAATGACTCACATAGCAAGTAGAAGAACCCAATGTAATTAACGACCTGGCAACTCTATAATGATCCTTTCTACATAAAAAGGTCTTCCCTATGCTATGAATAGACTTCAAGTAATTTATTGCAAGCCATATAAAGAAGAGACTGCTTTGACCTTGGGGATTTTAAGTTGTGGTGGGTTTTTTTTAACAACCATAATTGCAAAGAATATTTAAGTGATAGCCCTTAAAGAAAAAAATTTAAATGCAATGTGAAAAGTGAAGAATCATCACAAACAGCCTTCCAAGAGAATATTAACAAGTATCCTCTGCATCATTTAGGGATGAGATTTCAAGACTAAACAACAGATTCCTTCCATTTCTTATGGGTGTTACTCTAAGCCTCAATGCACTGGAGCACAGGTGTAGTTTTCCTCCCCCAAGTAGCTCCCAAGAAATTCTGGGTTTGCAGGAAAGCCCATGGGGAAGCCAAGAAGGAGCAGTTTCACTGCATTCTCCAGGCTGTCCCACAAAGCTGATGATGTGCATTTTATGAACCGAGCCAGGATGACATGTGGTTTTCATAGAATTATAGAATAACCTGAACTGGAAGGGACCTGCAAGGGTTGAGTCCAGCTACTGCCCTGCACAGACACCCAACAATCCCACCCTGTGCATCCCTGGCAGTGCTGTCCAAACACTCCTGGAGCTCTGGCAGCCTCAGGCTGTGCCCATTGCCTGGGGAGCCTGGGCAGTGCCCAGCACCCTCTGGGGGAAGAACCTTTTCCTAATATCCAAAAAACTTTCCCTGGCACAGCTCCAGCCATTCCCTCTGCTCCTGTCCCTGCTCACAGAGAGCACAGATCACAGCTGCCCCTCAGGAGGAAGCTGCAGACCCAGATGAGGTCGGACCTCAGTATCTTCTCCAGGCTGGAGAAATGTGTTTCACACACATTCAGCCCCCACACCCTCCCCCTCCACCTTCCTGCTCATGCAAAGCTCTTCACTCCCCACCCTGAGCTCCCTCTGCTCACACCAGCACTCAGCATCACAAGGAGCTCAGCCATGATTTACTGCAGCAGAACTCTCGGTAAATTGTTGGCTTTATGTCCAGCTTGATTGTTTCATATTGCCTTTTACCGTTTGCAGTAAAGCCTTTACTCTCTCCCCTCTCGCTCACACCTTCCCTGCCTGTGTGTTTCCTGCTTTCCCCTTGTTTCTCATTTCATCTGCCTCGTGCCTCTTTCATATCCCCCAGTCCCCTGCATTTTCAGAGCCACAGGCAGGTGATTTAAGCAGGAGTTGAGTTCAGTCTATCAGGGCTCCTTTCAAGACCTTTGAGAGAGGCAGGGACACCTGGGAAGGGGTCACATCACACGCCGGATTAGTTGTCACAGGACATCTAACACGACGTGCTCGAGTGACTTCCACCCTTTGAAGTACCCAGAGCTGTTTTGATTCCTTTCCCAGGGCTTTGGGGATGGCTGGATTGCAAGGAAACATGTCGAGAGAAGGAATAAATCTGGCCCAGGGAAGGGTAAGTTGCAAGTTTGACTGGAAAAAGCTGGGATGGAACCACTTTCCGTCAGAGAAATGAGATTTGTTGGAAGAGAAGCACTTTGCGGAGTCAGGTCTTTTTCTGCAGAAATTTCATTTCACAGGAGAGGGAGGAAAAAAAAAAAAAAAAAAAAAATCACATCCGACAACTTTGAATCATCCTGCTTTGATACTCCTCAAATCCCGTATTTGCATTGTTTCAAAACAACTTTAACCTCAGTCTTGTTTTCCTTCAATTGTTTTCCTGTTGTGCTTCTGCAACAAAGACATAAATAAGGTAATGCAAGCCCAAGATATGTTCCTGCCTGTAATGTTTCAAAGGAGTGAGGAAATGCAGCTTTTCGCTCCCATTCAAATCAAAGCCACCACCAGCAAAACTCGCAGCTGAAGACAGAATTTCACTGGTGGAAGGGCATGAAAATGTATTTCAAATGCATTTCAGAATTGGATGAGGATAGAGTCACCCTTTCCATCAAGTGGAAGTGCTTGAAGTAGTCAAGAAGCATCAAATTGATGAGAGCAAAACACCATTTATTCACCTCTTCTAGACTGTTTTACCATATTAAATATACAGGATTAAATTTTCATATGATTTAAGCTTAAGTATAATTCTCACATTTAATTAAAGAGAAACAAAGAAGCGACGTGTCAATATCCACTATTCTGATTTCAAATCACTTCAAATGCTGGTAGAAGCGAGGAGGCTCAACAGCATCTCGAAGGAAAAAGTTATTCCTCCCAAAAAAAAGCAAAAAAAACCCCCTTTGCCATCCTGCTTCCTATTGACTATCAGATCACATCACTCTCAATCGCTACCATAGCTCACATTAAAAAATTAAGTCCATAACTGCAGAGAAGCATCTACCCATTTCTTTTATAGCTTCTTGCCACAATGAGCCATACATCTCCATTATCCCAGCGCTCTCACCAACACACAATAGATCTGAGCCAGCATCGTAAATAACACTTTTCGTGTAACGAAGTTACGCCGAGGAGAACAGGCATAAATTAACACTCAGCCGTGGAACTCTAAATAGTGTTTTAGGCCTTGTCAGAAACCAATTATGCAAAATATCCTCCTTGTGAAGATCTGCTGGTGATACTTCAAAGGATTACCTCGTTTCCTACGCCGTGGTCAAGGCACAGGGATGTGGGTTGGGAAAGGAGGGCTTAGCTGGGGGATGCTCAACTGATTAAACCCTCTGAAGTCATCTAATTACTGACATCATTGCTCGAAAGCATCTGTACACTTCCAAACAACATTTTAATTTGCTGTTTGTAATGAAACTGCTTCCACTCAGAGCTGAGCCCATTATCCCAAGTCAGCGAATATCCTGAAACAGGAGGGACTACCAGGAATGAGATTTGCAAGGTTTAATCAAAGATATTACCAGTAAAGCTTGTGCTGCCTGGATCTTTACACCGCTCTGGCCATGACCCAAAGGAATACAACATCACCTTGTTCCAGCCAGGAATGAAGATTAAACACCTTCCTCAAGGTCACACACAACCAACGGGGATAAATGAGAAGCATCTGTTATCCTTCCATCCCAGGTTGGATATCCAAGACTGGAACTGGTCAGAAATCCCTAGCTGGCTGTAAAAATCTTGGCTGTTTTCTGTTCTAAATGACAAATGGGTCTGAAAACCCCTAAGGATGTTTACTAAAGTCCCCAGCAATTGTTTAGCAGCACGGATTTAATTGTCCCAACAACCCTGTCCCAAAGAAACCAGCAGCTGGGGTTTTAATCCTCATTATTATGATCCTCCTACCTCACCCAGCAGCCATTCAGATTTTAAGATTTCCGTGAGTCTCCCCAAAAACCAAAGCTCCTGCTGCTCCTTGGGCAGCACATTGGCTGCTCACACCTCCCTCAACTCCAAGAGTTTGCTGCAAATCTGATGGCAGATGTGATTTCCAGCTGGGTCTATAGACCGACCACAGCAGGTTCATTAATAACGATTATTAAGTGCTTTATGTTACAAATTAGGCCTGTAGGAATACAAAAAAATATCCAGCCGGTTGGTTTACAGGCTCTTGTCGGGAAGAACTGTAAATTCCCATTGTCACAACAACATCACCATGACAAAATGGGGATAGGAACTCATCGTAAATAAGGTTTTAAAACAGCTAAATCATCATTGGGGGCAAGAGGATAAATTAATAGTCAGATGAAACCCCACGGAATGGCTCAGATAACAGCTTTATTCATCAAACACACGGATTTCTAGAAGCTGCATGGAAAACATCTTCCTTTTGCTGCTTCCCAGCACCCAGAAGTTGCAACCACTCTGGTCCAGGTATTTTCCTTAAAATATATAGCAAATCCCTTTGGAAATTGATAGATCAGGCAAGAGAGGAGCTGCTAAAATGGCAGAGGGAGGAAACAAATCACTCCCAGTCATGTCCTCCAGAGCTTCCATGGCTTCTCAGGCAGGCTGGGAAGAGTTGAAGCTGCCCAAGCAGCCAAACACTGGCTGGAAAATGCGAGGAGCAGGATGACAAGAGAAAAAAGTAGGAAAATGTTACTTTAATTATTTTATTCCCCATTTAATTATTTCATTCCCCACCCTGTGGGACAGTCTGCCCTGGAAAGATGATAGGGAAGAGCAGAGAAGCTCCTTCTCTTCCATGCTCCTACTAATAAACTTCCACTCCTCAATGTGTGGCACCAAGAAAGAGGGGAAAAGACTCAAAGCCAGAAGAAACCTAGTTTTTTACCTCAAAAAAGAAAAATAATGGGAAAAGCCATTTCTCCTTCCCCACCAGTCCCCACAAAGCAGCGTTTCCCAGGATCCTGCAGCGGACACAGAAAATGGATCCGTGGGCACAAGAGATGCTGAGGCCACAGATCCCACCAGGGACATCTCAGGAATTTATTTTCAGTCGCTTCTGCCCAAGGCTGGATGCAAGGCAGCAGAGGAGAGGGAGCTTATTCATCCCATTACTGGGCCCTTGAGGCATCCAGCTCCCCCCACCATGAAAATTTTAATAAAACCAGTGCATCGGCTTTCAATTAGAAGGCCGTAAAACGGTTCATTTTCATCTGTTTGTTGCACAGTAACACAGATCCTCGGGAGAAAACAGCGCCTTTTCCAGACTGTCTGCGACGCAGAGAGCATTAATTGAATATTCTGTTGAAACCACCTTCAATTAGTGCCTCGGAGTTTCGCGTGACATTCATCACGGCGGCTCGCCCCGCTCTGCATGCGGCACGTTTGGGGTTTGGTGATGCTCACATCACATTAACTCACAGCATTAGCCTGAAAATAACAGTTTTATTTGCTAATGAGATGCTAGTTGGGGTAGGGCAGGCTGCTGCATGAGGCAACACCTTCATGGCATAGAGTAGAGTGGGTTCTCCAGCCACAAAATAAACAGTGCTGATAATAAATTCCTCATCTAACCCAATCCACAGCTTGGCTCTTCCATTTTTGCTGAATGGGGAAGATGAGGGCAACCCTATGGCTGATGCTGTAATATCAGCACAGCTCTCTCCACTGGAATTTCCCCACCAGAATTCAGTGCATTCAGATCTCAGATGGAATTCAAGCTATAAATGACTGTCCTGTGGATCCTGAAGCACTGTCAAGCAGTAAACTTCCTTTTTTTGGCCATCCTTGAGGCAAAATTCAAGCTGAGTAGGGGCTAAGAGAGACAAAGGACAAAAGGCAACTCCAGGTAGTTCTGCCAGCTGCAAACCTCTCCCACACAGAAATACAGCTGAAGCTACCCACCCCAGGGCTGATTGCTCCCAAAAAACAAAGGAGTTTTGCAGCAAATGCTGTCACAGGCTCATCCAGTTCACAGAGCACAAGATCCCACTGCGATCCCCAAAACTCCACTGAGCTGTGATGCTGCTGATCCCCCTCAGCACAGAGCAGAGATGCTGGAAGATATTCTGGTGGAAAGGTGCTTTCATGACTCCCCCAACAACAAAAAAATTTTAAAAAACTAAAAAAAGTTTAAAACATACTTCAATTTTGTATTCATCTCTGCTGACTGGGGGATCTTTTTCTGCTGAGTCCTTTGCCCCTTGTCACCAGCCCAGAGCACTGAGTGCCACATCCAGGTGTCCCCTGGACACCTCCAGGCATGGGGACTCCAGACCTCCCTGGGCAGCCCCTGCCAAAGCCTAACAACCCTTTCCATGGAGAAATTCCTCTGAATAGCCAACCTAAACCTCTCCTGGTGCAACCTGAGGAGTTTCCCATTGTCCTGTCCCTTATTCCCTGGGAGCAGAGCCCCACCTGGCTGCACCCTCCTGTCAGGGAGGTGTAGAGAGTGAGAATGTCCCACTTAATCCTCATTTTCTGCAGGCTGAGCCCTGCCAGCCTCTTCCCACAGAGCTGACTCTCCAAGCCTTTCCCAGCTCCACTCCATCCCAGGACACTCTCCCACCCCTCAAAGTCCCTCTTTCAGCAAGGAACCACGCTGGGACACAGCATTGAGACAACTCCCCAGCGAAAGGCCAGCCATGCAAGGAGCATCCATCACTTCCCTGGAGCACAGCCTGAGCTTCCCCAGCTCCCAGAGAGCTGGAGCCTTGTAAGAGAAGAAGGAAGCAGATTTTGTGGAGCATGTTGTCACTTGTGAGAGCACGCTGTCACCTCCTGAGAACACACTGTCACCTCCTGAGGTGACACACTAGATTAACAAGGTGATATTAATAAGCAGATCTTACATGCAGAATTTTACCCACGGAACTGCAATGATGTTTAACCTTGTGCCAAGTGTGCAGCAAGCTGATTAGTTTAATTACAGGGTGGGATTTATTTTTTTCTTTCCCCATTGCAGTTCCATTATGAACTTCAGCAGCATCACTGAAAAGCTGAAGGCAAGGAGGGGTCCATAAAAGGACATTTAAGGCTCAGTACTGGACAATTTGCACTTGTAAATAAAACATCTACATTTACACCACAGCTTGGAGTTGAGCTTTTGGCATCCACCAAAGACATGGAAAAAACCTTTGCTTCATGAATGAACCCAAACACAGTGTTTTTGAAAAACCCCACACAACAGCCAACATTTTTTTAATTGTTTCTTAACTCCCTATCTGCAGATCTGCAGAGCACTCTCACATAATCAGGTCCTCTGCACAAGGGATTAGCAAGCTTATATCCCGTGGATCCAATCAGGAAAGTCTATCAGCAAAACATACTTATGTTGATACAGCTATTATAATCTGCATAATTCTTCCGAGTTCACATACTTAATGGATAGCAAACAGAGTCATTACTGCTGCAACTTCCATCCATAGGATCTCTACGAGTCATTCACTGCAGTGTTTTTTATTATTCATAGCTTCAGTTATTGATTTTCAGGAGAAGATACATGCTTTTAAGCACCATAAAAGCAAGAGAGGAAAACAAATAGCACTATTCCAAGATTAATACGCTGCTCATAATAAAAGTATGGCTGTCACACTGCTCTGGGTTGAGCCGATGGGGCTCTGACAAATTCCATGCAAAATGGCTGAGTCGCTTAAGCAGCTTGTTAAATAATTTAAAGGCAACTTTTACTGGAGGCAGGAAAGTTCTTCCCCAAATCCACTTCCTTCGATTTACGAGTGTGGAGTGAGTTAATCAAGCTGTGTTGATGTTGTGTCCCAGAAGGGCACAGCCTGGGGAGGGTTTAAGGGATCTATGGGATGATGGAGTGTGACCCTGTGGGGTCCATGCCTGCCAGGATTCCAACCCCCAGCACAGCTGGATGAAAGCTTGCATGCAATGATTGCCCAAGTTTGAATCATGGAACACCAGGAAGCTCAAAGTGGGACACATAAAGCTGGGAAGTGCAAGGACCCTCATCCTTCCCTTTCCCAGCTCTCCAGCACAGGATTGATCCCAAACACAGACAACTTGATTATATCCCAACATCCTGCCAGGGTCAGGACTGGCTATGGAGACTCTGCTTCTTGCTCTGATGGATTACCATAGCAAACTCCTGGAATCAATTCAGTTTAAATTTAAATTAAGCCCTCTAGGGCCAACCTGTCCAATCCTCATACCCACCCCTGATCCATGTTCCCAAGTGCCACATCTGCACAGCTTTTAAATCCCTCTGGGGATGGTGACACCACCACTGCCCTGGGCAGCCTGTTCCAACCCTTCCAGTGAATAAGTTCTCCCTAATATCCAACTTAAACCTCCCTAAAGGCCATTTTTTCTTCTCCTGTTACTCCTTACCTGGGAGAAGAGACATCCCCACCTCACCACAACTCTTGTGGAGCTGCACTGCCAAATCAGTGGGAGCTCAGATTGCAAAAAGATTCCCACATTCAGGATATTTTTGGGAAGAACAACTTCCAGAGCCCAAGAGCCCCTTCAAAATCAACATCACAGGGCAGCAGGCACAAAGCTAAGCTCAGAACTGCCATGGCAAAAAAAGCAACAACTCAGCTGCTTGTTCACTTAAAGGCTCACTTAGGAGGCAAAGGACCTACAAAATTACATTTTCATGGCAACTGAGGTCCCATCGTGGTCCTTCTGTTCCAGACACTGTACAGACTGTCTCCATGTTAACAACCCTGCTTCCCAAGGAGGCATGAAACAAGGAAAACACCCACAAAACCAAATGCAAGGAGCCAGTCTGCTTTAACGCCTAGGTAAGGAGGGATGAAACTAGAGGAAAGCTCAGCAATATGTTGTTTTTCATGTAGGTACCTAAAGGACTTTATAAACAACTCTCCAGGGCTATGCTGGAGTTGTTGTGGAGCTCAAATCAGAGCTCAAGCTGAGAAAATCATCCTAAAAGCTTCACATACCACTCCTAATTCCAGTGTCAGTCTTCCATACTCAACCTCCCAGTTCTCATTTTAAACAACCAGCCCATTTATTTGCAGGTCTTCAGGCAGACCCCAGCTGGGCTCAGGAGAGACTCATCCTCCAGGCAGCACACAACATGGGCACAGCCCCAGTTTCACTACAGAACATTATCCAGGAGAGGATTTATATTGCCCCACTTCCCCCATCCATCTAATTAAGCTGCTCCTGCTTTTCCTGTGGTGGGGAAAGGGTGGAGAGGAGCCCTGGGATGAAGCTGCCAGTTCCAGCAGCACCTTGGCACACCACCCAAATTGCAACAAGAGCAATTGCACTTTAAGTCACTTCCCACATAGGAAACTGTTGTCAAAACAAGGAATTGCAAGTTTTTTTTCTTGCTCTAGGTGGTGGCAGGCTCAAGCCAGTTTGTCATTTCCAGAAAAAATTTAAAACTTCCCTAAAGCAGCTTTGCAGCCTTTCCCAAGACTGGCCTGGTAAACAAAGCAGAATTTAACTAAAATGGGTATCAATATTTAAGGACCCCCAAATTCCTCCCTGTGCTTGTGACCTGAATGAATCCAGGAGCTTGAGGAAGGCAAAACCCCTCAGGCAGGTGTTTTAATCCCAAAAACCAGTGACTGGGGAGAGCTGTGGTGCCCCAGGGTTATCAGGAGCTGCTTTGTTCAGAGCATCCTCCCTCCCGAGCTCTGCCAGGCTCTTTGCTCTGCTCTGCATTTCTCCATCCATAATAAGCTGTCAGATTCCTGGGCTGCACCTGTTATAAATTAAACTCTTAATTGGCCTCGCTTCCAGCCCAAGTTGGCAACAACAGCTCCCAGTGGATCCTGCACAGCACAGTGATTGTGCAGCAAGAGTTAGGATCTGCCCCAGGACCTCTCCCACCCGCAATAAAAAAGCCAGTGGGGGGACAGGGACATTTGTCACCTCTGCAATGGTGATTAAAAAGCGTTGCCATCGCTCTGGCAGCTCAGCATCCTGCAGCTCTGCCGTCCTGATGTACAGGCAAGGCTGCTCAGCTCATCACAAACTCCCAAATCTCTCTTGGAGAAGGGAGGGGAGAGCTGGAGGTAAAGGGCAAACTGAGGCACAAGGTTTTAACTGCAGAGTGCCCAGAGTGGTGAGATCCAGGAGAAGAGGAGGTTGGAAATCTCTTGGAGGTTTAATTCTGGAGCAGGATAAGCCAGACTCAGCTGCTCAGCTTTGTTAACCCCAAAAATTCAAGCTCTCCCTATGTGTGTTTTGGAGCAAACTTTGGAGCCAGAAACAGCTTAAAAGCTACATTTTCCTTCTAAAAAAATAATCAGAGCTGCTTCAGCATCTATGGCACCCACCTGGCAGAAGATAGCAGGTAGTGGAGCTTGTTTGGCAGAAATATTTACAGGATAACACACAAAGGAGGGCTGGTAGCAGAGCACAAGCAGCTCCAGCACCCACAAACACCCCAAATGGGGTAAATGCACCACTGCAGCATCACCCCTCTGCTTCCTAGAGCACACAGACTGCAAAGAGCCCACTTAAAAGTAAAAAAAAAAAAAAAAAAAGCACCAAAAAAAGTCAAAAAATGCCATTTAAAAAAAACAACCAACTACACATGAAAACTCTGATTCAAGCAGAAAGATTTTGGTTCAGAAATAAGGTTTTGATTAAAGCCACTTTTCTTTGGTGCTTTATCTTCCCACAGTTCTTACACAGAGCTAAAAGACACTCTCAAAACTGATGTATTTGGGGCGACTTTCACAGTCTTGAAGAATCCTTCACTAGAAATGAGCAATTCCACTCCATGATTCCCATCCCAGAGACCTGCAGCACCCAAACCCCACCCAACACCCACAGGCAGGAGTGACCTCTAGTCCCACTCAGAGTTTATTTTTTGCACTTCACACCAACCCAAGAGCCACAGCCACACAGGAGGAGCAGCAGAATTCCCCTGGCACGTTTGGGGTGCTGCAGCTGGGGAGTTCCTCAGCACCAAACACAGACAGCATGATGAACAAACAAACCCTGCAGCAACACTTCCCCAAAACTCCTCCAACACCTGGATGTGAAGCCATGACTCTGGTGGCACTGGGGATCCCTCCCTCAAGTCCCCTGCTGCCCAAAGTGGTTTTAAATGAGTTTTTGAAAGTTTTAAATGAGTTTTTTGAACATTCTCCTACCTGTGCTGTCTCACTCCTGCTGCCATCCCATGTTGTCCTTGTCACAGGGTGTTCCCTGCAGCTCCAGAAGCACCTTTGGGAGAGAAGCTGAGGCCTTCCAGGAGGGTCAGCCCTCCTCAGCCATTCCAGGAGAAAATCCAGGTTTGTTTTTGAATGTCCACAAACCATTTCAGTCCAAATTCCCTCAGGAACAACCCCAGCACTGTGCCCAGGAGCTCCAAATCTATAACACAACATCCATGAAGACTCCAGAACCGCTGCTCCCCAGCCCGGTCACAGCTGAGCAGCATCACCCTATTAATTACCACCTGCAGCTAATTACCCTCCCTGCTACTCCACCAATCACAGCTTCTTCTTATTGTTCCTTAATGAGGTAACGAGGTTCAGGTGTTTTCCAGGGGTTCAGCACCTGGACTGCAGCACGGCTGCCTCTACTTTCAATAGTAGATACGCGCGATTTTTTCCCTAGTTTTAATACCTACATAATAAATTAGGGTTTGTTTTGTGTTAAGACAAATAGCAGCAATAAGGATAAATTGAAAAACCTATAAATATAAAATTGTGCTTGTATAAATATAAAATTATACTTCTCCTAACGCATGTTAAGATAAAAAGAGGGTAAGGTGAAAGTTTGTTTGGCGCCATTGCCGCTTTTGGTATTTTTTTCTTTAAGTTTAAATTGAGTTGCGATGACGCCCTTGAGACCTCCAACCCGCTAGGGGGCGCTGTGGAGGCGGCGAGACCGGAAGCGGAAGTGCCCGCCAAGGTGGCGGACGGTGCCGGCAGAGAGCCCGGGCGGTGAGTCGGGCCCGGGCATCCCGGTGAGGCGGTTCGGGCCCGGGGATCCCGGTGAGGCGGATTCGGTCCGCGCTCCCTGCACCTGCGGGTTGGATGTGGGCGCTCAGTGAAGGGGTCTGGGCGGTGGGGGCTTGAGACCTGCCGCTGCCCCGTGAGGGACTGGGCTTGGGGGGATCCGTGCCTCTCCCCGCTGCCCGCTAAGGGGCTGAGCTGTGCCGAGCCCCAGCGCTCGGTGAGAGGCCCGGGTTGGGGGGGCTCTGACCGGTCTCAGTCCCTGATGACGAGCCCGGTGTGGGGGTCTTTAAGGAGCCCCGGTGGGGGAGTTGCGAGGCTGTGCCCCAGAACCCAGTCAGGAGTCCCGGTCTGCTGGGCTCTGTGAGGTGCTGTCCGGTGAGGGTGCCGGTCTGGGGGTTCTGACCCACCCCGGTGCCTGCTGAGGAGCCCCCGGGCCCAGGGAAGGTCCCAGAGAGCTGAGCCCCGGTGCCCAGTCAGGGCTCCCGGTGTGCTGGGCTCTGTGAGCCGCAGTGCCTGGGGAGCTGCCCGGGTAGCTGAGCCGCGATCCCCACTGCAGCAGCCCAGCCTGGGGGACCCTGACCACCCTGAGGTGTGGAGCTGTGCATCCCCTGCCCACCCATCGGGCTGACAGCTCTCCTGCCCACCCCGCCATGCCGGGCCAGGCTCCCTCGGCGTCCCGCCGGCCGCTGCTGGCCCTGGCGGTGGCCCTGGGCTGGCTGCTGGCCCTGCAGCTGCTGCTGGACCTGCGGGCGCTGGGGCTGCTGTGCGGGGCGCTGGCCGTGCTGGGCGGCTGGCTGGGCCCCCCGGCTCTGCTGCCCCGCGGCCGCCGGCTGCGGCTGGAGCGCTTCGTCAGCTCGCTGCGCGCCCCGGCCGGCAGTGCCGCGGACGAGGGGCGGCTGGAGAAGGAGATCGCCAGCACCGTCCGCAAAGTGGTGCGGGACTTCGTGGCCTCCTGGTACCGCACGGTGAGCAGAGAGCCGGCCTTCGAGGCCGAGGTGGAGAGGGCCATGCTGGGGCTGGCCGCCGAGCTGAGGCGGCGCATGAGGAGGGTGGACCGGAGAGCTCTGGCCCGCCGCCTCCTTCTGCTCTGCGGGCAGCACCTCCAGAGCTTCCTGCGGGCACGGGACGCCCTGCAGGCTGACCCCAAGGGCGGCCAGGCGCTGTGGCGGGAGTACAGCCGGCTGGCAGGGCCCCATCCCGCTCTGCTGAGCCCCGCGGCTGAGGTGGGCTGTGCCCGGGCTGCCGTGGACGCTCTGCTGCGGGCGCTGGTGCCATGGCCGCACCTGGAGACTCGGACGGGACGTTTCGTGGTGGTGGAGCTGGTGGCCTGCAACGTGCTGCTGCCGGCCATCAGGAAGATGTCTGATCCCGACTGGATCAACCTGCTGCTCATCGGGGCGTTCTCCAAGAAGCCCCGGGGCGGGAAGCCGCCCCCTGCACCCCCAGTGCCCGACTCCCTGCCCTTCCCGGCACAGACGGATGCTGCTCTTGCAGGGCTACCCCCATCCCCGAGGGCTGCAGAGGGGCTCAGGAGAGAGGCAGGGGCGGCTGGAGAGGAGGGAGAAGAGGTGAGCAGGTCTTGCCGTGCAGAGGAACCCTTCCTCCGCCCCCGAGCCCTGGGATCCCTCTTCCCCTGTGAGGGTTTGGAGTTGGAATCCCCTGCACCCGATGTGGGCCAGGATGTGGACTTGCTGGCACCTTCCCCTGCTGGAGAGCTCCTTGATGAGCCCCCCCAGGACCCCTCTGTGCCAGAGGGAGCAGCTGCCTCGGAGAATGGCACAGGGGACCTGGACCAGGGCCCTGGCCCCAGCTCGGATGCTGGCCTGCTTCCCAGCTCTGCTTTGAGCTCCTGCCCTGACATCCAGATCGAGCCAGTGGTTGAGAAGGAGGAGGAAAGCCCAGCTGTTCCCAGGAGATTCTCCTCACAGAGACCCTCCAGCCTGGGGAGAGACCTGGGGGCAGCAGAGGGCACACCACAGTTTCCCCCAGAGCCTGGGCAGAGCCTGCCCCTGCTCTCATCCTCCCCGACAGCTTCCATGAGCACCTTCAGCTTTGAGCCCCTGAGCAGCCCTGATGGGCCAGTTGTCATCCAGAACCTGCGGATCACGGGGACCATCACTGCCCGGGAGCACAGCGGGACTGGCTTCCACCCCTACACCCTGTACACTGTCAAGGTAAGGGCTCCCCTGGCTGTCACCCCCTTTCCCAGATACCTGCCACCACCTGGACTGGTGTTTGGAGATGAGGACTTGCTCTGTGTGTGTCTCCATAATAAATTTTGGCTGGTAGTGGGGGAATACCAGACGCCGTGGCTATTTGGTAGGGCAGTAGGGATTCTCACTCTTAGCCAAGGGTGCTGTGGGGCTGGTTGAGTCTTCTGTATCCTGCTTTTGTTCTGTCATGGATTCCTTCATCCTCAGGGAAGGGTTGATGTGAGGAATTGCTGGATGGGACCTGTGTGGGGCCTGGGGACTGGGGGGCCAGCAGGGACTGGGATTGTTTCAGGATGTGTAAGGATGAGTCTTTGCCTTCCTCCTCAGTATGAGACAGCCCTGGAGAGTGAGGCAGCAGGCAGCCTTCAGCAGGTGGCTTATCACACTGTCAACCGGCGCTACCGCGAGTTCCTCAACCTGCAGACCAGGCTGGAGGAGAAGCCGGAGCTGCGCAAGTTCCTGAAAAGTCAGTGCAGTAGCTCTCTGAGCAAATCCTTCTCCCTCTTGTCCCATTCCGTGTTCCTCTGCTCTGAGGATTTCCTGCCCTGCTTGTGTAGCTCTGGATGCTGGGCTGTGTTTCCTGCCCACATCCTCCATTGTTCTGTGCAGAGCTGGCTGGAGGAAAGATTTATCTCTTTTGGAGGCAAATTCCAGTGTTTCAGAACATGTCTTTTCCCATCTGACAACACTTGGCTTTGTAGTTTTGCACCATAATAGTGAATAGAAACTCTGGTGTTTCTGTATTACCTCGGGCTGATGCCAGGCAGTGTGTGAGGATAGCCTTAATCATTAGAGCATTAAGGTTTTAATGAAGACTAAAATCTGTATTTAGATTTTAAGATTTTAAAATTTTAATTTTTAATCTTGAAAATTTTTAAATTTTATGATTTAGAAATCTTTTAAATTAAGGTTATTGTAATTCTGCAGTTTTCTCAAGCTTGCCAATGGGTTTGTTTCCTTTGTAGACATTAAAGGCCCAAAGAAATTGTTCCCTGATCTCCCATTTGGAAACATGGACAGCGATAAAGTGGAAGCCAGGAAAAGTCTGCTGGAATCTTTCCTGAAGGTGAGATATTTCTGTGCCCCTGTGAGCTAAAAGCAAAGCTCTGACCAGCTTTGTGCAGACAGTGCAGCACACACACCGTATCTCTTCCATGTTACATGGTCATGTTGGGAACTTGACTCCAAAATGACCTAAATCTCCATCTCTCCTTGCAGCAATTGTGTGCAGTCCCTGAGATTGCAAACAGTGAGGAGGTGCAGGAGTTCCTTGCCCTCAACACTGATGCCAGGATCGCGTTTGTCAAGAAGCCCTTCGTTGTCTCCAGGATAGATAAGGTAGGAAAAGTGGGATGTTGGTTACCTGAGCTCTTTCCAGCTGCCCCTAGAGATGCTTCCCAGGCTTCAGTGTCTCCTAGGAGCCAAAACCCTTTATTTCTAGCTGGGCTCAGCTTGCCCAGAAACCCATAAAGCTACAGAGCTCATCCTAAAGAACCTACTTAATAGAAAATACAATGCAAGTCTCAAAACTCCTGATATATTTAAGTAATGAGGATCAATCCAGTAATTAAAGGCAGTGCTGGCTTTGCAGATCGTTGTCAATGCCATCGTGGACACCTTGAAGACAGCGTTCCCCAGGTCAGAGCCCCAGAGCCCCACGGAGGAGCTGAGCGAGTCGGAAGTGGATGGGAAATCCCAGACAGAGGGGAAGAAGGCAAGCAAGTAAGGGCTTTGCAGAGCAAAGAATTAATGCACATCCTGAGCCCATCGTGGGGAAGAACTGCCTTGGTGCTTTATGTGTTGGGTAGTAGATTTCTATCGTACTCTAACTGAATTCCTTTCTCCTTCCCTTGCTGAACATGGCCATTTGAGTTCCTGTTTATCTGTAGGGTTTCCCAGGAAAGCTCAGGTTTCCACAGAAGGTGGGTTTCTTCCTAAGGGAGCTCTGAGGTGCTGCCTTTGCCAGCAGACATTGATGTTCCTGGGGAATTGCTTTTTAACCTTAAACATGTGCATTGCTTATATATGCAGGGAGTGATATTGCAAAACACAGCTGTAAATTATCTACCTGAACGTTCCCTCCTGCCTCTCCTGTGTGTTCCACACAGTGGTCTTGCCCAAAAAAACCATTGAAATAGCTATTTATGAGTAATATTTAAGACTTTTTCATGTATGTTCCTTACCAAATGTTGGTGCTGCTGACAGTGCCAAGTCTCATTGTGCTTATTAGTGATTCCTCCCTCACCGAAGAAGGGAAGATTTCTGCACAAGTTTTTTCTTCCCAAATAGTGATGTTTTGCTGGAAAAAGCTGCTTTGGACAGAAAGACAAACTAAAAAAGTACAAGTTTGGAACCATTTTGGCTAGAAAGGACATTCCTTAATGATAAACAGGCTATTTTACAATTTGTCCCACAATCCCAGTGTCCTTTCATATCCTCCTTTTTGTGAGTGTTTATAATTGGATTTCACAATCCTGCTGAGTGTGTTTCATCTCAGAGGCTTTTCTGAGCACTTCCCTGTGTGTGCTGCAGCACTCACACCTTGCTGACATCTGCCTACATCTGCTGTCAGCTTCTGTGTAACACCTCTCTGTGGAATATTGGAAAAACCTTGGCTGGGCTCAGGTAGACATGAGAAAAAGTGCTTTAAGGCTTTTGTTGTGTGGTTTCACTGCCATCTCTTAGTTATCCTGGAGACAGATGCTTTTTTGAGCCATTTTAGGTCTAATCAGGTTTCTTAGCTTGGATGTGGTGAGCAATAAAAGGTCCTGGGTCTTGGCTGAGGCTGGAAAACTCGTGACTCGCAGCTTGCAGGGAAAACTGACTGTGCCATGGCTCTCCTTTTCAGGTCCAGACTGAGGTTCTCATCCAGTAAAATCACCCCAGTGCTGAGCGGGAGTGAAGCTCATGACAGGATCGTGTACTCCATCAGGGAGGGCAGTGCTGTGAGTTCAGATCCTCTTGTCATCCTTTCACAATCCTAATCACTGCCCTGGTTGGGAATAACCAACAGACAGGAGGGTTGGGGCTACTGCTGCCTCATTGCCACATGCCAGCTCTTTGCAGAAGGACAATAGGCAGCCCTGGCTGTGCTGTTGGCTCCACCTGGGTGCAAAGCAGGAGGTGGGAGGTTGTGTGGGCACTGGAGACCCCAGGCTCTGTGACACCAGCACACTTTTGCAGGTCTCTGGCACCCTATCACTGGCTGCTATGGAGTCCTTCATCCAGAAGCAGGACAAGCTGCTGGAAGGAATCCCCAGCAAAGCTCCTGAAGGTGAGGGAGGCAGAGAAACCAAAGAAATCTCTGTGCAGGAAGAAACAGATGGGCTGAGCACAGCAGAGCAGGGAGCACATCCAGACACTGACTCTGGTAAGTTCACCCCTCTTGAATTTCCCTCCCATGCTTGAATTTCTCTCCCTCGGTACCACAACAGCTCCAACATCTGCAGGTTCAACTTGAAAAGCCTTCAGGACCTGCTCTCCTGCCTGTTGAATCGTGACTGAAGGGAAAGCAAATGAGGTTGTCCAGTCCTGTTTGGTGATTGCTCTGGGCCTTGCTGCTGGTGGGAGCAAATTTGGCCTTGGCTCAGTTGTGTCACTGCAGATCTTCACCTCAGTGTGCTCAGCACGATCACTGCACAAAGAAGTTTTTTAAGGACACGGTGCTTAAATTGGCAACATTCTAAAATCAAGCTCTTACAAACTAAAAATTGGCCAAATTTCAGTTTCCTGGTAATTTCAAGTTAGCCTTGATATGTCCATACACTATAAAAGGATCTTTTGAGATTAAGTTTGGCTAGATTTGATGGGAGTAGCACAAATGTCATCTCAGTTCAAGGAATGACGTTCCCTTCCTGATTCTAGAACTCTCCTCTGAAGCACAGGGGTGCCACAGCTTCTCAGAACAGTTCCAAGATTATCCTGAACACAAGCAAAAATATGTTCTCCAATCTTTTTCTTGGAATAAGTGAGCTGTTTTAGCTGGAACTTCCCAAAAACTTCTCTCCAGTGGTTCAAGTTTGGCAAGCTCTGACTGCAAGCACGTGCTTGTGACAGGATAGGTCTGGTGTTCTGAAACCCAGCCTGTGCTACCAGCTTTGCCTGAAATCTTGGAACACATGCCCGGGGTTTTGGGGGAGCAGGAGTGGAGCTGCAGGCCAGGGTTTTGCACAGAGCAGGCCAAGTTAGCTGAACTCTGAGGGAAATGGAATGTCAGTGATGTCCAATGCTTGCAGGTCTGGGATGCTTCAGGCTGGGCTGGCAGGGTGAGGGGAACAAACGTCTGGATAAGAAGGCAACCCATGTCCCTATCTGCTCATGGAGTGACTTCTGGGAAGTGGCTGGCCAGCAGCTCTGTGAGGAAGAGGACTTGGATGCTGTGGGAATAAACAGCTTGCTGAGGATGCTCCCTGTGTGAGGTTATGGGGAAGCTGAACAGCCTGCTCCAGATTCTGCACTGGGAACTGAAATCTCAGGGGGCAAAGCAAGTGAGGAGTAACTTACGCATGGCCCAGAGCAAGAGGTGGCAGGTGCCCTGTCCTTTTCAAATGAAATCTGGAGTTAATTAGTCCAGCTTTTAGGAAGAGGAGGAGGAGGGAAGGAGAGGTATGGGGTCTAGAATCCCTCATCCTTTTATTTCCAGCAGTAAATTGTGTGTATAAATTGTCTCTGTAGGCAGAGAGGTTGGAAGATGAGGCATCAGGGAGGCCGAATTAGGGAAAGCTGCTGCACAGGATGTCACCTGGCCAGCAGAGCCAAGGCAGCAGCCTCAGGTCGGGGTGGTGGTCTGGGAGTGGCTGTCTGGGGCAGCTTTGTGGCACATTAATGAGCTTGTTCAGCACAACACCTCAGGGCCAAACAGCATGAAAGTAATTCCTCAGCAAGTAGAAACTGTTTTTGCTGAAGGCTCTGACATCCTCCTGGGGATCAGAGGGAGGTTTGGTGTCCCAGGTCTGTGTCGGCGGAGATACATGGCTAGGTGTGTGGGTTTGTGTTTTAACTGGTAAATCTGGATTATCCAGACGTGGTTCATCCACCTTCCTGCCGAGGCTGGGATCTGCCACACGATGGCAGCCTGCAGCCACCGACTGAGCCTTGCGCCTGGAAAACTGCGGGAAGGAGGGAAAGGAACGGGGAAGAGTAGGATAATTGTCCTCAGCAGTGCACCTTCTCCTGGCCACAGTCACCACCTGCTTTCTCACCTGCTTTGGGCTCGTGGCCACCCCTATGCATGGACTGGGATTTGATAATCCCACTGTTTAACTGAGAAGGAGCTGAGCAGCCCTTGGCGGGAGACTGGGGCTGCCTGGATGAGGTAGAAATCAAAGAGTGGGGAGGGCAGAGTCCCAGGCTGTCTGGGCTGCAGCAGGTCGTCCCTGTGTGCACAGAGGGCCAGGCTGGGGAGAAAAGAATGGGCTTGGGATGATGCTTTTCACCAGATTTGCCCTGAGTTGGCTTTTTGTCTGACCCTCCTCTTCTTCCTGGCAGACTCTGAGACAGCTTTGGCTGACCTGGCCCTGGATGTGCTTCGTCTGGTGCTGGTGGATCACTGGAGCTGGCTGTGCACAGAGAACATCCAGAAGGTCTTCAACCTGCTCTTTGGGACCCTTGTTCAGAGGTAAGGCTGGAGTGACCAGCCTGGCTGCTCTGTGAGGGACATTCCCTTTGGAGGGACAGTTGGAAGTGGAGCTGGTGCCTGAATGCAGATAAATGCTTTGTGTGCATCAAACAACAAGGTTCTGTAAAGAAGGTTCTCCACATATGTAGAGTAAACACCTTGGAGATTTGCACTAGGAGCTGTTTTCCCCATGAGCAGGGATGTGGTTCTAGGAGGCAGCCTCCTGTCCCTTGATGTCAGGCAAAGGAAAGATCCAGCCCTGGGAGTGGAGTCCTGCCTCATGCAAGGGCAGCAGTGCCCAGCTCTTGGCTCTCCAGGGAGGACTCTCCTGCTCTCTTGCTGCCCAGAGCCTCAGCTTGTTCTTTCTGCAAAAGCAGAACAAACAGGCCCAGGAAACAGAGCCTTGTCAATGACAGCTCGGAGTGTGGTCTCTGCTCTCAGTGCTGCACCCCTCTGCTGTGCCTGTGCCTGGGGCAGGGACCCACACATGGAGAAGGGACACGCTTCCTTTCCAGCTGGGATGGACTTGCCAAGCTTTCCTGGGGCCAGTGCCTCTGGGTGGTAAGGCTCAAGGCCAAGACACACAAACAGAGCATTCCTGTTTTTTTGGTGTAGGCTGGTGACTATCACTAGCTGAGGATGTGGTTTTTTAGACTACAAGGGAAGCCTTCCCTGAAGGACTTGGGCTTGGGAGAGTCTTGGGGCAGTGCTTTCTTCCTCTTGTGGCTTTTATTCCCTCAAATGCATCCAAAGCCAGCATCAGAATGTGCAGGGCAGCACATTATAACTGAGCTGGTAACTTAAGCTGCCCTCAGCAGAGGTTGCCAAAGTGCTTTGAGGTCAGGGACTGCTGTCCTTCAGTCCTGGTCTGTTCCCCTCAGTGGCAGGAGGTGGGAGTTGCTCCCACTTCTCCAGAATGGGCTCTACTCTCTTGGGGAATAAGCTGGAACCCAATCCCTGTGTGTAAGCACAGAGGTATGAGAGCTTGAATAGGCACATCATCACCTCCTAATAAGCTGTGTCCTGGTCGCCCAGGGAGCCTGCAGCACCACACGTGGCATTGGCATTTTCCACTAGAGAAGTTGGGATACACACAGCACATGCCTGGCTCTGCAAGGTGGAGGAGCTCTGTGAATTGTACTGGTGGATTAGAGTGAGGAGGAATGTTTGTAGCTGCTCTGCTTGACCAGGTGGGAGAGAACCCACATGTGCTGCAGGCAGAGCTTTGGCTGGGGGGGATGTGGGGAAGCCCTGGGACTTCTTGGTGTCCCCATCAGTTCAGGGTGCAGCTGCACCCTGTTGACCAAACCCTGTGTCAGTGCTGAAATCCACACGTTGAGGCTGCCTCAGCTCTTGTTCTGGGGCAATCAGGAATCCCAGGGACAGGGGAAAGAGCTGCACAATGGGGACTGACCTGTTGCCAGGAGGATGGTGTTGCACCTGGATTGCTGCAGGGAACATTTTCCTCCCATTTCTGCTGCCTGTAGTTACCCCACAGTGGAGGAGAACTGGGAATGGGGGCTCTTCCTGCTAGTTTGCCATTCACCCTGTCCCTGAGACTTGGACTCATTCCTGGCCTAGCTGGTCACTGCTGTCCTGAGCAGACCAGAAAGTCTCTAGCTCAGACCTGCCAATCCAGGGACATAGTGTGGATTTGGTGGCATTTCTCTTCCTTTTAAGTATTTGCAACTTGATCACTGCTCTGCCAGACCTGGCACCGCCCTGGCACTGCCATTCTGGCTGGCACTGTGTCTGGGGACCCTCTACAGGTTGGGAAAATACCAGAAACTCTTCTGGGAGCATCTGCTACTCCAGGAATTGTTCCTGCCTCTGAGAACAGGCAGACAAACATGGGAGAGCAGATGGATTTGTTGTGGGACAGTAGATGTCTCCAACCATTGCTGGTCACAAAGTATGAGTGGGCATCATCCCTTCAAGAGATGAGATCCTTCCCTGTTCATGTCAGTGGCTGGGTTAGGTGGCAGGGGATGAAAAGGAGGTGTCCTGGCAGGGCTTTGGAGGGGGCTGCTGCTGGATACTCCTCTGCCAGCTCATATTTGGTGAGTAGCTGCTGCTCCTGCTGCCTTCTTGCAGCTGCAAGATGATGATTCTTCTCTGGCATGAGACACTCAGTGCAGAGTGACAGAAATGACCACAAACCAGCAAAACCCACACCAAGAATGAGATCCAGCTTCTCCCAAGAGCCAGTCCCCCTCCTCTTGGAGGACTTTCTTGCTGGGGCTGGCAGTGACACCAGGTGATTGCTGTGACCACCCTGTTGGTGACTATGGAGCCTCCCTACCTGCTCCATTCACTGTTCTCTGCAAGGAGCATCCACCACACTCCTCTTTCCCCCTTCTCCTTAGCTGGGCTAGCTGGAGCCAGGCACCATCCATCTCCCTGACTGCCAGTCTGATGGCAGTGGGAGAGGAAGGCTCCATGACCGAAAAAGGTATTGTTGAGTAAAGGGAGCTCTGCTCCGCACTGTGCTCATCCCATTATGTAACAGGGAGTGATCCTTTTTTGGAGCCGAAAGGAGAGGCGGATGGAGGGGAGCCGGAGGGGCTGGGAGTGGGAATGACCCTGGGGTTGAGGATTGCTTCCAGCAGCCTCTCTGCATGCTGGGTCTGTGCCTGTAAACAAAGCTGCTGCCCTGCTCCAGCTCCACTCCCACCTCTGTCCGGCTCAGATCCCTCCTGCGGGCTGGACAGGCACATCTCCTCTCCCCCTGGGAGGCTGCAACAGGAACCTGTTGGCACAGGGGAGTGGATGGGGCTATTCTGGCCTCCGGGGGTGTTTAGGGAAGAGCTAAAAAGCATTTGGAGCATCTGGGTGCTTTTTAGAGCCTTGTGAGTCAAAGAGGTGTTAAAAATACGCGGCAAACACGCGAAGCACGCGGTGCTGTGACCCCACGGCCTGCCCTCAGCCTGTCCTCAGTGCCACAGTGGCCACCAGCCTGGGGTCTGCCAGTGCCTTGCAGAGCTGAGGCCAGGGTGACAGCCACCACCTCTGCTTCCCCTTCCTGAGGGGAGCCCCAGCAGTGCCAGCATCCCAAGGATGGACCCGGCAGTATTTGAGGGGCAGATCCTGGTCTGTAAGCTTTTCCTGGCTGCTTCCTGTGCAGCACAACAGAAAGCCATGGCCACAAAGCACGTGTCTGTGCCCTGCAACCTGAGCAGGGCTGGGGCACAGAGTCCATGCCAGGCCCAGAAGTGCCTGTCCCTGAAAGGAGCATGTGGAGTGGCTCTGGCAGCTTTGATGGTGTTGTGTTCCACTGAGCAAGAGTTAAAATAAATGCAAATCGTCCCTGCCTTACCCACGAGCTCAGCACTGCTTGGCTTGCTGTTTGCTTTGGGTCATTCATTGCTCCTCCAGGCTTTGTCCATGTCCCCTCATCCCTTTGCAAAACTGGAAGAGTTGAGGAGGTGATATTCCAGTCTGTGTGAGCTGTAGGTGGAGAGGCAGGGGTTCTTTGAGACTGATTGCAGGTGGCCATCATGCTTTTGGGAACTGGTTCTTGCAAGTTCCTGCTGCCACCTCAGCGTTGGGCTCTTCTGGTGTGTTGCTGTCACGCCGAGTGTCACAGGCACTTGTGAGTCAAGGAGGTCTGGGGCTTCAGAGAGCTGCTTGCTGGGTGCTTTTCTCTGATTTTCTCTTCGGTTTTCTTTGATCTCTGTGCCAACAGAACTGGCACAAAGATCCTTGGCAGCCACCTTGATCCTCTTGACTGGAAAGTGCCACCAGCAAGCAGTGGTGCCTGACCTTCTTCAGTGTCCTTGAGTAAACCTGGAGCAGCCAAGCACCCATGGGCTGGGAGTGCTGGGAGCACAGTGCCCATGGGCAGGGAATTCTGCCACCCTGGAGCCACAGAGGGGCTGTGTCTGAGAGCCAAGACAGTGTTCCCACTTCCCTTTGGCCTCCTGGCTGGCAGGTACCCCTCCAGCCTCAGGCAGTGCCTCTGAGTTTGGCTGGCAGAAACAACCAGGCAAAACTGAACTATCAATGCAGCTGGAGCATCTAAATCCACTCATTCTCCTGATTTGTTACCTGAGAGTGGATTTGGTTTGCTGAGGATCTTTGCAGCTGCACACGGAGAGGCTGTGCTGGCAGGCCCAGGTGTGTGGGAGCAAAGTCCCTGTCCCTAAAAAACAAGCCTAAAAGCAGCACCAGAGTTGGGAATTCGGGGAACCAGCCTCATGGCATCCTACTCCTTGTCTCTGGATTTGGCTGTTTGTGTTGTAGCCGTGAGGAGCAGCAGGACTTGCAGCCTGTGGTATGTCAGTAAAAGTGATTTCAGGACTCTCTGTGTCTTGGTGTGTATATGCAAAGTAAATAAAATCAGCTTGGAAATGGGCCTCGATTCAGTTGTCTCCAAGCACCTGGAAATTTTGGATCTGGCTTTGAATCTCTGTCCCAAACAAAAATTTTTTCCCTCTTCTAGAAGCAGCATTCTTCCAAAAACAGCCACTAGAATGAAGCCAGCACTCCGTGCTTTGATAACAATTGCAACATTATTTTAACTCTGATTCTGTTTCAACAGTTATGCATGCCAACTTTCTTCCTAGATTTAAAAAAGCACAACAACTTCCTATTACAAATAGAGCAAAGAAGAAAAGGATTGAGAGAAAGTAATGTCACCCTGTTGGTTTTAGTTTTCCCTGGATTTTGAAGGGTTAACGGTGGGTTTATGTATTTGGATTCTGAAGTGGGCTAATGAAGCAATTGCTCCAAGCAGGGCCTGGCTGAGACAGCCTGGCCTCTCCCTGGGGCACCACTGGGAGCTTAATTGGCTCAATAAATGCTTGAAGAAGATGTTATCAAAGGCCAGGATGCTTTGTGAGAAATCAGGGGGGTTTAGGGACGATTATTTTAATCACATACCTTTTTCCCCTGTTCCCTGAGCCCTAAGGCATTGTGGGAAGATCTAGGTTGGGAAAAGCAAAATCCAGAGCAGCTGAGTTAATTCACTGTTGGGTGAAGACATTGGAGTCCTGTGAGTTTCCATGATTTCTTCTTGCAGCAGGTGTGTTTTGAGGGAGCAAGACATCAAATGGCCCAGAAATCCCAGCACCAAGGTGTGCTTTCCTCCCTACAGGGATCAGTGATTGCCTGCAGTAGGGAATGATTTATTTTCCTTCCTCTCTGCCCTGCAGTGAGATGTTCTGCACACCCACATCTCCCAGGGCTTCTGCCAGCAGGTAGGAAAATCCCTCTGCCCAGGATGTCTCCAGACAGGCACAGGATGGGTTGTTTGCAGCTCTAAACATTTACAGGGCAGCAGGGGAGGAACATTTCAAGTAAGGCAAGTAGGAGAGTTTGCTTTGTGCAGAAGTTTAAAAGGCCTCAGGATGCTTTGTGTTCTTTGATTTATGGAGGGTTTTTTTCCTTTCCTGTTTCCTTTCTCAGCACAGGCTTTACCCATGGCCTGGACAGGTGGGATGTTGCTTTGAAGGTGCTGAGCTGAGCATGCTGCACATGTTTCTGCTGTGTGGAGAAGGTGGATTTAGGCTCAGGTAGCAGGTGCTGAAAGCTGAGCCTCAGGGCAAAAACTCTCCATTTGTGGTTTTTAATTGTTACTATGCCCACTGCAGCTGTTGCTTCATTTTTACAAGGTTTCCTCAGGAAGGTTTTGCAGTCAAAACATTGAAGTGTTGCTCCTCTTGAGCCCCTGAGTTAGGGATGATCTTGTGGTTCAAAGCATAGTTTGGGGAGGAATTTGGGGAACAAGAACTGGTAAGGAAGGGATGGTCTGGTGGTTTAAGCACCAGCCTTTCTTGATTTCAGAGTCATGCTTGAATGCCTCGTGGTTTCCAGATGTTGCTTTTTTCTTCAATGCCTTTCACTGCCTTGGTCTCACAGGCTCTCTCAAGCTTTTTTGAGCTTCTGGATAGCCATGTTGTATTTCTTAGGGAAAGGGAGGTGGGAAGCAGTCAGTGGTGAGCTGGGCATGCTACTGTTACGGACAACTCATGTATATTTGTAGTGCTGTTGGTATTTATACAGCTAAAGCAGAGAGGCTTTCTTCTCTTTGTCATCTTCTAGCCTGGCCTTCAGTTTGTGTTTGTCTAAATCCTTAAAATCCCTGGCTTTGAGGAAATCACGATTGCTATTGCTTCAGATTTCAATTACAATCAGCATATTTAACTTGACTGTTCCTTAGCTGAAGGGATGTCAGTTCTTGACCTTGATGGACACTTCTGGCAGATGGTTGCAAATTTGGAGAGTAATCCATCTCTTTGGTCATTCAGAATACATCTTTATGGTCCAGACTAAGCAAATCCAACCTTTCCAGGCTTCACTTGCTCTCTCCATCTGCAGGTGAGCTCTCTGGATAGTCCACCTCAGTGAGTGTATCCAGCCAGGTAAAACCAAGCCCATTCACTGTTTTTCCTGTTCCTGACTCTCAGCCTGCCTCTCCTCCTTGGCAGCCCTTGTAGCTTCTGTGGGCCAAAGGAAGTCCAAGGTGTGCATCCCCAGCCCTTGTTTTTCATTCCTTATCCTAATGGACCCCTTCAGCTGACCTTGGAGTTCCAGCTTAAGCCATGGCATTAATTTGGCTCTTTTTTAGCAGCCATTTCATTCCTCCACCAGCAGCTATTTCAAACAGAGGATTTTCAATCCCTTACAGCATGGGCAAGTTATGCACCTCCAGATTATCTTCCAGGCCTCAGTAGCCTTTGCAGTCTGGCCCTTTGCATTGGGCACTATCAAAGCATTCAGTGTCTGAGCCCAGGAGGTGGCTTTATCTATTTCTGGTCTCAGCTGAGGTGTAAGGAGATGGTTCCTTGATGGGTTTATTTTTTCTTTCTTATTAAGGTTATTTCTTCATGAAATAGCAAAATGAAAATAGTAACTCATCAGCCATCCAAAAATAAAAAAAATAAAATTAAAAAAAAAAAAAAGAAGAGGGATCTATTTCTGTTTCTTGTTGGGTTTATTTCTACCTGGGAGCAGCGTGTGTGTGCTTTCAATGTGGCACATGGATCTCAAATGCTTTTGAGAGGCCTTTAATAGCACAAAAAATCATCTGTGACCTGCTGGTGAAGGTCAGCTTTGAACCAGCAGATATTTGGAGTTCCTGAGGTGTTAATCCTGATCTTGGTGCAACAAGTCTGCATGATGGAAAGGTCAATTTGCCATTTTCTGGGGTTTACTCAGGTAGGAATTTGCAATGAAGTTGATGTGACTCTCCCTGAGTTGTGGGAGTTGAGGTGGGATTCTTGGGATGCCCTGTGCAGGGCCAGGAGTTGGATTTGACTTTCCTTGTGTGTCCCTTCTAATTGAGGATATTCTGTGATTCTGTGAATTACTTTGCTCCTCACAGTTGAAATGCTGCTGGTGCTGCCCCTGTGTGTGTTAAACTGGGATGTGATTCCCCAAAATGGGTGTTGATGCTAGACTGTGGTTGAGAGGAGGGAGGAAAACTCTTCATGACAGGTCAGTCTGTTCTGAGATTTTCTCTTGAAGCATCTGAGAGCCTCAGCTGCTCTCCCAGAGTGGATTTAGAGCCATATGTGAGTCTTGACAGTTCTCCCCTTCCCAGTGCCTCTGGAATGGTTTCACACACTGATAGACTGGCACAAGGGAGCCCAGAGCAGAGGTGCTTTAGTCTCGGTTCCATTTGCACCTGGCTTTGGTTTCTCCTTCTTTTCTTGTCCCTTTTCCTGTTTAGTTCCCTCACTTCTCTTTGTAAACTTTGTGCCTTTGGGTTCTTCTTCCCCAGCTGTCTGAGCACTGTAATGGGGCAAGTTGGCCTCTTCTCAGGAGTTTTGCTGGAGCTGTGCAAAGCCCATGGAGCCATTCCCAGATTCTGCCCTGTGCTTCCCAAAGTTGCTTCCCTGAGCTGCCAGGCTAAGGAAGAAAATCTATCCCTGGTGTTTCACAACTGCGGGAATCAAGGCCTGTGAGCACTCGCCTGCTCACAGCATGTACACATGTGATCACCTTTATAGGTGTTACTTGGGGGCCTTGTTGCCTAATTCTGGTGTTTTTGTGGAAATCCATGAGTTGGAAACAGCAGGTTGTTTGGGGCCTTCCAGCATCTGTCAGTTCTCAGCTTGCTCTTGAGCTGTCTGGAAACGTGTGCTGTTCTCTGTAGGTTCAGCTTTCTCTCTGCCCACTATTTGGTTGATTTTTTGCTATTTTAGGAATGTCTCTAAGAAAAAAGAAAGTTTGTTCTTTGCTTTTTGCGACTTTTTAAAGGCTGGAAAGTGGCTATTGCTGTAATGAGTTTGGAGTCAATGTTCAATCTGATCCCCCCTGGTGCAGGGTTGACTCTTTGCAGCTCTGCCCCCAAGTCACTGAACTTCTGTTGCTTGTCAGATGTTTTCTCAGCTAGGAAAGCAGGTTGTGTAAGAAAACATGTTAATGAAAAACCATGTTAATGAAAACTCTTGTCCCTAGAGAAGTCACAGTTTAACACTTTAATTTGGTTGGGAATAGCTGGAGGGTTTAACATGATCCAGAGTGTTCAAATCTGCTGATTTAATCTGGAGATTAAAACCCTTTTAATTTTATTTCCAACATGGCTTTTCCCAGGCAGGACTGGGATGTGACATTTTGTCCTCTAAGAGAAGTGGAAGGTTTGCACCTCTGGCACTATATTGTAGCAACATCTATTCTCCAGCTCCGTGGTGATGCTGAGCAGAGAGGATGTGCTTCCCCATTTCCAGTGCCAGTCCTGGGAGCACCAGGAACATCACCTTGCTCTGAGACATTCCAGGCCTTACCACTGCACCAAAGCTCCTTTTCAGGTTTTTTAATATCCACCTGGCATTTCCTAGATGTGCATCCCTCAAGATCTGCTGTTGGCACCTCATTTCCTGCTGACAAAGGGATCATCACACCGCAGCCCTGTCCTGCTTGATGCCAACCTGCTTCCTCTGCCCTGCTCCCCTTGAGGTGTTGCTGTTCCCCACTCCCCAGTGGTGTGGGCAAGGCCACCCTTGGCCCGAATGCCTCGCCCAGGAAGAATGCAGACAGTCTGGCAGAGTGCAGGTTAAATAAAGTTTGCCTTGGCAGGGCTCTTGGATGTACTCGGAGCTGCCGGGGCGTAGTGGTGACGGAATTGCAAGCATGAAACGCGGCTGCCAAGAGGAACGGCTCTCCTGGCCCTGCTGGCTGACTCCTGTCCTCTGGGAATCTTGAAGTACTGGCGAAACCACAGCCTTTTCCCTACCCCAGCGCCGTGCTGACACTCCCAGCTCTGCTCCAGAGCCATCAGTGCTGCAGCCCTGAGTCCTGCTAAAGCAGGGAGCAGTCCTGCTAAACCAGGGAACCCTTCTGCTAAACCAGGGAACAGTCATCCTGCTAAACCAGGGAACAGTCATCCTGCTAAAGCAGGGAGCCATCCTGTTAAACCAGGGAACAGACCTGCTAAACTAGGGAACAGTCATCCTGCTAAACCAGGGAACAGTCCTACTAAACCAGGCATGCTAAACCAGGGAGCCATCCTGCTAAACCAGGAAGCAGTCATGCTAAACCAGGGAACAGTCATAAAGGAGCCATCCTGCTAAACCAGGGAACCATGCTGTTGGCCTCTGTGGGATTCAGCCATGGCCTCTCCTCATTCTGAGGGGAAAGATTGTAGGCAGTGCAAGTTCTGACTGATGGCTGTGGCTTCTGCTGTGATGTGGAAGTGATTTCACATCTGGGAAAGAAGGTGCATATGGTTGATTTAGAAACTGTCCCTGGCTAGCCTTGGGTGGTGGGGACATCATCCCAGTGCAGCTGCAAACGCCTCAGAGCCCTTTTGTGGAGCAGGGATTTGGGGATTTGGAGGTGGTTGCTGTATAAAGCTGTCCCTCTGACCCAGCAGGAGGGACCATCAGCAGTTCTGTTGGATTTTGGATGGGAACAAAGCAATTCTTCCCTGTGAGGATGGGGAGGTTCTGGCACAGGTTGCCCAGAGAAGCTGTGGCTGCCCCATCCTTGGAAGTGTCCAAGGCCAGGTTGGACAGGGCTTGGAGCAGCCTGGGATAGTAGAAGGTGTCCCTGCCCAGGATGGAATGAAATGAGCTTTAAGGTCCCAAAATCAAACCATTTGGGGATTCTATGATTTCATTGCTTGCAATCAGTGGACAGAGCAGAACTGAACAGCAGGGAAGCATGGGCAGCAGGATGGACAGCAGGATGAGAGGAGAGTGAAGCATCAGGACATTCATGACTTCCCATTCTTGGAGTGTGTTTTGGTCTCCAGGAAAGACATCCTTAACTGTCTTGGTAGCAGAGGGACTGATGAGAGAGGCAGAGGCTGCCAGAACATGGCTCATGTCCTTCCAGCCCTTCCTGGAGGTTGTTTGTAGTTCAACACCAGTTCATCCAGCTCTGTCTCAGATTGTGCTTGGAGATAACTTAGGAGCTTCAGGCCAGTTGTACCCCTGAGCTGGGCTTCCTTTAGTGACCAGTGATTCACTTGGGTTCTTGTGATTTGCAGGATGATGAGGCTTTTTATGGCCTTTGCTTTCCCACATGTTTATCTGTAACACAGGGAACATATCCTACTTCTGGTGCTTGGAGAACTCAACTAATTAGGAAAATCTTTGGTGTACAGAGGTGAAAACTGCATGTTAATGAACTCAGAAAGCTGATTTACCCCTCCAGGGCTCTTGATGGGCAGAAATATCCCAACTTGGTCCCAAGCCAGACTTTTCCTGACCTTTCTCTCTCCCTGTTCCTGCAGGTGGCTGGAAGTGCAGATGGTGAGCCTGACCTGCACCCAGCGCTGGGTTCAGTACCTCCAGTTGCTCCAGGAATCCATCTGGCCTGGAGGAGTTCTCCCAGCAGTGCCTAAACCCCCCAGGACAGAGGAGCAGAAGAAGGCAACAGCAGAGCAGGCCCTGCAGAGCCTGATGGGGATCTTGCCCAGTAAGTGTGTCCCAGAGACTTGGCAGCTGCCCTTGGGAAAGGAAAGGGGTTGGGGAACACTGGAATCTCTGGAAATGTGCTTAAATGCAGAGATGGAGTCTGCTCGTGCCAAGGCACTGGGAAACCTTCATGACCCTTGAGGTTTGATGGTTTCCTGCAAGCAAAACCCAGAGTTTTCCAGTTCTGGATAGTTTGTGTAAGGATTTGGGAAGCAGCCCAGCTCGGAGGGAAGGGATGTGTGCCTTGGCCATTCCGGATGTGCACAGGCTGTGATTCAGTGCTCACAGTTCCTGCTGAGCTGCCTCACCCAGGCAGGGCTCAGCACAGCTCTGCTCCCACCTGCTGCCAAAGGGTCCCATGGGGAGAAAAGTCACCATGCAAAGCCTGTGCCTTTTCCATTGGACTCAAATCCTGAGCCCAGCTGCACTGGATTTCCCTCTCTTGAAGTTTGACATGGGGACCTTTGGCATTAAAGCAGCTGCTGCCTAATCCATGTGAGTGCAGTCTGAACTTTTAACTCCTTGGTGTAGTGTAAAGGGCCCTCACTATCCTTTGGGGATAAAAAGCACTGATAGTATGTGCCCTTCCAGCCAGGAATGCTTTCCTGGCACTCCATCCTGTCTCAGGCTCAGAGCACCATCACAAGCTTGGATTCAGCACCCACCAGGGCAAGACTGAGCTGTGGAAATATGCACTTCCTAAAGCTTTGTTTCCAACACTTCCAGATGTGATCCAGGAAATCCTTGGGACCAATAAGTGTCGGATGAGCTGGAACCTGGTGCTGGAGTCGCTGAGCCAGCCTGTGATAAACAGGTGTGTGGGTTGTGTTCTGTACCCTGCTGGGCTCTGAGAGCACTGTACACATTGAACACAGTCTATTATTCCAGATTTGCAATATCAGGGGGCATCTGCATGTCTGGGACCTCAGTCTGGCTGCAGATTATTGAGCCAGAGTTCATTATGTTGTTTGGCCTGCTTAATTAGTAGATGTCAAGGAAATAAGACAAATCCTGGTTTAGTTTGGTTTTGGAGGAGCTGCAGGTCCGTGTAGGAGGTGCTTTTGTCTCTTCCCAGTGCTGTGAGTCTGGAAAACAAGGATGTGGTGATGGACAGCAGGAAAATGAGGGTCAGACTGGACATCAGGAAGTATTTCTTCACTGAAAGGGTTGTTAAACATTGGAAGGGGCTGCCTAGGGTGGTGGTGGAGTCCCCATCTTCTGAGGTGTCCAGGGAACAGCTGGATGTGGCACTCAGTGCTCTGGTCTGGGTGACAAGGTGGGGATTGGTCACAGGTTGGACTCGATGGTCTCAGAGGTCTTTCCTATCTTCAGTGACCTGTGATCCTGTTAAATGCATGTTTTGCTCCAGAAGGTGCATTTTCTGTGCTGCTCAGCAGCTTCAACACCCACTGGTTTTGGGGAGGTGAAAAGAAGCTGAACCTGAAAACATTTCTCCTGGGGACCCAATATTGTTCCTGTCTCCCCTGAAGCATTGCAACACTCCTTCCTTGTGCTAAGCTTTGCCTCCCATGCCCTGACCAGCCTAAGCTTTGTCTTTTCTCCATTCCAGGCACCTGGTGTTCTGCCTCCTGGACATTCTGCTGGAGTTCTTGGTTGTGAAGAGCCCCAGCAAGGAGCCTGAGGCTGCAGCTGCTGCACCATGTGCCTGCAGTGGCTCAGACAAAGGTGTCCCAGCACTTTAACCAGGGCTGGTGGCCCCAGCAGTGGAGGAGAGAAGCAGCCACAGGCATGGGATGATTGGATTTTCAGCCTTTACTGAACATGCCTGGGAGCTTCTCGTAAGGAATTTCTCCAGCCAGTGCTACATGAAGCTGCTTCCAGGCTTCTCTGTTTCAGCTGGGTGGTGGATCAAACCCTGGGTGAGGGGCTGAGGGTGCTGTGCAGCCTCTGTTCCATTGCTGACCTGATGGAGAGCCTGGAATGAACATGCCTGACTGCTCAGAGAAGGAACCACAATTCCTGTGGTTTTGCCCAAGCTTTCTGAACATCTTGAACATCTACAGGCAGAAAGCACAGGAGATTTGCTCTTGTGGCTTCAGGGTCCTCCTGGCACTGAGGGAGTTGGTGTGATGGGATCTTGCTGATGAGTGTTTCTGCAGACAGGTGAAAGAAGGTGCAGTGCTGACCCTGCTTTCTGAGCAGCCTGCCCTGTGCCTGTGCTGCACAATCCATGGCACCAGAGGGAAGATGGGGAAGGGATGGAGCATGGAGAGCTGGTGGAGGTCCTGAAGTGAGCATCCAACTGCTCAAATACGTGGGAGGTGACAGCAGGGGTCAGAGGTGCTGCCCTGCCTTGGGGACAAAGATCAGCTGCTTCTCCCTGCCACTGCTCTGGTTCTCCATCAACAGCAGGATGCACTGTGATCCTGGGAAGGAGACTCTCCTCAGCCTAGGGAGGAATGGTAGCTTGGCTGCACTTTAGCATTCCCTTGTATTGTGCTCTGAGTCACCTTTTAGTCCCTGGGACAGTCACTTGGAAGGCACAGGACCAAAGGAGCTGACCCAGGGGGGACACAGCAAGTCCAGCAGCTCCCACACAAACCTGCTTGTCACAGGCAGCTCTGGAAGAGGAATGAGCACCTTGGAGCCCTGGGGGAATACTGGCTGTGTGGGCTAGACCACAGCAAAGGGCCTGCAGGCACTGCCTGAGCTCTGCTGTTCCTTGCTGTGTCACTGGGCTGGGGTTTGCTGTGCCTGCTGCTGCTGCAGCTCTGTGCAGGGCTCTGGAAAGCTCCTCAGGTCATGGAATGTGGATCTGGCAGCTGCTTCTCCAGGTTGTCCAAGACTTGAGTGGTTTTGTGAGCTAATGTTGCTCAGCAGTCAGGTTCCTGGGAGTGCAAAAGGACTCAGAACATGCACCAACTGACCAGTTTGCTGACCTGCTTTGGTGTATTTTCTGAGAGAAACATGGACTGACCAGCGCTGGACGTGGCTGGTCAAGGTGTTCTCTGCAGATCAAAGGAGACTCCACACAAAGGAATCCTGCAGCATCACACAGTGTCTGTGCTACAGTACCAGATGGTTTCATCCCACAGAACCATGGAATACCAGGCTGGAAGAGACTGCCTGCTGTTTCTTGGAGCTGGATGCTCCAAGGCATGTTTGGAGAGAAGGCAGTGTAACTCCAACATGCCTGCTGTGCTCTTTCCAAAGGAGCTGCTCAATAATGGACACACAACAGCGGGAGCTGCTTTGTGCTTCTGTTGTGTGAAAATACAGGGAGGGATCATCTTGCTGCCAGCAAACAGATTTTTAGGGAGCTCTGAGGACATCCCAAAACCAGGCAGAATCCAATGTCATGAAGCAAAGCAGTTGTGCATCACTGTTGGAGCAATTTCTCAGCAGGGATCCTTTGGAGATGGTGGGTTGGCCACCTGTCTTGGAGAAGGGACATGTGTGTTAAATAGCCTAAGAGTAGATTAGGTGGAGAATGCTTTGGGATAATCCCAAATGTCCAAGCAGCAGTTGGGAAGCAGGACTCAGATAAATCCTTAAATACCTGCTTGGAGCAGCTCCTTCACCTTGTCTTCCACTGCCAGGCTCCCATTTCCCTCCTTTTCCCCTCCTGCTTCCATTTCCCACCCAGCTGTCAGCAGTGGGAGAAGGAGCCATCAGCCAGAGATGATGCAGCAGAGTTGTGCTGTTGTGCTTGGTGGTTTCCCAGATGCTCCTGGTGTGCTTGTTTGCTGTTGCTTCCTCATTAATTGTGTGGGTTTGGAGCTCCAGGACTGTGGTCTGTCATTGATCAGGGATAATATTAAGAGGCTTTGCTGAAGAGAACCATGGAGAGCAAATTATCCATTGCCAGCTCCAGGTTAGGGCAAAAGTCTGAAACAGTCCTTACACACAGGAAGGAGGAGCTGACACTTCTCCTTTGCCAGGAAGCCCAAGTTCTCCCTGCTTTTAACCCCCAGCTCTGAAATTATGCAAATAACTGAATATTCAGTCCTGGTAGAAATAATTGGTGGAAATAATTGGTGATTAGTGCCAGTTTGGGAGCTGGTGCTTTGCTGGGATGGTGCAGCAATGATTTGGGGTTGTAGCAGCAGCAATGTCCCCCTCTGTTAAGATACAAGAGCTGGGGCAGAGAGAGATAAAGCAGATTTACTTACGTGCACTCTCAAGTCAGTGGTGGAGTTGGGAACAGACCTAAGGAGTTTGAATTGCAAAATGGTTGTTTCACTCTCCAGAACCCCCTTTCTTGTCCCAGATATGAGGGTTTGAGCCTTTCTCATGCTCTCACTGGCTGGGCTTCAAATCCCCCTTCTCTCCTTGGGAGATCTCAGTACAGACTTTACAGCTGAGGTGAAGCTGCCCAGGAGCAAATAGCCCCTCTCTGTATCGTGTTGTTAAGGACTAAAACAAATCCAATAAAAAGCTCAGCTTTTTTTTCTACTGTGAGTTCTTTGCCTCAGTGTAATTTTGGGATTAAACTGAGCACAATGGTGGCAGATACAAACTTCTGCATTCAGGTGGGCTGAAAGTTTATTTCCATTGGACTAAGACTAGAAAAACTGCTTTGGTAAAACAAACAAGGTTGACCAAAAAAATCCCTGAAGCTCACTCTGTGTGTGTCATATTCCCAGCAAGCTCCTTTTTTTCCTGCAGGAATTTGCAGAAGGAATTTGCAGAAGGCTCCAGGCACCTCTCTGAAGGGCAAGTGGGGAGAGCAGCCAGATTTGGTCTCAGTAGAGTTGCGGCCTGGTGTCACATGAGGTGAAGAGCAGTACCTGCCTCAGGTGGGTGCTCAGCTCTCCCTCTCCAGCTCCTTGTGGATTGTGGGATTTGCCTCCAGCCCACCACGTTATGGAGAAGCATTTCCTGTCCTGCTGCCTTAGTTTCCTGCAGGTGATTGGAAGCTTCCTGGAAGCAGGGATTGCTGCAGTGTGTGACTGAGTGCAGTGGTGTAGAGCTCCAAGGCACCACTCTAAGCTAAATATTCCCAGAGCTTGGTTGGTAAACTGTATTTTTAGGGGGGAAAAGTCCCACCATGCACTGATTCTCTGTTCTATTTTCTGTACTCAGCCCTTTGTATCAGCAATTTGTGGTGCTGCTGTTGGAGTCTGTGTGGAATTGTGCTGTCTGGAAAACCTGTTTTATTGTCAAATGAGGAGCAAACCTTCACTCCCAAGTCCTTGTGTGCAATAATAATTTATTTCGAACTTACTTCTCTGTCAGGGTTTAAAATTTGCCTTTGGCCTCTAAGGTAGCCCTTGGGAAGAGAAGAACAAGGAGGGAAGAGGCCAGGTGTGAGTGGGAAGGTGGAGGGAGGTGTCTCCCAGGTGTCACAAATGCATGGCTGGGGCAGCAGGGAGGTGGCAGTGGGACTGTGCTTTCCCTCCTGGCACACAGTGGGGCTGTTCAGACGTGGGAAAGATCAAAGTCCTTAGAGCTTGGTCAAGAATCAAAGAGTTTCCCACCTCTGCTGGCACCAGCATTGCTGCTTTCTCCCTAGATTTAGGCTTTCCAGGGGGTCTAAAACTGGGAAAGCAATGTGGATTATTTGCCTTTCTCCTGGAAAAGAGGGAAAGACTCCCCTAGAAGCAGGGATTGTGCAAACCCACCTCCACATCCCTTGGGCAGCACTGCTGAGGAAGTTTCCCTTGCTATCAGTGCTGGAGTAGGAAAGCTGGTAAGCTGTAAGGAAACAGGGAATGTCTGGAAATGAGAAATTCCACGTGAAATTTGCAATATTATGTCAAAGGAAAAAAAAAATGAGAGGGAGGAAGAAAAACCTGATACAATGAATGCTTGGGTCATGTATTTTTCTGGCTTAGCTGTGCCACAGAAGGAGCCCACAGACCTTATGAAATCCATTCCCTGCAAGGCACTGAACATTTGCACAGCACATGATGTGGGATCCTGGCTGAAGCCAAGTTCCCTGGGATAATATCCACCCCAGGGTAGATTGGGCCATTTCCAGTGTCAACAGCCAGGGGATTAAGCATTTATCTCTGCAGAGCAGGATAATTAATACCAGATCGAAGTCGGAGCCTGTGGCTGAATTTGCCAAGCGAGGCTCCACTGCCTGCAGTGTGGGGAGTGGGAGGGAGGATGCTCTGGGTGCTGCAAGGTGCAGGCACTGCTTTGGGATCCACAGGAATGGCACTGGGATGGCACCAGGCTTCCCAACTGGAGCTGAGGCTGAGCTCTCCCATCGTGGCCACACGAGGTGGGTGTTGATTTTTCACCCCTATCAGGAAAACCATTCCTTCCAGCCAAAAGTTGGAAGAATTAAAATCAGGGCACTGTGATTTGCTATCTTCAGGGTTTAAATGGAGAATCCAGGTGTTGGCACGTCTGGCTTTGTTGAAATAAATTAAAACCATTATCTGGCCACAGTCCAGGTCAGGTAATTACATTCTTCCTACCTTAATGCCACTCCAGTCTCAGTCTCCACTGGATATGCTATACTCTTAATTCCTGTCTGGAACTTGCTTATTATGTTACAAAGCCTTTTTTTTTCCCCTCTCTCAGTAGAATTTGTGCACAGAGCACCAGCTAGGCCCAGCACTGTGCCGAGCTACAAAAACAGGGAAAAGCTGCCTTAGACATTTGGCTGTGCCTGGTGTTGTTCTGGAGCATCTCTGCTGGCTTGTAAGGCTGTGGAGCTGGGAAGGTGGGTGACATGAAGGAGAACATGTCACAGGCCTGTTTAATTCAGTGGCTGCTGGAAATCTGCTTCTCTCTGTGAGTTTCTTAGGCTGTTGAGTGTTCATGGGAGAAACCCAGGACTGGTGGGTGCTGTCTTACCTTCCTGTCCTGTCATTTCTTCAATGATTTTGGAAGACTAAAGTATGTCCTTGATGGGGGAAAAGTCCTCCTGCCTTCGAGAATGTTTGCCATGTCCAAACCTTGCTAATGAGGCAAAGCAGCCCTGCCTTGGTTTGAGGTTCAGCCCTAAGAGCTCCCATTTCCTGCAATCCATGAGCTGTCTTGGAGTGCCTGCTTTCCCTGTAGGAGCACAGCTGCTTGTCTGTTGGCTCCTTGGCCTTTACATCTCCTGCAACTGATGCATTGAGTTGTTTTTTCTTTTTCCTTTTGAAAAGTATTTCAAGTCTCCTTCTTCCCTCACCCTTTCAGTCCCACTCTTCATCTCCCAGCTTTGCTGAGCAGGTGAAAAGGTTGCTCAAGCAGTACTTGAGGGCAACATCCCGCAATTCCACGTACTTCCTTCCTGTTCCCAGGCCCCTCCAGCCTTCCCCAGCCCTCGAGGACAAGGAGGGTTTGAGGGACAGCAGGGGTGAGGATCAAAGCCCCTGAGCCACTGTTTAAAACACAGAGTGCCCACTGCTCCTCTGAGTGTCGCATCTGGCAGAGCCTCATTAACCTTCTGCTTCCCTCTCCTACTCCTTTGCCCCTGAAAATCAACAAAGCCAAACATAACAAGTTGCCTTGACTGAAGCAGCCTGAAGTGTGTGTGCTTAGTGTGAAAAAGCAAAGCCAAGCCATTGGCCAAAGCCCCTTTTCTGTGCAGGCCACTTCACATTTATTACACTCCAGGCCGGAGCTCTTTAAGCCCCGATGCTCTTTAGAGCTGAGCTCTTTAACTTTCTCCCTTCCTCCCCTTGCAGGCTTCATTCTCCCCTTGTTCTGCTCCTTCCGCTCCCTCCACTCCCTTTTGTCCTGTGAGAACGAGTCTTTTAATCCCCTTGTACTGCAGATTAAAGCTGTTACAGCCTCCCCAAGCTGACATTTTCTCAGAGAGGCTCACAGCCAGACCTTTATGAGAGCTCTCTGTCTGTCTGCTGCTGCCTTTCTTCTCGCCACACTAACCTCCATCCCTGACCTTTCCCTGAAGAGGGAAAGGCTCTGCAGTGCAATCCCATGTAGGCAGAGCCTGGGCTCAGCAGGGCTCGGGGTGCAGGAAATTAAGACCCATGGAAATTAAGAAGTAAAGAAAGAAAGAAAAGATGATGGGAATTAAGAGAGAGAAGCAAAGCAACATTCAGCGTGTTTGGAAACCAAATGCTGGGCTTGGGTCTGAGTTTGTGAGTCAGCCTGTCTTTATGAGGAGCCAAACCATTAACCTGGGACTCATTTCCAGGACTCACCTTGCAGTACCCAAGGGAGCTTCCAAGGAGGCTGGAGAGGGACTTTTCACAAAGGGCATGTAGGGATAGGATTAGGAGGAATGGCCTTAAAATGAAGGATGGAATTAGATTAAATATTGGGAAGGAATTGTTCCCTGGGAGGGTGGGGAGGCCCTGGCACAGGGTGCCCAGAGAAGCTGTGGCTGCCTCTGGATCCCTGGGAGAGTCCAAGGCCAGGTTGGACAGGGCTTGGAGCAGCCTGGGACAGTGGAAGTTGTCCCTGCCATGGGTGGAAAAAAATGAGTTTTAATGTCCCTTCCAATCCAAACCATTCTGGGATTATTTTTAGTAGCAGATTGGGGTTACCTGAAACCCAGACTTCAGTTTGCATTTGTTCAAGAATAATGGATCCAGACACCTACAAGTACAGAGATAGATGTTCTTTGTGAGCTTACAGGGAATGAAGTGACTTCTGCTCCTGCAGGCTCTGTCCATGACAGCAGATTTGTTACTGTTTGTCAATAAATGACTGCATTCACCTCTGAGACTGCAGAGTGGATTGATGTGCTGGTCCTTGTCTTGTGCACATCATAAAACCACAGAGGATCAAGGTAATTTGCCTAAAAGTGTGTGTTCTAATGGCAGAAACACCTTTCCTCTAGGTTTCTGTCTCGTCATCAGCCCTGCCACTGCGAGGTGTCCCACAAATGTCCCAGAGTTGTTGGCAGAGCACCAAGGAAGGTGAAAATCTGGTCCTGAGATGCATTTCCCAGAGAAATGGTGTAAAGGGACCCCAAACAGGTCCTCTTTCAGGTTTGTGTCCAATATATGAGGAGGCATTAGGGAAGGGGAGAGGTGTCTAACACGTTTTTTGAGCAGGGAGGGGACAGGCTGGGTTCTCTCAGAGCTCCTGTGTGGACTTGGCCTGGTTAATCTGAGCCATTGTTTCATCCAGGTGTAAAATGGGGTTTTTACCTGATCCAGAGCTGTGCAAACATCCTGACACTGCCATGCTCTGGGTGCTGAGCTCACCCACCTCACCTGACATGGAGAAAATCACACAATACCTGTGACAAGTCATAAAGGTCAAGTTTGGTTCCTGTGAGATTTACCTGTATCCATTTAAACCTGGATCATGTTTTACCTCCCTTGTAAAAGGACAGAGATTTTGACTTATCTGTGAAGTCTTACCCCAGTCTTCACATGTCTGGGGTCAGGAGATGTTTGAAGGGTTGATTCAACCAGATTTTGCTAAAATAGGTGGTGACCACATATAAATAATAGACCAGAGAGATGTGGATTTCTGTCCCTGGAAGTTCAAGTCCAGGTTGTGCTTGGAGCACCCTGGGATAGTGGAAGGTGTTCCTGCCCATGGCAGAGGTGAAACTGGATGATCTTTAAAGTCTCTTCCAGCCCAGGCCATTCTGGGATTCTGTTACAAGTTTTCCCATCGTGACAGGCTGTGCTGACAGCCCAACTCATGGCACTTGTGCTCTCCATCCCCTGCCTGAGCGAATGCAGAGGCTTCTGGGGCAGCAGCAAAACTGCTTTCAAAGCAGCTAATAAAAGAAGTGCAACTGTCCCTTTTTGGGAACTCATTTCGGGGCAGAAGTCCCCCTGGCAGCCCAGCTTGCTGATAATGAAATCAAACCAGGAGCTTGCCCCCGGAGGGGCTGGACGTGTGAACCTCTGCCATGTCGAATCCGTATGAATCCTCCTCCAGCAAAGCCCCAGCCCTGTAATTACTGCTTTTCCAGCGAGCAGCCTTTTCTTTCTCTTTGTGTGGGCTCTCTCCCTCCTCCCTCTCCCTCCATGAGCGCATCATAAGAGGATATTTGTAATGAAAATCGCCGGGCAGGAGCGGAGAACAAAGCAGGGCGCTGGGTGGGGATATTGGAGGCGCTGGGCTCCCACCTGGGGCAGGTCTGCTCTCTGCTGGGACAGCACGGTGGGCACGGCAGGCTGGCCAGCCTCTTATTAACCTTGCTCTGCACAGAGGGCTGGGAGCCACGCTGGGCTGGTTTCATAGCTACCCCAGCTCGCTCCCAAGCGTGCAGCCTCATGGAGGGAAGTCTCCCCAGCAACTCGAATGGGTTTTCGCGCCGTTCCCTCTAATCTGAGGTAGAAATGTCACCTCCGGCAGCTCCCAGCCCGGCCGTGCTGGTGAGCACATATCCAGCTTCATCCTTCTGGTTGCTGGGGTGAAAGGGCCTCTTCATCTCCACGGGGAGAGGCAGATGAATCCCTGGCTCCGACAAGGGACCTGGGTTTTTTATTTTTTGCACACCGCTCCCCCCGCCGGCCCCTTCAAGGGCTCTTTATTATGTCTTTGAATTCGCAACTGCGAGTGGGAGGGAGCAATAAGGCGAGGGGGGAAAAGCCCTCGCAGTGGGGAAAGGCCCCAGTCAGCAGTGTGTGAAAAGAGAAGGCAGCGTGGGGATTAGAAATGTCAACTTCATGGGAAGTGCTTGATATTTAATAGCTTCCCTTGATTGCTGCGAGGCTGTGACATGCACAGCGCCCCAAGGGCAGCTCTGAGCCCTCGCAGCAATCCACTGGACTTCCACCAGAAGGACTAGAATTCCACTTTCCTGGGCTAGTGGAAGGTGTGTCTGCCTGTGGCAGGGAGTTTGGATCATCTAGATTATCTGTAAGATCCTTTCCAACCCAAGCCATCCTGGGATTCTGTGATAAGTGATGCCATTTCTGGGTGCCTCAGGCACTCTCCAGGATAGGATGGGGAGAAAGATGAGCTGGGCTTGCTGGAGATCAGGTTGGCAGGTCAGGGGCTCATCCTCTCTGTGCCTGGCTGGCCCAGCAAACAGAGCTGAGCTCCCTCCCTCCGATGGCAGAGAGCTCTTGTGACTTGTTTACTGCAAAAGTGCTGCTGAAAGCTCTGTCTGTGAAGTGTTCTCCAGTCTGCTCGTGTTTGCAGCCACTTTTAGAGCATTAGCTCTGGGTAATCTCCTCTCCTCAACAGATGCTCTGGTGCTTATCTGCCTCCTGTACATCAGGGCCACTGGAGGAATCAGTCTGTGTGACAGGAGTGTGTTCTGTGCCGGGAGGGATTTCAGCAAGATTTTTATCTGACTAGGCCAACAAGAAGTCTTGGATTCCTCCCTCATCACTCACATGCACGTGCTCCAAACACCCTGACTGGTGAGAAAATCTTCACCCTCTGGCTGCAGCCTTGGGAGAGGAAGTTGCTGCTGGAACAACTCTGAGAGGATGGAGATTGCTTCTCACTGCTCCTTTTGTGACAAAGTGATGGAGACACTAGAGCTTTCCTGGTGTGACTGAGGGTGATTCCCAGCACTGCACTTCATCTCTATCTCAAAACCCTCTTTTGCTTTTGTTGTGCCGAGGCTGCTCTGACACTCCATCAAGCTCCATTAAGCTTTTCCTTTCATCTGTGCAAGTGGATTCTAATAAACTGCCTTTTCTGGCTGCCACTCTCAACACCCCTCAGCTCAAACACATCCTTGCAGTTCCTAGAGCTTTATTCCAGATTCCTGTGCATCTCCAAAGCACCATCTGAAAATCCCCCTGTCCTGTGAGGCACTCACAATGGGTTTTGGCACCTGCCTGGAAAAGCAGGATGCATTCCTGTCCATCCCTGTCTCGAGGGAAAGAGCATCCAGGGTATAAATAGCCACAATGCACCACCATTCTTTTTTAAAGGTTGTTCTTGTCCCAGTGTGCTCCATCAACAAAAATAACCTGTTCCACCCCCTCAGCGAGGTTCACCTGGAGCCCAAAAGTCTCTTTGGAATGAAAGTGCATCACAAAACAAGGCCTTGAAAATAACACTGTGATCTCTTCTGATAGCATTCCTATCCACGCCAGGCTGACGATTCCCAAGCCAAGAATGTCACTAACTTCTCATATTTCTCCTGGTCATTTCTGTCCTGAAATTGGAATGCAGCCACAAGCAGAAGGGGGTTGAGCACCCTCGTGTCAGAGATCCAGATTTGAGAGACATTATCTCATCGATAGTGGACAACAACAAGGCTGGCACTCCATCAGGCAGGATATTCCCTGGAAGGTTCAGCACACGTGGCAAGGGACAAGGCAAGGCTTGACTCAAGTGTGGAAAGGCCCTGGCAGCCTTGGAAAAGTATTTCCATGGAGCTGGAGAGGCCAGGGAGGCAGAGGAGGCAGGAAGGCTGAGAACAGTTCCACAGCACAATGGTTAGGAATGAAAAAGTCAGATTGCATGGAGGGAAGGAGGGGAACAGGACTGAAATCTCTGGAGTAGCTGAGCAAACTGGGTTTGTTCAGCCTGGAGAAGAGGAGGCTCAGGGGACACCTCACTTCTCTCTACAGCTCCCTGGCAGGAGGGTGCAGTGAGCTCAGGCTCTTCTGGCATGCCTCAAGGGAAAGGAACAGAGGAAACAGCCTTAAGTTGTGTCAGAGGAGGTTCAGACTGGATATCTGAAATAAGCTTGGCTGAAAAAGTGGTCAGGCATTGGAATAAGTTGCCCAGGAAGGTGGTGGTGTCTGGATGTGGCTCTTGGGGACATGGTTTGGGGGTGATTGTGATGTTGCTGGGTTGGTGGTTGGACTTGATGATCTTGAAGGTCTCATCCAATGGTGATGGTTCTGTGAGTTTACGTGAAATCTGCACTTCTCTGCTGTGGCTTGAGAGGAAAACTCTGTGGCTGAGGGAGAGGAGCACACACCAGGTACCCTGAAACAGCCAGGAGTGAGATCAGCATGAGAGAACAGGACCTGCAGTCCTTCTCTCAGGTGGCAAACACGGAACTAAAGCTACATCTAAAGCTGCTAATACCCTTTGAAAAGCTCCTTAGGCTTGTTTTGTCCTCAAGAAAAGTTCATCTCTTGTGCTTGGCAGCAGCTGTGTTTAGTCTGGAGTGTGGCACAAGCACTGGCAGATAAGGTGGCACCAGGAGGTTTTGCAATCTGTGAGCCCTCTGGGTCCTTCTGGGGCAAAACTTCAGAAGGACCTGATTTCATCATGAAAATTAGAAAATGGTTGCAGTAGGGGAAGAAATCACATGGCAAAGAAAAGGAACAGCTTCACACGAGTAAATCCCCTGCAGCACTGTCCCCAGTCCAGTTAGAGTGCCAGCTCTGCTCCTGCAGGTGTGGAAAGCCTGGCAGGCAGCATTGCAACAGTGTGTTTGCAGGGAGCATCCCCTGAAACAACCTGAAACTGCCAAAAAACCTGTCAGGTGAAGTTCTGCTGCCTGTAAGATCATGCCTGAGGGTCCCAGCACTGCAGCTGCAGGTGGAGACATCTGCCCTGGCTTTGAGCACCTCAAGAAGGACCAAAGCTCTTCCCATTTTTGGGGGGAACAAATACAGTGGGACCTTGTAGCTCCTAAATCTGTGTGTTGTTCTCCACAGGTCTGACCCTTCAGATCCAGTTTTACCCATCTCAAGTATAAAACCTGCTTACACCACATCCCTGGGTGGATCCTGGGTGTTCTGGATGGACTTGGGGGTGAACATGCTGTGTCCTGCCATGCCCAGGAGTGGTTTCTCCAAATTTTTTTGTTCTGGGGAGCAGGCAAGCTGCAAAGTTTGGTTTGCTCTCACTCCTGCTCCCAACCCTCTAATCCAAGGATCCTGGAATAACAGAGCTGTTTAATTTGGAAAGCATCTCAAGCTTATCTCGTTCCATGGGCATCACCTTCCACTCTCCCAGGTCTCTCCAAGCCCTGTCCAGCCTGGCCTTGCCGTGCAGAGCAACATCTGGGCTGCTGTGACTCGCTGGCTGCAGATCCACGAGAGGGAGCTTCGGGCTCATCCCCAAAATCCCTTCCCAGGCCAGGCAGAGTCACAAGATGGTGCTGTTGTCTCAGCCACCGCCGAGCCTGCGAGGGACGAGGGAAAGCCACCGTGGACCCTCGGGAAGCCACCACAGCGCCCTGCGAGCTGCGGGCAGGACAGAGCTCAGCTCCCGGATGGAACTGCTCCCAAACCTGAGCTCATTCCCAGCCCTCCTTCAGGGTGATCCCAAGGCTCTGCCTGGTTTTGCTCGGGAAGAGCTGGTGGAGCAGTGATGGAGAAGAGAAACATGCCGGCAAGTGTGGCTTCACATCCATCCTGCACTTCCCTGAAGTGTCCTGAAATCATCCTGAAATCATGTGCTGCCCTGGTGTCCCTGAGGTCACAGCATTTATAAGGGGTAAAATCGATCTGTGGAGCCATGAACCTCACAGCAAGGGTTCCTGGGGCTGGGGACATGGGGGTGAGGGATGTCCCCATCCCTGGGGACAGCCAGCCCTGCCAGCTGATGGGGATGGAGGGTGTGCAGAGTCCTTGCTCACACTTCCCAAGGGGAAAGCTCCAGGCTGGGCTTGAAGAAAAGTTTCCCATGAAAGATTCCCTGAAATTGGTACATTCCCACAACGGCTTTGATTTCAGTGTATTGGCATTTTCCGATGAGAAATCATCCCATTGGGAAATTCCCAACCAGCAGGGAGGAAATCCCTGGTGTATCAAGCAAGGGATCCTGTTGCATGCAATGGGAATTCAATACCAGCAGAATCTTGTGTCTGGATAAAGAGGGATGAAGTGCAGCCAGCACTGTTCTCAGCATGGGGAAACCATGGAGCAGCTTTGCTCTTCACAGGCTGCTCCTAGTTTCCCAAACACTCTCCTCGAAATTCCTCTTCCATCAGGGTGATGCTGCTTTCAGTGCAGGCAGAGGGTGCAGCAGGTGAGCAGCACAGAGCACAGGCAGGGGCAGGTTGGGCCATGAAGGCACTGGGAGCACAAGCTGATGCCTTGGGGGAGGTCTGAAGCTAAAGAAGGTCCTGAAAATTTGAAATAATGGGAGAAACCAAGGCAAGTTAGATATCAGCAAATTGAGGTATTAGGAGGAAGTTTTTTACGGTGAGGACAGTGAGGCACATGCTGCCCAGAGAAGCTGTGAATGTCCCATTTCTGGAGGTGTTCAAGGCCAGAGTTGGACAAGATCAGCTGCAGTCATTGGGCATTGAAGCCCAAGATGTGTCCAAGGCCAGGCTGGACAGGAACTGGACAGACCCTGGGACAGTGGGAGGTGTCCCTGCCCATGGCAGGGTTGGCACTGGATGGGCTTTAAGGTCCTTCCAACCCAAACCATTCCAGGATTCCATGAGCTGCTCTCAAACAGGTCTGATTATTCAGTGATCCCCACCACTCCCTAGTCCTGTGCCTGAGCCATGGAGGAGATTCCTGGGTGTGCTATGGAGGCAGCTCTTCTTGCTTTAGCTTTGGGGTTCCTCTAGAGCAATAACAGCTTCTTGCACCCCTGAAGGACCTTTCTGATGGACCATGGAGCTTTGCTGAGAGGGAGGACACTGTAACACCCCAGGCTCACCTCAGTGCTTTGTGGCTGGAGAAATGACTGGGCTCCTGGCTGCTAGCCCTGGGGAACACAGTGCCTCCCAGGGCTTCTCTCCCTTTGTGAAAAACCAAAAGCTGGATTGTGACCTGGCCCTCTGCTCTTAAAAGTAGCCCAGAATTTGGCTCTTGATGCTTGTCTTTGATATCAGCACTGGCTGCAGGGAGGTGCTCCCCTCAGGTGTCCTCACACGGGAGATTCCTGTTGCTCTCCAGGTGACCTGTGCTGTTCAGGAGGGTTTTCAGCCCTGCCCATGCCAAGCTGGTGGTTCTCACCCTCTGTGTGCCCTCATTAGGATAGAAATGATGGAGCCAGAGAACTGACACCACAAACAGCTCACCAATCCCCCTCTCTCTGCCCAGGGTCTCCTCTTCCTCCACCATTCTTCCATCATGCATCAACCTCAGGGCTGTTGCACAGGACCAAAGGAGAACACATTCCAGCCACGGATTTTCCCCAGGGCTTTGGGCAGTCTGGTTTGGAATGCCTTCCTGAGAGGGCTTTCCCAGCCCTCCTGGGATGATGTGCCACTGCCTGCTGCAGCTCTGATGGAAACCGTGCCTCTGCTCATGGCAGGTACTTCATTTGGGCTCAGAGGCTTCCCTTGCTCTGCTTGTTTTCCTGGTGGTTGTCTCCCCAGCAAGTCCCTTTGAGAGGCCTGCACTTCTCAGATGTTATGTCTGGAAGTTTGCTCTGTTTTTTTGGCTAAGGGGCCCAGGGTCTGCAAGTAGAGAGGCTTTTATGGGAACCCAAGTCCCCTTTTGACACGACTTCCTCGTGCTTAAATTTCAGGTTGAGTTACAGGCTCGAACAATTTCTGGTTGGATATCTTTCATTGTCAGAGGGGATTAGGGCAGTGATTTTTTACATGCACCTCTATTACACAGAGTCTGTTTCTTTTCTTGCCTTTCTTTTTCCCCCAAGTAATTCCACATAAATGCAAGCCTTGACTGAAGCAGCCCCATGGATGGGGCAGAGGGAGTGAATGAGGACGCTGTGCAAATGGGCAGTGGAGATCTCTGAACTGGGAGATGCCTGTAGGGCTGATGATTGTGGAATCCCAGAACTGTCTGGATTGGAAGAAACCTTAAAGATCATCTCATTCCATCCCCCTGCTGTGGAGAGGGGCTCCTTCCACCAGACCAGGTTGTTCAGAGCTCCATCCAAGCTGGCTTGATGCTTTGGGAGAGCATCCTCATCATCCTCCTCCTCCCACAGCTATCCCAGGCAGGCAGGTTCCCCCTGGAGCATCACCTCTCTCCTGGATCTGGTTCCAGCAGAGGCTCAATGCCTGGCACTCTGGCTGCTGGTTTGATCTAGGGCAGCTCCTCTGGAGCTTTGGCTGTTCCCCAAGAAATAGGGAGAATTTTTTTTTTTTAAAGAACTCAGCCCGCATGAGTTTTAAAAGGGATTTTTGATAGAAGTCCCATTTACTCCTTTATTTGGCTTGGGAGGCTGCAGTGGAACAGATTTCTTTACATATCCTTGAGTGTTATTTGATTAAGGTTATGACTGCTAATAAACACTCCTAGGGCTATTCTCCATCCCCACCACTTGCAATTCAGGCAAACTGTTGCCTGCATGGGACTACACCTTTTTTATATCAGTACAAGGGACCAGAGTGCTGATTCTGCTCCCCTTTCATCAGTTCGCCAGGGTATTGCTCACTTTGATTTATTCCAGCTTTATAATGTAAGGGAAAATAGAAATGGGAGGAATGCCAGGAGTGTTTCTGGCACAATAACCAGTTTACTTCCTTTTCCCTCACTTTGCCATTTAGAATCACAAGTTCTTCTATAAAACAGCTACGAGAAGAGCATGCATTACCCTGGAGCAAGGAAACCTGAAGCTGCAGAATCAAACTAACAAAACCCAAAATCTTATTTTAAATGCAGGAGAAGCATGTCCTGCTTGGAAAGGCAGAGGAAGGAAGGGAGCCCAGAGAACTCTGTTCTGCCTGTCACCTAGAAAATGAGTGTATTTCTCAGTATGCTTAGGTTTTGCTGCGTAAGTAAATATTTTTAATTTTTCAGGAAGGAAAACAGAGGAAGTGATACAGACACCTCTGGTAGCAGCACTGCCACAGCTGCGGTGGGACATCTCAGCACTCAGGGAGGGTGGTGAGGGAATCTCAGCCAAAACCAGCCAGCCCTGGGCTAAGGAAAGACAGGGTCAGGCTCTTCTAGGGGTACACAGCATGTCTGGAGAGAAACAGAGTCTCAAGACTCAAAGACTCTCTCTGGTGAGTGCAGTCACCAACATCTGGGGAACAACCAGAGCACTGCAGAAGTTCAAAAATGATGGCTGTGCTACATGCAATGAAACCAGAATGTGCTTGGGTGTACCCAGGAGGTGTGAAAACACACCCTGGTGGCCAGCTGGGGATCCAGGAGAGCACAGAGAGCTCCCTGGTTGCTCCAAGCTGTCCTGCTCCTCCTTCCCCTACAGGCTGGGGGCCTGGATGGCTTTTCCTGGCCACAAAGCCCCATCTCTCCCCAGCAGCCATAACAAGTCTAATGAAGAGCTGTGTGGCCATTCCCCAATTACACCCATCAGTTCAGCTGTCAGATGGAGCTCTCTGCCTCCTTGTTTCATGATTAGATTCTGGGCCTTGATGAGCTGCAGTCAGGCATGAAAGGGCAACCTGAGCCCACGGAGGTCTCCACTCCCCACAGAGCTCAGGGGCTTTAGAGTAGACCTGGTTTTTCAGGGCTGAGCTTTACCTATTGCAGGGAGAGAGCTGAGAGCAAGGAAGAGGGAAAGGAGAGATCCAGAGGACTTTTCACACTTTCTGGCCTTTTAGAATCTTTCAGCATTTTGAAGACAAGAAGGCATTGCCTTCAGTGTGAGCTTTCCTGCATGAAAACATAAGGAATTGCAGCTCTGTGTGTTCAGCTTCACTACAAATGTGATGCAGGGGTGAGTCCAAGCCATGGCGTCTCTCAGCCACATCTGGATTCCAAGTGTCCCAAAGGATGATGTTGGGGGCTATTTCCCCACTTTTCGGTCCCTTCAAATTCGCTCCAGAGCCAGTGGGAAACAGACGTGCAGATGATGGGGTTTAATGACAGCAGCAGCAGTTTGTTTGAGCCAGGGTCCTTCTGGGGAGATGTGTTTGTTTGCTCAGGCCACACGTTATTAACTAATCCCCAAACTGTTTTTACAGTCGCATTGTGAGCAACTTCCCACTTCTCTCCCCTTTTCTCCAAAGGAACACTCTGGCTCTGGGATGGTGTGTAAGGCATCCCAGGCTGCTGCTGCGTGGGGTGAATTTCCATTCAGCAATCCTGCTGGATCCTGCAGAATCCTCTTTCCTACTGGGAGAGTCAGACTGGGAATTCCCTGGTGCTCCTTGGACAAGGTCAGCTACAGTCATTAGGCATCAAGGCCTGGGATGTGTCCAAGGCAGGTTGGAAAGGGCTTGGAGCAGCCTGGGATAGTGGAAGGTGTCTCTGCCCAAATGGAACAGGATGGGCTTTGATGTCCCTTCAAACCCAAACCATTCTGGGATTCTGTTCCCTCTTGGTATGAAGGGGTAATAATATTTTGTTTTTGTCCTCCCCATGTGTCAGCCCCATTCTTATTCAAAGCCCCTTTTCCCAGCTTCTCCTCTTCCAGGACAAGTCTGTCACTTGCTGGATGCCTGTCCTGGGAGAGAAGAGCCCATGTGCCAAAAGCTGTGAGTGAAACACTTCCAGGCTCTTCTGAAGTATTTGGTTATGTTAACCCAGGAGACAACAGGCTTTTTGCTATTCCTTCATCAATTCAAGCAGTGGTGAAACAATTAAAAATGCAGCAGTCATGGCTGCACACGAGCTGCTGGGCAAAGCCAGAGCACTGGGAAAGGGATGAGCTTTGGGGCAATGCCTTCTCTCCTGGGAGGGATGAGCTTTTGGGCAATGCCTTCTCTCCTGGGAAAGGGATGAGCTTTTGGGCAATGCCTTCTGTCCCGGGAAAGGGATGAGCTGTGGGCAATGCCTTCTCTCCTGGGAAAGGGATGAGCTTTTGGGCAATGCCTTCTCTCCCGGGAAAGGGATGAGCTTTTGGGCAATGGATTCTCTCCTGGGAAAGGGATGAGCTTTGGGGCAATGCCTTCTCTCCTGGGAAAGGCTTCTCCTTCTCCAGGTTTCCCACCTGTGACTTTCCCAGAGTCTCCTCCGGTCACTCCCAGCCTCGCCTGACAAGCAGGAATCTGAAACGAGCCAGGCTGTTCTGGAGGCTCACAGAGGTCGGGGGTCTCTGTTGTGCAGCTCCACGCAGCTGTTAATCACCAAATATCTCTGGCTCCCAGCAGCTGTCTGGTGTTTATCTTTGCCTGGATATCTGCTGGCCCAGCCCGGGGAGAGCAGGCTGTGCAGCCAAGGCAAACACGGAGGGAACAGAGCTCATTTGCACACAGGGGTGAGCACGTGTGTGCTCTGTGTGTGTGTTTGCACGCACACAGGCCAGGGCTGTGTCCACTGCAGAGCCCAGCAGGGATTTGTGGTGATTAAATGTGCCATTTTGGGGAGGTGCAGGTGAGTTCAGGTGCACCAGTGTGGCTCAGGGAAGTTCTCTCACTCAGTAATTCCCTGAGTTCTCTCTAAGCCTTGTGAAGCTTTTGAGATGAAGTGGAAAAATACAGAACTTCCCAAATCTTGCGGCATCAGTCGCAGAGAGGCTTTAAAGTGCATCTCAAAGGCAGTTCCCAGGGCCATCCCTTTGGGGAAGGAGGAGGAGGAGAGCTAACAAAGTAAACTGTACCACCTGCAGAAGAGGAGGGCTGACCCTGTGACTGCAATTAACCTGTCCTCACAGGTGTGTGAGGGCACGAGGTTATATAAATCAGCCTCAGGAGAGAATGAGTTTTCCAGGGAAGGATTGAGAGAAGGAGCTCTCTTGGCCTCTTTGATGTCCTTTTTGTGGTAAGAAGCTTGCAGTGACCTCAGAGATGAAAGGCATGAGGAGTGGCAAGGAGGATGTGAGTGTGTTATACCCTCATTTTTCTGAAGGCTTACACCTTTCTTTGTCCCTGTTTCCAGATCCTTTCTGCAACAGAGCATCCTGAGCTGCCACATGACAGCAGAGGATGTCCTGGCTGGATCTGAGTTGCTCTTTGTGTGATCAGGTAGGGTTTAGCTGAACTTATGGGTGGTAGGAACCAACTGGAGTTTTCTTTTATTGAATTTTAGCTGCGAGTGTCCAGAGAAGCACAAGGTTGTTTTGCTGAATGTTGTGAAGCTTCCAGCTGAAAGGGTTTTATTTGCTGTGCAGTTGGCTGGGTATTGAATATTGTCTTGCAAAGAGAGTTTGAGGTTGCTCCTGACCCTCTCCTGAGGTTTCAAAGGTTGTCAGGGACTGAGATGTTCAGACCCTGGCTGTACAGGATGGTGTGTGCCTTGGACTTCTCCGAGCCCTGGAAAGGCTGGAATATTGCAGTTTCTCACCCCGAGTTCCTCAGGGGCAGCTGCACAGGACATGCTGCAGTGCTGGCTGCTGGAAAGGGTGTTTTTGGGAGGTGAGGAGCTGGAGGCTGAGCTGTGTTTTGGGCTGAGCACGGCTGAGTGAGGGGGCTGAGTTTGCTTATCCCCCCTTTGCCTCTTGCTCTGTGAGTACAGTGAGTGCTTTCCATGGACATTGTGCAACAAAGGCTTCTCCTAAAGCAACTCTGCTTTCTTGGCTGTAAATGCCCAGTTTTCCTCAGGTCCAGCTCTGGTATTTATCAATTAACTTCCTCCAGATCCTGGGAACAGCCACAGCTGTCCTTCCCTGCAGCCCAGAGCACCCACTTCCTCCTGCCTTACCTCATCCTGCAATTAGTGTCCCTCAGGGCACCCTGGGCTGCAGCAGCCTCTCCATCTGTCCTGCCTTCTGAGCAGGCAGCAAAGCCTCCGAGGATACAGGAATGGAAGAGAAAGAAGCCCAGGAGGGGCGCTCGGGCAGGAACATGCTTGTGTCTTGCACCTGGAGGCAGTGGGGGGTGAGGCTGGATGGGGAATGGGGCTGGGATGAGGGGAGCAAGCTGTAGGGAGGCTTCTGCTGGAGGCTGGGGGAGAGAAGGAATTGAACAGAGAGGTTGGAGTGGCTCCTGTTCCCACCAAAAACGACAAGCCCTGGGGTCTGCAGTCAGAGCCTTTGCTGTAGGTGAGAGACTTCTCCAAAGGGAGAGCCCCTCTTGCTGGAAGGCAGAGGACAGGAAGGGAGGAGTTCAGCTGGACCAGACTCTCCAGTAATGAACTCGTCAGCTGCTCGTGTGTGAGAGGATGTGGCAGCCCGTGGATTTGCTGGACTCTGTGAGCAGTGATTGCTTCCCTGAAGAGCCAAGATCCTCCTGAAGAGCAGAGGTGCAGACCCTTCCTTTCCCATGTGGAACACTCAGAACAGGCTCTTTGGGATTGTCACACAGCGAGGTTAACATTCTGCCCTGAAAGGAGGAGTAAAACCAGGGAGAAACTGCACAAAACTCTGCTGTGCCCTGGGGAGATGGTGCTGGAGACATCTTGATGGCAGGCACAGCCTAGAGCTCCATCCCCTCTGCTTTATTATTTCCAGATTTGGAAAGGGAAGCATCACCTTGGCTTTGCCTCCTCAGAGGTGCTTGGAGCAGGGCTGACAGCTGCCAGGTCAGGGCTCTGCAGTTTCCATGGAGCTGGCACAGCATGGAGAGCTGTGGGGATTCTGAAGGGTCCCTGATGCTCAGGGTGGATCAGGACACCTGAGGGAGCAGTGATGGTGCTGCAGTGCATTAACCTGGCCTCTTCCCATCCCAGAGGCACCAGAAATCCTGAGGGGAACCCCCAGGCTCCTGTGCCTTGGCTGGGGTGCTGTGGAAGCAGTGGGGTGTGCAGGGAATGTGACCTTGCTGTGCCCTGAGACAGCCCTGCCAGACAGAGCAGGGGGACAGCAGAATTATCCCCGGGGTTCCCTCAAACTGAAGCCAGCTTCAAGCCCTTGTCCTCCCTGCTGGAAACAGAGGGGCTGGGCAGACCTGCCTAGAAGGCTGTGGAGCTGCAGGAAGGAGATATGCTGAGAAAATATCATCTTCCCTGAGTGCTGCTGCTCTTCCTCAGCTTGTCACACCATCCCAGGTCACCATCTCCAGTGTTTAGGGCATCCCAGGCTGTCCTGTGTGCCCCATCTAGGTGAGGGGTGTCTCACACAGGGCTTGGTACTTGAGCACTGCCATGGACGTGTTTAGTCAATTTTCTCCTCTTTCCTTGTTTTGTTGGGAAGAACAAGCCAGAGTCAAAACCCAGCTGCTGACAATGGGGCTCCTGTGGGTATTAGTGTCCCGAAATCCCATTTTCCTTTTGGAGCTGTTGAATTTTGTTGTTTCTGGCCCCCACTCATTCAGGGAGCAGACATCCTGTTCTTCTCCATCCTCTCCACGTCCTTGGCTGATGTTTGGTGTTAGCTGAGGACATTTGGTAGCCCACTGTGTAAGCCACCATGGGAAGACAACATTTTCCCTATAATTTACACAGGGGCATTGTTCCCTGCTTTAATGTGCTCTAATTTAAACAAAATGGTGTTTTAAAACGAGTTTGGTGGGGTTTGTTACAAAGAGAGTAACTCTGTTGTTAAAAAGGACTTTTTAAAAATATTTTATTTTTTTGGTAGAGAGGGGATTCTGCCTGTGAGTTAAGGTTGCTGAGTTGGGTAGAGGCTGTATAAAAATGCATGTGAGCTCTACTAAACCTTCTTGTAATTCCATGAAGTTCAGTGTGGCTCTGACAATGCTTGGAGGGAAAAGCTTCATGCTGGAGTTGCCTGGCTTTGATCCCAGTCAGGATGGAGGTCACTTCTGTTGACCTGAGCTGCGCTCAAAACAATCACTTAGGTGTGAAAAAATCCACTGCCTGTTCCCTGGGCTCCTCAGTCCCCACCCAGTGTATTTTTAAAATATTCATAATGAGCTGTCATTTTGGCCAGGGCTCACTTGGCCATTTAGGGCTGGTGGTAACAACGAGACCACAATGTGCAGGAAGGGCAAAGGAATGAGGGTTTTTCTGCTGGTTTATTGTTTTCCCCTGCTTTGTTTGGAGTCCTGCAGAGGTTTCCAACAGCTGGCTCAGCCATCATCCCGATCGTGTTGCTCTGTGCTTCACTGAGCTGGGGGGACTTGGCAAGCCGGCAGCTGTCCAGAGCCTGAGCCATGAATGAGCTCAGAGGGGAAGGAGAGAGCCTGGGATGGGAGAAAGTCTATTAGTGGTGGCTTTTTTTTCCAAGTGAGAGGCTGACAGAGCTGAGTGGATCCAGGCACAGCCTGAGCAGGTGCTGGGTGTGCTTTGCCCTCCCATGTTTTTCCTCCCTTGGACCCTCCTGGAGCACTTGGGGTGAAGGATGGCCACAAGAACTCCTCCAATCAGCCCATCTGCCCATCCCTGCAGCACCAGGCTCTGGGCACTGCTCATCCCTGCCCTGGCAGCTCCCATGCAGCTCTGCCAATCTGCTCCAGTGCTGATTTCCAGCTCTTGGCACTCTGATGCCCCACACAGATCTTTTTTAAGCTGTGTTGCAGGCTTGAATGCAACCTGCTGACAGCCTGCCGTGGGTTTTGTGCTGCAAATCCCAAGTGCCAGAGCTGCTTAAAAAGGGGTTTTGGGCAAGATCCTCAGTGGCCCTTGCAGCATCCTTGTGTCCAGTGCTGCACTGTCCCTTGATAGCACACCAGACCTATCAGCTCATTTATTCTGATGATATTTTATACCATGATCAAGGCAGGGAGGAGAGTTTCAGCCCCTATTTCATGCCCTCAAGCCCACATTTCAAACTGATGTGGGCTGTGTTTAAAATTTCCTTAAAATAATCCACACAGACCCGGTGAAGTTGTAGCATGGTGTGATTCCCCTCTTGTAGAGCCTAAAACAGTTGATGAACATGGTGAGCCCTCTCTGAAATGTGGCTTGCAAAGCAAAATCCCACTGCTGAGGGGGTGTGTGTGGAGTCAGGGCAAAGCAGGGAAATGTGTTGTGGTGCCTTCTTCAGGTGAGAAGAGTTGGGCAAAGCACTGCAGGCTCCTGCTTTTAAATAGCTCATCTTTAATTAGTTTGCTGCCTTCATTATCGAGGGCAGTTGGCTTCCTGGAGGGTGCTGGGGCTCCATTTGTGAGGCAGTCACTTGGGATTTGTGGAGATGCTGATGATGTGTGGCAGGATGATCTGCAAGTGGTGGGGAAAGCTGGATGCAAAGCTCCTGTGAGACTCTGCATGCTCTGAAAGAAACAAGGGGCTGCTTTGCTCTTCCCTAGGTATGCACTGTGCCAGGGTGTTTTCACTCTTTTTTTTGCTGTTTCCCTTTCCTACCAGGCTTTGTCTGCTAGAAGCTCCCTGTGGATGCAGAGTTGGCTGCTCTGCCTTGATCTTATCCATTGGCATCTGGGAAATTCCTGACTTGTGTTATTCCGGGCCTGCACCTTTGGGCTCATCCCCAAAATGTTCTGCTGGACCTCTCAGTTTAGCTTTGTGCTCTCTGCAGGTTTTCTCAGGGATGATGCTCTGTGTGCCATCCAAGCTCCATCCTCCCTCCTGTGATTCTCCAGCACACCTGCCCTGGTGTGACAGGTCAGGGATCAGGTGGTGGTGCTGGGCTTTGCTTTTTGGAAGGAGCAAACTTTGCTTTTTGGAAGGATGAGTGGTTGGTTGGTTTTGGGCTCCTCAGGTTTGTTTTCTTCCAACCTCTGCCCCCTCAGGGAGCACAGAAAACCACAAAGGGGGAAGTGGTAAACACAGGGCTGAGATCTGTGAGGGAACAATCAACCTTTTCGACCTTAATGGTTCTTGCAGATGGCAGCTCTCTCCTTGTGTCTTTCCACACATCTGCCTAGGCTGATGCCAGGCTCTGGCAGGGAACAGACCAGGAACTCCAACAGCCAATAGTTCCAGTGTTGGAAAACCAGCCAGTAATTGTGGGAACAATACTTGTGGGTTTATTTAGATACCAGTGCCCTGCTGCTCTTTTGAGGGTGAAAAACAAAAGTTTTTCTGTGCACCTGGAAGGGCTTTTTAAGCTGGGAGAGGAGGGCTGGGATGGTTTGTAACTCATGGATGGGAACTGGTTGGGGGAGACATTGTTAATTCCTTGACATAATGTGGAACTGCAGTAGTGAAATCCACATTAAATTAAGACAGATGAGTGCGGAAGGAGCTGTTGGAGGAGTTTGCTGTGTTTAGCACAAGAGAGCCAAATCTGTGTTCTCTTGCTTGTGTCTCAGCACCGTGGATGCCTCAAGCTGTCTGGCATGGGGCTCTTTCTGCTAAGATTGAGCTGAAGTAGGACTTTTCACGGGATGACATTGAACTTTGAATAAAGGCTTTGGCTCTGGCACAGTTTTTTCTGCACTGAGAGGAGGGAGCTCAGGTCTGTGCTGCTTTCTCTGACAAAACCCCTATTTTGAGGTGTACAAAAGAGCACTAAAAGCTCAACTCCCTGCAAGTTATTTCCTTTGAGCTCTTGATTATACTGTAGCACATGCAGCCCCAGTATGATCCAGGATGGATGATGTTCCATCCATTTCTTCTGAATACCTCATGGATCTCCAGCAGCTGCGAGCAGTTTATTTTGGGTATGATCAGTTACCGTTTTGGTGAAGTGCTTTGAAGATGTACAGCATCCTCAAATGCTGAGCTTTGTTTCATTATTATTACTATTTAACATCTCCGTGCAGCTGAACTACTGTCAGACATCCTCACTTAATAATGTATTTTGTGTCTGGATCTTTTCTGCAAAGGCAGATTTTTGGCCCAGGGGGTGGTGCAATGATATAATAGAGTTTGCAGTTTTATACTCCCTGTCATCCCAGCCTCCCAGCATCTCTACAGGTTAATTCTCACCATTTGGTAGGGAAGGCTGGCAATCCATCATCTGTGATTCTGTGATCTCCGTGCAGATGTGGAGGCTGAGCGGGACAGGGTGACCTTTTTGAGGTCAAACAGGAAGGAATTAGACCCAGATTGCCCAGAACCTGCTCTCCCCATTGCCCTTTCACTGCATCCATGCCACAGCCTCAGAGGAACCTCTCCCACTCCTTACAAAGGGATCTGGCAATTGTTGTCTTTATATATTCTTAGTCTGGATCAGAATAAGAACAGAGATGGAGTTTGCTGCCATGCAAAAAGCTTGTGCACTGCAGAAGTTGAAATCCAAAGGTTGAGGTTGAAATCCAGAGAAGCAGGAGACATCCTGGGTAAGCAGGAATGAGTGACTCCTGAAGTCATGGGAAGTTTGGAATAAGGTTTCTGTCATCAGGGGATGGGATGTTGTCTTTGCTTTCTCTTCCTGTGATGCCACCTGCAGACCAGGCATTGATTATGTTATTTAATTTGATTTCTGGCCAGCAGGATTGCTGGCAGAGCTCTCCAAGGAGCTGCTGTTTGGGATTCTGTGGGAAACCAGTCTGACCAGAGGCCATTCTGCAGCCTAAATCCCCCTGGGGGGAGTGGGGAGAGGGACTGGGCAGGGCAGCTCTCCTGCCCTCTCCTGTGTTCAAACTGATTGCTGTCAATCCCCCATTTTCACCAGAAACACAAAAAATCACTCTAAAATTGAGGATGTGATCTGAGGAGATGGAGCTGTGGAACTCCACCACATCTTGGACATGAACATTCAGTGTCAAAGACCTGGAAAGCAGTTCTTCCCCTCCATGCACCCCCCACCCCACCCCAGGGACAACAACAGCATGGAAATAAATTCAATTAACTGGCTCTGCTCTTCTGACAAATACAGAACAACTCTTCCTAAAGGCCTCGGTGTTGCTCTCCCTGCCAAGGATCATTTAGACAGAGCTCGTTAGTGACTTATCTCTGCTGAAGCACCACTGAAAGCTGACAGGGAGAGACCCCAGCAGTCACTGCTGTGCTGAACATCTGGCTGCAGCTCCAGCTGTTTGCTCCCTACGTGGGGAAGCTCCTTCCCTCAGCCCCACGCTGGGACATGGGATTTCCAGCTCCCTCCAAGGCTCAGGGATTGCTCGTGGCAAAGTTTGGGGTGACTGGCTGTCCAAGCAGGGAGAATTCCTCCTGCTTACAGCTTTTTTCAGGAGCTTTATCAAAGCCCTGCTCCTACCAGGGAAAGCTTTTCCTGATAACCAGTCATTGCAAGCAGCAATAATGGGTGAAAACTGCCCCAAACAGCCTCAGTGGGATTGGGAATTGGGCTGCAGATCCCGAGAGTCTCAGAGCCTGTTAACCCCAGCAGCCTATTTATCTTCCCAACGTGCTCATTAAGAAAACAATGTTATCTGCATCTTAAAGCAGGGAAAAGCAGGGAAAAGAGAGACTCTCACTGCCCTCGAGTCTCCTTGGTCCCACTGTCTCCAGCTGGTGCTTTACTGGAGCCTGAATTGCTCTTAAATGTCCCCTTGCTCCCATATCACTGTGTCCAGGGACTGGAAAGGGATTTAAGGTGACTAAACATGGCCTTTAAAGGCTGCCACAAAAGTGCATCCCAGGGAAGGGATGCAAAGCACTTTAACCCTTGTAAAAGTCCAGACAAAAGGTCGGTAGTGTTAAATGTAGAGATTTGCCAGCTGAGGTTGCCCAGGTTTGTGTGTGAAGCTTTTTCCTGAAGGCAGCTCTGGGCAAGCTCATCTCTGCCCAGTGAGCTGAGCTTCAGGATTGGCAGCCTGATAAGAAAAACCAGCCTAAAATTTGCCTGGAATTCCAAAGTCTGGTTCATGGCTGTTAAATTTGAAACCAGTCAAGCCAAACTCAAAACCCATTTACTTTCTGAACTCTTCTTTGCTTGCTTGTTCAAGTACTGGGAGGGAAGCCAGCTCTGGAAATGAAGTCACTTTTGAAAATGGCTGCTCTCCCCAGAAGGAGGCTCTGAAAATTCCCTTTGTAATTTAAAGTCATTTCCCTGCCCTCCCCCCAAAATATTACGAACTTGGCCTCTGAATCAGCCCCTCCCATGTGTCCTCAAATTAAAAAGAGAGGGGAAAAAAAAGACACTGGCACTGCAAGACCTTTTTTATGCCACCAATTTTATTGCCCAGGATTCAGCGCATTGACAGGCTATAAAAGTTTATTGGAAGCAGATACAGCCTGGCAATGGGCTGACCAGTGCCCCTGGCTGGGATTCATCCCCAGGCTGCTGGAGAAGGGATGTGGGTTTGTGGCATTTTCTGCACTCTGACTGGGTGATCCCTAGGGAGGATTTCCTGGAGGGAAATGCCCGCTGGGAAGCACCAGCACTGGTGTGAGTCAGGTCTGTGCAGAGATGTGGTGCTGACAAGCTCTGTGGTGAGGCTTGGGGGTGAAACACATGGCTGAGGTCATTCATGCAGTTAGGTCTTTCCCTGGCAGCTGGATTGCCCTGGGATAATATTCCCATGGATGTAAGGAAGCCATGGATACATCATCAGTGAGGTGGGTGAGGTCTTCTGCACAAGAGGAGCATCTGCATTGCAGAGCCCACCAAAGTGCAAACTGAGGTCCTGGGCTGTGACTTGGGACCCTTGGGAAGCTGGAAGGGAGCTTTTTCCTAGGAAAGTGGCTCTTGGTTCCTAAGGAAAGCTGTTCTTAATTCCTGTGTGCTTTTGCAGGATACCTGGCACAGCTGTGGCATGAGTTGAATGTGCTTTGTATGTGCAAAAGCCATGGAAGTGTTGGGCACTGCCCACCACATGAGCTGCCTCATCCTCTGGTGGGTTTTTCAGTTCATCCCAGCAGCCCTCAATGATTTGGGCAGATGTACCTTATGTCCAACCAGGACAAATTCTGCTTTTACCTGCCCTTCTGTTCCCTGCTTTGTTCCGAGCTGCTGCAGCAAAATTTGTCCAAATCAGAGTGAGATCCTGAGCAGGGTGCCAGCTCTGCTGTGCTCCCAGGTCAATGAACTGCAATAACTCTTTCCCCTTGAGACACCCAGCGACCCTCAGCAGCCCAGGGCTGTGTCCCCTGCCAGACCCCTCACCTTGCTGGTCTGAGCCCGTTTGGCTGTGCTGTCAGGGATCATTTTCTGGGGGAGCAGCACTAGCTAAAGCCCTGTTTTTGTATCCACAACAGAGTTGCATCAAGGTTGCCGCGTGTCATTTCATCACTCTGGCAAACGGCGAGCCCAGGGCTTGGAGTGTGGAACCTTATTTTTAATAAAGGAAAAATCTTTGCACTTTTATTCTGCATCTGTCAGCGATCTCACTTGGCTCAGCCCTGGAGGAGTTCAGCTGGCCCTCGTGTTAAGGAAAACCAACAAATTAGTACAGATGTTTTTCTGAGAGCTGCGGGGATCAGGGATCAGTGATTTAATACTGCCTGATATTTGATAGGGGACGCCCAGGGAATATGTGCTGGAAACCAGGAAGTAATATTACATGAAATCAAAATATAAATATGTTCCTAAAGGTTTAGGTAATTTTTTGCAATTTCCCCTAGTACAGTTTTAAATGAGGTCTCTCCTTCTCCTCCTGTTCTTCCTGCACTTGTTCATGTAGGAGCTGAACCCAAAAAGCCAGGGAGCTTTTCGTGTGGTTTTTGGGGGGCTTTTGTAGAATCATGAAATCCCAGAATGGTTTGTGTTAGAAACAACCTTTTCTGTGGGCTTTAGCACAGCTGAGGAGAACACATTTAAAAATTTTGGGAAGAAAGTAGCCTTCACCTCCAGAGGTAGAATCTTCCCTTTGGGAAGCATTCAGGCTTTGGGATTTACCAATCATTGTGCCCTCCATGCTTCTTCCAGCCCTGGGAACTCCTGAGAATCAGGATTTTCCATGATTCCACAACTCTGTGAACTGAGTTAGGCCAACAAGTATCATCAATTCCAACTCCTGGCCTTCAGCTTAAAGCTCCTGCTGAGACACATCTTTAGGAAGGGACAGCATGGAGATGGGAAGTCACTGTGGCTTTGCTCTTCTTGCTGACATGCCAACAAGTTGTTTTTCTGAGGGAATTGGGGGATTACTTGGTGATTCTTGATGGTGCAGAAGGGCACAAGTCTGTTGTCTTTTGGCATTTTATATTCATGCATGTGTTCAAGGTATGAAACCAAGTGTAGAAAAGGAAGTCAAGTCATTTTCCACATGTCCTGAACTTAGGTGACATCTCTGAGTAGACTCATCATGGCCATGAAGAATATCTGTGATTCCTTTTGGTGATTCTTGACACTTGGGAGCTCCTGATGTGTCAGCTGGTGACTCTTTGCCTGCCACATCTCCTCCATGGGGTTTTTGTGTTGCTCAATGGCCTCACCGCTGCTGGGCTGGGTTTGCTGATACCTAAAGAACTCACAGCATGAGAATTCATTCACACCCTCCAAAAACCACAAGATATGGAAAAATTCATGTTATTCTTGACTCTCAAAAACATAGCAGTAACTGAGATGAAGTCATAAGGGCTCAGCAATGACCATCAGGGGGATTTTGAAATAATTCCCAGCCCCTCTCTGTGTCCCTGGGATGCCCAGGGTACCCCAGCTGTCTGGCAGAGGGCAGTGATCCCAACATGCATTGCTGGCAATTTTGGAGTGAAAAATGGCTTTTCTCCTCACCTTGCTGCTGCTCCACTTGGAGCTGGCAGGGCCTCCCAAGCAGGTGTGAGGTGACAGGGCTGTGGCTGGAGATTTTTGGGTTGGAAAACTGGCTGGGGAAGGTCACACCATAGCTGACCTCCCAGGCAGTGCCTGCAGTGCTCCAGAGCTGAGGTGCATCCTCTGGGTGATGTGGAGCTCCAAAGCATTAGGAAGTTTGGCTGCTCCAAACCCATTGCATCATTCCGGAAGATGACACAAACAGCAGCTCTTCCCCCTCTCATTTCCCTTCTTGCCCTTGGGCAAGGAGCCAAACCCCTCCTGGTGTGTAATGGAGTTACTGGTCCCTCACCAGTGGGATTGGTTCTGTCCTGGTTCTCGTTGCTGTTTCAGAGGCACAGCTCTTGGTTTGTACCTGGAGCCATCCCAGTGCTCATCCTTGCGCTGCAGCTCATGGATTTGGGTTCAAATCAATGAACTTTTGGTGAATGTCATGTTGAGGTTGTACTGAAAACACAGCTAATTAGAAGCCAGTGGGTTTCTCAGTGATGGAGGTGTTGAGCCAAGGAAATCCAGGACAATGTCCTGCACTTCACATGAGGGAAATTCCTGCTCTGGCTGTTCCTTTCCCTTTGCTCCTCCAGTTGTGCCTTCCTGCAGCACAGAGACACTCAAGGATTGCTTGCTGATCTTACCCCATGATTTCTTGTCTTGCTGGGATTCTGTAACTGTTTTGGTAGTTCTTCTACAGGGATAGGAAGGCTGAGGTTTTTGTAAGGCCTCAGTTGGCTTTAAATTGTATAAACTTTGTACTCTTTTTACATCCAGCCTGCAAACTCAGGGAACATATTCAACTCCAAAGCAATTTCTCAACTTAGTGACAAATCTGCTTCCTATAAACCCAAGCTGTTGGCATTTGCTCTTACCCTCCTTTAATGCTTTATTAATGAAGTTCTTTTACAGCTGTTCCATTATTTCACCTGGGATAAGAGTCAGGGTCACAGGTGGATAATTATGTGGGTCATCCTGTTTCTATCCTCTTAAAACTCTGGCACAACATAAGCTTTCTTCCAGCTCTCAGTGTTCCAAAGACTTATTAAAAGTCAACATTAACGATCCAGAGCACTCTCTGGCCAGGTCCCTTTTAAATATGAGTTCTCTGTGCTTGCTGATTTCAAAAGACCTCATTTACTAGCTGTGGCTTAACATCCTCCTTGGTTACTGTTGGATTAGAAGCTGTTTCATCATTGCGTGATACGAGCAAATCCCATGGCTTCCTCTCAAATCCCACATGGCTGCTCGTGTGCCTGGAATACCTCAGAGCTCTGGAAATACCCCTGTTCTCCTTGGCTGAGTGTGGCTGTAGCTCTTTTGTCGAGTCAATGCCATTGTTTAGGGGGTTTTGTTCATCTAGAATTGTTTGAGGTGTTTGTCCCAAAGGGATGATGCAGAGATCTGGTGTTTCCAGGTAGGGACATCATCACCGTGGGGTGAGAAATGTGACACAAAGCATCAGTCCAGGGGCAGGGAGAAAAGGAAATGGGGGCAAGAAAGCTTTTCTGCAGTGGAGATTGTCCTAGTGGGAGGGTAAAGAGTGCATTCATGTCCACTCAGGAATCAGAGAATCCCACAATGGTTTGGGTTGGAAGGAACTTTCAAGATCATCCAGTTCCACCCTCTGCCATGGGCAGGGACACCTTCCACTATCCCAGGTTGCTCCAAGCCTTGTCCAACCTGACCTTGGACACTCCCAGGGATCCAGGGGCAGCCACAGCTTCTCTGGGCACCCTGTGCCTGGGCCTCACCACCCTCATGGGGAACAATTCCTCCTAATACCCAATCTAAACCTCTTCTTTCAGTTTAAAGCCATTCCCCCATGTTCTATAGAAAGGTCCCAGAGGAACATGACATGTTCAGGTGGGATAGAGACCTTGTGTGTGACCCTTGGAGAAATTGCTCTTGGATCACAGCAGGATGAGGATGGGCTGAAGGCAGAAAGTGGGGAGAGCCCATCTGGGGTGGCACAGAAGGGACATCCATGGCATTACTGGCACAAGAACTCATCTGTTTAGATGTTTAACCAGAGGGCAAACCAGTCTAAACTGGGGTCTCCTGGAGGCTCTCCTTGGAGAGATGATGCTAACATGGAAAAAAAGGATGAGAAGGGGGCAAAGGAACAGTGGTTTAGCAGTGAGCCAGGGAGGCAACAGTAAAACAGAGACTGAGTGAAAATTATCCTTTCATTGCTGCCACATGAATGCAAGAGCTTGGAAAAGCAGTGGAAGAAATGGCATTTCTGAAGCAGGAGTTCTGCCCAGGCTAGGCTGGGAAGGATTGCAGAAGTGGAAAGCAGGAAATCCTTGACCACAGACAGGGAGTGGGCAAAATGGCACAATGTGGGTGTTTAGGGCTCTCTTATTACTGGACAAGTCAATGTTTCCTGCTTGAAATGGGAAGTGGAGTATTCACGGACGTGTGACGAATTGGTGAGCAGGATGAGTGCTCTGCACGTAGGTGGTTGTTTAAAGATGAGCTTTGTTTTGGAAAAGTGTCACAGAGAAACAGCTGTTGGATCACTTCTGTCACTGCTGCTTCTGCTTTATCACAGTTGTGTTCTGAATCTCTGGAAATAAAATGCCATATACAATGGGGGAGATACTTTTTGCTACTCTTGGTGGGTGAGAAGGAGCTGAGCACAGAATGGGAGCTCAATAACCATCAGCAAGAAGCGGTGGTGGCTCCCAGGTTCCTGTAATTTTGCTTTTCTCTGCTTCAGACAGTTTAAAATTAGCCTGAGTTCCAGCTTCAAGTTCCTGCACACCTTTGCAGGGATTTTAAGCTTTATAGTGCAAAAGGTGAGCTGCTCCGGAATAAAAAATTTCCAAAGCTTCCATGCATGCTTCTGTTGGCTTTTCTGATCCCACATGAAATGAATATGTGCTGCCTCAGGGTTTAGCCCATGTTAATAGATCCAGAGTTATAAATTTTGGTCAAGTTCAGCATAAATAGTACCTAAATTCCCATCAAGCTGCTCTGTGAACATCTTGCAAATAGACATGTGTCAATGCAAAGAAACCCTACCCCTGTGACCTGTGTTACTTGTGATGGCTCCAGAAACTCTTTTGAAACTGAATCCTTGAATTCTGTAGTTTTCTGCCTGGTATTTACTGAAGTACTTTCTATGACACAGAAGAAAACAAGTCAGTGTCAGGGAATAGTGGCTACTTCTGGTGATTTATCCCCAGCCAGATCATTTAATTGCCTTTCCTGCTGGGTAACCAGATATGGGGATGGGGAAGAGTAAACTTGTGTGTCTTCAGCTCGCAGGTTGTTGGCGCTGTGTTGAGGTCCTTTCCCTACCTCGGGAGGCACGGTCTGGAGGCTGCTGTGAAAAGGTGGATGTGAGCAGGAGAAAACCAGACACACAACAGTTGCTGGTGGTTCACTGCCAAAGCAGCAAACTTAATAAAGTGGGATTTTGCCAGGCATGGAAAAAAAAAACCCACTCAAACCCAAAGTGTTTCATAATCCCTGAGGCTGTGGATGATAGGAGAGGGAATACTTGTGTCGGTGCTGCCAGGCAGGGAGGTGCTGCTGGAGGATGGGATTAGCTTTGGAGGTGTGGAGAGAAACCCCCTCCCTTCTGGGTGGGGGACAAACCCTTGGATGTAATTTGTCGTGGATGAGGTTTGCACGTAAATCACCAGGTGCATAAATAGAGGAGGAGGAGGAAACGCTGGCCGGGGAAAGCTCTGCCTGGGAGGGTTTGGAGCTGACCTAGCTTGGGTCTCTTGTGGCTTTTGTATTGCAAATAAAAAGACAAGTATCGTGCTGGGATGTATAAACAGGGCTCTCGAGCCTTCAGGCTCCACATGAACGTGCTGTCAGCTGTGCCTGGGAGGAGCTGGGATGGGAGGATTATCTTTAAATGTTCTGTCTGTGCACAGTCAGGTGTCAAAGCCAGCGATATGTGCATATTCATCTCTCTCCAGACTGACAGCACCTCCAGGAGGGATGGCGAATAACAAAGGTGTGCAGTGCCAGTGGCACCTTGCCTCTCTCCAGCGACTCCTCTGGGAGCTCTGAACTGGGAAAGGGGTGAGGAGTCATCAGGCTTTGGAACAAAAGCCATTCCCAAGTGGCAAATTGTTTTCAGTGCTGCGAACCGTGGAGTGACTCTGACGGTTTAATAGGGAGCAACCTCCACTGGGAGCCACCCTCTCTCTAAGCCTTCCAGCACAAAATAATTCCATTTAACAGCAGCTTTTAGGTGGGGATATGGTTAGGTGGGATTGGAGCTCGGAGCAGACCCAAGTCATAAAATTACCCAGCAGCACCCAGAGCATCAGGACTTGCATTTTCTCCAGTTTGATTCTTATTTCTTTGGAGGGTGGATGACTTGGGAATTGCTCCTCTGCCTCACTCTGCCAGTCTGCAGCCTGTGGAGATGTTGTAAGGGAGGATGTGAATTCCCTCTGTGCCACCTCCCCACTATTACTCATGTGGGAAATTGGGCAATGTGGGAATAAAATACCCAAATGCTGCGATAGGTCACTCTGTTGCAAGGATTTATTATGTTAAAGGGAAGCACCTTTTCTGGAATGTGTTGGGTGTTTCAGCTCTGGTGTAACCACTTGAGTGTCCCCACAGGGTTTTAACGATGTGTTGTAGAACAATCTGCAGTGTCCTGTGTGCAGAAATTCAGAAGTCTGAGCTGGGAATTGTCACAAACCAGACTTTGTTGTCAAGAGTCTTGGGGATTTCTGAAACTGGAGGATGTGATGATAACGTGAGTAGCTGCAGGACTCTTCTCTCTAAAAGACAGCTTTGGTCTCCAAACCTGGATGGTCCCAGGGGTGGGGAAGGTGCAAGGAGAGGAGCTGCTGAAGGATGACACGTGGGAGCTGTGGGTGTGGGAATTAGGATGCTGAGCTCCTTCCCAGCACTGCTGCAGTGTATGTGGGACTTCTGGGTGAGCCCTCTGAGTCACAGGAGTCAGTGATAAAGATAATCCTTTGCTCCAGTCCTGTCTGGCTGCTTCACCAGACTCCAAACTTTCTGGGAGGGAACATCCTCTATTGTTATCATTATTACCATAATTGTGGTGCCACAGTCCCAAACTTTATCATGTATTCCTGTCTTCTGCTGAACTGTAAGGAAACAACCAATTTTGGGTGATGTGTGACTCTAACCTGACTCAACAGGAGCTGAAATTGGGAGCCAGACTTTCATTGTGCTCCATAACAATTGATCCCTGGGTCTCCTCAGGTCCTTGGGACTGCAAAACAGGATGGAATATGCTAGTTTGCCTTCAGATCCAGTTGGGTGAAGATTCCTGGGGAATTCAGCTGAGATTGAGGTGTTTACATCTCCTGTGGGTTCAGGCAGATTGCACTGACCATCCTTTCTCAGCTGACTCCACACTGATCCATGTAGGTGTTTCCAGCTGGTTTGGAAGGTCACAAATGCCTGGAGGTGCTGGGAGGCAGGCTGGGGCAGGCTGTTCCAGCACACAAAACAGAGTTTCCCCGAAGGGAGGAGATCAGTTAATATCCCTGCGTGTAACTGAGAGCACTGAAAGCTGACCAAGGAGAGACTGTGCTCTGCAGGGTGCCAGCATGGTTATCAAAAATGTCAGCAAACAACAAATTAAACCCAATTATGTTTGTTTCCCAGGCCTCTGTTATTGCAGGGGATTAAGCCTGGCTTCAGCTGTTGGGATTTGGCAAGGGACAGAGCTCAGCTCCAGCCTCTGCTCTCTGGCCAGGGGAGAATTGCTGCCTAGACAAGAGAAGTGCAAACCAGCAGTTACTGCTGATGAATTTTTAGGTATGCAAGGGCATCTGGGGTGTCTGCATGCTGTGGGCTGGGAAAAAAAAAAAAAAAAAAAGGTGGGGTTTTTTTAATTTGCCTTGTCCTTAAGAGCAGGTGGTTGAGGCTAAAGCACCTCATCATTTCACAGAATATTCTGAGTTGGAAAAAGCCCACAAAGATCAGCCAGTCCAGCTTTAAGTGGCATCACTTGGCACTGTCAGCTGAGGAACCTCCTTGGCTGTGAGGTGGGAGATGCTGGGCAAGGTTTGTTGGGGAGGATGGAGCAAGATGTGGAGAAGGTGGAATGGAAGATCTGAATGGTTAAGAGAGGACTTGATAACATGGGTGTTTTCTACATGAAACTTCAAAGCCCTGCTTTCAACTGAAAATGGGAGCTCAAGGACTAAATTAGAGAGGTTATGTCACATGGAATGAAATAAATCAAGTCAAACCTTCTGGGGGGTGGGGATAACTTCCTGATAAATCCCCCAAAGGAAGATTTCCTGTGTCAGCAGCATATGTGAGCTCTTTCACTAAAATTGGAAGACCTCCTCCAAGAGGGATCAAAGGGAAGGAGGATCATCTCCGCTGCTTCTGCAGATCCATTTGCCTTAAATGCACTTGTTAAAGAACACAAAAATATCTCGAGGAATGCTGCCTTTAAAAACAAGTTATTCAACCTGGGAGCTGCATTTGGGAGGCTGGTATTGAAGCAGATGCCAAGTTTCCCTCAGTGCTGTCCATCCAAATGCTGTGTTTAATTTCACAGATTTCCTGGAACACCAGGGAGAAGAGCTGTAGGGAGATGCTGCAAGAATTTTATCCCAAGCATCCAAATGCCTCATTCCTAAAAGTAGCTGGAATGCTAATGCTGGTTTGTGTGTGATTTTTGTTTAGGTGTGATTATGTGTGGTTGTTTGATCCAGAAATGGAGTGATAGGACAGGAACTAATGGGTTCAAACTAAAAGAGGAGAAATGTAAGTTAGATATTGGGAAGAAATTCTTGGCTATGAGGGTGGGGAGGCCCTGGCACAGGGTGCCCAGAGAAGCTGTGAATGCCACTGGGTCCCTGGAAATGTTCCAGGCCAGGTTGGACAGGGCTTGGAGCACACTGGTCCAGCAGAAGGTGTCCCTGCCCATGGCAGGGGGTTGGATAAGATGATCTTTAACATCCCTTCTTACCCAAACCATTCTGTGATTATCACAGATAATCAAAAACTCTTAATCTCCCAGCGCTGAAATATCTCAGCAGTATCAGCCTGCTGAATGTTGTCACCAAAGCATTTGCAAATGGCTTTTCTGGTCACATATGTGCAGCTGAAGCTCCTCTGTGAGCTGAATGTGCTGATAAAAGGGGAGCAGAAGAGAATTTCTGTGGTTGGATGCCCAGGTAGGACCCTGCCACTGAGGTGTCCTGCCCTGAGAAGCTCTGTGTTAGCTGGAGGCAGGTTTTGGGGTGTGCCATAAACTCAACCCCTGGCCTGTGTGTGCTTTTGTTATGGCCAAACAGATGTGCTGTGCAGCAAAACCAATCCTGGTGCTTCCTGAGGAGCTGAGGGGGAAACTGTTACATCCTGGATCCACCTGGATTCTGGATCCCCTAACCTGGCAGTGTCCAAAGCCAGGTTGGACAGGGCTTGGAGCACCCTGGGACAGTGGAAGGTGTCCCTGCCCATGGCGTGAGTGGCACTGGATAATCTTTAAGGTCCCTCCAAAACCAAACCACTGCATGATCCTATTCCATGATTCCACATGTTCACCAGCTCTGGGGCTTTGCTGAAGGCATTGCCTGCTGTTTGCTGTTTCTCCTGTCCCCCTCCTCCTCCCAGCCACTGGCTGCAGTTTGTATTTCCCCTTTATTGCCTTTGGCTCTGTCGCGATGGGCGGTGCAGCGTGTTGTTCTTCGCTTAATAATCTTTTGGCAGCTTGCTGGACATCATTTCTCATTGTATTGGTGGAGGATTAGCTGAGATGATGGGAGATATTTCCTGTTTTAGCCAGCGGGATGGGCTTTGCAGGGCTCGTGCCTTCTTTTCACATAGTGTAATGCTTTGTTTGGGAATGTGCAGAGGCAGCTCGGCTATGGGAAGAGAGCGCAGCCCCTGAAGCACCATCGCTTTGATTAGTGGCAAGAAGCCATGGAACAGGCAAAATTACTGGTATTCCCAGGCTGGACAGGCCTCAGGGCTGGGAGCTGAGGTCACTGGTGTCTGCTCATGCCTCTGCGTTGTGATGGGAGGCAAAGAGATTTGAAAATAGATTCCCTTTGTTTATCCCGAGCTTGTGTTTGTAGAATCATCAAATCACACAATAGGTCAGAAAGGCCATTAAAGATTAGTTTGTTCCAACTTTCTGCCGTGGGCAGGGACACCTTCCACCAGAGCAGGCTGCTCTGAGCCCCATCCAACCTGGCCTTGGACACTTCCAGGGATGAGGAGTCCAGGTTTAGTTGCAGGTCTTCCCTTAGTGAAGGGTGGTGAACTGGAATGCTCCTGCTACCATCTGCTCCATCCCTGCAGTTCTTAAGAGATGCTGCAGAGCTTCTTTTGGGAATCCTGGAAAGGCCATGGCTGATGCAGGAGCAGAGGGAATGTGGTCATCAGTGTGGCTGCAGAAGTGTATTTGCAACCATCTCTCTGCAGGGCAACAGCAAACAAGCTTTTCTGCAAAAAAACAAAACAAAGGCTGGATAAAGGTTGAATTTCTGGGAAAGTGATTGGGGAAGGGTGGGTCCAGGTCCTGGTGACGGTATGAGGGTGTTATCTGGCATCCCTCAGTAACCACAGCCCCTCTCAGGTTACTGTTTACTGGCCCAGATGGATCTCCAAGGAAAGCTGTTTTCTCTTGCAATAGCTCCTCAGCTCTCAAGCCTTGTGCTTGTTCTCTCATCCAGCTGTAAGGCTTCAGCCACTCTTGAAAACCCCCGAGGCTCTGTCTTCCTTCTTATCAGAACACAAGGTAGTCTCCCTGTCCCTGCCTGGATCCTGGATTTCTGGGTTTCTGGGATTTCTGTCTGCCAGCACTTCCGTGGCTCGGGGAGGACAGTTCTTGGCTGCTGAGATCAGATGCCCAGTGGGGCTGTGTTACTGCAGAGAGGTTTAATGTTACGCCAGAGGTTGTAAGTGGAGACAATCTTAAGACAGAAAAAAAAGGGACTTTCCTCGTTCCAAGGCGATTTTGTTTTCTTGTAATAAGGGATAGGTGTAGGGGGAGGGATTGGCTGTGACATGATCCCTTTGCAATGCTTTGTGAGGACAAAGGGCTGCAGACTTTGTCACCTTCCTGCCAATGCTGAGTGTGGGATGTGGTACCAAACACTGAAAACCCAGACAGCTCAAGAGTGCAGGAAGGAAGTTAATGGTTGCTGGAAGAAGCTGGGGATAAAAATGCCCCACATTCCTTGGGTTTTGTAGTTTGTGCTGATTTAGTCCCTTCATATCAGCTGCCTGAGATCAGCTGCTCCAGCAAACGTGCCTTGGGTTTCACTGGAATGCAGTGCTATGGGATTGTCACTTCAACTACACCAGGAAAGCAACTTTAAGAAAACCCTAATTTCTTTTTGCGGCCCCTTTGCTTTCTTCCACTTTTATTTTTGTACAGAGCAAGCACAGGCTCCATACCTTTACTCACAGGACTCATCTTTGATTTTCAGTGACTGAATGTGGGGAGGAACTTCTAAACCAGTTAGTGAAATCCCTAACACAGTGATGGAGCTCCTTAAAGTAGAGAAAGTGAGAATCTCTTGTCAACCCCTATTCTCCTGGTTTGCTGCTCACTGCCAGAGGGAGCCATGGAAAGGCCTGGCCTTTAGTCTGAATTGTGAGTGATTTATCCCTGAACTGCCTGAAATATTAAAATTGGCATTTGCTGCCTTGTTCAGAATGAGTTGGTGGAAGAGCAGGACCCAGCCAAACCAATTTTTGATGTGTGCTAACCAGCAGAACCTGCCTGTCCTGCACATCTGCCTCCAAGGGATCTCCAGAGAGCCCAACGTGGAGCTGGTGGGACCTCACAGCAACCTGAGAGAAGGGAAAGAATCGAGGAGAGGAGAATTCCTCCCAGCAGCCAGAACAGTGAGCAGCTCCCAGCGCTTCCCTCAAGAGCAGGTTTGTGTATCAGAGCTGGGTTGTTGGACATCTGGTCTGGGACAGGTGTTTATAGCCGAGCCAAGAGAGGGATAGGTGGCTGAAGAAGTGATCAAGCTCCTCAGCCAAAATTTTCAGGCCACACCTGACGTGGACATTGAACAGCAGAGACACCGTGAAGGCTCTCTCTTCTCTCAGAGAGTAATTAATAATTTGTCTGTGAGAAATATTGCGAAGGGAATCGCTTGGGGAAGGGAACGGGAGCTAAACTGTTCTCCAAAGCTCCTACTGACACTTTTAATCAGTGCTGCTCTGTCTCCCATTGACAGTTTTTGAGAGGCTACTGATCACTCTTCATGCTGCTCCTAAAATCAGCTCTATTAGGAGTTAGAAATACCAGTGCTCTTCCAAAGAAGCTTATTTTTATTATATTCCCAGCCTAAAACTGGAAATCAAAGAGCTTTAGAATAGAACTGGCTGCAACTCCAGCATTTCCCTTGAAAGAAAGTATGTTATGGGAAAAATCCCTTTTTTGACAGCCTTCCACAAAAAAATCCTAATTTTCCCACAGGAAACTTGCAAGTCGTGGGTAAGTGGGTTTTTCCCTCCCTTTTTTGCTGTCTCTAAGTTTTTCCAGCTTGAGTTTGATGTTTCCAAGTGTTGCTCTTAGTCTGAGCTGGCAGAAGGTGCACAAGGGCAGTGACGGGTGAGGCTTTTCCTCCCTGCCTGGGAAAAGGAGGTGGAAATCCACCACTAAAAAGTGCAATTTTAAACCACAGTAAACTTTCTACAACACCTTCTGGTTTTTTCCTGAGGTTTTCTAGATGGCTACAACCAACCCCTCAAAGGGTGAGGTGACTCCCAGTGGTAGCTGTGGGAATACTTAAGGTTGATCTGCTCTGGACTGCAGTGGAAGTATTTCCTGGGAATGAGCTGATGTGATCATGGGATCACAATGGGATCATGCAGGTGCTCTCCCAGTGATGCAAAAGGAATAGGACAGGCAGATAAGTCATTAAACTTATTATATCATTAAATTAAACAACATTTTGTTCTATCTACATCTGTCACCAGGCAGTGTTAGAGCATCAAGAACGAGAAGATCCCCTGGGAAGATGTTGCCAATCCTGCAGTCATCCTGCTCTGCAGCCTCTCTTGTTTGGGTGAGAAGTTTTAAGCAAACAAAGCTGTTTTCTCATCCCCAGGGCTTTGGCTGTGCAGGAAGAGGCCAAAGATCCCATATCTGTGTGACAGAGAACAAAGGTCCCGCCAGCAAACCCTTCTCAGCCTTCACTCTGGCAAACAAACAAACAGCTCAGGACCCCTCGCCTATAGAATGTTAACAATGTTTTAATTTCTGTGGGGTTTGTACTATTATTATTTTAGCTGCCAAGAGCTCCTTGCCAGCTTTCCCTTGTTTTGGTTATTTTTAATCCTTGCTTGTTTGCCTCTCTGTCGCAGCCTTCTCAGGCTTTTACGAGTGCAACGCTAACCCCTCGTGCCCTGCAAACACATGCTGCACGGCTGCCCTCACGTGAGGCAGCTTTGATGTCAAAATCGAGTTAACTATGTGCTTCAGTGTTTATAAGATCGGCTCCTGAGTTTCTTAACCCTTGCCCAAGAAGTTTGGTTTGCCGTGGCTTTCCCAATAAATCCCTGTCTGCTTCATTTCGGAGAACAGCTCCGTGGTTTTCCCCACCTCTGCTGAGAGACACTACAGATGTGTGATACTTGGCACTGTGGTCTTTTTTTTTTTTTTTTTTTCCCTTCCCTTTGTTTTTGCTTATGACTTTGTCTCTGGGCCTCCAGTATCATGTTTTCCCTCCTCTATGGCTCTGAATAATCAATTTGGAAAGCCAGGAAATAAATCAAAGGTTCAGATAGTAATGTAGAAAGAACGAAGGGGGAAAACAGACATATGGATTTCATCACCAATGGAGAATAACATGTATAATAATAACAACAGAGTGTAAATGAGTGTATGTACTCACAGGGGGCTTTTCCAAAATGATTGTTTTTGTACATGATTGGGGAAGTTATTTTGTGGTTGGAGTTCTCTGGAACGATTGGATCCCAGCACTGCCTGAACTCTTTCCCAGCCCTATTTTTCACAGCAGTGGGGCAACAGGAAAGCTTTGGTGCACTCAGCTGCACCTTGGGAAGGGTTCAGCACTTCTGGGCACTTCCCTGGAGGAGCTTTGCTCGCGTGCTCAGCAGTGATGGTTTCCATCCCCGTGTCCCCTCAGCACCACAGCCTGGAATTCACTGCCTCTCCCCCAAACAGAATTAATCAAGCCTGCAAGTCCTTCCCTGGCCAAGGAAAATGATGGAGGGAACATTGTCTGATGGTGTAAAGCAGCCCCAGCTCTGTTTGCTTTGAAACCATAGATGCTGAGCTGGGTCTGTGCTGTGTAGTGACTGACATGGGGTGGAGAAGGGACAGCAGAGACTCTGCCATGGGCCTGGGCACGAGTTGTGTTGAAAGCTGCACAACAGTCATTTTCTTTCCCACAGAACAGGATTCTTCTTTGCTTAGATGTTCTTCCCCTCTGTGATAGAGGGCAAGGAAAATGTCTTTATCTTGGACGAGGGATGGAGGGACAGGACACAGGGAATGGCTTCCCACTGCCAGAGGGCAGGGATGGATGGGATCTTGGGAAGGAATTCTGAGGGTGAGGAGGCCCTGGCACAGGGTGCCCAGAGAAGCTGTGGCTGCCCCTGGATCGCTGGAAGTGTCCAAGGCCAGGCTGGACAGGGCTTGGAACAGCCTGGTCTGGTGGAAGATGTCCCTGCCCATGGATTGGGTGGAACTGGATGATCTTTAAGGTCCTTCCAACCCAAACCATTCCAGGATTCTATGATTAGTCAGAGCTGTCAGCTGCAGCTGCTGTTGCCAGTGCTTGGTTTAAAGTCAGTGATGCTTTAGCTAAAGGGGAGTTGGATTTAAAGTTTCTTTACCCCACCTCCTTCTCAGTCATCTTCTCTACCACTACCAGTGCACAAATATTCTTTTTTTCCCCATTTCTCCAGAATTCTGGATTAGCTGATGTGTTTTTACTAGTTGGGTGGTGGGTGTTTAAACCCAGACAGCTTTTTTTAAGAGCTTCTGGGATAATCCCACAACTGTTACACCACCAGAGGTGGGAAAACAATCTAAGCCAAGGGTGAGTTGTTCCTCATGTTCCTCATCTGCAGATGGAAAATTAAGACCCAACCCCTGCTGAGGTTTGCTTACCATCCTGGTTAGTAATCTCTTCTAGAGGGATTTTGGTTAAATGTTTTTCAGTCCTTGAAAATTCCTGCAGGAAACTGAGGTTTTTCTACTGAAAAATCTTAAGGGAGAAATATGAACACTTGAATTTTGATGATGCTTAGGTCAGGTATTCTGATTTACAGTCAGAAGCTAATGGAGAATGCTTTAAAATGGTATTTCCGAGTTCTTGCTGCTGTGATGTGGATGTGAAGAAAGTCAGGACACTGCAAAAGTTGATCAGATAGGGCAACGAGTTCTCCCCAGCTCATTTCACAATCCTGGCCTTCCTTTGAGTACAAATCCAGCACCTTTCACCAGCAATAAAAATCACACATTTTTCTACTTTAGTTTAGTTTTGAAAAAAAAAAAAAAAAGGCACAAAATAAACTCTTCCTGGCAGAATCCACCAGCTGTCCTGTAACTGTATTTCATTGTGAAACAGCTTTTCCTAATCACAGCTCATGCCCTGTGTGCCATTTTTGGCTGGAATGATCTGCAAGGAGATGCCAGTGCCTGATCTGGGCTCTGGAGCCCATCAGTGCCCACCCTCTGTGGCAAGAGGAGGGAGTTCAAAATTAGGAAGAGAAACACATGGTGAGGTATAGGTCAGAAGAGTCCAAGTATAGTCATTTTCAGCCTGAAAAACTGCCTGGTCCTGGCTCTGCCTTGCTTTTCAGCAATGCTCTGTCTGGATCTGGAAGGCAGGACTATGCCTGGAGCATTCCCCCCAGGTTTTGGGGGCACCAGGGGTGTTTGCTCTCACCCCATGAGGTCAGAGATTAGGTATTACTTGTTAAAAGCTATTCCAAAATTCTGCAGTTCTGGTACTCTAGTCAGTGACTGGAAGGTTTGTTTTCAGCAGGGCTGGGGATGTTCTTGTTGCTGAACTGGGCTTGTTTTGTCAGGTTTTGCAAGTCCAAAGCATTTTGCTGAAGCTAAACTTCTTTCTCAAGACTTTTTCCAGGATGTTGTAGTTCCTGGCACTATAAGATAAAACCATCTTAGGAGAGAAACAGACACTTTGGATGGATTTTAGGGATGACTAAGCTGGTGTGACTCAGTTCAACTCGAGCAGAGGGTATCTCTGAATTGTAGAATCATGAAATGGTTTGGCTTGGAAAAGACCTTAAAGATCATCTTGTTCCATGCCCTGCCATGGGCAGGAGCACCTTCCACTGTCTCAGGTTGCTCCAAGCCCTGTCCAACCTGGCCTTGGACACTGCCAGGGTGGGAATCTCCCCTTCTTGGCTGTGCCACCTGTGATCCCTGTGAACATAGGGAGCAATTCCTGAGGCATGGCTGCAGGTGGCCCCAGCCTGGAGCAGCTGCATGGCTGCAAGTCTGGGCTCAGCCCTTGGGTTTGTGTTAAAGGGAGATTTAAGAACACCTGGATTGCTCTGGTCCCAGTTTGAGTGTTTCTCTTACAACTCTCCCAGCTTCACCACAGGCCATGTGTGCAATTCTGCTTTCTGTGGTGTGGGCTAAGGCTGGATTAGGTGTTTTATAACAAAAACTGGGGTTTGTTGCTGTGCTTTACCCACAGAGCCCTTTTGGAAGTTACTGAGAGGATCTCAGTTTGGTTTCTGATACCATCAACCACTCACTCTCTGATGTGGGAAAGCACCAGAGCTTGTTTAATTCAATCCCAGGGCAGGAGAACATGGCTTTGTCAGGGGCTGTGGACTGTGAGGCTCCTTGTGTTTCTGTTTCACCTAAATTGAAGCAGTTGCATCCTCTGCTCAAGCAGAATCCCCTGTGTACAGTTTTAGGGCTGTAATTTGACATCACTCAGTGCTTCTGTGCATTGAGCTCTCAGCTCCTCTTAAATCACCCTGGGTGTCTGCTAATTGTGAGCTCTTGCCTCAGTTTCCCCACTCAGATGGCAATTCAAGCTGCTCCTACAATTAATCAGCCCTCTTTGCATATTATTCCTGATCAGCCTAATGCAGTGATATCAAACCTGGAGCAGCCATCCCCTGAACCTGCAAATTCCTGAAGGTCTTAGTGAATATCTGGAGCTTTGCAACCCCTATTGCTGCAGCCACCAGCATGTGAATGCTATGAAAAGCACTTCCATCAGTCTATTCTTCATCTTAAAAATCCCCTTCTGGACCCTGGAGCCTCTCTTCCCCTACCTGCAGAAGAAATTGGTGAGAGCAGAGGGTGTTGTGTGGGAAGGAGCTGTTTTGTTGCCATGTGGACTGCAGGGCTGGTTGTTTTGTGATGACAACACGAGCTAAGGGAGACCCTCCTGGGCTTTTCCCGAGCTGCACTGGCACCGTGCTGGTCAGAGGAGTAAAAACATGTGTTTGTGTTTCTGCTCTGCAAGTGGAGAGAGTGTGACTCACCAGCAACACGCGGGGAGGACGATGGTGGTGATGAGGTGTCACTTTTATGCAGTTACTCCTCTGAATGCAGCCACATTTTAAGGCTACTTTGCATGCCTGAGGAGCAGTTGGGCTGAGACTGGGGAGAACCACTGAGACTGGAGTGGTCCAGAGCAAAACTTTGGAAAGCAGCAGTGATTTGGGAGTCCATGCCTTGATTTGGGCACAGCTCTAGGGATGCAGGAGAGTGTGCTGTGCTGGCAATCAGTGGGAGACAGACCCTCAGATATTTTGGAATTTGATTCCTTTGGTCCACTGTGCTCTGTTTATGTCAGTAGAGCACTTAGATAGAAGCTCTTTAATCTCCCAGAGCTTATGCACATACCTCACAGCACTGCAGATGGATTGGATAAGCAAAAAGCAAACCAAACCCAACCAAAAAATAAAAATCACCTCAAGCAAAGCCTCTTTAAGCAGCGCAGAGCACACATCCCAGGGGTGCTTTTGACTATCTTGCCAATGCAATATATGTTTTATGGTCCTTTTAAAACGTGGGTAGAGTAATTGAGCTCTGTACATGTTTGCATTGGAGCAGGGCTAGTGAATTAACCCTTGCAGCCACCTCAGGGTCACCTCTCCTCCCTTCCTGAAGGTCAGTTTTCCCACAGCCTTTCATGGTTTCCAAGAAACATTCCTTCTCCAGGGCCTGTGATGGATTTTTTCCAAGTGCCATGGTGTGGCTGTGGCTCCAGGAGATGGCTTGGGAGAGCTGTTGGCAGCTCCTTGCTTCTCCCTTGTCCTGACTGTGTCCTATTTGCAAGGGAAGAGGAAAGAGGTGATCTCAGCATTGTGAGTTGATCCCAAATTCCTTTTGTCTCCAGTGTGGCTTGGTATCCTTCAATTCTGTAGTTAAATTTTGTGGGGAGAGCAAAAATCTATTAATCTTACTTGCAAGCTCAAAAATTAGTGAGGATGGAATGAACTGTGCTCCATGGTACATCTGGTTATTCCCTAAAGCATGAGGAGTGATAAAAACCATGTTATTTTTCTCCTAGCTCACACATTAATAATGCTGAAATAGTTCATTTATTCCAAAGCTTTGGTAATTACAACTCCTGGACTCTAATCTCAGTTTTTACTATAGGTTTTTTTATTAGTGAAAGTGGCCACTGCTTTTGGGTGCATGAGCTCCATGGCTGACTTTCTCAGAACAGAGATGTGGTGGGATTTTTGGGGCTGTCCTGTGCAGGGATAGGATTTGGAGTTGATTCCACAGAAGCTGTGGCTGTCCCATCCCTGGAAATGCTCAAGGCCAGGTTGGACAGGGCTTGGAACAACCAAGGTGATCTTTAAGGTCCCTTCCAACCCAAATCATTCTGGGACTTTGTGGTCCTTGTGGGTCCCTTCCAAGTTGGGATTTTCTATTATTTTAGAGCAGTTTTCTGAGGGTTCTGATCATCCCAACCCCAGCTGTCACCTCTGAAACACAGGCACTGAATCCAGTGTGATCACCAGACCTCCTGTGATTTCCTTGTCAGCATCCCAACACTGAAGTCCCCAAATGTGCTGGCTGCCTTCTCAAAATCTGGGCTGGAAAATCACCTCTCTCCTCCTGTAGAGAAAGGAGGAATCATACCTACCTCAGAGCAGAGTTGTGGTCGATAATGTTCGCAAAGTGCTTTTTAATCCCCTGCTGAAAGGTCCTGTGCGAGTGTGAGTTATAATTATTACGTAAATGTGGCTCATATTTTCCTGCCCAAGCCTTCAGCTTGCCACAGAGATGTTTTCCCAGTCTTTATGTGGATGCCATTGGGTTTGTAGCTTCCTGGCTCGCTGTAGGAAGGCACAGACTTCCAAAAGAGAGAATTAAATCCTTTTCATCAGCTCGGGAAGCCAAACCAAACCCCAGACCGCTTTCAGCACAGCTTTCCATCAGCAGGGAAGAGACACTACTTCATTAAGGAAGGGTGAATGGCTGCAGTTCCTACCTGCAGGTGCCCACCTTGGAGCAGAGGTTGAGCCCACAGGTCAGTGGGTCTCCTGCAAGGAGCACAGCCAGCTGAGCAAACAGGCTCTTCATCCTGCCAGCTCATCCAGCTAAAATAAACCATGAGGTCATGCCGACATCACCGTGGCACCCTGAGATAATTAAACCAACTGCCCAATCCCCCTGCAGCCCCCAGCCCCAGCCTTGCTTACAGGTGTGTTGTTATTGAGCAGCTGGTGAAACAAATCCCTGCCAGTGCCAAGTATGAAACAGCTCAGGATCTGTCCAAAACTAACACAGCCGGGCCTGGAGATGGAGTCCAGGGGGTGCAGTTCTCCCTCCTGGAGATGAAAACAAATCGTAAAGGTTAAAAGGCAGGAATTGGGGCTGTTGCTGTCTGCACACTGAGGAATCTCTGTGCCTCTTCCCAGGAGGAAAGGAGTTAATAGGTAGCCAAGGCGAAGGTTTAAAAATAGAGCTTTTTGCATAGCTATTTGGTGATGTCTCTGCCACTTCTGCTGCCACAAATCCCAGTGTGTTCCCAGCAGTTTCTTAATGTTGGGTGTTTGCAGGTTTTTTATGATGGGTTGGTGAATAGGGAAAATGGGCTTTGGAAGAAATGACTTTGGAGGCATTGGAAACCAGGGAACTGACTGTGTTGGGTCCTCAGCCTCACTGGCAAGATCCCACTGGGATTAACAAGGTGGGCTTGAAATTGGGAAGACACTTCCTGGAGCCCAAGGTGTGTGTGAGGTGATGTGTGTCCCGAGAAGCTGTGGCTGCCCCTGGATCCCTGGGAATGCTCAAGGCCAGGCTGGATGGGGCTTGGAACAACCTGGTTGAGTGGAAGGTGTCCTGGAGTGGAAGGGGATGAGAAGTCCTCTCCAAACAGAACATTCTGGGATTCTATGATTCCCTTCTTGCATGAGGTTATTCTTCTTATTCTGTCTTCCTGTGCCCCACACAGGTGATTGTCCCATCAGGAGGGATGGGAGCACTGATGGCCTCCAAAATCTGGCTACAGAGAGGCACTGCTGGGAGCTGAGTTTCCCAGAAGAGCCTGTTGCTCTGAAATTGGGGTTTCTGCTGAAATGAGCCATGCCTGAGCAGACAGCAATCCCTGTGTGGGGAGCAGAGGTTGTGCTGACAGAAAATGGGAAAGCTGATGCTAAAACTCAATTTGCTCACTTCATGGGTGCCATGGCTTTCATTAACACAGCTATCTCTGTTCCAGGAGTGGTTTTCACAGTCCCTGCTCTGGCAGAATTGCCTGTCTTTGCCAGTTTGGGTAACTGTCGCACAACAGCATGTGTTCTGATATGTAAAAAGCTCCTGCAAGACCCTAAATATCTTCCTTTCAAGGAGCCTTTCCCTTATGATTTTTAAGACACTGAAGGATTGCTGTGAATTTCTTTCATGGTTTTTTTCTATTTATTTTGAGCACATCTCTCAGAGCCTGTTAAAAGATGTGCTGGGGAAATTCTGGGTTGGATAGGAAACTGGATTAGCCCCTTACAACTTCAATAATGTGGCTTTGGTTTGGTGTAGAAGATATTCTTTAATATGTTCACAGAAAAATGCAGTGTTGCATAGCTGAGATCTGATTTTCCCACCCCATTTTCTCCACAGTTCCATTCCATGACTTTTCCCCATCCATAAATACAGAGCAAGTGCAATGAGTTCTCCAGGAACACAGTTTGATTTGTGAGAAAGAGCTGGGCTTCAGCTCCTGCTTTTCAGAGGAATGTGGTGTCCCTTTCCCTCTGTCCCAGTTAAGTGAGCTAGAGAGAAACTCAGCCCTCAGCATGACTGGGAGTCCTCTGGAGCAGCTCTTTCTGCTGTCATCCCTTCTTTCAAAGGATAAATAAGTTTTAGGGACAAATTCTTCCCTGTAAGGGTGGGGAGGCACAGGGTGCCCAGAGAAGCTGTGGCTGCCCCTGGATCCCTGGAGGTGTCCAAGGCCAGGCTGGATGGTGCTTGAAACAGCCTAGGATAGTGGAAGGGGCTGCTAAAAAAATGTTGGAACAGATGGAGATGTGTATGCAGCCCCCAGAGCAGAAATAGGAGTTCTGTAGAAAAGCACAGGGAATGGGAAATGTCCTGAAGAATGGCTTTTGTTGTACCTCTGGATTTGGCAGCCTTTGGAGTGTGTACCCAGGATTAGGAGATCTTTAAAACTCCCATTTGGAAGGGTCAGGATCGACACTAAGCATTTTCCAAGTTTTAGGCTAGAGTTACAGAATTTAGGTCAGGATTCCCAACTGAAAATGAATTTCTGCTTATAGGATCAATCCTGGGATATCCTGTGAGTGGGATTTCACCTCGGTACAGCTGAGTGAGGTGGGACAAACAGAGCCATGCAGGGTCCCTGCCCATGGCAGGAGGGTCCCTTCCAACCCAAACCACTCCAGGATTTTATGGTTCTGTGAAATTGTGGTGAAAACCTTCCTGTGGTGAAAGTTCAAGGGGAAAATTTAGGCAGCCAGAGTGTGAAGGAAAGGGCAAGAAGGTTAATGCACATTATCTAGGGTTTCTAAACAAACGTTCAGGGATGGGGATTTTAAATCCACAGGACGATGGAGCTGACCTGTGATTCCTGAGGTGCTGGTTGAACCTCCATCCCTCAGTCAGTGAGGAGAAGGCAGAGCAGGAGCAGAGGGAAGCAGGCTCGTTTCTCTGGAGTGTGGAGAAGTCTTGGGCAGCCTGGGACCCCTGGAGGGTGAAAGCACTCGGACCTGACTCCCTCCTGCTGAGGATTCCCTGGACAGGAGTGCCACCGACACACTCCTGGCAGGACTGCTGCTGTCTGCTGTCGTCTCCCCTTGGAGGAACACATTCCCCACGACTCTAAAATAGCCCTAAAGGGCCTACTGTTCAAATGGAGTTTGTGTTGCAAACACCAAACCCTTGCTCCACGAGGAGAGTTTGGCTCTTCTCCTGCTCTCCCGCTGCCTGACGGGTGGGAATCTGCCATTCGGGGTCTGCTCTGCAGGGCTGGATTTATTATTGGCGACTGGCCTCTGCTGTTGACTCCATTCCTGCTCTGATCCTGGAGGATAACTCTCTCCTGGGCTGCTCTCAGAGGGAACTTGCATTCCTTTCTTATCTCCCACCAGCATGAGTTATGCTCTCAAAAATTAGTCCTTATTTATTAGCACGGCGCAGCCAAAAGCCATCTCCAGGATTTTCAGTTGCATGTGCAAAAATTCCACCTCCCTTTCCCAGCTCCCCTGGAGAGATTCATTAGGAATAACCTCACCTTTCAGGGAATCAGATGCTCCTTCAAGGAGGAGCATCTGACAAGCAAGTTGACTTCCAGCATGTTTGGAGACAGTGTCCCAAAGAGGTTAAGGGATTTAGTTCATCTGTTTTCACTTAGTGTAGCACTGGAATTGCATCTGGAGAGCTGAGAAATAAACACAAGAGCCCTTACTTCTCCCTCAAACTGTAAACTGAGGCAGAAAAAACTAGGGTTCTAGGGGGAGTAATTTTTCCTTCTTCCAAATTCAAAACAATCAGGAAAATTTATAATCTGGTCCTGGTTTTGGTGCTTCCTTAGGAAAGGAACTCAGCTGGGCATGTCTTCCCTCTTCTTGTTGAGTCCCACATTTCTGTAACCCTGATTTGTGGGAAATCACTGCTGGTTTGTGTATCCAAGAAGGAAGGAAGTGGTCTCTTGAGATAGGGTCAGACCCTGGATCCAGCCTGGTTCAAGGTGTTTGCAAACCACTCTGGGAATGTGATAAGTCCCTGGTTTTATTCCTTGCTGACAATCTTCTGAAATGGCTGCAAGTGTGGAGGGCTGTGGTTTCTGCTGCCATTCATGGAGACTTGTCTGGGATGTGGAATATCAGGAGTTGTCTTTGCTGGAGAGAAGAGGTAACTGAGGGCAGGGATGTTTTCTTAAACCAGTCAACAAGAAATTGTGAAGAAAAGCGAAAAAACCCACCAATTTCTGAGCTGCCAACAACTGTAAAATTCAGATTATCTGAGCAGTTCTTCACAGATGACATTTTTTATTCCAGTGCAAAGAAACACGGGCAAGACATCAAGTTACGAGCCAGAAATATCATGTAATGGATAATGGCCCATTATTGACATAGGAAGTGGGATGGTTTTGATAAAATAAACCCACACAAATGATTTTCTGGACATACAATTCACAAGAAAACTCTTTGAGTTTTTTGAAGGAATGTGGTTATTGTTTTTCCCTGTCTTGTTTTTGCTTGCTCCACTATTGAACAGAAAGGGAATGTATTGCAGCAGGAGATGCAGCATCCCTTTTGCTCAGGAAGGCTGTCATTGCCTGCACCCCATGAGTTTTCCCCAAAAGCCATCTGGCAGGAGCCTGGGTGGGGTGGAAATAATGGAAATCACATCCTCTGTGGTGAGAAATTGTTCTGCACGTGCACTGTGTCCTGGGCCAGTTGTCAGACAAAAAATCCAGGTTCCCTATTTTGTTGACGAGAGGTGAAATTATCATTGGGTACAATTTGGGGATGCTTTTGGTCACATCTGTGTTTTCAGGGGATGCTGGACTGAAAAGTTTAGAGACTTGATGTGCTTCCTCCCTAGTGCATCTCATACTGTCTGTTGTGGCGTGGGGAGAAAAGGACACACTTTGCCTTCTCTCATCTCCATTTGGTGATTTTGGGGATTTTTCCATTTCCAAACAAAGTTCCATCAGTTTGCCAGCATGTTTTGAAGCACGTGAGGAAACAGGGGTCACACTCAGGGTTGCTCTGATCCCAGCAGTCCCATTTTTGTGGTGCATTTTGCTGCCAATTTTCTTCACCCATTTTGAAATCAAATGGTTCGTGAAGACCTAAATTAATTTGAGGTGGGAATGTTAAGTATCATTAAAAGTGATTAATCTCTTGCTGCTGCCAATTTGACAGTCATTTTTGGAATCTTCTGGCTGGCTTTGTAGATTGAATCCTCAAGCTTTTGCAGCCTGGAATCAAGTGGACAAGGTTGGTTGTGTTTAATTTTCTTCATTGGTTTTGTTGCTGGTGGTTTAGGGAGAGAGAAAAATTCAAGAATGAAATTTGGGGGAAAAGGTAAACAGGTCTGGATGGGATTTGTGCTGCAGTTTATTTGGATGTGTGATGTTACATAGAAGTAAACTCTCAGAGTACCTTTATCTCAAAGTTTACAAATACAAATAAGTCCTACACAAAACTTAGTACATGATGAAAGATTCAAATATACACAAGGAGAGTGTTTATTTGAATGTGCTCTGGGTTGCCCTGTTTGGATTCGGAAGTGGCTGTTTCATTGTAGGAGGTCCAAAAAGTTAATTCACCAGAAGAAGTGGAGTTTTGGAAACAGCAGGAAAAGGACTGAAGCTATTTGGAGATCTGGTTTTCAGTTTCTTTATTCATTTTTGGAAAAAGTTTGTTCTGGCTTGAGCCAAACCAAGCTTTTTCTGAGATCTTCATTTACCCAGCTCTGATGCACAACCACACACCAAGCCAAGCTCAGTAAATTTCTCAGACTTTCATTTTTTTTTTCCAGGGCCCTGTGAGGAAAAGAGCCCACAGACCTCCCCAAGTGCAGATCCAAGCCATGGCCAGGTTTGGAAATGTGTTGGACTCGCCTGAACCCGTTGGAAGCACTTTGTCTTTGCTCAGAGCTGTGCTGCGTGTGAAAGCACAGCCCTTACAGATCTGCTGAGCTCTCACAGAGGGACTGCCAGTGCTGGAGAGAAATCCAGCACAACTGGAGTTAGGGAATTGTTGTCAGGGTAGGGACTGGGGTTAGAAACTGCAGGAGGGTGGGCAGGGTGAGGTGGGTTGAGCATCAAATCAGGATAATCGTGCTAAAGGATAATCATGGAACCCCAGAATGGTTTGGGTTGGAAGGGACCCTAAAGCTCATCTTTACCTCATCTGCTGAACACCTTCAGGTATCCCAGGGTGCTCCAAGCCCTGTCCAACCTTGCCTTTAACAATTCCAGGGCTGGGGAGTCCACAGCCTCTCAGGGCAACCTGTGCCAGGGCCTCACCACCCTCATGGGGAAGCATTTCTTCCTACTCTCTAATGTAAACCTCCCCTCCTTCGTTGTAAGGCCATTCCCCCTAGTCTGTCACTATAGGCCTTGTAATGAAAATTATTTTTTCTGAAAAGATGTGCTGGTGAGGATCTGAATGTCTTCACAGAGGGAGGGTGCTGTGCCTGGAATCTCCATGTCACTGAGCTGTGCTTCCAGCCCAACCCCAGCAGCCATCAGGTGCCAAAATGCACCCCTGGGTGGGCAAATCCTGGAGCCATTTGCATCCCAAGGGCTCACTGTGCCTGCACCCTTTCCTTTCCTTGCCCACAAAGTGGATTACCTGTGTGCAATATTCTCCATTTCACTTGCTCTCCCAGCCTCCAGCACCCCTTTCCTACCTATTTTAGAGGCTATTTCCACAGCTCTAGGCTGCCCATGGCCAGGAAAACGCCAGGGAATTACTCTCCCTGCTACCCTCCCAATGAGTGAAAATTTTTTCCCCTCCAAAACTTTTCAAGCCTCAAGAAGTGTCAGGATTTAAGCCCGGCTCCTGCAGCTTCAAGAGGCAACTCTGCTTTTACTCCTTCAGCCATGTGGGCTATTTTGTCCTGAAGTGCTGGGGACCGAGGAGTGTGTGTGTGACACGAGGAGAGAGCTCTGGAGCAGAGGGACAGGGTTGTGGATCTGTGCTTTAAAGAGAGAGTGAGGCCAAGAGCCAAGTGTTTGTGTCATGGAAGAGCCAAGAGCTTGGCAGCACGAGCCTTTCCAGGGCTGATGACTCACTTGCTGACAGTTTTGGCCACTTCTGGGCTGGAAGGGGCAGAGGGAAAGCCATGGAGCTGCTCCTTGTGATGCTCCCTGCCCTGGGCACAGGGCTGAGGCGTTAAACGTGGGATTCTCCACGATGGTATGGCGAAGACACTTTATTGCAAAAATCCTGGGTTCTTAAAGTGTGAGTTTGTTAGGAGTTTCCATGCTTTTGGGGCACAACAAATGTGCTTAACCAACCACCACAGACCACGATAGGAACAGGAATCAGATATAACCAACCACAGCCCCACTGTGAGCACTGATGGGTTCTGGTAATTGTTTTACAATTCTGTAACTTGTTTTTCACCTCTACTTTAGCTGAGTCATTCCCAGGATGCTTTTCTGGTTAGCTAAAGTAACAGAAGTGAGCAAGGATGTTACAAGGGAGACAAGACCCTCATTTTGCAAGGCCTTTCTGCTCCTCAACATAGGGCTGCAGGACAGGAGTGTCACAGAGGGTCCCTGCTGCCTTCTGCTGCCTGCTGGGAGCAGCTGTGGCCAGGACTGACTCTGAGGTGCTGCATCTCTCATGGGGATAACTTGGAGTTACATCTAGGAAAGCATGAAAGGTCCATGTCTCATTCTTCCTGAGAAACTGTGGAAAAGGATGTTTCAAAACACTTTACGCAGTCAGTGAAATCTAAAAGTTTCCCAGTAATTCCTCATTTAAGTCTAATAGGTGTGTCTTTCCTGTTTCCCAAGGACAATTCTCTGTATTCTTCTTTTTTTTCCAGCTGTTGTATTTGCTGTTCTGTGTTTCAGTAGGGAAAATATTGAATATGGCATTTAGGAATTGGCTTTTAACTCTCAGCACTGATCACTGTCTATGCAGAAAGAGAAGCTGTCCCAGCTATGTGTTCCAGCACAATGGAGATAACATCATCTGAAAAGGTTAAATGCAGCTTGTCTGTGCAAAGTGGAGGGGGAGGTCGTGTTGGGGTTGGTTTTTTTTTGTTGTAGTTGTTTGGTTGGGTTTTTGTTGGGTTTTTTTTTATGTTTGGTGTGATGCCTGAGACTGCACCTTCCACCCTGTGCCTCCTCTGCCTCTGGCACCTGCAGTGTGTGTATTTTAGAAGGCAATGAAATTGGAATTATTTTCTGTCACGACTCTAAAATAGACCTAAAATCTCCACTTAGGTTTAGACTTCTCAAATTTGGGAGTAAGGAGTTGAAAGAACCAGAACTACACCTCTCGGGTTTGGTACAAGATCCCAGTTTTCTTGTTTTGCAACGGCAGATGTCCTTTGAGGTTTGGTTTCCTGAAGGGAAGATATTTTCCATTTTTAAAACATCTTTGTGCTTTCTTTTCCACATAGAGGAAATCAGGAGAAAAGCAGGAGGAAAAAACAGTTTAAACTCGTGGGCAGGACTATTTCTGTAGGGGAGAAAAAACCACAGGCTTGTGACCAAAGGGAGAATTCCCTTTGGAAACCTCCAGCATGGCAGCAGTGCCACTCTCTCCTGGCAGCTCCTGTGTCATCTCTCTGATCCTTTCTTTGCCACCATCTGGTCCACAGCCTCTGAAGTCACCAGAAATTTTGCCCTTCATTTCCAAGGCTTTCAGATAATGTTTTGTACTCGTGCAAGCTAACGTGAGCATTAAATATCCTGCTAAGTCTGCTTGGCTTTTTCCATCAAACGTGTCATTTAAATAACCTAATTAAACGAAGCCCTTTCATTTTAGATGATATTTAGATGATGCATATAATTGCCCTGAGAGTGCAGCCATCCAGCTGGCAGGGAGGTTGTAAAAGATGTAAAACATTTTAATAAAAACAAGACCCTCCTCGGGCTTGGCCTCTGTAAAGGGATGGAAGGGGTTTGGAAACAGCCACAGGGAGCTGTCAGGGCTCTGAGAGCAGAAATCTCCTGACCTTTCCTGTCTTGAATGTTACCTCAGATTCATGGGATGTTCATGGAGTCATAGAATATTCTGAGTTGGGAAGGAGCACAAGGATCATCCATCCAGTTCCTGCCCTGCACAGACACCCCAACAATCCCACCCTGTGCACCCCTGGGAGAATTATCCAAACTCTCCTGCAGCTCTGGCAGCCTCAGGCTGTGCCCATTCTCTGGGGAGCCTGGGCAGTGCCAGCACCCTCTGGGGGAAGAACCTTTCCCTAAAATCCAACCTCACCCTCTCCTGCCTGCTGAATGTTAAAGAATTTTCCCTCTTGGTTGGCACCAAGAGCAGCACAACTCGGGAAGGGATGAGTCCTGCTGCTTTTGCTCCTTGTGCCCAAAGGATGGTGACCCCTGGAGTCCTCCTTGCACAGTCACCTTGGAAAGAGCCTTTTTGGAATGCAGGAGCTCTTTTCTTACCCCTACCTTACCCAGGCTGCTCTGAGCAAAGCAGTCCAGTTCTCCTCGCCATGTCCAGCTGCCTGGGAATGTCTCCTGGCTCCTCCTTCCCTCCGGAGCATCCATCTGTGTGGCAGCAGTGCCTCTGGGCAGCAGCCAGCTCGCTGTGTCTAACATTTCCATGCAGTCAGAGCAAAGCTCCAGCCCAGGCCTGCAGCCACGGCGCTCGTCCATCACCGTGTCAGCAGGCCCAGCGCGGCAGGACCCCGGCCTGCAGACACTGCCACCTGCCCTGACAGTGCCAGTGCCTTCCCATGACGTGATGGCTCCAGGGACAGCGTCAGCCAGCCCTGAGCTGTTCCTGAGCTCATCCTGGGGCTGTGCTGGGGATGCTCTGAGTAATGCCTGCTGCTGCCAGCTTCCCGGCCAGGCCCTGCTGCCATTGCCGCCCGGGAGGTGAGAGCTCCTGGCTTGCTGGGATTAGCTGGGGTTTCTTCTCCCAGCACATATATTCTCAGCAGGGATGTGCTTTTCCAGGACCCTCTTTTCTGCATTGGGATCCTGTCCCAGGCAGAGCTGGGAATCCTTCACCCCAGAGCCTCGCTGTGCTGACATACCGTTCTCACCACAACAGAGCAAATCCTGCTCGCTGAGGTTTTTTAATCCTGCTCCATGCCAGAAAGTGCTTTGTGTTTCCCTTTCCCAAAGGATTTGGGCCACGTCAGGTCCTGCACACCAAGGGGCTTGGGGAGATGTGCCAGCAGGATGGGTTCCTCCTCCAGCTGAAATCAGGGAGATCCCACCCAGTTAACACCACACTTCCATGAAAAGCATCTCCCACCTCACGCAGGACTCCCCTTTCCTGCTCCCTCCCAGGATCAGTAGTGCCCACCAAGGATTGCTCTGTGTGTAGACCTTGACCTTGTCTGCTCAAGCAATGTTTGAACCTCCCCAGGCCACAGACTTCAGGAAAACAATCCCAGCACAACCTCTCCGTGCTGTCACTTCCACTTACAGACCATGGGGGTGATGTTGCCATGGTGGTTTTTAGCCACACTCTGGTCTGGGGCACTTCAGTCTGGAAGAGAGATCTTTCTCCAACCACAAAATCCTGCTGGAGCACTGCAGGAATGGACAGCCAAGGCAATGCTGATGCTTCCCCACTGCCTCTTTGCAGTCTAAGTTGTTTTATTTTTCCTCTTGCCCCCTCTCTCCTGCAGCACAAAAGGACATTCTTGTACCCAAGTATTTTTTTCTCCTGCATATTTGCAGCATGAGCAAAGCAGGAGGGGTGAGGGCAAGGAAGGGGATTGAAAGGTTTGGGGAAAAAAAAATCTCACATAGGGCTTAGTTTACAAGGGACAGCTGAGTGTATAAACCCTGTCTCCAAAGAGGGTTGTTAGGAGCTTTTCTGGCAGTGTTTCCCCTCCTGCCCCCAACTTCTGGCTAAGCTGCTCTGAGGGAAAACAAGGAATGAGAAGGAGGGGGAAGTGGTTTTGAATGTTCCAAAAGTCAGAGCTGAAAAAGCCCCCACTGTAAGATCCAGAGAGGCTCGTGGAGCTGAGCAAACAACCCTGGGTGAGGGATTGGGAGGGTCAAGTGCTGCAGGTGGGGGTCGATGGGTTGTGCATCTGAGACTTCGTTATTTGATAGGGAAAATGATCCCAAAGAGGGACAAACATCCTCTCACACAGGGAACTGGTGTGGCTGGGCAGCCCAAAGTATCTTTAAATTCCCTGTGAAGCCCAGACAGTTCTGCTGGGGGCTGATTGCCCTCTGATGGCTCAGGGCACAGAGCAGAGGGTGAGTGCCAAGCTGAGATGCCTTTCCTGGCAGATTCCTGGTAACCCAACCTTCTCTCTTCTCCATGGAGACTTTCCTTATCTGCAGTGTAAATAAGACTCTTCATATTTCAATAATTGTGATTACAGCACCCAAATCAGGAATCTCCAGTCTGAATTTTGAATTGAAAATGCAGTTTTCTGGGAGACAGAAGGCTTTTGCTTTCTGCAAATCCTGTTCACAAACCTGAGCGATGCCAGCTTGCCTCACACCAGTATCAGATTATTTCTTATCCTTGGGCTGTGGGAAGCAAAAGGCTTGGTGTTTGCACAGGGCTTTTCTTCTGGTACTGATATTATCTCGGGATCTCAGCAAGTCTGTCAACCTCAAGAGAAAATTGAGGTTCTTGCTCAGTGTTTGATCTGGGGGCAGCACTGGGCAGCAGGGAGGATGCAGGAGGGTCTGGATGCTGCCCACCACCCCCACTAATATCTTTAAAACCGCTATTAATTAATATAACCCTGGTTTTTTTTTTTTTTGGTTTTTTTTTTTTTTTGTTGTTAGGTGTCACCCTGTAATGCGTTTTCATCCTGTCCCAAAGCAACACCAACACTGCAAAAACAGAGCTCCTAAATCTGCATTTCATTTGCATCTCGTGAGGCTGCACCCACAGGTATGTGCACAGCACCTCAGCTGGGACAAGTGCTTATTAGAAACACGTTTGCTGGGAATTCCCAGCCCCTACACATGGATCTCTCATTAAACACCACGGGCTGGAGGGAGGGATTGCTGCCCCAGGCTCTCTGCGAGATCTCTCAGCACCATATGCAATAAATATGGTTTTAATAAGCAGTCATTAATGAGTGGACAATAACAGCTTTATTAAGCTTAAATTAAAGGCATGCTTGGGAGCCTTAAACTGAGATTATATGGTGTAATGGAATATACTGGAATTTGGCATTTTTAAGGCTCCTTGCAAACCATTGGGTGGGGGAAGGAGGAGGGGTTTGGAGGGGAAGATGCATTGCCTGCTCCTGCCCTGGGATCTGTTGTCTCTGGAGAGAGATTATTTCCATCTTATTTCCATGCTGGAGCATCCTTTGGAGGAGGGATGCAGTGGATTCCACAGTGAGGGTGGTTGGTGCAGGGTAAGAAATCCTGAGGTTTCTGCAGTGTTGCCTCAGCCTTGCTTGCAGCAGGAGTTTGGGAGAAGGGAGAGGTTTTAGCCCTGCTGTCCTGCCCTGGAGTGGGGCAGTGTCTCTTCCCCTCTGTTCTCCTGCAGCACCCCAAAAGGAGGTTCCTTCCCCCCTCCAGGCTGGCAGTGTGGTATGTTTGGGTTCTGACCTTGCCAACACGTCTCCATGGGTGGGCACTGCATGGACACAGCCTTTTCCATGCTGCTCTCATTCCCTGTGGGAGCTGCAGCTCCTTGAATGCTCCGAGAAACCACAGCACTTGATTTTGCTGCAGCTGCTTAACCCCTGCCCACCGAACTCACGGGGATGGATTTCATGCCCAGGGTGTGTGGCGTGGGATTGGGTTGGAAGTCTGGGATAGGATGGATTTCAGCCCAGGGTGATGGATGGGATTGGGTGGAAGTCTGGGATCAGGATGGATTTCATGCCCAGGGCTGCATGGCCGTGGTATTGGGTTGGAAGTCTGGGATCAGCTGCCTCTCCTGTTGTCCTTGTGTTTGGTGAGCAGTGAGCTTGGAAAACAATCCAAGGACCCAAGCGAGCAGGCAGGAGTGAGGGATGCCAAAAAGGAATCCCACTCTTTATTAGATGATGATGATAAAACCATGGTAAAATAACAATAACACCTAGGCACAAATATCCAAAGGACATTAAGCACAGTAGTTTGGCTGGAAAAATCTCAGGACAACCTAAAATAAATGCCCAAGCCATTGGAAAGCTATTTACTGGATCCTATCCCACTGCAGTTTTACCACCCCTGTGTTCTCCTGGCCTCCCAGCCACTGCTCAGTTCTGCAATTTGCTTTCTTGGGTGGGTTACTTTCCATTTTGTGTTGTCTTTCTGGCCCAGCTTGCTCTTACAAACTGGTTTTCAAGCCTGTAACCATCAGCTCCAGTTATTCAGTTATTCCAGATAGTCCCCAGGAACATCCAGCCCATAAATGCACCTTCCTGGCTGTGCACAGTGTTTGGGCTGTGTCTCCGAGGCTGGGACAGAGCTGGCTCTGGAGATGAGCCAATGCAGGTAAACTCTGAATGCAGCCTGTGCCCAATCTCCCTTCCCAGAAAGGCACTCCAGGATTGCTGGCCAGCCTGCTTCCCGAGACCTCGGGCTAACCTGGGAAAATGACTCGACGTGGGTATGAATCAGACCTTCCCCTGAGCCCAAAGCATGGGACTTGCATCAGCACTGTTCCCTTAAATCCACTCATTGTGTCCCTCTGACCTGGACTCCTTGAACTCCCTCTGCTCCTCTACTTCTGCCTCATCATGCTCCAAATCCCAGCTGTATCCTTAGCCAGCCCTCACTGCCCTCTTAGAGCTTCCCTTACCATCTGCATTTTGTTGCTTCATTTACTCTCCTGCTATTTTTGTTTCCATTTACTTTTGAGAATTCACATCATTCCCAGTTCCCTCTACTTACTGTCTTGGATGACTGTGTCCCCAGTGTTTTAAATGCAGACTGTATTTAGGAATATAATTTGAGCTGAGCCAGCCCAGCATGTGTCACACGCAAGTGTCCAAGCTCAGGTCTGAGTCTGATTCCTCTGCCAGCTCAGAGGACACTTTAAAATCAGTGATGACGCTGTGAGATGAGATTTGGGCAGTGAGGAGGCTCTGTCTGTTCTTTCTGACATCCGTCAGGACAAAATGAACCACATTCCTCCCTGAACTGGTCGGCTCCTTGCCAGGGATGAGCAGGATCCAGCAAGAAGGAAATGTTGAATTCGTTCCCTGACTATTCTGCTTTACGCACAAACTGGTTGTGTGTGTTTTAGCACCAAGAGTTATTCTGAATTGCCTGGAATATGTAAGATGTTTCTGCACAATATTCCAGTGTTTGATGGGTAGGACAAGGAGCAATGAGTTCAGACTGAAAAACATCCTGCTGGCTGGGGGTTTTCCCCCTCTGATTGTATTCTGGATCAATGGGAGCTTAGTGAGGCTCTGAAGTGTCAGCTGGAGGCTTCAAAGACATCAAAGCCCCTGTGAAGGTGCTGTGCAAATACCACACAGTCCTTCTCCCTGCTCTGAAGAGGGAGCAGGTGGAAAAGGGGAATTCACAGCCACTTCCTCCTTTCCCTGAGCCTGGAAGCCTTTTTTGGTGTCAGGAAGTGACTGGGTCTGTATGAAGAGCTGCTGCTGGCTTTGTCCAAAGGGTGCCAGGACAGAGGTTGGCTGTGTGACAAAGTTCTGAGGTGTGAAAAAACTCCCAGAGTCTTACCTTAGGGGTCTCCACAAGCCCAGGCACCAGGAAAATGGGAAAGGAGGATGTCTGGTTTGTGATTGGGTCTTTATGGGTGTGCTTGTGCTTTAGGGCCATGCTTACTGCTCCAGCAGCTTTCTGCATTTCCTTGGAATTCCTTTGCACAGCTGTAAACGGGATTGAATTCCCAGCTCAGGAAGGGCAGGATATGTCCAAAGGTTTCCTGGTACAATGGGGTTAACCTGAGTAAGGCTGAGCTGTAGAAGTTACTGAAAGTCCTTCTTCATGCAGTCACTTTCTTGTGATAACTTCCTGGAGTGTTTTCTCTAGCGTTAATCACTCCATTTCGTCCCGATCCAGAAGTGTTGTGCAAGCCACTGGGTCAGCCCATGGAGCATGGGACAGCAGGATCAGGACCTGATGAAATATTAGACTGGCAGCCTTTTCCCATGCAAATAAGGATGTCTGAGCAGAGGATGGAGGTTGTGGACCTCAAATAGTGTAGGAAAACATAGAATTTAGGGCCAGGCTGATCCCTCTGAGGAGGCATCTCCCCAGTACAGAGCTGGGGTTTAAATCTCTCCTCAGAAGGGAACCTCCTAAAGCAAAACAACATTGTGAATCCTGGTGGGACTCAAACCTTTGGCTCCAGCGTGTCTAGGGACTGGAAAGCTGATGATTAGATAACTGTAAACCATCCTTATTTTACAGCTCATGCTGGCTTTGATCAGGAGGGGAATGAAGCACAGCAGGCTCCTGGAGTGGAGGGGAGAAAGGGGGTTGTGATTAAATGAAACCTCAGATCACTGCAGCTGGAGCACCTGACCTTGCTGTGGGGTTTGCTGCTGGTTTGGGGAAGTCTGACTCCCTCCATGCCCCAGTTTCCCCAGTGCTGTGGCTTTGCCAGTGCTCCCCATCTGCAGAGCTGCTCCCAGCTCAGAGGTCCTAGCACAGGAAGGAGCTGGAGCTGCTGGAGGAGGATGAGCAGAGGGATGGAGAAGCTCTGCTAGGAGGAAAGGCTGAGAGTTGGGATTGTTCAGCCTGGAGAGAAGCTTTGGGGTGACCTCATTGTGGCTTTGCAGTGCCTGAAGGAGCCAAGAAGGAAGATAGAGAGAGATTGCTAACAAGGGCCTGGCGTGCCAGGACAAGAGGGAATGGCATCAAGCTTACAGAGTGGGTTGGATGGGATATTGGGAAGGAATTGTTCCCTGTGAGGGTGCTGAGGCCCTGGCACAGGGTGCCCAGAGAAGCTGTGGCTGTGCCACCCCAGGCTGGACAGGAATTGAAGCATCCTGGGATGGTGGAAGGTGTCCCAGCCCAGAGCAGGGGCTGGAATTGGGTTTAAGATCCTTTCCAATCCAAACCATTCCAGGATTCTATGGAAGTGTAACTTGAAGAGCATCTCACTCCCACCTTGCTCTGGAGGGAGCCAGCAGGGACTGAGGCAGCTCTCAGGGTGGGTTTGGGGCTGCTGGGTTTCTCACTGGTGAAATGTGATTTTCCTGCACCTGCAGGTCCCTGCTCCACCCCCCACCTCCAGCACAGCTCCCTGCAAAACCAGACACTGCCACACCAATGCCCCCAGATTTCCCTTGGGCTGTTTTTCCTTTGGAATAGTGGGGGGAAAAGCAGACCTTGTGATAAAGGTCTTTAGTTGGGTTTTTTCTCAATACCCCCAAGCCAGTGATCAGAATTTTCTGCTAGTTGACTCTCAACTAAAAAATTTCCTCAAATCAAGGCTCTTTCTGCTCATGATGCCCTTGAAAAGACATTGAACATGTTAGTCTTGCCCCTGCAGATACTTCCACTGCAGCAGGTTTCCCCCCCAGAAAGGGGGAAGAGGGGACAAACAGCAAGAAGGAGAAGGAAAAAAATAAGAATGAAAGAAAAATAAGAAGAAAAGAGAAAAATGGGGTTTAACCAAGTCTGATGAAGCTTGTCAGGGTGGGAGTGAAATCCCAAAGCACTGCAGATGCAGCCCCAACCCCAGCCCAGCCCCTTTGATCTCTCCTGGTGCTGATGTCCTTATCTCCAGGAAAGATATTCTTGTTTCCTGCCTTGTTAAGTACTTGGAAAGTCCATCCCTGTCTGAAGTGGTCTCCAGCCTGGGCTGCTGTGTTTTGCCTGGTTGCTAAGCTTGTCTCATGCATGGTTAATGCCTGATGAGATCATGGTGCCATTTAGCATTTCATGGATAATTCAGGATTATTCATTAGAGAAATCAAGAACAAGCAGGTGTATTCATAGCCTGCCTTCATGGAAAGAAGAAAAACAACAACCTGGGGAAACGCCATGAATTATTCAGTGGAGACCAAAGGGCTGCTTGAGTTGGGGGAGCATGGGGAGGTGGAAATTGCTTTTCAGAACGGCTAAATCTAAAGCTTTTCGGCCATTAACGCTGCAGATGTGGGTGGTTGAGTCAATCTCAGTGAGGAGAGGCTCCTGTCTCCCAGCAGAACGCTAGGAAGGGGATTTGGAGCAAAGGTTTGTGTTTCTGTGATGTGGTGGGTTAGTGGAGGTGAGGGCAGAGGGGGCAGGAAGGGGGCAGGGTGACATCTCTGGAGGCACAGAGCTCCCATCATCCCTCCTTTGCTGTTTTCTGCCCAGCCTGCAGGCAGGAGGTGTGGGACAAACTCAAGGAAGGTTTAAAGAAGCTTCACAGAGCTCTCTGTTCTGCAGGGTGTCAGCCCCCAGATCTGGTGCGCCCTCTCAGCATGTGCCTCCAGGAGCACAACGGAGATGTTCTGTGGGGACAAACTATCCTTGGGACACTCTGGAGGTCTCGTGGACACAGCCATGCTTGAGAATTGCACTTGGATCCTTGTCCAGGCAGATAAAAACACAATCTCCAGTGTGTCTGCTCTTACAGATATGCCTGAATGCAAAGGGAAAGTGCTGCCTGTCCAGGAAAAATGCTCATTTGTGACCAGGGAAGAAAGGGAAGTGTTAACACTTGTTGGGTAATAAAAATAAAGGATTACTGACCAAAACTTTATTATCATCCACTGCTCAAAATAGAATGTCTCAATTTTCAGGTTTTGGTCTTTTTATTTTCCAATAATATTTTTATTTTCCAATAAAACAAGTCAAACACTTTCAAGGAAATCGAATGCTTTTCGTGAGCTTTTTCCAGTCAAATGAAAGCACTATCTTCCCTTGGAAAAGTGGTTTAATGGACATTTTTTGAGCTGTCCTAGCAGGGATTTTGCAGTTTGGCCTGAAGGGGAGAAGTTCTGTAGAGCCATGGAGCAAAGCAGAGCTCAGGAACTCCAGCATTTCCCCAGACTGTAACTACAGCTCTGCATTTAATGTTGTATTGTCCCAGGGTTGTTTTTCTGGAGTGTTCAGACTGGTGCCTGTAAATCCCAGGGGCAAATCCCAGCCTGGGGAACTGGAGGCTTTGCCATCCTGTGTGCCTTGGGGTTTGTGGGAAGATGTTGGGTATTCCTGGGGGTGAGTGTGAGCACAGTGTCCCCAGAAATGCAGAAATGCAGTGGGATGGGTGCACAGGGAATGAGAATGGAGCAGCAAGTCCATTTTACACCCTGGAATGTGGGGCTGCAGCTCTCCCATGCAGAGAGCAGGGAGATGCTGATCTCATCCTGCAGCTGCCCGCAGTCATTTGGAGATGACAGCCGTAAAAACTTGTGCTTCATTCATTCTACAAGCTGGAGATGCTTACATTTTCCACGCTGATAGTTGGACCTTAGTTGTTGCTGCTTTTACCATTATTTTTTGTCCTTCCTCAGAAGCAAAGACTTCAGGAAATCCTTTGACCCCAGCAGAAGGGACCAAGGTGAACACTCACCATTTATTTCTTTCATTTAGCCAATTGGAAAGTTTAATCCCAGAATTCCCAAATGGCTTGGGTTGGAAGGGAACTGAAGGATCATCTCCTTCCAATGCCCTGCCATGGGCAGGGAACTTCCTGCTAAATCAGGTGGCTCCAGTTTTGCCTTGGACACTTCCAGGAATGGGGGAGCCACAGCTGCTCTGTGCAACCTGTGCTGGTTTTAGTTGCTGCCTAGGATTTTAGCTTCTGAATTTTTCATGTATCTGTAGTTTCAGTGTGTGGCTCTGGACTCCCTATGGAGTGCTAAGCTGCTGTTCCCAACATCTTTAGACAAAACAGTCCCTCTAAGTTGGAAATCAAGGACACTTCACTGCCTCAGAGCCCCAAAATATGTGAACAACAGTGAACTGGGGGGAAAACTTGGAGTAATTGACATCATCAGCTGAAGGTGTAATTGGAGGATTAAACCTCCATGTTAATGAACAGAATTTATAAAGTACAAAAAACTCATGACTCACTGTCCATTTTGGGTGTAGCCTCTCCAGTAGGCTCTGTCTGCCCTAAAGGCACCTTGAAGGCCTTTAATAAATCCAACTGCTTTTTTTTCTCCTAATTTTGTCTAGCTTCTGTTTTAGGTAAGCCTGTTCAGGCATCCTGTTGAAATCTTGAAAATCATTTGCAGGAGGAGAAAACTTACCTAAAATAAAAGGGCCTTCTGGGGCAATGTAAAGGAAAGGAGGGAAAAAAACCATGGATGAAGATCTGTCTGATGCTTGAAAGGGAGATGCCAGCACTGCCAGTGGTTTTTCTTCCTGAGCAATCCCACTCACCATGCCCCACCCTGAATTTTAAATAACCCTAAAAGCATATTTGGTGACATATATTACTTAAATTGCTTTTCTCCACGGGCTGGCTTGTGGCTCCCCAGGTCTTGATGGGGAAATATGTGTAGGAAGGGAGAAAGGGGGGTGACTGTGTCTGGATTTTATCTGTGTGCCTCTATTTTACACCCAATTTGTGCAGGGACAGATGCTGAAAGAAATGCACAGTAAGTGGAAGATCTTTCCAATCCCTTTGCTTCTTCACGAGTTTGTTTATGTGAACCCACCATATACGTGCTCTCATTAAGAGAAAGATTTAACTTCTCTTTTTTCTTTCTGACAAATAGTAAATTCAAAACGTGGTGGAGGAATGACTCACAAATACCAGGCTCATTTGGCAAGTACATTTTAGCCAGAAAGAGGTTTTTTTTTTCTTTTTTGATGTAGAAATGTTTTGCTTTGACATTTTTCAAAATAAACCCTTTTGACCCTTCTTTTTGTATGAAGGATTTTCAAGAAGTGACCAAATTAAGAGAATAAAATGTTCTACTAAATTAAAAGAATAAACTACCAAATGAAAAGAATGAATCAAAGTGAAACAGAATGCTGTTTTAAATCAGTGAAAATATTAAGTTGACCCAGTTTTATTTATATTTGGATTTTTTTCCTGAAAACTCTCCCAAGAGCCAATTACTTTTGACCCAAACTGCAAGTTTCTCCTGCTTTATTTTTTTTTCCCTTCCTCTACTTAAAACCACTGAGGTCACAAACCTATTATGTTCAGCAAAAAAGCTCCTTTCAGGTTATAGTTATGAACTCTCTGCTTTCTGATTTCTGCAAGGGAAGCCAGCTTGCTCACACCTACATGTTTTAACTTCTTTCCTCACTGGGCAAACCCACTTTGAAGGCAATAATGGTTAAAAAAAATAACTACAATTAAAAATTACTCCTGGTTTATAGGTGCTGCCTTTAAATTAATGAAGTTCTGGATGTTGCCCAAATATTTTGGATGAGGCTTGGAGCAGCTTGGTGGAGTGGAAGGGAGTTGGACTAGAAAAGTCCTTTCTAACCCAAACCATTGTGGGATTCTAGGGTTTGCCTCCCTGGCTCTCTGCTTGCTCCAGGGCTGCTTTGGAGGCTCTTGGAGCATTTCATCCCCAACCTGCAGAGTGGAATTTTGGGCAGATTTCCCCCAGAATTCCCCCCAGGCCCACCCAGCCCCACGCCTGCCTTCAATCCAGCCCAGCCCATGGCAGCAGGGCTGATGTCACCCTGCAGAGTCTCCTGTCCACCCCAATTCCCCTCCCCACCTCCTTCCCTGCCCAGTTCCACCCCCAGGGCTTGGACACTCCAGTGACCTCGCTGTGTCCAACCCACCCAGAGCTGGGTGAGCAAACCTCAGGCCCCAACCCATCTGTCCTTCCCACATCCCCAACCTTTACATGGAAACAGCCTCAAGATTGCTTCACAAACTGGAGCTGATGCTGTCATCTTGTCACCAAAACTGCGGGAAAAACAAAAACTCTCCAACAACATTTTTAATGTTAGAGAGTCAAGGTATTACTTTATTATCTGGCCAGGGTGTTGTTCTGGCCAGGAGGTACCACAGAAATCATCTCATCCACACACAGCCCGGCTGTGCAGAGAATCATTCCAGGATACATGATTGTACTTGATTCTTCAGGTATTTTATGCAGTTAAAATACATAGAAATGTATTGGGTCAGTGTTCATTGGTCCAGAGCTGAGCAAACCCCCAGTATTCAGTTTCCCATTGGATCTGAATCTCCTCACCTCTGATGTTAATTAGATTTTTCATTCTTCAATTTTCCTATCAGTCCATTCTGGACCAGATGTCTTCACCCCTGCTGCAGGTAGCTGTTTGTAGATAGCCACTACTGTCTGCTGATGTTCTGCTGAGAGCTCTTTAGAGTTGGGTTCCTCCAGTCTGTTGATATGCTGAGTCCACCAGACCTCACCTGTAGAACAATGCCCTGGAAAGAAACCTAAAATTCCTTTTCCCGGGGTAAAGACAAACAGAACCCTTTGACTAAAGTTATACAACATTTTTAAACTGGTACATTTTCCCACAATCTCGTGAAACATCAACCTCAGCATGGAGAGAGCTCCAGAGCAAACCCCCCTGTGTCATCTGCAGCTCTTGGGGTGAAGTTGAAGTCATTCCAATGACTGTGAGGAGCCCTCGGAAAACCTGGGCTTGACATAATTTTCAGGAAGTCTTAAATTCTGCCTTCTGCAAGGTTTCCCAGGTCAGGGATACAAAGCCTGACCTGTGTGAATAATGGTTTCTGTGGTTTACAGGCAGCTCCTAAAAGCTTAATAATTAAGAAAGTGCTTGTGGCTCAGTCGAAATACTTCTGTTGATTTTTCTCAGCTAGTAAAAAATCTGAAGGGTTTCTTATCGAATCAAGGCTTGTTTTGGTCCGTAGGGAATTTTTTTCTTTTTTTCAGTTTCTTTTCCTGTTCTTTCAACTAAATTTAAAAGGTGAAAATTTAGAAGTGGCAATCTATTTGGAACTAGAAAATCATAGGCATGAGAGGAACCAGCCCAGTGCCTAGGCTGGTGAAAAAGCTCAAGGGGCCTATTTTTACTCCCTCAAAATTGTTTCCTTTTGGAACAATTTTCCAAACCAGCCTGAACTTGTGCTATTTATGAATCTTCCAGAATGTTTCAGGGACAAATAGCATATAGGTGTAGCCAAAGTAAGTCCAGCCTGCCTTTATTTCTCCTTTCAGTCTCCAGGTATCAATGATATTCCAGTGGATTCAGAAAATCTGGTATGGAAGGGTGACTGTGAGTGTTGTGACACCCATTTTTGGGGTGATTTTTCTGGCCTTTCCTGTTTTTCTGGCTAGGTTGGCAGGAGAGGAGCATTCTGCAGGGGCTGGGAAGATGAAAACAAGGGAAACTTTTACCGGCGGTTCAAGGCATCCAAAACAAATCATTTGTGTCGTGATTTGGAGCCGGAGCTGTGTTGAATGCCAGGCAGCTCAATGGGTGCATTCATCAGGGAGCCCAAAGGCTCTGCAGGGAAGGGAAGGACTCTGGGATTCTCCGTGGGGAGGAGGAGGTGGCCCAGCCAGGGAACAGCCCTGCTTTCACTCCTGCTTTATCTCCATCTGCTGCTGGGGTGTTGGAGCAGCCTGGGAGGAGGTGAATTGAGGCACAGCCTGCCAGGTGTGCAGGGAGGGAATGCAGGGATCCCTGGGCTGGGGCAGTAGAGCAAAATGAGGTTAAATCTGGATCAGCTCTGAGCCAGGGAAGGTGTTTGACCTCTCTGCCCGTGTGGGTGAAGCCTTTGCTTCACCTTTTCCAAGGGTCTGTAGTGCCACGACCAGGAGGAATGGCTTCAAACTGCCAGAGGGCAGCGTTAGATGGGATATTGGGAAAAAATCCTTCCCTGTCAGGGCAGTGAGGCCCTGGCACAGAGTGCCCAGAGAAGCTGTGGCTGCCCCTAGATCCCTGGAAGTGTTCAAGGCCAGGTGGGACAGGACTTGGAGCAACCTGGGACAGTGGGAGGTGTCCCTGCCCATGGCAGAGGGTGTAACAAGGTGAGATTTAAGGTCTCTTTTGACCCAAACCATTCTGTGATAATAAAGCCAGGATTTGGATTTGGGCTCCATAGGACAACAGAGATGGAAAAACACCTGATGGTTAGAAGTCAAACAGGCAGCTGGACAGCAGTCCTGCACAGAGCAGCCTCCAGGTGAGATTATCTGCAAGGCAAAATCATCCCAAAATTCAGATCTTTGGCTGGAGGGGGTGGAGGGGGAGCTGGATGCCACCACCCCCTGATAGGAACATTGGCTTCATTTTAGCTGAATTTAAACTGAATTATCACCAGCCCCACACTAACCCTCACTCAGAACCATGTTCTGTAGATTCTGACCCTATCCCAGAATGTGCCATCTTTGATTTATAATAATCTGTCTCTTTACCAGCCTGAAAAAAGGAGAGGGAGCTGACTTGGGAAAGCAGCAGCTACCTTTGGCACTGAACAGAACCATGAAACATCTGCAGTGGGCTGTGAGATCTTCCTTTGGATCCCCTGAGTTCTGCAGCACAGCTAAAGCTGCACCTGGCAGGAATGGAGCAATTCATCTGGAGATGGGAACGATTTGCCATTCAAGCACAGGGAGGGGGAAGAAAAGATCCTAAGTGGAGGGGGGAGAAATTATTTTCAAATGAAAGTTTTCTCTTAGAAATGTCCAAATTGGGTATTTCTCCTCTTGCAAGGTTCTGGCATATCCTTTTCAAAAGGAAGCCTGAAACCTTTTAAAGACAAATATCAAGGGAAACACTTCTTTCTTTCACTGACATTTTTCACAAAACTCAAATATATTCCTTGACAGACTCCAAAGTGATCCAGATTCCCCATCCAAATGCAAATGGGCGTTTAGGATCACTTACCAACATATCAAAGAGCTCTAGGCCAGGCCTTTCCTTTTAATTCCACTGCAGCTGCTGCCATTCCTGTCAGGAAATGTGAAAACAGAGCAGGGAAAATGACTCCTAGTGTGGTTTTTTGGTGCTAATGCTTTGGAAGAGCTGTTCTACATTCCCTTTCCTGAGTTTATTTGCTGGCTGCAATGGCTGGGCTAATGAAAAGCTCTGTGATGTGTTTTTTTCTTTCAGGAGCCTTTGGAAATTCTCTTTGAGGGTGTGGAGGAAGATGGGGTGGGAAGCCCTGTTGGGTTTGCATTGCACCACTGGCAATCCCACATCCCAGGAAAACCAGAGCAGGATGGAAAAGGACAAGCAAAGTGACAGCAAAACGTCCCAGTGCTGCCAAATTCCTGGAAGGGGAGTTGTCTGCAGGAATGCTGGAGGAGGAGATGGAGGAGATCCATCTAGGCTGCCATGTGCTATCCACAGGTATTGCTGCAGAATGCAAACGTGCAAGAAAAATGGGCAGCAACACTTGATCATCTTTCCTGAAAATTCATGGCAATACTGTGCTCTCAGACAATTTTTTCCCCCTTAACCCTCACTATTTGTCAGAGGGATGCTGTGACTTGGAAATAACCAAAGCAGAGGCTTAGAGCACAATGTGGGGTTTTATTCTGAGTGACTCCAAGAGCACCTGAGGCTGTCACAGGGAAGGTTTGGGCTCTGTGGAACTGGAATAGGAACAGCCTGTAAATCCTCCCTCAGCACACCTGGAGAGGAACATCAGCAATAAAATATCCCTCTTTCCCACCCAGGGATTGTCTTCTGCAGCCCCTTAGCAGTCACATTTGCCCCATTCCATTTAAGCTGAGCTCCAGATTGATGCTGAATGACCTTTGCTGTGTCAGACAGGGATTAGGCAGAGGTTGTCCCGAAAATCACAGAGGTTGTCATTCCAGAGTACCCATTTCTTGTTAGCTTTACCTTTTCACACAAATGAGATTGGAAAGACCAGGAAATGGTTCTCTTTTAGGGGAGAAAAATTCAGTCAGAAATTTGTGTCAAGTCTTATTTGCTGTAATTTACCTGACCTCGTGCCTGATGTTTTTACCAAGTACTGAAAGGGGAGCTGGTTGACTGAGAGCTTTTGCCAGAGTATGGAATCTCCTTTGTTTCCTCTGTGTGTCTTTTATATATTAAAATATATATATGTATGTATGTGTGTATATGCATGCACATGTACAGACATATACATATGGATATATATATGTGTGTGTATATATATATATATATATATGTAATATTATTGAGTGTGGTGCAGGCCATCAAACCCACATCATTTTTCCCCCTCCTAATGGCATTTCTCTGGAGTCCTGATTTTTTGAGCTATTCCAAGAATGCTGCTGATGTCTGTGCTGTGGATAGATGGAAAACTTCTCCTGTCAATGAGAAGCTCCCTGGTGGTGGCTGCAACATTTTGGTAGCCCTTAGACCACCCAAGGAAAGAGCTAATCCTTACCTGAGTGTGTCCATGTGGAACAATTCCTGCAGGAGAGGAGGAGGAGGAGGAGGTGGGTTGTCGTCCCTAAATCCACACCAATTCACAAAGCCTTGCAGCCTTAGATGAGAATCATTCCTAGGACAACTTTCCAAACTGTTTAAGAAAAGAAGCCCTAAATCCCATTAGGATTAAAGGCTCTGAGGCATCTGGGGATATGTTACCCTTTGGGAGCCAAAAAGAGCCATGATTTTAGGCTGCATCCTCCAACCTTAGCCAAGGATTCCCTTCGTCATCATTGCAGCCAGACCCTGCCTGCTCTGGGCACTGAGTGCTCTGATTTTCCATTTGTCTCTGTCTGAAGCTGTGTCTCCCCAGCAATGATCCATTACGTGGGAATCAGCTTCCCAGGAGGAGTTCTACTGCCAGAAAACAAAATAGTTTTGGCTTTTCTCTGTTCATTTTTTTCAACAAAGGCCTGAAAAACTTGATAGAAGACAGAAAAATGTTAATCAAACTTTGCCATGGGAAATAATTTCCTGAGCAGGCTGGGGGTGTTGGATGGATCCAGACCAGGGGTTAACCTTTCCCAGTTTTCCAAGGTGTTGGGGACCAGGATATATTCAGGTCACTAGCTGAATATATGAGTAACTTGGGATAGTGGGAGGTGTCCCTGCCCATGGCAGGGGCTTGGTACTGGATGATCTTTAAAGTCCCTTCCAAAACCCAAACCATTCTGGGATTCTTTGTGTGGAAATGTTTTGGTGTAACAATCAGGTTATCACAGCTGCCTGGCTCTCAGGTTTTGGGTTGGCACAGCAGGAGCAGCTTGTGTTCCTCAGAGAGCCACCCAGGGCATGACAACCCCTGGTGTCACCTCATGGAAGGGCCAGGAGATGTCCCTGCCCCAGAAACCTCCCCAGGATACTCTGGGACAAGACCAGAAGCTCTTTTCCCAGCCCCACCAAGCTCTGATGGGAACAAGGATCTGCTTTTATCTCGGAGGGCATTAACGCCACCATAAACTCCATAACGCTGCAGTTCCCATAAAAACCGAGGAGGGATTCCCGAGAAACAGACACTTCCCAGCCATGGAAATAGCACTGAGGGGTTTTTGTAACAGCCACGACTGTAATTTAAAGAGAGAAAGAGTGGTATTCCAACTATTTTGTCTTTAAAAGGAAATACTGGATCACTTATGGATAAGACATTAACCCAGGCCTGGAGCAGTGTGGTTGTTAAAGAGCCCTCGGCAGTGTTTGCGAGAGGGAAGGTGGAGGGTGTTAGTCTTGGATTCCTGCCGAAATTCCAGTTTAGGGAAATACATCCCAACTATCCAAAGTTCCACCTGTGTTTTCACTGGGTCTGTATTCCCAACCATGGATCCATAGGTCTGGATTTCTCTGCTCTTCACCAGGGAGAAAATAGCTCAAGGTCCAGGCTGCAGCTGGTCCAGCTGGGAATCTGGCGTTCCTCCTGCTGGGAGAGGCAAACCTCCTGCTTTTGGGGTGGGATTTATGGTTTGTATCTCAAGGCTTTATCTTCAGGCTTGTTCAGAGGTGGAACAGGTCTTGTGGTGGAAACCTGGGATGCTTAATTGTCAAAAATAGAGGGGGAAAGGGACTAGCAGGGCTGGGAGACTCCAGCTTCCCCACTCCACTCACAACCCAGAATGGTTCCTAACAGAGAAAATTCTCTTGGACCCTCACATCTGCTCAAGGTTGGCCTCGTTTCCAAAACTGTTTTTAATTACCCTTGCAGAGGTCGTTATCAGTAACAGCTCATCATTTTAATGGGATAAATATCCATCCCCTCCTGCTGCAGGATCCAGAGTGATACAGGCCCTGCTGCATTCCAGCCCAAAGATGGCCACACTGCATCCATGGAATAAAGTGATCCCTGTAAAACCAGTTAAAAACGATCCTTCTGGATGGAAAATGGGGATATTTGAAGACAATTATTTTATCTTTCTTTGGTTTTAAAGATAACACACTACCAGCATGTGAACAGGCATCAGTTTTCTTCCCTGGGAATTATTTATGATCCTAATCCTGCTCCACCCTTCATGTTACGGATTGTAAGGCTTTTCAGCAAGACTATTAGTGCTTTAAAAAGCAGATCAAATCCCATTTTCCCACACTTTTTTTTCACTTCATCTTCTCCACACCCCAGCACGGGCACATTTTAATGGCAGGAATCAGTTTACTTTCACAGCCATTCCCACAAATATAGTTCCGGTTCCAGAGCATGCAGGGAACTGTAAATTTGAGAGACACTTTGTATTTGGATATAAATATTTTTCACACTTTGGCAAAGCATGTTTCACCTTGTCTTTCTGAGTAATGATGTGCTCTCCTCTGCTAGCCCAGTTTTGCACTTCAAAGTCACTCCCAGAGGATGTTCCCCAATGCTCAGGGGGTGGTGATGCTGCTGTCCTGGTTTTGCAAATGACAATCCTGATGTGAAATGAGGTTAGGATGGATCTGGTTCTGCCCCAGCACTGGGAACAGGGGGGTTTAACAGGAATGTCTTTTGTTTGATGGGGCAAGTTGGCTGTGAGTGTGCTGAGGGCCTGGCACAGGTTGCTGTGGCTGCTCCATCCCTACAAGTGTTCAAGGACAGGTTGGATGGGGTTTGGAGCAATTTGGGATAGTGGAAGGTGTTCCACAGGATGATCTTGAAGGTCCCTCCAACCCAAACCATTCTGGGAATCTATGAAATATCAGAGGAGGACCTTCATGGTGGGACTGGAAGCAAGGGGGGTTTTCTCTGCTTTGTTGAGACCTGTGGCAAAGCCTGTGCTGCTTTTGAGAAAGCTGTAATTTGGTTTTAAGGCTTTCATGGCATCTCAGGCAAAGGACTTAGTGGCTGGGCTGAAGGAATGGCTCCCCAAGAGCCTCCAGTCTTGGCTCAGCTGCAGTAGGGTAGGGAGGAGATGTAGTTCTTGTTGTTCCATCGTGGTGGCAGCCCTGAATCCATGGCCCTGCTCAGTCCATCTTCCATCTCAGTTCCAACAGGAAAGTGTTTCCCATCCTCCTGAACCCCTGCAGAAGGACATCTCCAGCTGGACATTCACAGCTGGACATCACCAGGCAGTGCACACTGCCTGCCCAGGCTTTCCCATTTCTGAATGGGAAATTCATGGGAAAGAATGAGTTCCTCTCACTGAATTCCTGCTGGATCAGTGCTGTTCAGCTGGAAAAAAGGAAATAGGGCTTCAGGGATGCAAAGGGCATCAGGGGCTGCCAAGGGCAATGCTCCCCAGAGCAGTGGGAATTCAGAGCAGGTTTTAAACATGGGATGGGATCCCACACAATACTCTGCCTTGAGCTGCTGCTGTCCTGCTGCTTGTTTGTCATGCACACACAAGCCCTGAGATGCAGGAACTTTCCAAAGCCCACAGATGGGGCACCCATGCCCTGCCCATCTGAAACTGTGGCCAGACTAGAGTGGAAGCAAGTTTACTTCTGAAACTGGAGCTCCCAAATGACCCTGGGCTCCTGGGGATGGAGGAGTTGGCCAGTTGGTGTGTGTGAGACAGAAAACACCTTTGGGCAAAGCACATTTTTTAGTGAGCCTGCGAGTCTCGAGCATCCCATGGGATGAGCGAGCTGTACTGCAGATCCCCATGGGAGGAAGATGATTTATCTTCACCCAGGAGCTGGAGGGGCATATTTAAGAGCAGCTGGGCTGTGAGTGTGTCTGGCACAAGCTGACGTAGCTTTAAGACCAGAATAGGTTTCCATTTTCCACCTTCCAGGCAATCACGGAGGAAGGAGATTGTCTCATTTTTTCATGTACATATATCTCGTCTCTGAGTTGCCGAGGCAACACTGTATATGTTTGCAGGCTGGAAGGATCTGGGGATGGAAAATGAAGCCAGGGAGTGGACTGAGGAGAGAAGTCCAGCAGGAATTTTCCCCATGCCTTCTGTGGCCGATTGGCTAGCACTAATTTAAACCTCTCTCCGGGGATTAGTCATCAAACCTGAGATTTTCATTTTTATGATTTTAAATCAGCCGCGGTTGCTCCTGGGAGGCTGTTTGTCATGCTGAAATGAGCCTCGTGGAGATGTCGCTGGTGGGGGCTGCAGGACTGGAGCCAGCAGGGAGGGAAATTCCATAGAAACACAAACAAGGTACAACATCTCGCTGGAAAGCTGAGCCCCCGGGGAGCAGTGCAGCCTGCAGCTTCCAGCTTGGATACCTGGATTTTCCCCATGGCCACTCGGTGGGATGTCTGCAGCTCCAGGGCTTGGTTTTCCAGGATGCCTCAGGCACAGGAATGCAAGGATGCACCTGGGAAAACACTGAGCTCCTCGTGCCAAGGGAGCTCCTGGTTGCAGCCCTGGCAGTCCTGTGGCACAACTGAAGGTTCTTAGGGGTTTCTTTCTCCCCCAGGTCTGGAGGTCATCATTTCCCAGCAGATCTTGCTGCTCCTGTGCCATGGCCTAGAGTTTGCAGATAGGTGGACACTGCCCAGATTTGGAGCATCCCGTGGGGGAGAGAGGGAGTGAACCCATGGGGGCAGTTCTGTGGATGCCCTGAAGAGCTGAAGAAGGACATTATTGAGAATAACTTGTTTCTCTATGTCGAGGCACTCTGCACTGCTCAGAAAGTCAATGGAAGCTTCCTGTCTGCTCCAGACAGGTTGGGGGGATTGTGCCTTTTAAATTCTCACTGATTTTTAGGTTTATTTGTATTCCTGTGAGGGTTGGGAGGCCCTGGCACAGGGTGCCCAGAGAAGCCCCTGGATTCCTGGAAGTGACCAAGGCCAGGCTGGATGGGGTTTGGAGCAACCTGGCATAGTGGAAGGTGTCCCTGCCTGTGGCAGGGATAGAACTGGATGGGCTTTAAAGTCTCTTCCAACCCAAACTATTTTGGGATTCTACCTTGCAGCCTGGATTGTCCTGGCAGGGTGAGAGCCAGAGCCATAACCACCAAGGCACCTCCCACCCTCTTCCCCCAATCCATCTGGCACTTTGACCCTCCATGGAATCTGTGTGTGATGAAAAAGCCCCTTGAGCTCTTCAAAGCGTTTTGGGGGTTTCCTCTAGCAGAACTGACCTTTTCTCTACCCCTTCCCCTCCACACCCCTGCCTGTAAATGGAGATTTCTGCTGCAACTTCAAAACGCTTGGCAGAAGGTTGGTATTTCTGCTGGGCTGCTTCCCCCAGCTTTTTTCATCTCGAGCAAATAAATAAGGCAAGAACTTCACAAGAAGGGAAGCAGTGGAGGTGGCAGTGCCATTCCTGCTGGAAAGCTGGCATTCCCCACCTCTGCTGAAGGAGGTTCAGAGAGGACATCTGCTATGTGTGTTTCTGATCTCATCATTTCATTTCACTGCATCAAGGTTGGTTTTTTCATCCTTTTTTGTCAATCGCTTGAGAACAGCCTTATAAATAGACAAACTACTCGATGTGCCAGGAATTGGTGCTCAGAAATCCTCCTCATGTGGAATATGGGATTTAATAAGGGTGGGGAAGGAGCTGCTGGTGCTCAAGTCCCCGTGGGGTGTTTCTCCAACCTCCCCCTTTTTCTCTCTGCTCTCTGGGTTCTTCCCAAGGTGACACTTGGCCCTGGGGCACAGAGGGCTCTGTCCATCCATCCTTAGGGAGAACAGGCTCAGCTGGGTGTGATGTGTTGGAGCAGCATATGGAGGGTGGTTACAGCCAGAGTGTTTTCAGCTGTTGGGAAAAAGGCTGTAAAATGTGTTTCCCACCATCCCAGCCCTCTGGGCTCGGACTACATCAAATTGGGTATTTTGCCTCTGGCACAAACCAAAACCTGATGTGCCAGAGGATGGTAAAGCCCTCGCTTAATCCCTTTAATTGCTTAATACCACAGCCAGCAAGGAAATGTGTTCTGATCCCGTTAATCTTTGCTGTGAAAGAAAAGCTTTTGTAATTGTATCCATAGCTCACAAACCCCTGTTCTCCCCATTCCTAAATACACACCCTTCCCTCGCCATCACCAACAGCAGCACCTCCAGCAGGCTCGTGGGAGAGGAAGAAAACACTGTTTTCAGTCTTAAAACACCCCAAAAATCAAACAGGAGGGGAAGCACGAGGTCCAGCGTGGCAGGAGGTGGGAGCAGGGTGGCACTGGGCAAGGCAAAAGGGTTGTCCCCTATTTGGGGGATGCTCCAGGGAGCTGCCTGGCTCCCTGCCAAGGCTTTTAGCCCCTCCAGTTTCCGAAGCACCACACTTCATCCAAAGAGGAAGAGAGGAAAAGCTGGGAGGGAGAGAGGGAGGGAGAGTGTTTCTGGTATTGAGCAGCAGTGCAGGGCTATTTCTCTCGGCAGCTGACAGTGTAAATGCATTTCCTGGCAGGCAGCTCGCTCTGTATTAAAATTCTTGATGAAGATTATTAAAGTGTGTTTATGAAAAGCCTGCGAGTGCTTGTTGGACTCCAACCTGCCTTTTCAGGATGACATGTTTGGGTGCGGGCTGAGTGCTCAGGGGTTATTAAAACCAGCCTGGCCAAACCCACCCAGTCCATGGGCTCCAGGTGGTATCCATAGGAAACTGGATTGTCCAGTTTGGTCACACAGGGAACCAGTGGGGGGTGACTGTGGCCAGTGACACCCTAACCATTGCCCACAACCTTGCTGCAGATAGACTGGAGTGTGTGACATGACTTCAGATGTGCTCATGTTCCCCCAGGGTGGGTCAGAGTGAGGTGCAAGGGAGGCTGAGGAGCCACAGGGCTGTGGGGACAACATTTCCTCCCCTGGCAGGGACAGCTGCAGTGACAATCCCTCCACTGGTGCCAGCAAAGTGCCCTCAATGCCCTCAAATGCTAGACACAGACAAATGTCCCCATGGCAATGCCACCTCCCCCACTGGCACCCTGTCCCCCTGTCATCCTCAGCCCCAACTCCCTTTTCTCTGTGCTCTTCCCTTTCTAGCCTGAGGTAGGATTTTTTTAACGTGGGAGACCAGGTTGTATATCTAAATATATGTCCTTTAAAAAAAAAAAGTTTCCAAGAACAATGGTGGAAAGAGCCCAAAAATGTGCTAAGAAGGATGAATGCATTAGGATCGGAGTCCAAGCAAAATATCAGAAGGGTGAATCAGAAAGAAGGAAAGGAAGGGGAAAGAAATAGAAACGTATGGAGTTCTTAAAAAGCCATTTTTTCCTTTTAATGTTAATGGCAGCTTTTCAATTTGAGCTTTGAGTGCTGGAGAAATGTGTCCACTGCTGCTGCCTGGAGCTGTGCTCAGGGGGGATGCAGAGGCATTGTTGCAGTGACACATTCAATCTGCTTTCAGTCCAGCCCCATGCAGAAATGCACAAGAGTTTGGTTGGAAGGAACCTTTGGAGGTCACATTCTCAGAGGAATATCCTGCAGTTCTTTGAGGTCTTTCTCTGGGGTTTCCCTGCTGGCTCCTGCTGCCTCAGGAGCCTCTGGCTCATCTCTGTAAAACCTCCTGTGTGTTGCAGAGTGCTCAGCACATCCTTCTGACCCTGGGGGTTTGAGCACAGCATGGCATGGGCAAACCTGGGATCATTCCCTGCTCCTTCAGGTCTAGGTTAAGCTCTTCCCCCTGGAGAAAGGTGAATCCCAAATAATGTCAGTGATCCTGGTGCTGTTCAGGCCACCCCATTAGTGACAGGACACAGGGAATGGCTTCCCACTGCCAGAGGACAGGGATAGATGGGATATTGGGAAGGAATTCACCCCTGTGAGGGTGGGCAGGCCCTGGCACAGGGTGCCCAGAGAAGCTGTGGTGCCCCTGGATCCCTGGCAGTGTTCAAGGCCAGGCTGGACAGGGCTTGGAGCAACCTGGGATAGTGGAAGGTGTCCCTGCCATGGCAGGGAGGTGGAACAGGATGACATTAATGTCCCTTCCAGCCCAAACTGTTCTGGGACTCTGTGTGTTGATGACCAGGCCAGCAGCCCAGCAGGATAAAATCTGTGGAGGATGCTGAAGGTGTAGAACATTTTCTGGAGCAGGGACAGCCCTGTGCCCTCTGGAAGTGCCATGGAAGTGCCATCACACTGGCTTTAGGCTGGTTTTTGTATCTGGCTGTAGTGTCTGGTGGTTGCTGCAAACTCAAATCAGCCTGGGTGTCCTGGCAGATTTCTGTCCCCTTTCTTGCTTTGGGCAGGCAAAACCCGAGTTGTCTTGTCCCTTATCTCTCCCTTTTTATTGTTTGATCTGTTTCCCTTCATTGCTCCTGCAGCTCATACCCCTTCCCACATCATCAGAGGTTCCAGCCTCAGGAGTGCTGATTGCTGAGGGCAGAAAACAAATACTGCAATAAAATCATGATTTTGGTTGCATGAAACAGGAAGAATGAGGGTCAATGAGGATGGAGTGGTGGCTGCAGGCAAAGCTAGGAGGAGCACTGGGACACCAAACCCAAATTCATACCCTGGTGACTGTGACATCCATCAGGGCTAAAGACAATCTGTGTCTCATTAATCATCTGATATAAACAGAGGCAGACTCACTGGAACAGAGCAGTGTCACTGGATGAATGGCCTCGAGTTGGAAAATAAACATTTCAAGCTCTGTCTGGGAGTTTATTTTTGCTAAATGCCTTCCCTGCACCCGGCAGTTCTGCTCCCAGCAGGGTAGCACTGCCCCAAACCCATCCCAGGAGCAGTGCTGGAGAGGAGACTCGGGGTGCTGGTGAGGAATGCACCAAACAGAGTGCAGGAAAAACCCTGCAGCAGCCCCAGGAGACTGCCCTGGGTGCTTTTGTGCTTTAGCTGTGAGCTGAAGGGTTTCCCTCTTGGTTTTAGCAGGTGGGCAGTGCAGCAGCATGGTTGGGCTCAGGCAGGATTGCATCCTTGGAATCCCAGCCTGTGGTCAGCTGTGACCAGGGAAGTGGCACTGTGTCTCCATGGTCACACACCACTGCATTTCCACAAACCACAATTGTTTTTTCTTCAAACCTCTCACTCCTGTTGGGGTTTCTTCCCTCCCCACTTCCCTCTGCACAAACCCACCAGGTGCAGTGTGGAATCCACGCTCACCCTGATGTGTCTTTATTCTGATTTATTACCACAGTTATTGTAGAGATGATTGGAGACATATTTGGGGAGATTTTACCACCTCAGAGCAGACGTGTAGCTGTTACAGAGCAGTTAATCCTTTACAAATATGGTTTTAATCACGCCAGCATTTCACACACGATGACTGTCCCATTCAATGTAATGTATAGCTGGCAACCTCGCTATAAAGAATTTCAAGCAATTTTTTTTTCCCCACATGCTCATTAACTTCTGCTGCTCAGGAGCTATTAACAAAACCACAAGTGGATGGCTCAGCTCCGATATCCAACCCTTCCACACCCCATGAGGATCCCAGCTGGTGCATTTGCTGTACAAGGATCTTCACAGGGAGAGGGATTTGCTGAGCCCTGAGCAGGTGAGTGGATTTTGCTGCATCAGTGTTACCTGATTATTTTTAGCCCATCTCAGAGCACCTTGCTCCACCTTTGCCATGCTGCCTGTAGGGTTGTAGGAAGCTGGAAGCACAACACATCCCCCCTCCTGCAACATCAGGAATAATAAAGTCTATTAGAAACGTCATTTTGGGGCTTTAGGTTTCTGCTGGTGAGAAGAAAACAAGCCCCCCAGCTCAGCTATGCTTGGTAGGAAAATAAATGACATAAATGCTGGCTTTTCCTGTGCCTGCCAGCTTGACGTGCCATCCAGCTTGGTTCCCATCCAGCTCATCAGCCATTCCTCAGGATGGACTGGTTACAGGAGAAGACATGTTGAGAAAAGAAAGAAAGAATTTCCACTGAATTAAATTAGTTGAGCTGGAAAAATAAACTCTTGACACAGCTTGAAGCCAATGCCTGGTGCCTCCCCAGCTTAGCAGGAGATGCTGCCCAGCAGCAGGAGAGCTCCATCCCATCCCAGCTGCTCCGTGCTGAGCTGAGGAAATGCAGATGTGTGAGACCCCCTCAGTCCCCTGGCACCCCCTGGCACTGTCCCCAGTGTGCCACTCATTCCACGTGTGACTGGCAGGGAAGGGCAGCAGCCTTTGGACTGCCCTGGCACAGAGCCATCACCCCACTCCCTCTGGCAGCCCTGCCTGACCCCTTTTGTGTCTGGGACTCCAAACTGATGTGTTTTGTCCTCAGCACCACCCTGCCTGCTCCCCCTTGGCCAGGGGGCTGTCAGGGAGGACAAGGGGATATTCTTTGGAGAACAGTGGGAGATCTCATGGCGGGGCAGCCGCTCTCAGCCATCGCCCACACTGCCCTCCACACCTGGGTCACGGCTGGGCACTGGCATTTTGGGACTGTCTGGGGCACCACGAGTGAGTTGAGCAGAGAGGATGGATGAGGAGATGGGGTCAGTGCTCAGGGATTGTGTGACATCCCACGGGACCCTTCTCCAGCAGCTCTGCAAGCCTGGGAGCAGCCCAGGCAGCAAGGGTTAAGGGTCTGGGCTGTTCCCAGCTCACTTTGCAGGGTCCCACTGGCACCCCAGGCCATCTGGGAGCCCCCAGCCCCATGTGCTGCTTGTTTTGGAATGAAGGAGGCTTTGTCTGCAGAGCCACCGGGCAGTTTTCCACAATCCAACTCCTAAACTTCCCCATTCCTCACCTTCATCACACCCAGCAGCTCCTTAGGCTGTGGCACAGCCAGCTATTCCCATGGCCAGGTGCTGCTTCCATGCCTGACCTCCCCACAGTGCTGCATGCTGGTGGGTGGGTGGGATGCTTGGCCAGACCTCCCTTCCCTGTCCCTCTCCCTGTTTTCCCACCCAGCACGGCTGTTCCCTCTCTCCTTTTCCATGAGATCTTCTGCAAGGTAATGAGCTCTGAAATGGTCATGGCACGGAGTGTGGTGAGTACCAGGAGCCTGGGAAGGATGCAGGTGGTGGCAGGAGTGAGTGAGAATGCCCAAGAGCTGCTGTGGACAATGTGGAAAGAACAAGGTGGAAAAAAGCCACTAAGTCCAGCCAAGGATGGAGTTCTCTCCATCCATGCAGACCTTTCCTTCATGAGATGACATCTTTACTGTTAAAAAGTTTAACTGTGCATTCTGTGTGGCTCACATCCCAGCAGGAACAATGTCTGGGGAAGGAGTGGAATCTGAGTGAAGCAGGGCTGGGGGACATTAATGTCCCCCCAGCTACCTGGGGCTACCAAACACTGTCTTTGGGCTAGTGCTGGGCTCTGTGGGGCAGAAGGTGAGACCCATCTGTGGGAGGAGCTGGGTCAGGGTTAGGAGGGCCAAGAGCAGCTGATGTGCATAACCTCTGGGATTTTTCCCCTTTTTCCTGTTACAAAAACCTCATCTTGAGAGCTTTTCCCACCTGCACCACAGGAAGGCCGAGCAGGAACTTCCCTGAGGGTGGCCAGCTTTCCATCCCCGCTTTCCAGGGGATTTCTCCCTCTTTTCTCCACAACTCCTCTCCCCGGCCAGCAGGGATGGTGCAGGGCCAGCTCTCCCCGCGGGGCTGGCTCAGCAGCAATAAAGCTGTCGGCAGCAGCGCTCCGGGCAGCCTCGCTGGAGATGCAATTTGGGAGGCAGAGCTCAGCCCGGCTTCCCTTCCACCCCTCCATCACCGCCGCTCCACGTGCCAGCAGACAGAGCTGGAGCAGAGCTGGCGGCCAGCATGTCTGCTGAGGAGGAAGAGGCTGTCTGTGAGCACTGGGGAAACCCTACAGACCCTCCAGCTTCCCAAGGGATTCCCAAAGCAGCCTGAGAATCTCCGTGGCCATGAGAACCATCAGCTCTGCAGCAGTGAATGCACCAGAGGTATACTGTTCCCTTCCCAACATCGTCCATGGGGAAACTGAGGCAGGAGGTTCCCAGAGGTGATGCTCCACAACCCCTCAGTCCCACCAGCAGAACACAGAGGGTGCTCAAGAAATAAGGAATTTCCAGCCTGGCAAAAATTCAGATGTTTCTGAAGGTGGGGACCATCTTTAAATACAGAACTTTGGAATTTCACCTACAGGGAAATATCCACGAGAGGAAATACTTCCTCCTGTCTTACAAATAAAACTAAATACAAGAGAGGAATAAGGCACAGCACAAGGCACTGACCCTCCTGAAACACAGTGCTTTCAGAACCCTGAATGGGTGTTCTCTGAAGAGGTTTTCATCAAACCAAACTGTGCCTGCGAAATGCTGTCTGGTGAAACTCTATTCAGCTGGAAAAACACTGTCTAGCTTTTCCCCTTCAAGTTATCTCTCTAGACCTCTTACAGAGTCTTATTTTTTAACTCCTTTCTGAGATGGGCTTCACTTCTCCATCTCAAGGCGCCCACAAATCATTATTTGCCTCACCTTTTAATCTCATTTCAATTGCTTCTGTTGCTGCTGTGGTTTGATTCACTCTTGAATGTCTCTGAGCTTCTCTGTGAACTTCAGAAGGAAGTGTTTTCTTATTTGGCACTGGAGATGCTGCTGAAATCGTTCAACACATGAAATAAAGGAGCTATTAGATATCTCTGAAAATTCAAAGATAGGGATAGGGATAGGGATAGGGATAGGGATAGGGATAGGGATAGGGACAGGGACAGGGATAGGGATAGGGATAGGGTGGTTGGTGATGCTCTCAGCACATGAAGTTGTGTGCAGGGAAGCAGCTCCTGCCTCATGTCCTGGGACATGAGAGTGTCACTTGGGACCTTTCTGCTTCATTCCCTGTCTCTCAGGCACACTGTGGGATTTTTGGAATTGTCCTGTGCAGGGCCAGGATTTGAACTCAATGATCCTTGTGGTTCCCTTCCAGCTGAGGATATTCTGATTCTCTTCTGTGTTTGCTGTGTTATTTCTGTTCATCCTGGCACCCAGGGAATGCTGGGGTCGGGAGGAGCTCTGGCCCTTTGCAGAGGGCTTGGCGAGGGATGAAGAGGTATTTCTGTATCCACTGCTCTCACTGGAGGCTCCAGGCTGACTTTCTCATGGGAAGAGCAGTCTGGGTCTGTCCAAGTGACCCCTGCCTGTGTGTATTTGTCCATGTGACCCTGACATCTCTCCCCCCATGGCAAACACTGGCCCTGGCCAAGCCCCCCTGGCCTTTGGGATGGGGGGGAGCCCCCCAAGGTGGGTTCTGGGGATGGAAAGGGGGTCTGGCAGTGCACTGAAGGGTGTGTGATTTCCCATTTCCTTTGGGGCTGACGATGCTGGTGGGACTGAAGAGCCCAGTGAACCCAGGAGCCCCCAGTGCAGCTGACAGCTCGGCTGGAAAGAGCCACAGTCCCATCCCAGCCTCGTGTTGTTGTTGGCAGGCAGGCACTGAGGCCTCCAGGTTGCGTTTGTCAAGAGCACAAGCAAAGGAAAATTGTTCTCATCTGAACAAACACCATCGGTTCTGCCAGCTGTCCCAGTGCCCCAGCAGAGCACTCACGTGAGGCCTTTTCCCCAGGCTGGTGACTGGTTTGACTGGCAGCTCAGGAGGAGTTTTCCCTCCATCTCCCATGCAGGTGATGGCATGGGGTCAGTGTGGACACCCCGAGCACTGCCCTTCTCTGCTCACCTGGGGCACAGGGAAGGGCTCTGAGGTGGGGCTGCACTTCCCCAAGGGTGGCAGGAGGTGACACATCTGGGCTGGTGGTGTTGGAGTGAAAATGCTGCCACCAGCCCCAGCTTTGCCTCGGGGATGCATTGGTGGCAGTTTGTTGTGTTGGCTCCACCTGGCAATGGTCAGTGTCTGTCTGTCTGTCTCTCGTGTGGCTGCTGAAGGACACAGCCAGCTCCACCCCACAGAGCTCCCACAGGTAATCCCTCTGACACCTGCCCCTCCCCAAACACTGTCCCTTTTAGCCCTTCTCTGTGTTTTTCCCCAAAACCAGCTCCCGTCCTGCTTTGGGATCTGCCCTGCAGAGTCTCAGGTGGGGCTGAGCACAGCTTGTGTCACTTTTACTTTCACTGCCTGAAACCACCAGCTCGAGTGTCTCACACAGACAAATCCATTGATTCCTCCCCCTCTGCAGGGAGGACGTGGTTTCCCAGGGCTGCAGAGATGACTGAGAACAGAGCCCTGCTAGCAGATGTGCTGTCCCCATGTCCCCAGCCAACCCAAACAGCACCGAGTGACCCACTACCATATATTATATTGTATTAGAATATCATCTTCTCTTCAGAACTGCTGCCTGCTGGGTGTCTGCTGCAGAGGAATTTCTGTGCCCTGAGAAGAGGGTGGCTCTGGGGACCCCAGAGGGATCTGCCTGCTCGGCTGGGGATGAAAATATCTCCTCTCTGTGTTTGCCAGATCCCAGAGCAGAGCTGTGCTCCTCTGTGTGCAGTGAGAGCATCAGCAGTGTGGGCTGGGATTGCCTCCATGGCTGTGCTCAGCCATGCTCAGCTTTGTGGTGAGGAGGAAGGATTTGTCTCCCAGAGGGATAGCCTCCCCATCCTTTCCCCCTCTCCCAGCAGATGGGCAGGTGCTCCCCATCCCTGCTGAGGTCAGATTTGGGATAATCAGATTTGGGATTGCCACAGCCCAGGTGTGACATCTCCACCAAGCTCAGCCATGTCTGCTTTCACAGCTCTGCTGAAGCTCCCAGGTGAACCCCAGGTTGGCACTTGGTTGCCAAAAATTGGTGCAGCAAGTCCTGGGAGTCTCTCCAAAGGACAGCTGCCTCCTCCAGGGAGGTTTTTGGGAACAGCCTCCTGCCACCCCCAGCCTCCTGTCCCCATCCCACAGTCCTGCAGGACACAGATCTTGGGATCCCAGAGGGATCTGCCTGCTTGGTTGGTGACAAAAACACCTCCTCCCTGTGTTTGCCAGATCCCAGAGCAGAGCTGTGCTCCTCTGTGTGCAGTGAGAGCACCAGCAGTGTGGGCTGGCATTGCCTCCATGGCTGTGCTCAGCCATGCTCAGCTTTGCTGCCTGGTGGGTGTTTTAATGGGAAAACTTCCCTACAAACCCTGCCTGGCTGCAGCTCAGCCCAGCCCTCACTCCCTGCTCTCGTATAGCTTCGATCTGCTCCTGATTGCCAGAGAACAAACCCCACCTGCTTCCTACCACCCACAGGCAGCCCACCAGCCCCACAGCTCCACTTCCCAGGTTTAAACTCACCTCTTATTGCTGCCCTCGCCTGTAAGACATTTCCAAAGTGCCTGACAAAAAATATACTCAAAAACCTCCCTGAAGTGGGAACATGAAGGATATCTGTTGTGCCATGAAGGATATCTGTTGTTTTAGAGCATCTCCACCTCTCTGGGTACCTCCTGGCACCACGAGATGGAGGGGGCAAGAAAGGCCACAAAACAACTTAAAAAGTGAGTAATTTTTCCTCCTTCAAACCCCACCGTGGGTCTCTCATCAGTGCTAGGAAATGCATCTGCGTTCCTCTTTTACTGCTCGCTGCTATTTGGTGATTAAAAAACGGGGAAGCTGGGGCCATTCATTCTTGACCTGCAGGAAAGCAGAAGGCTTATAAAAAACTCTGAGTGCTGCAGGAATTATGAGGTAATTAAAAAAAAAAAAAAAAATCAGGCCAGAGCTGGGAGCAGGTCAATAAAAGCAGGAGGAACTGACGTCAGCCCCATGCAGGATGTGGGGACTGAGTTCTCTGCTCCTGGTGCTGAGCCCCTGGTGGGGCTGGAGCCTCGTGCTTCCCACTGGCAGGGATTTGGGGATTCAGGGCACAGAACAGGTTCTGGGGCTGGCTGGGATCTCATTTCCATGGTGCATTCAGCTGACTTGGATCTCTCCCTCAAAAATGTAAATCCCGTGGGAGCCTCAGCAGTGGATGCTTCACCAAAGCAAGATGAAGAGGTACCAAAAAACCCAAAAATGAATATTCAAAGGGATGAGGAGGAGTTGCAAATTGCCATTTTGGGGGTTAAGAGGCCAGGTTTTAAGGGGGAAGCATATTTTTCTCACCACAGGGTCAAAAGTATTAAACCAGGGGGAAAAAACTGGTTTTTATTTATGTAGAATTTATCTGGGGGCAACTCACATCATTGCTCTGGGACCAAGATGTTTTGGAAGCAAAAACTGGTGCTTTACATGATAAAACCACATCAGCTGGCAGGGAGAGCAGAGCTTTGGTGTTTGACAGCCAAGTGGCCAAAACAGCTTTCGAAGCAGAGAATGGGAACAGAGGTGGGATGTCCCTGCTGTCCAAGGCACAGGGAGGAGGAGAGAGGAGCTCCTCCTGTGCCCTCAATATCCCTGAGCCTTTCCCACTTGTCCAGGACTCTGTCCCTTCCTGGCTGGAGCTGACAGCCCCAGAGCACACACTGAGCTCTCTTATCCTGCCCTGCCTGCTTCCCCAGTGCCAGCTCCACATCAAACACCAGGAGCCACAGAGCCTGGCTAGCACTGCTCCCCTGGGAAGCAGAGAGCAAATATCTGCCAGCTGGGAAGGCAGCAGAGTGGTGGAGAGGAAGGATTTGTGTTCCAGAGCTCCATCCTTTCCCCCATCCTCTCCCAGAAGATGGGCAGGTGCTCCCCATCCCTGCTGAGGTCAGATTTGGGATTATCAGGTTTGGGATTGCCACAGCCCAGGTGTGACATCTCCACCAAGCTCAGCCATGTCTGCTTCCACAGCTCTGCTGAAGCTCCCAGGTGAACCCCAGGTTGGCACTTGGCTGCCAAAAATTGGTGCAGCAAGTCCTGGGAGTCTCTCCAAAGGGCAGCTGCCTCTTCCCAGGGAGGTTCTTGGGATCAACCTCCTGCCACCCCCAGCCTCCTGTCCCCATCCCACAGTCCTGCAGGACACAGATCTTGGGTATGAAATGCCAGCAGTGCTCAGCTGTTCTGTCAGGCTTGAGAATTCCTGGTGGGAATTACAGCCCTGCCTTTAACAGCCTTACCAAGCACATTCCCATCCCCCATAACCTCTTGGGGATCCCTGGAACCCAGTCCTGAGCCAAACACCTTTTGGGTAGCCAGCAGAGAAGGGAAGGTTTTCCCTGTCCATTCTCCCATAATAATTTCTGGCTTCATTAATACATTTTCCCTGTCTGGGATCCATCTGAAAGCCAAGCTGTGACTTTTCCCTTGAAAGAATCTCAGGTTTTTGCGTGTTTTCAGACTCTTTATTCAAATATAAGGCCTTAATGAGAATGATACAGGGGAGAAATCCAGCTTCACTGCTTCATTTCCTAAATATTTTCATCCCAGCTGATGGTATCAGGTTGGTGTCTGTGGGGTTTTTTTTCCCATTTTATGAATGAAGATAATACTTTTGCAGAAAGGGAGGTGTGAGCTTGGATGTTTTCCTCCTCAGATTTTAGTGATCATTAATAATGCCTGCAGTGCTTTCTGTTAAGCATGAGCCAAAGCTTTGGGATGAAACTGCTTCCTAGTGGAAAATGGATTTTTTTCCAAATCATGAGGTTTTGCAAAGATGACACCTTGCTTCTGATAAATTCTTTTCCCTTTGTTTCCAGATTTTTGTCTTGCTCTTGCAAAAAAAAACTTGCCAGGTATATATTTAGATCTATATTTATGACAGAGCTGCCTGCTTTAAACAAATCATTAGTTAATGAAATGGAATATTTCTGCCTGGTTAAGAGAGAAAAATTGCAGCTCCTTGTAACTGAAAGGGAGTTTGCTGTGAGCTCCTCTCGAAGGCAGGCTGTGCCCAAATCAGGTGAGATTTGCCACATCTCCCTGCTCACCCCAAAGCTGGGAAGTGCAGGAGATGGAGATACCCAGGGAGGAGCAGGAAGCAGATTTTGCCTCCTGAACTCAGCGCAGTCTCATCTCTGCCTTGTGATGAATCCCAGCTGATTTTCCAGCCTGAGCTGTCCAGCCACTCGTGTGGGATTATCAGCTGGAACTTTTACAGGCTGGATGTGGGGTTTGTGGCTTCCTCTCCCTCTCTCTGTCTCCAAAATCCGTGATTCTTCATAAATCATCCTCTAGCCTGAGTTGAGTCTTGCTGTTTTAAGTTTAACTAGATTATTTTTTTGCTGATAAGCCAGACTTTGAATTCTTCCCAAGATCACGGGTTGGGGCCCAAAATATCAAGGAGGAGAGGCTGTTCATCGTGATCTATCACATGCAGGGGAGCAGCACTGAGCCCTCAGGTTTCCCTTAGATCAGCACTTAAAGGCACTGCACTTCAATCTCATGGAGCTGGTGGGAGGGAAGAGCCAGGGATCTCAGCAGATAGATGGAAAATGGACTGGGAAGACAGGGAAATGTTGTGTTGTGCATGTTTCCTGCACTGTATCAGTGCCAGCAGCTTCCTAAGGCTTTGATCCTGACTGCACTCCAGATTTCTACTCTTCAGCTGAGACCCAAATCCACCCAAGGGTGGGATTGAAGTGGAGCAAAGCATGGAGAGAACCTGCTACACCCTCTTGTTGTTCCCCTTATTCTTCTTTGCCACCACTCTGACACCACATAAATTTCTTTTCCTTGACAACTCCAGGCAAATGTGTCACGATTTCAGATCCATCATGATCCCATCCTTGTGCTCCCAGCCAGTGCCTGAGCTCCTCTCCCAGCATCACTGTTGCCTTTGGCCTCCTCCTCAGAGCCCAGAGCAGCTCCCATCCCATCCCACAGAGGTCTCCAAGCTGTGTTCCTGTAGGATTAACCCTGCACAGAACCAGAGCAGCACAGGTCACCCTTAAATCAGGGAAGGACCAGCCCAGCTCTGGGTGGAGCAGCTCTGTGAGGGGCTTTGGTGGGAGGTGGGAGGTGGAGGAATCCTCCTCGAGGCAGTCCATGTGCTAACATGTGGAAAGAACAGATTAATCAGGATTAGGTATTCCTGGTGAGAGCAGCAGGGAGAAATGGTCAGGATTCATAAGACATGTGCATGGTTGTGGTTTCTAGAGCCATTCTCCCTCTGCTAACACCTACTGGGCAGCTCAGTCCCTTCCACCTCAACCTGCCCTGGGCTGGCTGTGATCCCCCAGCCTGACTCATCCCACCAGTTTAGCCAAAAAAAACCCCATCCCTGCTGTCCCAGCATCCCCCCAGTCCTGGATGGGGATGGCACATCTTTTATCTCACTTGGCCCAGCAGGCCATGAGTCCCTGCAGCTCCTGTGTCACACTTATCAGTCAGTTTGTTGTGCTGGAAAATCCATGCTGCTGCCCAGCTGGGGGCTGGAGATCAGCCAGGGGCCATCCATGGGAAAGCAAGATGGGAGACATGGTGAAATTCTTCATGGCAATTTCTCTTGTTTCTGCTTTTCTTTTCTATTTTTTTTTAAATTTTTATTTTGGGGGGAAATTTTAAACCACAAAGATGCCATTTTTGTTTTTTCACAGCTCGGGAAGGTCAGTGCCTGTGAGCTGATGGCATCTGTCCTGTCAGATGAATCTGAATCAGCCTTCCTGATGAAGCCACCAGCACATGCAGCACCAACAGCTTCCCCTCGGAGACTTTCAGGAGATCAGTTTGGCTGGCAAAGGCTGGGACCTCCTCAGGTGTGGGCTGTGCTCCTCTCCAGGGAATCCCATTGACAGCATCCTCTGTGGATTTGGTGTGTCCTGCATTCCCTCCCACCTCTCCTGCCTGCAGCCATCACTTCACAATGAAACTCCCAAGGTGAATCCCTCTGAGAGGGGGAGAGCTCCATCCCGGATCTGCTGATGGATGTGTGTTTTCCTTGGCCTTCCCTGCCTCGTGGCTGCTGGATAGTTATCTGAGTGATGAATTCATCTGCACAGGGACCCCTGGATCGTGGGGCAGAGGGAAAGCATTTGTTACAGCGGCTTGGCATGAGGGAGAAGGAATAACAAAGAGGAGAGGGGTGCTGGTTGCACATCAAAGCTGTGGCTCAGCTTTCCAAGCCCATTTTTTTCCTAGCCTATCTCCTAGATTTCATCTGGCTGTGGTGAAAGCAGGCACAAGCCAGTGGTCTTGTGCGTTGGAGGAGAGAGACACGGGAGTTTCTGAATTCCAGTTATGCTGGGCATGTTACTTCCCTCATTGCCTATCCTGATGGTTTTTTCATGGGGTGGAGAGCCCTGCTATTCCACGGAAATGGGTTTTTTCAAGGCATGGAGAGCCCTGCTATTCCATGGAAATGGGTTTTTTCATCAGGTTGAGAGCCCTGCTATTCCATGGAAATGGGTTTTTTTCACGGGGTGGAGAGCCCTGCTATTCCATGGAAATGGGTTTTCAAGGCATGGAGAGCCCTGCTATTCCATGGAAATGGGTTTTTTCATGGGGTTGAGAGCCCTGCTGTTCCATGGAAACGGTTTTTTCAAGGCATGGAGAGCCCTGCTATTCCATAGAAATGTTTTTTTCAAGGCATGGAGAGCCCTGCTATTCCATGGAAATGCTGCAGCTCCAGGCCAGGGCTGCCACAGGGGATTGGGACAGGGAACATCAGTGTCACACCTCAGCTCACACCCAGAGCCCAGGGGTGAAAATGCCCAGCTCCCTCCAGCCCTGCTGCTCCACATCCCACACCCCGTGTGGAGCCAGCAGCTGCCAGCTCGCTGAGCTCACAGATTGCAGCAGCAGGGAGAGAGGGAGAGCTGAGAGCTGAGCTCTCACCTGTGGCACCTCCTTGTGCCTGTGTGTGTGTAGGTGTGGGATGCTCCTGAGGGATGAGGATCCTTCTTCCCCTAAACCACCTGGGCTTGGGTCTGGGAGCCTTTCCTCAGGACTGAGTGCCCCAGCAGGAGCCTGAAGTCCACAGGGTGGGACCATGGGCTTTACATCCCCTGGAAGGAGAGGCAGGCAGTGCTGTCTGTGACAGCTGAAACCCAAACACCCCTTAGGGACAGCAGGATGACCTGGAGTTGTTTCAGGAAATAGATACCATGAGGAAAGATGAATGGAACAAATCCAGCCCAGGGATGCAGGGCCAAGCACTCCTGGGACGTTAGGAAGGTGCAGGTAGGTCTGTAGAGCCATTTGGGAAGAGGTCTGACCCCTATTTCTGTGCCATGTAGCTCTGAAAACAAACCCCTGTCTTTTCTTTCTAACTCCAGGACCCAAAAGTGGAACCAGGATCCCAAGTGGTCCCACAGAACAGTTGTGCCTCTTGCCTGGGTTTCTCCAAGCTGTGTCCCCAGGGCAGCTGTGTGTCACCCAGGCCTGTCAGAGGAAGCAAACCCTCATCCCTTTGGGCTGCCAGATCACAGGGCTGCCCTTGGAAAGCTCAGCAGATCCTCCTGGAGCTTCTGGAGATCATCTGGGTGGCACAGCAGTAGAGCAAAAAGCTGGAAGATGGGTTAAATTTCCTTTTCCCCACAACCTCCAAGCGTTCAGCACGGGACCTTTTGCCAGCATTGTGCAATTCCTTGAACTTTAGCTCTGCTTTCATCCATTCCACAGAAACCTCCAGGGAAAGGAATGTTGCTGATTCCTGCCTTGAGCTGTGATCAAAACCTTCCCAGGCCATTGTTCTGTGTCCTGTCAGGACTGTCCCCAGGGCAGCTGTGTACCTGGATCAGGAGTGTTCCTCCATCACAGCCAACACTTCTCAATCCCTGAAAAGCCATCCTGCAGATGCCTTGGAAAATCAGCATTGTCCCTGTGACTTCTGGTCACCCAAAACCACACTGAACTCTCAGATGTTTGTTTATTTGCTTGTTTTGGCACGAGGAAAAAGAGCAAAATTTAAGTTTAGGGAAATGTATCATGCATCCTTCATCTGGCAGTGTGGCTCTGGCTGGAAAAGCTGCTCTCCACTTCCTTCCCTTATCAGAAATATCAGTGAATGGGGTGGTTAATGTGGGAAAGGCACTGAGACAGCAAAAGGCACTGTCCACATATTGCTGCTGCAGTTATTAATAGCCTGGCTGTTGAGCAATGTTTCTGGGCAGTGCCAGCTCCAGGAATCGTGGATTTTTGGAGGATCCATGTACTCACTCAGCTCATCCAGGTGGGGTGTGAGCTCTGGGTTTGGGGCTCTTCCAGGTGATTTGGCAATGACTCTGTTCTCTCAGGGGATGAGCTGGAGGGCAGTGTAAGCCCACAGGCACCAGAGCAGGCAGGGGTGGAAACATTCTGCTTTTTTGGGAAATTGGGAGTGGGAGAGAAGAAAGCAAAGGAGTTCACCCAGGCAAGGAGGGTGCACATGTGCTGTCCAGATTACAGCCACCCAGAGCCTCCTCTTTCCAGGAAAGGGCAGCTCTCCCCAGCCCAGCCTTCCAAGGCCACTTTTTGTTGGAAATGATGACAAGCTGTGTGTCACAATCCCAGCTGGCTCTTTGTCATTGTCCCACCTCCTGCCACTCCAGAGCATTTCCCCCAGGGATGATTCCAGCCCTGCCAGTTCTTCCAGGACCTCTAAGATTATCAGTTTCACATGAGGCCAGTTGCCTGCAGTCCAGTGTCCATCCCAGCTGGTGACTGACAGTTTTTGGCAGGAGGGAAAGCAATGCCATGCATTGGAATTGGGCTGTGGTTGGGGTTTTTCTCCCTTTGTTGTTTGGAGTTTTTGATCAAATCCAATTTTTTAACACCACAGGGTCAAGCCATCTCCATGTGCTCATGGGAAGCAAAGTTGGGCTTGCATTTAAGGGGAAGGGTTTGGAAGGGGACAAGGAAGATAAATGCTGTATTAAGGACCTGAATTTAACTGCTAGTATAGCTCTGGGTGTGGATCCAGGATCCCTGCTCCAAGAGCACAGAGAGGTTAAAATATTTACTTCTCCTTCTCCAAACCCACAGCTTTTAAGCTCCTTTAAGGCATCTGCAGATGAGGCAAAATCATTTAAATGATGCAGATTATCTAAAGACCCTTCCCAAACTTGTCTGCAGTTAGAGAAATCATGTTTTGAATCCTAGAGTGTCCTTCAAAAAACTGGAAGTGAAATTTGACCTAAAAAATCTCCAAGGACTGAGTTCTGATGGATTTAATTACTCAAATCCTGTGTTTGTGCATTGCAGGTCAAACCAGGATGTCCATGCTCTGCAGACTTGACAGGAAAAGTGGGAATTCAGCCTGGAGGAATGAGCCAGCACAAGCACAAGCAGAAAATACCCAATTCCTACAAACCCTTCTCTTTGTGTCTGAATTAAGGCGTGAATCCCCTTCCTCCCTGGCCCAGGAAGGACCACACTGCATCCCTTGTTTGTCCCCCACAGTTCGTGGTACCACCGTGCTGCCCCAGGCTGGGCATGGCCATTGTGATCCAGACAATGGGATGGAGAATGAATGGAAAATGATCTCCTGTGTCCAGCTGACAAGCAGCTCTCTGTTCCCCAGGCAAGTTCCCAGCTCCTGGGTGAAGGGAGCATTCCCACCCCAGGAAATCCCTGCTTTGATCTGCCTGCTGCTGCCTTGCTGCTCCGTACAGCTCCTGGGTAATCCAGTGCTTTACAAAATGGAGAGAAGGAAAATATTCTTTAAAAGCCAGATTTACTGGTGATTCTTGAGGAGCCTCCCACAAAATCTGCTTATAGGAGCATGGCAAGGGAGCAGAGGAGGGGGAGCCCTCTGGAGCACCCAGGCTGTTGGATGGATAATACTCACTCAAGTCTGTGTTTTCCTCAAACCATCTCAGCCACTTCTTACAACACTGAGGGCACAGATTCACCCAGAGTGTGTAGAGGACACTTGGGTTTAGCATTTTCCATGCCCTGTTTTGTATGTCCAGAACCACAGAGCCCCAGAATGGTTTAGAAGGGACCTCAACACTCATCCCTTTGCAATCCTCTGCCGAGAGCAGAGATTCCTTCCACTATCCCAGGTTGCTCCCATCCCACCTGGCCTTGGACACTTCGGGAAACAGGGGGAATAAAAGGGTTTTGGGGAGTGTATATGACCATGGGGGTTCAGGATGAGGTTTTTCCTAGCTGATGCCATCCCAGAATTGTAGATTCCATCCTCTCCTCACCCAGCCGCCCCTGCCTCTGTGATGCTTCCCATGGTGGTGTGGAGCAGGCAACAGCTGTGGGAAAGGAGCTGTAAAGAAAATAATCTGGGCTATTTCTCTGCAAGAGTGCCAGCAGGAAGGGGCTGGGATGAAGGAAATCCAAGTTCTCTCTCACCTGGTTCCTGCAAAGGTCTCATGAGCTCACCAACCATATTCCAGTTTGCTTACTGGTGCAGTCTGGCTGGCTGGGGGTGGAAGCACTGGTTGGGGGAAAGTGAAGGCAGGACAGGATTTTTGCATGACAAATTATGTCAACTGCCAAACCCAATTTTCTCAAGTTTTCTATTTGTTTTTGTTTTAATGTACTTTTGAGAGATGGCCAAACTTAGGGAAGTTTAGCCCAAAAGGAATTGTGTCCAAAGAATTTATGAGCAACTTAAAAAGAAAAGGCAGTGAGAAGAAACTGAAAGCCAGATGTAGCTGCAGTTTTAGATGGCTTTTAGTTTAGTTTCAGATATTTTTTAGGGGCTCTGACAGGGAATTGTTGGATTTTTGCAATGGGTCTGTAATTGAGTATTGAGGCAACTTTGAACTTTTGATCACTTATTTCTTGGTCTTCTGCCCACATCCAAAATTATCTATACAGGGAGTATCTGACCATCTCGTTAACCTCTTGCTTTTAGATGCTGAGATGGGGAAGAGAACAGCAGGAATCAGCAGAAATGCTGTGAAAACATGGATTTAGGAGCTCTAAACACCCCAAGCAGAGCAGAGAGCTGCTCTTTTCAAAGGCACATCCTGGGGAAGGAGCTCCAGAGAAAAATGATACTCAAATTAAACAGCTCAGCAAGATTCATGTGTTATGTACTTCATTAAACTCACCTTCTGGCAGGAAGTGATCTGGGAACATCAGAAAACCTTGGCTTTGCTGAGGGAAGGTTGGGATAGAGGTGAGTTGAGGACGAAATGTCCACTGTTCACAGCAGGGACAAGTGGCTTTTGAGGGGGACAAAGCAAACCCAACCCCACCAGGACATCCTTGATTGAACCTCTGTCCACCAGAGGTAAGAGGTGAGGCTGAGAGATACTCAAGACACAGGAATTCCCTGTTACAAATAAGGGCTCAGATTTTTTTAAACTGGTACAATTTTTTTAGGGAGAAATCAGTGACAGCACTGCCATGGGGCCAAGGATTAAATGGAAAATCTCAGCTAAACCAGGATGGAGGAGACTTGCACAGCTTCTGTGGAAAATGGAAAGGATAATTAGGGTAGGGCAAGGACATCAAGAACATCAGCATCCTCTGGTGCTTCTCTTCTTTGAAGGAAGGTAGAATCACAGAATCACAGGATGGTTTGGGTTGAAAGAGACCCTAAACTCCCCCAGCCCCTGCCATGGCCTTTCCACCAGACCAGGTTGCTCCAAGTCCCATCCAGCCCGGCCTTGGACACTCCCAGGGATCCAGGTGCAGCCACAGCTTCTCTGGGCACCCTGTGCCAGGGCCTCACTGCCCTCATAGCCAAAAATTCCTTCCCAATATCTCATCTCTCCCTGCCCTCTGGCAACCCCCATTCCCCTGTCACCCCAGCAGGCTGACACTTTGGCACCACTGGCTAATGTGGAGCTGTTGGTGCCCAGGCTGGGAGAGCAGCCTCCTCCTCCTCCTCCTCCCTCCCCTGCCCTGTGCCCCATCAGCATCAGGCCTGGTGCTCTCCAGTGTGTTGAACTCCCCTCTGTGTTCTGCCAGAGACTGTTATTAAGAAATAAGGCTCTGCCTTTTCATCATTGCTCCCAGCGTCTGTCTGATGTCATTCTGTCTGGCAACCAAGCCATCAAACAGAGGCTCCCCGGGGAGAAATTCCTCAAACAAACAGCCAGCAGGAAAAAAAATAATAACCCATTAAACATAATAAAATGCAAAGCCCCACAGCATTGTCCTGAGAAATGAGAAGGCAGTGTAACCTTGACTCCAAGCACAGAAAGGTGTCTCCTGCCCCAGCCCAGAGCAGGGATGAGCTCTGGGCTCACCTGGGTCATTGTCCTTCACTGAAGCTGTTGCAGAGCTGAGATCACGAGGTTCAAATCCACATTTTGGCCAGCAGCACCTGCTGCCATCACTGCCACCTGCAGAGCCTTCCTGTGCTCCACCAGCACAGACCAAGCAGGTTCAGCTCCCCATGGCTTTTAGCAGTTGGCGTTTTTTCCATTGTGTGAGGCATGTGTGTGCCTGCAGAGCAAATCTTGGCTCTGCTCCCCCAAATCCATTAATTCCTGCAGGCTGCAGGGTGACAAATCCCCCGTGCCAGCTGGGAGCCCTGGGATGTGTGCTGGCTTCTCATTTTGGCAGCTCTGCTTTTGATTCACAGACCTGCTCACTGAAATAGGGAAGGCTGAAGGAAGTTCATGCAACCCCATGCAAGACTTCAGCCCCAAACTGGGAGAAAGAACCCTCTAAGTGCTTTGTTTTCAAAATCAAACCAACCAAGCAGTGACTCGCCTCTGGGTTTGGACAACAAAGCTAGGAAGAATGGGGTTTAATCACCAAACCATGGAATCACAGGATGGTTTGGGTTGGAAGGGACACCTCAGTCCATGGAGCAGTGTTTGAAGTGGGGCTGCCATGGAAGGGAGTGAATTGTGCTGATGAAAAGCTGCCCATTCCAGTTGGATCCCAGCTGGACAATCTTGGATCCATCCCCCACACATCTGTAGCTGTGATCCTCCTTTCCAAGCTGCTTCTCCTCAGAGCACTTCACAGAGGTCATTCCTCTTTGCAAGCCTCCTTCCCTCTTGCCTTGCAAACATCTCTGCCGTTTTCTTCCCTCCTGCTGGGAGGTTTCAGGAAACCCTCTTCATTTTTCCTGCTGAAGCCACCTGCTCTTCACTCAGCTTCCCTGGGAAACTTCCCACCAGCAGCTCTGCTGTATAAAACAGGTCCATTTTCATCACCAGGACCCAGAGCTGAGAGAGGAATTTGCTGCTGCTGACAGCCTGAGGCTGGACGAGCAACCCGCAGCCCCAAAATGAAGTGTTGGTGGTTTCTTTGTGGTTTCACAGGGTCACTGCTGCAAGGCTGAAATGAAACCCAGGGCAGGAGCTTCCCAAGGAGCAGCTCCAGCAAACCTGGGAGAGGCTGGTGAGAAGTCCACCCACCTGAATGAGATGCAGCAGGATTGTTCCCTGCTCCCTGCAGGATCTCAGCCCTGGGCTCTCGTGGGTTCGGGTAGTGCAGCAATCTCAGGGCTGTCTCTCATTCACTGTTTCTGCTTTTCTGCTTTTTCCCAGGGTGGGAAAACTTTTGGAAGCTCCTAGGAAATGTCTCTTTTTTCCTGCTGCTCAAGTTTCCTTCCTTGCAGATTGCAATAAAACAGCAATGTGCAGTTAGAACAAAACAGCCTCTCCAGCTCTTCCAGCTGTTCCATGGGAGGTCATTGCTTCTCACCTTTCCAAGGCAGTACTGTGTGTTCCCTGGCACTGTCTCCTTCCTTTGCATCCAGAGGGGAAACTGAGGCACAAATCTGACCTTTTCAGGAGGAGACCTTCTCCAGAGCTCTGCATGATCTGAAGAGATGGCGCAAATACCCCATTTCCAGCCAGGGATTTGACTGTATTTCCATGTTTCAGTTTCCCCTTGAATAGAGATTTTCTCCCCTCTGGGATCCTACACAAATCTCCCTTTCCAGCTCTCTTAGGTGTGATCCTCACTCCCAAGCGCCCCAAAACCCCAAAAAAACCCCTTTTTGGGTCTCAGAGGGGCTGGTATCTCTCACACTTGGCTGGGGGAGCTGTAAGGTTTTCCAATCATCTCTTAATGATAGGAAAGCAGCTTGTATTCCCTCTCTTCCCCAGTCTTGGCAGGGAAGGTGGAATGTGGATCGTGGAGAGGTGCAGCCACCTTTCAGGCCAGCAGCTGCTTTGGGGGATGGGTTAGATAAATGTGTAGGATTTCCAACCAGCCCTACCCTTCCCAGCCAGGGGGGATGGCTGAGTGGGATAATTCTGTGTTCATCTCGGGTGATCCTTGCTTGGGAAGCAACAGCAATGGCTCTGCTTGGCAGCTGAGGAGATTGCAGAGATAAAACCAGGTCAGCTTGCTTTGGAAAGAGCTTAGGCACACAGGGATCTCATCCTGGACATCTTTGGGATGCTCAGGCTGTCCCAGAGGGAGGAAGGAGGAACCAACCCTGCTTTGAAGACCTGTTTTTCCCCCTGCTCTGTGAAGGGGGAGCAGGGATGTGGCAGGGCTGTTGCCCCAGCATTTGTTGGGTGGATATATCAGGCTCAGGAGTGAAGCTTTCCGAGTGTTTTTCCATCAGATTTTACCCCCTTGGCCTGTCACCCACTTTCCATGGTGGCAATGGGACACCTGGGCAGCAGAGAGACCACCCCAATGCATTCATGGGCAGGAGGATTCACAGACATGGGCAGGCTGGAGAAGATCCACATCTCTGGACACATGGATGGGTGATGGATGGATGATGGATGGATGGATAGATGGATGGATAATGAATGGATGATGGATGGATGATGGATGGATGGATGGATGGATGGATGGATGGATGGATGGATGGATAATGGGTAATGGATGATGGATGGATGGATCAGGGACAGATGGATGGATGGATGGATGTACAATAGATGGATGATGGATGGATGGATGGATGGATGGTGGAGGGATGGATGGATGGATGGATGGATGGATAATGGATGGTGGATGGATGGATGGATGGCGGGATGGATGGTGGAGGGATGGATGGATGGATGGATCAACGGTGGATGGATGGACAATGGATGGATGATGGATGGATAATGGATAATGGATGATGGATGAATGGATCAGGGACAGATGGATGGATGGATGGATGTACAATGGATGGATGATGGATGGATGGATGGATGGATGGATGGATGGATGGATAGATGGATGGTGGAGGAATGGATGGATGGATGGATGGATGATGGATGGATGGATGGATGGTGGATGGATGGATGGATGGATGGATGGAGGGATGGATGGATGGATCAACGGTGGATGGATGGACAATGGATGGATGATGGATGGATAATGGATAATGGATGATGGATGAATGGATCAGGGACAGATGGATGGATGGATGGATGGATGTACAATGGATGGATGATGGATGGATGGATGGATGGATGGACTCTTCTTCCCACCAGGACCTCCTCCAAGTAGCTTCCCAGCCATCAGCCATGTCACTGGAGCACCTCTGCCACCCTCAAGGTGTTCCTGTTTAGTGTGAGGACAACCTCATCCATCGAGAGAACTTGTGGGAAGTTTGGATTTCTTCTTCCTCTCCCTCCCTCCTCCCCTCCTGCCACGCCCTTCCTGCTTCCCCACCCAGGGCAGTGGGAAAGGAAACCAGGGAAACACACTCTGAATTTCCATCTGAGCACAGCACAAGGCAGCCCCAGCAATGGCCCAGCACTCTCTGATCTCCCACTCTCCAAAATCAAAGCAAGACAAAAGCTCTGTCTCCCTTTTCCCTCTTGCCAAAGGCTAGAAATCCCATCAAGATCCAAAGCATATCATTCCAGTGGGAGATTTATACTGGGGCAAGGGGCAGAAGTGGTTATTTGACGATTGTGTTGGCTTTTTTTTTTTTAAAGTCCTTAATATCTCCCTTCCTTCTTTCACTGTAGAGCACAAATCCCCTTTCCAACACGTGCACAAGAGCAGAGCTGAACCGTTTGCACAGAAAACAGGTGATAAATCACAGGGCCATTGATTCAAACCATTCCAGGGAATGGGAAACACATGGACTTTCTTTCTAATTAACTGTTTGATATGGCTGCGGTGAGCTTGGGTGTAGTTTTGCAATGTTTTACATTTGGCTTGGCTCAGCCCTCTCCATGGTAACTGCAGTTTACCGAAAAGTGAGAAAATCCTGTGTTTGAGGGGGCTGAAGGGACTTGGTGCAGCTCAGCTCAATCCCATGAAAAAAAGCAACAAAAGGAAAAGTGAATACGGTGTTTGCTGTATGGGAATGTCCCCTTCTCTTCCTCTTTCCAGCTGGAAAAATAAAACAAACTGGACACTCCTTCTCAATCTGTAAATCTGCACTTTGGAGCACTCAGACTATCACCCTCTCACACAGGCTGCTGGGGGAGGAGCCTGATCCACCCTCCATGGCACCCAAAAACCCCTTTATCACCCCTTCCCACTCAAGCCACTCACCAAAAACCCCAAGAAGTGTCAGGTTTGAATGTGCCTTTCCCCCTTTCCACCCACAGAGCTCTGCACTCCTGTCTGTCTGTCTGTCTGTCTGCCCCAGGCAGGACACATTTATGGGTTTGTTGTTATTCCCAGGGTGGCACCTGGCTCTGGGTGTCCCAGTTTGGCTCTGGGGTGCTGTCCCAGCAGGGTGAAGGGGCTCTCCTAATAGCCAGGAATGCCTGGGTTTAGCCCTGATTTTCAAAGTAACCAAATCTCTTAATTCATGGATAACTCACAGTGAGAAACTCTGCTGAGGACTCCAAATGCTCCAGGAGGTGTTTTGGGAGGGGAGCAAGGCCAGCCTTTCAAGATGTGCTTCTCCAGGGGGAGACAGGGGCTGAGCAGGGGACAAAGGCCAGGAGACATTCCTGCCTGGAATGGGAGCTGCTCCTGGGACCCTCGGCACTGAAATTGGGATGGAGCTGCCCTGGAGGTGATTCAGCCACGAGGATGGGGTTTGGGAATAACAGCAGGATGGGAAGGCTGGGCTGTGGGACAGAGATCTGCCAGGGTGACCCAAGGCACTGAAGACTGGGTTTAGCAGATTCCCTGGGACACAAACCCCAAACCTGCTTAAACCCAGCGAGTCCCACCGGCACCTCCAGAGGTGGTTAAATTACATTAAAATGTAATTGAAAAGGGAATAAAGGTTTAATCCATCTGCGTTTCAAACCAGTCTTTTCCCATATCCTGCTTTTGGCACGTCCTCCCAGCTGGGCCATTGCCCCTCGTCTGTGACATGGGCACAGCTGCTGGAGGCAAGCAAATGAGGTTGGGATGTTAATTTTTTTTTAATTAGCTCTGGTTTTTTTCCTTTCCCCCCCATTTTCCCTTTTCTTCACCACAGCTCCCTGGGGCCCCAGTGGAACACCTGGCCAAGCCACTTCTGGTTCCATTTATTGGCAGGTGATTTATTTGTGGATCAGCAGGGAAAAGTGACCCAACAATTTACTGGATGTCCATCAGCTGAGCCTTTGGTGATGTTGGAACACCTAATGGGTTCATTAGGTGTTTGGGGTCTGATCCACACTTCCAAGGAAGTCAGATCTCCCCTTTAAGATCCAGGGCTGTCAGATCTCAATTCAAAAACACTGGGGGAAATTAGTCAAATCAATGCTCTGTGAATATTATTACATATTATTCATTCTGTGGGAATATTTGAAAGCATTATTCACTTCTTGGGCATATTATTAAAGCAGTTCCCACTCAAAGAAGGAAATTAAATTGTAAAAATCAGTGGTTTTCTCTGTCCTTTTATCTTTTAGGCTCTCTTTCCCTGCCATTGCTTTCTTCCAAGCTTTATTTTTTTACAAAGATAAGGGAGAAGCACCACAGATCGCAGCTAAACTTGCCTGCCATCCTCCCCAGTGTGTATTTGTGCTGCAGCAGGAAGCCAACTCACTGCATCTGAAAGGTGTCAACAGGCAAATCCTTCCTTGTCAGCAGATTCTTCCAAACCCTCTCAAGCCCTTCCAATGGCCATGGATCTGTTCAGTTTCTGTTCCCCACCTTTGGCTAAAATTATCCAGCTTTCAAAAATACAAATGATTTTTAATTTTTTTTTTTTTAACTTGCACAATCCAAAGCACAGGCTTGTTTCCCCTTTGAATAAAAACGCAGAGGCGTTTTCCAAGGAGACGTTTTGGAAAATTAAAAAAGAATGAAAATTTTGCAAATTTTGCAGCCAAAAGCAATTGACCCTTCTCCCCAGGGAAGGGTTTCATTTACTTCTGGCACTGCCAAACATACCAGTGGTCAACCCCATTGTACCCAGGGCTGATCACAGCATGGGAAATGAAACAGGATCCTTCCCATGGGCTTTGGGAGCAGCCAGAGCCTGGGCTGTGCAGGGAATACCTCAGGGAGCACCCCTGGGCACCACAGTGCAGAAACCTCTTCTTAGGGGCTTCAGCAACAGATCCTGCTGGTTTCCTTTTCCCCTAGACCAGCAACACTCAGGAGCTGACAGCTGATTCCATTGTGATGGCTGAGAAATTTCCAAAACACTCTGGAAAGAGTTTTCCCTGTTCCTGGGTAGCACCTGGGGACTGATCTGTGTTTTTACAGACTCAGCCTGTGTGCCAACCCTCCCTGCAGGTATTTAACAGCTTTGTTGAACTGTTAACACCTTTCTCTGCTCTTGGGAATGTTACCAGTGAGAGCTGCAGCAGCATCCTTTGCTGAATCCGTGATGGAAATGCTTTTCCAGACAAACCCCGTGCAGGTGGGACTGGTGGGGACACAGCTCTGCTCCCAGGGGATGACTGGGGACACAGATCTCCCCCCAGCAGCAGATTCATCTCTGCCCTACAGAAACATCTGGATGTCAGTCCACCTGGGATAGGTGGGAAGGATTTTGGCAGGAGATGCTGGAGGTCAGCAGAACTGCCCAGCGTTTTGGGCTCATGCAGGAGGATTCCTTCCCACCTGCCTGACATCAGATCTCACAGCAGATTTTCAACTGTAGTAAGAGCAGCTTTTCCTGCTTATGACCAAATCAAAAAAAAAAAAAAAAAAAAAAAAAAAAAAAAGAAAAAAAAGAGAAAAAAAGGGAAAAAAGAAAAAAAAAGGAAATCCAAGCCAGGAATGAAATCACCACATGCTCTGATACCTTGGTAGGGCTGTGGGATGTGTTTCATGGGTTTCAACCCTGCTGTCCTTTTATTTTCAACTGGGGAGGATCCAGTGGGACTATGGGATGAAGAGGCTGTTTACAGAAACAATCTTATCCGTCAGACATCTCCTCTTGCTGATGGATATTTGTTTGGAAAGAGAGTGAGCTCTCAACCATGGTGGATGTTCACTTCTGCAGCTCCTTCGAACTTTCTGGCTTACTGACCCCGTTAAGGACTGATCCATTGATGGTGAAATAGTTGGGAGCTGACAAAGGAGAACCTCCTCCAATCCCAGGGGATGACTTCCCACTCCAGCATGGACCTACAGGGTGACCCTGCTCCTGTCACCTCATCTCCCCTGTCTCCTGTGTAGGAGATGGCCTGGGCTGCTCATGGAGGTGCTGTGGAAAGCCAAGGATTGGTATTTTTGAGACAGTAGCTGCAGGGATGTTTGTGTCACAAGCTCTTTCTGTGTTCCTGCATTTCTAAATCCTGAGCCCTTTCAATTTCTTGGGAAAGCATCTGGTTTCCAGCACTGTGTCTCTCCAGTCTGTCATTGTACATAAATATACAAACAGCCCTTTTTTGGATGATGGATTAGGGCTGCACTTTGGCTTGGATCACACAGCCCAGACTGGAGGAGGGGCTTTGAAGCATGAAAATTTCACATTCCTGTACTGCCAGCAGAGCAGTGCACAGGAGAGATATCCATGCTGGGAATCCCAAATCCTGGCTCAGTTATTCTGCTCCAGCATCCCCCCTATGTGATGCTGTAATTACACACTGTTAATTCACCTGAGGGGCATCACTGCCCTCTGTTTCCTCTGCAAGAAGAGGGAGCAATCAGATCTCACATGGATTTACACAGCAGGAGAGCCCCTGGCTGGGATGGAGCCACTGAGATCACCACTCCCATGGATTCCACACTTAAATCCCACCAGCAGAGTGGGGCAATGCAACTTAATGCAGATTCCCAGCAGTTGTATTCCATTCCCAGTATCTCCATCCCTCCACACCGCAGAGACTGGGGTTGGACACTCTTTTACAGTGGGATTTAGGACATTGGTGAGAACAGCCTGTGGTTTGTCTCCCAAAATAAGCACGAGGGCTGCTCTGCTGGGTCCCAGGACCTTTCACCTTCCTTGTGAGAAGGCTCTGCTTGGAAAAATATCAGCCACCCTGTGATGATTTTGCTGCTGATTTCCTCACTGAAGCCATAAATCAGCACTTGCCAGAGGCTTGAGCTACATGTCTGCTCCAGGGATTGATGGAGCTGGCTGCCAGCAGGAATTACCAGGAAGCAAACTTGAGTCTGAAACCATTGGTTTAAGCCAGAGCAAGCTCAGATATTCAGGTGATTTATACAGGAGGAAGAGCTTTATGTCCTTTGAGTCCTGAGATCTGCCAACAGACCTGCAAAACCTCCTGGGTTGAATCTCGTGCTCAGTAAGGACAACAGCAATGTATGGAATTTAAGTTCTGAACTCACCTTTTGTGACTAGCACAGGTCTTTCTCGTGAGAACATTTTGCTACATTTCATAAACAAAGATAAAGTTTGGATGTTTTGAAAACAACGTCTCCGGATTAGGTCAGTTCAGGCCTGGCCAATTGGGCCTAGGGGGAGGTTTCTGGCTGACCAATCTGGGTGACCTCTGAAAACTCTATATATATGGAAATCAAAATAATAAAGACACCTTCTCTCTTTCCTTGTCTGAGAACCTGGGTCTTCTCTCAGCTAGCGGCTCAACAGCGACAACCTTTAATCAGGTTTATGGATGAACTGCTGCCTTCAGTCCTCTGCCTTCATCTTCTGTAGAGCAACACTTTACCCACCCACGTTACCCACTTTATCCATCCTTTTTTATCCCAATTTTAGCATTTATTTTAGATGTTTTCCTCCTGTAACACCCACAGAAAGCCTCTTCAGTGCATGGCTGAGGAGCAAGACCAGCTGGAGAGGAGCTGTTTGGCTGTTCAGCAAAGCAGAGCTGGCTCCATTAGGAAAAGGACATCACACGTCGCATACAAATAAATAGAGTTAATAAATCAGGTGCCAGCAGATGGTGCTCAATAATTTGCAGCCTCCTGGCTGGGATGAGCTGGTCCATTCCCAGCAAAAGGAGGATTAAAAAGCATTTGTTGCACCAAAAGAGCCACAGCAAGCTGAGGCACAGCTCATTGCTTCGTGCTGACTTTATTGCAAACACATTGTGGTATTAACCAGAAAAGCACCTTTTTATTGACCCTGCTGCCTGTTTGCATCCCCAGGGTTTTGTTTGGTCAGAAAACATTTGGAGGAGGAAAAATAACATGAAAAAAGGACATTGCAGTTCAGTTGCAAAAGAATCTCTCAGTGGCAGGGAAGATAAAACTCCTAATTGTGTCATTGGCTTTGTCTCCCTTGGGTGTTCCATCTGCTGCAGAGGATGCTTTGGTTTTCCTCATGTGCCAGTGGAAAAGGATGAAGAACAACAGACGAGCAAGTGGCCTTGGAGGCAGGAGGTGAAGGTTTTCCTTTCTCCTCTTTCCATGGCTTACAAGCTCCTTTTCTGGGCCAGCTTGGATGTGCTTGGAGCATCCTGGTCTAGTGGAAAGTAGGGGGTTTGGAGTGAGATGAGTTATAAGATCCCTTCCCACCCAAACCATTCTGGGATTCCTGGATATCCCTTAGCCTGGGGCACCTGTCCCTGTCCCTGTCCCTGTCCCTGTCCCTGTCCCTGTCCCTGTCCCTGTCCCTGTCCCTGTTCCTGTCCCTGCTCCCATAACCTCCCCTGGCAAGCCGAAGGTCACACAGGAGGTTCCTGGTTTGTCCTTCCCTGTTCCAGCCTCAAGTGAGCATTTCACACCCCTCAGGTGTGAAAGGAAGACAAAGTCACTAACAAATCCTCCTCCTAAACATCCCAGAGTTGCCCTGGGTTCTGGGCACAGGGATCAGGTCCCTGCCATGTCAGCAGCCATCCCTCCAAAGGATGCTCCAGCCTGCAGAGCACCACGTGATAAAAAAGCTGCAAACAGCTTTGAGCAGAAATGCACTTCTTGGACAGGGCTGGTGCCTGACCTGCCAGGAAAAACAGCATTATCAGTGTCATTAGCTCCTTTCCCACCAGCACAAGGAGCAGCCAGTCTCAGTGCAAGTGAGATCAGCAGCTTGGGGCACCCTGTGGGCATCCCATCCCCCTGGATGGAGCAGCATCAGACAGCAGGTGCAGGGATGGAGGCAGGAAAGTGTTCATAAGGCTTAGGAAAAGCTGAGGTTTCTGGCAGGTTCCCTAGACAGTCGGTTTGGCCCAGAGCTCTCTGCTGTATAAACCGTGGAATTAGAGTCAAACATGAAAGTGGAGCAATAGGCAGAGCTGGCAGCTGGGAGGTTGGGTTTAACCTCATGCAAGTGTATTCCAGCCAGGCTTTCCAAGGAGAGAAAGGTGGGGAAGGGGCAAACAAAAGATGGGGAAGTGCAGGGAACTGAGGATGGAAACAACCCCCAGAGGAAGAGGGATGGAGCAGCAAGGGGACAGAGAATTTGGTCCAGAGACTGAAGTGGGAAGCAGCTGCAAAGCAAAGCAGTCCAGGAGATGGGGAAGCAACACCTTCCCAGGAGCTGTGTGCCAGGTGGGCACCCCAGAGCTGGCACTGCTCCTTGGTGACACTGGTGCTGTCCCTCCTGCCCCAGGGGCTTTGGCTCTGCTGCCTTTCTCCACCCCTGTCTGATTGCTGCTTTTGCTCAAGATGCAGTTCTGCTTTTCAGGATCAGGACAGTGCCCTGGGTTGACCTCCAGCGTTTTACTGCCGTGTGGTTTGGATTAGCTGACTCATTGTTTATGGCCAGGCTTCAGGGCTGCTTGGTGGGGCCAAGACGCACAGCAAATCATCTGTGTTGGGCACGGAGGGTGATTTTGTCAGCAGAGCATCAGTGCAGTGTGAGATAGGCAGGAAAGTATGTTTTTGCTGGGAGTCTTGGAGAAACCTGTGATTTTTCATAGAGAATTTCTTATGTGCTGCAGATAACCCCTGGGACCAGGGGGATAAACAGATTTCCAGCATCAGAAACCTTATCTCCATCCTTCCAACTCTTGTTTTCTCTTTCCAGTCATCCAGACGTGCTGGGGATAGAAGTCAGATGTGGTCTGAGCAGACGTGAGGAATTCAAGTGGGGAAAATGATACCACGTGGATGCAGTTGGAATTTGGGAACAGAGACACTGATGCTGCCTTCTCCTTTTCAGGGTCTGAAAAACACCACAGCCTTTGATCAGACACCTCCTGAGCTCAGCTGTGAGAGTCCAGGGGGTCTCCTCATCCTCAGCAAGCCAGGATTTCTCCTTTTGGAGCCACACAGAGCATCAGGTCATCCTTCTCCTTGGTGCCATGTCCCTGCTGGTGGGACACACCAGCAACCTGTGGTTCTGTCACAACCACAGATGCTCTCCTGGAGGCCAGGTAGGATTCCAGGTAGGATTTGCGGAACAAAGTCACTCTTCTCTGCAACATCAAAGAATGTTTGGGGCTTATTCCTCCAGGGGTGTGTGACCTCAGCAGCAGCTCAGGACTGTGGAAGAAGTCAGGTCCATGTCCAGATGTCCACAGGGTCTGTGGGTGTTTTGATTGCAGATTCCTTCTGGCCCCAGCCCTGTTCCTGTTAGAACTCACAGGAGGTTTCACCATGCTCCAAACATCAAAAATTCAACCAATGCAGCTGCTCTCACCAATCACCCCAAAACCTGCTGGCACAAGGCTCCTAAATAACCAGGGAGGCTGTCACCTGTAAAACTGCCATACCCTGTGCAGGAACTCTGCCCTCAGGCACCACCAACCCCAAACATCACTGCTGAGCGAATACCGACAGCCTCGGGCCTAGGTTGGGTTCAGATCATGACTGAAACCAAGGCAAAGCAGCAAAATTCGGATCAGACCCATTTTGGGGCTCTGAACTCCAGTGCAGAGCTGTTCCCAGTAATTTGCCTGCCTGCAAACCATCCCTGAGTCCTGGTGCAGAGCAAAGGGCTTGGCAGTTCTCCCAGAGTCCTTGAGCATCTTGTTGTGTGTTCCATCATGCTTCTCCTTCCCAATGGAGCAGCAGTGGGAGATCCCTGCTGCCATCTGCCACCCCAGAGAGATCCAGTCCTGTTCTGGAACACAACTCCCATACCCTGAGCTTGATGCCTTAGGATTTTAGATTCTATATTTTTCGTGTATAAGCTCCTGTTCCCAGCATTTTTAGACAAAACAATTCCCCTCTAAGCTCAAACCTCAAGGACACCTCACTGTCTCAGAGCCCCAAGGTATGTAAACAGCAGTGAATTGGGGGAGCAAACGTGGAGTAATTGACTTCATTAGCTGAAGCTGTAATTGGAGGATTAAAACTTGATATGCAAATGGACAGAATTTATAATTATGAAAAACCTGTGGCCTGGAATCCATTTTGGGTGGAGCCCCTGGGTGGCCTTTGTCTGCCCTAAATGCACCTGAAGGTCCTTCAATAAATTTAACTGCTTTTAATTCTCTTAACTTTGTCGAGCCTCTGTTTTAGGTAAGCCAGACAAGGCATCAAGCTCCTTGTTTGGTCTTGTCAGGCTTTAACATTGAATATTGGTGCTTGGTGCTCAAACCTACAAGGTGTGCTGGAACAGGAGCAAGATGGAGAGATGGAGAAGCACAAGTGAGAGATTTTGGCATCGTCTTTCCATCCTTGACCTCTGTGCCACCACTCCCCTCTGCTCCATGCCACCCGGAGCTGTTCACAGACAATGTCCCATTGAGTGCCCGAGGAGCTCACGCCAGCAGGGATGGCAGTGCTGACATTCTGCAGGGTCACACAGCCCTGACCCACCCCTGGCAATGCCTCACACAATGTCCAGCCTGTGCCCAGCTCACCGACAGGGTCGGGCTGTCAGCAGCACAAAAAGGGGTTTATGGTGTCAAGGCACAGGCGCTGCTGTCTCGGGGGATGGACGTCATGGGTTTCTCACTGGAAACAAATGCCCTTTAAAAATAAAGCAAAGCTGGCTGTGCCTTGGGTCTGGATCCTGCCCGTGCCCCCTTGTGTGGCCTTTCCAGAGGATGCCCTGCCCATGCCCATAGCCCTGCTCAGCTCCTGCTGGCCCAGCAGGGAGAAGGGAATGAGCACTTTGCATTTCTAACATTCAGATAGGGGCAGAGGCCCAGCCAGAGGGCATCCAGGCTGCTGCTGCTGCCCTGTGCCCACATTCCTCCTGCTCCTCGCCAGCAGCCCCCGTTGGATTTTGTCTGAACCCTTTTTCCTGCCAGTGTCAGCATCACCCCCAAACCTCCCTCCTTCTGGGACTGCTGAGAACAGACTCTTGGGACAGGGTAAAGTGCTGAGGAGAGCTCAGGCCACAACATAAAGCCTCCTGGCCGTGAAATTTGGGCAAAATTTCCAAAGGAAAGGCTCCTGCTGGGGTCTCCATCCTCCAGCATCATCCCTGGGGTCATGCAGGGGTTTTGTCCTGGGCTGTTTGCTTGTTCTTGTTTTCCTGTTCTTTAATACCACATTATTTTTATATAAGCCTCTTTCCCAAACATGCCCTATAAAATCTCCAAGCAATGTCCCCTCTCCCTGCCCCTTCTTCCCCATGTAAATATTTTTAGCTCTCGTAAACAAAAGCCATTAAGCACTCGAGAGAGAAAAGCAGAGTTCTGGGGAGGCACCACTGGAGGGGCAACCCATGGTCCTCTTGTTAAAGCACAACCCAAAATTACCCCCTCGGGGGGTCCCTGCACTTCCAGAGGCTCCACATTCACACTCAGTTCAGCACTGAACCCCCTGAGGTGGGTTTGGGAAATGCTTGACCCAATTCCTGCTCCCCTTTGTGGAGAGACAGGAGGAGGCAAAGCTCTGCAAAGCAGGTGCTAAACTGGGATTTTTTCAAAAGAAAACCCAAAGGATGAGCCAGCTAGAGCTTAGGGGGTTGCAGGGATCCCCAAAATGTCAGAGAGCTTGGAGGACTCTCATCCCTAGCCTTAATTCCCCCAAGACTTCACTGGACATCATGCAGGAGATGCTGCATGCCAGGATGCTTTGCCATCCCTTGATCCTGGACTGTGTGCTTTGATCACAGAATACCTGCATCCCTCAGCAAATTTCCTGAAATTTAATGGAAAATTCCCCCTTCTTTTCCACGCCCTAAAGTCAGAATGTTGAAATTTGGGGAAATCTGAGCAGCCCTATCATTTCAGTGTGTTCTGCTGGAGGCCAGCACCCTGGCTTCATCCAAATTGCACAAGGGACCACAAAGGAGATGAATAAATTCCCTGAGAGGATCACTCAGAGCAGTCCAGGGAGAAATGCTGTCCAGGTCTTGGCGTTCAACCCGAGTTGTGCAATGAGCAGGAGGGCTGGGATTGTGCTGATGAATGCAAGATGTCCCCAGGAAAGGACATCCAGAAAAAGCTGGAACAAGTCACCAGTGCCAGGAAAGGACAGTGGGAAAGCTTTGATGACAGCAGAGATGACTCTGCTTGGGTGCAAGGGTCCTTAGAAGAAGGAAAGGGGTGAGGATGTGGGGTTTGGGACAAAAGTGGCTTTCATTGGGTGTTTGGGATCTGCTGTGTGGGACTAAGGGGGTCTTGCAGAGCTGGAGCCACCAAGCAAGGTTTAGGGACAGGGCTGGGAAGGGGTTTGGCTTAAATGGAGCAGGATCAGAGCTGGGCTCCTGTCCAAGGTTCAGGGCAAGGCAGAACTCTGACTTTCCCAAGCTGCCCAAGCCTCCTGGGTCTGCAGCTTTGCAGCTCCCAAGATCAGATTCCCATGGTGGATTCTCAGAGCAGGAACACTGAGCTTCCCCAAACGGCCCAAATCCCATCTGCTGTGCTGCCTCCTCAGGCTATTTGTGATATTTAGATTTCTGAAGAAATCAGTGAGCAAGGAGGAATTTCTCCCTACTTTGATGCTCCTCTTTCCCTCCTCCCAGGGGAACATCCCTTCCCCCTGCTCCGACGTACATCCAAGGTCAATCCATCTAAGTTCCCACAATCCACTGCCCAAAAAAGCTTCCTGCTGGGAAACCATCCTGTTGCCATCAGATGCAATCAAACCTGTTTTCCCTCTCCATCAGGCATTTATGGGATTTGTTAAGATGTGATTTGCACCATTTAGGAAAACATGCTTTTTTTGGGCTTTCCTAACCCCTGAGCAGAGCATCCCAATTTTTGCAAGTCTAGAGGGTTTTCATAATTGCTCCTTGCCCTTCTGCTTCTTTCTCACACCTTCACTTCCACCTTTATAGGGGAATAGTGTCACCTATGAGGCTTTGTGGGCTTTGCTCTCCAAAGGGACAGGGATGCTGAGCACCTTTTCTAACCCAACAGCTGAGCCCTTGAGCATCATTTTCCATCTCATGCAGCCCTGAAATGGGAGAGATCTCATCACCAACTGGGGGTGACATCAACTGGGAATGACATTCCTTTCCCTCCTTCACAGCAAAATCCATATTCCCTCCTCCTGCACTGTTCATTTTCCTCATGATGCCTGACAATGTTTGCCTTTTCTTTTTTATACACCCTTTTATATATTTTCTGTACCCTTTTTACATTATTTGTACCCTTAGCTCACATGCTTGTGTTTTTTGTAGTCCAATATTCTAGCTTAGTTTTGGAGTTCTGCAAAGCAAAAAACCCAAACATTCACAGTAGAAAACCAAGGAGCTTTATACTATCTCAATACTCGATGTTTTTAACTTGGTTGAAACCAACATATTTTGTTGAACATATTTTGTAAACTGGGCTCTAGCCTCATTTGGGGGAATTTTTTTTAGAATAAGAAAACATTCCTTCATTTATTAAGTTTCTTATTGGAAGATTCTAAACAGAGATGCTAATTTGCAAGATCCATTCAATTGTGTACTCATTATACAGTGTATGTGCATCTTGGTGTGTTCCACCTTTGAAAAGCTGTACAACTGAAATTAAAACTAATAAAATACCAAGATAAAACCCTTTTACCCCTCTAACCATGTCTGCCTCACAATTCCAAAACCAATGGAAAGGCAACACTCTCCCCCCTGCTCCCTGTTTGCTGACACACGGATTCAAAGCCCTGCACTGCAGATTGGGTTTGCTGTCCCTGCACCACAGCAATGCTGGGTTTGAGGAGGAGGCGAACCTCAGCTTGCCCTGAGTCATAAAAAACCCACACACATCCATTCTGCTGTCAAGCCAGCTCTAAACAAGCCTGGTGTGAGTAAACATGGAGCACAGGCTGCAGAGGCTGGAGAAACCCTCCGTGTACAAACATGGATTATCCTTGCAGATGTGAGTGCTCAGCAGCAGGGATGTGCCAAGAGGGTGGAGGAGACCCAGGAGGGAGAGGTGGTGTGGCCTCTGGAGCTGCTCCTCTCTGCTGGGTGGGACACAGGTGGTGGGATAAGTGATGCCTGAAGAGTTTTTAGCTTCTATTCTTCATGTATCTGTAGGTTTGGTGTAGTTCTGGGCTTCATCTAAAATGCTAAAAACCTCTGTTCCCAGCACCTTTAGCCAAAACAAGTCCTCTGAGTGAAAATCCAAGGATTTTGCTGCCCCAGAGCCCCAAAAATGTAAACAACAGTGAACTGGGGGGAGCAAGCTTGGGGTGACTAACATCATCACCTGAAGGTGTAATTGGAGAGTTAAGGCCCAATATGCTAATAATACAGAAATTACAAAATGTGAAGAACTCATGACTGGATGTCCATTTTGGGTGTAGCTTCACAAGTAGGCTCTGTCTGTCTGTCCTGAATGCACCTGAAGTCCTTTAATAAATTTGTCCACTTTTTATTGTCCCAACTTTGTCTGACCTCTGAAATCCTTTAATGAATTTGTCCACTTTTTATTCTCCTAACCTCTGTTTCAGGTCAGCCTGGTTAAGGCATCAGCAGGAGGCAGCAGGCTCAGATGGAGCATCCCAAACCCACACCCACATGCCTCATTGGCTCCAATCCTGCCCAGAACACAACTGCAATCCCCCCAGAACGTGCTGGGATGGAGATCACCTTGGCAGGGCACACTCTGGGGAGGGTTTGTTGGTCTGGGTGTTTGTTATCCATAGGAGCTGAGCTGCAGCACGTGTAGGAAAGCAGCCACGATCCTGGAATAATGTTATCTTAGCAAATGGGTTTGTTATGGTTGTCAGCTTCCTCCAGGAGCCTTTCTTAATCTGGAAAAGCAGCAAATCCAACACGGCGGGAAGTTTTTCATTATCAGCTCCGAGGAGTTCGGAGATGAGAGATTAGGGGGAAAGACACAAATCTGGGAAAAAAAAAATACAGGATTGCTCTTTGGTGAGGTCTGAAAATGCCTTGGAAATACTGGCTGCATCCAGAGCAAGATATTGACTCTATTTGTATTATTATATATTATCATTATGTATTGTGTATGCTATATTTTGTAGATTGCATATATTATATACTGTTATTTATTTTAATAACAGTAAACAGGACTTGAACCCGATGATCCTTGTGGGTCATCATTTCCAGCTCAGGAAATTCTTTAATTCTATGATCACTGTGTTGCATTATTAGATATGATGGTGGTGATGATGATGATGATGATGATGATGATGGTGATGATGATGGTGGTGATGATGATGATGATGACAATGTAGCAATAATGTGGTATTTCCAGCCTGCACACCACAGGCACAACCAGGACCTGCAGCTTGGCTAGGAAATCAGGAATTTCTCAACATCATGAGGTACACCCACCAACATGACATTTTTTTCTCATTTGGGAAAAATAACAGTGGATTTTTTTTTTTTTGTGCGTGTTGCAGGATCTCTTTTTTTAAGAAGCACCTGCAGATTTTGAAGGTGATGGGTCAGGAGAGGAGTTTTGTTCATCCCCTGCAGCTGCATGGTCTCTGATCCAGCAAAGCAATGCGATTTCTTGTAAATACCCATTTTTCTAGTGAAAAGCTCCTCGCATGTCTCTTGCTCATTATCCAAACTTGAGCTCTAACACAACTCCAGTGGGTTTGGAATCTGTCCAGCAGGAGCAGCCATGTCTTGAGCAGGGATTGAGCCTCTGCAGCCTGGATTTGAGCAAGAGCTCAGGTTTAAATCTGAATTCAGAGGTGGTTTGGTACAACAGCCTGCAGTCAGGGGAGAAGAAGAGGTAGATAGATAGATAGATATAGATTAGATAGATAGATGAGATAGAGACAGAGATGATAGAGATAGAGATAGAGATAGAGATGATAGATAGATATAGATATAGATAGGTATAGATGTATAGATAGATATAGATGTATAGATAGATAGAGATAGAGCTAGAGATAGAGATAGAGATAGAGATAGAGATAGAGATAGAGATAGATGTAGATAGATATAGATATATAGATACAGATATAGATATAGATATAGATATAGATATAGATATATAGATATAGATATAGATATAAATAGATATAGATAGATTATATAGATATAGACATAGATATAAATAGATATAGATAGATGATATAGATATAGATGATATAGATATAGATATAGAGATATAGATATAGATATAGATATAGATATATAGATATAGATATAGATATAGATATAGATATAGATATAGATATAGATAGATATAGATAGATATGATAGATAAATAGATGATAGATAAACCAATTTGGAGGACAATGAAAACAAGGAAGAAGACTAAAAGGTGAGTAAAAGGGTTGGAAATAGCAGCACATGGGATGCAGAACTGGAATTCACCTCAATACAAGCAAATGTAGGCACTGAAACATCTCACTGCTGCTCCATGATGGATTTATCCCCCAAGATTTGGGCTCACTACCCAGAATAAGGAGGAATTAAGGCCTTTTCCTAGACATCTGTGCTCGTATCTCTCCCAGCACACTGCTGGCATCCATCAGCAGAGCTCCACGTCCCCTGGCCGTCTGTCCCACATTTTCAGCCTCTCCACACCACAAGGGGAATGTTGTCGGGGTTTTTTATCTCCTTCCCACTCCAGCTTTATCAGTTGGTTATTTATTTGGGTTTATTGCCTTCCTTGTTGGTTTTGTCATTTCGTTTACTCAGTCCCCCAGGCTGCTGAAATGAGGCACCGAGAAAGAAAATATAGGACAAATAATTACTATTTGCATGTTCTGTGGAACAAGCCAAGAAAGAGGCTCTGGGGAGAGGGTGGGATTCGCCTCTGTTTGTTTCCTCAGAGGCAATATTAAATGGAAAAATGTGGAAAGGCGGCTGGAAGAGTTAACCCTTCCCAGAGCCATGCTCTGCACCATGGAGAGGGCTGGGATCCCCCAGCAGTGGGAAGGAGACAGAAGATGAATCACAAACAGGTTCCCTGGTGCTTTTGGCTTCCCACCAAGCAGCAACAATGGAAAAAACAAAAGGCTGGAGGAATCCCTGGCAGCGAGCAGAACAAAGCCCTGCAGTCTGGGCAAAGCCAAGGGCAGGGTTATTCATTTCCCACATAAACTCACCCCTCCCAAAAAACCCCCAAATAAATATATACCCCCAATGGCACTGTTAGGAGTGAATCCCGGCTGGATTTGGTGAGTAATTTCCCAGCCGGGCTGGGGAGGCTGTGGCACGTGCCAGGCAGAGTGCCAGCCTGTGTGGGATGCTCAGCTCAGCATCCCCCTGGGGAGCAAGGACTGACTGAGCCTTCCCTGGGGTGACTCCAAAGGAAATATTTGGATGCTCCTCACTTTGCACCAATTTTGTGGCTTTGATTTTTCTGTGTGAGAAGGAAACAAACTATTGACACCTCCAATTCCCCCAACACACTCATTCTGGCAAAATTGGCTTTTATGGTCCCAATAGGATCTGAAACATCAGCCATGGCTGGAATACCAACACTTCCAGGGAGGGAAGGAAGGAGGGAAGGAGGGAAGGAGGGAGGGAGGGAAGGAGGGAAGGAGGGAAGGAGGGAAGGAGGGAGGGAGGGAGGGAGGGAGGGAGGGAGGGAAGGAAGGAAGGAAGGAAGGAAGGAAGGAAGGAAGGAAGGAAGGAAGGAAGGAAGGAAGGAAGGAAGGAAGGAGGGAAGGAAGGAAGGAAGGAAGGAAGGAAGATAGTCTAAGGACTGAAAGCAGATATGTCATCTCTTTTCACTTTCCTGAAAAGCAGAACAAATTTTCAAAGGGACAGAGCCACAGGCTTCCTTTTCAGAAAACTACACACAAAACACAGTTTTATACACCCCAAAAAAGCAGACTGTGAACAGCATAAAAGGGATTTTCCTTTCCTCTCCCATCTCCCTGTAGCAGCCCCTCCAGGGACAGAGCAGCACCAACTCACAGAAGGGCTCTGGCTGCTCTCTGGTGCTCCAGGGATGTGGAGCAGCCAAAAATCCCAGGATTTCCAGGTGGGATAACATCTGCTTTGCATTAGCATCTCCCTCTTGAGGTTTCTCTTGTTTTTATTCTTTCTCCTCATTTCCTTTTCTCTCTGCTCACTCTTTTCCCCTTCCTTTGGGAGAAAGCAGCTCAGCCCAGGTTCTCCCTGTCTTTCAGTGTCCCTTTTCCTCCGTGTTTGTTTTTCCACCTAATATATCCTCACCTCAAAAGTAAGTGCTGAAGCCCAGGGGTTAATGGGCAACTTGGGAAAACTGCATGACCCCAAAACCCCATCCTGGGGGATCTGAAGATGGATGAAGATGTGGCCTTTAGCCTCCCGAATTTCCCCTAACATCCAGCATTGGGATATTGCTTTTTACCCCCAAATTCCCTGGGATTTCATTAAGATGCCCAGCTAGACCATTCTTCTAGAGACTCAGTCTCCTCCTCATCATCCTGCTGCTGCTTTCCCTCCATCCCTGGCCCAGATGTCCTTCCCTACCTCTCAAGCCAAGGTTTCTGAAGCACTGGGGCTGCTTCTGGACAGCACATGTCATGGAGAACACAGAGATCCCTAATTAGCTCTGTCAGGCTGATTCTCTGTGCTGAGCACAATTTGGAGATGTGTTTATACTTTGCAGAGCCTTTGAAAACATTCTGAGGGATGCTGAGTTGCAGAAAAGGCCGGCAGTGGATATTAGCAAAAAAATATACACATATTTTCCCTCCCCTCCCTGTTTTGTGAGGTGGGAAGGGATATATTTAGGATATTTTCTCCTCTCTGCACACCCCAAAAAGCTTTGATTCAGCCTTGTTGGAAGCTTCCAGCTTTGCTTTCAGGCTCTATTGAGCAGGGAGGTGCTGAGGTCTCTGCTCAACATTAAGACCATGCTTAAGGGCTGAAAAAAATGTGCCATTTTTTAAGTGAAAATAGCAATTACACACTGAAACGTGGCACCAAGTGCCACATCAGCACCTCAAGGATGGTGTGTTGCAGAGCCAGCTCTGATCATGCCCAATGCTTCAGCCACCTGACAATGTCTCTGATGAATCCCTGTGGTCTCTATTTTTTAATTTAGAGCGAAAAGCAGCTGTTGCTGCAGATAATTACCCCTATGTCTGGATTACACACAGTGTTGTTCCCTTCACAACTCCAAAACATTGTTCCTTGAGGACTTATATTTCCAGGGCTGTCAATCCAACACCTTTCACCGGTGCTAAATTCGTTTACAGGCGGGGGGAAAATAAAGAAACCTTTAAAAAATAATCAAGGCACATTAAATAACCATTTGGGAGCCCATCAGCCTCCCAGGCTTGCTTGGCTGAACTTGATATTAATTAGGCTAAATCCAAAGGCAGCACCTTCCCCAGGAGTTGGCTGGAAAGCTCTCAGCACTCACCCCATGGCTGCAATTTCCAAGGGTTTTACCTAGTTAAGGATTATAATCTTTAACAGCTGCCTGATTTACTCAGCTCATTCCCTGGGAGATGCTGACGCCTTCCTCGGCCGACAAATCCCCTCCTGCTCCTTCTGCCATCGCTTCTCCCAGGATTCTGCATTTATAGGGGTGAAAGTATGTGATGGAGACCTCCAAACAGATAAAATCCCATTCCTGCTGCTGGTCAATAAGGGGGTGGGAGTTTGCTTGCCATAAATCCGTGAGCTCTGCTTGCCAGCTCAGTGTCGGCCAGATAAATTTGGCACTGAATGTGTTGTGTAATTAGAAAAAAAATGTGCAAAAAAAGGAAATCAACCCCAAACAGCAGAAATGGTTGTGGGAACGTGTGGGTTTGCTGGCTGGGAGGACAACAGGGGAAGTTTAGTCTGCTGCAGGGGTCAGCATCGCCGGGGGGTCAGCATGGCTTGGCATCCCTGCCCGCCTGGTCCCACTGCCCTGCCAGAGCTCAGCTCCAGCCCAAGCAGAAAACCTGCCCAGGCTTTCTCCAAGTGCCTGACCCAAGACTGGGATCATTCCTGGAGGTGCCAGAGTGGGAAAAAGGCCTTTTCAGCTTGGAGAGCAGGATTTTTCCTGCCAGATTCAGGCAGAACCAGCCATGGCTGCAGTTATTGAGGTGCTGGTGCTGGGAGAGCTGACGAATAAAAGCACTAAGAGGGGCTGAGGTCTCACATCCCAGCTCCACGTCAGCATTTGGTTTCACATCCCCGAGCTCAAGTGAACATTCCCCTTTTCCCAGGCACAGCAGAGCCCTTCCCAGTTTATTTCTTCTCCCAGGAGAGCTTTCCTGCAGGACACGTGTTATCAATCAGGTCCATTTGTTCAACATGCGTCTGGTTTTGCTTTTGTCTCCTGGCAAAGCCCAGCGATTATAATTATTATTAATAGTAATGGCAATAATATATATTTATGTGTGTGTGTGTGTATAGAGAGATATAAAAATAGCAGAACAGCATCCCAACCCCAGGGAGCTGATCCACAGCCACGTCAAAGTCCTGGATCAGAACAACACATGAAGCAGGAGATTTCCCTCACCCTCCATGGTTTCTCTCCCTTATGCTACACTCCAGGTAATCCCTTTTTTAAATTTTTTTTTAAGTTTCTTGGTTTTCAGCACAGGACACATGTAAACAAGCAGATTTGCAGGCAGTCCCAGAGGCAGGATTGAGTTTTATCTTCCTAAAGACATTTGGTGTGCACTGCCCAAGCCATCTTCAGTTCTCCAGCTCGGCCAGGATGGATTTGGATGAAAACGGGGATTCCTGGGCATGATTCCTTGGCCTGAGGGGATGAATCTCATGTCTATTGCTTCATCAGAGCATCCTTCACCTTCATTTCCCTGCAGGTGAAGACACATCAGTGTCCCCTGAAGGGAAAAGCAGCCAGTTTAGCCTTTTATGAGATCCTAGAGAATCCAAAGAAGACAAATCCATAGCAAAGGGAAGAAACAATAATATCTTTTAGTGCTGGAAAATGAGGAATCCGGAGAATTACCCATGGCAGCATCTCATCCCCAGCTTTCCCTGCCTGAACACCCCCTTCCCTTCCAGGAGGTGTTTCTGCCATCGATGCTGGGGTTATTTCTTCCTAACCAGGTAAACACTTGGGGATTGTGGGGGGTTTTTGTCTCTCTGTTTGGGTGACCTCTAAGGGCATTTGGTTAAAAGTGTGAGGCTGTCACCTGGAGGAGCAAAGTGAGAGTTTTAACTTAATTTTCTGCCCATGAACAGATACTTGAGGCTAAAGTTATGGCTATACTGGGTGGAAATCTCCCTCCCTGTTCCAAATAAAGTCATTTGCAGATGGTGCCTTTGCAGTGTGGGCTATATTTGGGGTGAAAGTGAACTCCATCATGAGGAGAGGCACAGATAATAAATCCTTTATATCCCTGTAGGAGCTGCTGAGGGGGAAGGCTCTCAGTGGTGTCTGTTTCTTTAGGATTAAACATCAGGGAGAAATCCTTCCCTGGGAGGGTGGGCAGGCCCTGGCACAGGGTGCCCAGAGAAGCTGTGGCTGCCCCTGGATCCCTGGGAGTTTCCAAGGCCAGGCTGGACAGGGCTTGGAGCAGCCTGGCATAGTGGAAGGTGTCCCTGCCCGTGGCAGGGAGTGGCACTGCATGGGCTTTAAAGTCCTTTCCAACCCAAATTATTCTGGGATTCTGTGATGAAGAAAAGCAAATTGAGCTTTCCCCCCCCAAAAAACATAAAATTTGCCAAATCATCACAACACAATGGGGAAATAAATTGCATTTTCTGGGGGGGGATATAAAACCCCAGGCAATCTGCTGGGAGCTGGAGGGGCTGACATCAGACATCCCTGAGCTGACACATCCCAGGAGAAGGAAGGGCTTTATCTCTCCCAGTGCCACAGGGAGGAAAGAGAGCTCTGACTCAGGGAGGGTGTGCTGGGAACTTCAGGAGGAATACACAGACATGGTTGTTCCAGGATGTGAGAGTGCTGCTCCAGTTTACATCAACCCTTCTAACTCTATAATTCCTGTTATCCTGACCAAAGGACATCCTGATTCAAGCCTAAGGCAAACCAGTCTCTCTCATTTAACATTCCCAGTTCCCTTGGGGCTCACAGGGACTGATTCATCACTGGGCTCCTTCGGGTTGGGTTTCTTTTTTACCAACAACCAATCCTGTAGCAGAACCGAGTCAGAACTAACCTGTTGGGCTTTTCAATGTGGTGGTTTTTTCCTTCAGTTAACAAGCTGACACCAGAAAGGGATCAGGATCACAATAAGACAAGAAACTGCCCTGCAGCCACCAACAAAACAACTTTGGCAGGACTGTGTAACTTTAAATACAGCAGGTGTAACTTTAAATACAGATTTATTTCAGGTTTGCTATTGATGCACAAACAGCAGAGATCGATGTTCAGTATACATGGTATACACAAAGCAGCCAAGTACCATCGGCATCTCCGTCCTTCCGCTGCACCCTCAGCGAAAGAACCACACTCAGGGAATCCCTCCCCTCCTCAGGAATGAGGTTGGCAACTTCTTGGTGGCTTGGAAACCAGCTGTGGGATGGCAAGACACTAAAGGGCAGCTCCTCAGAGCTCTGTCCCCAGAGGAAAGCGCAGCGGGCTCAGATATGCAGGAAAACCCTCGGAAAATGTATGTTCATGGGAATGGAGACCTGGAAGGGATTTCCTAAAGAACATTAACTCCTGTTCCCTGCTGTGCAGAGCAACCACAACATCTGCTCCTGGCTCTGTGGAGCAGCGTGGAGACCTAAAATATTATTGTGTTGAAAAAGGCATCACATCAATCCAGGGAGGACGAGCCCACAAACATCATCACGAGGAGTTTCCAAGCTGGTGGGAAGACCTCACAAGGGAACCCTCATGCCACCTGTCCTATGTCTTGTCACTCTTGTCATCCCTTTTCTCTTCTTATCACTTTTTTCTTCTCATCACTTTTTTCTCGTCATTCTCACCTTGCCCCCAGCTGGACACCTTTTGGAGCCACCCAAGGGCACACGGAGTTTCCACGTTGTACCTCCAAGGGACTGAACAAGCAAGGCAGCCTCTAATCCTCTCCTTGCCCAGATGGCATCTTCTGCCTACCCAAAATCCCTGTCTCATCCCTAAAATACCCTTCTGCTGATCCCAGTAACTGCGTGGCTTGACCCAGAAGCTTTGGCTTGCTCGCAGTCACAGCTCATTAATTAACAGGCACCTTCATCAGTGACAAAGTAAAAATTTCCATTGTACCCGATAGTTTGATCTGAGCAAGAGACCTAAATGATGGGTTAAAATGGGGGTTTGGAGAGGTAAAACAGCCTCTGAGCACAGCAGGCATGATGCTACAAAACTGTCAGAGGTACAGAATAACCCCAGAGGTACTGAATAACCCCAGAATGACTGGAGGGGGAAACTGGCTGTAGATGCTTTGCAGCAGCAAGAGGTTCGACAGTTTCTCTTTCCCTGCATGCCTGAACCCCACTGAGCCCCTTTTTCCCCAAAGACCCAAATTAATCTTCCCCTCCCTCAGCTCAAAAGTGATGCCAGGGAGGTCACCTCAGCTCTGATAGAGCTCAGGATATCTCAGGGAGGCTTAACACAGAGGAAAAACATCCCAACCTGGTTAAAGGTGGGAGGCTGTGGGATGTCTGGGCATGACATACTGGTCCCAGTAAGCATTGAGCACCATTTTGAGAGCAGAGTGAAGTATCAGTGACTTGGGAGGCTGTATCTGACCCTGTGGAACTCTAGCACAGTACCTTGTGGCTTTTCTGGAATGACACCTCAAACCTCAGGTCCATGGTGATCCCTTTTAGCCCTGAAAAGCTTCAGGTGGACCAGGGTGTGAAGGAGTCTTCACACAGCCCCATCCCAAAGCACCATAGGAAACCTCAGGCAGGCGAGATCCCCCAGGAATAACGCCAGCCCTGCCAGGCAAGGTTTACATCCATCAGGAGGGGAGGAAGGAGGTTAAAAAAATACAGAGTTAAGCACCATAAAATTTACACTGGTCAGGTCATAAACATGAGGAGAGAATGAAAATAAAGCCACCACCTTCCAGCCCGGCCTGGGGATGCTGCTGGGGCAACAAAGTCACCACCAGCAGGCCCTGGAGGCATCAGTCCCAGCGCCTCATCGCACCGGTGGTCGTTGCATTGGTAAATCCTTTTGGTCCTGTTTAGCACGAGTGTTGGGGGAGTCCAGGGAGAAGGGAGGTAGGGTTGGTCCTGGGAAGGTGGGGGGAGGCTTCAGCTGTGCAATTCAGGGGCATCTCCCTGCCTGCAGCACAGATCCACCACAGGCAGGGACGATCCTCCTCGTTTCCATCTGTCCCCCCAGTCCCCAGCCTCCACCGGTGGTTTCTGTGTCGTTCAGTGGCTTCGAGGTAGATGTTCATTCCCGCTCTGTCTCCAAGCAACCTGGTCGGTAAAGCCCTCTCTCCCAGGTGCGTGGGGTTATCCCCACACCCAGGTCCCTTTTTTTCCCATTTTTTCTAATTTTTCCCCCTTTTGCTATGTGCTATGGACATCTCCCCCACTCCCAACCTCTGGCTGCCGCTTGGCCGCACCCAGCCGTAGGAACACCACGCCCTTCCTTGCAGACACCCCTCGACCCGCTCAGCACGGCCTCAAGGTGCAGAAATCCAGCTCCTGCGGCTTCCTCCGAAAATTGCAACTCTCCCGGGGCAGCAGGCGCCCTGTGGGGACCAAGCACTTCAACACCCGTCTCTTGAAGCCCCGACCGCAGCTCTTGGAGCAAGGAGACCAAGGTCCAGCTTCCCAGGCCGGGCAGGGCTCCCCGCACAGCCGGACGTCGGCAGGGCGCTGTGCCGCGTCACACTCAGCGGCCGGCTGGCCGTAGGAGTCGCGACAGGCCACTGACCGCTTCTGCAGGCCATCGCCGCAGGTGACAGAGCACTCCTCCCAGCCGCCCACCGCCCACTTGTAGGAGGGACGCTTGTAGCTCGGCCTGCCGCCATCCAGGCGGTTGGACAGGCTGAGGACGCTGTTGTTGAGGTCCGGCGGGGTCTTGCCCTCCTTCTTGTAGGATTTGTCCTCCTTGCTCTCCTTGGGGAGGTAGAAGGAGTAGCGCACCCGAGGTGGGGTCATCTTTCCCACGGAGAGCACCTCCAGAGTCAGGGGTTCCTGGATGGGTTTGAAGGCCTGCAGGCTCTCGACGGCGGTGCCGGTGCCGCTGTAGCGCAGGACGCTGCCCTTCACCATCAGGTCCCTCTCGACGGCCGACACGATGAAGTGGCCGTTCAGCAGGTACTTGCCCTGCGCGTTCTTCAGCGCCAGGTAGTTGTCGTCGCTGATGAGTCCCTTGTAGCCCCGCTGGCGGATGTCGATGTTGGAGGCACCCGCGGGGATGACCACCACAAAGTTGTAGCCGTGCCTGAAAGAGAAGAGCAGGCAGGGCAGACATCAGGCACTGATACTACTGCATTACTCCAGCCCTCTCCAGCTGCAGCCCTGAGATCCTCCCACCCTACATTTGTCTTCTTCTGGTGAAGATCATTTTGAATCTCCTCCCTGCGTTGAGTTTTGCCTAGTCTGATGTCACCCAGCTAGAGGAAGGTGCTTCAGCTCCTCTGGCTCAACAGCACTCCAGCAGCAGAAGTCAACAGAACATTAAATGTGTCCTGAAGGTTTCTCCTTCAGAGCCAGCCCAGGTCTCTGGGCAGTGATGTAGATGAGCTGCAGCAGATTTTGCTCTGGATGGATTTATCCCATCACCATCTCCACTACCGTCCTGCATCCCCCACACCCGAAAGCAGAGGTGGGAGAAGGGGAAGCACACAGAGTCACCAAACACTCACATTGGTTTTGTGAACAAGCCCGAGACCTTCTTGCAGCTCTTGTTGTCTCCTCCGCAGACACTGCATTTGTCAAACTTCTTCTTGGAGCCCAACTTCCCGTCACAGCCTGCCTTGATGCACTTGCCCTGGACGCAGACCGAAGTGGAGTCCGGGGAGCAAGGAGTGCCATCCACAACCTAAACCAGGCGAGCAAAACAAGCTGCTGCATTTCCCTCTCACAGCCCCCAGGTCCCCCAGCTGTGCCCATCCAACCCCAATCCATCCCACAGGTCCTGAGGAGATGCCAGCAGGCACTGTGTCACTCTTTGCTCATGTTCTGCTTTGCAGGCATGATTTTTGGGGTCTCTGAGAAGGGATGGACGGGACTACATCCCTTTTCTGCTCCCATCTACAGGATTTCCTGCCCTTTCCATCACAGGGAACAAGCTACACAGGGGACATGGCTAACACCGCCCCAATCAGCCCCGTGTCTGGATGCCCACCCTGTCCTGCCCATTGCTTCCCCAGCACCACAACTATCATCCTCTATTCCAGGACTATAGGAATATGCCTGAAGCACTTCTACAAGAGGTAAAAATGAGATCTAGAGGAAGCCCCAAACTGATTCATAGCAGACTGGTGGGCTCCCCTCCTTTACCACCTCATCCAACACCATCCACCCACCAGACAAATCTATTCCTTTCCAGGCACTCTGGAGCCATTCCCCAGTCCCTGGGAATCTCTCACCAACCTTGGGTGCCAGCACATAGAAGTATCCAGTGCCATTAGCCCGGCAGATGAGCTTGCACTTATCCCGTGGTGAGACACCAGAATATTTGGGAACCCAGGAGACAGAGGCAGTGAGGCGGTTCGTGCTGTGACTGTAGCCATTGAAAGCCTCACACTGCTCCTCACGGAAGCTCTTCCCTGGCACTGAAAATAAGAGAGATGTGGAGTTGGGCAGCAGCCTGGACATCCAGCTCTAGTTTTACAGGGTTGCTAGAGCTGAAGCTGAAGAGGTAAGGCTCCAGCCCTCACCTGCAGCAGCGCAGGGCTCCAGGTTGCAGGAGCGGTACTTGACGCGGATGCCCTCGCAGTAGGAGCCGCCGTTGGCCGGCACGGGGTCAGTGCATTCCCGCCTGGCCAGCTGCACACCACCGCCACATGTCCGAGAGCACGGCCCGTACGGAGCCCACTTGGCCCAGCCACCGTCCACCTGCAGGGGTGGACAGGATGAGGCGCTGCACACCCTTCACATGGAGCCAGCCCTTCATGAACAAAACCTCCAGCCACCCACAAACCTCCCTTCTGACGGGGAGTGGAGGGGCAGGTGCTGATCTCTTCTCTGGGGTGACCAGGGACAGGACCCAAGGGAGTGGTCTGAAGTTGGGTCAGGGGAGGGTTAGGTTGGATATTAGGAGAAGGTTCTTCCCCCAGAGGGTGCTTGGGCACTGAGCAGGCTCCCCAGGGCATGGGCACAGCCTCAAGCCTGCCAGAGCTCAAGAAGCATTTTGGACAATACTCTCAGGCACATGGAAATGGTCCTGAGCAGGGCCAGCAGTTGGACTCAATGATCCTCGTGGGTCTCTTCCAGCACAGCAAATTCTATTAAACTTGCCCAGGGCTTTCTGGAGCAAAGCAGCATTCTCACTCCTTGAGAAATACATGACATCCCAAGGATCTCCTGCTCTTTCCACATCCCAGTCCCCACACTGGGTCTCCACCATGGTGAAGTTCGGGACAGCACCCTCTGGGAGGACCCTCTGGGAGTGACCCTGCAGGCTGTTTCTGGGGCTCCCAGCACAGTACTCACCCTGTACTTGCTGACGTTGTGCCTCTCCACACAGGCACCCTTGAGGCAGAAGCGCCCATCGCCGCAGGCTGTGCCGTCAGCCCAGGGGAAGTGCCGCGTCTGGCACACGATCTGCCCGCGAGCCTTGCCCGTGCACCACAGCTTGGCGCAGTACTGCATGTAGGGGCAGGGCTTGGAGCCCACCCCGAAGGCCAGCTCGCACTGCTGGTTCAGGCTGTAGCTCGTCCCCGGCAGGTCCTCAGGCAGCGGGATGGGTTTGGCAGGCTGGTCCAGCAGACAGTCCCCTGCAGGAGTGGGGAGAGAGGGTCTACTAGGTGCTGGGGGGTTGGATGGACCAGAGTGGGGAGGGAAAGCAGTGCTGCAGGGAGATGAGTGAGGGACTGGGCCAAAACTACCCAGGTGATGCCCCAGGGATGCCCTTGAAGTTGGCTGTATCCCAGATGCAGGTGATTCCATCTGCTGCTGTGCCAGCAGCCTGAGCACAGATGGCACTGCTGGGGACACCCAGGAAGTCTGGACAGTACAGAAATGCTGCTAAACTCCCATTTCCTTCTAAATTTGTTTACAGAGCCAGGAGAGGAAGTGCTCTGCAGCCAACCATCTTTTCCCAGTGAACACCTGCAGGGTCAGACCCTGTTCCTATGGCATAGGGACACAGGTAGAGGGTGAGAGGCACAGCAGGGCTCACCGTGGCCACTGTCAAGGAAGTCAGTGATGATGGCAGCACTGCAGGCTGACCAGGGGTTGGCACGGTCGATCTGGATGAGGGTGGGGGACATCATGTGGTTGGTCTTCAGCCGGCCAAAGACCTCCTCACAGGCCTTCACGTTGTCGTGGGGCATGTTGAACACGTGGCCTGGGGGTGAGATAAGGGAGGAGTGTGAATAACTCAGCACAGCACGATGAACACGGCCTTCCCCAGCTCCTTTCAGGGGACACTGAGACATGGAGTGGGGCAGATCCCTGCAAGGATGGCAGCTGTGGACAGCCCAGGAGAGCCAGCAAATGTTCCAGCTCTCTCCCGGATGCTTCATGCACATGGAAAGCACAAGGGAAAGGAATGACCAGGGAAATTGTGAGGAGAAGGTGACAGGTGACTTCAGCACTTGCCCCGCTCTCTCCTCCCAGAGGGAGCTGTGCCCTCTGCATGTTATTTCAGGACTCCTGAATCCTGGAAACCCAGCTGTGGTAGCAACCATGACAGCAAAGCCTTTTGCTTCCTCAGCAGCCCTTTCCCACCCAGCTCAGGGGAAGTCTCATACCCAAGGTGGAGTTTCCCCATCACCGGACACCACCTATTGTCTCATCTCCCACAGGCCAAAACCAGGGCTATTTTGAACCCTGCCAGCTCCTGGAATTCCTCCTGAGAGGAAGAGGAGAGCGGGGAGCCTTACCCAGCTCGTGGGCAGTGGTGAAAGCCGAGGGCAGCCCGTCGTCCTCGATGACAGAGCAGCTGCGCTTGGGATCACACATGGTGCCCACGTCTGCCATTCCCAGCGTGTCACACGTGGTGGCACCACACAAGTCCTGCCAGTCACAGAGGGAAGGGGTTAGTCCTGGGGTAGCACAGACATCACTGTTCCCCATTCCCACCCCATCCCTGGTCCCCCATGAGGAGCTACTGATGGGAAGAAAGTCCAAAGGGATGGGAACCACACCAGGATACAGAGGCAGGAAACATCTGACTCAGACCAGGCTGCAACGGTGAGTTTGCATTTAACCCTGGCACCAGCGATATGTGCAGCATCCTGCCCTGCCTTCAGCAACAGCTTTTCCTACCCAAGCAGCTCCTCTGGCCAGGGTGGAGCTGGTTTTGTCCCAGAGGAGCCAGTCTGGTACCCTTCTGCTTAAGTGTGAGCTCAAGGACTAGACCCAGGTGGGCAGATGGGAGCACATCTGGCTGTGGACTCAGGGCTGAACCACTTCTCAATCTCATTTCTCAACTTCTCCCAAGGAACAAGAAAGCCCTGGACCAGGTCCAGAGCTTCCCAAGGCTACAGAAAGTGCTCCTGCCTTCCCAAGACTCTCTGCAGCCATCCTTCAAGGAGCAACCAAGCCCAGCTGATCAAAGGAGGAACCAGCCCAGGCTTCCACCCTAAACTGAGGACAACCAGATCCTACACAGATGCTGCCAGGAGAGAGGTTGGGAAGGGTCTCTTTGGGAAGGGTCTCATCGTAGGCAGATGCGCCATTCTTCAGGTGCTTGTGATAAAAAAGTCCATTTAAGACACGCCAGTGCTGCAGCCTGGCAGGAACCTTGTCCCAGGTGCTCCCTCCCCTGCTGGGGTGTGGTTTTGGGAGGGCTGGAGCATCATCCCCTCCCTCGGTGCTGCCCCAGAGCTGCCAGGGAGGCCGGGCAGTGGGCAGGGAGCTGTTTTCCACATGAAAAGAAAAGTAAGGGACTCGCTGGGCGCTCCCATGCTATAAATAAGTGTGATTCATGCTCAGCACTCGCCCAGCCAAAGCGCCTGGGTTGCTCAAAATCCTGCAGGAGCTGCTCTGCCAATATTTCCAGCAAGGTTTCCAAGCTGAAGGCATTCCCGCGCAGGCAGGTTCAGCCGTGGGTAAATAACAGTCCTGATGACTTCAGAGAGCCCCAGCCAGGGCTGAGATGGCTTTAACAGGAGACCTGGGGCTACGGAGTGTGGAGGCACAGGCAAGACCGTGATCTCCAGAGAGGTGAGTGAAGAAATGTCTGGGTCTGCTCTGGTGGTGGAAAACCCCGTCACACAGCTGGCTTCAGCGCTTTGCTCCATAACAGTTTTCCCCAGCAGATGGGATCCTGCTGCTGCATCCCTGATGCCATCACACCTCAGTGTCAGCAGGGGGAAGAGGTGGCAGCGACATCCCCAGTGGCAGAGCCACCACCGACGGGCACAGGCTGATTAATGGTGCTGCCAGCCCAGGTGCAGAGTCCCAGTCCCAAAACAGCACCAAGAGCCAGTGCCATCACCCTGCTGAGCTAATCCAGGGGTGCAGCTCTCCCAGGACCCCCTGCCCATGCTCTCCTCAGCGCTGGGGGTTTGGGGGTGAAGATGGGGCAGGGAGAGGAATGAGACAGAGTCACAGCTCGCAGCTCCTCGCTCGCTGCTCTTTGAAGAGCTCTTTCCTCGCCGGCACAGCGAGCTCTTGGCTCCCAGCCCAACACCTGCACTGACACACTGACCCACTTCTTGCTCTGAACCTCGCTGGGAGACACCAGCAGCAGCTCTTCAAGGGGTTTTCCCTCACTCCCCACCACAGTCTCCTCAGGACAGCCCAGGGATGCCAAGCAGCATCTCTGGGCTGTAATGAGAGGTCCTGATCCCCCACCTGAACACCTCCTTCAGCCTTGCCAGCTGTCGAGCCTGCTCAGGAGGGTAGGAGGCAGAAATGGAAGAGGTTTAGGGTGGGAAAGCACTGTGCAGAGCCAGCTCTGCCTTTGCTCACTGTCACCAGTGTCCCCCGGTGCCAGCAGATACAGGGAGGATGCTTGGTCCCCCAAGGGGCAAATCAGCACTCTCCTGCCAGCCTGACCTTCCCATATGGGACCTTCCGAGGCTTTTCATCATCACTGTGAACTTCTCCAGATGTTCCATAGGTCAGTTAGGGGGATTCCTGTGGCTCGTGCATCAATTCACCTACTCAGAGAACAGGTCATAAGCACTCTCCCTCCCACAGAGGCTGCCTGTGTGCATCCAAAACAACTCCAAAAAGCTGGGGCTTGAGCTACAGTTTCCAAATTCCCCCACAGCGTCTGCCACGTGCTAGGCTGCAGCCAGATGTTCCTTCATGCAACATCCCTTTGGTCTCACAGCGAAGCAAAGACGTGCAGCAAACATTTGCTGATGAGACATCAAGGTCCAGGATGAGTGGAAGAATGGCCAAGCCCTTTGCCGTGGTGTGCAGGGATATTTCCAAGAGGCAGGAGGGCAGCTGAAGGCTGCATGCTCTGCAGGACCCTCCAACAAGCAGCAGCTCAGGTAGGAAGGAGCATTTGCAGCCACCAGCTGATCAGGACTGAGTTTCCCAAAGGCAAATCCATCGTTCAGCACGACTGACGGTGGGAGGGAGCAGATCCAAGCAGTAAGAGAGAGCCTCATTCGTCAGCAGCTCATTGACACAACTGAGAACTGCCTATCAACCAGCCTCGAGGTGAAATTTAAGTCGGGGGCTTATGTAACAGCTTTTTGGCAGGAAGATAAGCTTCGGGATGTCAGGGGACCACAGATGGATGCACTCAAGGAAGGCAGATGTCTCCCTGACCATGTGCCTTTGCATTGAGCTTGCTTTGGGGTTTCAGGAATGAATGGTTTAGCAATGTGTAAAAAATGCAGCCCAGACGTGATCCACATCTCTTGAATCGCTGGGATCAACTCTGTCCCACGTGCAGCTCCAGTGACCTCAGTGGGTTTCCACCAGAGATGGAGCTGGCTGGTCCCTGCAGAGGTGTCAGCAGTGTCCTCCTCCTTGAGCAGCCCTGTGCAGCCTGGGCTTCAAGCCTGTCTGTGCTCCCATAGGATTTACAGCTGGCCAGGGGCAGGGGGGACAAGAAGACAGACAGGACCAGATCTCACAGGTCCTGCACAGCATCGTTCCAGCTCCAGGCCATTGGCAGCCCTCACTGAGCCCAGACTAGGGACAGCTGAACTGAGCTGGACACTATATCCTTCCCACCCACAAGTGCTTGACCTGGAAAAACGTTTTGGGAATGGTCTCCCTAACACTGAGGGGAGTTCCTGACCTGTCCCTAATCCAAAAACATCTGGGCAGGGATAGGGGAAGGAGAAAATGCACAGAGCCTTTGCTGCCAAAGCCTCCTGCAGCCAGGAGAAGATGTGACTGTCCCCTCCAAGCTGGGCTCATCCTCCTCCCATCCCATCAGTGATTTTGGGATGCAGGCACTGACCTGATGCCCACACTGAGACAGGACTACAGGGAAGGAGGAACAATGTGGGGAGGCTCTGGGAGCTTCGGTGTCACCCAGTTTTTGGGGTGGGAGGATGCAGAGCTCACCCCACACCCCACATCCCTGCAGAGCCATGCCCAAGGCAGCTCCAAGCCCCTCTCCCACAGCAGGGATGCAGCCAGCCCAGGGCAGCAATGGTCCTGCCTCTCCCTCTCCCCACTCGAGGGCTGCAGCGCTGGCTGAATCTCTGGTGCTTCACTTCCAGCCCTGAACGGGATCCATGCAGCTCAGCCAGTGCGCGGAGGAGAGCTCCAGGTTCTCAGGAGGACCTCGCGCATGAGTCAGAGGAAGCCGGGAGAGGTTTTTTTCTTGGCAGGTGGCACTGTGAGCTCTTCCCAGCTGGGGAGGGGGAAGCGGGACTGTGCTCCTCCTCTTCTGAGCTCACACCGCTCGTTTCGGGGCACGCCAGAGCCGCAGGGCGCTTGCCAAGGCTCCTGCACGGAGTGCCAGGTTTGTGCCCGTGGAGCAACCTGCCTTCGGACACCTCCTGGCCTCATTCACCCCGTGGCAGGGATTTTTCCAGGCTGCTGGCCAAAACCTGCCCAGGGGACGGCAAGGGCTGGCTCAGGTCGGCTTGCTCCACGCCTCTGCTCCTCCCACCCCTGCATCTGAGAGCGGAGGTTCCCTCGGGAAAGAGGGATCAGCCACAGGCACAGCCTCCCCCATCATGCACACAGGTGGCAGAAAGCCTCAGCCCAGCGCGGGGCTCCTCGACAGGGGGGACAGCTCCTCCGGGCCACCCCCCTGCACCCACCTGCTTGGTGAAGAGGATGGCGGTGTCCCAGTACTCGGGGTGCTTGTCGCTGACCTTGTTCCACTTCTTCTGCCAGGCGCAGAAGTTGCGGAGGGTGAGGGCGGCGTTGCTGGTGACTTTGGGCCCCTTGTCATCCTGCCCGATGAGGAGGAACTTGACCACGGAGATCTGGATGGGGTTGCGGATGCTCGGGTGCTTGTAGAGGCGGGCGGCCGTGGCCATCAGGGTGAGCAGGTAGTGCTGCAGGTCATCCCCGTGGAACTTCACCATCGACTCGTCGGCCACCACCAAGGTCTCCACGTAACGCGGGACCGAGGCAAAGCGTTTGGCGCGACCGCCTTTCCCCCCCGCACGGCCGCGGTACTTGTCGAGCGCCTGCAGCACGCCGGGGGTGAGCCCGGAGCCCACGGCGCAGCGGGATGCTCCGGCCCCGACGGGGCGGCCGGGGCTGCGGCGCTGCAGGCGATGGACTCCCCCGGCCGCGCCCTCCGCCAGCGGGCTGATCAGGTACTCGGCTCCCCGGTAGCCGAAAGCCCCCCGGAGCCCCCCGCACAGGCTGAGGGCGGCGAAGGACTCGCGGTCGGCGTTGACATCCCCCGAGTAGAAGCAGTGGCGGAGAGCGGGCGGCGGGCGGGCGGCTGCGCCCAGGTAGTGGGCGGCGAAGGCGGGCGCGATGAAACGGGCGTCGGGGGAGAGGTGCAGGTAGAAATCCTCCCCGAAAGCCGAGAGCTGGATCACCACCGCCTGTCCCCCCCGGGGGGCTCGGCCGGGCCGCCCCTGAAATAAGCCGGCCCGTTGATGTCGGGGTCCAGGCGGAGCGGAGTGACCAGCGCGGAGTCGGGGTCCGGGGGTCCCCCCGAGGGCAGGCTCAGCCCCGGGGCGCCCAGCAGCAGCAGCGGCAGCAGCGGCAGCATCGTCTCGGCGGGCTCAGGCCGGCGGCATCGGGGTTCGGGGGAGGCGCGGGGGGGAGAAAGCAGGACCCGGCCCCCCCCCCTTCCTCCCTCCTCCTCCTCCTCCTCCCGGACCCGCGGAGGCTGGAGGAGCGGAGCAGCCCCGCCGGTACCTGCTTTGCGGGGCGCTCCGGGCTTTATAGCGCGGCAGCGGGGTGAGCGGGGCGCGGCTTGGCCCCGCAGCAGCCACTCCGGGCCGGAGGAGCCAGCGGGGCCGGAGAGAACCGCGCTCCGCCCGGGGCTGCCACCGCCTCCCGGGGCGGAGCGGGGTGGGGTGGGGGGCGGCACCGCCGGGAGACGGGAGGGGTGGAAGGTCGGGGGGATGAGGTGGGATGGGGTGGGATAGGGTAGGGTAGGGTGGAATGGGGTGGGATGGAATGGGATGGGGGGTTGAGATGGGGAGGTGTATGGGGTGGGGTGAGATGGAATGGGATTGAGGAGTGGGATAGGATTGTGTGGGATGGAATGGGATGGGGGGGTTGGAACAGGATGGAATTAGGGGTGGGATGGAATGAGGTGGGATTGAGATGAGATGGGTCTCATGGGATGAGATAAGGTGGGGTGGAGGACTGGGGTGAGATGGGATTGAGGAAATAGGATAGGGTGGGATGGAAAGGACTGGGATGGGGGTTGAGATGGGATGGGATAGAGGATGGGATAGAGGATGGGATGGGATGGGATGGGATGGGATGGGATGGGATGGGATGGGTGGGATGGGATGGGATGGGATGGGATGGGATGGGATGGGATGTGGGGGGTGGGACAGGATAAGATTGGGGTGTTGGGTGGGATAGAGTGGGAGGAGACTCTTCACTTTTATTCCTGCAGCAAAGAGGGGAACTCTGCAGCCCCCCAGGGATGCTCCCACCTGCCACTCTCCAGTTTTTCTGGATCCAGCTCTAAGCGAAGGGATGGAGCTCTGTGACCCTGCGGGGAGGAGGCCTCTGGTTATAACAGGGATGTGCAGGGAAGATGAAAGGTCATAGAATCATTGAGTAATGGAATAGTCTGGGTTGGAAAGGACCTTTAAAGGTCAGCTATTCCAGCCCTCCATCCTCTGCTCCGTGATGGCTTTTGGGACAGTTCAGCGGAGTAGGGAACCTGCTGTTTGGCAGCTGAGGACTTAGTTTCCCGATTTATTCAGGAATATGTATGTTTTTCACAGCCCAGAGGTGTCAAGCACTGACATCTGGGCTGTGTCCCTCCATGCACCTCCAGACCTGCCACCCCAATGAAACACTGCCCCAGCAATTCCTGCATCCAGACCAGGGGAATTCCTCTTCTCCCCAGCAAACCAACTTCCAGTGATCACCAGAAGAGTCTGTGGAGGACGCTGGGGCAGTTAATGCTCTCAGGAGGTAGAAAGATCTCATTGTGGATGGGATTTTTGGGGTCAGGACAGCTAAAAGGAGAGCAGTGAAGAGTCCTCAGCAACAACCTGTAGCTGAGGAACAGATTAATCAGCACTAATAAGCACCATGGTTTGGTTTAGTGATGACATTAGGGCCTCTCATGGACAAGCTGGCTTCGATGTGATCTCAGCAAAGGCTGAAATGCTTTGAAATCCAAGTACAGCTGAAGAATGTGTGCAGAATGTATGAAACAGAACCCAAGGTTATTGCCTAAGGCACAGAGCCCACAGCCCACAGCCCAGCTTGTTTTGCTCTCAGTGTGTCCCCATGCTGTGGTTTGCTCAGTCGTGTGCCTTGCAGCTGAACTTGTGACCCAAAATAACCATCTGGCTGCACTGGGCTGAGGGAATCAGGGGTTTGTCTGCTGGCCAAGGTGCAATGTGCCCAGGGATGTTGATTATGGGCAGCACACGGAGTGGAGGAGCAAGGGAAGAGGGACAGCCTTGGGCATCTTGAGGTGCCAGGAGGGAACTTCTCCTTCCCATGGCCTTGCTTTGCTCAGCAGGATGAGTTTAGCCAAAGACCACAGCAGCATCCAGCGTGCCACAGGGTCCCAGAGGTGCCACCAGCTGCCTCAGCCTAGAGGTCATCAAGGCAGAGTTAGTCACTGCAGCCCCTCCATCTGGGAAATCTCATCAAGAGGATGAGTCAAACCAAACTGGCAGCAACTTTATCTCCAGCCTGGAGAACATTTGATTGCCTCCTGATGGGGAAAGGCAGGCAGAAAATGCGAGTGGCTTGGCTCTGCCTGAGCCAAGACCTGCTGTGTGTGCCAGGCACGGGAATTGCTGTGTCCCATGATCCCAGCTGTGTGCCAGCATGTGGGGTGGAGGCACAGCAATGGATCAGCTCTGCACAGCCTCCCCAGTCCTCACCCAACAGCTGGGAATCACCTAGCCCGAGGTTGCTTTGCTTGCAAACCCAACCATCTGCCACTTTGTTTTCCTGCCCACTGTAAATCCAGGTAGGAAATGGAAGGAAGGCAATGGATGGTGTTACAAATCAAAATGCAAATTAAAATAGAGAATAGATATGGAAAATGGAGAAAATTGTGGGAAGAAATCTAAAGTAAAAGCTGCGGAGCGCAAGGAGCAAATATTGGTCACCCTTTCCAGGCAGCTTCAGGGGCACAGGAATGTTTCAGAGCACTCCACAAGAGAAGGAGACACATTGCTATTTTAGTTTTCCCCTTGCTCAACGAAAATCAAGGACATGATGGGATTTTTCTCTCTGGGGATGAAGCAGCAATTGCTTGCACCCCACAGCCTGGGGGTGGAAGCAGGAAGGAGCAGATCCAAGGGAAGGAGCAAGGTAAGCACATCCAAGGGAAGGAGCAGATCCAAGGGAAGGAGAAGGTCCAGGGGAACACCTCGGTGTCATTCCATGTCTTTCCAGGTGCTTGGGGCTGAGCCTGGCTGCTCCTCACCCCCTGGAGTTTGTCTGGATTTGATGGAAATGGGATGAATATGTGTGACTTGAAGGAGAGCACAGAGAAAGGAGGGAAGGGAGATGGAAGATGCCTTTGGAACATCCTGAGCAGCTACAGATAATGAAATATATTAAGGTATATAAGGTGAATTCTGCTTCTACTTTGATTTTTGTCTAGAAACCACTTTCAGGTAAAGCCTATTTCACTCAGGCTTAATCCATTGCTCACTCTGATTTTGAAATATCAGCGTGAGCTGCTCTGCAGTGTGGATTCTCCTTCTCCCACCTTCCTCCTGCTTCAGCCCAAGCATCTCCAGGAAGTGACAAGTTATTTTCTTTCTTTTATTCATCACTGTGATGCAAATGTGTCAATTTTAAAATACTAAAAGAGAAAAACTAACCACCTCCAACCTCACATATCTCTTGGATGTTCCAAAAAATAGTTTTAAGTAGACCATCTGAGAATTTCAGGCCAAAAAAAGAGCAGAAAGGAATTTAATTAGCTCTATTCTGGCTGTGTGATAGGACAGAAGGGCAGGATGCTCCTCCTGGGATTTCCCATGCTGTCCTACACACCAGAGATGGTGGGAGAAGGGGATCTTTGCTTTAAATGTCTTCAAGCACAGATCTATGTGTCCCACAACAAAAATCCAACCAGCCTGCTCCCCCTGTGCACAGCAGAAGGATCTCTGTGCCTTGGTCATCCCTGTGACTTCTCCCATGCTCCTGACACACAGTGTCACCTCTGGAATCTGGCACAGCTTCCACGTGGGAATGTCATGGTGTGGTGAAAAGAAATCCAGTGTAACTTGGTTTTGCCCAATTTCCACCTGGTATTGCAGTTCATTCACTTTGAAAACATCTAAAATTCCCCCTCTCTTCACCCCCCTTGATATTTAAGGCTTTCTCCTGTTTGAGGAGCAGATACTCAGGTTTTTCCAGGGTGTTTTAAAACAGCACATGGCAATTTAGAAGAGCTAGATCACAGTGCCACCCATCCCAAAAACCAACACCACGTGTTCCTTATCACCTTCAGGGTGGAGATTTATGCTCCAGAGCTCACAGAGTCCATCCCTGATTCATTCCCTTTGTGGGATGCTGGTTTGGGGAACACAGACACCAAAGATGCACAAAGCCACCAAGATTCCAAAAGGCTGAAGCTGCAGGGTGAGCCTGAAGAGATGCACATCTGGAATAAACCTGATGCACATCTGGAATAAACCTGAGGTGATGGAGATTCCACAAGCCAACTCCTCCAGGTTGCTTATCAAACCATTATAAAGTTCATTCATTTTCATCAACCATGTGAGAGTGGAATAGACAGGAGGGGAGTTGTTTTTTGGTTGGGTTTTTTTTTTTAATTGGTAGAAAAGCATATTTTCATTATAAGATGCCACATTTATTTAATGAATTTATGGGCTGCTTCATGGGAACAGCAACCCTAGGGCAGTCTTGGAGGGTTCTGGAGGGTTTTAACCCCAGATCAGACACAGCTTTGGAGTTTCAGGACCAGGCAAGCCCTGGAGGATCTCACTGATCTCAGGACACCCAAGACCCAGAGGGAAGTAGAGAAGCAGCTCCCCAGGGAGGAGGCTGCAGTGCTGGAAATAGGATTTAGCCCTTGATTTTGGAAAGCCATAAACCGGCTTCCCTTACACCTGGAGCTCCAAAGCCACCCTGAGGCAAGGCTGCCCTCTGGTGCCACAGCCTTGCTCCCTAAATCCAGGTAGGAAACGGAATGAAGGCAATGGATGGCGTTACAAAGCAAAACGCAAATAAAAATAGAGAATAAACATGGGAAATGGAGAAAATCGTGGGGAAAAAAAAAATCCAAAGGTGGTTTGGAAATTAGAAGTGGAATCCTTACAAATCGTATCACATCAAATTAAACCATCAAATCACAGGCATGGCTCTTGATGTGCCCACCATCAAAGGCATCAAACATATCAAAGGCAGCACCATCAGCTGATAAACCAAGACCCAGCCTGGTTGTTCCTGCCCTTCCCTGACTCCTAAAAATCTTATTTTCTCACCTTTAGGGGATCCAGGAGAATTAGCATTTGCCCAGCATCACCTTCACAGCTACCAACCCTCTGGTGCTGCTGAGAAATCATCTCCAGGGATGAGCTGCGGCAGTGGGGACATTCAAATACAGCACTAAGGGGAAGGAAAACCCATTTTTAACGTGGTTTTGAGGCACCAAACCCTAAATCACGACCACTTTTAAGGCAGGAGGGCCCTCTCGTGGCTGTGGCCATGGGGGGAGGGCAAGGCAAGGCAGTGAATACAGATTCCTCCTGGCACAGTTTGCTATTTAATTCACTCACTGGCTCCAAACCAAGCCCAAATCTCCCCTTTCCTCAGAGGAACAACCATTTCCCGGACTCAGGTTTACCAGCCTTCCCTGCTAGGATGGTTTCATGGAAGGCAACTTAGCAGGACACAGGCCAGGACTCTGATTTAAAGCCCAGCTGCTTTTCTAGGAGAGATTTCCGCCCACCTGATTACTTTAAATGAAAACTATTGGAATTGGTCCTTTTGCCATCAGGTGGGATTTGAGCTGCCTGCGGGATCCCTTCGCTCTCGCTTCCCGGAAAACTCCCAGGGATGGATTTTGGGTTTCCCACCGCAGCACAGGGCAGCACTGACATCTAGTGGTCTCATTTTCGAGGACGGGAGCTGCTTCATTAGCAGCTCAAATAACTGTCCCGAGTGTTTTCTCTGCGCTGAGGGCAAAGGGGAATGGTTAAAGCTCAGCCTGGAGCTGCAAATTTGGATGTGAAGCCGTTTGCAAAGCAAGGAGGGAACAGCAAAGCATCCCAGACTCTCCAGACGTGGCAATCTTGCTGCTGCAGAGTAGGACCAGCAAATGCAATGTGGGACTCATCCTGGTAGCCAAAAATCCCTCGGGAGCAGCAAAACCCCTCCCTGGGCAGGAGGAGCCCCTGGGGAAGGTGCAGGAGGAGCTGCGCGCTGCCTGGCTCGGCAGAGCTGGGGACGTGCGGAGGGGAGCGGGGCAGACGTTTTCAAGCTGTTTGATCAAAAGGGTCTTTAAATCACACTGACTGGGGAGTTAATGGCTTTCACATGCTCGGGCAGCCCCTGGAAATGAGAGCGGGGGGCGACGTTTGGTGACGGCGCATCCTGCAAGAGGCTAAGAAGCAAGAACCCCAAAAAGTCTTGAGGTGTTTCATCCTTTGCTGGGAGGAGATGCAGAGGGGCAGCCAGGTGAGGTTTTGTCCTTTCCCAGCGCGTTTTTGGGCTGGTTTGTAACGAGCCCGGCGAGGCTAGAAGGAATTCCAGCTACTGTTTGCAGAAGGAGCCGCTAATGAAAACCAGCGGTGCCTCCAAGCTAAGATGCAAGCATGTCCTCCCAGATCAAAGATGCAGCTCCGGGAGCGGAAAGCCGGGAATAAATTACATCCTGTTGCCTGCAGCCTTACCTGTCCCAGCCGAGAGCAGGGGCAGCTCCTCCCTGCCTCCCCCCGCAGGAAGGCAAAGCCCGGGCTGGTGTTGGCACCTTCAGCGGGGTTTGGGGATGGAGGAGGCAGTCAGGGCTCACTTTCGGCTTCTGCTCCTGGCTCTGCACTTTCCTGCTGGACACAAACTGGCCCGAGCCCGACGGAGCTGCAGAGGGAGGAAAACCCACCCGGGTCAGTGGGAAGATGCAGCTCCAGCTGCAGGCTGAGCTCCCTGCCAGGAGAGCAGGGGCTGCTGAGGAGAGGCACTGCGTGTTGAAGGACCACGTTAGATACACAGCCACGGAAACATGTCCCAGACCAAACTTCACTGTGCCTGGGTGTGCTTTCCTCCCTTCCTGCAGTTTTCTGGCCACCTAACATCTGCACTGGAACTGTCCCCTTCCCCATCTGTATCACTGTCCACCACAAGCATCCGAAATTGTTTTTAATTGTTATTTCCTCCTCTCCTATGGTCGCAAAACGCACACTTTAAAAAGGAGCAACCAGAGAACCAGAGCCTTGGCCCCAGGGCAGCTGCTATTTGGAGCCAGAGCTGTGTGTTTACTACATAGGTAGGGATGTGGCTTTTAAGTGGAGATCATAATAGAGAGGGAGATGTAAATCCATCCTGGAGTAAAGGGAGAGCAGCCTTTAACCCCACACCTCATTTCTCAGCACTGGCCAAACCCTGGTTTCCCAGGAATCCTGAGGTGCCAAATGCTGTTTTGCTCTTTCAGTTCTTTCTAAGATTAGGCTGCAGGGGAAAAACCCCACAGTGTGGAGGAGCTGGTCCTTGGGCTTGCACTCCCAGCAAGGTTAAAGGAGCACAACCCAAGCCCTGAGCGGGTGCTGCTCCCTGCAGAAGGTTCAGAAAATCAGGGCATGGAGCAGGATAGGATCCACCACCCCCAGACTGCGGCAAGGACGTCCCAGGATGTTCCAGTGCTGCACAAAGGACGCTCCAGAGGCCAGGAATTTCATGAACTAATGGAGAAGGAGGGCTAAAGGGGAAAGAAGGAGTAATATATACGTAGTGATTTCCCTTTCTCCGTGACAGCTGGTTGTTCCCTGTTCCTGAGTGGGTTCCCAGCCAGGGACACAATGTTTCTGCCCATCTCCTGGTGTTTGCCACGCTGAGCACACAGTAGCTACCTGGATTTGCAGCCTGAGACTTTTATATTGCTGTAGGATTTTCCCTCACTGCAAGGGAATTCAGTCGGGAATTAAAACTCACTCTGAAATGGGGTGAATGGAGGGTTTGTAAATGAAGTCACACAACACACACAGAGAAACAAACACAAAAAAAAAAAAAAAAAGAGCAACAGGAGGAGCTGGCTGCATTGTATTATTCTCATAGGTATTTTCCACAAGTCTGATTTAGCTCGTTGTCTTATTCCAGCTGGAGGAAACCCCATGTGGATCCAGCTGTTGGTTCAGAGCATGGAAACTCCTTGTACGTGTGTCCTGTTGGAGTTTTCCCTGGGGCCCAAAGCCCTCTCTGTCCCTGGCTAAGGGAAGGACATGGGAACCTCCCGAGGCACCTTCTGAAACGAGAAACGAGATGCTCTCCAGCTGGCACGGGCCGGGTGCTTTCCAGCTGGGAAGGGATGCTGAGAATCAGCCCTCCGGAGTAAATCCTTCCACGGTGGTGGAGGGGAAAGAGTGCCAGGCGCTCTGCCAGGGCAGGACCCCCGAGCCCGGCTAGGATCAGAGCCGTGCGAGCAGCGCGGGGGCTGCAGAAGGGGTTAATAGTGCGAGAGCAACAGGCTGCAGTTGACACTTGGAGGCAGGCGGGGCTGCCGGCGCCTGATTGGCCTCAAATCGTATCCAAAAGTGGGTTGGGGTTTGGGTTTTTTGGGGGGGTTTTTTATCCCTCTTTTTTTTTTTTCCCTCTACTTCTTCGTCTTTTTTTTTTTCCCCCTTTTTTTTTCCTGGTTTTTTTTTTGGGGGGGGGGGGGGTGGATTTTTTTTTCCTTTTTTTTTTTTTTCAGTTGCGTTTTGGTTTGGGTTTTCCTTTTTTTTTTTTTTTCTGTCTCTCTCTCTCTCTTTCACTTCTCCTCCTCCCCCAGGCTCCGGGCTGGCAGGGGAGGGGAGTGGGGAGAACAGCGAGAGATCAAAAATAAACCTCTTATGTCAAAGCCGGGGGGAGAAAGTATAAATACAGCGGTCTCGGCGGCCGGCGCGGAGGCTGCGGGGGAGAGCCCGGGGGGTGCCGTGCCGTGCCGGGATGGGGCGGCGAGCGCTGCTGGGCGGCCGAGCTCCGCTCCACCTGCTGCTGCTGTGCCACGCCTGGGCGCTGCCGCCGCCGCCCCCGCGGGAGGCGCAGCCCGTGCTGCCCGCCCGCCTGCCCGCGCCCTCGGGGCAGCTGGCCCTGCGCCTGGCCGCCTTCGGCCGCGCCGTCGTCCTCCGCCTCCGCCCCGACAGCGCCTTCCTGGCCCCCCGCCTCCGCCTCCAGCGCCTGGGGGGCCGCAGGCCGCCGCCGCCGCCGCGCCGGGGCTGCTTCTACTCGGGCGCCGTCGAGGGCAGCCCCGAGTCCTCCGCCGTGCTCGGCAGCTGCGGCGGCCGCGGCCTCAGCGCCGCTTTCCTGCTGGACGGGGCTGCCTACGAGCTGCAGCCGCTCGGGCCGGCCGCGCCCGGGCCGCCCTGGAGGCGATGGCACCGGCTGCGGCGGCGGGCGGCCCCGGAGGGAGCGCGGCCGGCGGGGAGCGGCGGGGCGAGCGGCGAGCTGCGCGCCAGGGCCAAGCGCTTCGTGTCCCAGGCGCGCTACGTGGAGACGCTGCTGGTGGCTGACGCGTCCATGGTGCGCTTCTACGGGGAGGACGTGGAGGTAAGGGCTGGCGGGGTCTGCCGTCCCCCTGCCCCGCGTCCTTCCGCGCCCGCCTGTGCCGCTGGCTGCACCTCTCTGGTCCCCGCAGCCTCTCCATCCTCCCGTCCCCTCCTGCCCCCAGCCCAGCCGCCTCTCCGCCTCCTCCCTTCTCCACTCCTGCGCTCCCGCTGCCCCTCTGTCGCCTTCATCCCTGCATCCTCCCTCCATCTGCGTCCCTCCATCCCCTTCATCCCGCCGTCTCCCGTCCCCATCCCCGTTGCCTCTCCTCCTCCTTCTAAACGCGCTCCTCCCGCCCCACCGCCTCTCCGTCCCCTCCCGTCCTCCCGCTCGCCCTCCCGATCCCCCCAGCCCGGGACACCAGGGGACACCAGGGACAGCATGGAATGAGCGAGGGGCGGGACGGGGTGGCCTCGGTCCCCAGCTTCCCTTGCCGAGTAGGGCTGGCAGTCCCCGGGGCAAAGGCTGCAGTGTTGTCCGTGGGGTTCAGTCGGCGTTTGGGGAGCCTTTCCCAGAGCCAGCGTCCCTCCCAGCGGGTCTGTTTCTGCACACACTGGGCACTGGGATGTCCCCTCAGCCTGCTGTCCCCAAAGGTGGGGGACAGAGCGGGTTAATGCTTTTCCTGCTACGAGGAAAGAGCCGCGCTGCGAAGCAATGCGCTTAACTCCCTTCCGGTTGGGAGCCGGGGCCAGATAGTAAATAACCCGGGGGCTGAGTAATGCGCAGTCCCGCTCCTGAGCCACCTGTTAGCGGCTGAGCAGATGGATGAACAGCCCTTTCCCTTAGCTGCCAGCGCCAGGAACGCTCACCCTCCTTAAACGCTCCCTCTGCGGAGACCCTGACCCTCCCCAGGCTTTGGGGAGACCCCCGGAGCAGAGCCCGCGGTGCCTCAGCCCCCCACATCCATCTCCAGGGCTGTTGCTGTGCCTCATTCATCAGCACCAGGTTATTTTTCATGCCTCTGGCCAAGCCAGCTCCACACCCTTACCCTGCAGGGATGGGTGTTTCAGGTCCAAATTCGGGTTTGCACCATGTGAAATGCTCTGGGCTCTTTGCAAGGGATAGCTGTGCAGTGAAGTTGCTCATTCTCCGTTGTTTGGGCTCGGGGCTGGGAGAAGAGTGCTTGAGGCTGGAGCTCAGCAGGGAGCAGCAGGGCAGCTGAAAGCAGGGGCTGCACTTTGGCAGCCTGGCTCTGCCACTTCTACCGACTTTATCCTTCCCCCAGGGGCTTCTGTGCTCCTAACAAAGCAGGGTTTAACTCCAGCCCTGCTCGGGCCAGGCTGGACCTTGAGAAATGCTAAACCTTGGGGCTCCAGCTGCTTTCAGCTGCTCAGCATCACTCTGGTTTTGCCCCTTGCTTGGTTTTTGCTGCCAAGCCAGGCTGGCAGGAGCAGACAGCAGAGGGTCAGTGAGCGAGGGTGATGCACTTGGACATACTCAGAGTGCTCACAGTGCTCAGAAAAGAGTTTGAAGCAGAGTAAGCTGAATTTTTAAGCAACAGACATATGAATGGTGGTGGATTTACTCTGCCCATAGCGTGAAGTTGGTCTCTGATTCCCCAAGAGGGCAGAAAAAATAGTACAGTGAATCTTTGCACCCAGCTGGGCACCTGGTGGTTTTAAAGCAACACCCAAGGGTATTTAAATTGCTAGAAATAAGGTGATATATTTGGGTTGGGGGAAATCCTGGTAATGCCCAGCTTGAGCTGGGGGAAAAAACAGCAACTCTCGGGGTTAATCTGTGAAGGCAGGAGAGGAAATGGCACCTAGACATAATCAAGGGGCTTGGAGCACTGCCCTGCCCTGGCTTGCCTGCTCCAGCCCTGGGCTGGGTGATGCTGCCTGGTTGGTTCCCATTTACCATCATTTCCTTGGCCCCAAGAGCAATGTCTGCATCAGCGCCCAGGGATGGGAAGAAAGGCTTTAAAGATCTTGTTTTGGATGAATGGAGCAATAGCATATTAAAACATTTGGGAGAAAACTTCCACCAGCTCTGGTGTAGTGGCTAAAAAAAAGCCAAAAAACCACCTGCTGTGTTTCTGTGTCTTTTGTTCTCTGGAACAAAAATGCAGGGAGCAGAACAGCCATCTTGCTTCTCCCTAAATACCTTTTTTGTGGGTTGAAAAAAAAGCAGTGGTAAGTGCTGGTGAGATCTTAGAGAGCTGACAAGGAGAGATGCCCAGGGAGTAGAAATGTTGAGTCAGAACAAACCATATTTATATAATGACTTTTCTTCCCGTAACCAGGCTTTAATTACCAAATATTTATTAAAGGTCAGCAGCATTGTTTGTATTCCCAGTTATTTTCTTGCATAAGTTGTAACAGCTCGAGCAGAAGAGCCACCCTGAGATGTGCTCAAGCGTTGTGAGTTATAATCAGTGCCATGCTGTTGGTGGGAAAATGCTGTTAATGATTTATTCCTGATCAAATCGAGCCTTATAGCTCAGCTCTTAACCCAATTTAGATAATAAGAGCTTATTGTACCTTCATCAATATTTGTATGTAAACCACAAGGGAAGGGTGGAGAGCAGAACTAGACCTGAAATCTGGGGGTTTAATCACCCTTTGGGCTTGATGGTTGCAGGGGATGAGCTGTTTGGGGGGGATTAGCAGCAGGACAGTGCTGAGCAGTAAATCCTGTGAGGATGGGGAAGGATTCAACCTGCACTATAGAGGGATGTATATATCCCTTGTATATGGGGATGGGAGTGAAGCTCCAGGCTGGGCACAGGAGTTGGTGCATTTTTCTTGCAGATGATCCCAAATGCTTGAAAACAAAGGGACGGTGAGCATCACTGACAGAGTTCAGTGGGGTTTTAAGCAGGGGGAACTGAGGCAGGAGATGGGGCTGATCCTGCTGGTGTGCAGGAGGGCTCAGCCTTCAGCTGGGCTGCACTTGCAAGGATGTTCTGCATGGCTCAGGAATGTTTGCCAAGCCACCTAAAGCACCAGGCGGCTCCAAAACCCAGCTGCAGCATCCCCAGCCAGTTGGCAGCCAGATGGGATTCCTGTGGTGGGATTTCTGCAGTCTCTCGGGTGCAGATGAGACACATTTCCAAGCTTTCCTCCGCAAGCATGACGGCTGTGCTCCCCTTTCCTTTCTCCTGTCACAAGTGAGCAATCTGCCGTTCCTGACTCCAAGGGCTGCTGAGGACTGAGGACCACAGCAGAATCAGATCAGGCTGGAAAAGCTGGGATTCCTTGCTGCCTTCTGGGTTTTTCCCAGGCAGATTTATGAGGTTTTAGGAGTGCTGTTGCAAAGCCTTCCCTCTAAGACCAGACATTGCCAGGGTCCTGCTGCCAGCTCTCCCAGACCCAGATGGACTGGAGGTGAATCCAAAGCCACCCTGGAGCCTCAGGTCCCCTCGTGCCTGGCTCTTAAGGTTTGCTTTAGGGTATTTTGCAGCCTGAGTGGGTAAATTCGCTTAATCCCTTGACAAAAGAAGGCAGCCCATCCCAAAGGCAGCTGGAATGGGATTAAAGGGGATCTTTGCAGAGGGGGACCTGTGCGATGCTGCCATCCGCCAGCTTTTCTTCTGGGGTTTGTCCTCTGAGTGTCACCCTGAGGCTGCATCTGCTTTGGGGCAGGGGCTGGAGGACCAGGCAGCCTCCCGAAATGTTCCCCTGGCAGCTGCACTCACCTCACACCAGCATATCCAGCAGCTGCTGCATTTCAGGGCTGTGGGGTGACATGAGCTGGCTCCTGCTGAAGTAACTCCATGCTGGCACCCAAAGTGCAGCACTGCTGCTCTGGGATGCTCTCAGGATGGGGTTTGACTCCATCTGTGCCTCTGGGGAGGTGGTGGCAGTCTGGGTGTGCCTCAGTTTCCCCTGCATTGAGCAGGGGTAATTGCTGCTTTTGTGGTTCAGCCCCAAACACCCAGCAAAGAGGAAAAGAGAAGGGGGAAAACATAATGTGGCAAACAGAGCAGGGATGGGCAGGGAGCCGGGCAGGCAGGAGGGCAGCCAGGCACACCGACAGGCTGGCAGGGTATCCCCTCTCCCCTGGCTTGCCCCCCATTTCCCTTGGCTGCCTCCCACATTTTTGCAAGGGAATTCTTGGCCCAGGCTTGAAACCACAGGAGGAGGCAGGCAGGGCAGCCAGCAGCCCCTGGGCACCCAAACCAGGGGGTGCCTCACAGATGGTGCTTCGGGGGAAAGGGACAGCCTGGGATGTTTGTTCCCAGTTGAGTTCTAAAAGCTGGGCAGCCCTCACATCTGGTCCTGGCTTTGCTTCCTTCCATCAGTCTGCACTCCAGAATCTCTGTGTTCCTTTCTTGTTTTCCCTCCTCTGCAGAAATGCTGGCTTTTAGGGAGAAAGCAGGGAAAAAACCCAACCAAATCAGCCAACAAGCAATCCTACAGCCCCAGGTTGGGCTGAGCATTGCTCCCCACATGTTGGGGAGCATGTTGGAGGGAGGTGAGTTGTGCTGGGGTGTTCTGTGGGTGCTCCCTGCTGTCCTTCTGTTCTGGGTGGGTCCAGCAATATTAAATTTTTCTGTGCATACCACAATAATAGGGTCTGTGTAAGAGCCGTTTCTCCCACTAAAATAATAATGATAATTAAAAATAAACCCCACTGTTTGGGGATCTTTGCAGGCTTTGGCTTCTGAGTGGTCCCCATGAAAGGGAATGGAAGCAGAGACCTTGCAAGTACCAGAAAGCTAAATCCTTCAGTGTTATGAGGCTAAAGACAACCACATCAGTTCCCCTTGCTCTGATTTGTATTTATTTTCCATATCCCTCTGCCTGTGCTGTTTGCTGCTGCAAGGCTCCTGTCAGGCAGTGCCTGGCTCAGGCCTCTCCCAGACATGGTGATGCTGTGGCAGGAGGGATATTGGAGCTGCTGTGATGCAGGTGTGTCAGACAAAAGCCATCCCTCCTCATTTTTAGGGGGAAGTGGGTGGGATTCGATATTGAGAGCAGAAGGAGCCCAGGAAAAGGGGAAGGGAGGTTTGTGGGGCATCACCCTCCACAGTGCTCTGACAGAAATGCAGTGCATGGGGCAGGGAAGGGATACTCCCCAACCCCTCTGGCTCACAGTCTGACCTCTCCCCCCAGAGCAGGTAAGAGGTTGATTTCCCAGCTGTGCTTAGCAGCTGGACAGACATCCTGCCAGATCTCCCAGGCTGCTGCTTGGAAATGGCAGGGAAGCTCCTTGTGCCTGCAGGGCTGCAGTGCCTTGCAAGAAGGCAGAAGCCAGTCTGTTTGCAGCCCTGGGCTCCTCAAACCCAACCCAAAATACTGCCCTGCACCTGATCCCAAAACCCACATCCTCAGCCTCGAGCTGGGAAGGAAACCCCAGGGAAGGCAGCATTCCCTCCTGGGTGGGTGGTCAAGGCAGAGCCTGTTGGCAAAGGCAGGAGGAGGATGGAACAAGCAGGATTCAGCTCACCTGCAGCCACTTGTTGGCCAAGAGCTCTCAGTTGGCCTCTCCTGTGCCCTGAGGATCCTGCAATGTGCTTTTGGCCATGGCTTCAAGCTCTTGGCCGTGCTGAGGCAGTGCAGGTGGATTGCTGCTCTCCCCAGAGCAGTCAGGGTCCATCTGAAATCTAACCAGCTCCTGCCCGGGCCAGGGATGGGTATAAATAGACAGCAGATGGTGGAACAAGTGAATTTGACCTTTTAATCTTCACTAACTAGCTGTTTGTTTGGTTTGCTTTCCATCTTCCCTTTCCAGGCACAGGGAAGGTGGACAGATGTTTTCCAAGTCCCTCTGTTCCTACTGCTGAGAGAGGTTCTTGGCTGGATGTACCCCTGAGGATGGGAGGGTTGGTGTCCTGAGGGATTTGTGGGATGAGCTGAGATCTCCCAGGTCAAATCTACTGTTATGGACAGAAACCTCCAATGGGTTAGGAAAGGATGCTGCGGGATTTATTCCCCTGGAAATGAGGGATGATCCTATGTTGGGCAGCTCCAGCGCAGAGCTTCCCTCTAGATCTTCAGGGCTGTAATTTTAGGAAAGCTCTGTGATATTTTTAGCCAGGTTCCCAGTGGACTTTCCCCACAGGGTGAGCAATTCCCCCAGGTTTCATGGAGCCACCACTTGCAGGGGTCTCGCCTGGATTTCTTGCCTCGGCAGTGACTTCTCTGTGACATGAGTTGCATGCTCCAGGGTGGGACGTGAGTCATGTCGTGGAGATCTGGCCAGTCTAAATAAACCAGTCTATTCCCTGCTCCCATCAGCCTTGCTGGGGCCTGCCCTTGGATAATGAGCCGGGGAGGACTTGGGATATGTCTTGTTGAAACAAAACATCTGTTTACACGGAGCTGCCACTGATGGGATAAAATGTGGCAGAATAATTTAAAATAGCCACAAGTGCCCTGGGCGAGCAGCTCTCCGTGCAGCAGATATGCTGTATCTCTCTCAACATCTCCCTCATTTGCTAAGAAAACAGCATTTTGTGTCTCAGAAAATGGCATTGCCCTGGCAGTACTGTGATGGATGAGCACACAGAGTCAGCTTTGCTCAGGAAATGTATTTTGGGTGAAACTTGGCTATCAGAGATAGCTCCCATCGAGCCCTTCCAGTTTAATTAGGCTCTGAATTGAGACCGCAGGGTGTAATTTGTCTGGGGAGGAGAGAAGCCACTTTCTCTTTCCCAATACTGTATTGTGTAATAGCTGCATTTTTTTCTCCTGACTCCGGGCCGTGAGCGATGCCAAGCAGAGGAGGAATTTTGATGCTGCGATAAGATGTTTACATCAGCCTAAACATTGCCGGTGCTTTTGACATATGAAGTAATCCCTGGTCATCGCCGAGCAGGGGATGCTGCTGGGCACAGACTTGGCTGTCAAAGTGCTTTAGTCCCAGTTTGTCACCAAGGAGGTCGGGTTCAAGCCCTGTGACCAGCACAGGCAGGAGTTGTACTGGGTGGCTTTGCACCAGCAAGATGCGTGTGAGTTGGTTCCTGCCCTGGGGCAGCGTTAATGCTTTGGGAATATGCAGAGAATTCTCCAGAATGCTGTGTTTCTCCCCAAAGAATTTCTTCCTGACGAATTTCTAGCTGCAGAGGGTTCATGGGAGGGGAGACACAGCGTTTGGAGAAGGGGCTGCAGGGCTTGTCCACCAGCACAAGGTGTAAAGCATCTCATTCAGGAAAGGCAGCACTGAGTCCATCAGCCCATGGTCTGGACATGATGGGCTTCATAAATGAGGCTGATTCCTCCTTTTCAAACAGAAAAACTTGTCCTGTAGCAGAGGTTTTACCCAGCTCTGCCTGCCCATCTCCTTCCCCACAGAACCACGTGCTGACCCTGATGGCCATGGCAGCTCGCATCTACAAGCACCCCAGCCTGAGGAACTCCATCAGCCTGGTGGTGGTGAAGGTGCTGGTGGTGGAGGAGGCGGCGGCAGGGCCGGAGGTGTCTGACAACGGCGGGCTCACCCTGCGCAACTTCTGCAGCTGGCAGCAAAGATTCAACCCCCCGAGTGACAGGCATCCTGAGCACTATGACACTGCCATCCTCCTCACCAGACAGGTCAGCAGCCCTGGGAGAGGGAAGGGAAGGGAAGGGAAGGGAAGGGAAGGGAAGGGAAGGAAGGGAAGGGAAGGGAAGGGAAGGGAAGGGAAGGGAAGGAAGGGAAGGGAAGGAAGGAAGGGAAGGAAGGAAGGGAAGGGAAGGGAAGGGAAGGGAAGGGAAGGGAAGGGAAGGGAAGGGAAGGGAAGGGAAGGGAAGGGAAGGGAAGGGGTCAAGGCATCCATGGAGGGAGAGAAGGGGGTTGACCGTGGATGTTGATGCTCCACCATGCAGAGAATGGAGCTTGCAGCAAAGCAGTTGGGAGTGGTTTCATTTGGGCTGCAGTGGGTTGCCCACAGAGATGTTGGGGCTAAACGTGGGACTCAATCCCCCTGCCTGACCCTCCTGCTGCCTGGCACACACAGGACTTCTGTGGACACCAGAGCTGTGACACGCTGGGCGTGGCAGATATCGGCACCATGTGCGACCGCAACAAGAGCTGCTCGGTGATCGAGGACGAGGGCCTGCAGGCAGCCTACACCCTGGCTCACGAACTGGGTAAGATTACACATCCTTCCTGAGGGGAAGGCTGCTTCTTCCAGCCCTGCTGCTGGGAGGGGTTGTGGCATGGCCCAGCACGAGCGGCTCCTGGCTGGGGGTCACCCACTAAGCCATGGCACTGACTTCTGGCACTGTCAAGAGCTGGTTTGCACCAGCAGAAACACTAAGAAATGCCCAAATTGTTGTAAATCGGTACATTTGCACCAATTCAGGAAGAATTTCTTCACTGGAAGGGTTGTCGAGCTTTGGAAGGAGCTGCCCAGGGAGGTGGTGGTGTCCCCATCCCTGGAGCTGGTCAAGAAATGCCTGGACATGGTACTCAGTGCTCTGGTCTATTGACAAGGTGGTGATTGGTCAAAGGTTGGACTCGTTGATGCTGGAGGTCTTTTCCAACCTTAATGATTCTGTGATTTACCTGTTGTGATGAGCTCAGCCATGGGATCAAGCACATCTCTCCCTTGGTTTGCCATTCCTGCCCTGACTAATTTTTGCCCAGAGAAAGTTGGCTGCTGCATCCCTGGGAACATGCAAAAGCAGATTGGACAGGGCATGGAGCATCCTGGTCTAGTGGAAGGTGTCCCTGTCCATGGCAGGGGGTGGAACTGGATGAGCTTTAATTTCCTTCCATCCCAAACCATTCTGGGTTTCTACAAATCTGGGCTGCTTTGCCTTGCTCACAGCAGGCTATACCACTGAGACAGAGCCGGCAGTTTTATATTCCTTCTGATTTATGGAAGCAAATAGCTTGTGCAGAAATAGGAGCTGCTTGATGCCTTCCAGCTGCTCCCACAGCCATCTGCTGAGGAGCAGGAGCTGGGCTGGGGAGCTGAGCTCGGCCATGCTCTCTGCTCCCCAGGCCATGTGCTCAGCATGCCCCACGATGACTCCAAGAACTGTGAGCGGCTCTTTGGCCCCCTTGGCGAGCACCATGTGATGGCTCCTCTCTTCATCCACCTGAACAAGACCCAGCCCTGGTCTCCCTGCAGCGCCATGTACCTCACCGAGTTCCTGGATGGAGGGCATGGTAAGGCTCAAGTCAGCTACCTCATCACTCCAAACAACCTTTTCTTTAATTGCTCAGGCTCTCTGCAGTGCCTGGAGGGGTGTGTGGGGTGAAGGGGGAGTCAAAGCAGACTGGACAGAGGCTTGGGGTGCCCTGCTTGGTGCAGCCAAGCCCTGACAGCTCCATCTCCAGCCTGACTCTTGAACCTTGCCCAGGTGACTGCTTGCTCGACGCCCCAGCCCAGCCTGTCTCCCTGCCTGCTGAGCTGCCTGGCCAGAGAGCTCTGTACGGCCTGGACCAGCAGTGCCAGCAGATCTTTGGCAAGGACTTCCAGCACTGCCCCAACACCACGGAGGAGGACATTTGTGCCCAGCTCTGGTGCAGGACGGGCAGTGGGGAGCCCCTGTGCCACACCAAGAACGGCAGCTTGCCGTGGGCTGATGGAACACCCTGCAAGGCCGAGGGGCTGTGCTGGGATGGGCGCTGTGTGCAGCAGGATGCACTGAAACCCCAGGTAAGGGGGGCACTGGGAGATGCTGGGGTGGTGGCTGGAGCCAGGTGCCCACCAGAGCCTCTCTCTCACTCCCCTCCACAGATGGACAGGGAGGGAAAAACAGAATGAAGGTCCATGAGTCGAGATAAGGATTGTGAGAAATTACTCAAACACCATCACAGGCAAAACAGGCTCAGATTAGAGATGTTAGCTGAATTTATTAGTAACAAAATCAGAGCAGAATAAGGAGAAGTAAATAAGACCTTAAGAACACCTGCAACATGGCTCACTCTCCCCCGGGGTCAGTCCTTCAAGGACAGGCTGCTCCAGGGTGGGTCTTCCACAGAGTCACAAGTCCTTCCAGCAAACCTGCTGCACCAATGGGTTCCTCTCTCCACAGGTCCTGTCAGGATCCTGCACCAGCTCAGGTTTCCCACGGGGTCACAGCCTCTTTCAGGCATCTCCCTGCTCTGGCCTGGGTTCCTCCAGGGGCTGCAGGTGGATCTCTGCACCCCCATGGCCTCCATGGGCTGCAGGGGCAAAGCTGCCTCACTATGGTCTTCCCACAGAATTTTGGGGGAATCTCAGCTCTGAAGCAGCCCCTGCCTTTCCTCCTGCACTGCCCTGGGTGTGTGCAGAGCTGTTCCTCTTACATTCTCACTGCTTTCTTCTCTGCACCCAATTACATCTGCCCAATAACTTTTTTTCTTCTTAAATACATTATCACTGAGGCGTCAACATCATCTCTGCTGGGCTCAGCCTTGGCCAGTGGTTGATCCATCCTGGGGCTGCTGGCATTGGCTCTGCTGGACATGGGAAGCTTCTGGCAGCTGCTCACAGAAGCCACCCCTGTTTCCCCTCCCACAAACCCAATACAGATGGGCTGGGGCTTGACCCTTTGGGATTCCTAAATCTCTGACCCCACCCCTACCATCTCCTTGACTGGCTTTGGATTGGGCTGATTTATTTCTGGATGTCTTTCCTTCTTTAATATTTACTACTGGCAAGTCCAGCTCATAGATAAAAATCTGCTTCTGAGCCATGGGCTGGTCTGAACCAAAACTAGCAGTGCAGATCTGCAATTAAAACATGACTTTTTGCCCTGCTGGGGAAATTAGCAGTGATTTCAGAGTCAGTCAGCAAAGTCCTCAAAGCCCAGCTTAACATCCAGCATGTGAACAGACTGGTGGAAGTCAGGATTAACTTCATGTGAAGTATGTGCCAAAGAGCTTTCTGGATCAGGGCTGGGAGGAGATTTCAGCATTGCTCCAGACCTTAGCTTGCCCTGGGAGGGAGCAGCTGGGGCTGGAAGGGCTCAGAGCTGGATTTAGCAGCTTCTGCTGGCCTCTTGCAGCCAGTGGTGGATGGCGGCTGGGGCCCGTGGAGCGCCTGGGGCTCCTGCTCGCGGAGCTGCGGGGGAGGCATCCAGTTCTCCCACCGGCACTGTGACAGCCCCAAGCCCAGGCATGGTGGCAGCTACTGCGAGGGACAGAGAACCAAGTACCAGTCGTGCCACACCGAGGAGTGCCCGCCGGATGGTAAGGATGGCAAGGATGGCAATGCCCAAATGCACGCTCAGCTCCCACTGCTGCTCCTCCAGAGCGCATTACTGGGGATTGCTCTGCTCTCTCTTGAATATTTGTGTTTGGGGGGAGCTTCCTGACCTTCTCTGGCTGGTGCAAGGTGTGTGGGATCCCTCCTTCATGGCATTCCTCCTCTGCTTGCATGCTCACCACGTGCTCCCACTGTCCTCAGCTCACTTCCACTCCCTGGGATGGCCAAGGACAGCAGCTCCTGCCAGCTTCCCATGGATTTTGGGTCATGTTTCACCTTTCCTTTCAGGGAAGAGCTTTCGGGAGCAGCAGTGTGAGAAGTACAACAGCTACAACTTTACGGATCTGGAAGGGAATCGCTTGGAGTGGGTTCCCAAGTATGCAGGAGTGTCCCCCCGAGACCAATGCAAACTCTTCTGCCGAGCCCGAGGGAGGAGCGAATTCAAAGTCTTTGAGGCCAGAGTAAGTATCCTGGTGGTGGGAATCACCAAAGTAAAATTCCTGGTGATGGGAATCACCAAAGTAAGATTCCTGGTGATGGGAATCACCAAAGTAAGATTCCTGGTGATGGGAATCACCAAAGTAAGATTCCTGGTGATGGGAATCACCAAAGTAAGATTCCTGGTGGTGGGAATCACCAAAGTAAGGCACCTGGTGGTGGGAATCGCTCCCGTTCACCCCATTTCAGAACTCATTCCCTAACAACTCCTCTGCATGCCCCTTTCCCAGGTGATTGATGGGACGCTGTGTGGCCCAGAGACTCTCTCCATCTGTGTCCACGGGCAGTGCATCAAGGCTGGCTGTGATCACATCATTGGCTCCTCCAAGAAGCTGGACAAGTGTGGGGTGTGCGGCGGCAATGGCTCCACTTGCAGGAAAATATCCGGCTCGCTCAACAGATCCAAGTAAGGCGCCAGGGAGAAGGTTCTGCAGGATGGGCTGTGGGAGAAAAACCAGCATCCTCTCTCATTCCACTTTTTCTATGGCTAAAGTTCTAGGCTAGGAATATATTGGGATCCAAGCCAGCATCCTCAGCCGACTGGCATTGCAAGAGCCTGGGCTCCTCCCCAGACTCTGGAGCTTAGGCTAGGTTTATTTCGGGGCAGAATTATACAAGCCAAGTAGAGCTTATTTCCTAAAATAATAACTAATGTGACGGGCTCAGTACACCACCGCAAATAAATCTGCCCTGATGAGTTTATGAAATGCATTTCACCCCAGTGCAGTGAGTTGGACATGTATTCAAAGGCTGACGTGGGATATAAATATTCAATAACTTTTCCCTGGGCTTGGGGGTGAATTTGAATCCTGAGACAAGGGCACTGAGGCAGGCACTTCCCTCACCCAACATCTCCGTGGCTTTGCCAAAGAGCAGAATTTAAGGCTTTCGTTGGAAAATCGTAACAAAAGCCCAACCGTCCAATTCCATGCAGCGAGGTGACTCACACAGTCAAATTAGATTTCCTAAATGGTTTCCTTCCAGGGAACAGCTGAAACGGGGCTTCCACTCTCCTACGAGTTGTTTGTGGTTGACTAAAGGGAGATTAGCGTAGGAGCTACAGCCAAGAAGAGATCCCATTAAGATCAGGGTGAGGGAGGCCAGGGTGACGGAGAGCAAAAGTTTGACTCAAAGGCTGTTTTCCAAAATACTCTGAACCTAATTACTGACCGCAGCATCCACCATGGGGATCCATGGAACACGATCCTGCTGGCCCCACAGTGTGAGTCACAGTGCTGAGGGCTCAAGTGAAACCTTCAGCATGCTGTCCAGGGAGCCATGGTGCTCCAGGCATGGCTCTGCAGGAAAATGTTTCCCTGGCATGGGAATGTCCTCTGTATCCTCCAGTGGGGTTACTTCTGCATTGTAGTGGTGGCTGCAAAACCCTTCAAAAAGTGTGTTGAGGGTGCAGAGACTCCCTCCTATTCTATTGTTCTACATCTATATCTGTATCTGTATCTATGTTATCTCTATATTATCTCTGTCAATAGGTGATGTCATCCTTCAGTATCACCAGTAGCAGGCTTTCAGTCCCAAACACTGCACCATTTCCGAACACAGAGGGCAAGGGGAACTTCCCACCTAGGCTGGTAATCACAGGGCTGTTTATTTGATTGCATCACTCCACTCATTTTCATATGTAATTCAGTGAAATCCTCCAGCTGAGCTCACGTCTAGAACATCTGCAGTATTTCCATCTCTTGAGCGCTCGGGGTTCCAGAGAGATGGCTTCAGAGCCAGGATCCCAGGTGCTATTCCCTACACAGGGGTGCTCTTAGTAAGCCTTGAAAAATCACCGTGTCCCTTTGCCCTGTGCAGATACGGCTACAATGACATTGTCACCATCCCTGCCGGAGCCACCAACATCGACATCAAACAGCGCAGCCACCGAGGGGTCCGGCACGACGGGAACTACCTGGCCCTGAAAACCCTCGAGGGCAAATACCTGCTGAATGGAGACTTTGCCATCTCAGCCATGGAGCAGGACATCCTCATCAAGGGAACCATCCTGAAATACAGCGGCTCCATGACCACTCTGGAGAGGCTGCAGAGCTTCCGGCAGCTCCCAGAGCCGCTGACCGTCCAGCTGCTGACGATTGCCAGCGAGATCTTCCCACCAAAAGTCAAGTACACCTTCTTCATCCCCAAGGACGTCCCTTTCAGCAAGCAGAAGGACAAAGAGAAGAAGTCTGTCAATGTCATCCGGCCAATGCTGACCTCCCAGTGGGTCCTGGGTGACTGGTCAGAGTGCTCCAAGACGTGTGGCTCCGGCTGGCAGCGGCGGACGGTGGATTGCCGGGATGTGGAGGGTCAAACCTCCTCCACCTGCAACAGATCCCTCAAGCCCGAGGACATCAAGCCGTGTGGTGACACGCCCTGCCCTCTGTGGCGCCTGGGTCCCTGGTCCCCCTGCTCCCAAACGTGCGGCGAGGGCGTGCGGACGCGCAACGCCTCGTGCATCGATTACGCCGGGAAAATCACCGCCCCGGAGAAATGCAGCTCGCCAGGGCCACCGCTGGCCACCATGGCCTGCGTGCTGCGGCAGTGCTGAGCCGTGCTGGGCTGCTGGAGTCAAGGTGCCATGGGCTCCCAACGCGCTGGGGCAGGACAGCAGGGATGCCATGGGCTCGCTCGCCAGACAGATAACCACTCGGCAGTGGTTCATCCCCACCGCATCGATGTCTACCTCAGAGGGGAGAATAACGGCGGCAAAACAGGGAGGAATCACTTCTTTTCCTTTCTTTCTTTTCTTTCTGGCTGGCTGCTCGCAGGCAAGTTGTAACTTAAAGGGAAAAATAAGCATATCTGAAGGGTGTTTCCAAAGAGCTGTCATTGAATGGGGTGGCAGATTCCTTTTGTAAGGTTCGCTGGGGTTTGGCACTGGAGAAGATGTGGAGCCTGGTTTTGCCATTGCCCCACCCCAGCTGCAGGTTAAGGAGGTCCAGGGTGGGTGTCTGCTGATAAAACTGGGATCTCTTCACGAAAGGCATGGAATGGGTTGCCATCCCCTCCCTGCAGCAGCATGGCTGTCCTGGAGCATGAGGAGTGTTTTATCAGCTGTGGGTTTAACTTGGGAGATAAATTGCTTCTGTGGACGGGAGAAGGAATAAGTTGAGGGCCAGATCTAGCATGAATTAGGCAGGAGGACAGGAGAGAGGTGTTCCTGGTGGTTTCTGCTGGATTTATAATCTATAAAGTGACAAACCTCTGTGTCCAAACACCCCCAGCATCTGCAGTTATTCTTAGACCTGTTACCCCACACCTCTGTTTCTCCAGCTATAAAACCAAGCCTTAATTACACCTGATCTGTCTTACAGGGCCACTCTGAGAATTAATTAATTCCTAATTCTGCAGTGCTCTGACTGTGAAATGCCTATTGCAATGCCCTCTGGAGCAGCACTCTGGTGTGCCAGTGTTTCCTTTCCCAGCCTTGGCTTTCAGTCCCCTGGGGGCTCATTTTTTTTCAGCTCTGCTCTAATTTTGGACATGATTCACTAACCTGGTTTGCAGCAGGGATGAGCCCAGGATCTGTAGATCATGCCAGAGGTGACCAGTGCTGCTCTTCACCCCTGCTTTCCTGGGATACGTGAAGATGCTCAGATCTGGTGCCAGCTCCAGCCTTGCTTGAGCAATTCTCAGTCCAAAACCAAGCCTGGCAAGGCTGGAGCTGCTCTATCCCAGTGGGAAGCAGCCACATCCCTCTCCCCAGCCCAGCTGCTGCCTAGCCCCAGCACAGATGGCTGTTCAGACCCTGAACTTTGCCCTTTCCGAGGCAGTCACTGGCTGTGTGCTGGCAGCAGCCAGTGCCTGGGGAGCGGGGATGGAATTTGGAAAGATGTTGCTGTTGCTGGATGAGCAATTCAGTGTCTCCAGGCTCCTCTCTCGTACCCTGCTTGGCTTCCTTTTTGGCAGCAAAATGTTGAATTTCCAGCGGGATCTGCCTTTTTCTGATAGGAAGGGGAGGAGGGCTGGAATTTCTGATGTTTCAGATTCTCCATTCACATTTACGGAGTGAATCCTTTTCCTTGTCCCTTTTGCCTGAGTGAGCCAAGCCTGTGTGAGACCCTTTCCTCGCTGTCCAGACGGGTTTGGAACGGGATGGTGGGATGAGCTGCTCCACTGAAGACAGAAACCCTACTATTTACCTGAAAACATGAAATATTCCTGTTTAATCTCCCCATAGATGATTTCAATCAAAACCAAGGGAGCTACAGCCCAGGATTGAGGGTATTGAGGGCTTGGCTCCTTTATTTTTATTTTTTTAGGAAAGGGAAAAAAACCAAAGGCCAGCTGCAGAGTTTGGATGCAGAGCTGTTTGGGCTGTGGTACAGACCTACCTTTGGGCAATGTTCTGCATCTGCTAATTAATCTCCAGGAATTTAAGTTCTAACAAATAGCTGGATGCTAAAGTAATGTAAGCGTTGCAGGGTTGTTTTTCTGTTTCCCCTCTGAGTCTGCAAGGGTTTTAACTCCAAGCCAGCATGTGTTTCCTCTCCAGTGTCACCACCAGCATTTAGGATGGGTCAGGAACATCAGTCTGAGACAGTGCCAAGGAAAACGTCTGTATTTATCACACAGGAGTCGTGCACGCCCAGGGGCTTTTCCAGTTGGGTTTTTTGTTATAATCACTGCACAGCTGCTTAGCTGGAGCTTCCTAGATGTAAAAACTCCTTGTTGAGGGCAAATCCTGCTGCTTTTCCAGCGAGGAGGAAGGTGGGATCCCCCTGGGTTGGGGGGTCTGGAGGCAGTGGTCCTCTGTTGAGGTCTGGGTGATGCTGAGTGGAATTCCTGCCCCAGGCTTGTGTAGAAAGAAGTAGCCTTTACGCTGATTTAAGTCAAAGAGGTTTTATATTAGGCTATATATATGTATATATATATGTTTCCCTTCAGTGAAGGATTGTAGCAATGTACTGAGCCTCTTGTGTTAGGTATTTATTATAAATTTCTGTTTGGTTTTGTACAGTAGCTGTGTGGAAAGGAGAAAAAAAGAAGGAAAAAAGAGATTAAAAAGACTGTGTTTTACCATGCTGCTCCCACATCCCTCTCTGGAGCCTGCAGTGAGGTCAGAGAAGAGATGTCTTTGCTCATTGTTTATCCATTCTGGTATCTGACTGGTGTTTCCCTCCTCCCTGGTGTACCAACCAAGCTGTGTAAGCATAACAAATCCAACCAAAACTAGGCTTTGGAATTCATTTTAAGGAGAGGGGGGAAAATACAATTTTCTGATTTTTAGCCTCTTGTTTGTATTTGTTTTTAATTTTGAAAACAGTCTGTTTGTGGCTCTGCCTTTACCCCTTCAATAAAGGATTTCCTGCCTTTTATCTCTTTGCATTTCTCTTTATTTGCACTTTTCTCAGGATTATTACCTCCATCCCAGAGAGATTTTAAATCTCTTTTTTCCGTGTCTTATTGATAATAAATGGTTCATTCAGTTTTAAGATGCTGAACCAAAATATTGCATGAGAGAATAGACAAAATCCATGGAGCCAAAATTATTCTGCAGAAATTTGGAATCAGCTCTATTTTGCAGATGCATTATGAGCATCTACCTCCTCTCTCTATATATAGTATATGTATATATATAATATTCATATATTATTATAAAATTATATGGTTCTATATTATTATATATGTATATATACATAAATGTATGTATGCATAATATAAATATTATACACATATCATAGAACTCTAATTGTATTATATATATCATAGATATATACATAATATATGCATGTTATAGAATCCTGTAATATGTCTATATACTTTATATATCATATAGATTCTATATAAATAATATATATATTTACACACATAGTCATAGAATTCTATAACTATTCTGATCTAGAATTAATAATATAATAATAATTATAATATTCTATAAATTGTCTCTATACCTGATGTGTATTATATATTCATAACATATTATATACACATAATATAGATATAATACAGACTCAGTATATCTATATATACATATAGAATATATCTTATCTATTAATAACATATAGTATATATAAGAATAGATATATTGTATATAGAATATAAATCTATAGAATAAATGATTTCTATTCTATATGTATATATAGATATACATATAGAATATAAACATATATTAGGTTCATACCTATAGATAATTCTGCTGTTTCCTAGGAGGACTTACAGCCTGAACAGGACTTAACCAGAGGGGATTCTGACTCCTTCACTTAACTGTGTAACAACCACAGGCAGAGGGAATTTGATGCTGTCTCTCTAGATGTGGTGTAGTTCTCTGAAACACAGGAGGGCTAAATTTGGTGTATGGCCGTGGAAATTTTGGAGCCACCTCGTTGGAATAAGGCTGGACTCATTACAGGAAAATCTGGATACTTGCCAGCTGTCCTGGTGAAAGCCCACCCACCCTGACATCCAACAGCAGCTCTGGTTTATTTTCTATATATTATTATGTTCTATATAATATCATATCCGCTGCTACTGTTACTTATAACCATTATATTATTATACTACTTTATTATAATACATACCACATACAATATTTAAAATGTTACTATTATAACATTTTATATTATATTATTGTCAATACATTGGGGATTTCCATCCACTGATGCAGCAAGGACATGATAAGCAGAGGCTCCCATGGGTTAAGCCACCATGGGATGTGTCCCCACACTAATGGGCACAGCCACTCCTGCCACCCTATTTATAACCAGGTGTGACATTCATTCCAGATGACTTCCCTTGGCACTCAGACAGGCCCTGGGTTTCAGCTCATTAAGGTGACAGCCTGCCCTGCCTTTTCCCCTACATTTTTACTTCCTCGTTTTGTTGCCATTGCTGGGTTCGAGTTGAATAATTGGAATTTCAAACAATGCCAAAGAGATTTGGGATATTACCAGGCAGGGGAAAAGCCCTTAATTAATGATAGCAGTGTAACCATCATAATTCAACTTTAAAAAAAAATAGTGGGATAAGAAAATAAATCATGTTCTAAGAAATAAACCTCATGGGAATGTTTCTCAGATGGTACCATTGAGACAACAGGGACCAGCAGGCAGAGATGGATCTCTGTAGTCCCATCAGGGGAAATTATTGGGGTCAACCCATGGCTGAACCTCCCCAGCCTGTGCTGGACATAATGCTGGTCCCCAGTCAGGGTAATTATGGCCATATTTCCTCGTAAAAGGCACTTTCAAAGGATGTGGGATGCCACAGGCTTCTCCCCAGGTATGTGAAATGGTGATTTGCTCCTTGATCCCAAGAGCTCCTCCCTCCAAGGCCTGGGCTCTCCTGATCTCCAACCCCAGCCATTGCTGGATACTTGTCCTTGTGCTAAAACTGTTCTTTATTTCAATGGTTTTCCTCTCTCCTGGGTTCATCCCTCCCTCCCCATGTGTTTGTGGACAGCAGTCATACCTCTTGCAGCCTTTTTCGCTAAACTTTGCAAGGCTCACCTCATAAAACACCTTCCTCAGCTCTGGGTTGAATTTATTATCCCTGGACAGAAGGGACCACAGTGTCCCAGCAAGGTCACACAGCAGCTGGTGCTTTAGCCACAAATCCATCCTTATTCCTGATGGAAACATCTTTCCTGACATGTCCTAGAACCATAATGTCCCTTTTTTGCCATTATCTTCTGCTCAGCTCATCCATCTTGGTCTCATGACCTCTCTGCTCTGTTAGATCCCTCATTCTCCATACAGATTCCTGATCAATCCATCCTTAGGTGCCCAAGCAGCTGGTCAGGTTCCTTGGTGATGGCCAAATTTCCAAAGGGTTATTGCAATTCAGAGCATTTTAGGAAACAGGTTTCTCTTCTAACTTCCTGCTTCAACCTCCTCTCCTTCTAACTAGGATGCTTTAACCCTCAGGACTGCCTTCAGTGAGGACCAGGCAAAGCATTTCCACCTCTGGGGAGAACATAAACCGCAAATCCTCCTCCTGTCAGGAGAAAATCAGGGGTTTCCAAAGAGAGAAGTCTGCAGGATTGAGTTAAAGCAGATTAACTGAGCCCTGGAGACCACAGCAGACAGGAGGATGGAGGAAACAGCTCCTGCACTCTGCTGGTAAATTCAGCAGCAGGCAACAAGTCCCCGAGTGTGGGAGCAGAGATGTTTTCCCTCAGGCACTGCTGGGTCAGGGAGGTGAGAGCAAGGCTGTGCAGAGAAGGTTTCACTTGCTTTGGCTGCTAATGGATGAATCCTGCCAGGAGCAGTGCAGCGTCTGCTCCAAGAGCTGCTGAAGCACAGGAAAACACATCCCACAGGCTGCAAAAAGAGGGCAAACCAGCTTCCTGGCAGAAATTGCACCTTCTGGGTGCTTGAATGGGGTAAGCAAGGGAGAGATTTGAGGATTAAAAAAAGAGGCTGATCGCAGGGATGGATGGCCGATATATCTGGGTGTTTTCTGAATGTAAGGGAAACCAGGATTTCTGTTTAGGCAGACAAAGAAGCCTTTAAGGGCACAGCCTCCAGTCACTTCCCTCATGGGAATCCCAGTGAAAGCTTTCTCCTGCTTTATACCCATCAAATTCCAGGTGGTTCAGCCAAGGAACTCCTGAGATCCCTGTATGTCCCTAGAAATAAGCAGTAGGTGCACAGACCAGTTTTATCACTGAATTACTCAGGATTTATGTTGGTGTTGCTCCATCTATGGCCACAAATCAATCCCAGAATATTGTAAAATGCATGTAATAGCAAATCCCATCACTGGGAAAATACCAGGAGTCAGTATTTGGAATTTCACTGCAGTGCCTCTCGCTGAGAAACTGCAACTCTGTGGAAAAAGCAGAGTAATAAAGGACAGCCCAGTCGCTTAGGAAACCTGTGCAGGTGTGAATCAATACAGCTCCTTCCCTGGTTTGCTCCACCAAATGCCATGGCTCTGGGAATCACTGGAGAGCCTCCCCAGGTACAGAGGGCTGATGAAATGTTATTAATAAAACAGCCCCTTCCGAGGCAGGAAGGAGAAATTGAGGTCAGAGCCAGGCTGATGTGCCCCTCTGTGGTGATCTGTATCCCAAACCTACCAGCTTCCTGCATACAGGAATGACTAGTTCTTTACCAAATTAATTCTTTTAAAAGGAAGTCAAGGTAGTTCTTTATTTTGCAGTTTTGTGGCTTATTTCCAGGTCGCACAGAGCAGGTTTAAAGACTGTTTGTTCAATGCTTTATTTGGAGGATGCTCATTTCTGAAGCACAGTAAGGACACAGATCATGATTAATTTTAATGTCTTCCTGCCTTGAATTTGTGTGGTTTAGACCCATTTTCCCTCCTGTGCAAAGCCCATGACCAGCTCAGAGCAAGTTTCAAGCTGGATACAAGCATGTGTGACAACCCACAGCAATGACTGTCACTCTCTGCTCCCCTCACGCTTTATTCATGGAATTGTTACAAATCAGCATTTTCAAGCAATTTTAAAATTGCAACAACACATCTAGGAAGTCAGCAAGAAAAGGCACATCAGGTTCTGCATCTACAGGAAACAGCACTGGCTCTTGGTTGACTAAAATCACTTATTCTACAAATTCACCACCAAACAGCCCCTGATTGAGACTTCAGAGCTTTTTGAAGGTAAGGGATGGCAGCCTGAGGTTTTTTTCCTTATTCCTCTGTGATTCAGGAGTTACCATGGACAGCCAGGAGCAGATTTCCTTGAAAATTATGTCTCATTAAAGTGGAAACACCACCTGCACAAGTACAATGTGCTAAAATTGGCGCTACTTTAGTCCTGATGTACACAAGAGTAGATTGCAATGGGAGGCTGCATGTGTCAGGCATTGCAAGAGATCCCTGGGAATAGAAAACCAATATAAGAGGAGGTGAAATGAGAATTAGCCAGAGTCCAACTCTCTGCTCTGGTTCTCCCCCCAGTTTTGCAAGAAAGCATCTAAAAGGATCTCTGAGTTTTTACAACAGCCCAAGGGGAGTTTGGCCTCTTTTCTTTTTGCTGATGGGGAAGCATGGCTTTTCCAAGGACTGGTTTTAAATTTTTTACTGCTGATTAATATTTTTGGACCATGGCCCTTCAATCTGTTTCCTGCTTCAATTTACCGAGTGCTCATCACCAAAACCAAACCCAAACCAGCAAAAAAACACACCATAAAACAATCCACGGAGGAAAGGGTTGCGTTAATCCTGTTGGATTAAGCTGTGTTTACCCGAATAAGTGCAGATTTGGACCAAATTATCAGGGTGGGTTAATTAACGACTAATTAAAATTGATTGGGGTTGCAAACTGGTGGGGGATTTGTGAGGTTTTGGGAACTGCTGCACCAGCTACCCATGTTTGGGGACAGAATGCAAGGGCCGAGGGATGCAGCGGCAGAGCATCGCACTGCACCGGAGCAGCACGTGCTGGGGTGGAGAATGCAAGCACTGCAGCATCCCGGGGGATGTGCGGCTGGAGCGTCCCGGAGCACCGGGGAGTGCACGATTGGAGTATCCGGAGCACCGGGACACCCGTGCTCGGCGGGCACGGCATGACCAGCCGGGGGATGCACGTCCTCACTCCCCGCCGGCTGCGTGTCCCGGAGCCCCTCGCTCCCCGGTGCCTCGCTCCGGATGGCGGTAAGGGGTGCCACTAGGGCCCTGTTCTCTCCGCGGGCCGTGGGACACCAGGACTCTGTCCCCTTTGTGGGCTGCACTAGGACCCTGCTCAGCCTCCGCCGGGCGGCACTAGGAGCCCCTTACCCCATCGGGGCACTAGGGCCCCGTCTGCCCGCTGCTGGGGGACACCGGAACCCCGTTACCCCTGCTGGGGGCACTAGCACCGCGCCACCCCCGCTGGGATGCAGCAGGACCCCGTTTCCCCGGTCGGGGAGCGGCACAGCCCGCCTGGGGAGCAGCACAGCCCGCTTGGGGTGCAGCACAACCCCGTTTCCCCCGTCGGGGAGCAGCACAGCCCGCTTGGGGTGCAGCACAGCCCGTTTCCCCGGTCGGGGAGCAGCCCAGCCCGTTTCCCCGGTCGGGGAGCAGCCCAGCCCGGTTTCCCCGGTCGGGGAGCGGCACAGCCCGTTTCCCCGCCGCGCTCTCTCCGCGGGGTGCCCGGGCCGCTCGCTGCCGCCGGGCGCTCAGGGCGCATGCGCAGGGCTCCGCCCCCGCCGCCGCTCGCGGTGCATTGTGGGACACAAACAAAGTGCCCGGGCGGCGCGCGCGGGAGCTCGGACGGAGGCGCGCGCCTCCCCCCCCCGCCCCCCTCCCCCGGCGTGCACGCGCAGCGCGCGCCCCTCAGGCCCCTCGCGCGGGGGGGTCGCGCGCCCCCCGCTTCCCCCCCCCGCCCCCCCTCCCCCCGGGTTTCCCGCGCGCCGCCCGAGGGGGAGGCGGCGGCCTCCGCCCCCCTCCCCCCGACAACATCCCGGTCATCCCGCCGCCTCCCGGCCCCGCCGTCATGGCCCCCAGATAGCGGCCCGGCCTCACCGACCGCCCGCAGGTAAGCGGGGAGCGCGGCCGGGCCTGGCGCGGGAGGGGGCCGGTCGGTGGCGCGGCGGCCGCTGGTGCCCCTCAGGGGCGGGGGGGCGGGAGGGATCTCGCTCCGGCGCCTCTCCCCGCTCTCAGCCCCGTCCCGTCCCGTCGCGTCCCTTCCCCCGTGCTTCCCGGCCGTGCCCCGCGGCCCCGGGCAGCGCTCACCCCCCGGGGATCCCATTGCGCGCTGCACAGCCCGTGTGTCCCCCTCCCGCGGGGCCGTGTCACCCCCGCGCCTCGCCGAGCGTTCCCGGGGCGGGCAGTGTCCCCCGTGCCGGGCTCTGAGCGTGTCACGTTTCTCCGGGGGTGTCCCCTGTCCCTTCTGCCGGTGCGGGGGGTGTCACCTCCCTCCGGGCTGTCCCCTGCCCCGCGTTCCGGTGCTTAGGGGTGCTCTGAAGCTGGTGTCCCCGTGTTCGGGCTGTCCCCTGTCCCTGTGCCGGTGCTCGCCCCTCCGGGGTGTCCGCTGCCCCGAGGGAGCAGCACTGCCTGCCCAAGCCTGTGGCTACACCCGCTAACCTGTAGTTTTCAGCGGTGGGGGGGGAGTTGTGTTGTTTCCTGCATCCCAACGGGATACCTGCTGCCTCCAGTGCCGGCTTATGGGAGGAAATACGGGGATTCCCACTAGCTGTTAGGCAGAGCTTGCTGTCTCTTTGTTATTGTTTGGTTTTTTTCCAACAACAGCCCCTTCTGCATATTCCTCAGTGTCCGTCTGCCAGGGTCTGCTGCACTGCCTCTGTGACCATGCACCGTGAGGGTGTCATAGTGCTCATCTGCCAAGAGCTGCTTCGTGTTTCTCTGCTCTCCTTCCATCCATCTATCCAGAGTCGTTTTCCTATATAAACACAATCAGCAGATTCTGGGAGGGTATCATCTGCTTCTTGCTTGCCAAAAGCCTGTTGTCTCCTTTAATACACACAGGGTGCCAGTGCCTCCCAAAATCTGCTGTACCTGTTTCCATGCACAGATGGAATGAACTCCATGATTGACCAGCACAGCCTGTTAAATCCCACACCTCAGGGGGTTTCTACCTGTCTGCAAAAAGCTGCTGAGTTTCTTCCCACCCAAAAAGACATACCTCTTCCTAAGGGATGACTCCTCCAGCCCATTTCCTGTGCTCTGGAGCCTGTTCTGCCCACTGATGAGGGATGTCTGCCTCCTCCTCCACACTCACCAGGGTTATCCCACTGATTTCCTGCCAAAAGCCAGTGCATCCCACACTGTGTGTGTTGGTACACCTCAGGGAAGGTGCAGGCCAGCAGCCTTTCTGCAGACCAACATTTCTCACACGTGTGGAAGTTTCCACTGTGTGTCTTTTTGTGTTGTGGATGTTCCCACAGAAGCCCAGTGGCAGCTGTTTCCATGCTTGCTCCCATCACTTCCCTGCTGCCCATGCCAGAGAGGTCACCCCTGTACCCATCCCTGATCTCTCTTGGCTGCTTGTTACATCTTTCATGGCTGAAACTTCCACCCTTTTCCTTCCTGGGCCCTGCTGATCCTGCAGCATGGGACTCTCAGGTTAAGCCTACCTTGGTTTTTGCTTTGACTTTGGAGTTGCCTTTGCTGAGCACTCCAGCAGAGTGAAATTAAGTAGTCTGTGTACTTCTAGGTATCTGCACATCCCATGGGTCTAAAATACCATCACTTTCTCTTTCTTTGGTCATATATATAATTTGTCCATTCTAGGATTTTTTTCTAAGACCTTAGAGGCCCTTCTAGTGCCTGAAGGGTTTCCAGGAGGACAGGAGAGAGACTTTTGACATGGCCATGGAGTGACAGGACAAGGGGGAATGGCTTCAAAATGACAAGGGGAAGGGTTGGATGAGATACTGAGAAGAAATTCTTCCCTGTGAGGGTGGTGAGGCCCAGGCACAGGGTGCCCAGAGAAGCTGTGGCTGCCCCATCCCTGGGAACCTTCCAGGCCAGGTTGGACAGGGCTTAGAGCAGCCTGGGCTGGTGGAAGGTGTCCCTGCCCAGGGCAGGGGAGGTGGATGACATGATCTTTACAATCCCTTCCAACCCAAACCATTTTGTGATGTTTCTAGAAGCCTCCTGCTTTCATAATTGTGCTCATCTACTATTCTGGGTTTGCCATACCCACATGGGGAGTTTCTCAGTTTTCTTAGTTACATGTTTGACCCTGCTTTCTTTCTTTGCTTCTGCCTGATATGAGACTTTTCCTTTCCCCTTTTAAAATTTTTGTTTTATTTATTCTTGAGGTGTATCCATGAGGTATCCACATAGCAGCTCTTACTTAGGTAGAGTCACCCAGGTCACTCCTGAGCTGATCCCTGTCTACAAGCTGGATGTTTCCATAGATGAGGTGATGTGTTGTCACATGCAGGACCCACCTGTGGCTCTGCTCTGTGGCCCCTGCAAGGTGATGCTGAGTGGGAATGACTCCTGTGCAGGCAGGTCACAGACCATCCAGGAGTCTTTCTGGGTATTTGGAGTGCAATGTGCTTTACTTCTGCCCTCGAGGTCTCCTACTGCAGCTTGATGTCTATGCAGGAGCAGATCCAAGGTGTGATGCGCCTGGAGACCTTGCCTGGGTTTAAGTGCAGCAATTTAAGGAGGTGGAGCTGAACCTGGGAGCTCACACACAGCTCTCCCAGTGTAAATGCTTCCATTGATGTCAAACTGTTTATTCCAGGAACCAGTTACAATGCTCTAAGTGTCTCTCCCTTGGGACTACTTCTATTTAGACAGCTGGTTTTAATCCGAAGATTTAATTGGTGCGAACATTCCAAGCAGTCCCTTTCAATGGGGAGGGAATTTCCAGCCCTACTTTAGTCTCCCCACGTGGATGATGCATGGATGCTGAGGGAGGATCATGCTTGGGAGGTTTTGCCCTGGTTTTGTTTACAGGGTGAGAGAATTCCTGCTTCTGTGACAGTGAGGTTTGGAGAGGAGAGAGTGTCCGTACGTATTCTCTCTGTAGTATGTAAGAGGAGTAGTCAGAGAGTGAAACTGAATCCTTGCCATGTTTGTTGCAACCAGAGGTTAATCATAAGCTCTGGCACTTTCCAAAGGGGTGGTTTCATTCTGCAGTGTCGGTAGAGAATTGTGCTGCTCGGAGGGTCTGGGCAGCTGTTTGTCTAGAGGATCAAAAGCAAATACAGCTTTCCCTGTCTGAGGTTGAACAACCACCCAAACGTCGTTTTTGGTTGTATCCTGTGACTTACTGGAAGGAGGTTTTGTATCTTTATGGCCTTTTCTGTGAATGGATGTGTGGTTCTTGTGTCCTGTGAGGTGTTTGTGTGATAATCATCAAGTCTTGGGTCCGTCACACTTGTGTGGGTTATTTCACATCTAGTATTTCACTGGTATTACCACATTATATCTGGTAACCTTGTTTTTCAGTGAGCTTTGAGAACATCTGAGTATATTCCTAGGAGAACATCTGGTGATATTTGCAGCTTCACTCCTTTTAGGGATTGTAATCCACTAGCATTAAGAAAAAGAAAGTCAACCTGTGACAAAGCAGTGATGCTTTTGCTGGCATGTGACGAGGGAGGAGATGTCCCCTGACGTAGAAGGGATTGTCTGTTGACATTCTTCTCCCTCTCCCAGTTATAAGTAGGTTATCCCTGCTCAAATTATGCAACTGTGCAGACAGCCAGACTTCAGGAATTCCAAATACTTCAATGTGTCAAGTGCTGACTTCTAAATTAAATGCCACGGTTGCAGAGCGTGTTCACAGTCTGTCGCTTGAAATACGACATCAATCTTGGAATGGCATGTGGCTGAGAAGGGGCAGCAACTTAATTGCTTGTTTCTTCGAAGAAGTGTTGTGTGAGAGTGCAGGAGCCAAACGGGGTGGGAGATGTGCCTCTCTACCTGTGACAGTGTTTCCATATGGAAGTCAGCAGTTACAGGCAGAAAAAAAAATACTGAAAACATTGATTTATGTAACAAATTGAAACGCTTCATTCTTTGTGGCTGTGGCTCTTGCCTCAAAGATGCAGTTTCCAGCCTCTAGATCTAATTAAATAGTTGTGTGCTTATTGCTGAGTAAACATAGGAGTCCATCACTCTTCTTGCCTTGGAGAGCAAATTGATTCTTCTAATGGTTTCACTGGATGAAAGCAGATGTCTAGGACTGCTTTGTGCAAGGTGCCTAAATGAAATGGTCGTGGTAGGAAATGAGCTGCAAACCTGATAAAATGGGATGACAGGAAATATAAATGCTCAGCATTTCATTTAATTCTTACATTCCATTTAATCAAGTTAAGGAAGTGACTTAAACTGTGCATTATTTGTAAACAGCTTGTTTTTAATGCATTCCAATTTAGAGCTGGGGAAATAATTATTTCACGTGAACAGACTTATCAGTACATGAACGATAGGATAATAAAGGCTGCAGAAAGTGTGTTGGGCTCAGCATGTGGTCTGTGACGGTGGCCAGAAGTAAATCATTAGGGGAGAGTGGAGGAGCAGCCCCAGACAGCTCAGTCATCGTCCCCAACTCCTGGTGGTGAAGGGTTTCCAGGTGGCCTGAGTAAGAGGGTCTGAGCTGGCAGTGCCTGTTGGACCTGTCCTTGAGGGATTTTGGACAGTTTGTATCTGGAACTTCCACAGAATACCCTGTGATGAATCCCTCAGTTTCTACAGAAGTAATACCTGGTTTATGGGGTTTCTTCACTTTTTTTTAAACTGTAATCTGATTGAGTCCCTCCTAGTTTTTGTAGAATGAGAAAGAATAAATAATCTTTTTTCTCATTAGCACCTCATTTGCAATTTTATAGGTCCCCCTGTTCTTAGTTTTCTCTCTTTGGGTTCTTTTCCAGGCTGCACTGTTTAGTGTGTTTAGTACATCTCTCTGCGGAAGCAGCTCTACATCACTTTGCGTTTTTATTCTTTGAGCTCTACTGTATTGTTTTGAGGTGTTTTGAGGTGATTTGACCACAACATTTATTTGCTTGCTTTACCCAAGAAGACTGAACAAAGGGAGAAATGCTTTCTAATAAAGGGATGCTTTCTAGCTCATCTGTGATAACGTTATCAACATTTACTATGTGTAGTGTTTTATATTCAAAGTACAATTGAACATAGTAATCATAGTGAGAGATACTGTAGTGGAAATACAGATAGAGAAGAAGATCTTAGTTTATAAATACAGCTACAGATGGCAGTTGATAAGGCATTTTGTACTTGAATATTACCAAGAGAACATTATGGAAAAACTGTAGTTGTGGTGGATACTTGCCAGAGTTAAGTCTGTTGGAAGGTGTTGGAAGCATGAAGATGCCGTGTCTTACGGAGACCTGAGAGTCCTAGGAATTACTAGTGGCTTTGGGAGTAACTGGTGGGTTAAGAGACACGTTCTTCCATGTTAGGGACAGACACTGCCAGTGTTGGAGCTCTGTGGTCTGAGAGTTCCTGCAGTTTTCTTTCAACATCTTGTTTTGTTTTTTTTAAGTGGATAAATACCCCTGTTTTGAAATACCTACTGTGAGAAGTTTCTGTATAATGTTAGTAAAGATGCTGGAGGGAAAAAAAAACACCAAGACAAACCACAAAACTCTCCTTATGCCCAGCACGAGCCATGGATATGGTTCTGCCAGGCCAGCTTTGGCCATACAAGGACAGACAGCTACAGCCTGTGGAGTTGCTGCTCACCTGATAACGTGATTTATGGATAAATACAAGGACTTATAGGTTTTGGAGCCAAGAAGAACTCCTTTTAGGCATTTATCTGCATAAATGAGTCATTAGGAAAATAAAGGTACACGTAGTGCTGAAAGGGTGATGACACAACCACATTCCTGCCTTGCTTGAACTTGTTCAGGATTCTTTATAGCTGCTTCTGCTGGGAAGGTGGCTGTTGTTTATATGTCTGTGACACCTTGGCTAGCTGGCAGCAGTCCATGCTGTCTGGATTAGCAATGCCTTTGCTTCTCCTCCTCGGATTGTATGGGATGTGAGACTTTGCCTTGATCTCTGCCTTCTGCTCTTTATGAAGGTTTTTATTCAGTGTTGCATCCAGCACTGGGGGTGTTAATGGGGCTGGTGTGCTTCAGGAAGAGTTCAGATTTGTGTTGCCCTTCAGAAAAATTCATTTATTATAGTTAATGTAGATTTTATTAGGGTGTAATGCTTCCTGGAATAAAAGTGAGAGAGCAAAGCTGTCATTTTGTGTAATAAACTTGAGTATTTCAAACAACCAGTCAGTTAACAGGTAAGCTTTGTGCTGAACTAATAAAACCTAGCACTTAGCCAAATTTGGTTGTCACAAACCTACTGGTTGTGCTATGCCATTCCAGTCATTTATTTCTGTCAAACGAGGAGACAAGTTAGTTGTTTCCAAGGAATAGGAAGGAACACAGAGAGGTGGGAGGCATTGGGGATAGTTGAGAGGAGGGACTCTGCAGTTTGGGTGCTTTTGGTGTCATGCACCCAGACAGGCCCTGATTTTGCCTTGGAGGAAAGCAAAACATAATGTGTGAGAAAGCACAGATAGGGGGTTGTGTTATTTTTGTCTTTTTGACTCTTTCAGGGATCTGGTAGACTAGTGCTACCAAGAAAATCTTGAGCCATACTGCTTTGGTGTGCCATTTTTCCTGATATTTCTTCCACATGCCATCACCAGAAAGGGCTTGGAGATTTTTGCTTTTGTGACTAATTTGGGAGGCTGGCTTGGGTAGTCTTCTTCATGTATATTTTTCCCAAGGTTGTGTTGACATGCTTGCAGAGCTTCTGAAAGTGAAGGCTCAAGTGCTGTGGGTAGCCATGGTAAAACAAGAAAAAATAGCTTTCTGGAATTAGTTTAAATTAGCAGGTTGCTGTGGTTGCTGCCACATGCAAATGAAAGTAATATATGGACGTTTTTTGGCAATTTGCAGCACTTAGAAGTAGTTAATATTCAAATGGAGGTTTTTTGTACTGTTGTTAAAGATCAAGGGTTATAAAACTGAGGCCTTGCTTTTTATTACACAGAGTGGGAAATGGTCATGTAACAGCTTTTTTCTTTTTTTTTACACTAAGAAATTTGGGGAAAATTTAACCTGAATTTGCATGGAGCAAAAGTATAAAGAAGTTACTGAGATCACATAAAAATTATGCATGAACACTGCCACGGCAAGCGTGGTTAAATTTGAATGTGTGCCTTAGGGCTGTAACACATCAGTCCATTCACTATAATCTGATTACATTCTGAGGCGCTTCCCTGCATAAGGATATTATGAGGATTCAATTCACTTGTTGCTTTTATTCTACCACAAAAAAAAAAATAAAGGAGATTTGTTTCATACGTTGATGGCACATTTAGTAGTTTGATCTTATGCTTTTTTTGGAGAAGTGGTGAAAATCGAAAGTGCAGGTAGTGAATCTGCTGTGAAATATCCCAAACCACTCGGTCTAGTGAAGTTCACGCATTAATTTTTATTATGAGAATAAAGGTAATTCAGTGTGGAACAAGACCTTTTCACAGTTACTGCTCATGTTGTTAAACGAGGCTCAGCTTAAAGTGCTGTCAGAAAATTTGCTTTTATGTGTTATAGGGAATGCTAATGTGAGATTCCTACAATGCAAAGTTTAAAGCACCAGAGGCTGCAGAAGGCAGCATTTATCTGGTTTGCTTACTCAACCGTGTGAAAGCTATATCAGGCACATAAACTTTCTACACTACACTGCAGCTTCAGAAAGGCAACAAGTTAAATCTAGGTCCTTTGAAGTAGTGAATGGTAACATTCTGTTCTCCAAATGAGATGACTTCAAATGATCACACCAAAACTCAAAAAACTGTCATGGCTGAGGAAAACAAGACAATTCTCCCCAGATAAATCTTACTGCAGAGTCTCACTGTTGCATGAAACATGGGTTTTGTTGGAGCCAGCAAACTTCAGTTATGTACAAAGGTAGAGAGTCTTAAAAAAGGACATCTTCTTTCTGTGTCTGTAAATGGTCTCAAGAAACATCTCACCGTTGCATAAAAGCAGCACTGTTGCATAAAAGCAGCATAAAAACCTGCATAAAAGCAGGCATCAGATCAGTTTACATACAGTAGGCATACTGTCCTGCCCTGATTATTGTAATCTCTGCTTTTAATTAGATGCTGAGATTAAGAGCTGTTTTGCTCAGTGCGCTCAGTGTATTCCCTGTAGGCTCTCACTGGTACCTTGTTGTGTCCCTTGCTGAAACATCACCTGGTGAAGTGAGATGCTCTGGAAAGATCTAAGCACAGTTTACTTTCCAGACAAATTAAGGGACAGCTGCACAGAGAAGAAAAATACACTGAAACCCCCTTCTTGAGAATCTTTCAGGAGGTTAAAATAGATATTGACAAATGCCTGGCAAAAAATTAAGCATTGCAGTAGGCTGGTGTTCTGTGTGCCTTTTACTTAGCTGATAATTTAATTTAATAGTATGGAGATCTTACTCCAAAGTCACTTTTAACTCATTAGCTTCCAGTTTAGAGCTCAAGTCCATTCTAGCTCTCCCTAATGTTAAATCAAATGTTAAATTCATACTGTTGTGTTTCCCATGAATTTCGTTCTGTTCCTGGGACTCCAGTTTTCAGTAATTTGTTTTTGTGTCTTGTGCTGGTGATACATCTTAACCTTTTGATCAGCATTTTTTGAGCCAGTGTCTTGGAGATCTTTGCTGAAACAAGGTCTTCTGGCATTTCATAGGTGAATTCTTCAATCTGTTATTCCAAGTACATGAATTACCTTCTTTCAGTTGGCTCTTTACCTGGTTTGTCTGTTCATCTCCTTGTTTTCACTAATAGCTCTGTATGTCATGTTAGTCAAACATTTAATGAAGTTCTCATCATAGCTGGCATTTCTTCTTTTTCTAAAAAATACGTTATCATTTCAGTTTGAGATACTTTACCTTCAGTAAACACAGATGGCATCCCAATTTCTGTTTGTTTTCTTAATCTTCATTCTTTTTTCTTCAGTTTGTTTTCATTTGGCTGGATTTTTGCAGTTGTATACAAACACCTGCAATCATGTATCTTTGAGAGATGGAAACATCTCTGTATTTTTTAATAATCAGACCTTGTACACTAAATATTTGAGAGACGAAATTATCATAGTGCTAATGTTGCCAAGCTTATTTGCAGGTGTGTACCACAAAAAGAGACAGTCTTTGAACAGTCCTGCCTCTCCTGGTGCACTGACACCTTTTCCCTGAGAATTAAAGTATCAGTGTTTAATCACAGCAGTGTCTAATGGAAACAGTTTTAGACTGAGTGCTAATGAAAGGAGTGGTAACATGTTTTGCACACCTACAGCACGACCTTTAATCTGCCAGTTTTATCTGGGCTAGGAGTTGTAGCTATGCTTTAATCTTGCTGTATTAATCCAGCACACCCAGTGCCTACGTACAGAGCTCCAGGTTGGCTGCCAGTGATTCCCAAGCGTCTGGGTTACAAGCTGTTGTCAGCTCCCAGCTTTTCCCATCAGTCAGAAGGTCTGCACTCGGCCTTGTTCATTTACAGTGCTGTGCAGATGAATTTCCATTGCCCTGAAGCCAACAGGAGCATTTAGCAGTTGAAACTTCACTATGTATGACTTAAATTCCAGCTCTGTGACATTTCTGTGGTTAATAATGTCCCCATGTGTCTGTGTGTTGGTTTCCTACTCTAGACCTGCTTCATGGCAGCTGTGAGTCCATCAGCTGCAGAGACCTGAACTCTCATTTGCCTGAGACATAAGTGATGTGCAACTCCTGCCATAAAAATTAAAGCATTGAAGTAGGATTAAACTCTCCTGCCAGTTTGAGATCCGACAGGAGAAAGTCTTGCAGGCCCCTTCCTGTAGGCCAAATATAAGGGCTGATAAGGGACAAGAATAAATCTAGAAGTGTCACTTTCAAGAGAAAATGACAAGCCAGAGCTGCAGGAGAGTCTGCTGCAAGTATGTGGCTGCTGGTGAAGTTAATGAATGTGGCCTTGGAATCTGTAATTATTACATTCAGGCAGATGAGTGCTTAATTCTGCCAGATGCAGGGGTTGGGAGAGCTCCTCTCTGAGTTCCAGGACATGCCTGGGGCTTTCAAACAGATGCACTCTGCAAAAACACTCTGGAAGGTGCATCAGCCCAAATAGGTAAGTTCTGTGCCTTGTTCTGTTCCATCACTGGGAAGTTTTTGAAGGTTTGTGGAGTCACTGTGATGGACAGGTTTGGTTTGGTTTGGATGCACACATTTCTGTCCTCTGCTTTGTGCTGGGCTCTCCTCTGCAGGCTGTAATTCTTCTTCCTATCAGCCTGCACAGGCTCTCTTTAATATCTCCTTTACACTGTCAGAACACAACTGCTGGATTTTTACATCTAACTTCTTAATTTCCATGCAAATGCCTTGTTAGGAAAACAAACAAAAATCCCTAAGACATGTTGCACTTCACCTTAAATGTAGAAACAGCAGCTCCTGAAAAATAGTGATGGTTTAACTAATGGTTTTCAGCTTTTTCTTTGCTGTGACCTTACAGTGTGGGAGCAGCAGCTCTGTGATACGTTTTGTGTTGGTTTTAATATTCTAAAATAAAAGTAGTAGACACATATACCTCTTTTTCATTACAGCAAATGCTTTGGGGTTTTTTTGAGTTTTATATCTAAGACAGTCTTGTGACGTGAGGAAGACTTTGGTCATCTCACTTCCGAAACTGTAAACCTTTCCTTGGAGATTTATAGTTTTGAACAAGGACAGTTGAGATATTTGGAATGAAGCAAATATTTCTGTTATGTTCTTGGTCTGTATTGCTTTCACGGCAGCTATTGTGCTTAATAACCATGGTGTAAAAATACAAAAATTCTGCAAAACCATGGAGGATCTAGAAGCACGTGTTAAGGTGTTATCCATCTTTCAGCAAGGGAAGTTAAATCAAATACCAGGAAGGTACAGGAGTGGATTGCAAGGATGGTGCAGTGTCTGACCAAATCTTATACCTTGCTGCTGGTAAGAATTAAAATAGAATGCCAAAATAGGAGAATTCTTTGCTCTCTCTTGTATGGGAATATACATCGAGTAGTTAACTGGATTTACTTCTTTCAAAAAGGTAACAGTGATTAAGGCATTGTTGCCAAAACCAGTGGCTGGTTTTGAGTGATAAATCGCAGGGTGATAAGTGGCTGGGAGCCTTGACATCTCCAAGAGGAGGGGAATCAGCTCTGGATTCAACACTCAGCTGAAGTTCCAGTCATGCAAACCAGTCTAAGATAATCTGTGCTCTTCTGTTTGGGGAAAGTCTGTTGGTACTGTTCCCTTAAAATGTGTATGTAAATGTTTTCTAATTCTATCCTTTCAGAAGTGTTCTGTTGCAGCTGACATACCATCTCCATTTACAATAATACCGTTTTGTAGAGTAAATTGATGGGTTTGGCACCCCACTACTTGTCTCAATGCCTTCACCAGTCCCTGGGAATTAAAATGCACCTACTAGATTTGCATCATGCAAATGCCTTTTTCCATGATCTGAGTCAGTTTTTTCCTATCCCCATGAAAGATTAATGTTTTCGATAGCAGTGACAGTGTGAGTCAGAGCTGTAACTGCAAGCTGGGGCTTTGCCATGGCCGCACACATCTGCTTTCTTCTTGTGGCATGGTACAGTTAAAGCTTTCATTTTCTGCTATTATAGGGTTTAATTTTGGGAAAACTGAAGAGATTCGTTAGGAATACGAAGCATGTATTTCATGGATGCTCTGGGTCTGCCTTTTTCCTGAGTCATTATTTTGGAAGAGGAGCTGTTGGATGCTTTTTGCCTTGTCCTTTGCAGATAAACACTGTTCCTGGTCTGTTGGAAGACTTACAGCAAAGAAATATTGTGTGCTTTTGCCCTTAACTCCTTCCTGCCCTGAAGAAGTTTACCTTGGTTGCTGCCAGAAATGATGGTGGGCCCTGTCACAGCTCAGGATTTCCAGATGTGCAAATCTTTCCAGCAATTTTTTGTGAAGAGTTGCAGCCTTGGTGTGTTGACTTTGTAAACCTCAGCTCTTACAGCACTCACAAGAAATTCACCTAAATGCTTACAAATTCATTTAAAACTGGGGAATGAGAGGAGCTTATTGGCACAGTGCAGTTTCTGGGAGTGATAAACATTCAGAGCCTCTGATAATTATGTAGGTTATTTACATCACCTGGATCAATTTGAACTGTGGCTGCTTCCTGATATGGTTTTAGTCTCCCTCCATGGAGCTGAAGTCTAGTTCTGGAGTACTGCCTGCCACCCTTCAGCACCTGAAGGTATTTCAGTATTCAGCAGCTTCTGGTGGGCTATACCTAAAATTTAGGAAGATCTAAATTTTAGAATTTGGAAAGTATCTTTGCCAGGAGTTTTTCAGAGGAAGAGGTGGCTGCTTATGCAACAATTTGCCACTGTAGTGTCCTTGAAAGTGCTCTCATTAAATAAAAAATTAAGTGTGGAACAAAGGAGCAGGCTGGGGGTGAGAACAGAGCACCCAACAAGTGCTCTCTGTGAGCGACACTAATGGTTCATGAAGTCAGTGGCCTCAAAAGCTCTGGCACATGAACTTGTCAAGAGTGATGTGCCAAACCCCCAATCTTTACAAAATATATGGTCTTGTCAAGTGCAGTATTCTTGGAGTACATTGGGAAAGCACAACACACTCTTTATATGCCTTCTGCTGTGAAAGGGAGCATTAACTGCTAACAATAAATAGGTGGGTTGTAGTATTTCAAGGTTTCAGTTTGTTAGGAAATTGCTGTTCCATTACAGCTCCCAAGTGGAGTTCTCTGGAGTTACTTACCTGTCATCAGCCACTCTTTGCTGGGCAGACAGAAATCTTCCCAGAGGACTGTTCAATGTGCAGCTTGAGCCCTGCCCAAGAACAAAACACCTCCAAACTCTTTAAAACAGAACGTGCGTGAAAATTGTCCTCTTCTGAGAAGCTGGGAGGAGAGGGACACGGGAGCAGTCCTGGGATATTGCAGTGAAATATAATTTCTCTCTGGTTTGGAGAGTCAGAGTCTGCTCCTGAGCTGAGACCAAGGACCAAGTCAGCCCCAGCACTGAGTGCTGCCAGTTCTTTGCAGGGTAATGGCATCACTTCACTCCCAGTGCAGGCTGGAGCTTGGAATCTATTTCAGGTTTAAAATAGGTGTTTATGCAGTAGCTGCCTTAACACTGGCTCCTTTGTGCACTCACGGTGTGGAATCTGCTGTCCTGGAGGAAATTGAAGTTCCCAAGCCCTGCATACTTCCCAGAATGGGTCATTTCCCTGGTCCACTCCCCCACTGCAGCCAAAGGTTACAGGTTTGCATTCCAGAGATTCCAGAGCACCAAAGTGAGTGTTACACATTGACGTCATTTTGAGCACAGAAACCTCGTGTTTGCCTTCTCTTTTACATTAATACTGTCAGACTTGGCAGTGCTGGGTTGAGGTCAAACTAGGTTTACTGACCTGAGTTAAAATATGATTTTAAATAAAGTTTAGCAAGTGCTGTTGATTTTTTTAAAACTAGAATGGTGTGGTAGCTCTGGCCAGCAGCTTTGTGAAGTGAAGCAGGGCAAGATTCATAGTGGAGATAACACCTTTTATTAGGCCAGCTGCTGTTGGGGAAACAGATGTGTGTTTAGACAGAAATAGAAATAGCAGCCTTGAAGTTCAGTACACGCTGAGCAGTTGTTCTGATTCAATAATGAACTTAATTATACTAACCAGTTAATTTGAGGGAGTGAGGGGTGCTGGTACCTGTGTACTGCAGTGAGATGGCAGAGATAAAATGATCCAGGTCCCATGTTTATCCCTGTGGAAGATTTGTCTGTGTCTGGACTGCTGCTGCTGATGGCATGGTGCTCTAACCAGTGCCCAAGGACTGATCTGCATTAAGACTAAATAATAATAAAACAACTAGTGAGCTGATTTACACCATGGGCTTACAGTTGGATGAATATATTTGAGGGCTTGGTGAGCACCAGAGTGGAAATTTCTTAATCTTTTTGAGGACTTACGTAGCTACAAAGTGGTATAAAGTCTGTTGGCTTCAGTATTCAGAAAAAGTTGGTGGTTTTGTGCTGTATGTTGTCACAGGTCAGGATACAGAGGTTAAAGGTGGGTGGTAGTTTTGTGGTGCTAAAAATGACTTTTGCTTTGAAATGACATGACTAAGTGAGAAACGGAATGCAAACCGCTCTGTGAGTTTGATTCACAGACTCTTCCACAAGATTATTATAGATACCATGTTTTGAGCCACAACATTAAGGCAGCAGGTGAATAAGGAGCTAAATGTTGTACACATGGAAGTAGACAGGTCACATAAGCAATATTTTTCAATTCTGTTATAGTTTCTTTTCCATTTACGGTTTCATTACATTATAACATTACACTTACAGTGTACAGTTTCATCTTTGCTGTTTCTGTGCTCAGAAACTTGACACCTGTTTAATCCCAAACCAGTGTACGTGATATGATGCTGTTGCTAAAACTTGCATTTCAGTAGCCTTGAAACAGTGAGAATGAGCTGAGTTACTCCAAACTTCTTAAAGGGCAGGTCTTCATTAGTGCTCCTAGGAGTAAAAAAAAACCCAACTAATTTTCAGTTTAATTGTACAAAATCATTGGTACAGTAGCACTTCCCTTCAGACTACTTTTGGCTAATAGTGGTCAAAATTGTCCTTGCTCTGGAAGCCCTGAAGTGCTCCTGGTTGAATTTTCACTTTGTTTAGGGATCTGTGCTGTGGTGGTGATTCCTCACATGTTTCCAGGGCAGGAATGCATGCTGGAAAAACCATTCTCTCCAACTGTAAATGTCTGTGGCAAAGTTAAATACAGCCCGTTAAATATGGTCTGAAGTGTCCCACTGTGAATATTTTTAAAACTTGTGAAAGTGTCTTTGAATTTCACTGTTTCTCTAGAGGTTTGAGATGTGTAGTGGGCCAGGGCAAAAGTGTGTGCCTGGGGATTGGGAGGAGGAGCCCTGCTTTTAGCAGCTGGGAAGGAAAAGCCACCCTCTCTGATACCATCCTGCTTAGAGAATCCCTGATGGTTTGTGGCTCCAAAATTAACAGCTTTTCCGGCTCCAACCCACTTAGCACTTAGTTTAGGTGTGCACCTTGATCTCCCCACCCCAGCATTCCCAAGGGCGTGGGTATATTTAGTTCTGGTTTCTGGTCCTGGAATGGCTGTGGATGTGGCATCCTGCACCTTGTGGTCCAAGAGCTGCAGTCAGGGACTGCCTGATAATGGCAAATAAGACATGACAAAGTGTAATTTTGAAATGGTGACGATACAGAGATGATGGACTGGGGGTGAAGCTGTAATGTTGCAGCCTTTTACCCTCTTAGGTCACTGTGAATTGAGTGCAGCTGTAAAAGTGCCTTGTGCCACTGACAGATTAGAAAGAGAATTGAACCATTGTGTAACCTGGCTGTGCTTTAGCACGCTCATCTTTTCATGTGGAAAATATTTTCATACTGTTTAAATTACCTTCTAAAAAGATCTGATGTTTTTACTACTTCATTACCTGTGAGGAACTGACATTGTTCCCCCCTCCTCAGCCCAACCCTTTGGATTTTCCTGCAAATAGCATGTATGTGTGCATGCTCCTTGTTCACACTGAGGCTGGGGTAGGAGCCACTTGTTTGAATGGAGGTGTCAGTGCAATGACGGTGAAAGTCATTCTACAGAAGTGATTTAACAGAGCAATGTCCCACCTTTGTGGCAGGAACACTGCTCCTGTAATAAATTTAAATCAATTTATTGCACATCACTGACTTCCGCTATTTTATTTTCAATTCTGTAACCAGATCAAGGTCAAGGAAGCAAAAGATGAAAGGAGAAGGGGAAAGGAAGCCAGGAGAGAGGAGAGGCGGCAGGAAGGGGGAGCAGAACAAGGAATGGTTTAGAGCATGGTAGCAGAATCAAGCTCTCACTTGGGGACTGGAGGGATCAGCATTGCTTGTTCAGAAGAACAAAGGGGGAAATGGGCTTGACTTTTGGGCCTGTAGGAACTGGGAGGATTGCTCTCAGATTTTTCTCCTTGTTTATAATGATGTATTGGTACTATTTCTAAATACCAAATTATTCCGTGGCTAGTCTTTGCAAATGTATTGTTCTTGTACTGAACAGAAGTACTTCTGGACTTCTAATGTGCCAAGGAACAGCTGCAGCAACCAGGATTTCAGAAGGAAGGGTATCCAAAGGCCATTTTTGAATATGCTGTTACAAGATTTTGCTGTAGTGTTTTGGTCTGAGATCAATGAAATACGCTTTTCATTTGATTCATGCTGGAGAACAAACAGTCTGGATCTTCAGATGCCTCTTGAGGTCGATCCCTTTTCTTTCAGTGAAGGGAATGTTTTGCTTGTGTTTAACTTCTTCCTCTGCACTAGTGTGAAATTTCATTTTAAACCCAAGTGGCCCTTAGAGTTTCCACCAGACTTTATATATATTATCAAGTGTTAGTTAATCTGCTCTCTTGAACAGTTAGCTTTCCTCTGCGAGGGTTTGAGTATCAAAAGTGAAAACCCAGGAACAAGAAGCAGCCAAGTGTAAATGTCTGTAGAACCAGGTGGGCTGTGACAGCTGCTGTTTTGATATGTCAGATTTGGGGGAAGTTGTTCCACACTTACAGTTGCTCTTTGTATCTGCAAAGCTCCACAGGAGCCATTTGCAAGCATGCTATGTTTTTTCACATGGAAGGGAAAGAAGGATGATGTGCAGAAGCTGGCTGACTCCAGTAGCTAATCAAATCCAATGATGTTGTTGATGTTGAACCTGTGAGATAATTCTATATCATGTTAATTGTATGTGGCATATACGACACAGAAAACCTCCATGGAAACTTGGAAGGGGCTTAGGGAGGTGAAACGTGGTGGTTTATGTTCCCTTTACAGTGAAATATTCCTGAAATTTTTGGAGAAATCCAGGGGTCAAACACCCCATTCTCTTCAGGACCTTTCACAAAACAAATGCATTTGCTCCCACATGGAGAGAACTGGTCTCCAAGAAGGCAGGTTTGTGTTTTTCAGAAGAAAGAAGTTGCCCTCCTTGTTTTGTTTATCACACATATAAAATCAGTTTATGTGTATTTGATTTAAACTTTCCTTTGAGGTTTATAATGCATTGTGTTTTTGAAAGGATTTTCAATAACTTCTCATCCTAGACTAAAACAATTTATTAAAAGCAGCTTTAGGTAATCAATACCTGCACTACAGCAGGAAATCAGAACAATTGGCAACTGTTGTTTTATGTTTACTAGTTTGAACTCTGGCCTCTGAAAATTCATGCTGTAGTTTCTCTAAAGCTTTTCTGGTATTAAATACCTTCCCTGGGAGATTTGCTTACTCCTGCACCCTTGTTGTTGACTCAGGCTGATGAATTTTCTGCTTAAAAGAAACATTCAATAGTCTGTCAGGTTTAAGAACCGTGAAGAATTGTTTTCTGGGCCCAGGAAATAAAAACACAGGTTTCTACACAGATAATAGTTTTTAAAATGCTTTACTTTTAGTATTACAAACATTTTTTTGAACTGTGTTGGGAATTTGGTTTTGGGTAGGCAGTAGCAGGAATGTGGAAAGAGATACCCCTATATATAGAGGGAGATACAGATACAAAGATATATATGGAAGATGATAGGGATGGATTGCAAATAATTGAATCTGTGACTATGAAAATTACAAGTAAGTAATTGCATTTCTGTAGAGTTAGTTCCTTGCACAGTCTGGATCCTAGAAGAACCTGGCCTTAGAGAATTCCGATGAGTTTTCTTCATACAGAGTCTTATAAACATGAATCCACTTGACTTTTCCCTTCAGAGATGAAAATGACAGTTTTCCTCTTTATTTCAGGATACCTTTGATCTGTCATATGTGGGAAGAACACTAAGAGAACCGTCTAAAAATGGGTGTTAAAACATTCACTCATAACTCCCCTGCTCACAGTCAGGAGATGCTGGGCAAGCTGAACATGCTCCGGAACGATGGCCACTTCTGTGACATCACCATCCGCGTCCAGGACAAGATCTTCAGGGCACACAAGGTGGTTCTGGCAGCCTGCAGTGACTTCTTCCGCTCCAAACTCGTTGGCCAAGCAGAGGATGAGAGCAAGAGCGTGTTAGACCTGCACCATGTGACAGTGACCGGGTTCATCCCTCTGCTGGAATACGCTTACACAGCAACACTATCCATCAACACAGAAAACATTATCGATGTGCTGGCTGCAGCCAGCTACATGCAGATGTTCAGCGTGGCCAGCACGTGCTCGGAATTCATGAAGTCCAGCATTTTATGGAATACACCCAACAGCCAGCAGGAGAAGGTGCTGGATGCAGGACAGGAGAACAATGCAAACTGCAATTTCACCTCCCGAGACGGCAGCCTTTCCCCCGTCTCTTCCGAGTGCAGCGTAGTGGAAAGAACCATTCCCGTTTGCCGGGAGTCTCGGAGAAAGCGGAAAAGCTACATCGTTATGTCTCCCGAGAGCCCCCTCAAGTGTAACACACAAACCAGTTCCCCCCAAGTGCTTAATCCTTCCACTTCCTACCCAGAGTCCAGAAATCAGCCCGTGGACTCGTCCTTAGCTTTTCCCTGGACTTTCCCTTTTGGAATTGATCGAAGACTTCAGCCAGAAAAGGTGAAGCAGGCGGAGAACTCTCGGACTTTGGAAATGCCTGGGCCCTCCGAGTCCAACCGGAGAATGGCAGATTATGTGACTTGTGAGAGCACAAAAGGCAGTTCTCCCCTGGTGATCGAGGAAGACGTGCGTGTCAAGGTGGAGCGGCTGAGTGACGAGGAGGTTCACGAGGAGGTGTCGCAGCCTGTGAGTGCATCCCAGAGCTCCCTGAGTGACCAGCAGACGGTCCCAGGGAGCGAGCAAGTGCAGGAAGATCTCCTGATCAGCCCTCAGTCTTCATCTATAGGTATGACCATTTCTGGAGTTACATACAGCAATCAGCACTGGTGATTGTGGTGGAGGAAATCTGCCTCATGGCTTTTCATGCTTTATTTTCATGAAACTCCCTTTTTTCCCCCCAGTTTATGAAATGTTACACATAAACTTGGAGTACTTTAAATAACTTTGCAGAAGGCAGCTGAGAATGGTAAGCCTGTGGTAGCCCTCTCTATTGAGCAGAGGTTGATAACTTCTTTTTACCTCTAGTTGCCTGACTGGGGAAACTTAATTCTGCTTTCATTCGTGTCAAAAGGCACAATTTCAGCTGAGCTGCAGCACCAGATTTGAAAGGCTTGTGCCTGTAGCCACAAAGGGTTAGAATAGTACTTTGCATCAGACATCAGATCCTGTATAATCGTGACAGAGAGCCTTTGTAAGAGGATTTGCAAAATAAGTGGTGAAACACTGTCATCTTAATGCCCCAGACAAAAATAAAACCACACAGTCATAATATTGAGAATCTTTCCATTTCTGTGGGATTTGATTCTCAAGTTGCTTCTTCAAATGCTGCTGGTTGCTGAGAGAAATCTTTTTTCCATGAAAGACAATTTGAAACCAGTTTTGGGTTCTTATAGCAGGCTGTTCTTTATTAAGCACTAATACTTAAAGGTTACTGGAACAATCCGGTTTTTTCCTCAGCACAGAATGCATTGAATGGCTTTCAGTAAATCAGAAGATTTTAAAAATTTTGCAATATTTCTAGTTTAATTATCAAAATTTTGCCCGAGTCAGCTATTTCATTCTCAAGTGGCTTGACCTGTGCTCAGCAGAGTTTGTTTACTGAAAGATTTTTAATAAAGCCTGTTCTGTTTGAAGACTAAGAATGGCAAATGTACTGCTCAGCTTCATTCAAATAATGTGTATGTGAAAGGCTGCCCCAGTTAATTAAATAAATAAACTACAACAAAGTCAATAGTTGAAGCCTGGTAATCTGCATTATTTGTTTGGTTTGGTCAGTGCAACACTGTGCCTTCTCTGGAGAGAGTGAGATCAGGCTGACCTTCCAGAATAGCAATATACAACCAGTGTCAAACTATTCAGGCAAATCACTAAAAAGAAATGAAAATATTTCCCATTTATGCCATCCTTTGCTGTTGGATTGTTCTCCAGTTTGTATAGCTCGTGTGTTGATATTTTAGGTTGTAATGCCTTTTCCAAATGAAAATGTTTTATTTATTGGAGACAAGGATGTTTATCTTTGCTGAGGAACAGACTTAATGTCTTATAGTTTAACTATAAATCCCAAAATGTAGTTTTCCAAAATAGTGAATAAATTAAAAACTAAAAGAAACTATTTGTTTGCCGGGGCTCAGCAGGAAAAGTGGTCCTTGTTCAAAACCAGGTTTTGTTTGCTTCAGTTTTTGACTCATTGTAGAATTTAAAGACTTTGCCAGGGCCATGTGGTAAGAGATGCAAATTATTCATTGATGCCATTATATCATCACAAACAAAATAGAACGAGTAGCAATCATGATTAGGGAAAGTTAAAAATAGCATATCAAGTGATATATATCATAAATATATGACCAAAGCAGCTTGAAAGAACAAACTGGATGTAAACTCCAGGCTACAGATGAGTAGTTTTGTGTGCATGGGGCAGAGAATCTCAGGCTTTAGTGATTATAATTTTTTAACTTAAATATCTGTCATTGATGTTAGTGCAGCATGTTCTGCTTTAAAACAGCTGCAGAGAGAAGGAAAATGTGCCAGGGCAAAATCTTTAAAGTACAAATCTGCTCTTTGTCTTTGAATATGTTTGAATTAATATTTTGTGGTCTTGGCATAATAACCATCCTCAGAATGCTTTTTATTCATGTTTTGCTATAAAGGGAAACAGTGTTCTTTGCTTTTTAGCAGTTATGATATAGCACACTTTGTAGCTAGAAAGCACTTTTTACCTCCCAAAGATGCATTGCTTTATGCAGTAATGTGAGAATAGTAAATGGAGGCAGCAAGATATGTTAAAGTACAGCTTTTTCTTCCCTGAACGTATTTTCCTTATATAATTGCATATATTTATCTCAGTGTTTTATAGTGCATTTATAAAAGCATTCTTGCCTCTCTCTCTGATATTACAAAAAGCTCTTATTCACTCTTTGGGAAATTTAAGAATTGTTCATTTGCAATTGATTATATTTGGAAGCACTTTATAATACGGAAGGAGCCGTGGAGCAGGGACTTGATAAATAAGTCATTATGGTTACAAAACAGCTGTGGCTGAGAAGATGCTCTCATAACTCATTAGCACTTTTGCCATTTGAGAGGTGAAGGCATGAAATTAAACCTAACAGCAGTTGGGCTTATTTTCCAGTAGACTTTCATTTAAGTATTCCATGAGAAAGAAGGATAAATCAAAATAAGATTAACTCTTGTAACTTTATAGATTTCTTAGCTGATGAATTTCCCAAGTATAGTCTGTCACCTCTTAACAAAATCAAAAATTTTGATTTTACTAATTGTGAAGCTGCCAGAGATGCAATTTTCCTCTTGTCACTGGCCCCGTAACATGACATCTCATTAAGACAAGAATCTTTCACTTCAGGAAAGATCTCTCATTCTTTTTGACAGAATATGCACATTTTCTGCTTCACTTTTTATATCTTTGTTCCTTCTCTTTGATTTTCTGTTTTGTCTGACGCTTGCCAGCGCACACCTAATGCTGCTTGATTTTCCTAGTGAGCTGTAGGGTTCCCAAATTCAGATTGCTCACATACCCCTCTGAAAGCAGAATTATTTTACCACAGCAGCAAGAGCAGCTCCTAGCACTGTGCTACACTTTGCTTGTTCTCAGGATGTAGGGAGAGAAATCTCCTTCCCCATCTGTCCTCGTCTCCCATGTATTCAGTGGGGAACATCCAGAGGCTGCTTGACCAAACTCCCAGTGGTGATGAAAGAGGCCCAGATGAGCAACAGCCACATCACTGAATGAAGGTGTGGTTTTGTTTTAGTGCTGCATTTCCATTGGATTCTGTTCCTGAAGCCCTTGAACTACACTTGCCCCAGTGCTGGTGCACTGAGCAGAGCTCTGGAGGGGTTTGGTTTGTACACTTCTCTAACAAACAGGTGTTTGGTCTCTTTCCTGTCGTATTTCTGATTTCTCAGAGGGCTCTTCCTGTCCCAGCAGCTTATCAATAAATGAAGGTATTATCAATTAATATATTTATGGAAGATTTGGAACACAAAAGCCATTTATTAGAGTAGCAGGTTTGAACTCCTTATTGCTCAGGAAGCCTTGAAAAGTTGACAGTAGAGTTCCTTTAGGTGAATGTAACATTTCTGCTTTACAGTGCTAGTACTGAATGTGTTTTGAAAACTGGCTGTATTTAACATTTCCATTTTCTAGGTGTACCAAATATGTGCCCTTTATTGAGTTGTCAATTTACTGGATAATCTGTGCAGAGAGAAGTTGATTTGGAACAAGTTGCTTCTGGGTGTTCTAAATGACTTTCCCAAGGCACTTTTATTATCTTATCACCCAGGCAGCAGCGTCTATCAGAGATTTGGGAAAGCAAGCTTGATGTGTATTTACCTGCCCCCCAACCCCTTTTGAACAGTTCTTTGCATTAAATTGTCCTTTTCTCTTTGCCTAGGCTCAATAGATGAGGGGGTTACAGAGGGATTGCCCACACTCCAAAGCACCTCTGGCACTAACGCTCATGCAGACGATGATGATCGGTATGTACCAACCTGGTGTGCAAAGTGTTCTGCAGCAAGTGCTGTGCTGTAATTAACCTCCCCAACCTTAATCCCAGAATGTTTAGTTGTTCCTACATCTAGTTCTCTGTGTTGATCAAAGTACAATCAGTGCCTGGAGGGGCAGATGCTTTAGAGGAATGTAGGTGATGAAAGTCAGAATCTGCTTACTCGTTGCATTTTGTTTCCTGTCTAGTTCCAGGCAGCACTGGTGAAGAAAGATAGCCATGTTTTTGCTGTTTCTTCATCATTGCTCTTTATTAATAAATTTTAATTAAATCTCTATGTGAAACATTCATGCTAAAGCTGATATGCAGCACCAAAAGCTGCCTAGCCCTGACTTTACCAGACCTCACTACTGCAACCCACAGAACAGGCAGAGCAGCCTTAAATCTCTTCTCCCAAACTTTCTGCCTGTAACTTTTTACCAAGATGCTGTGTGGCACTTGCTATAAATATTTAGCAGGTTTTTACTGTGCTGAGCTGAGTGATTTATGAAGGGAATCCCTTATAAGGGAAGGCTGGCAGAGAAAACCAAACTAAACCAGGTCTGTTTGGTCAAAGAGACATCATAGTTCTGCTAGAGCCAAGTGAGGTACCTACACATGGCACACAGGGCTGCTCACAGCTGCTTTGACTTCTTGTTCTTAGTTATTCCCTCTATAAGCACATTTTTCCAAACTGGTTTTTGCAGGGGTTTGTAAGACAAGTGGGTCTGAGGAAGAAGTGTGAACCTTTGGAAGTTATTCCAGAAACTGTGTCAAGAGAAGCTCCCTACAGAGAAAATAACCAAGAGCTGCATTTTCATAGCTCATAAAATCTTTCCTGTCATTTCTATCTAAAATCTGTCCCACTGTAGGATTAAAAAGGGAAAATAACTGCTTGGATAAGACTTTTTGGATGACATGGAAGATTTTATCTATCTGCTAACAAACCTGAGTATAAAAATAACACCCAGCACTTAAGGGTTGAATTAATAGTAGGAGCACATGTTTCACTAGAACTAATCCAGGATTTAAAACCTATAATTCTGAAGTCAAGTGGCACACACACTTTCAGCAGTGGATTATTTGAGAAATTTCCTATAAAACTGCAGAGCTTCAGCACAAACTGCATAGAAAATTCAAAAGATAAAAAATTCTTTAAACATACTGAAAATTCCCACTAAAACATCTTTTCCATGCAGAGAAGGAAAGAATATTTACCTTAGTTTATGCCCAAATTTGAAAATAATTTGTCTCAGAGTGACAGAATTATCAGCAAAATGAAATAGAATTTGCACTTTGTTTATATAGCTATAAGGGAACTAAGAGTTACAGGAATTTTAGACTCCAGAACTAAAATTTTTTACCAAGTGATTTCTTTCATAAATTCAAATGAAAATGTCAGGAATTTTCTTATTCCAAGAAGCAGTTAAATGTGTAAAATGGTGCTTCCAAGACCTAAGCAGTTTCCTTTCAGGTGTTTGTGAATATTTGCCTTCTCAGGGTGGGACAGTGCATTCAAATACACTGTGAGAGCCCTTCAAGCATGGCTTGAATTCCCACCTCAAGCATGGGATGCACACAGCAGCAAATAAATGAGGCCTGTCATTCACTGGGCAGCAATTCGGGAGCAAATTTTGGGTGCATAAGAATTCTGAATAAAATAAAACATGTTTCTCTAGCTGAATCAGAAAAAGCTATCAGTATGTCTACAGATGGAGAAAATTTCCCTCCCAAACTTTTTGGGTGTTTCATGCACCTTTAAGTCCATGTTGTACATTTCCTTCTGTACTAGAAATTCTCAAAATGTCAAAATCCGTTTTGTGTGCCCAGTGCAAGTTAATATTGAAAAATGTATGTTGTAATTAAGTATATATTACATTTCTATTTCGAAAACAAAGCAAAAGACTAGTCCCTCCAAAGGTCTCTCAATATTACATCCATGTCACTGTGGAAAGAATCACAAGAATTTCAAAAACTAAGATGTCTTATCTCTTGAGTTTCTGTCTTAAATAATTAGCATCATTAATTTGGCCTCCTCCATAATGAGTGTTTCATAAACAGTAGGTCACATGTAATTGTTGTCAGCTTAATTGGCACACAGGAATCTGTTAGGTGTTCAAATTACTGTTCCACTGGGAAGTCTAATCTATTCTTTCTCTGATATTTCACAATTGGATTGTTAAACACTTTCCTAACATAGATCCATAATCTTGGTTCTTTAACAGTTGGTCTCTGGATCAGTTCATGGCTGCACTTAAAAAGGAGCTGCTCAGTTATAAAAGTTACAAAAGGTCTATCTGATCCAATAGAATGAGAACCTCCACTAAAATAATTGTTATTTGCAAATAGAGAACATTTCTAGGTTCACTGAGCATTTTGGCATTCACATTTGTCAGCGTTTAGTTCCACATAGTTAAATATGTATATAATTTCAGGGTGAAAAGAAGGAAAAAGTGCAAGTAGGATATTTCAGTGAAAACATTTGAAACCTCTCTCTGTAGCTGGTACAGAAGGTCTTGGAGACCTCAGACAAATCTCAACTGTTAAATGCCATGTTGATCACAAATTGAAAGTCATGAAAAATTAAGTAAATGTGAGGGGAAAAGAAGCAGGGGAGAGAAAATCTCGTAGAGTTTCAAATATAATCTCTTCATCATGCTAAGTTATGTCACCAAATAGGTATTTCACCCTGCTGGCAGTGTGAGCATGGGAACAGACAAGCTGATAGCTGAGAGCCTCAGGATTCCCATTGGATCTGCTTTAATCAGCCCTCCTCGTCGTGAAAAGATTTATAAATTATAAAAACAAACTTTATTTTAAATTTCTTCTATGGAGATGTGCCCACAGCACTTCTCCTTCAGTGGGAGAGGAGGTGGCACCAGCACAGGCATGGAGGGTGAGTGAGCCTGAGCAAGCTGGAAACAAAAGGAGAGCTCTGGCTCCTGGTTCCTGCCCTACTTTGAGTGTCTCCCGAGGAAGCTCCAGGAGCACAATGCACTTGTGCCTCCTCACAGTGCAGGAATGAGGGAGGAAGGACCTCAGGAACATGACAGTAGAAGATGAAACTCTTTGTTGTCACAAAACCCAAATGTTATTCTTATTTGAGCACACTACATGTGTAAAAAAGGAAGTGGAGGTGGTCAGGAATTTGGTTAGAAAAATCAGAACCTATGTTTAAAATATCCTTGCTTACTTCAAGAGCCCTCAGCTGGTTTTCTTATACCCCAGCCAGAATGGCAAAGAGCTCCATTCTGCCAGGCCCAGGACATGAGCTTGCAAATATTGCAGATATAAAGGACAATATCCTGCAAATATTCCCTTTATCAGAGATAACAGGTCTGTCAGCATCTCTGTTTCCCACAGCTCTGGGACCCCACTGTGTGTAAAAAGTGAAGGACAATAAAATTTCTTCTTTAGAGCAAATCTCACTTTGGTGCCACGTGAAATCAGAAATCCTTATGGGTTTTACAGACTGAGTGATACTGAACTCCTGCAGGAAACTCTTTAGTCTTGTGTGTATCAAGAGATACCTGATGCTCTCTCTCCAGGTAAATTTTATAACTGGAACTTTTGCTTCTGAGAATTCTGCACTCAGAATTCAGATACCCCCTGTCCTCACAGTTACAGTGACATCTTTTTCCAGAGTAAAGACAGTTCAAGTATTGATTTGAAAGAGGTGATGCTAGTTCTTGCCCTCCTGTGCTGTTCTGCTCTGTGGATTTTTGTATGATGTCCAGGAAAATGTATTTGTGCAAAGTGCATGTTTCATTGGTGTGAATGTTAGAAGTCCCCAAATCCAGCATAACCCTGAAGCCAGACCTCTGGACTTGAGGTGGAAGCAGAGCAGCAGAAGGGTTTCCTCAGTTAGGAAAACCTTCTGACTGTGAGGAGACCTTACTGTATTTTTTCTCAGAACACTTCAGGCATTGCAGTTCAGTAAAGATAAAGTGGAAATGTGCTGGCCATGGAATGAATAGTCAGGGTCAGAGCAGTTCCCTGCTGCCAGTGATGTCTGATCTTTCAGCAGGCTGTGAACAAGCTGAAATGGCTATTTCATCAAAAAATATAGCCCTTAATGCTCAGGGAAGGGAAACCCCAGGTAAGTACAAATCCTGTTGTTCCCATGTTTGGACCAGAAGATTTGTTCTCATTTCACTGTGCCCTTTAGCAAGTTCCTTGCCAGAGGACTTGGATTAGAGCTCTATAGTTCCCTTAAACAGTTTGTAGCTGGAGGCTATGGAGGAGCAATTAGTCAGTTTTAAATAAATTACTTTGAAAGTTAAATTGTTCCTTATTGCAGTCTGTGTGCTGTTTTTTAAACACAGTGCTGGAGCTGTGCTCATGGAGCTCTTTGAATCAGACAAGGAGCAAGCATTGTTTCAATAGATTAATATTTTAAACTTAGAAATATGCAATTGTAGATACTAGTGTTTGTTCATGGAACTTGGATTGAGATAAAAAATTAATTGGCTTTAATTTCATTTGTAAATATCACTGAAGCTGCAGAATATGCCTTTACTTTTCATTTGCTCAGCTCGTTAAACTCTTCCTCAGGGACTGTTTAGTGATTGCAACTCATCGATATGCTTGAGAAAATGCCCACGCCTGGAAAATAAAGTTCAGTTTGCAGTTGTGCTCAGGCCTTTTGCCCAAAGAAACAGAAGTCTGAGCTTATTCCCTGGGTTTGTTCAGATGTGCAGAGTCAGTGACTGCAAGACTTCAGGTGCAGATCAGACACATTGCTACAGACCCAGATATTTCCAGAGTAAATGGAGATTTCAGCACAAATGTGATGTACCACTCTCTTTCTTCTCACACAAAAGTGCTCAAGGTTCAGATTTTCATGGTCAAGGCTTCTTCTCTCATTTCCCTGGCTTGTTTGTAAACCAGTGCCTTTTTTCTTTGTAGTCTGGAGAACGTTCAGTATCCCTACCAACTCTACATTGGTCCTTCCACCAGCAGCACAGAGAGGCCCAGCCCAAACGGTCCCGACAGACCCTTTCAGTGTCCCACGTGTGGGGTCCGCTTCACTCGCATTCAGAACCTAAAACAACACATGCTTATCCACTCAGGTAAGGAACACCACTGTTTCCCCAGAATTCCTGATTCACTGCCTCGCTGTGCAGCAATTGTAATAATGCAGGTTTTTTACTCACCTGCCAAGTGCTTGAGAGTTGATTTCAGAACGACTGGGTAGAGGTTTTTCTCATTGAATGCTTGTTTTGATCCCTGGAGTCTGACTGATAGTTCTGCTCGTGGATGATTAGCATTTGTGTGGACTGAAAAAAACCTGATTGCCTGGAACTCGTCAGGATAAGTCATTTTCCTGAAAAAGATCTGAGATGAAATAAAGTATACTTAGCCCTTTTATTGCACTAAAGAACCAGACTGAAATTCTTCCTCTGCCATGTTGTAATTCTCTGCTGTGTTTTAGAGGAGACTTGCAGCCATAAGAAAATGAAAATGAGTAAGAAAATATTATCTATCTGTCCTTGCATTGAAGAATGTTGTAGACCTTTGGATCTCAGAATTTTGGAGGGACTGCAGGACAACTGAATTGGTTTGATAATCAGTTTATCTCCTGCAGATAGTGCAGGCAGGCAGAGGTTTATGTGAATGTCTCCTCTGGGCCTTGATCCCCAAATTCATTTTGATTTCTAACCAAGCATGAACTCCCCAACATCTTTGCTATTGGTGTTTTCAAGAGTTGTCAGCATTCTCTGGAAATAGCATTGACATTTGAGGGAATGAAGGAAATACTGAAGGGTTATTGCGCTTGGGCACTAAGCCTCATGGTTGAGCATCTCCTGGTTTGAGTCTCACTCTTACCTGTGCAGAGCTGTACCATTCTGGGACAGAGCAGCCACAACTACCAAGCTCTAATGTTTTCACTGTCAGCAATTATTTGTCAAATCCTTTCAAGCAAAATAACCAGATATGTGTTTAATACTTTAAAAAGCAAATCTGTGGGCATATCAGGTGTGAAATGATCCCAAGCCTGTTGTTAAAATCTGACAGCAAAGCATTTCTGGCCAACCTGTCAACTGGCAACCCCTGGGCAAAGTTGGAAGAGATTTGAATAGCTGGTTTAGAATGATTAACATGCAAAAGAACTCTCAAAGCTTGTAAATGTTGAAAGTGTTTTCACATGAGCAAAATGGCTAAAGAGATTTCCCTCAAGCTACCAGAGGAAATAGATGCCCTTGGACAGTAGGAAAGCATGAAAAGTTTGAGCTCCACCAGACCATATTCCAGTTTATTAACTTGTTTTCACATGCTTAACAGGGCGTTTCAGTGTAACCTTAACTACAGCTTTCTCTGTCTAAAAGCCCTCAATTAAAAGTTCACCTCCTGCTTTGAAAGTAAGGAAAGCAGAGTGAAAGACTGAGGGAATTAACAGCCAGGGCTGATGCACATTCAGCCTTTTGAAAAAATCTTTTTATTCCTTGACAGCCCTATTATGAATAGAGCTCCATATTCCAGATTCTTAGCCTCGTGTTTGGATTTTCCCTCTTTCTGGAGTTCAGACTTTTTATTAAATCTGAAGGTTTTGGTGACTTAGACTTTTATGTTGTAATAGTTCTGTTTGTGTGTGATTACACACTCAGCCACTGCAACAGAGCTCGTATGTTTTAGGGTAAGAAATGAAAAATGAGCTAGGAACTGAATTTCTAAATTAATACAAGAAAAAATGAGAGGCATGAAGCTAAACTGTGTTAGAGAGCCGTCTGTCATGCAAAGTTGCTGAAAATTCTTGTATAGCAAGGTTCCCACGCAGTATAAAGGCTCCTAGTGCCCCCTTTTATCACCATTCCTGCTGCATTACAGGGACATCCGTGTGCACACAGTCCCCCTGCCAGAACACTTCTCCGAGGCCAAAAGCAGGCAGAAAAAAACATTGCAATTAAGGGTAGGCTGATAATTGCATTGTTGGAAACCAGTCTGGCACAAGAATCTGCCGAGATCAAAGGAGTTCAAAGGCGTTGGAGATGACTGCAGCATCAGGTCTTTGTTGGCTGTGCCTCGGGATCTTAGCCGTGCTCTAATCCATGGGGCCTTGTGTTCAGTGTAAAGCGTGGGGAAGGAGCCTCAGGACAGGTCACAGTGATGAGATTTGCTGGAGGTTCTTACTGAGGAAGTGCAGCTCCACTCTAACCGTTCTGCCTTTTTAAAGTTAACCAGAGAATCTCTTCCTCAAACAGGGCTTTGCTGTGACCGCCTACAGCCGCTGTCCCTGTGCTGTAGAACTCTGGAAGGATTTTGCCCCTGACTTCAGGTTCCAAAAGGTGAACGTGTTTGCACTCTCTCTTCCACAGGCATTAAACCATTTCAGTGTGACCGCTGTGGGAAAAAGTTCACCCGAGCTTACTCGCTCAAGATGCATCGCCTGAAGCACGAAGGTAAACGCTGTTTCCGGTGCCAGATATGTAGTGCCACTTTCACTTCCTTCGGGGAATATAAACACCACATGCGGGTTTCCCGGCACATTATCCGCAAGCCTCGGATTTACGAGTGCAAAACATGCGGCGCCATGTTCACCAACTCTGGAAATTTAATCGTTCACCTGAGGAGCTTGAACCATGAAGCGTCAGAGCTAGCAAACTACTTCCAGAGCAGGTGAGGTGCACAGCAAAAACCTAACAGGGAAACTTGCTTTTTTTTTTGCCTTTTTTTTTCTTTTTTTTTTTTGCCTTTTTTCTTCCTTTTTTTTTTCTTAGATCATCATTTCCTGCTTTCAGGGCAGCCTGCTGTGCCTCTCATCAGGTTGCCAGCTAATTCCAGTCAGATTGACTCCTGCTCCACTCTCTGTTGTATCTGATCTGTCTTACAGCATGGGAGCTATATAGGAGGCCACTGAAGAATCCAGTGATATGCAGAGGCTGGTTCTGGGTTACTTAATTTCTCTTTTCAGTAGTATCTATAGCCAGGCTAATGGTGTGAAGCCATAGTGTTCTATACCACAGTATCTGTGATTTTACAATGGTTTGCCATTTAAAATCATGTTCAGTAGCCTGTTCACTTTCATAGGGCACAGACTTCCTACTTCATTTGCTTAACACTGTGGAAAGATTGCATGACTCCATACCTTCTCCTTTTTCATTTTCTGGATAACATTACTAAATGATTAGATTAATAGGTTTGTAAATAGTAAGGGCCACTTGGACATTTTTTATCAGGGCACAAAAGTCTTGGCATATCTCACAAATGCACTGCTAAAGACTATTAAAAGGGTTCTGAGGTATCAGACGAGCACTGTATTCTCTCATTGATTATAAATGTAATTGTTGGAATTTAAGATAGAAAATATGAGAGCTGGATGAGAGAAATTGAAGACAGGAAGGTCTTCCAGCTCTTAAATCTATAGAGAGAGTACTGCTTGGTGTGTGTAAGTCATCTGCCTTCAGCAATGCAAAAGACATGTGTTCTGAATGTTACAACGTCACAATCCCACCCCTCCTGATTTCCAGACATTATTCTTTTTCCCATAAAATACACTTTTGTTCTATTTGATTGACTCAGAAGTGACGTAGGATGAAAAAAATTGAAAAACAAACCAGGAAAGCCAGTCGCTGTTTTTTCAGCAGAATATTGTTTAAAAGTACAAGTGCTTCGTATCTGTGGGTTTACGCAGTTCTTGTTCTTGGCTCTTGTGCCAAAACTGGAGGGAAAACTCTGCAGGGTGATGCCCTGGTTGTGGTAAGAACTGCATTGTTGTCATCAAAGTCAGATTAAAGGGTGTGATTTTAGTTGCCTATAGCCCTTCCTTCAGTCTGATTTGACAAACACAAGGTTTAGCACAGCTGACTGTGAGTTTGGGTTGGAGCAGTTAATGCTGCTGTCAGCTAAGGATTTCTTTTCCTTATTGCCACATTGCCAGGTGGAACCAAAGCATACAAATGAGCATACCTGTGATACATGTATATAAATGTCTCAGGTACAAACTTCATGTCTGGTGCTGAAAACTTGCAAAGACATTTATTTTCATTACGTCCTCATGCTCTGAAAATACAACTGGAGCGTTTGGTAGGCTTTCTTTGGATCCATTCAGCCCTCAGCTGTTGAGAGTATGTAACAGAAGTCCAGAAAGGATTAAAAGGGAAAGGAAATGCACTTCCATTCTTTTCTCAGGAGTGTGATACATGTCAGGATCACAACCCCAGCTGCAGCTGGCAGCTTCCTCTGCCTTCAGCTGCCTCACCTTGTGCCTCTGGTTCCAGCCTGCCCACTCGGAGGGAAGTCCTGCTGCTGCTCTGGGGGATATTGTACCTCAGAAATGAAAGGGCCACATTTTGCCAGGGCTGAACTCATTTTTGTTTCCATTTTTAAAGCCTGAGTGCTCCCTTTTCTTCAAAGAGATTTTCAGTGCCAAATGTGTTCCAGACATTAACTTTCATTCTCATCAAGGTGATACAATCTAATAAGAAGTTGCTGCGTAGGAAATACGGGTGCAAAATAGATGCCATTGAATAAATTCTCTGTGTGTTGAAATGAGAAGCAGGTTGTGGTGCCTAGTGGAGTATGTCACTGCCATGATCTTGGACAATGTGAAATGAGTACCTTTGTTCTCTGTGCAATGCAGTGTGTAGCTTGTGTGATGTAGCTGATGCCATCGTGTGAGAAATGACATTTCTCTTCTGTCCTTTACCCCTCTTCTAGTGACTTCCTAGTCCCGGACTACTTAAACCAGGAACAAGAGGAGACCCTCGGGCAGTATGAGCTAGGGGAGCATGGCTTTGAAAGCAACTCTTCTGTCCAAATGCCTGTCATTTCACAGGTGTCGTCAACTCAGAATTGTGAAAGCACTTTCCCCTTGGGGTCTCTGGGTGGGTTGGCAGAGAAGGAAGAAGATGTGCCAGAGCAGCCAAAGACTAACGCCACTGCTGAGGCAGCCGCGGGTGACCCTCCGAAACCGGAGCTGTCATCTATTACTATCGAGTAATTCATGGTTTGGTTTCATTTTTGTTCTTTGGAAAGTGCCTGTGTTTGGTCCTGTACATTTTAATTTAATTTTTTTAAACAAAAAGTGGGGAGGTTTTTCCCCTTTTTACTTTGTAAGCTACGCTTTAAACTGAAAACTGCAACAGATGTTACGTTATTTTTCATGACTGAATGATCACTTCTGTGAAAATATTTAAGACTGATTGCACAAAAAAAGATCTTGTCAGAACATCCTGGAAGCTGTGATATACTTCTAAAGAAGAACAACTGATTCAGATCACTTTAACTATTCCTTCTTCCACAGTTAGAGCAGCTCATTAAGTTTCTCTTGCTTCTGCAGGCCCTCTGGTTAAGGGAAAGAAATCAGAGGAAACCTTTCTCAAATGGTAAACAAAAGGATGCATTGGAAATAATGATTGAACAGTTTTGACTAGTTTTGAGTGGATGCTTTAATCTTCTGCATAAAGAAGTGACGCTTCCTATATGTGCCTGCTGTTTTTCAAAGTGCTTACTGTGCCCTGAGCTTGGAAATGGTGAGCAGTTTTGAAAGGAACAGTCACACACTTCTTCAAAACACATGATCCCTGTCCATCCCAGACAAATGCCAGGTATTCCTACTTCTTCTGTTGCAGTCCTTTTAGAAACTGCTTGATCAAACACATCTGCCCAGCTAAGGTTAGGCATGGAAAGTCTGAAGGTGCACCAGGAATTGGGGATGATGGAAAAGTGTAGAGCCATGCAAGCCTGACAAGTACCTCCTGACTGTATCTGTCTGTAGATGGGGAACCATAAAGGAAAATGAAGGTTTTCCCAAGCTGAAATTCTTAAACCACGGCCAGATTATTTGCAGTTCTGATCGTTGCCCCCTCGCATACACACTGTATTTTTACTAATCTGAAAGCTAGCTAGAGGGAGTTTACAGATGGGGAAAAAAATAAGCTCTTTTGTGCATTATTGCACATTTTTTGTTTATACATATGTATGTATAGTTTCAGAGATTTTTATTAGCCTGTTTTGGACAAAACAAGCAATTTATTCTCTCTAAGGACAACTTTCTAACCAACGGGGGGTTGTTTACAAAAAGCCTATAGAGCAATGATGAATTGTTCCTGTTTCAAAACACTTTAAATCCTTGCCAACTCGGTTTATTAAAGGCCATTACTCCAGCTACACACACAGCTCAAGCAAGCAATAAACGGAAATATTTGCAATTTCATTTTTCCATATTTAGAAAAAGCTACAAACGTAGGGTGTGGGATTTTCAGAGCAGTGAGTCTTGTTTGGTTGAGGCTGTTTGGGCTCAAGTACTGCTTTGAAACCTAAATTAGGAAGTACATTAGGAGATCTGTGATTTTTCTTACAGCTTCTGAAGTTAACTCAGCGTTTGATGCCAAATGCCCATGGCCTACAGATGATGTGCTGAGTGACTAGGTATTGCTTGATCTCAGTATTCCAAAGGCATGATATATTCCCTCAGTTTTCAGCCTTGATTTTTGTAAATTGTTGTTTTCTGGCCGGATTTGTTTTATGCAAACATGAGGAGGAAATGAAACCAATAGAGAAAGGTTGCTCCTGAAGAAACAGAAGACACAAAAGTCGTATTATATTGCACATCAATTTGTATTCAGTCAGCCTAGGCAGCTCTGATACTCTCTGAGTTCTTTCTATTAATAGCCAACTTTTGTAAGGAAAAAAAGTTTATTGACCTTTGGAAAGAGTTTAAACGGTTTCAGTGACTTAAGCATTTTTTCTCTTTTTAGGTAAAACCCACATATTTTAGTTAAATAGAGTGAAAACAGTTGGGATTTAAGTACTTTCCAAGTTGCTGGAATGAAGTTTCTCCACCAAATTCAAAGGGTGTTTTAGAAACACTCTGCAAAGAAGTTCTGTGCTGCAATTCAGTCTCATGTATACCTTTGTGAGGCTTCTTCAAAGGGCTTGAAGGAGAAATGCTTTTTCTGGGCTGCTGTACTGTGAAATAGCCCAGTGCCTGTTGATGAGCTGAATTTAAAGACCTTTTCTCTTCCACTTCTGATTTCTGTAACTGAGAAGCCAGTGAGATAAGACAATGCCTTTTACTGAGCTTTATTAGAGGGCTATGACACTGAACTCAAATACAGCATTTTCTTTTTTTCCTGCCACGTTATGCAGGCAAATGAGAGTCCTTTGTGATTCATGTTCTGAAAAGTGCTTCACCTACAGCCACATTTCCTGACTGCAGAGATGTAATAATCAAAGGTGGTCAGGTCTAAGGTGGTGGACATAATCTATCATTAGAATCTGATCATTTTCATCCCTTAAGTATTTTGCTAAAGAGTTCATAGGTGAGAAGATACAAATACACAGTAGACATATCTGGATATTGGATTTTTAAGACTTAAAATTTTGAGTCGGAAGGCAAATTGCTTTCAGAATACCAAAGAGAAGGGGAAAAGTTACAAAGACTTTATAGCTCTGATCTGTTCTTCCTTGAAAAGAAATGAGGATCATTAACACCAAGGGACAAGGCAAGGCCTGGGATTCATTATTCACTGCATTGTGTGTTACACAGTATCTTTTCAACCTCCTAATCTCTGGGTAACATCTTAATTTAGTTCTCACTTTTCAACCTGGTTCAAGTGGAGGAACAATGGAGTTCTTGGAGGATTTTGGTTGATTGGTTTAGGTTTGGGTTTACTTGTTAAATTTCCTGTCAGTAATTGTTTCTTGTTAATATTCTTCATAGAAATGAATGCAGTTCAAATGCAAATACTGTTTTATTTCTCCTCTCTAACTTGTTGGAAGTGTTCAGTTCTTTGAAATGCTGGTGTTCTTCACAAGAGAGATGTAAAAACACAGGACATCTCAAAACAATCTTTGTCACTAATGTGCTTGGATTCCAAATAGAGCAAGAGAGATGACGAAAATGGAAAAAACTTGCCTTAAATTACACTTGGGATTAAACCCAAAACATAAATTTCTTTCAGGACATTATCAGAGAGTTTTGAATTCTGGGATGCATTTTCTTACTTCTTCGTTCTTTTTTTTTTTTTTTTCCCCTGCCCCCCAAAAAATCCATCATTTAGTAAGCATTTCTATTTCTGCTTGACAAGGGCTGAGGTTGATTTGGTTCAACCCTCATGCTCAAAGCAGAGTCAGCCACAAGCGGTGTTTCCCACAGCTGGAGTTCAGTTGTCAGGCTAGCAGAGACCATGGTCAAGTCTCTCATACTGAGAGATCAGTAGACTCGGTTATTGAAAATGGTTCTGGGTTCACGTGGATTCTGAGTCTAAAAGGTGTGTATTTAAACTTTTTAAAAAAGTAATAGCTGCCAATGCAGTCAAATATGTTTTATAAGACTATGATCCCTATATGTCCCCGGCGGGATAAAATTTTATTGTTTGTAAGCTATGGTTTAAAGTTTTTATACGAGGGCTTCAGTCGCTTCCTGGTCGCTGGTTCCACCCTCCAGCCCAGGGTGTGGGAGTGCTGAGATGAGTGCTGGTCTCTCTCTGAGACAAACCAGGAAGCATTTTATATGCAAATCCAGGGAGCTTTGTGCACCCTGCAGGGATGAGAGAATTCAGATGGAGGAGCACCTGCTGCTCCTGCATCCATTGCAACTTCCACACCATCAGAATATGGAAAATAGCTAATTTTCATTCAGGCCGGTTACGTTCGAGTTTTGCTCACAAGGTGGAATCCAGTTTTGAAGGGTTCTCATCTCCAACTATAGACATAATAAATCCCATAGCATCGTGATGGCAGGTAAGAGGGTTCAAGGCCAGATGGTACCTCAGCCACATCAGAGGTACCTGGGAAATAGAGTGGGTTCCAAGTACTTGAGGAAATGTACCATAAAAGAAACAAATGTGAATTTTTTTAGTGCAACAGTACTTACTGCTCTGGGTTTTCGTTCACTCAGTGTGTGCTAGCTCAGTCACTCAGTGTCCCACAGGTCTCAGCTACAAATCTGGTTGCACTAAAAAAAAAAAAAAAAAAAAAAAATGGAATCTGGTGCTGCCAGCCTGTGTGGCAACTGTACCTACAGTCTTCCTGAGGGTTGCTGAAGTCCCCAGAAGAGTGATTTTGTTTCACCATTCATTTAGCTGATGCATGCTTTTGATATTCTGACCTGTAACCCTGGCTCCACCGAGTCCTTGGACAGCTTCCTTGCTCTGTTCCTGCAGTGCCTTCACTCAAGGTGCTGCCCTATGGTGTGACCCCCAAGAGGGAAAAGCGGAAGCTGGAGGAAAAAAAATGTGAATTAAATTATTGTTGGGCTTCTTTGTGCATTTTAGTACCAGTGAAACCCCCTTAACTGTGCCAGTCTCCAGTCACCAGCCGTATATCCAGTCATCATCTCATCCACAGTACAGCTTCTCTTGTTGATGCTGGCCACAGCTAGATTACTTGGCATGTTTATTGACCTAACAGAATTGGTTTTGGGTTTTGGTTTTGTTTTTTAATGTATACGATGTTTAAATACACTTCACATTTTATATAATACTATCTGGCTATTAGTATTTTTCAGGAACCATAGTTCTTGGTGGCTATATATATTTTTGTGACTTTTTTTGTAAACTAAGTGCCGTTTCAACGTTACAATCATTTTTAGAGTTATTGTAATCAATGTGAATATCATGTTTTTTCAAATCTGTTCTGAGCCTGTAGTGTTTGCTTTGTGATCATATGTGTAATGTATATATTCTGTATAGTTACATTGTATTGAAATACTAGCTTGTTTGATATAAGAAAAGTATGTATTGGGTACCTTTTTGCTAGCCTGGTTGTTTAATCTTTAAAAAAAAAGTTCCAAAATACAAAAAAAAAATCTCCAAACTGGTCCCATTATAGGTCAAAATTAAGGGGGGAGAAAAACTAGTTTTGAGTGTCTTTGGATAGAAACATGAAGCTAAGATTTTTCATTAAAATATTAATGTTTTATGGAGTATATCTTTGTTTTGTGTCATTATTTAATTCTGCCTGAGTTTGTCTTGCAGTACAATAGAGTCACTTGGACCTTCAGTAAGAAGGTGCAAATGTCCCTTGAGCTACATTCTCTTACACCTTTTGCTTATAATGAGTCCCAAAATAGCTGAGCATGAGGAGAACTCACTGCTGCTGAAGCTGTCACTGGGAGGAAGGTAGTTTAAAACAAAATTAACATTAATAAATGGTTGGAGAAGTTACATGAGTGAAGGGTATTAAGAATAAAGTACACATTTCTGTTTCATTTTCCATTGTATATTACATTGCCTTCTGTTCATGTTCTCTTTAGACCTCACTCTGCAAAAGTGGTGGGGCCAACTTTCCATGGGGTGATGTGGATGGAAAGTCAAGGGGGAGCCAAAGCAGAAGATGTTTAAAAAGGACAACAGACAGTCATTGTAGTGGCAGTGAGCTTCAAAATGGTCACAAAACAGCCCAGAGTCATGGCACTTAAAATCTATCTCTGCTGTTTCTACAGCCTTTGCAATTAAAATAATTTCCCTCCTACAGACCCACCTGTCTGAGCAAACTGGAATCCTGGCTGGATCAACACAGAACTTAGGCAAATGGGAGGTTTGGAGCTGCTTGGCTGAAGTGCTAACTCTGCCCTGCACCAGCTGAATGACAAGCAGGCTGGAGTGATTAATGCAGCAGCTGCCAAATGGAGTTCAGTGTCTGACACAGCAGTGAGAAGCGAAATGGAAAAGCACTCCCTGGTGCAGAGTGGTTGGCCGTGCTGAACCTTGGCTAGGAGTTGAGAGTTTTTAAATCCCGAGTTCCCATTTTCCTGAGGACCATGCAGGGAGAAGTGTCTTAACCAAGAGCATAATTGGAAGAGGGAGTTTATCTGCTGAGGGCTCTGGAGAGGATGCAGTCTGAGAGGTAAAGGCTTGGGTCTCCCATAAAAGCAAAAAGGTTGGTTCTTTGAAGCCAGCCCCCAGCTGCAGACTGCAATGATGCTTAGCCAAGTGTCCCAAATTAAAGTCTGGCTGACTGTAAATGCACACACAGCACCCCAGAGCTGAGCAGGGCAGACCTTGAATGGATGGCGAGACCTGGGCTAGTGACTTGAGCAGGTTTTTCCAAAGCACAACCATATGTCTAGTGTGGAACATCTTTTAGCCATTCTTAACAAAGCAAGTGCACACTACTGAAGCTTTCTGTGTGACTTCCCTAGAGCGTTATGCATTTCATTTCTGACAGTAATCTCTTTTGCACAGAGGAGAACATCTGAGCTGAGACCAAACTCAGCTGCCGAGAATGTGGTAGGGCAGGGATGACAGTTCTCCCAGGGCTTATTGCACCATTCCTACCTCGGTGATATTCCCAGGAAAATGAAGCTGCTAAGAGAAACCTGGCTTGGATTATGCAGAAAGTGCTTTCCACAAGCTGCATCTCCAGAGTGCTAAGGTAACTCATCACTGTAAGAGCTGAGATTGCTGTGAGACCCTGAGCATGCAGAGCAGGGGGACTGTTTCTGTGATAGAACCTTTCTTACAGCCCAGAGACCTGGGCTTCAGTCACTGTGGAGGTTGGGATCTGTTAACACTGTTTCTCAGAGCACACAAGCATGCTTGAATAGCAGATTCACTGATAGTAGCCCTGATTTCCTCAGCTGCCTTTCACAAATCCTTGAGAAATAGGCCACAAACACCCAGAGTGAGATGTGTGTGTTTGAAAACCACTCTAAGGGCTTGAGTTAATTGCCTTTGAGCATGAGCTGCCTTTGTCTCAGTCACAAGGTCTCAGGTGAAGATAAGAGAGCAACTCACGGAGCATCTCTTCGTGTGTCTCACTTGAACCTTTACCTCACTGTTGAAGTTTGAACTCTTCTATCCAAATTATAACATTAATGAATTCAACTGCATGTTAATTGGAGTGGCTGTGCCCTGACTCTTAGACACACACATCCCTCTCATTTCAAACACTACAGGATTTCTGTGGGAGTGTCTTGAGGAATCCATGCACTGCATCTGGGTACGCTGCATTCCCACTCTCCCATACACCTGCATAAAGCCAGGTGCTTGAAATCTGTCTTTTGTAAAGCTCCCATCATCCAGAAGGTAACAGTTTTGTCTCACAGAGCACTGCTTGTTCCCCTGAACGTGCACACACAATCCCTGTGTGCTCATGCCGAAGGAATTTTGAACAACGACCATGTGAAAACATCAGCTGGCCAACTCGTCCTTGCTGATTCCCTGCAGGAACAGCTGGTACTGCTGTCTCTTGGGTAATTCTCAGATGAAATGGGTTACAGTCTCAGACCTCCAGCAAGAACCTTGCTTTGCTCTTTTAGCCTGACAAGCTTCTCTTGAGTTTGGAGTGGAGAGGTGTGCTTTCCTGCCATCCCCTGCTCGTATTTGAACAAGCTTCTCCTCCACAGGGAGGCAGGACTTATGGACAGAATACTGTAGTGAAGCTGATGTATTTTGTGGTCTTGAAGGGTTGTTTTTTGGGATTTTTTAGGAGGGAGTGAGCACTGATGGTACTTCAGTATATTTTTCTCCCGTTTTTTTTTCTTTGTAGAGTCTGACATTGTCTAGACTTTTTTTAAGAAAAAGCAATGCCAGCTACAAACAGATTGCTTTTAAATATGAAGAAATACCAAATAAGTATGAGGTAGAAATCACTTACGTCAGAATAAAGTCCTTAATTATTTGTTTGCTTGAAGCATTTCTGTCTGCAGTGCAGAATGGCTTTCAAACTACCTTGTGCCTGAGAGATGTGTGAGTGCAGCCCTGGCAGTTGTGCCTCGAGAAAGACAGAAAACTCCTGGTAAAATGGATCATGTAGATGGTCTGGGGCAGGGAGAAGTCTCCCTGCCAGGGTGAGCACACCCTGAGTCAGAGAGGATAATCAGGAGTGCTCAGGAGGAGCAAGGGCACCATGATGAGTTTGTGAGTGGTGGGGGAGCTGACTCAATTCCAGGATCATTTCTGTGTGTTTGAGTGAAGAGACACACAAGAAGAAATGATCCCACAGGGTTTGATACTCCATCATTGCAGGGAAACAGTCCACTGGTTTTGGAAGAACAAGGTAAATTACAATCCCAGCCACTGAAGCATTTAAATAGTCTGCCTTTCCAGAAATTTAAATTGCTCCTTAAGAGCTTACCCATTTTGTGAACTTTACTTTTGCCAGTAGCTTCTCTGACTCAGCACAGTTTACTTTATAGCCTGTGTATTAATGGGGTGCACAGAACTTGTTTTGGAGAATTTCTGTGCATAAACAGATCCTTGCACTGTGTAAAACAAAACTGGAGAGAAAAGACACCAAAGCACAAGACTAATAGACAACAGAGCTCAGAAAACCAAAACATCTCTCCAGGGTAGGACTTCATCTTCCCACAATTTAAACGAGAAAAATAACAGAAATCCTAACAAAACCTTTTATATAACTTCAGTGTTGCAGTGATCGGTTTCAGGGTTGACGTGACAGCAATTACAAACAACAGTTATGCAACTGCCTCGTTGATTGAATTGAAATTAATACAGAGAAAGGAAGGAGCCAGACAAAAAGAAATGGCTTTGGGTTGAATTGTTATGCTTGAAAGAAAGTAAAAAATGCTCAGGTCAGCCTCTTTTGAAAAAGTGAGCATAAGCCCAGGCTGAAAAATCTCCTTGAAGAACAGAGTGAATTGCTCTTAAAAACTCTCTTTGTGTTAAAGGCAAAATGGTGTTTATCTTCTAAGCTTTGCAGCTCATTTTTTAAAATCTGACAGCTAGTTCAATATTTTAATTCTGCTCAAGTTCCCTTAAGACTGCCCTTTAAAACCCATTTCCCAGTGTCTCACTGGGTGCTGTGATACCTCAAGGCCCAGTTCACGTGTGCATCCACATCATTCCCTGCCCTCCCCATCTGGCAGGCGTGTGGATGTTTGGGAGTGGAGCTGAAGGAATCATCTGACATCCCAGACAGGAATGCTTCCTTAGGGTGAATGCTGCTTGACAGGGCTTGGATTCACAGAAAGAAAACCTGGGAAAATCCAAACTGGCTGTCAGAGCCCTGCCTGCTTTGACAGGAGCTGCTCCCAGTTCATTCCCTGAGATCTCTCTGATGAGGCAGGATGCAATTACTGCTCATACAGCAGTGGGTTTGTGCAGGCATGAGCCAAACTCCTGGGATTAATCTGCCATTGTGAGGTAGGTGTATCAAACTGTGCCAGGGTGGGTCTCTTATCAAAGAAATACTGCAAATTTTCTGTTTCTCCAGAATTGGCCTAGTGCAAGGTTCCCTGCCCATGGCACTGGGGTTGGAACTAGATGATCTTAAAGGTCTCCTCCAACCCAAACCATTCTGTGATTCTATGAATGTCTCCTGATGATTCAGGGAATAAAGCACCGAGGGAGAGATGGGGGACAGGAATTAAATCTGTTGTTTCTTTGCTCCTCCTCACCTTTCTCACCTGAGTAGCAGGAAGCAGAAGAGCCCTGAGCTTGTTGCTTCCAGAGGGAGAGGAGGAAGCAGATTGTGGAGGAGCCTACACGAGATGGGTTTGCTACACATGCCACTGCTGTGTGCTGGTTAGTGTGAGTCATCCTGGGAATTCACTGCCCTGGATAGAACAGGTTCAGTCAGAAAAGTGCTGAAGGAAACCTGCAGGATAGAAGACACTGACTATCCATCCATGCTCAGCTGCCATGAGCTTTTGTGCTGGATTCCCTACCTGTTCAGTGACATGAAAGTCCAGTTTCTGTTGTTCTTCCTTGCCTTTCCTGCTCTCTTCCTCTGTCTGTTGCTGTGAATCTGAAGGGAACAAGGAAAAAGTGAAAGCTCACATGGCCTCTGACATCCTCCAAGCCAGAAAAGCCCCGGGAGGTTAAATTTGATGATTTGCCTTGCCTTCCCCTCTGGAGACATGAAAAGATTGGAGGAGTTTGATCTATAGTGTGGCTGGGCAGCTGTGATGGGTGCTTTGTTACAGTCCAGAGCAATCAAGCTAACACAAACCAGAGCCTTCCCTGTCGCTTTATGCAACCCTTTAAAAAGTGATGGATGTTCTGCAGCAGGAGGGGAAGGGAATCAGTAGGTTAGGTCAAACTGCAGAACATGATAACCAGGGCAATTAATACCGCTTAATGGGAAATTGCAAGCTCTTGGCTCCTCAGATATGATACAGTTTATAATCCAGGACAGATTGCTTTGAAGTATGGCTCTCATCAAGGGAGGCTGTAGAGCCTCTCTACAATTAAACTGTTCCATGGAGATGATCCTTGTCGCTGTCTGCCATGTCCCAAGTAGTTTTTGGCTACTGGCTTTGCCCCTCTTTGTCTGTGCACTGCAGGAGCTGTGCAGCTTTTGGGGAGGGAATGGGATTCCTTCCTTTGGAGACCTGGGAGCTGAATTTGGGTGGCAATGGGGACTTTTCCCGTCAGTTGGTGTTCCTGCAAATTCCCTGCATCAGCTGCAGAGCTGTCACTGGGCACGAAGTGGTTTTGTCTTTGTTGCTGTGATGGTGCCAGAAAGCCTGCAGCCTGAATTCCCATCTCAGAGTGGATTTGCAGGACTTGTGTTCTGAGAAAGCCTCTCTTTTGTTTGCTGGCCAGCACAGAGCTCTGAGATGGATGTTGAGAGAGACAAAGGCTGTAGCAGCACTGACCAGGGCACATTTCCCTCTCCTTCAGCACCTTGGATGTTTTGATCCCTTCATTAACCTGAGACATTCCATTTTCCATTCCTGCTGTAGACCAGGCAGACTTTGCTGTCTTCTTGCCTAAAGCCAGAGAAGGAGGAATCAAACCTCTGCAGGAAGAGGGAAGAATCAAACCACAGCAGGAGAAACTGAAGGGAAAGAGGCAATTCCTGCTGAACAAGTGTCACTCTTTGGAGGATATAAAAACCAGCCTCCTCCTGTCGCTGCCCTCTAGCTCTGTGCAGGGCCAGAGGTGTAAGTCTGCACTTCCTCTTGCTGCTTTGTGCTGTCTTGCCTTTCCCTGACACAGAGTGCAGCCACATCCCTGCAGGGTTTCCTGTGTTCTGAGACTGGCACACAAGTGTAGAAACTGAGGTCCTCCTGCCCGTGATGGTTTTTATACAACTGCATAAAATTCATTACTGTGTTGGTTTTGGTTTCTTTTATCAGGGGTGTCAAGCACATTCACTTTTCTCATTAAAACTAACTTTATTTTTAAACTCCTGAAGGGAGACAGAGCAAATGAAGAAGTGGAGTTTTAGTTTTCTGAAAGCGGCTTGGAAAGAAAATTACTGGATTATTGTAATTATCCCCAAAGCAAGAATATAAAACCTGCAGAATTGGAAACTCATTTTCACTGCAACTTTTTAATTTCGAAAGTGACTTTCATTCAGAGTTGGTGGTTCATTTTGAAAAGACCTAGGTTGTGATTTTGTGCAAAATACCTCTAGGCTTTTGAAATTGCCTCCAGAAAATGTCTCCCTTTTATTTTTTAACATGATATACCTTGCTGTGAAAGGTTTTCTTCTTGACTTGGAAGACAAGGTTATTTCAGATCATTAAAATCTCTCACAGAGAGGACCCTGGTTGGGCTTTGGGAAAGCTCAGGAAGGCAACACTCCCTCCTTGCAGTCAAGTCATGTTAGGTAGTTTGGCTTTGGGGCAAAGGTGCTTTTGTCACAGTTTTGAGGACTGAAAAAAAACCCTTCACCACCCTTGTCAAAACCAAAAGGACTGGACTGGGAGTCACCAAAAAGGTGTGAGGAAGGGAAAGGGCAGGTATTGGCAGCTCTCTGTCAGCTCAGCCATGTGTAGCTCCACAGCAATAACCATGCAGCACAAGGCCTATTTATAGAAAATAAATATAAAGTCATTAGAGCAGGGGAGAGGCTGGACTGAGAAAATTGCATTAGCATATTGGCAGAGGGTAGGTTCCTGTCCTGGAAGAGTGTCCATAACAAAACAGGCTGCCTAATTACCCCAAGGCCCAGCAGGCTGAGTGACAAAAAGCAGATTTTGCAAAGTAAACTCAGTTCTGCTCTTACCTTTCCAGCCCCCTGTCCTCAAACAAAGCAGTTCCATCTCTGCATACCCTCGTGGTGAATGAACGTCAAGTCTCTAAAGCCAAGGCTGAATTTAGCTTGTGTTTTTTTATCTCCAGAGGTGTTTCATTAGCTCAATTACAAGTGACATGTTCCACTATGTGCTGCTGACTGAAAAAACTCAGCCAACCTAAATCCCTCTTCAAATAGAATCCAATTAACCTCTTACTCCCCCTTCCTTTAATCCCCTGTGCCTCATGACTCATTCACAGCCACACCTTTTAAAGAAGACCAAAGTAAACTGCCTGAGATAACTATGTACTGAGCTGCTGAGGTGTTTGTCTTGGGTTTGCTGGGCTTGGGTGTGCAGTTATTGTGCCAGAAGTTGGAATCTGTGTGTTTTGGGATGTGTCTGGGGACAGTTCTGTGCTGCACAAACCCCACAGGGGCAGGTGAGCCTCAGTAATGTGTAGAGAATCCCAGAATGGTCTGAGTGGAAAGGACCTCAAAGCTCATCCTGTTCCACCTTTGCCATGGGCAGGGACACCTTCCACTGTCCCAGGTTGCTCCAAGCCCTGTCCATCCTCACCTTGGACACTTCCAGGGATCCAGGGGCAGCCACAGCTTCTCTGGGCACCCTGTGCCAGGGCCTCCCACCCTCCCAGGGAGAATTTCTTCCATATATCTAACCTAAATCTACTCTCTATCAGTTTGAAGCCATTCTCCCTTGTCCTGTCTCTCCAGGCTGTTGTGCAAAATCTCTCTCCATCTTTCTTTTCGGCCACTTTATGTCCTGAAAGGCCCCAGTTAGGTCAAGCCTTTCTACAGGCTGGACAATCCCAGTTTCCTCAGCTTTCCTTCACAGCAGAGCTGATCATCCTGGTACCTCCTCTGGACTCTCTCCAGCAGCTCCACATCCTTGGTGTGCTGTGAGCCCTGATCTGGAGGCAGCTCTGCAGGAGGGGCAGGATCACCTCCCTCCCACTGAGCACTGAGCTCTGTGCCCTGCAGAGCCCCCCTGAGCCCCAGCTGGGCTGTGCCCATTCCCAGGTGCACCCAGGCCCTGGCTGAGGCTGTTTGGAAGGTGCTGGAGGTGCCTGGGTGTTCCTGCAGCTCCTGCTCGGGGCTGAGCTCTGCCCCAGATCCATTAATGCCTTGGCAGCAGTTCTCCCTCGCTGGCACTGCCGGGCTGGTTGGATGCTGAAGTCATCAGCAAGGCTCCAGAACCTGCTCTGGAGGGCTTGGATCAGTGACCTGCTTTACCACACGAGCCTTGCTCAAGCCTGACCTTCCCTGCAGGATCCACCCTGAGCCCTCAGCAGCACAGGCCATGGCAAAGCCCCATGCTCTGGAAGTCGTGAGGCAGCCAGTGTGTCAGCTGGGGCCAGGAGCTGGGGTTTGGAAACCCTGAGCTCTTGATTTGGCCACAGCCTGGCTTTGCAAATACACATAAACATCTCATTTGCTCCATTTTTTTCTATGGTATCCGTGGTCTGTGTCCTGATGAACTTGTACTCCCTGTGAATTAGTGGTGGGATTATTTCTGGAATTTTGTCTGCTTGCACACTCAGATAAGCTCTTGATTTAGATTTAGGCTGTAGCAGTTGTTGCATTTGGGTTTGTTAGCAGACAGTTATTTTTTAAAATAGTTTTTGTCTTACAAACATTTTCCTCCCAATATAACTACAACAAATAAGCAGTAAAAACTCAGAGTGGCAAAAATGTGCTGTTGAGGAGGAAGCAGCCCTTGGGACTGCTCAGAACACGTTACAGCAGAGCTGTGGGGTTACAAACTGAGGAATACAGTAAAAGACATAGAGAAAAACTCCATCTCTTCCAGTAGGGATGTTTTGTGTGTCTTGTGGGTCCTGGATCAGCACAATCCAGCTCTCTGTGTTCCAGCCAAAGCTAGTTTTGGAGGTATTGCTACAAACTGCACCATAAAATTTCATATCTGTGTTGGGTTTCACTTTTTATTCTTGCAGGTTTGAATGTCCTGACAAGGATGTTTCAAAAAAAAAAAGAAAATCTGGTGAGTGAGCTGAGCCCAGGAATGCTGCACTGCTGTCCAAGATGAGTCAGTGTGTTCTGGGGGGTAGAGGAGCAGCCTGTCTGGGGAAGCTGCTGGGATCTGGGTGGGTTGGGGTGTTTTGGTGGGGCACAGGCACATCGCTGGGGCTGCTGTGTGCCTGTGCATGGTCCTGCTCACAGAACAGGGGGGACAGGGCAGGTGCCATGGATCAGCAGCCATGGGGCTTCCTGAGCTGCCAAGCCAACACTGAGAGAACTAGTCTGGTCAGGTTTCCCTCAGACAATACACCATTTATTCTCTTAGAGGGATTACATCCCTCTGAAGCCTTTGCTGGATTTTCTGCTTCTAATTCTCCTTTCCTCCCTGAAGCTGGACATCCATCCTTTCCTGTCTTCTGCTGGCTGAAGCTCATTGCTGCCAGCCCTGGACAAAGTGCACATCTCCTGTCATCAGCACAAACTCCAGCCTCCTCCTCCTCCTCATCCCCTCCTCCTCCTCCTGCCTTGGCCTCGGGCAGCTCAGGACTCCTGGCTGCCCCTGGATTTCAGGCAGTTTCTCTGCTCTGAGCCCAGTTAACCCATCTGGGTTTGACCCAGGACAGGTCTGTCCCAAGGCTGATCCCATCTGCCCACAGTGCTTTCCCTGTTTCCCCAGCCAGGCTGGGATGTTCCCAGGTGTCTGCCTGGCTCACAGCACAGGTGAGCCACATCCCAAGGAGCTCTGGGCTCTCTGGAATCCACACAGCATTGCTGTGGCTTTGGCCTCTTTCTTCAGCTTATGCTCTCTGTTCTCGGAGATGTTCTGGTTTTGCCCTTCCCCTTAAGAGGTCAAGTGCTTCCACGGGGAGCTTAGCCTGTAGTTTTCCATGAATCCAGACTGCTCCATGCATGAGTGAATTTGTTCTGTGATAATACAGCCGAGCAGGCAAAACCACAAGTAAATCAGCCGGGGTTTTTTTCCGTTTTTAATAACAGTTTACTATTCTGTAAGTGCATGTAAAGCACATGCCCTGTTCTCCCAGCCAAGGAGCTTGACAGCTTGTCAGCAAGAACTACCACAGGTCTAGAGTGACTGATTTATACAAGTAAAAGCACACGTGCCAAGACCTGGCAGCAGCCTCTTCCTTTTTTTTTTTTTATTGCAATGACTTGGCAACCCTCTCTCTTCTCCTTCATCCAAACTTTTGCCTTTTATAGTCTTTGAATAACACCTTTTTTTTTTAAATACATGTAGCAGATTTCCTCCCTTCTCTTTCAGCCATTTGCTCTCCTTATCTGAATTGGCCATGGGACAGGAGATCTTGGCTTCCCAACAAGCAGTTCCTGACTGGGTAGGCACAATCTCAAACCAGCTTGCACACGGATTTGTGGTTTTGTGGATGGGGATGGGCGTGTCAGGGATTTGTTACACTTCCTTACCTGTGTCCTGATGTCCCCAGGCTCACGTGTTGTACCTGTTTGTGCTAAAACTCACCTTCCTTCATAGAAATGAGCTCACACTGGTGCCAACAAGTGTTTATTTGCATTATTCTCATGTCTCTGGTGTGGAACACTCATGTGAGGAATCACACAGATTCCTGTGAATCCTTCAGGAATTCTTAGCCTCATTCATACACCATTCATAAGCCACCTTGCATAACCAAATGGCCTCTGCCATAGATCCAAAAGGGTTCCTGGCTTTGCTGTCTCTCCCCAGCCCGTGCTCAGGTACAGATTCACTCCCAGCTGTGCAGCCACGTGCTCCCTCAGACACCAACATTCTTAGGCACAGACAGTCTCTCACACATAAGCTTATAGATTTATGATTTGTTGTGAGAGTGGAAAACAGCTGCTGCGGGCTAATCAAATACAGCAGAAGATTTAATGCAAAATATTGAAAAACACTGTCTGGTAGGAGGGTGAAACTCTGAAAAACATGCTGGTCTCATGGCGCTGGGCCAGCGCAAGAAGGTTTGCACCTGGCCATGATAAACGTCAGCAGCAGGGCTGGAGGAGGCTGCTGCACCCTCCCAGGCTGCCAGACACTCAGGCTGAAATCCACGTCGGGTTTGGCCCTGGGAATTAAGTCCATAAGTCTGGGGCTGTGGTTTTCCAGGGGCATGCAGGCAGAGCTGCTCAGCCTGGAGCAGTAGGAAGGAAGAGCAGTCCAAGCCTCGCAGGTCCTTGGCAGAGCAGGCAGAGCTCTTGCTACTGGCTCCTTCTGCCCATCCCTGTGGACACAGGGAAAGCTCTTTCTTCAGGGCTGTCAGTTCAGCACCTTTCACCAGCTCTGCTAAGGCTGCGAAGGCTTGGAAATAATTAACTGCAAATGAAAGAATTGCGTCTCAGGTTTCTGCTGACTGACGACACAGGCAATTTATGATGCCATAAGAAGCTCAGGCTGGGATTATTTCTGTGTAACACCCAATGCTGCTGCTTGGCAGCTCAGTGACTGCTGGAAGGGACAGAGCTAGATTAATACCTTGTGGATTTGAACCATAAACTTTCATGGGTTTGGAGTTGGAGGGCTCAGTTTAGCTGAGAACAGATTAAAGCTGTGGCAACTTGCAACATCCTCTTCTCCCTTTGCTGGTACTGTAGGTGGGACTTGTCAGCACAGCTCTTCCCTTTCTCACCTGGCAGGTATGATCTCACTCACCCATCTCCAGAAGTCAGACCATGAAAGGTTGGGCTGTGAAAATAGCACAGGATCTGTCTTCAAAGTGTCCTTCCCACAGAGCCTTGGCTTGGCAGCCTCTGAGTGCCAAAACAAAGCCACCTGCTCCTCCTTCCGTGGGTGCTCAGCAGACAAACAGGACACCTGATCAAGGCACTCAGATAAGGGCTGAAGGACAGCTGTGTTTTGTTCTTGACCATTCTGGGTCTGCAACAGGAGTCAAGAGGCTTCTGCTTCAGTAGTGGCTGCAACAAGAGGTCATTCTTGTCAGCTGATGGTTGTGAGTTTGGCCCTTGTTCTTTACCTGTCAGTCTTTCTGGTTGGGAACTCCACAGGCTGAACCAGCAGGTCAGTTCTGCTGCACACCCTGCTGGGAGCTGGGACAAGGTTTGCTAAGAGCCATGGGGCAGTTGGGCTAAGCTCACTGATTTTGCAGTGCCTGTGTGCACAACCTTCACCTGTGCCTTACTGCCAGCTATTCCTGGTCTTTCCTCTCCACATGTGCCATGAACACCTCCCTGTCTTGCTGTGTGTTTTGAGACCATCAGATGGATAGGGCTGCTCAGTTTATTTCTATCCTGTGCAGTGAGGCACCAGCTGCACATGGTGCTGCACCAGCAGCTCTGTGACTCATGGCTCTGCTCTGCCAAGGAGCCCACATTCCCTCTCTCCAGGGGTGGACATTCCTGGGTGGCATCAAGTGCACACTGAATTGCGCCATCCGGGGATATGAGAAGCATCTGTTCCTTCCAGATGTTCAGCCAGCTCACTGTTTGTGAGATTTGAGGATGGAACCCTCTTTGGTTATGTGAGACACTCGCTGTCTCAGATGTCTGGGAGAGTGTGGGGTGGGGGGAGAATTGTCTTTGTGTGACGCCAGCAAGGAATAGAGACAGAGGTTTCGTGCTCTGTGGAAAATACTTGAAAGTCCTTGGAGCTCTGGCTAATCTCCATTATCCGTGTGTTTTCCAGCAGCAGAACGAGGGATGAAGAGTGCAGAGGCAAGAGAGCAGAGCTGAGAATTAGAACTGGACATCTTTCCTGTGCTCAGGCGAGCTTGGCAGAATCCATTGTGGCAAACAGAGCTGGATGCAGCAATCCAGGCTAAAGCTTGGCTCAGCTCTCAGGCCCAGCAGAGCCTCCTTCCATCTGCAGGAGCTCTCTAAGTAGCTGAGTGCATCTCAGCCTCTCTGAACCAGACATGAGTGCAGCTGCTGATCTGGGCTGTGGAACTGGGCAGAGGGGAACCTTGCCCACAGTTGAGACCTTTTTGCCCCCAGGCATTTTACATACTTGGGTTTTCTACAGACTTATTTTCTTCTTTCCCTGTAAATCAACTTTTAGAGTGACACATGCATTGCAGCCTTTGACCCATTGGTATGGGAAAGCTGAGGCACAGAGCTGCAGAACAGCTCATGCCAAGATGCCAGGGAGTGTTCAGCAGAGCTGTGGGATGTACCTGAATTCCAGGTGAAACCTTCAACTCCCTCCTCTCCCAGCACACTGCATTTCAGCCATCTGCAGAGTGCCTTTTGGTCTGAGTTAGTGACCAAGCTGGCAGGTGGGTTGGAGCTGCAGGGTCCCCTCCATTTCTGATGGAAACATTTCCAAACCGGACAGGGCTTGAGGAACAGAGGTTGTGGCTCTAAATTTTTCTGTATGGGTTCAACCAGGTACAGACAGAGCAAGGCCAGAGTGGAAATCTGACACTGATTAAAGCAGTGCCAGCAAGAACTGTCCCTTCCATCTATCCCTCCCACTTCTACTCGCTGAAGGAAAACTCCATGCAGCCCCCAAACTTTCCTAGTCAACACTTGTTCCCTTTCCTCTGCACCAGCAGAAAAGCTTTGTTAAAAAGAATCATTTTCAAGATTTTGAATGTTTTGTTCCTGCCAGTGAGTCAATGGTTTTTCCAGTCCCTCCCCCACGATAAGTGAGTGCAGGCTGAGTGTGGTCCAGAGGAAAATGTGAGTTCCACGTGTCCTGGCCACATGCTGCTCCGGTACCAATGATAACCAGATGGTGGCTTTCAGATCTCAGCTCTCCAGCGAGGAGAAGTGTTAGCAGGACTCAGGGCAGAGCAGATCCAGACCCCAGCCCTGCCTGTGCCCAGCAGACACCTTCCCAGCAGGAAGGGGAGGGCAGTGGTACCTTGTTCTGTGGCTCAGCATCGCCTAAGCTGAGGAGGACTGGGCTGGAGGACAGGAACCCCACACACTCTGGTCCCTGAGCCCAAACTCTGACTGCATCTCTCATCTCCAGCACTTTGCTGGGAGAGGAAGCTCTCTCATCTCCATTGCTGTTCATGTGAGCACATTTTCTGTTCTGGGAAAGGAAATTGGAGGGGCTGGACAAGGGCAGAGAGAGGCCTTGGGCTGCTCTCAGGGTTTGGGAGCAAACCAAATGCAACTGGTGCCTTATCGTTGTGGCATCTTACTCATTGAGGATGCAAATGCTGCCAACCATCTGCAGCTGAAACAGCCCATCAATTGCCTGGCAGGTTTGAGGACTGTCACAGAAGTGACTCTGTCCCCAGAGCAGTGCAGGAGCCACAGTGTGAGCCCCTGGTGTGTGCTGTACCCCTTTGCCCTTGCATGGTGCTGCCTGCATACAAAGAAATGTCTGCAGAACTCTCAGCTCCCCCAAAGTTATCAACATCTTCACTATCATCATCATTTTCTGCAGAGTAATAGGAAAGCCAAAGCCCAGGTATGCAGGAAATGATATTGCTGTAACAACCTAAACACCTGGGAAGATTGGCTCATGGAAAAAGGTCCTCTCAGTTTGAGGTTGGTGTCTCAATTTCCCTTTCTCCACTTGCCCTGGTCTTTGCTCCCACAGGGGATGAGATTTCCTTCCCAGTGGCTTCCATTCCTCTTTGGAAACAACAAGCTCCTACAAGCACCCATATCCCACTTCCCTCTGTTTCTACTTCCTTATTTTGAGCCACTAAGGGAGTGAACAGGTAGAGGTCCATTGATGATTTTGAGGATGGTTAATCTCAGGTAGGTTACCTTTATTAAAGATAAGCTAAGTACACAGAAAACATGAGCTTCACTCAGGCAGCAGTTCACAGGAACTTGGCAGAGGCCTGCCTGCATTTCAGAATCCTTGTCCTTTTTCTAGATGAAAGCCCTGCAGAAGGATTTGTTTTTCAGACAGAAGGCAAGCCAAGTTGGTGATTTCATCCTAAGGCAGGCTGTGTCAAGCTGGTCCTATTCAAACACGCAGGAAATCAAGCCTGGAGCTCGTTCAGAAATGAGGATGGAGAGTGGGGGAAGAGAGAGGGGCCCTGAGGAGGACAAGAGCTTGGAGTCTGAAACCAAGCTCAGAGCAAGGGGAGAAGGTACCTGCTGTCAGCAATCCATCCCTCACCCTTTGGAGGATTAACTGGCAAGGTTACAAGTAGCATTTCCTAATTTCCAGCCCTTCAAGCAGCTCTCCCATGTCTGTCCCCAGAGATGGCTGAGGGACACACAGCACTGCTTGATGAGGGCTCAGGTGGCTGCCACTGTCCAAGGCGGATTTTCCCAGAGTTCCCTCATTCCAGGATGCTTTCTTCTGTTTAAAGCAATCCTTGCTAATTAAAGCAGTTCTGTCTGAGTGTAAATGGAGAGGAGAGGAGAGGAGAGGAGAGGAGAGGAGAGGAGAGGAGAGGAGAGGAGAGGAGAGGAGAGGAGAGGAGAGGAGAGGAGAGGAGAGGAGAGGAGAGGAGAGGAGAGGAGAGGAGAGGAGAGGAGAGGAGAGGAGAGGAGAGGAGAGGAGAGGAGAGGAGAGGAGAGGAGAGGAGAGGAGAGGAGAGGGAGAGGAGAGGAGAGGAGAGGAGAGGAGGTTGCTCAGAGCATGGCAACAGGGAAAAGGGAGAGGGAAATGGAAAAGAGACTCTGTGAAGATGTTCTTTACAAGCTGTCATGATGCTCTCCACTTAAACATTTGCAGAGCAGCTAAGGAACACCAGTGATAGAGGGGAGGCAACAGATGGCAGAATTCAGAACATTTGTTCTTGGGTCTGCTTCAAAACCTCTCAGCTCTTTGGACAGTCCATTCCCAAGCAGCAAGGGAAGGACTGTGGAGAAAAAATTGGCATAATTTTATCTTCTGCATTTTTGCAGCTGCCAACTTGCCTGTTGCTCAGTGAAGACATCACTCCAAGAACCTCCATCGCCCTGCAGCAGGCTGAGCACAGCAAACCGCAGGGGAACTCATGAGAAAAACCTGCTTGGGCTCTGTGTGTGAGTGTGTATAATCCTTCATCCCTAAATAACATCTGCAGGGGCTTCTGAGCAGGGGAGGCAGTGTTTGCTGTCACTGCTGGAAAAAGCTCAGACCTTCCCCTTTGCACTCACTGTGTCTACAGGAAAACTTCAAGGGCTCCAGTCCTTCCTTTCTAGCAACTGCTTTCACGAATCCAGATTTTAGTGGTTTGGGTTTGAGTTAAATCAAGCACTTTCTGAGGTGAATAATGCCAGCATAACGTTTGTAACTTGGCCTGGAAGATGGGGAAAATGCAGACACCAAAAGCCAAGGCAGGCTCTTAAATGTCGAAGCTCATTAGGTAGTTTTTGACATTAGTGCCTGCTGCTGGAATCTGCCCATGCAGGCTGCAGGATGAGGAAACATTATTTGAGCACATCTGCTCCAAGAGATACTGACAGACTTGGGGAGCATCTTGTGGTAATTAGGGGAATTCATTGCATTGTTTAGTCCAGCAGCATTTTTTCCTGACTGTTTTTTTGTTTGGTTTTTTTGATCATTTGTTTGTTGTTTTGGGTTTTTTTGTTTGTGGGTTTGGGGGTTTTTTGTTTTGGTTTGGGTTTTTCTTTTGTTGTTTGGTTTGGTTTGGTTTTTTGGGGTTTGTTTGGGGAGGTAGGGCTTTGGTTTTTTTTGTGTGGAGGTTTTTGGAGGGGGGAATTTTGTTTGTTTGGGGGGAGTTGTTTGGTTTTTTGGGGGTTGGGTGGTTTTGGGGGGTTTTTTGTTTGTTTTGGGGTTTTTTGGGTTGATTTTTTGATTTTGTGGGGGTTGTTTTGTTTTGTTTTGTTTTGTTGGTTGGTGTTGGTTAGTTTTGGTTTTGGTTTTGTGGGACCCATTAAAATGTTATTTTCTGTGTTTTTTAACAACTGAAGAGCTCCCTGGCGATGTTAAGACCCTGTGTTCCCAAAGCACCTCCCTCCCTGCTGCAGAGCACCTGGGCAAGAATCATCTTGGAAGTCAAGGAAACTCTCAGCCAACTATTGTATTGCATTTCAAGTTTTTGGCTCGAAATACAATCCAGTTGTAGAGCAAAACTGCCTTTCCCTTTCTCTGTCTCTCCATAGCTTCTCCCTCTTCACTTCCCAATCCACTCATGTGCATCTGCCCCATGACACCCCAGGGCTGTGGTTAAAGCAAATCTTGCCTTTGACTCACCTCTCCAAAATACTGCCCTGAGCTCTCCCCAGTCACTGCTTTTCAGTTCCATACTTAGTGGGGAAGAAAAGGGTTGAAGTGGGTTATGTCTCAGACCAGAAGCATCTTTTTCCTGTCTTTCCCACTGCTCTTGCCAAAGGCAGGGTGGTACCTGTGCTCCCCAACTCAAAACTCATCCCTCAGCAACTTCCATCTCATGAGAAGAACCACTTTGCAAAATTTATTAAAGAAAATGACAGCTTTAAGCCCTTCTTCCCCCCACCCCCTGCCCTGAAAAAGGGGACTCTAATATTGTTTAATTAAAAGCTCATTCTGCAAGGATCATTTAATGTCAGCTTTGAAATTCTGTGCATTTTGTTTCCATTCTTTTTCTTCTGTGTGTTTAATTCAGTACATTTCCAAACAGGGTTTCTGTGCTCTCACTCCTTGAACTTCAAACTTTGTGTAGCACTGAGCAGTGACAGAGTTCTGTCAACCTCTCTGCTTCACTGGGCACATTTGTTCCCTCAAAATCAACACAGCAGCTGGAGACACTGACATCTGAAACACTCCTGGCTCCCTCCACAGCACAGAGTTCCCCTTTGGTGGATTGCACAGAGTGCCTTGCAATGAACTCAGGCCAGAAAAGCAGGTGCTCAAGGATAATGAAGCCGTAGCCAAAAAAAAAAAAAAAACCCAAAAAAAAAACCAAAACCAAAAACCTTAGCTAAGAGAATCTAGGTTCATGGGTTGTTTTTGTGACTCCCAGTTTGGCTACCTAACTGGGAGCAGCTCCCTGGGGTGGTTTTATTGTCATGGAGCAGCTCTGTTGGGTGGTTTGCTTAGGATCAGGCTTGACTTGGGGCTAGCTTGACCCAAATCTTCCAGTTAAGCTAAACACGAGTACCTGGCTGGGTTTTAATCCTGCTCCTGGGGGAGGAGAGCTGCCTAACCTTGCCTTCTGCTCCAGGAGCTTCTCCAGCCCCTCCTGGGAAGATGAAAGCTTGAAGGAAAAGGCAATGATCTTATGCTGGGGAATGTGGTTTTGCAGAAGATGGATGTTGGAGAGCCTGCTGGAAAATCCTCCTTCTCAGATTTGGGAGACTAAGCTGGGCAGCTTTCAGGATCCAGCCTGCTGGAAAGCCAAGGTGGGTTTTGGTCAGTGGGACAACATGCTGCTCAGGCACAAAGGCTGTGTGAATTGAGGTGGGGAGGAAAGCTGTGCAGTGATTGTATTTCTGTCTGATCACTCTCTGGGCAGTGCAGAGCTTGGGAATGCTGCTGGCAGAGCAAGGGTACATGTGGTTTAGCTTTTTTATAAGAAACCTCACTATGAGATGGCAAAGGTCATCCAGGGAAAAAAAAAATTAGTTGAGACCAAGCTCTAAGAAACTTGCAAAGGTAATGCAGGGTCTCACCCTACTCCTTAATTTCCATTTTCAGCCCAATTGGCTGCTAGATCCCATCCTTGGGTGCCCAGGGGTCTAGAAGCCTTTTTCTCCCCTAAAGCAGGGACAGAGAACAACCCCAAATGTCTGCCTTGAAGAGCTGAAGCTTCAAAGGGAGCAGCTCTGTTTCGTGTCTGGCTGAGCTCTTTGAGAGGACAACACAGCCAGAAGGTGCTCAAAGTGCTGGGAGGATGCAGTGAAGGCAGTGAAAGGTGGGAGTGAGAACTCGTGGGTTCCTTCCAGCCCAGAATGCTCTGTGATTCTGTTTCCAATGCCAGGGAGGTGGGCTGGGAGGGTGAGGGGGCTGCTCTGTTCAGTGCCTTTTGCCTGAAGCACTAAGGTGTTCATGCCGAGGTCGGAACCATTTGAATTTGATTCCTGATTTTATGTGTGTGTACAGCTCATAAAATCAGTGATGTGGGTGCCCAGTGGAGAAGAAAGCTTCCCACCTGATGTGTACAGTGAATAACAATGATAATGAAGTTGCACATTTTAGAGTTGTTCCTGCTATTCTGGAAAGATGAAGCTCTGCCATGAAATGGTAGATTTCCTTAAGCTTTGGCTGTTTCTTAGCACCTGTGCTCATTTTCATATGGCTTTTCCATTTGTTTTTCTCAGGTTTTTTGGGAATAAAATGCTTGGAGGTGACTGCCTGGCATCTGTGTTAGTGGTGAAACAGGGAAGATTGTGACCTAGAAGTGTGGAACTGGATAGGTTTCCCCTGTCTGTGCCAAGCAGAGAAGTGATATTGGGGGTTGCTGAATTAGGGGGAAGTCTGTGTTACATCCCCAGTGTGGCACAAATAATGGACAGTCCTGCCCAGGAGGGAGCAGAGGTGGTGGTCATGGCGCTTTGTGTCTTCAGGAGTCATTTTTTTGTTGTCTGCTGCTAAGAAATGAGTGGTTGTCATGGTTACCTGCCTCCCTTTCCTGGTCCTGCCAAATGTCTTCTCTGGAGCCTTGGGCTTGGAGCAGCATTCAGCATTTCCCTCCTGTGGAGATCACACTCTGATCCAAGCACCTTGAATTTGAAATGTGCTGCTCTGTCATGCTGGGGTGACATTTCTGAGTGTGGATGTCTTGGGAGCCTTTGGTGCTCCCATGCCTTGCTGATCCTTCAGACCAGGAAAGAAGGGATTGAAATGAAGTCACCTGGGGGTTTATTCAGGGCTGCAGCCCTGTGTCTGCAAGTGGCCTGGGGTGTCTGGGTGGCCCTCACTTCCCCAGGCCATCCCTGGGCTCAGCATAGACTGTGCCTCCCATGGAAAATCCCCCAGGGATCAGCCCAGAACTATCCCTTCTCTCAGTCTTGCTTTTTAATATCAAATTAGTGTGGCAAGTTATAAAGTGACCTGAACCACAGAGGTCAGGCTCCACAAACCTTTTGGATGAAATCTGACTTTCCCCCCACTTTTAATGACATTTTTAATTCTTAGCCAGAAGAGGAGGCTTGAATGGGAGGGGAGCAGGTTAACAAAGAGTCTCTTTAGGGTTTTTTTGTGCTCCATTTGGTTGGCATTGCTTTGGAGAGGAAACTGAGCTCTGAAAAGGGCTCCTGCAAGTCATGCTAGAGTCCCATGCAGCAAGGGGATGGCAGGGATTGCAGAAAGTCATGCTGAAGGAATTCTTGGAGGAGGAGGAGGAAGGTGAAGAGTCTCAAAGGAATCATAAGGTCATTTCCCTTTTAACAGAGTGCATTTCAGAGATGCTTTAACCATTGATCAATATCTAAATGTGCAGCTCATTACAGGGCTTGGTGATGGGTTGTTTTATAGACTAACAACTGGGAGCCACGTTAACAGGCTGAACCCCTGAGCTGCAGGGAAATTATCCCATGGGGAAGGTTAACTTGCTCCTCTGGGCCTCTTTTGAGATGAGGTCAATTATAGTTACCATTTAGGGAAGATAAATCCAATTAAAATGATGAGGGTGCAAGGAATCCACGTTCCCTTTCTTTCTGTTCATCTTTTATAGTAATAATCATTACCAAAAATGCAGGAATGAGGGGCAGGGGAATCTCTGTGCACAGCCAGCCAAGAGTTACAACACAGCTCTGGCTGCTGAGCCCCCTCGGAGCCCGGGCTGGAACATCTGCTCCATCTCCTGATGAAGGTCAGCCTGAGCAGCCAGGCACTGAATCTGCTCCTGCCTGCTGCACTGGCTCTGGGCTCCTGGGGCTGGACAGCTGTGTCTGGAGCTGGGAGCCTGCAGTGCTGCTGGGGAAACAGATCGGCTTGTGAGGTCGTTAGGCAGAGATCCAGCCTGCTCCGTTCCCTGCTGCCTCCTGGATGGCTTCAATGCCTCCCAGCAGAGCTCTGGGCTTCCCCAGCCCTGCCAGCAGGGTCCTGGGGAGGTGTTCTTGGCATGGCATGTGATGTGAGGAGGTGGTGTGGTCAGGGCAGCAATCCTTTCCCTGGAGCTGGGAAGTGGGCAGGGCTGGCTGCTCTGCCCTGCTCACCTGCTGAGTCCTCCTCTGCATTGACTAACCTGCCCAGCATTTTCCAAAAACACATCAGTTTTTTTACACATCCCCCTACACTCTCCTGAAATCCACATCACACTCCTCTGACACCTGTCTGGGAGCTTCTTTGGAGCAGTGGACAGTGAGCAACCCTGGTTGTGCTGTGAACTGACCTGGGTCCCTCTGGAGATGGGGAGGGAATTGATGCTCTGTGTGCCTTAGGGTGAGCAGTGTCACATTAGTCATCGTCATCAGTCATTTAATTAGCGTTAATAGGCCAATTATTATCTTAATTAAAAGACCGATTGTGACACTGCAGTTGTGTTTGAGGTTTAACTGCTGCAATGCCCTGCCTGAACTGTGTGTTTGTTAATCCTCACTGAGGGTGTTCTGTTTCACTCAGTGATGTTTATTTAACATACAAAAAGTGTCTTAGTGAATCTCTATTAAAGGCATATGTGGAAACCTTAATTTGAAGCATTACAGAAGAGAGTGAGATCTTCAATTCATAAAATCCTTTTTAAACACTGTGAGCTCCAAAGTCTGGCCAGTGCCAAAGCAAACTGCATCCTGTAAACTCTGTGCCAGATGTCTCATGTGGGGTATTCTTAAGGTCCAAAGAAAATAAGGTCTGAAGGGAACAGTTTGGCCACTGACTCCCTAATCCAACTCCTAATAAAGGAGTTTCGTTTCCATTCAGGAAATAACCTCTTCTGGATGGATCCTGTTCAAAATGTGCTTGCTGAACAATCCTTCTCAGCAACACCTATGCCTGTGAGCAGAAACAGGATCTCGTGGGAAGCTCTGGGAAGCATCCTAAACTTCTCAAAGTCTGAGAAAGAAGAGACAGCAAACAGGTTAGAGGTGTCTCTGGGTGTTTGGTGTTGCACTGACCAGTGCCTGGCCTGATGCTGGACACAGAGATTATTCTGATGTGTTCTGGGTGAGATGTAAAGTGAAACTGCAGCCAACCTGAGCCTCTTGGTGTAACTTGCTACTGTGCCTTGCTCTGCTCTGGGCAGAGCACTCCAGGATATTGGGGAATTAACCTTTGGGAGGCTGAGGTGATATCCCTGCAGAGCCTGGCAGCCTCTTTCTTTCTCAGTGCCACCATAATGTATTTTGCAGGTAAACACATGTTCATTTTGCCTGTTCAGAGACATTTGGATGTGACCCAGGTGTCACTGGCCCCCTAGAGCAGTGGGGAGCTTGGCTAAGAGCTGAGATCCCTGAGTCCCAAAGGCACAGCACATGTACAGATGTGACACTAGGAGCACCTTGAGCTTCCCTGAGGTTTGGGGCAATCCAGCTCCAAATCCCATCGTGTGAATTCCCTCTGGACAAGGACATGTGCTCAGTTTTCCTTCCACCTCTCCCTGGAGCTGTCTGCTGGGTGAGGGAAGGATGGGCAGCCCTGGCAGCCTTCCCAGGGTGAGTTGTGTCTGCTTTGGGGTGAAATGCAGGAACTGGAAAGGGAGCAACACTGCAAGCTCCTGGGAGCTCCTGCCAGCTCTGTGCTGTGTCCTCAGGTGAGGAAAGTCATCCCTGTGGAACATTCTTGCTGGGGTGAAGCCTTCTGCATGTCTGCATGAGGTCACCTCCTGTGATAGTCCTGGTTTGTGCCTTTCCTCCTCACAGGGTGGCTCTGAAGCATCATCCTGCCTTGGAGAAGGAGATGGAGGGATGGGGCTTTCCTTCCTGTGGGAATAAACTGTGCTCACAGCCAGGCAGCCATGAGGGATTCCACCTCCTAAAACTGCATCTCAGGGCAGCTGAGAGGTGTTTCCCAGAATGCCAATGCCAGCCAGACCCATCAGTCCTGGCAGCTTTCACCTGGGAGCAATGCTTGGACATTCACAGTGTTAGCAGGGGGAATCCAACACATCCGTGGGCACCTGGCCATGAAATTCACAATTTTAGGAAGTTTACCCCAATGGCCTCAAAGTGAGAACCGAGATCATAACCCTAACAGTAACAGCCACTAAGTCTAACCCAAACATGGAAACTAACTGCAGCCCTTACACTTAATCCCAAACATAAATCTGACCCTATCCCTACCACTAATCCTAACCCTGAACACTAGGCTAACCCTAACATGAACTGTAACCCTAACTATAACCAAAATCCAACCCTGAATGTAACCTAACCCTAAACACTAAGCTTAACCAAAACCCCAAAATGTTAACACTGGCACTAGGTAGTGCAAACGGCCACAAGCCCTAACCCTAAAGCCAACCATAAACCCCAAACATAAACCCAACCCTAAGCAGCACTAACATCCACCAGCCCTAACCCTAAATCATCCCTACAGCCAAAACCAAAATCTAAACATTAACCTAAACCATAACACTAAACCTGAACCCTAAACCTAACCCTTACATACCTAACTAACCCTAACCCCTAATCCTAAATTAGCCTTTCATACCCATCCCCTGCCTTGACCTGCCTACTCCTTTCTTCCCAAGCCTCACCATGGTTTGTGTTCCTCTCCTTTGCCTTGCCTTTCCTCCACCCCCTTGCCTTGCCTTGCTGACCTTTCTGTGTTCTCACCTTGTAAAACCATTCCCTCCCCTGGCTTGCCTGCCCCTTTCTTGCCTGCCATCCCCATGCCTTCCCTTGGGAAGCAAAGGATGTTGGTGGGTCACATTCTAAGACACCATGAGGGGTTAAACTCCAGGGTGACATTTTTATCCTGACACCTCTCGTGTAGGAGCGATTTTTGGATGTATTTGATACTGGAGGTGTATCCAACCTGCAGTTGGAAAGTTCCTGAAAGAAGGTGCCAATGCTTTTTCATGGGAAGAAAAGCACTTAGCCCCAAGAAGGTGCCTAGAGGAGGTCAAGGGTGGCAGCAATTTTCTCTCCTGGCTTATTTGGCATGGGAGCATTCCCTCAACTTGTACAGTGTAAAGAGTATTTGTAGTAAAAGAATTGTGGTGATAAATAAATTTGAAAATCTGCTCTGTAGACTAAAAAGAAACCCCACACCCTGCCCCCACCACCCAGCTTGTTGACTGTAAAAGAAAAAAGAAAGTAAATACTACAAGTTCGTAAGAGAGAAAAGAGAGTGAACCAAAACTATATAAAAAGTTTATTTTTGCCTGCATTTATCCTCCAACTCTGTTAAATAATTAAACACTTTTTACAACTTTAAGCTTAGAACCTAATTGCCCTCTTTTCGTGCGTCCTCCTAGCAATGTCCTGTCAAAAAAACCCATAACATACAGTTACAGAGTTGGTATCCATATTTTGAATGTGGTGTCCTGAAAGGTTCAGTCTGGCAAATCATTTCCACCTGTCAGAGGTGTTCTGAAATTTCTGGCAGTGTATTTATTTTCAGCAAGGTGAGCAGCTCAGGCTTGGTGTGCAGCTGGTATATTGCCCAGAGCAGGTAATGCCCAGTAACAGTATGTTATGGCATCATTTGTATGGCATCAGTCCCCAGAGGTTTGCTGTTTTGGAGAAGGGGATCCAATTTCTTTCGAGATGGGGATCACAGTTCCTCTCTTTGGCAAAAAAACCAGTCTTGGATCCCCACATTGGGTGGTCTTGGTGAATTTAATTGCATTTTCTAGTATACAGTTCTGTCTGTTAGAGCTGCAGAACCATTACAGTGGGAATGCAAAAGCCAAGCTGGTGAGATTTCTGTCCTGACACCTTTGGTGTGTGAGCAGTCCTGGTGGTGCTCAGTTTGGCTCCTGACTGCGAGACAGAGGGATTATGATGGTGCCCAGAGCTGAGAGGGGAAGCACAGATACCAGGGTGTGAGGTGCAGTTCAGGTGATAGACAACAACAGCTTTCCCAGCTGGCACTTTTGTGAGCTCTGCATTTGCTGGATGTTTTTGAGTTTGTAGCTGAACTCTGGGATAGTGAAAATAATTATTAGCAAAAAGGACTTTGTGTTGCCATTGAAGTGTGGTGCAAATACGAGTCTGTTCTTGGAAGGGGAAATCTTTTTGTCCTGACAGTTTATTTGACAGCAGTAACGTTTCCAACTTGGCTCTGCCCAATGGTGGTTTAGCTAGGCAAGGGGAATTGGCTTCTTTTGCAGATCCACAGCGGCATCGTGTGGTGGATTTACGAGCGCTGGATGTGGTCAGGTGAAAGCCAAGAGCTTTGGTGTCCTGGCACTGTTAGCGTGGAACAGTCAGTGTAGAGGTTCCCTTGTGGATCCTGCCTGAAAGAATATGGTGCTGAATATTCCTGGGAAGGAAGATGAATTGTCTCATCACTGGCTGTGCAACTTATAGGCTGAAAGCGAATTAAAGTGAATTCCAGTGCTGCTTCTTCCTTCTAGAACCTCTTCTGTGGGACCAGCTGCTGAATGTTCCTAGCTCTGGAACTGGACTGTGAGACTGGAGGTGCCTGAGGGTCCCCAGAGCTGAGTGCACAGAGCTGGGTGTGCTGCACTGCATCAGCTGCAAGGGGAAAGTGAAGGCCAGCACTCACTTCTTGTTCTAGGATCTCTGCTGTGGGAGCAGTTGCTGGACACACTAAGTTTTGAAGCTGGGCTCTGCAAGAAGAATATGATGAGACCTGCAACTGAGCAGGAAACTGCCTAACTCTTTCCTGTGAGTTTGTTTTTTTCCAGGATGCAAGATAAATGCAGAGACAGCACCACCTTACTGAGCTGGTACCTTTTGTGACCAATATTTACATTTGATAGGGAAAAAAAAAGAAATTGCCAGGTGGGGACATGCAAGCCCACAGCTTTCAAAATGCCATCACACCAACATCCCTCACTGCGTGGTTCCACCAATTGCCCCAAAACCTGAGAGAAGGAAACACCCTGTGAAATACTCATGGAAGGCCAAACAGGGGTTTTAATTATGGCTTCGATTCTTCTGGTTTTGGTTCCAAATCAGTGTCTCCTCCTTCTCCTGTTTGACGGGTGGTAGTCCCTGGTCTTCACAAACCCTCTGCAGAGGTAGTAGCACTGCTGGGGGGCTCTGCCCTGCTGCCCCTCTCTCGGCAGGGCTTGTTCCTGAGCAGCCCTGTGTCCAGGAGCATGCTGGCAGCTCCTGCTGGAGGGCCCTGGAGCTGCGGGATCCCTGCGAGTGCTGTCATGGCCTGAAGGACTCGTTCTCTTCCTCCTCCTGCCCGCGGGGTTGCTGTAGCTGGCGGTGCTCACCAGCCAGCCGCGGCGCTCGGTGCCCCACTGCGGGGATCTGCTCCTCTCCCTCGGCCAGGCACTGCTCCTCATCCTGCCAGGCACTCCCTGCGCTCCTGCAGCACCTGCCTGCTCACCGCTGGCTTCCCCTGGCCTGAGGAGGGACTGGCACGATGAAGAAGCTGTCATTTCTTCCATTTTCAAATCGGAGCACCTGAAGAGAAAAGGAGTGATGTCTGTTCAGGGCATTTCTTGCGGATTCATCTGGGATTCAGTCATTTTCTTGGAGAGGTTTCTATGACAGAACCAAGGTCACCAATGGGAAATTCAGACACCTGAGGTCTTTCCAACCAGGTCTGTCCCTTGTCTTTATACCCCTACAGCCTCCATGTCACAGAATCCCCGAATGGGCTGGGCTGGAAGGGACCTTAAAGCTCATCTCATTCCAGGGACACTTGCACTATTCCAGGTTGCTCCAAGCCCTGTCTAACTTGGCCTTGGACACTTCCAGGGATCCAGGGGCAGCCACAGCTGCTCTGGGCAACCTCAGCCAGGGCCTCACCATCCTCACAGGGAAGAGCTTCTTCCTGATATCTAATCCAGATCTTCCCTCTTTCACTCTGAAATCATTACCCCTTGTCCTGTCACTACACTCCCTGATAAAGAGCTCCTCTCCATCTTTCCTGGAGGCCCCTTTGAGTCCTCTTCTCTGCATTAGCCAGCTTCAGAGAGCACCTTACACAGGGCAGCAGCCCAAAGCCCAGCAAGGGAGGAGAAGAACTGGTGTGGGGTCGTTCAGAATTGACAGCACTGAAGGACACAGGGAGGAATTGTCTCCTGTGGCAGAAACACTCAGGAGGATGAGAAGACAAACAAAGGAAACATATTCTGAACACATCCCCCTGGTTATTACCTGGCATAGAACAGCAAATAGGCTTCCTGCTCCAGAACTGTGTGGAGGCCACAGCTGTCCACAGACACATCATTCATCTTGTACCACTGCTCATCGCTTGCCTGCAAAGGAAGGATCCATCTCTGGAGAGGAAATGCAGTGTTTCCACACAGAAAACTGCCAAACCAAGAGCACCCCAAAACAAGTCCAGTCCAGCCCCAAAGGAGGAATTCCCCCAAAGCCTTGGCTGCCAGTAACACTGCCAGGATAGCTTGTCTTCCCAGCACACATTTTTCCCTGCAGGAGGGAAGTTGCCCTTTACCTTTGTGAAGCAGAAAAAGTGTCCACCAAGGCAGGTGCGACCACTGTGCACCACAACTGCATATAAGGAGTACAGGAGGGTTTCTCCAGCTGGGTCAGACGTGTATGGCCGAAGATCCAAATACTCAGGATATTCCACAACCTGTGGAGAAACCGAGATGGCTCAGAAATGATCCTGAGCTACCACATGAAATAGCCTTCAGCATGTCATGCTTTGGGTGGGAGAAAACTGTTCTCTGCCAAAGCAGCTCTGCTAGAGCAGAGTCCAGGCTGGGACATTCCCATGGGAATTCTCCTCTCCCCAGAAGGGAACACAAAAAGCCCAACATGAGCAGCTTGTGACAAAGCATCTCCTGCTTTGGGGAATCTTCTGCTCCAAAGAGGAAGTTTCACTCCAGTTGCATACAGACCTGGCAGATCTTCTTGCTGCTGTGATCATCAGCCCTTCCCAGACACACCGTGAGGACCCTGGGCTCGTGATGGACTGTGACTGTCTTGGAGGCAGCAACCTTCTTCTTACACCTTGAACCCAAGCACAGAGCTGAGTGCTGAAATGCACCCAATCTTGCCTCAAGAATGCCAGACCACCTTTCCTGCCTCACACCCTGGCACCAACTTTAAGGCTATTCCATATCAAAAAGAGCTGTGTCTCATTATTGTGCATTAAACCTCCCTGAGAAACTGATTCTGCTTGACTTCACGCAGCCCCTCATGCAGAATTTGGGGTTAATATATCATAAGAAATTGTCTTACTTGCTACATCTGAAGCCTTTTTTCCCATCCATCAGCTTGGGTGTCACAAAGTCCTCCAGAGCTGAGGTGAGGGATGAAGCTGGCTGGAGGAGTGAGGAAGGAGCTGCTGAGCTCTGGGAAATGCCAGAGCATTTCCATTGCTCACCCAAACATTTCCCAGGAGCTGACAGAAGACCCAGGCCTGATGCTGAGGAGACCCACCGTGACCCCACGGGCAGGAGAAAGAAAGAGGGTGGACACTGAACATTTCCCTTGTGTCCCAGGGGTTCCTGGGGCCAGCTAGAGCTCCCTCTCAGTGCCACTGCTCAGTTCAGCTGCTGATGGCATGCAGGGGCACCAGCAGTGAAAACTGATCCAGCCCATCAGCCTGGGAGCCAGAGGGGTGTGGAGGGAGGGCAAAAGGAAGGGGGAGGAGAGAACATCAAGGGTGCAAAGGGTTAATGCTACTTGTTCATCTTAAACCCAGCAGCATGGAGAGACCAGTGCCATGGCCTCTGCAGAAGGACACTGCCCATTCCACATCCCACCATTCACCAGCAAGATCCCTTGTGCTCACAAAAGAAGTTTTAAAGACAAAAGTTTTGGTTCTGGGAAGCTACAGGGGCCTTGGGACCTCTTGAAGCACAATTGCAAATCTCTTACTTTGATTTGCAAGAGGACATCCAGGAAGGCCTTGTAGAAATCAGAAACTGTTTTGCAGCCCAGGCATGTGACTGGAAGGAAAATCAAAATGCTGAGTGAAGTTAATTGATGGCGTTGGTTTATGCTCCTCCTTTGCCAGTCACCACAGACCAGCTGCCATGTCACAGGCAGACATGAGAGCACAGGAAATGCCAAGAAGAGCAGCGGTTGTGGAAACATACCTCTGGATCTCAGAATGCCCCCAAATATCTGATGGATGATGGTAGTTTCATTGTAAGAGCCATCTGAGCTGGAAACAAATGGCAAGGCAGAGAGTTACCTCCTCAAGAGTTTAGCTTAGAAAGCCCTGGGCATAGGTTTTCCTTGATGGGAGTACTTCAATGAGTCCAACAGATTGGGGAATGTTGAAAAGGGAATTTTCTTGTGCTTACTTGCTGTTTTCATTCAGACAAGCTCTCTGCATGGCATTGACAGTACAGCGCAAGAACTCGTAGGCATCTCCAGGTATGTCAGGCTTAAATTGTCCTATGACTAAGAAAGAAGTTAGTAGTTCTCCCCTCAAAGAAGGAAAGCAAACCTGCCGAGGCACTGCAATTGCTCACATTTGAGGTCCCTGATGACAGCCCTGGGCCGGATGGCAGCAGCTGAGGAGTACAGGACCTTCCGAACATGATCTTCCATGATGCACATCATGCAGAAACCTTGCTGGTGACCTGAGGGAGGAGGGAAACTTCTTAGGTTAGAAAAACAATCCCCACATGGAAAACCTAACAGAAGTCATGAAGTTGTAAAGACTCTCTATTCCTCTTCTCCCGAAGTGTCAATGCCCTGACAAGCCAGGGACATTTTAGTGCACAAAAAACGTGCACATAGGGAGGCTAAACTGGCACAAGTTTTCTGTGCAATGAGCCAAGAGGGTTTAGTATGAAGGGACAGAGACCCAGAGCTAGGGAGAAGTGCCTTTCTGAAGATGAATGCACCCTGGTAGGACAAGTGGCTTTTAGTCTGAGTGTCTGAGGAACATGAGCTCATGGGGCCAACAAAGAAGGGCTGCTGTTCTCCCAAATCCAACTGCAGGTTCTGGGAATCCTTGGGATGTGCCCAAGAGATCTAAAAGGAGAGATTCCTCCAGGTACTCACAGAAGCGGCTGTGCTGACGAGAGAGCAGGTAATTAGCCAGAGGGGGTGTGTATGTCAGGCACTGCAGGATGACGTTGAGGTAGCAAGTGCTGCCGAGGTTGTAAAGTCCTGCTCCAGGTCTCCGTTTTTGGCGCCAGTCCATGCATATCTTCTCCGGGGGAAAAAGGATCCTTTGTGGTGGAGTCATGCCCTTGCCAATGACTGCAGGCAAACAACATTTGGGAAGAGATGAGACAACGGGTGACAGGTGCACTTTTCCCTGGGTAATGGCCAGGTTGGGCCCAGCTCCTGTTTAATATCTTTACTGATGATCTGCATCAGTAAGTTCACAGACACCAAATTTGGCGTGTCAATGTGCTGGAGGGTAGGAAGGCTCTGCAGAGGGATCAGGACAGGCTGGATCAATGGAACAAGACCAACACTACGAGGTTCAACAAGACCAAGTGCTACACTTCAGTCACAATAGCCCCATGTGGTGCTCCAGGCTGGGGGCACAGTGGCTGGGAAGTGGCCCAGGCAAGAAGGACCTGGGAGTGCTGCTCAACCACAGTTAAACATGAGCCAGCAGTGTGCCCAGGTGGCCAAGAAGGCCTATGGCATCCTGGCTTGTATGAGGAATATTGTGGCCAGCAGGACTAGGGAAGGGATTGTCCCTCTGTGCTTGGCTCTGGTGAGGTCACACCTCGAGTGCTGTGTCCAGCTCGGGGCTCCTCAGCTCAGGAAACACATTGTGTGCTGGAGCATGACCAGAGAGGGCAATGAAGCTGGGGAAGGGTCTGGAGGGTGAGGAGCAGCTATGGGAACTGGGGTATTTTATCCTGAAGAAAAGGAGGCTCAGGGGTGACTTTATCACTTTCCATGGCTACCTGAAAGGAGGTTGTAGCCAGGTGGGGTTGGCCTCTCTTGCCAGGCAACTGCCAATAGGACAAGAGGCTATATAGCCTTGAGCTCTCCCAGGGGAGGTTCAGGTTGGACATCAGGAGGAATGTCTTCACAGAAAGAGTGATTAGATATTGGAATGGGCTGCCCAGGGGGGTGATGGAGTCACCATCCCTGAGGTATTTAAGAAAAGACTGGAGGTGGTGCTTAGTGCCATGGTCTAGCTGACATGGTGGTGTTTGGTCAAAGGTTGGACCCAATGACCTTGGAGGTTTTTTCCAACCTAATTGACTCAGGGATTCTGTACGCAAATATTGTTGTTTGAAAATGTATTTAAATGCTGAGTTCATTATATGACACCAAGGATGACAGCTCTAACCACCAAGCCAGAAACCAGGGGAAGCCTAACACCCTGTTGACATCTACTGATAGGGAAACAGTTCTGGAAAGCAGTCTGTTCCCCTGCTTAATCTGCCAAACATCCAACAAATCCACACTGATCTCTGGGCCTCAGGCTACCTTCCTTTCCCCCTAGAGCCTTGCATTATCAGATCTTCCCTTTTCCTGACTGTAACGTGATGAAAACAAGCAATACTTGGGTCAGTCTGGCTGCTCTCAGGAAATGCCCCAGAATTCACTCCAGGCTGTGAGCACATCAACACTAAGGGATGGAGCAGTAGCCATGTCCTTCAGGCATTCAGAGTCCAAGCCAGCTGGTGAAAACATTACTCCAAGAAGTCATTCCCTGTTGTAGCCATTGCTCCTCTCAGGTACAGGGTGAAAGCTTTGGATGACAAAGGATATCAGGACCTCCTCCAGAAAGATCACCTGTTGGGAAAGGAAATACTTGTAGCTCAACAAAATGATTTCAAAAACCCCAAACGTGACCCCAAAAGCACCTTCAGCTGTCAAAAGGGTTTTGTTGGTGCTTGTAGCTGCTGCCAAGGACAAAGAATTCTTTGAAAAGTCTTGAAAAAGAAAAGGGTAGCAGGTAGCAAGGGAAGGAGCCAAGTTATCCCATGGCCAGCTCAGTCCAAAAGAGCTTTTGCTGGCCAGCTCCTCAGGATCCCAAAGGACAGGTGAGATCACAATTGCCACTCACAGGTTCCACAGCTCTGCCACTTCTGTGACACAGGGCAGCACACACTGCTGGCCCTGTGGCCACCACATCCTGCCACCTCTCATGGCTGGGAGTCACTGGAGCTCACAGGTGCTGCTGAAGGGCTGTTCTTGTGCCAGCAGAGCTCCTGCTGCTTCCAGCAGCTGCAGCAGCCACGGCAGTCAAAGGCTGCTCAGGGCTGGGACTGAGCCTGGGCACAGCTCTGGCTGGCACACGTGGGGGTTTCTCTTCCAGGAATTCTGTTCCTGTTCTTCCCAGGAACTGGACTGTTCCCATTGGGTCCTTAAGGGTCATTTTCAAGGAATTTTCTCTGCCTTCAGTGTAAGCCTCAGACTGACCCTGAACTGGCACTGCCTAAGAAATATCTTCAGTGACTGCCCAGGGCAGAGATCAGCTGCCCACCAGGCTCCCACCCAGGTGCTCTTTCTCCCTGGAGCTCCCAAAAGTGATCATGGATAGCTTTTTAGCACTAGGATGCTTTATAATCCACCTCTCAGAAGAACATGTTAGAGTCCAAAGCTTCCTTCTCAGGTGCAAACCCCTTGCTGAGAGCTCAAAGCCTCATGTTCTTCATGTCTGAAGTCTCCTTTTGAAGGTGCAAAAACTGATTTCTAGGGTATAAAGTCCCATTTCTAAGGCCAAAAGACTCATTTGTAAGGTCCAAGCCTGTCTGTTAGTACCCATAGTCCTTTTTTAGGACTAGCAGTTCCATTTTTAAGATCCAAAGCCTCCTTCTTTAAATCCAAACCTTGTTTGTGCACAAACACTCATTTTTATAAGCAATGTTATTTTTTGAACCCAGAATTTAAGTTTTGGACCCTCAAAAAATGTTTTGGTAACAAAAATGGATCTTTAGAGGCTTGAAAGAAGATGTTAAGCCTGCCAAATTGCAGACTGAATCATAAAGAGGAGGGTTTGGTCCCACAGAGGCGCTTTGGAAGCTAAAAAAGAGTTTGAGCCCAAACCTGAGACTTTGGACTCTACCAATGAAACTTTGGACCTTCCAACTACCACTTGGGACCTTCACAGTTACACTCTGGGTGCTTCTGATGAGCCTTGGGACCTTAAGAGCAGGGCTTGCAACTTAGAAATGAGGGTTTGTGCCTAAATAAGGGGAGTCAGGACCCTAGAAATTATACTGTGGATCCTAAAAAAGGTGAGACACTACAAATGACCCTTTGGATTGTGGAAAAAAAGGAACCTACAGATTCCTCTCCAATCCCAAGAAACAAAGCTTTGCCCAGGGCAGGTGAAGGGCAGCAGCAGCCTTCTGTCCTGGAACCTTTAATGAGGGAACAACCCCTGGACACAGTCAGTTTTGGAGCTCAGCTCATCATTTCTGAGTTGGGCTCCTGAAAGAAGAGTGGAGATTTTTGGGGTGGTTTCCTGCTTTCTGAGGAGGGAAGAAGGACTGAAGGCTCTGCTCCTGGGCCAGGGCCATGGGCACTCCCCACTTCCTTGGGGGATCCTGCTCCAGCTGAGGTGTTGTCCCACCTTGTGCAGCAGAGCTGGTGTTGGATGTCGCCAAACTTGTGTCCCAGATGGCTGTTTGCTCTAGAAAGCAAACAGATGATTTTCCTTTTGATTTTTGATTCTGATTTTCCTTCCATTTTCTAGAAAGGAAAGGGAAAACAGAGTGCATTTTGTGTCTGCCAGCCCTCACCTCTCCAACACCCCTGGACTGTGGGTCACTGGCAGGAGTGTCACTGCTGTCCCCTGCATGGACACACCCAGAAAAGGCTGCAGTGCTCAGTCTTGTTCCCTCCACGCTGCACTGGTGAGTCCTGGCAGCACTCCTGTGCTAGCTGTGGATGCTCTGTATCTCCTGGGGTGATGCTGGGCATCATGAAGGTGGGATCTGTGCTGTTCCAGAAGTCTGGGTTTGCCTCACACTGCTTAACCCTCCCTGGCTGCAGCTGTGACAGCCTGTCCTGGTTCTGGCCAGGATGGGATAATTTCTGTAGCAGCTTGGAGCTTGCATGGTCAGAACCCAGAGGTTATTCTATGCCACCTCTCATCATTGCTGGGATAGGGTGAAGGGACTCTCTTCCAGGGACAAGGGTTCCTTCTGGTCAGTGAAAAGTGTCAGGGGTAGCTGTCTGGTACTGATTATTGTGACACCTTCTGTCATTATATTATATAATATTGTTGCTGTTGCTGTTAGTTTTCCTTATCTCATTGCTGTTTCCAGTAAATTGTTCTTTTCTCAACCCATGATCTTTGCCGGAGGTAGAGGAGGAGGGGAAGCACCATGTGGTTTTAGCAGAAATACTAAATTGGAGAATACAAAGGAGGAAGGATGAGCACTCCCACCCTCACCATGGCACACTGGGACCTTCTCTACTTGCAATGAAATAATGGTGACTGGAGAGATGTCCATTGCTGTGACAACACTGTTATGAGTAACTGCTGTGGAGCAGAGATGGAACTGTTCTGGAGGAGTTTGTGATATTTGGTTTACAAGGAAATGCACCCTGTGGGCATCACCTCAGTGTGGCCTCAATTCTGTAAAACTTGAGTTATGTTTGACTAAAAAGAAATGCTTCAAAAAGAGTCAGTGAAATCAGCAACAGCAAATTTGTGCAGTTTCTTGATATTTCAGTAGTGCTGGTGCCTTGTGTGGAGTGTGAGCTCTGCAAGCAGAGTGTGAAAGGCCTGCAGTGCCAGCTGAGTGGGACAAGCTGAGGGCTGGGCTGGGGAGATCTCCCTTCCTCCAGGGCAGAGGCTCAGCAGAACCTGGCAGTGCTGGAGCAAAACAAGGAGGCAAAAGGGGTTTTTTTCTCAATTTTTAATTTTTTTTTTTCATTTGTCAACAACCTTTGCATGAAAAAATTAAAACTGCACAAGTGCCTCTGTAGCTCCTCAACATCATCCCCAAAACAGCAAAACAGAACAAAAGCAACAAGTAAAAAGAAACATCATCAACGTAAACATCCACACTGATCCTCCTTCCCTTTTCTTCTCCTTCCATTTTCCTCCCCTGCCTTTTCCCTTCTTCCCTTCTTCCCTTCCCCCTGACTTCCCTTTTGCTCCACCCATTCCCTTTTCACCCTCCTTGGTTTTTTTCTGCCTTTCCCTTCCTGAGTTCAGAGCTGTGGAATATCCCAAATCTACCAGGTGTCACCCCAGCAGCGTTGAGAGACCAAATCCTTCGAATTGATGGGATAAAAGATTACAAATAAATTTGGGGACAAGAATCGTGGCAGGATTTGTTCAAAACACCCCAGCAGGCTCAAAACTTAAGCATATTTATTGCAATTAATTAATTAAACAACACTGTAATGCTTTATATGTATGCATATGGATTTAGCAGTGGTAATTAAAAGGCTGCATTAAGATGGTTTCTCCAAGGATGTTTCCCAGTTGATCCCAGTGTGTTTCCCAAGTACTCCAGTGACCAGGTTTCACTTTAACAGGGTGTGAAGTGCCAGTTGTGGCAATAAATCCAGGATTTTGGCATCATTCCCACGACCCCTTTGCTGAATCCCATTGTTTCCTCATCTCTCAACCAAATACTCCAAAATATCCCCCTTGGACAGGGTTCTAGGGTGGAAATCATCCTATGAATGCAGTTTGGCCATGAAAGTCAGTTGGAAGGGCCTAATTTGACTTTTATTTCATTTTTTTCAAGTTATTTTATACCCCCAAGTGTCTCTCAGCTCACAGATGTTCAGCTTCATGACACTGCACAGAACGACATGAGGATTAAAGTGTTTCAGAAAACATAAAGTCCTCTGCAGAGACCCAGCACAATCCACATTTTTGTAAAAAAAAGGCAATTTCATCCAGATCTTATGAAGCAAAATCATAAAAATGCCCATTTTTTCATCACCTTGTCTCACACCATGAAGTTAAAAACATTTTCCCTCCACTTCCCGCCTCAGAAAGAGTTTTAACTCCTCCAATAATTTAATCCTCCAACTCTTGTGACCCTGTAAAGTGTGTTTTTAGGGGTAAAAATTAATTAAAATTTACTAAATCCTGCATGCTGGAGGTGGAGGGAGTTCTCCAGCCTCCTTGCAGGGAAGCTGCAAGATGAGGGACACCCACTGTGGGTCCAGGGAATTGCTTTTTTGACTGAAACTAATCCAAAATATTCTTTTTGTGAGAAAGAAGTGAGAAGGAGCCATTTGAAGCAGCGTTTCCTCACTCCATGGGGTGTTACTGTTATCTTTTGGTTGCGTTCTGCCTCGACAACAGGGAGAACACATCAAATCCCTCATTCTTCAACTTCTGCTTGCCTCTGAACCCATTTCCTTGGCGATTCCCCTGCTCCCAGCTGGGGCACACGGAAGAACTCCCGTTCCTCTCCCATGGCAACGGAATTTGGGCTACAAACACGGCTGGGTGCCAACGAGGGAATGTTGGCCTCAGCAGGTGGTTGCCAACAACAGAACTTGGCCCTGGGACTCTCCCAGTGCTGCTGCAGCCCTCGGACACAGCCAGGTGCCCCCTGGAAATGCCCATGTGAAAGCCAGCAAGGGAATTGTGCCCTCAGACATGGCCAGGTGCCGCCCGTGCCACATCCTTTATTCCCTGATCCCTCCAGATCACAGTAAGCGCTTTCGTGTCAGGAATATCAAATATTTACCATTTACAAATATTTACATTGGCAGGCAGAATTTTGACCCCTGTGGTGGCTTATGTGAATGGTTAGGTTATTTTAAAGATTATTTTCCTGCATCTTGATCAGTAGAACGGTGCTCCTCTGGAACCAGTGAAAATAATATGGAATATTTTGGGTCTAATTTAGGGGCATTTTGCCCTTGTGTTGCCCTAATGCAGCACAATTCCTGCACCCTCATCCTAATGCACATATCCCCCCTACTGGAGAATGACACGGGGAGAAATCTTCATAAATACCATTTTTGGGGATGGTAGCAGAAGATGTTTTTGTCTTTAGACTTTACTGATGTAATGGATGTTTGCTTTCCTGGTTTCCTTGATTTTTATTAGCAGTTTCTTATTGCTGCACCTCCAAATCCAGCTCAGATCTGAGGAAAAGAGGGAAAACATCCAAAAACTCATCCAAAGGGGTTCAAGAGGAGGTGGCCTGGTGCTGATTGCAGGTTATCATCCGAAAATCCTCAGATCCTTCCAAATCCATTCTGCCACAGTGGAATTTTAGGCATAAAAGTGCATAAACAAGTGATGTTAAAGATGAATTCTTGCCAAGCTTTGCCAGCATCTGGCTCCAGGTGCTCCCAGTGTTTAGGATCTCCACGATCATCCCACAGCCAGCAAGGGTCAGCAGTGCCCCTTGGTGAGCTGAAAATGAGCCAAAAGCCTGCAGGTTTGGGTTTCAGAGTGAAATGTGAGCTCCTGCTGGGAGAACTCCAAGTGAAATCCTTCCAGTGGACAGATGAGGAACCACCCTGGAACTTCTCCAGGTTCCTGGCAGTTGACACCCCTTGGAGCAGTGGACACTCTTGAGGTGTCTGCTGGTCTGGTCACCATCATCATCATCACCATCAT